>CM075354.1:78181785-79504642 GCA_037693485.1 Kitagawia praeruptora
AATCCTAGATTGTGTAACTGTACAAATATAGTCTAAAATAATGCTTGAAAGAAGTTCCATGGTTCATGCCTCAAGCAAGGAGTTAGAGACTACCAAATAATCACAGTTGGGATTTGAAGAAATGAAGAAATTTGCCTAAGTACCAATTCGAGAAGTATACTTGTCTATTCGAGAAGTCCAGCATTCGAGAAGTCAGAGATTCGATATCTCAAGACACTATTAGATATCTCTGAATACACTGTTCGATATCTCATTCGATATCTCAGTGATTCGATATGTCTATTCGAGAACTCAAGAAGTCAACAAGTCAAGATGGTATTCGAGTTCTCAAAGAGTCAACAAGTCAAAGTTCCATTCGATATCTCAAAGACTCAGAAAGCTATTCGACAACTCGAGGATTCGATAAGTCAAATGCTCTATTCGACAACTCAAGGAATCCTGGTGAAAAAGAGCTATTCGAGAAGTGGTTCGATATGTCACTGTAACAGTATTCGAGAACTCAGAGTTATCGATCAAGTCAATTCTAGTTCTCGAATCACTTACTTAGTCACTTCTCGAATACATTCTTGGAGACAAAATACTGAAGAAATTGTACAAGTCAGAAACCTGCAACAAGCCAATGCACTTTATGGACCACAATCTGTAACGTGCTCTGGAAAGCCTACAAGGAAGCTTGGAGAGATATAGAAGAGACAAGGAGCTAAAGAAGTGGATCTAAACAGGCTTTGCAAAGTCAAATCTGTAACCGTTTGGACTCTTACTCAAAAAGGATAGACAGACCAGAAAGTAATTTTGTTTAGCTACCTTATTTGTAGTAAGCAGGCTGTTTCCATGTTCTATAAGGACACAGCCTCACTTCATAACTTAGTAACTTTTCGTGAGTCAAGTTTTTCATACACTGTAAGCTATATCTCTCTGAGAAAAACGAAGCTGAGAATACTACCATTTGTATTCACAGATTGTAGCAACCTTTATCTAATATACATTAGATTAAAGTGATATTGTGTCTTGTGTTGTTTACTTATCCGCACCTTAATTTCTGCACACATACACACTTATCAGCTACACAGACTCAATCAAGAAAAGTTCAAGAATCCATTCACCCCCCCCCCCTCTGTATTCTTTTATCGTGTTCAATACTCAACAAGTGGTATCAGAGCGGGCTGTTTATTCAAAAACAGAGAAACGATCATGAGTTCGAATACACCAAAGACTACAGGAACAGTGAAGGTCCCTAAGTTTGATAAAGAAAACTTCAACCTCTGGAAGATAAAGATGATGTTGTTCATCAAAGCCTCTCATCCCTTGTATCCTGAGATTCTCAAGAATGGTCCTTTTGTTCCACAACAAGAGATACCAGAGAAGACTGTTGGAACCCTAACAATCCCTAGAACTTATGAGGCCAAGGATCCATCAAAGTGGACAGAGTCAGAAAGGGAGAAGGTTGCTCTTGACAGTCACCTCATGTTGCTCATCATTGATTCCATGGATATGTCAATGTTTGCAAACATTGCATCATGCACATCTGCTAAAGAGATGTGGGATCACATTGAGGTGTTGTGTGAAGGGACTGATGAGGTTAAAGAAAACAGGAAACAGATACTGGTCACACAGTATGAAGCTTTCATGGCACAGCCCAAGGAAAGCATTACTGAGATGTTTGAAAGGTTTCACAAGCTAGTTACTGAGTTGCAGATGAATGGAAAGGTTTACAGCACCAAGGAGTTAAATATGAAATTTCTGTTGTCTTCACCAAATCATCTGGAGCAAAGAGTCATTTCTCTAAGAGAGAGAGATTTGAACAAAGTCACCTATGATGTACTCTATGGAGTCCTAAAGACTCATGAACTTGAGTTGCTTCAGAAGAGGGCTATCCAAGCCAACCAAGGTAGGATGATAAACACATCATGTGCCTTGATTGTCAACAAATCCATTCTGGACCTAGAAGCATCTACAAGTCAACTGAGGATAGAGGAGGTGGCAGATGATGAAGAAACTGAAGCTGGGGTAAGTGAACCTGTTGAGGAAAAGGTGGAAGAAGAAGAGGAGTTTTACACTCTGGAAGAACTTGATGGGATGGAAAATACTTCATATGCTTTCATGGCCAGAAAATTTCCAAACATCAGATTTAAAAGAAATCAACCCTTCAAACCCAAAACCCAAAACCATTCAGCTTACAAGAACAAGGCACCTGTGAAACCAAACAGAAATAAATTCAAAACCGGTTATGTGGATAGGTCATCTGTAAGGTGTTATAGATGCAATGACCTAGGGCATTTTGCCAGTGAATGCAAGAAGCCTAAAAAGAAGGATAGAGATTTTCTTGAGCTAGAAGCTAAGTATGAGGCCCTTCTGAAAAAGCAGACACATGGTAAGGCCTACATAGCTGAAGAAAAGTGTTGGGATGATTCTGAGAGTGATGAAGAAGAACAAGAATTCTGCAATTATGCCTTGATGGCCAACTCCAAGGATGACTCATCTTCATCTGATTCTCAGGTACCATCTCTCACTACAATAGACATGTCTGTTTCTGAATACAAATCCATGATTGAACAATTATCTGTTGAAATGTTTAATATTCATACTAGTATGACTGCTGCTAATGAGGAGATTGCTAAATTGTCAACTAGAAATGAAGTATTAACCAAAAAGAATGAGGAACTTGAGCTAACTGCTATGCAAGTAGAAAACCTTAAGAAAGAAGTTGAATATTTAGAGAACAAGGTTTTGTGTGCTAGCCAAGTAGAGAAGGCTCTTAGGGATGAATTAGCTGAGAATGAATTCAAACTTAAAACTTTCAAGAAATCATCTGGTTTAGTGCAATCCTACTGTGAGAAAATTGAAGCTAAACCCAAAGCAGCTATTGGACTTGACTATGACTCTCTCAAGCAAAGGAAAGGCTATGCTGTCATTGAAGAGGACACAGCTGTTCATGAGAAAGTGCCTCACATTTTGAGAAAAACTGAAAATCCAATTTTTAAGGAATCAACATTTGAAATTGATGAGGATGCCTTACTCATCAAACAAATGTTGAATGATGAGGATGAGGCACAATCTAGTGAACAGCTAGCATCCTCTAAGGGTGAGAGTGTCAAGTCAAAGACCAAGAAACCAGTAGTTGATAGGCCAAGACCTAAGAAGTTTGTTAAGTTTGTACCAGCTGGGAAGAGTGAATCAGAAAAGGAAGTGACTAAAAAGAAACAGAACAGAAATGGCAAGTTAGGGATTAACAAGGATAACAACTATGCTTATATGCCTAATGCCCCTAGGAAAACTTGTCAGAACTGTTTCAGTACCAATCATCTAACTCATGCATGCAAGAAACCTGTTGGTAGTGTGTCTAAGCCTTTCTATGATTGTTCTGTGCCTCTAAGACATAGAGATGCACCTTTCTGTGATAAATTTGACTGTATGCCATGCAATATGAATGTCATGACTAGTTGTTTTAATTTGAGAAGGCAGTTCATTGATGGTTGTATCAGTCACAATTCACACACACACTACACAAGGTCAAAGTCTTCAAGTCCTCCTAAAGCTAGGAAGGTACCTTTGTCACCTAAGTCTGAGACCTCAGGTTCTAAGACTTCCAACAGTGACAAGAAGACTGACACTAAGAAAGTTAACAAGCATGTTGTTTATGATAAAACTGTCTCTAAGTCACATGGACCCAAACTAGTTTGGGTACCAAAGGAAAAGTAATACCTTTGTGTTTGCAGGGCAAAGAAAGTGAAAAGAAGGTCATGTGGATTTTGGACAGTGGATGCTCAAATCATATGACTGGTGATATGGCCCTGCTATCACAGTATGAGGAAAAGGCTGGCCCAATGGTTGCTTTTGGAGATGACAGCATGGGTAACACATTGGGATATGGCAAGCTGAAAGTTGGAAATGTCATCATTGAAGATGTAGCACTAGTCAAGGGGCTCAAGCATAATCTGTTAAGTGTTGGTCAGTTTACTGATAGAGGATTCAAGGTGAATTTTGACAAAGATGAATGTTTGATCACCCACAAGAAGACTGGTGATTTTGCTCTATCTGGAGTAAGGAAGGGAAGCCTGTTTGTAGCCAATATGGACTCTGCAAACAAGGACAAAATTTGTTGCTTTTACTCAAAAGCATCAAATGAAGATTGTTGGCTGTGGCACAAGAAACTATCACACCTGAACTTTAAGGCCATTAATTCTCTAGTCAAAAGAGAGTTAGTGAGAGGCATGCCCACACTTGAATTCTGCCAAGAAGGAGTGTGTGAGGCTTGTCAAAAAGGAAAAATGAAGAGATCAAGCCACAAGTCAAAGACAGTGACATCTGTAACCAAGCCACTACAACTTATCCATATGGATTTGTTTGGGCCTGTCAACATAATGTCACTTGGAAGAAAGAAGTATGCCCTGGTAATGGTTGATGATTTTTCAAGGTATACATGGGTAGAATTTCTGGCATCAAAAGATGAGGCTCCACAAGTAATCATTGAGCATATAAAGAAAGTTGACAAGGAAGCAAAGGCAAACGATGCAAGTGTGATTGCATTGAGAAGTGATAATGGAACAGAGTTCAGAAATGCCACACTTGAAGCATTCTGCAAAGAGAATGGTATTTCTCAACAATTCTCAGCTCCAAGGACTCCACAACAAAATGGAGTTGTTGAGAGAAAGAATAGAACTCTGATTGAGGCTGCTAGAACAATGTTACTTGATGCAAAAATGCCTACATGTTTTTGGGCTGAGGCTGTGAGCACTGCATGCTATATTCAGAACAGAACCCTCATCAACAAAAACACTGGAAAGACTCCTTACAACTTGATGACTGGAAAGAAGCCTACACTAAAGTATATTCATACTTTTGGAAGCAAATGCTTTGTACTTAAGGACAATTCTGAATATGTTGGGAAGTTTGATGCAAAAGCATTTGAAGGAATTTTTCTTGGCTATTCTATGGAAAGAATTGCATACAAGGTTTATGTCATCAGTCAAAAGAAAGTTATGGAAAACACAGATGTAACATTTGATGACAGCAAGCTACCTGGACTAGAAGAAGCCAATGATGAAGACAAAGATCCATTGAAGTTTGATAATCTAGATGATTCTGATGAAGAGACTGAAACTGGAGTTGAAACTCAAGTTCAACAAACTCAAGTGAATGATGATACAAGAGAAGAATTTGTCCCAATCAATAGTGGAGAAACAAGCATCCAAGACACACCTGTGAGTAATGGCAACTTCACAGGGGGAGGAAATGAGGATGATCATGATGAGGATGATGAAGCAACATCAAGAATGAGAAATCAGGCTGAACATTCAAGGAAATGGGATAGATCACACACTGCAGAGCAAATCATTGGAGATCCTAATGCAGGAGTAAGGACTAGGAGAGCAACTCAAAATGAGTGCCTCTATGGATGTTTTCTATCACAAGTTGAGCCTAAGAAACTTGATGATGCATTGTTGGATCCAGATTGGATTATTGCTATGCAAGAGGAGCTGAACCAATTTGAAAGGAACAAAGTATGGGAACTAGTGCCTGCACCAAAGAATAGAACCATTGTTGGAACAAAATGGGTTCTGAAGAATAAGATGGATGAAGATGGTGTAATAATAAGGAACAAAGCAAGGTTGGTTGCAAAAGGATACTCTCAACAGGAAGGCATTGATTATGATGAGACATTTGCCCCTGTTGCTAGATTGGAAGCCATTAGAATATTCTTGGCATTTGCTGCTCATTCAAACTTTAAAGTTTATCAAATGGATGTCAAGAGTGCATTTCTAAATGGAGAGTTGGAAGAAGAGGTTTATGTGCAACAACCACCTGGCTTTGAGGATCCACATTTCCCAGAATTTGTCTACAGATTGCTTAAGGCACTGTATGGACTTAAGCAAGCTCCAAGAGCATGGTATGACACTCTATCACAATTTCTTCTTGAAAATCAATTCACTCGAGGCACACTGGACAAGACACTGTTTTACAAGAAGCATGGTGATGATATGATTCTAGTTCAAATCTATGTGGATGATATCATCTTTGGTTCTACTAATGAGAAACTGTGTGAGAAATTCTCTAAACTCATGCAGAGCAGATATGAGATGAGTATGATGGGAGAGTTGACATTCTTTCTAGGGTTGCAAGTCAGTCAAAGGAAGGATGGTATCTTTATCAGTCAAACCAAGTACATCAAGGATTTATTGAAGAAGTTTGACTTGGAAGATTGTTCACCTGCCAAGACACCCATGGCCACTGCCACTAAATTGGATGAAGATGCTAAAGGCAAGAAAGTAGATATCTCAGTCTACAGAGGCATGGTTGGTTCTCTACTCTACCTCACTGCAAGTAGGCCAGACATCATGTTTGCTACATGCTTGTGTGCAAGGTTTCAATCAAATCCAAAGGAATCACATTTGATTGCAATAAAAAGGATCTTTAGATATCTGAAGGGCACTCCTAACTTGGGGTTATGGTATCCTAAGGACACAGGGCTCAACCTGGTTGGTTACTCTGATGCTGATTATGCTGGATGCAGAGTGGATAGGAAAAGCACCTCAGGAAGCTGCCAGTTTCTTGGACAAAGGTTAGTTTCTTGGTATAGCAAGAAGCAACAATCTGTGTCAACTTCTACAGCTGAGGCTGAATACATAGCTGCTGGAAGTTGCTGTGCTCAAGTGCTTTGGATTAGAAATCAACTTAGAGATTATGGACTTGTGTTGGAAAGAATTCCAATCATGTGTGACAACACAAGTGCAATCTCTATAGTTGCCAATCCTGTCAATCATTCTAGAACAAAGCACATTGACATCAGATATCATTTCATAAGAGAACATGCAACTAATGGAACCATTGAGTTGCATTATGTCTCTACAGATAAACAACTAGCTGATATATTCACTAAGCCATTAGATGAAGCCACCTTCACAAGGTTGGTAAGTGAAATTGGAATGCTGAATTCTTCAGATTCTGGCTAAGTGAATACATCAATCTAGATTGTTGCAGCAGTAAACACTTACTTTATCTAAATTCTCAATATTTTTGGAGTAAGTGTTGGCTGAAATATGATTTATAAATATTTCAAATCTGTTGCATATGTTGAAAATCATATTTTTATTAACTTAAAATTTCTATGAAATTTTGAGAAAATCACTATTTAATTTGCTAGGATATTTTTCAATGAATATGTCTGGTAAATTTTTAAAAGATAGTGAAAATCAAATTTTTATGAGTGATGGGTATAGTTCGATAAGTCAGACTTCTCGAATGATTCACTATTCGACATCTCTAATAAGTCTCATTAGAGTACTCTTGAGTTCTCGAATAGAGTCTTTCTGAGATATCGAATAGAGGAATTCTTGACTTTTCGAATATAGCAACTGAGTTCTCGAATGATTGAGTTCTCGAACACTATATTTGAGTTCTCGAATCATTTGAAAAGGCTGAATTCTCGCTGAATTTTAACCGATTTTGGATTTTTATCTAAAAATTTAATTCACTCATAAAAAAACACATTTTATTTAATTTAGAATTATTTCTAAGTTAGATAACTGCCAGCTGTGAGTTTCTATCTGCTTGAGTTATCGATTAAGCCATTCTTGACTTCTCGAATAGTTGTTTTCTACTTCTCGAATGCCTGACTTGTCGATACAAAACAGTTTGCTAATCGACAATTCAAGTACTTCATACTTATACAATCTCACATCTATTCGATTCATTTCATTCGATTTCTCAAGCATCTACACTCTCTAAACCCCTGAAACCCTAACTGCGAAAAGCCAAATTTCTTCTTCAACCTTCAATTTCTTTTCTCTCTTTTATACAAATGGCAACAGTAAAGTTCAACACCAACTTCATCGCTCTAACTAGTGATGTTGAAGCACCCAATGCAAACTTTAAGTGCTTTGTGAAATGGATGGCTGAATCATACATCAAAGAAGCACTCTCTGCCAATCCAACTCTATATCTCGATATTCTGGAACAATTCTGGAATACTGCTATTGTGGAGGTTGTAGCCCTGGAAAATGCAATCACATCCTATGTCATCTACTGCAAGGTTCAAGATAAGGATATCACTATCACTACTGCAGACATGAACCAAGCACTAGGACTACAACAGGAATCATTTGATAGAATGGCCACTACTGCAGAGTTGGAGGAATTCTTCGAATTCATAAACTACTCAGATGGGATTAACCTTGGAAAGCTAAACAGAAAGAATCTGAGAAAGGAGTGGAGCTATGTGTTTGCAACTCTTCTTCAAGTCTTCACTGCCAGGAAATCAAGCTTTGATCAAATCAGTGCACCTGTGCAGCAAATTGGATATGCTTTGGCCTATGGAAAGAAGATAGATGTTGGCCAAATCATACTTCAAGAATTATATGGGAGACTTGGTAAGAACACAACCAAGAGAGGTACTGATATTTTCTTCCCTCGCTTTATTCAATCTGTACTTAATTATAAAAATGCTTCGTTGATTGAATTGCCTGGGATTGATAAAAATAAAATAGGCTATCCTAAGTCCATGACCAAACTCATTTTTGGTAACTTGGAAACTAGGAATGATGTGGATGTAAGACTGAACATAACTCCCCATATGGAGAGTTTGTTTAAGACTTACCCCCACAACATGCCAACATTTGATGCTAAATCTAAGTTAGCACAGCCCAAGCAAGTAGAACAAACTGCTAACCCAGGGCCTGCTAACCAACCCTCTCAACCAAACACTCTCCCACATACTGAGCCAACTGCATCATCCTCTCAAAAGGGTGATGTTAGTAAAAAGAAGAGAAAGGAAGTAATGTCTGCACCATTAAATATCTTATCTGAAGCAGCATTAGCTGTTGAATTAGGGCTAGAAAGTGAGGAACCTGAGTCACCCTTACAAAGGCCAAAGAAGAGGAAAACTAAGACCACCTCTTCAGTCACACAAATGGCTGAAGTTGTAAAATCAGGGGCACACAGCTCACTAGGTGTATCCTCTCAACAGGGTGCACCTATAGAATCAAGCATTCTCCCCAATGCACCTTCTTGTATAGAGTCTGCACATGGGAGTGATAAGGCTGGCACAACACTGAGTGGAGAGCACATCACTTTTGAAACTCCCTCTATCTCTCAGGGGGAGTTGCCAAAATCTACTCTAGAACACACTTCTCTTCCAGAATCTAACTCTGAAATTTCTTTGGAACCTGCAACTCAGGCAACTGAGATGCAAGGTATTGATCATCAAGAATTCTTTTCTCTTGATGAGCCAATAATTTTAAGTGACTCAGTGCATGACACTTTGTTCACCACTCAGAACCCACATTTAGATGGTGAGGGAATGCATGCTGAGGCATATCCTAATGACACCATCACAAACACAGAGGTTCCCCTAGTTTTTACTAGAGACTCTGTGCCTGTGTCAACTGCTGGTGTAATTCATCCCACTTCTGTGGAGACACCAGTAGTAGAGTCCATCCATCCGGCTACAGAAGTTGCATCTGTAACTGAGGAGACTAGCTTGCCTAGCTCTAGCTCTGACTTTATGTCAAAATGGCTGAAGCCTGTGCAACATGACAGTGCTTCAGGATCAGGGTCTGTTCCACAACAATTGACGGTTGAAGCACTTCAAAGCTTAATTGTGGATCAGATTCCTGAGTTCACAAAGATTGCTCAGCACCTTCTCACTGCAGACATGCCCAATCCAGACTATGAGGCTATTCTGTTATGCCATAGGGATGATGTGGAGGTGCAGAAATCAAAGATCATTGATGATGCTGAGAGAGATGGCAACATAGATGCCTGGTTGCAAGGAAAATATGATATTACTCTCGATGAAGCACTTCAGTATCTCAGGGAGGAATACATCACTTCACTGGGCTCCAATGCTAAATCCCTGTCACCTGGTGAAGTGTATGAAGCTGTCAATGACTCCTACAAGGGTTTCCTCAAGGCTGCACACTATCTTGGCAAAGGAGTAAAAACTGAAGTCAACAGGGTATGTGATAAGACAGCCACTTCAGTAGCAGAAGTCAAGAGGGCCTTTGATGCTAAATTTCCCCACTTGGACAGTGTGCTCAAGGACATCAAACACTGCAACTCTACATGCATTAAGGTGGACAATGGGTTGGCTGTGCTAAAAGATGCTGTCTCAGGTCTGGGTCATCAATTTCAGAATCTATCTGGCCAGACTACAGATGCCAATGCCATGCTGAAAATAATGTTCAAGAATCTCTATGGAGATAGGCTGGTGACTGATGTTCCTGTGCATGAAATGTCTAAATATGAAGTGAAGAGACTGCAGGAACAATCTCTATCTGGTTTCAAGGCCAATGAACTCTTCACTAAGGTCAACACTCTTGAGCAAGAGGTAGCTACTCTCACCAAGACCAATGCTCATCTCACAGAAAAGGTTGCATTGCTAAATGATCAGTTGGACACTCAAGCATTCACCACAGCTGATGTCCTTCTGCATCAACAATCCATGTTAGCTGCAATGATGAAGCATATGGGGCTCCCTCTACCTGATGAATCTTCAATCCCAAAGGACATCTCTACAGCCTCTGTGCCTGACAACAAGCCTAAGGGGGAGAAGAAGGCTAGGAACTCAAATTCAAAGGGGGAGCCAAAGAGGGAGAAAGGCATAGTATTCAAAGAAGGTGGACAACAAAGGGCTACTAAGTCTCTAGAAAATGTGCCTGGCAAGGGAAAAGCCAAAGTAGATGAGCCTCCATCTATCTTGCCAGTTGTCACCTTACCAACTGTGCACATCACTACTCCTGGAGGACAAAAGCAATCAATAACTACCACAGTGGTTGCAGGGAGTATGCCATCTGACAAACCTCAAATTTCTATAGCTGAGAGTGCCAAGCCTGTAGAAGTCAAAGTTGTTACTGAGGCCAAGCTACAAGAAGTTGCTAACTCCAATGTCTATCATGATAAAGTCTTCTTGGAGTTTCTGAAAGCCATAAGGGAACAGGTTGGTGACACTCAGTTTTATCTGAGGGAGGTGAAGAAGCAGATAGACTACATCACTGTCATCCCCAAGCAAGTCAACAATTTATGGGTCAAGGAGATAGTGATGGTGTCCAAACTAAAGATATGGCATCTAACATACCAGATTCTACAAGACTTAAAGCACTCAGAGATAGATGCCATACTAGAGCTCATTGAGAAGAAAAATGACAACAGCAAGAGTCTGTTTGATGACTTGAGGAATGGTCAACCTACAAGGCTACCAGAAGTGATCAAGAAGCCATGGACAATTATCTATCAGTCTGGTACCAGAATTGAAGATATCAAGCAACTGGTCATTCCTCATGATCTCACCCCCAGAAATCACAGACTGATCATTGCTATTATTGATCAACTTCAGAAGAAGGTTGGAGCCAGAAATGCTGAAGAAATTGAGGCACTGCATATCCTCAGAACTTATATTGCAACTGGTGGAATTCCAGAGATGGCTCAACCTAGGAGAAATAAGGATGATGATTCTGAAGACAAAGGTGATGGGAGGAGAAGACATCAAAGGAGAGATAAGGGTGATGAAGATAAGAAGAAAAAGGGGGACAAGGATGAAAAAGATGATGACCAGGGTAAGACATATGTGAGAAAGAGTGGAAGACAGCAAGCCTTAGGCATTGCTAGCAGTAACCTCACCACAACACAAGACTCTAAGTCTAGGGTGAATACTGTTAGTAGTGACCTAACAAAATCTACATCTATGGCTTCTGCAACTGTCTTACCATCTCAAGAAAAGAAGAAGATTCAAGTCAAGAAACCATGTGTATGTTTCAGAAAGCAATCTGCTAATGGAATACTACTATGGTCTACCAACCAAGGTCAAAGATTTCTGCCCAGCAACCATGTCAAGAGGACAAAATTTAAACATGCTGCAAGGAGAGTGAAGCTATCCAAATCTAGAGCCCTAACAATCATTCCAGGATTAAAGCTCCAGCCACTTGATGAAGACTTTGATAGAGAGCAACTGCTATTTCTAAGAGCTCAAAAGATATGCTATGCTGCAATTGTGGATGACCACCTTGTAATCAAGTACACTGATGGGAAAGAAAGGAAATTCAGTCAAGGGGGTTGTCAACATTGGGGTAAATTGTATGAAATAGAAAGAATCATTGCATTGCTGGACTCTAAGGACAAGGTGGAGAAAGTATGGAAGCTGGAATTGATTGATTTTGTGAAAATGAAGAAAGAATATGCTGAGAAGATAAGAAAGGGCTGCTATGAGAAATGGTTAGAAAGGGAGAAAGAAATTGATAGACTGGAGATTGAAGCAGAAAAGCTAAGGGCAAAGGGATTGTGTAGAGTTCAGTTTGATCCCTATGTGGTGAAGTATAGGAGGAGAAATGGAGACAATGTCAATATAAGAATGAACCTACTCAGTCACTATCCTGCCAACATTCTGAAGCCAGTGCTTGAAGATTTCAAAAACTCTATTATGATTGAAGAATTGGATGCTATGACAGAAATCATGAGAGCAGTAGATGAGATTGCAAGAAAGGAGGAAGAAAAGAAAAAGAAAGCATATGATGATCTACAAGCCAAAGCAATGGAGATGCAATCAAAAGAAAATGGCTAGTACCTCATCATACTGTAAGAGTATTTATCTTGTAATTTCATTTATGTGTTCAATCAAATCACATACCTGTACTTTTAAAAAGTTTTATCCTTAATGTATGTTAGGCTTGTTATCAGACATGAAATTGTGACTAAGGGTCTCACTCACAATTTGGGGGAGATTGTTAGTTACAGAGGCATGCCTGTACACATCTAATAACAAGCCTAATTGTTTGTAATGCTTTGCATTACTTACATGACCTCTTAACTGAGGGAACCTCTAGTTGTAGAGTTTCTGTTTGTATTGTACTTGTGATAGGCATCAAATCCTAGATTGTGTAACTGTACAAATATAGTCTAAAATAATGCTTGAAAGAAGTTCCATGGTTCATGCCTCAAGCAAGGAGTTAGAGACTACCAAATAATCACAGTTGGGATTTGAAGAAATGAAGAAATTTGCCTAAGTACCAATTCGAGAAGTATACTTGTCTATTCGAGAAGTCAGAGATTCGATATCTCAAGACACTATTAGATATCTCTGAATACACTGTTCGATATCTCATTCGATATCTCAGTGATTCGATATGTCTATTCGAGAACTCAAGAAGTCAACAAGTCAAGATGGTATTCGAGTTCTCAAAGAGTCAACAAGTCAAAGTTCCATTCGATATCTCAAAGACTCAGAAAGCTATTCGACAACTCGAGGATTCGATAAGTCAAATGCTCTATTCGACAACTCAAGGAATCCTGGTGAAAAAGAGCTATTCGAGAAGTGGTTCGATATGTCACTGTAACAGTATTCGAGAACTCAGAGTTATCGATCAAGTCAATTCTAGTTCTCGAATCACTTACTTAGTCACTTCTCGAATACATTCTTGGAGACAAAATACTGAAGAAATTGTACAAGTCAGAAACCTGCAACAAGCCAATGCACTTTATGGACCACAATCTGTAACGTGCTCTGGAAAGCCTACAAGGAAGCTTGGAGAGATATAGAAGAGACAAGGAGCTAAAGAAGTGGATCTAAACAGGCTTTGCAAAGTCAAATCTGTAACCGTTTGGACTCTTACTCAAAAAGGATAGACAGACCAGAAAGTAATTTTGTTTAGCTACCTTATTTGTAGTAAGCAGGCTGTTTCCATGTTCTATAAGGACACAGCCTCACTTCATAACTTAGTAACTTTTCGTGAGTCAAGTTTTTCATACACTGTAAGCTATATCTCTCTGAGAAAAACGAAGCTGAGAATACTACCATTTGTATTCACAGATTGTAGCAACCTTTATCTAATATACATTAGATTAAAGTGATATTGTGTCTTGTGTTGTTTACTTATCCGCACCTTAATTTCTGCACACATACACACTTATCAGCTACACAGACTCAATCAAGAAAAGTTCAAGAATCCATTCACCCCCCCCCTCTGTATTCTTTTATCGTGTTCAATACTCAACAGTTCCGAGGTGGAACCTCATTCTCTGGATTCACTTCAGGTTGAGGACGAGGGTTTCTTGGGGGTCTTCCTCTCTTAGGTGGCATCTTTTTCTATAAGAGCGAAAACAATATGGTATGTTATATCACAGGTATGCAGTTGTATGACACCATTGCTGGCACCGTTATGACAGGCATTCATAATTATTTACTTGGTCAAAACCTCTGGTTTCTCAAAATAAACCACACTCAAAATCATGATTTTCTCTCTTGTCCCTTTATAAAACAATTACTCTTTTTCCTCATTATAAAAAGGTTCAGGGTACTCGTGAAAAGAACTAGTTCAGGTTTTACTGGTGATTCTTATGAAATCTTTAAGTTCTAAAACTCAATCGTCGTCTTAAATCCTTGGTTTTCGAAAACTCTCCCTTTTTTTTTGAAAACTCATTTTAAGTCGCAGTATCTAAAAGAAATTTACTATATCAGGAGTATCATGGGAATTAATCTAGCATGCTCTTCTAATGTAACACAGTTTTATAACAGGTAAGATAAGATAACAGTACTACTAGCAGATCATAATATATATCACAGGGTACCATACTAGTACAGTCCAGGTCATAATACTGAATACATCATCATAATAATACAGACCCATCATCAGAATATAAATACATCGTGGAACATCTACTGTCGTGCTAGTACAGAAAGATAATAAGATAACTACCCAACAAGCTGGGCATAGAGTCAACTATATCGAATACATCGATCAGCAGAATATGTGCACCCCATACAGAAAGATCTATCATGACGTCATACAAAAAGCGGGTCACCACTAGCTATAATATACATGCTAACCAAAAGATGGGAATGCGCAAGCGTAGATATATGTCATCCCCTAAAACCAAAAAGACTATGCTAAGTCAATAGTAACAGCAAATCAAGTCGAACCATCACGGGCAAACATCTCGCCCACCCTCATATGGAACTCTGCAATGATGTCGGAAATCAGGGTGGAAACTCTGGCACGATCAATCTGTCCGGTACTAGATGATGGCAAAACAGCTAAGTCAGTCTGAAGCCCGGTCAACACAGTCAGGGCTATCTGATGCACAATCTCCATAGGGATGTCTCTCACTAATAGACTACCTCCATGATGCACGGCAATGGGATCTGGAACAGACAAGAGTCGAAGAATACCATCCCTGGTAGCAAAGATCTCCTCATAACGAGACCATAACCAACGGTACTGCTGGAACAGGGCATGGTGGATATGCCATGGAACCGTCTCTCCAGCCACAACGGGATGCTCAGAAGGAGCAGGTGGCATAGCAGCAGTAGAAGCAGCCACTAGAGGCTGAGCAGGAACAGGTGCAGGTATGGTAGGTGCAGATGGTGCAGTATCACATGCAGGAGTAGCACTGACAGGTGGAAACATGTAGTCAGGTATAGTAGGGACTGTAGGAGCCGCAGCATACACCGGAACTGGAGCAATAAACAAGTCAGCAAAAGCTGATACTCTGGTAGGTGTATCAACTCTAGTCACTGGAGCAGACAAGCTAGGTAAAGTCTTAGTACGGACGGGCGAAAGCTGGCCCTCATCAATCGGCTCAGAAGTAATAGGCTCGGGTGTCTCAAATCGGAACATCTCAGGAGTAAACAGTATAGTAGTCTCTGCAGTCATAGTAGATACTGGAATCTGAGCTGGCTGCTCAATCTCTGGAGTAGGTGTCTCTAAGTCAATCACTGGTATCGGAGAATTAGCTACCTCTATGATCTGGTCAGGAGAATATACCAAATCTATCACATGAGGTGGAGAAGGTGTAAGAATCCGGATAGAAGAGTCCTCCGAGTCACTATCCATAGGTACAATCTCCTCAGACGGGTCACTGTCTGAACCTGAGCTGGGATCTAGGGGTCCCTAAGGGTAAGGTGTAGGAGATCTGTCTCTAGCTGAGTGGAAATCATCAAGTCCTGAAGTAGTCATCTACAAAATCATAAGTAACTTCGGTCACAACAGGTTCTAATCGATTAGATACTTATATAGATATACTTATATAAGGGTGAAAGGCACTTAGTGCTAAAATCTCAACATCGCAATATATCTCTAAACTCTCACGTCGCGTTATAATTCTAGGCTCGTACGATTCCTAAAATATAACTAACGCTCCGATACTAACGTTGTGACACCCCCAAATCCGCCCTGTCCGGGGACCCGGGTCGTCACATTAGGTCTTAGCATCCCTCAACACACGTTAGCTCAAATAATAATAAAATCGTTATTACAACGGAGCGGAACAGTCCCACTCCACAGATCCAAGATCGGTCTCACACTTTATTACAATACGATTATTACATCCCCGAATAAAATCTTTCAAAAGTCTATAAAGGTAGAAAAGACAAAAGGTTCCATCCTTTCGATATCTCGGCGGGGCGATCAACTATCCGACCGGGTATACCGTCCTCCAATGACACCGCACTTCGCCCGATCACGGCTACAATACGATATCAACGAATATATATAATATGAATGCTAGCATCATAGTGGGTGACTATATCAACCCTGGCATCATATTGCCTAAAATATTCTTCTGTCCATATAAAGGTACACAAGTCTCTCTTTCTCTAAAATGGGCCTCTTTCCCAAAATTGACCAGTAGAATAAAGAATTCCCGAACATTTAATGAACTGATATTTTGAGATAAACTTCACAAGAAAATATTTGACTGATCTGGCGGACTGCCAGTTTTACTCAATGTACCACCAATCCGAACAATGGACTGATGTAAACTCTCAATAAATATATTTTACTGGTTGACACGAACAATGTGCCAACCTTCAACAATAAAGGCAACTATCTCGAAATAATGAGAATAGTATCAAGAAGAAATATTTTGAGTCGTACTGAACAAGTAGTACAACTCGAATATTTATAAAACTCATAATCGATGAACGTTAAATAGAATGTTTTTCACTTGATCAATGAGTAAAACTCTAACGATTTAAATAGTATAACTCCTATTGGTTGATTCGAACGATGAACCAACTAAAAGATAATCAATAAATTATTGTTGAATTTGTACAATAAATTCAACCGAAAAGAATAAATTTAACTATCTCGAACGAATGAGATTAGTTTCACTGAATCAAAATAATAGTCGTCTCGAATTAATGAGATCGACCCGATAGCAACGAATTTGCCTCTACGCTTATAGGGAGTATAATGCGCAAGTAAACTAAATTAACAGTATCGTAACATTTAACGAGAAATAATGCTCAAAAGAAATTATTGCATCACAAAAAAAGGTAACAGAAAATTCTCATAATTGATAGCTCGAAAATAGATATGGGATAAAATAATATGACAGAAATACAAAGTTTCCGAGAGTTAGAGTAGGAATGAACTTGCCTCTATCTCGACGTTAAACTCAACCGAATAATAAAAGCGTTACCCGCGAGCGAAAATCTCAATTCTCGAAAAGAAAACTCTATAATAATTATCAAAATAATTTTAGTACCCGGGTAAGAATTTAATCACGAAATGTCAAAATAATTCGGTAATCATGCTCTTGATAAATAAATAATTCTCGAACAAATAATTAGGAATATTCCCGTAAGTTTAAAATATCATTAATGCCTTATTCGCAAAATACTTTATTAAATGGAGGCTCTATTCGTTTTTCCTATTAATTTTAGTGGATCGGGTTTTATGACATCGTATGATCCAAAATAATTCGTAAATAGATTTCTCGATTTAAAAGTCTCTATTTTGCTCCTAAATATATGGCACTAATTTATTTATTTAACGACGTAACTCAAATAAAATAAATAAAGAAGGTGTTCATACATTCAACACAAATTTCTCTATAATTCTCATTTTTATAACAAGATTTAATCCATAATTATATTTACCACTTTTTGCAACATATAATTCTATCAAAATAAGCTTAATATATTTAAGCTCACTAATGTCAAATTCTCAATTTAATATACCAAAATTATCTTTTATTCTAATTAATCAATTCCCAACAAAATAATTTCAACTCTAATGACCAAGATTTTAACCCATTTCTTTTCTTTTAATGAATCAAAAATCATGATTAAATCTCATATTTTATTCCACTTTTATTCACATCAATCTAAATTAACAATTAATCAACTAATGCACAATTAATTATTTAATTATTATTATTACTATTTTACATCACCACTAGTCGGCAGCCACCGACCGGTCGCCGGAACGGCGCCACCACCGCCCTCTGTCTGTCTGTCTCTCTCTCTCTCAGTCTCCCTCCACCCCCTACTTCTCTCCCCCTCGATCTCAATCTCTTTCGGTCCCGGTCTCTCTCTCTTCGTCCCTCTTTCTTTCTCCGATCATCTCTCCCTCCTCCTCTCTCTGTTCTCGCCTCACTCTCTCTCCATCCGTCTTCTCTCTATCTCTCCGCCTCATCTCTCTATCTCCTCCCGTCTCAACCGCTCTCTGTCTCTCTCCGAGATCTCTCTCAATCTCTCATCACTCTCTGTGCTCACTCCATCTCTCATCTCTCCCTCTTTCCGATCTCTTCTCTCTCCCCTGTTCTCCCTTCACCATCTCCCCCCTCAATCTCTCTCCATCGATTTCCCCTCCTATCTCCTTCCGCGACTCCGACGAACAATCACCACCACCATCGTCCCCGACGACTCCAGCGAGGCATCTCCGGCTCCCCCTTGCGACATGCAACCACCGACCACACAAACCCCAAACTTCATTCCCCCAAAATCAATTTCTCCCCACAACCCAATACCAATCAGTCACAAAAACATTATAATTATTAATTTACAAGAATCCCTAATTAAGAAATTACAAAACCCCAATTAAAAAAATATAAGGCTTCTCAATAAAATAAATTCAGCACACACATATATATAAAACATGATTTGTAAAAAGCTTTGAGGGTGTAAATTCATACCCTTTTGAAAATAAAAATCCAAATTTGTAACTTTGATAAAACTAAAACTTCACGAAACCCCTAGGATATATATATTGATTTGAAGAGCTCGAGATCCTCTCCTCAAATACCCAAATGCATGCAAGATCAAGCCACTAAATCTAAAGATGTATGATTTTATAAAGCTTTGGTTTTAATGGAGTTAGTAGGTGTGTGAGTGTGTGTTTAGCCGAGAGTGAGAAACAAGAGATAATGATCTCTTTCCTACTTCCAACCTTATATAATATCTACTAATTGGACTTTTAATGGGCCATAAACAAAATTTTAATGGACTCCACAACCCAAAAGTAATTAAACAAAAATAGTAAAATTTCCTAACATTCTAATAATAATTATAAGTGTAACAATATAGAATTTGGTGACGATAATAATGATAATGATACATCTCAATTATAAAAAAAATATTTATTATCGCACTTAAATAAATATATATTTATATTCCTTCATCATATTAGTAAATCGAGTTTATAAAATTTATTCGGAGAGGTTAAATATTAAAAATATTAATAAAATTCGTGGTTATTACATTTAATATAATACAGGACACAAAAGAAAATACAGAACACCAACTATTATTGAACTATTATGTTTTTGAGTGTTAATAACTAATTATTATAAGTAAAAAAATTACAACGGCTATTTCTAACAGATGAAGAATTATATAATATATAAAAATATAAAAAAGGACAAACTTAAAAATATAAAACTCAAAATGAATACTTAAAGATAGATATATAGAACCCCACATATTATAGAATACTAAGATTCTATATTTATTAAATTAGAATAGTGACACAGATTATATAAAAGTTTTATTTCTGTATTTTTTAATTTTTTTTGTGCAAAAAAAAGTTCTATATTTTTGAAAACAAAACAAAAGAAAAGGTTAATCCTCAAAAACTATAAAAATATAGAACACGCTATAAATTATGGCACAAAAGTATAAATTTTTAAATGTAAATTATTCCTCAAAAATATTAAACCTAAAAATAAATATTGGTACTTTTTATTCTAATATATCATAATAAAAAATGTACTAAACATATATTTTATAAAATGTGTTTGGTATAAAAAATACAGCACACACAAAAAATACATCACACGCTATAATATTTACATAAGCTTGAAAATTATTCATTTTAGTCAAATCAAAAATCATGTTCTGTATTCAAAATTACCATGTTTTGTATTCAAAAATTATGTTATGTATTTATGTAAATTTTTGTTTTGTATTTAAAATTTATTTGAAAATTACAGAACTTAGCTATTTAGTTTAACAAAATACAGAATACAACATATTTGCATTTTGCCCATTATTAGACATATAACATTGATTTATAAAATTTATTTAATAGAATACAAAATGTATTACACTATTAAAAAATACAGAACACATTTGTTTTATAATTAAATTCAAGAAACATACACGACACATTTTTTGTAATGGTGATACAGATGGCAGATGGCAGGTGAACATGGGTTTAAACAAAGAAATATAAGAATAAGAGTTTTGTTGTTCAAATAAAAATGTAAGAACGTGGGTTTACTATAAAATCTAGATCGTTAATTTATTATGAAATCTAAAGGTTAACATTTAGTTCCTAGGTTACCCAAATTAATGAGTTCCTCACGGAACCCTCCCCTATATAATATATATACTAAATAATAAAAATAGTATATTATATATTATATAATACATATAAATAATAAATATAACATATATATATATAATATAGTATAGACATGTAGATATATTTTTTATATTATATATTATATTTAAGAAATATATTATATATTTTATATAATAAATATATTGTATATAATATATAAAAAATATAAAAAAAATATTTAATATATAAATATAATCAGATCGGATTTTTTCACGGATCGGATCATGCTAAATTCATACCCGCTCCTTATTGGATCGGATTCTTATCGGATCAGATATTTTTTTGATGGATCCATACCCGTTAATTTTGGATCGGGTTAAAGAGAATATGTTGCAGATTAAGCATAAGCTGCAAGTTCCTTATAGCCAAACAAAGCCTTACTTAGTCTAACTGATTCTGTTATGATTAGAGACTACTATAAATAGACATTAGATAGTAGTATTTCTTTTAACGCATTATGTAAACATTGAGATATCTTAATGAGTAAGATTTGTATCTTCTTCTTCTTGTAACAAACTACGTTCTTACATTGTTGAAAGTCTTTATGGTATCAGAGCGAATATAGATTCAAGATAAATGATTCCGCAAATGTCAATGATTGTTCATTTCAGTGGTAGCTTCGTGATGATGAATCGATTGATTTCAATATGTTTCTCGATTTCTTAATCGATCTCTCTATCTCTCTTGCGATTCTCGATCTTTTTCTCGATCTCTTTCGTCGTGATTAGAATTTCTCGCGATTAGAATCTCTTGTTTTACGGTTAATAACTTGATCTTTACGGTTAAGTAACTTGTGTTTTTGTGCTGATTTCTGTATCTTCAGCATCTTGATTTGTTGATTAGACGTCTTCATTGTTGATTTGTCGATTTGTTGAATGTTCTGGTGAATTGAGTTCTGTTAATGGCTAGAAACACGTATGCTCATGTTGCGGCAACTGTTCCTAATACAACTACTGGTGCTAATACTAGTACTAACAATATTGAAGAAATTTCTGAGGGTTCAGATGCTGTTATTTCTAATACTCATCCTTTATTTATGCAAAATATTGATCATCCTAGCTTAATCTTGATATCAAAGAAATTAACTGGTACTGAAAACTGTGGACCTTGGAAAAGGTCTCTTACGATTGCTCTTTCAGCAAAGAATAAACTGAGTATTGTCAATGGTACTTTTCCTGTTCCTGAATCTGCTTCGCCTCAAAAGGCTCAATGGGACAGAGTTAATGACATGCTTATTAGTTGGATTCTCAACACTGTTTCTGATGAAATTAGCAATGGAATGGATTTTGTACATTCTGCTAAAGATGTCTGGGATGAATTAAATGATCAGTTTTCTTCTGTTGATGGTCATCGTGTTTACCAAGTTTTAAAGGACTTACATACTCTGGAACAAGGTGATAAGTCTGTTGAGTTGTATTATCATAAGATGAAAAACTTATGGGATGAATATGGAGCTTTGGAGTCTCCTTTTGTGTGTACTGTGACTAACTGTGTGTGTGAGTCACATAAGCTACAAGATGAAAGAGAGCAACGAAAGAGGTTACTGAAATTTCTTATGGGATTACATGATAGCTATTCTACTGCTAGGGGTTAGATTCTAATGATGAGCCCTTTGCCTACCTTAGCACAAGCATTCTCCCTTATTAAATAAGAAGAGAGACAGAGGCAAGGCCACAGTTTGCCACCACCATCTTTCCTGGCATCTGTTACTGGATCTAATAAGTCCTCATCATCTCTAGCTGATTCTACTTCTAAGAAGCTTTGGAAATGTACTTACTGTCATAAAGAAGGACATTTAAAGGAGAATTGTTTCAGACTAATAGGCTATCCACCAAGAGGCAGAGGAAGAGGAAAGCCTAATCTCAATCAAGGTTTTAGGAATTATCCTCAGGCAATGCAAGTTACTGGTATTTCTGGAACTCCAACTAACGGCACTGGCAATAATCCTGGTTCAAGTTCTACTTTTGGCCATACTGGTGGTTTTAATGTTTCATCTGGTCCCTTCTGCATCTGGTTCTCATTCTAATACTGATGTTCATACCTCCATGGAGCAACTTCAGCAGCAACTGTCTCAGTTAATGACAATGATGATGCAAAATAAGACTGTTACTTCTAACAACACTCCTGAGGATCACATTGGTCACATGGTAGGTTTGGCATATTCTATGCTATCTTATACACCTGTTTCAATAGGTTCTTTATGGATAGTAGATACTGGTGCTTCTAATCATATGTGCAGTAATATTTCACTCATGCATAATGTTACAAATGTAACTCAACCTTTCCACATAGCTTTACCAAATCAACACACTATCCTTGTTCATCAAACTGGTTCAGTACTCTTAACTTCTAAAATCACTTTGCACAATGTTTTGTTGGTTCCAACCTTTAATTGCAATCTTGTTTCTGTGAGTAAATTGAATCAAGATAATCTTTGTAGTGTACTTTTTTACTTCTTCTCAGTGCATTTTTCAGGACCAGAACCAAGTGATTCTGGGCACTGGTGCTGAGAGAGGAGGACTATACTACTTTGATCAAGCTTCTTCTCAGACTGATTACTCTTTATCTCCAAACAGTCATTGTAATTCTTCTGTTTGTGTTGTGAATTCTCAGTCACATTTTGTAAATTCTAAACTCTGGCATCTCAGATTAGGGCATGCTCCTAATTCTGTACTTAGCCATATTTCTTATATTGAAGCTTTAAACAATTGTAATTCAGGTTGTCCAATTTGTCCTATTTCTAAACAGTCAATGCTTTCTTTTCCAAAGCATAGTGAGTCTCATGAGTCAGTTCGTTTTGGCCTTGTGCACATGGATGTATGGGGTCCCTATCATGTTGCTACTACACAAGGTTGCAAGTATTTCCTTACTATTATTGATGATTGTAGTCGTGCCACTTGGACATTTCTTTTACCAAATAAAACTCATGTTTTGTTAAAATTTCAGACTTTTGTCCTATATATTAAAAATCATTTCAATCTCAATATCAAGACCATTAGGACTGATAATGGCAGTGAGTTTTTAAGTTCTTCTTTTCAAACTCTTCTCACTAATTTTGGTATTCAACATCAAAGATCTTGCATCTATACTCCACAACAAAATGCTCGAGTTGAGCGTAAACACAAACATTTATTGGAAATGACTAGAGCATTACGTTTTCAAGCTGGTCTTCCTCATAAATATTGGGGGTGAATGTCTTCTTACAACCATTTATCTTATCAACATATTACCTACACCTATTCTTCATTTTAAAAGTCCATTTGAGATACTTTATAACAAACCACCAGATTATCATTCTCTCAAGATATTTGGTTGTTTATGTTATTCTTCTACTCATTCTAATGATAAATTGGCACCAAGAGCTATTCAATGTGTTTTTCTTGGATACCCTTATTCACAAAAGGGTTACATGCTACTTAGACTAGATAATCATTCTATCTTTGTGAGTCGTCATGTTAAATTTCATGAACATATCTTTCCATATCATCTTAAATCCTCCTCATCTACTTCTATGAGTACTCATACTACTTCAGGAAATTCATATAATTTTCTTGACTGGTTGGCAAGTAATACTGTTTCATCTTCCGGTGTTATACCTATTCCTACTTTTGTTGATGATTTACCTGCTTCTTCTAGTACTATTCATTCTGATCATAGTATCATCAGTACTACTAAAGACAATTCTAATCATAATATCACAAGTACTATTGAAGTACATGTTTCTACTTCTACACATATTATGCCTTCTCAGAATTCATCTTCTGAAATTTCAAGACAATCCACTATATCCAAAATTCGACCTGTTTGGTGGTCTGATTATCATACTGGCAGTAAACAACCAGTTTCTACAACTTCTTACAGCAATGTTGTTGGTTCTCCTGATTCTTTCTCAATGCATATGAGTAAATATTCTTATGATCCTACTGATCAATCCATTGTAGCTTTTTCAAATGCTGTTTTTGAACCTACATTCTATCATCAAGCTGTTCAAGATCCACAGTGGGTTCAGGCTATGCAAAATGAACTTGATGCCTTAGAGGCTAATAATACTTAGTCTTTGGTTCCATTACCTCCAGGGAAACGCACAATTGATTCTAAGTGGGTTTTTAAGGTTAAATATCAAGCTAATGGTGAAGTAGAAAGACTTAAGGCACGTTTAGTTGCAAAAGGATATACTCAATCTGCAGGAATTGACTATCATGATACATATGCACCTGTTGTTAAGATGGTTACTGTTCGTACTTTATTGACAGTTGTTGCTGCCAAGAGTTGGTTTGTTGAACAGTTAGATGTGAATAATGCCTTTTTACATGGGGATTTGACTGAAGAAGTTTATATGAAACCATATTTAGGTTATAAATTTGGACCATCTCAGTCACATTTGGTTTGTCGATTGAACAAGTCAATCTATGGTTTGAAGCAAGCTTATAGAGAGTGGTTTGCTAAGCTTACTGCTTCCTTGTTACAAGCTGGTTATAAACAATCCTTACTTGATTATTCTTTGTTCATATACACTTTTGGTTCCAGTTTTACAGCAGTGGTTGTTTATGTTGATGATTATTGCTGGTAATGACATGCATGTTATTCAGTCCTTGAAAACATTACTGGACAATCAATTCAACATCAAAGATTTGGGTCCTATCAAGTATTATTTAGGACTTGAAGTTCAAAGAAATGAGAAGGGCATTTTTTTTAATCAACAGAAATTTGTTACAGATTTGTTAACTTCTGCAAACATGTTAGATTGCAAGCCTCTTTATGTGCCTATTGCTTCTCATGTTAAGTTGTTTGACAGTGATCAGTCTGGTGAACTTCTTGTGGATTCATCTTTGTATAGATCATTGGTTGGGAAGTTATTTTATCTCACTTCAACTCGACCTGATATATCATATTCAGTACAATCTCTCAGTCAATTTTTACATGCTCCACAAACTACACACTTGGATGCTGTTAAACGTGTTCTTCGGTATCTCAAACACACTTCAACATATGGATTGTTTTTCCCTGTTATTAATTCTCTTGATTTTAAAGGGTACAGTGACAGTGATTGGGCTGGAGATGTTACTGATAGAAGATCTGTTGGAGGATATTGCTTTGTATTAGGTTCTGTAGCTATTTCTTGGCGTGAAAAGAAACAGTCAGTTACTTCTAGAAGTTCAGCTGAAGCTGAATATAGAGCATTAACAGATTCGTCTTGTGAAGTATTATGGTTTCAAAATCTTCTTACTGAGTTAACTGTTCCAGTTGGTAATACTCCTTTATATTGTGACAGTAAAACAGCTATAGATCTTACAGCCAATCCAGTCTATCATGCTCGAACTAAGCATATTGAACTAGACGTTCATTTTATCAGAGAGAAGATTGCTTCTGGTTTGCTTACTGTTACTCAAATCTCTTCTAAGAAAAATCTAGCTGATCTTTTTACCAAAGGTCTTGGAAAAATACCTCATTGGTTCTGTTCTTCCAAACTGGGTCTTACATTTCCAATGGTGACTTCAATTTGTGGAGGGGCTAATACAGATTCTGAAGCAACAAATGCAAAGGTCATGACAGTTCAATGCAGATTAAGCATAAGCTGCAAGTTCCTTGTAGCCAAACAAAGCCTTACTTAGTCTAACTGATTCTATTATGATTAGAGACTACTATAAATAGACATTAGATAGTAGTATTTATTTTAACGCATTATATAAACATTGAGATATCTTAATGAGTAAGATTTGTATCTTCTTATTCTTGTAACAAACTCTGTTCTTCCATTATTGAAAGTCTTTACGGGTTAGATCGGATCAGATTCATGATGCCTAAACTTACAGTACGTACATTTTTGTACATTTTCTCACGCTTAAACCGAAAGGAAAAGAGAACATGACCGTTAGATTGCAAAAATTAATTAATGAGTTGGTTTTTTGACTTAATACAAATACTACTCCCTCCGTCCCAATCAATTTTTTACATTTGTTTTTACACTTTCTGGCACGCATTTTAAGGTGTATTTTAAGGATAGTTCCATAACTTATTTTAAAAATTTTCTCTTTTTTTTTGTATAAAAATATATATGTTATATTTTTATACAAAAAAAGAAAATTAAAAAAATAAGTTATGGAACTATCCTTATAATATACCTTAAAATACGTGCAAAAAATCTCATTTTGAAATGTAAACAAACTATTGGGACCAAGGGAGTAGCTCTTATATATAATAAAAATAGAGTTAAATGCAGATTGTGTACCTGAAGTTTGGGGAATATGCAATTTGTGTACCTGCAATTACGGATATAGCAAAATGTGTACCTGCAGTTAACAAAATTGTGCAACATGTGTACTTCCATCCAAATCACCGTTACCTCCGTTTGTAATGAGAGTGAAACTTGGATGTCTTAACAGCATTTTGGCCAACAACGGTTAATTTTATCGTATATTAAATTTAAAACATTGTTTGATAAAATAAATGTTTAGCTCAGGCTTAAAGTGATTTTTGATTTTAAGTTGAAAAATGTCTATTTATGTAATAAGTCAGAAAATGACTTAAAGTTAAAAAAATAGCTTACAGCCAGAAGTTGGTGGAGGTAATTTTTTGAACGACTTATTTTATTTTGATGATTTTATTTGATAAAAGTTAATAACATCATTTAAATTAATTATTTATCAAATTTTTTTTTAACATTTTTAATAATTCATAAGTTACTCATCTATACTATTATATAAAAGTCGAAACATTAAAAGTTTGGTTGATCGTATGTTACATGTTGATTTTACTTATTTACTCTTACTTAATGGTACATCTTATTTTACTTAATTATCCTTACTTAATTATTTATAGTTATTAATAACTAATAATTTTTTTTTTCAGGTAAAACATGTTTGATAAGTGGATTTATATCCACTTGGATCGTTCCATTTCGGCTTAAATTGATGTTTTGTATCTCAAGTATTGTTGTGTTTTAATCTGTTTTTGTGAGAATTGTGTAGGATGCCTTTTCAGGTGAATGAATGAAGTTTCAGCAGTCATATGTTGTTTTTAAAGTCTTGAGAACAAGTGTCGGGAGTTGCAATCGAGAGTGGAAGAGAATCAGCAAACTAACAGAAAATCAGTCTGCATAAGCAATGGCCAAGCGCGGCCGCGCGGAATTTATACTGAAGAAGGGCGCGGGCGCGCGAGAAAGAGAGAGATTTACTGAGCCGCGCGGGCGCACGGGATTTGCATTGAAAGGCTGCGCGGGCGCGCGGGCCTCCGACAGAAAGTTCCTGGAATCTGATTTATAATAGGAAATTGCTGTTTTACATCTCCTAATCAATATGGAAGTTGCTATGAACGATTAGAAGGTTCCAGAATTCAGTTTTAAACATGGGAATTGCAATTCTATTCCAATCAAAGATGGAAAATTACCGGAATTCTATTCTAATTCAAAGACGGTAATTGCTTGGTCAAGGAGGCACTTGGGGCTATAAATACACACCTTGGGGCACAGAAAAATCATCACCTACACGATCACCTACACGATCATCTACACATTTCAATTCGTTCAGAGCACGAGAGAGAAGCCAATGCGAGGATTGTGACGACAAGAAGATCTAGATATAGTTTTCTTGTATTCCTTTGTGGAGGCGTATCTTTTGGATGCTTGTTACTTTCACGGATTTGTTCACTAAACCTTATTCTATTATTGATTTATTCATCTTCTTTATCTTGTTTAATATCATGCTTTCGTCAAATCCCATGGTGACGAAAGGTTCGATTATGAACTAATCGTTATCGTGGGATCCTAGTGGATTTATCTATGTAGCTTAGTAGTTTGCATGCCTTAAAGATTTATGTGTGGTGAATTCTTGATATCCTCGTATGGTTAATCTTAATGCTTTTAGATGCGTAGCTAACATCTAAATTGAATTGTTAATCTCTTGCTAAACAAGAGTGGATCTTGAGATTTAGAACTTGCCATGCTAGCATAGGATAGGTTGGTGTTTTAACATCATGATTTGTGGCATCAATAGAGATATTATGCTATCCTATGTGATCTAAGTGGATAACTTGTGCTTCAACCTTTATGTTTTCAAATTCTATAGAGATATAGGGTCTAAACATAATATGTGCCTATTCATCTTCTATCTCTTTTGTGGATGTATGCGTAGATTGGTACTAGTATACCGAGAGGTAACTTTTACTCTTTTCGTGTTATTCGATCAGATATCAAAACCCATCGCATGTTTTAATTAAAGGCTGCAACTCTAAGTGAAGTAGATGATGAAACTAGGATTCCATGTTTTATTCTCATATTAGTAATTCGACTTTAATCTCTTTAATTAGTTAATTTTTAGTTTGATAATTAATTTAGTAGTTAATAAAAATCCAATTTGTTAATTGTCTTAGCAGTGGATAAAAACCATACATTGTTGCATAGGTACTAAATTGAAGTAAAAACCAGATCTCTGTGGGAACGAACTTGACTTATATCTATATTACTTGTGACCACGTGCGCTTGCGTGATTTTGTGTTAACAATGTTACCTTTTCTATTTTTCAATAACTATTCAATTTCTCTTTTCACTTAAAATACAATATCTTTTATATTTTATATAACTAAAATTTTTCCTATTTTATAAAATAAAATAACGATATTATAGTTCTTAATAACTAACCAATTACCTTTTTCAGCGGTTACCCTTTCTAAATAAAATATCTTCTTTCCAAAATTATCACCAGTCGTTCTATCTATACTATTATATAATAACCGAAACATTAAAAGTTTTGGTACATGTTTTTTGGTACTTCGTGATTTAAAACTAATCTTACAATCATTAATATATACCCGAAAAATATCACACTATATTTGGGCACGATCATCCCAATTATTAAAATAAAGATAATATTATATAATATGTACGAATAATGACCGTTAGATTTTTAGTAAAAAATCAGAATCGTTAGATCTAATGATTAGATATATTATTATATAATAGCCGAAACATTAAAAGTTTTGGTACATGTTTTTTGGTACTTCGTGATTTAAAACTAATCTTACAATCATTAATATATACCCGAAAAATATCACACTATATTTGGGCACGATCATCCCAATTATTAAAATAAAGATAATATTATATAATATGTACGAATAATGACCGTTAGATTTTTAGTAAAAAATCAGAATCGTTAGATCTAATGATTAGATATATTATATGATGATTTACGTGTGCCATGTAAGCCCGTGTATTTTTATTTGTATTTTTTATGATTTAAATTTATTTAAATCATGCATTATTTATCTTCTAATTTTTTTTATAAAATTATCGGAGTTATTGAAAAGGAAAATGCTAGAGTCCCAAAAAATTTCCCAAAAGCTGACGTGTCACCTATGTAATTAGTAATTTTCCTAATATTAATATGGGACCCCGCGTGCATACATATGCGCCCACAAATTATAAAATATGTTTGATCCTAAAAATATTTAAAAAATATGGGGTATTTGTAATTTCATACTCTTCATTATAAAATTTAATTTTACATTCATTTCCCATTTAATATCGATTTTAGAAGTGATTTAAATTGTTTGTAAATTGTTTTCAGCAACAAGAAAGTACCAAAATGCCCCTGATGAAGTAACAATTAGACTCCGTTAGTTTTTAAATGACGGAAATACACATGTTGCACAGTTAAAATAACTGCAGGTACACAATTTGCTATATTTGTAATTACATGTACACAAGTTGCATATTTCCTAAACTTCGTGCGACTCATAAAAATATAGAACAAATACCCAAGAAATAAAGGAGAGAGAAAACCCTTGCCCTTTCTTCTCACCGCCGTCGTATCTCTCCTAAACAATCGTGCTCCAAAGAAATAAAGGAGTCCAAACTATCAGGTAACTCTCTCTCTCTCTCTCCTTAGACTGATAGTATATCTAAATTCATAAACATATATAGAGAACTGATTTTGTGTATTAATTGACAGTTGCGTTAAGATGCATCACGCTTATCAACATAGTGACGACCCCGATTTACCTAAACTTCAAGCCACCATGCAAACTATTGAAATTGCTTCTACTTCTACTCAGGTACTAATTAATTATTCACGCCTTTTTCTTTTATGTAATTTCCATCACTTTTTTTTTTCCGGTTTGTTCTTGTGTTATATACTACTTTCACTGTTTAACAAAATTGCCCCATATCTATAATTTTGTTCCAAATAGTATGTGTTGGTGAAAGGATATTTCCACGGAATTTTAATTCTTGGTAATCTTGAAATTTTGATTTGAAAAACCCTTGTTGCATAATGAATATGTCATTATATGTATTGCTTATTTCAGTTTTTTTTTTTTTTTTTTAGCCTACTACTGTACTTTGTCAAATTTGTATACCCAAGTACCTTTTTTCTGTTAGGAGTTGATGAGATATGTATTATCAGTTTTTTCTTTCTTTTTCTGTGTCCTTGGAGGAATTGCAAGATATATATACGATTATTGAGAGATTGAAGATCCCTTAGTCTTTGCTCAAGTTAAGAATGAGTTATGTATCATCAATTTTTTTTATTAATTTCTGCAAAAAATTAAACAAATGTGCAATGATTTATAACTTTGGATCTAGAGGCCTATCTACTATTATTTGTTATTGTTATTGGGGAAAGTAATTGTTACTTTTGCCATACTTGGATTTGTACTTGAAGAGTGATATGGGACCTTAAATAAAATTTACAAATACTTATTAACCATTGCAAGCATGTAATGCTATAAGTTGGACCCCGATTCCTCAAGAAGTGCTCACTGCTCAACGTTGTTTACATTTTAATAGTGACAGATATCAGGCGCACTCTGTTCTAAGCCTATGTACGTACACGGAAAATCACTAATCCAGGTTGTTTATTAACAGATGCATATTAACCCAGCTGCTGCTGAGGCAACTATATTATCATTATGCCAGTCTCCACAACCATACAAGGCATGCCAATTCATACTTGGTAAGTTGTTGAATTATATGTAATCAAACAAAATATGTCGTTAGTATTGGTGACCACTGAGTACTGCAGCAGTGCTTCGATTCGTGTTGGATTTCTATGAAGGAAAGTGTAATATATTAATGAGCTAGTTAGCATTCTGATATATATATATATATATATTATGTTATAAGAAGCTGTCCATACTCCATAGGCTGTTTGCAGGTGACAGAATGAACAGAGTTATTTAGAGGCATATTTTTCGACAGTTGTAGCATTCAATTTCAGTAGTAGACATGATATAAACATTAGGCACCATATATCATGAAATCTTACAATATTGAAATATATCGGTTTAAACAGGTGCGACTTTTTATCAAATTTTGCAGTATCAATTAAATCAACATTTGCAGACATGCTTACTAAAAGCTCAATTTCCAGATTGTGGTTAATGTCCATGCAGTGTAATTGTAGCAAGAAAGTGACCAAGTAGTCAGCTGAATAAGCGATCTTGTAAGGCCATCCACTATAATTTTATTTCCGAAATAGGTCATTCGCTGTGAGAAGAAGATTTATTTGCTGTAAAAAGTCAGTGCACCTGATATGCTTAGGCGTAAAATTTGGTCTTCCATCTGTACATGCACTTAAGTTTTGTTAAGTTGTAGGTCAAATTGTGCATCTATCATTTGTACAATTACAATAATTATGTATTATATAATACACTATGTACATTATTTTATTTTATATGTCATGCTTGGTACGATATTAATTGTCTATAAAATTTGCTATAGCTAGGTCACGGGTTCAAATCCTCGGAAATTCCTCTTTGTGAAATATTAGGCTAAGGTTTGTACGTCTTTCGTGCTGATGTGGGAGCATTGTGCACCGGGCAGTCGGGCACAACCTATTTTAATCACTTGGAGTTGTGGTAGTCGCCTATAATTTATTATCTTTTTCTAGACTATGTTTTGACACTCATGGGTACATGTTACCCATATTACATCGGTTTATAGGTGAACAAGTAGGTTAGAGCATTATAATGTTGTCCCATGTTAAAATATATATATTTAGATTTCTCAATTGTTTTTAGTAACTAGGTAAAAAGCCTATTTCTTTTGAGTTGGACAGCATGAACTCATCACATGCTTGATTTAGGTCTAGTTTGCAAATGTCTACTGTTTTGTTTAGCAGTTTTTTAATTCATTACAAGTAATTTTATTTACTTCGTTTTAGTATGGAAAACTTCTGCATGTTACTTGTGTCACCGCATTATGCATCTATCTTCCTGTATTGTACAGTCTAAATCTGTATTGCATGGTCGCTTTTTTATCATTGCAGAGATTTGTAAGCGAATAATTGATCAAACATAGTGGATAATAGTATAGACCAAATGTAGTCAGTTTCTATATGTAGCACATTGTACATGGTGCACTTGAAACTGAAGTCCTACTAATATTCTCGTGCTAACTATATTTCAAATTATTCAGATAATTCACAGGTGCCAAATGCTAGGTTTCAGGCTGCTACAGCAATTCGCGATGCAGCTATTAGGGAATGGGGATTTCTCACAGCTAATGATAAAATAAAGTTAATCAGGTAATTTAATATAAAAAGGGTTTAGTCGGCATCATTGACAATGATAAATTTGCAACTACTATATTTTTCAGTTCAATATTCATTATTGCATTTGTCTTTGGATTATTCATCAATTCTATATCTTGTGATGAGAGTGGATCCATTTAAGTTTAAAATCTATATTTTAGATAAAATTATCAAATTCACCGTTTGCTATACATATGTCTGTTGCAGTTATTGTTTGAATTATGCCATGCAACACGCGAGTTCAAATGAGGGATATGTCCAGGCAAAAGTTTCTTCTGTAGCTACTCAATTGATGAAAAGGGGCTGGTAAGTGGCTTGTATATTAGTATTTATAGCTAGTTTTTGGTTTGATTCCCTACAACTACGTAATAAAATAATATTTGTTCACCCCAATTTCGGTTCAATTCCCTACAAGTACATAATTAAATAATAGTTATTAATTGTATCCATACTGGACTACATAATTAAATAGTATTTATTACTATTATTTATTTATTGTTGATCAGATAAATGCTAATCAGTACCCATGTAATAAATATTTTTTTAAATATATTATTGTTGACTAAACCTATTTATTCACAAATACTCATGCAAGATAAACAAACCAAATTGATAAAAGTCAAAATTATTAGATATTCAAATATGTTAATATCAACTTTATATCTATTATTTAATTTGTAACTGTTTATTCATTTCATATCCGTATAATTTTTTTTGGGAGGAGTTTCCATTTGAGATAATAGACTTTTTCTTCATGAAACGGGATAATAAATGTGCACATTCAATTCTACCTTTATTAACAAACATTTAATTTTTTGGTTGATGTGCCCTTTATAAATCAGTTGTATAGTTTAGTATGTTTAAAATTGAAAAAAATAATAGATCATTTATGCCAATAATCTAAATTTTGATGATATATTAGTCCCTTTGTAAAATTCTAAAAGGAGGTAATACAAAGTAGTCATGTTTAATATTAAGATCAACTAGTATCTATTTGAATCTCGGTTTGTGCTTCCCACGGGTTACGTGCTAGTAAGATGTTAAGCTAATATCTACATAGAGAGCAATGCCAAATATATGAAATAGAAATTTAACAAAAACTACAAGACAATAATTTGATTTAGTCATTTGCTCTTTGAGTGTTAGCTTGACATTTCTTTATAGCATATGATCTTGAATGTTTGACTATCCTTTCATGCAAATTACAGCTTTGATGAAGTATCTTTTCTATTCTGTTTTTTTATTCATTCGAATTTTAAAAGTTTGGTGGTGTTTATTAAGGATTTATTTGGGGGTGATGCAACAACATGGAAGAACCACTACCCCTAGGATTTTTCAGCGGCAGAAGAGTAGGATGTGCTAGTATTGCATCCCATAACAACAGAGAGAACAATCTGATTTCAATAATCAATCGAAGTCTTGCAATAATAATAAATCACATCTCGTTATATAGGAGTAAAAATCCAAAATTAGTTAGTAAGTAAGATGTTAATAATAAAGGAAACCAATCCTTTTTATTATTCAACTACTATAATTTGGAATGTTACTAATACTCTCTTTATCTAAATTATTTATATTTATATCTAATACATTACAATCAACTGTATTCCAAAATAAGAACATAAAATAGATACAAACTAACTTTCATCACTATGTATTTAATGGAAGTATTATTGGCGGTGTAGTGGAACATCTTTTTTCTTATGGGGGATTAACATTTGCTTTAATTGCAGCATATTTGGGTTACAAATTAGTAAATGAAAGTCCCTAATACTTTGAAGGAAGATTACAAATTTCCAGGCCTCTAAATAAATGATCAAACTAGAATTTGTAACAGCTATACTACTGCTTCCAATATTTCTACACATCCAGATAAATCAGCTCAGGAGAATCCGTAACAACTACTAGTCTACTAGTGCTACCCATGCCATGAAGTAAATAACTAAATTTCATCAACGTGGATTATACTGTATTATGTGATTCACTAAACTGCATGTGTTTTTATAAAATTCCGCACATGAGTGGTTTATAGAACTGAAGAAACATCAATTGTATAATTCATTTGACTCTGTCCAAATTCTAGTAGGCCATTAAAGAATTCTCTCCATGGTAAATTAACTAATTTTCATTGTTAGAGTGATCTAGGATATCGAGAGTGATCTAAGATATTGAATAGTACTTGTTATTTCAATATATTTATTCTGTTTGCAGGTTAGAATTCCAATCTACTGAAAAGGATGCTTTTTTCCAGGAGGTACACTCGTATTTGATTAACCGAGGCTTATTGCTTGTCATTTATACGCTTCCAAGCATATGTATTTTTTAGCTTCACATTTCATTGTTTTACAGTCATCAAGTAAGCACTTTTTTGTTTAAATTCTACTTGTGGTGAAGAAGCCAACGACGTGGGCACTAAGCACTTTGTCTTGTGTACATTCTACTTTTAAACATATTTGCATGTTCAATATGATATATATTTATTAAAAGTATTAAGAGTTTATTGGTGAGGAAGGCATCAACAAGGATAATTGATTTTAATGCGAACATAACTGTGTAAAAGAAGGTGCTTCAGATTGCTACGAAGTTCCTTCCGTACAAATGGAGGAAATTTCATTTTCAAGTATGCTTGGTATTGCTTTCAATGAATATTCAAGTTAACTACCTTCCCAATTATTTGATTTAAAATTGTGGATATAAATAATTATGCCTATTTGAGACAAGTGATAATTTAAGAGCTAAGCAATAGAAACGTAAAGATGAAATCATCCATCGGCTTTGTTCATAAAGATATGCTGATCTTAAGACATCTTAAATACCTCATTTTAATGCGAACATAACTGTGTAAAAGAAGGTGCTTCAGATTGCTACGAAGTTCCTTCCGTACAAATGGAGGAAATTTCATTTTCAAGTATGCTTGGTATTGCTTTCAATGAATATTCAAGTTAACTACCTTCCCAATTATTTGATTTAAAATTGTGGATATAAATAATTATGCCTATTTGAGACAAGTGATAATTTAAGAGCTAAGCAATAGAAACGTAAAGATGAAATCATCCATCGGCTTTGTTCATAAAGATAGGCTGATCTTAAGACATCTTAAATACCTCATAGATGTGTCAAATCTGGTAATGTATGTGGGTCGGTGGGTGATGACATTATATATGATATGAAAAAACAACTATAGATTCTCTAGATAAATATCGGTTGATGAGCTAGTCTTTGCACTTGTGATTTTTTGGATTTTATAGGTACTGGGAATGACAGTTCTGGATGATGAACTAAATTTTGTTGAAACTGATCCAATGTTGTAGTTTGTCGAGGTGGGAATAGATACCCAGTTGCATAGTAGCTATATCTCTATTTTGGGAGAGGTGTGAAAACATCACTAGTATTGCGGTTGCACGATAGCTATCTCTATTATCGTAAATTACCAAATGGTACAAGATGAAAATGTAGGTTATCTTCCGTAGTAAACTACATGATTTATTGTCGGAGAATAGTAGTTGAATATACACAGGCACTTCTAGAGGCAAATGCTTAGGATCTGCTGTCTCGATACATAGGAAACATGTTTGTGTGTTTGAGTTAACTACCTGATGTCATTAAGCAAATATAGTCATCTACGGAGCGTGAAATTGTTTTTGTGTACTTTGTATTCTCGACTCATTGCATTATAAAAAAGGGATGTGCCTAATATATCGTGCTTGGAAAGTAGGGTGTGTCAAGAGGGAGAAATAGGAGAGGCCATTTTTCAGAATATGACTACTGACATGTATTGCATAAAGAACAGAATCTATGACCATTTGATAATTTATTGGGCACGTAAACTATTGGACCAACTCAACTCCTCAAGTCATTGCATTATAAGCAATATGAATACTTAAAATTAAAACTAATTTTACAAAAATAAAGCGGAAATGAGTCAATATTTGAAGATTCCTGGTTCACAGCAAGTGATTGTTACAACATTGCATACCATGGTACGGTGTAAAGTAGGGTTTCTAGTGCGAATACATGGGGGTCCACTTATTATCGTATCGTGGTTATTTACCGCGATATAGTATGTTAACAAAATCGCATGCTGTGTACCACTGCCCATATTTGAAATGCTAGGAGCAACAATATGTTTGTTGCTGAAAAGAGAATGCAAATCATTGGGTTGGATTTGGTGAATCCTTTTCCATACTCTCACATGGCGCCTGTGGTGTTAAAGAAGACTCCTTAGTGCATGAAGCTTGGATGCCTTATGTTTCTTGTACAACACCATATGGTGAATCATGGATGTTATCATGATACAAGCCATCAACTCATAAATTACTCATTTTTAATTGTAGTTATTTTCAATTATACTAATGAAACCAAGAGAAAATAGTTATTTTCTTTGTAGGCCACAATGCCTTGTGGTGGATGTTATCATGATACAAACTATCTCCCTACCGGATTTCATTAAGCGAATATCTCATCTATAGAGTGTGAAATTGTTAGTTTGTAGTCCGAAGTCATTACATTATAAAAAAGGTGAAATACCTTGGTTGTGGGGAGGGTTGGATGTGCAGCCTTACCTCTACTCAGAAGAGTAGGTTATGTCCGGAAAATGACTCCCGGCATATCAGATAATGAGTCGAACCACTGACCATTTGGTCATTGAATTGGGCACCTAAACCGTTAGTCATTACATTATAAGCAATGGTGAATACTTGAAATATCATAACTAATGTTACAAAACTAAAGTATAAAGGAGGGAGTAATTACAAAACTAAAGTATAAAGGAGGCAGTAATTGAAATCCTAAGAAGACTAGAGGAGCGTATGTTAGATGCTGAAAAGAGAATGCATATCACCGGGTTGGATCCAGGTCAGTCCTTTTCTCTTCTTTTCCATGGCCCCTGTGGCGTCCGTGAAGAACTTCCTTAGTGCATGAATCCTAGACGAAGCAGACGCCTTACGGTTTATTTAAGCGACAATGCCCTCTGGTGGATGTTCATACAAACTAGCAGCCAAAAACTTACTTATCTTTCACTTTGTAAGTACAATTTAAGCGACAATGCCGTCTGGTGGATGTTCATACAAACTAGCAGCCAAAAACTTACTTATCTTTCACTTTATAAGTACATTTGTGAATTAAATTTATTTCGCTCTTTCATTTTTACTAATGAAAACAAGAAGATATCAAACCACCTATTGTGTCAACGTGATGTTGCCTTGTAGACCTCCTTAGCATCATATATGCGCCTTATAATCTTGTCAACTAGCTCTTTCTAGGACTTTATGCTTGAGTAATTAAATACTTTTTTGAAACTTCTTTGTTGCTTTTCTACTGCTTATTAAAAGCCCTATTTCGGCATGTTTGTTGCTTTCTGATAACAGGTAAGACAGGCTGTAATTGGAAGTCGTGGTCTACATGCACAGTTCATTGGAATCACTGTTTTAGAGTCATTGGTACTTTTTGTTCCTTCTACAGTTTCATTCCTATTTCAATGTAGTTTTTGGTGCACCTATAGTTAACTTTCTTATAAGCCAGTATTGTGAAGCTGACGTATCCTTTCAGGTTTCTGAATTCGCACCTTCTACTTCAACTGCTCTAGGCCTTCCGCGGGAGTTCCATGAACAATGCCGGGCCTCATTAGAGCTAAATTACTTAAAGGTTTTTTTGACTATGTATGCAGTCTCAAGTAATATATATATTTTTATCTTCTATTTCTTAGCTTTTAATATATCTATATTTACATTATCTTACAGACAATGTACTGTTGGGCACAAGAAGCTGCTCTTAGTGTCACGAATAATATTGTCCAATCTGATTCAGAGATACTTGAGGTTAAAGTTTGTACAGCCGCTTTACGTCTAATGCTTCAAATTCTAAATTGGGAATTCCAGTATAACACAAGTGCCATCGAGGGTACGAAAAAGAGCTTAAATGTGTTCTCTAGTGGAGTTAGATTTGATGTTAGCTTAGCCAAGAGATCCGATTATGCTTTAGTCCAGGTAAATAGTCAGTTTTTTTCAATATTTGTCCTACTCCATCCGTTCCGTCGTGCAAGATAGAAACATATGTTGACCTAAAAATCTAAAATCTTAAGAGAATTGGCGGAACACAGTCATTGGCTAAAAAGTTAATTGAATTGAGACAATGAAACACAATTTTACTTTCAGTCGATCATTTAAAGTTTTACATATTTTCTTTGTAAGAATATTATTAATAAAAAAGATAGAGAGATATAGTATTTAATATCTCCAGCCGATGTTTCAAGTTGTCTATAATGGATCTTATTAAGGACCATGGACGATAATCTATATATTGAGGTGGAATGATTCAGCAAATGGTATTCTTAAACAGTTACCTATGATGTAGTCTGTGATGTCAAGGTTTCAAGTATCACCTAATCAGAGTTCAGATTTAGAATATATACCATACGAAAATGTTAGGCCTATTTGTATGTAATTCAAATTGAAGAATTTGGAGCTTTTCATTTTGCAGTGAAGTTTACAAAATCCAAAACATAGCTAGAAAGCCAACTAATGTAACCTGAATTCATCATATAGTTATGACATCAATAAACTTGAAATCTGAAGTAATAGATTGTAATAAGTGGTGAATTATAACTTCCAGTTTAAACTTTAAAGGATTATAACCTTTACATTTTTTACCCTAAACAATCAGTATTGTATGATTATAAATTTCTCAGTTGCATTTAGAAAATTGAAGCTTCAGGATATACATTATATATGAGACAGTGTTATAGTAAAAATTGGGTGTATAATTATTAACAAAACCGGGAATCTTACATGTTTTGGCATTGAAGTGGTGCTACTTTTCAACAACTCAAGGTGTATAAATGGAGGAGCTTTAGGAAACAAAAGAGGTGTAAAGGTTTAGAACTTTAAATTCTGACCTAGATGGTAGATATCTATATTCTAAGTTAATTGCAGGCTGCAAAAGCTGTAGGATATTTTTTTTTTTTTTTTGTCTTAAAATAAGGTATTTTCACGTGGAGTGATAAGGAAAAAACTATCTTTGTTCAAATAACCAAAAGTTAATATTCCTCATCTCCAAAAGTGCCTCAAATAACATTCATGTGTTATCTTCAGTTTATAATTTATGAACTTCGAAAGCTCACAATACAAATTCCAGATCTGTGTGGTTTCTGCATTCTTGTGAAGTGATAAAAGGATTTGTATGCTCTTAAAATATCCTTTTGACATATCGATTCATCTCTTATTTCATCTTCTTGACATCAGGATTACTACGAAAGATGTTGTATTGTTTGGTTGAAAAGTTAAACTAAAGCCTTGCTTTACTTTTTCTGCACCATTTTCTGTTCATGTTGCCAATTTGTTCTTTATCAAATAATGCAATCATCACATTTTAATTCTTGTTTTAGAATGACTGATACAGACTAAGTGTACACAGTTTTTGACTCTTTTTTTGCTGCTAGTAGCCTGGTCCTTCTTGGCGCGATGTTTTAATTCATAGTGGTCATGTTGGATGGCTGTTGAGTTTATATGGCGCATTAAGACTTAAGTTTTCAAATCGTGGCTACTGGCTTGACTGCCCGATTGCAGTCTCTGCTCGGAAGCTTGTAGTTCAATTATGCTCACTGACAGGAGCTGTGTTTCCTTCTGGTATGCAGTTCTCTCTATATGTTTATTTGCGTGAGTTGCAATGAACTTGTTAAGATAAGCAGCCTATGTGATATCAAATATATGGTTCCTTACTTCAACCCCTTCAAGATATAGTGTCAGAGCTGTGCTTTTCCTTTAAAGTACTATGTTAAAATTTTGAAGTTTATATTCTGATCTTTGACATTATAATGTCAGTTTCTGACTCTTTGTTTGGAACGAGGATACTTTTAGGATGTTGTGCACTAAATCTTTACATTCCAGCTGCAAATTATTTCATCAGATCAAATTATTAATTATTATAAAGGATCCCTCTTGTATTTTACTTTCAAAGTACAATGCAATCACCATCTTCATGAAGATTGTACTTTAACTTCTAGAAGTGCGAATACAGATGGTGGGCTAACACAAAAGCAACATCTACTGCAATTGCTTTCGGGAACCTTACAGTGGATAGAGCCTCCTGATGTTGTGTCAAATGCAATTAAATGTGGGAGAAGCGAAAGGTTAAATATCTATCCTATACTTAAATAATTATGCCTTATTTTGTGCATTAATACCTATGTTTGTTTTGTTTTGATTAGTGAGATGCTTGATGGTTGTCGTGCACTATTATCTGTGGCATCTGTTACTACATCTCATGTGTTTGATCAGCTCCTGAAGTCCATCAGGTCAGTTTTCGGGTCTTAAGAATCATGAATGGGGCTAGGACCTGGCATGCAGCCTCTCTCCCCTAGAAAATGTCCGGAACATGTATATATATATATATAGGCTTTTGCTCAAATACAAACCAATCCTTAAATACAAACTACAAACTAACATTAAATATTTTATATTTCATTTATTCTAATGGCCCCGCCAGGGGCACCTTCACAAAAAGTGTATAAAATTCTTGGCTCCATTCAGCAAAAAAATAAAATAAATAATGTTCACGCTGATGTCACTGCCACATCAGCAGTGAACAGTTTTTTTTTTTGCTGAATGGAGCCAAGAATTTTTAACATTTTTTGTATTGGGGTACCCCTAGTTTGACCATTAGATTAGCATGAAATGTTGAATTAGTGTTTGATTTTTAGTTTGTAGTTAATTTTGGTTTGTAGTAGAGTAGGACTCTCTCTCTCTATATATATATATATATATATTATTTTTTTTAAAGTCCTATCTGTTTCTTTAATTCTTGAGATTCAATATTAAATTCCCCCCCTCCCCCCTGGCAGAATTTTTTAAAACATACAACAGTTTCTGTAGTCTTTTGGATAGAGATAATGGTCTTCTTAAAAATTATTTCGATACAGAAATTAGGTTAAATTTATGTCTACTAATTTTACGAGAATTTCAGTGTACATTTACATATTTTTCATTCTAATATATATTCAAGTTTTGTGAGATCCCCCCCGCGCCCAACTCAAAAAGAGAAAAAAGTGAAAAAAAGAAATGGTGACTTGTGATTAGTTTTGGTGACGCGCTAATGAAATGGTGAATGTGAATTCAGTTAAAGCCGATGTTGGGGACGCCAAAGATTAAGAAGTCACAGTGAGACATTAAGAATAATTAAGAAATTGATGATGGTGCGGTTTATTTTCATTTATCTGATGTAAATTATGCCACTAGTACCACTGTAGGGGAAGAGAAAGTGAGGATTCATACCCATGGCCTATGGTATATACATTTATATATTTTTCTCGGGGGGGGGGGGGGGGAGTGGGGGTTTTTCTGGGTAAAACCAAACCCTAACCATTATGTTTTGGTTTGGTTCAAGCTTGAATATTATACCCTAGTACTACTAGTATTTTAAACCAAACCTGAACCATTGGGTTTGGGTTTAAACTAGATATCTTGAAATCAAGAGCTTAAATAAATCAAAATGGTCAGATATCCAAAATTTGGAAAGAGAAAATGTTCTTCAGAATCAGAAATACAATTTGTTTTTTTTATGATGACCATACAATCTGTTATTTCAATCGAAGCAAAAGTATGGAATGTCATCACTCCAAATTAAGAAAGATAATAGGAAAACACAAAAAATACGTTTACATATCAGAATTTGGTGGAAATCATGATTATTGTTTTTTTGTGTTAGGAACAATCTCATACGATAATTTTAGTACTCATGTGATATGTCATCGTTTGGATGATGGAGAGGGTGTTCTAAATAGCTGTGTCAATTGCACTTCTATATGATTCAATATTTTTTTACACTTGGTGGTGTTTTCAAAAATTTCAGGCCTTTTGGCACTATTAGTTTGTTGTCTGCACTGATGGCTGAAGTTGTTAAAGATCTTATGGATAATTCTACTGACGAAGAAACTTGGAGTTGGGTGGCACGTGACATTCTATTAGATACTTGGACCACACTCCTTGTGGTACATCCTTCATCTACGTCTTTTGTCTTGTTATATATGTACATGAGAACAAACTCCATGTGCTCTGGGGCAAAATGGGAAAAGAGATAATTGGCACTATAGCATTACTTCTTTTAATTTTTTTGTTTTGTTTTCAGTAAATTAGAAATTAGTTGACTACATCAATCAATTATTTTGACAATGTTTTTTCAGTAGTACAGAAATCTAGGCATGTTGGGCGCCTACCCGATTTCTGTCATCTTTCTACCTAGACGTCTAGGCGACGGTTCGATAACTATGCAATGTACTTCGAAACATGATTAAAGTGTTACAATTTTTTTACATTAAAATGAACTTCAATACATTTTATTTGAAGTTCCTGGTATATTATCATTGTATGTATCAAGCATTGATTCGGATTATACACACCATTGAGGTAATAAGGTTATTTCACTACTTTGAGTATAAAGAGAGTTTTCCTTCTTGGTCTACATTTTTCCTGTTTTAAGGGAGTCTCTTTTGATGTAAGAATTAAAGAGTGTCATTCTACAGTTAGAGTACATGCTAATCTCAATAATACAGTTTAGCAAATATATTTCATACAATATATCTGATACAAGTCAGAGGACTGATTATTGTATCAATAATTACAGCCGACAGATTTTTCTGATCAAAATGCAATGCTTCCTCCAGAAGGAATAGATGCTGCGGCAAATCTTTTTGCTTTGATTGTGCAGTCTGAACTGAAGGGTATATTCATATCACCATATAATTTGTAGCTTATCTATCTTCATTTTCTATTAACTTGATCCGCTCCTCTTTTACATTCTAATAACTTAATGTAATGATACAGCTGCTTCTGCTTCGGTAACCAGTGATGAGACTGAAGACTACCTTCAATCTTCTATTGCTGGTAAGTCAGCAGCATCTAAAATGTGTAGCCAATTTAATTTTTATTATGCCTGCATATCTAAAGTGATCATCAGCCCTTAGCACTACTGTAAGTTTAATTTCAAATGTTCGTCTCTTTTTAGCTATGGATGAAAGGTTAAGCTCTTATGCTCTTATTGCACGAGAAGCTGTTGATGTTACAATTCCGTTACTTACTAGACTATTTTCTGAGCGCTTTTTGAGGCTTCATCAGGTATGTTTTTTAACTTTGTGATAAACATAATGTGTAATGAATGTGTATTATGTTGTTTATACCATTTTTGTTATGATTTTTATTAGTGTTTTGTGTCTTTTGAACATTATTATACATTGGTGCTAAATCATTATGATAAAGCATGTCACTTTGGTCTCTAACATTTTTCCATATCAAACACAGTAATTACGAATATTTAAGATCCAATTTCGAACTTCCATATTAGAAACTGGGATTATTTATGTGCCAAACTCAAGCTTCGGTCCTGTTATCTTTTTTTTTACTAATAATATTAATAATATCAACACTATTACAGTAAAATTTTAATTATAATATATAATAGTAGTACCAGAAGCTCTTATAATTCAAAATCTAGAATGTAAAGCTTTATAATATGTTCAGTTGTTGATCTACAAAATACTGGAATCTACAATTTCCAGCCCTGGAAATAAGGGTGGAAGAGGTTTTTTAAGCTGATAAAAACTAAGGAGGTTTCTCTGAAAAAGTTATTGAAATTACATTGTGCAGATCGAACATGATTGAATAAATTGGGTAATCAAATTTATGATTAGGGTAAAGTTTTTATTTGTTAGAATTCTGTAAGGAAACCTTCACAAGGCAGAACCACAGTGACTCACCTCTGCATAATCCGGTTATATACAATTTTTCTAGACTCGAGTGCTTGTGCAGTGGTAGGTGGCCCCCGTGAGTTGTTTATGTCAATCTTGGTATCAAATTGTTAACTCAATCTCTGAGATCTCTTTGCACACTTGACAAGTTACTGGATGATATTGAGGTAAAGGAGTATTGTTGTGAAACAAATACATTGAAGTCATGCTAATTGGGAGTGTATTAAACAGTCGTTGAAGTAATGCAAATGTAAAATTTTCTGCTCACATGCTTAGTACTCGGTACTTATTAATGATATGGACATATCTTTCCACTGAAATCACCATTAGTAAACCAGTATGCCTTCTTAACTTTACAATTCAAGGAAAGGAGATGTCAAGTTATCAACTAACAGTCAACACTGTCTATACTTTGGTTCCTTTCAGTATATCCTCTCAACTGAAACTTTGAAGACAATGCTATTTTTATTTCCTTTTACCAGCCCTGAATTCAACACGGAATTTTCTCATTACTGCAAATTCTCTGCTCATATACCTAATGCTGATTTAAGAAAATACAAGCATTATCAAAATATTCAATTTGTTTTTATTTGTCATCATAGTATTGAGTTTTTTTATATTTATTGAAATATATGTATCTTTCACACAATATATGCATGGTTTTGTAATCTAACAGTAGTTTTAGAATATTTTTTATGCATATTTTCACAGACATCTCTCATTAATATTTATTTCTTTATTCTTAATCTTTAAAATTGAAGCTTGGTTTACACTTGTTACAAAAATTATTATTATTTTAAAATTTAGAATCGAACAGTTTAACTTGTGTAAGAATCTTTCCCAGAACCAGCCGATTCATATCATGCATTTAAAGGGCTTATTTTTAGAGTTCGTGTTATTTTTGACGAGAGTTAGAAGACCGACTAACCAATTGATATATGGACTACCAGAGATGTTAATATAGATCGGAACATAAGTATTTTTCTATATGTTATTTATAATTTTATCTTTTTAAACTTTGTTTTTGTAACTTAATTTTATATAATATTTAATATCCTACTGTTTGTAGTCTGTAGTAAGTTATGAAGGGTTATAACTTTGTAACAACATTATATGACAATAGTTTGTTATTTATTTATGACAGTTACATTTATAATTAAGCATATACGTGTTTGTGTGTCATCAAAATATTACTTCCGGCATGTGTTATACTGTCCCTGTTAAATGGGGAATAATACAATTTACAGTGCCTATATTTTTATAAATTATGTGTCGTCTTCTTATGTATCACTTCCACAATCCGTTGTTGGTCGTGGTTGGTATATCTTATATCTATGCTATTAGACATGGAGGATTTTAGTCTTTTCTCTGACGTCAAACGATAAAATTCTTTGTTTTTAAGATATATATATATATATATATATATATATATATATATATATATAGTTGCACTCCATAACAAACACCTTATATAACAAACAATAAAGAACACCTTAGATCTAATAGATCCATTGCCCCTGGCGGGGCCACCCAATACAAAAAGTTCTTATTTTTTTACCCTCTATCCATCCATCATCTCAAAAAAAAAATAAATTATTGTTCATGACGATGACGTCATCAGTGACGTCATCATGAACAGTAAAATGTTTAAATTTAATTTTTTTTTTGCTGTCTTGATAGAGGGTAAAAAAATAACAACTTTTTGTATTGGGTGCCCCTGACGGGGCCGTTGGAACTATTAGATCTAAGGTGTTCTTTATTGTTTGTTATATAATGACATATTATATATATATATATATATATATATATATAGGGTCTTACTCAAATAGAAACCAAATTAAAATAGAAACTAGAAACTAAACCCTAACCTAATATTTAAAGCTAATCTAATGACCAAACTAGGGGGACCCCAATACAAAAAGTTCATAATATTCTTGGCTCCATCCAGCAAAAAAAAAAAAAAAAAAAAAAATACTGTTCACTGCTGACGTGGCAGTGACGTCAGCGTGAACAATATTTTTTTTTTTTTTTTTTTTTTTTTTTTGCTGGATGGAGCCAATAATTTTAAACACTTTTTGTGAAGGTGCCCCTGGCGGGGCCATTAGAATGAATGAAATAGAATTTATTTAATGTTAGTTTCTAGTTTCTATTTAAGAGTTGGTTTCTATTTGATACTTTGCCTATATATATATATATAAATATATATATATATAGGGTTGGACTCTAAGCAAACACCTTATATAACAAACAATAAAGAACACCTCATATCTAATAGATCCATTGCCCCTGGCGGGGCCACCCAATACAAAAAGTTCTTATTTTTTTACCCTCTATCCATCCATCATCTCAAAAAAAAAATAAATTATTGTTCATGACGATGACGTCATCAGTGACGTCATCATGAACAGTAAAATTTTTAATTTTTTTTTTGTTGACTTGATAGAGGGTAAAAAAATAACAACTTTTTGTATTGGGTGCCCCTGGCGGGGCCAAAGGATCTAATAGATCTAAGGTGTTCTTTGTTGTTTATTATATAAGAGTGTTCTGTATGGAGCATAGGCCTATATATATAAATATATATATATATATATATATATATATTTTAACACAATGTGAAATAAATTTAATGTTGTGTTAAATTGAATATTCTTTTATATTATAAGAATCCTGATTGGAAAAGATATCAATTTTTTCTGTTATATTATTAATTAGGATTCCTTTCAATTTTTTTCTGTTAAATTATTAATTAGGATTCCTTTCAATTTTTTTCTGTTAAATTATTAATTAGGATTCCTTTTATATTAGTAACTAGTAATAAGATTATTAAACAAAAGAAATGTTCCCGATGACCAACTTTTGGATAAGATCCCCTCAAGCGATATCACATCATCATGATATTCTACTGAAACACTAGTGCATAATCACATCATCATGATATTCTACTGAAACACTAGTGCATATTTCTTCTGAGATGGCGAACGGAGTGTCATTTCCTTTATATCACACTTTTTAGAGAATCTATTCTACTCATATGACGCAAGTTGTTAATTAAATAAACAGATTGCAAGGGATGTTTAGCTTTCCTTGGAAAAATTTACTTGATACTTAAAAGTAGTTTCACAACTTGTTAGCAGGTAGGTTTAATAACATGTGTTATCAAGAGCCTACTGTTCCACCACATTCCAGTCTCATAAAACTTAGAACACCCAATTCAACCTGCCAAAAAATATTTTCAAGAAGTTTCAAACTTGCGTCCATCCTGATTGGTGGGATATAATACGAAATATGGCAATGGTACGATAATTTATTTTCACACCTGAAGTGTGAGTGTATAAGATCATTAATAGTGAAACTAATAGAGCTATGCAAGGACAAGAGTGCTGGAGTAGAGAAAATGCAGCCAAGTTTACATATATATGTTGGTTCAAAGGCATTAAGTATGTTTATTCATAGTCTATTGAAGTCATAAACAATGTTGAAACTAATCCAAATAATGATAATTGTACAAAGAGAACTGAACCACAGCTGGAGCATGATGACTTTGTTCATTATACAAATTTTAGAAAAAAATCGTAGGTGGTGGATCATATCGATTTTGTTTCCGATGAATATGTGAATCTATAAGGTTTCAAAGTTCTTTCTTACGACAATGTTAATGCCAAGGTGTGAAGTGGTATGCGTTTGTTAAGGGGCTAATATCCTCCCTCGTTTATTTTCTCAACATTGAGAAACTCGTGGCGGAGTTCTTTTCATTGTGAGGATAATGATGTGGATCACAGTATGAAGGAATTAATTATTTATTGGTTTTTATATATTTATAGAGATAAATAATTTGTAATTAATTTCGTTGATTTAGTATATGGTATTACATAAGTATTAGATAATATGTAGCTACAAAATAGCATTATTTTAATAATTACATATTATCACGGATTTTACGTATGCCTATTGTTTTACGATCTCTACTTTAGAAATTTGCAATCTTCATTAGTTACATTCGTGAGTGTTTCAAATGTGGATTTTTTGTGTGTTTTGCTGATTCTTTGTTTAAATAGGTTTTATCCCTTGTTTGGACCGTTTCTAAACTTGTCCAATACTAAGTTGTCTCGAAATTGATCAGAAGTTTCTTTCTGTTGGTTCTGTTTAACCACTGGGCTATGTCTTGCAGCTTACCACTGGGCTATGTCCTGTAACTTAGAGCATGTGTATAGCTAAATTTCACAATGGTTAAATTTGTGTACCTTCTACACTATATAAGTCAGCTTGATTCAACATTTACCGAGTTGGTCAGCCTAATAGTAGTCAGTTATAACTGCATTTTTGGAAATGTTTGCTGATATCGGATATATTCAAGGAGATACGCTCTTTTCTAGTGCTACTTGTTTCTTACTTATAATCTTTACATGATTGTAGAACAGAGTTGCAAGTGATCCAACAGAAACTCTGGAAGAGCTGTTTTCACTCTTACTAATCGCTGGGCATGTTCTTTCAGATGAGGGACAAGGTGAAACACCATTGGTATGTTAGGCTTCTCTTTTGTAACCCGTAGTATCTAGTTCTTTTTTTTTTTTTTCATTTTTTAAATTGGTATCTTGTTTATCTGTTAATTCTGTCAAGGAAATCATCCGAACATCGAGATATATGTGTCTATTTCCATGTTTTGGTCAACTTAGTGAGAACAAGATTTCTGATTGGTGCACGAAAATGCTCCACATCTAGTGATCTATTATACTTGTGCTGCAAAAATGATTTTAGTATGTTAGGAGTTGCTAGCTACTTCATGAACTGCCCTAGCTCATTAGCCATGGTAATGAACCGAACCGAACACGAACTGTTCGCGAACATACCGAACCGAACGAACACGAACAGTTCGGTAATTATCTATATAATAATAATTTGAAAAATAAAAAAATATAAAAAATTGTATAGATTGTTGTTTTTATTCGGACAAACTCGGACGAACTCTTAATGAACTCGGACGAAATCCTAACGAACCGAACAATGTTCGGTAAGCTTATCGGACACTTTTTCTTGTCCGAACTCGAGTTCGGTAAGCTTATCGGACGAGCTAACCGAACTCGAACCGAACCGAACGAGCTTACCTAACAGCCCGGTTCGTTTACAGCTCTAAGCATTAGGTTGAATCTTGTGGGTCAGTGCTGCTATCTGGAGCTAGTACAGTTGTTAGCATTCTCCTGTGTTATTTATAATTGTGTTTGAGTATGGATAATAACCTGGTCATTAAGTTCCTGTATGTAGTCCTGGTGACTTTAAAGAACGGCAGCCATTGAGTGCTAGACAGTCTAAAAATAATTTATTACAGACCCAGTAGTTCATGATTTTTGGTGTTGATTTAGGACACAGCTTCTTGCAACGGGTATAAATGAATGTGCATGTACATGATCGGCAGTTGCCATTCTTTAACCACATATATGTGGTGTTATCTCTAGTCCACTTACCCTGTAAACTGTAATAATATCAATATATGATTTCATTTCGAACATTATTCAATTTTTTATGCTCTTGGTAGTATCCCTGTTATCAGAAAATTATGAAATGTACGCAAAACTACTTGTGATGATTTAAACATGTTATTTACAGGTACCAAAAGCTATACAAACCCAGTTTGTGGGCGTGACAGAGGCAGAAAAGCATCCAGTCATTATACTATCTAGGTAGTATTCATCTCTATTCAACAAAAGTTAAATTTTCACTCTTAGCTGGAATGCAATAATGAATTATATAAAGGAACCTATTCTGGAACAAGCCTTTTTATTTTAAATCTTAGTTTAACATATAATAATGAATTCTGACCATGGTATTTTTGTGTTACAAGTACTGTATAAATATAAAGGTGAAAGTAAAATATTCGAACTATATTTTAAAAGTCTTTCTTGACAAAGTGTCTTAATAGTAAATCGTGTACTTTTCTCACCTGGTAGGAGCTGAAAAGTGACAGACCAGGATTTAAAAATCCAAGCACTCGTCCCTGTGTGATGTGTAATCTGTAATATCCAGTAGTTGCGTCATTAGGGTGTTTTTTAATTGATTTTTAGGAATCTGTTTGTCCCCCGAGTCAGAGTAACTCTTTTTATTTTTATTTTTGTAGCCTGTATTAGGAAGAAAAATGGCACATGTTGTGGCTTTTTTTGGTTGTCTTGGGAGGTTATGTCTGTTCACATGTTCAGTGGTACGCCTTTGTTTTTTTTAATCTTTTTTGTGACGATCAATATCCTGGCAGTATCCGGCTCTCTGCCAGTCCTTTTTTGATCATAAATTACGGTTATTAGCAATCCTGTTGATAGGCTTGGTATATTTGTGTCTAACTTTCCGATCATTTACGCGCGTGTGTGACTGTGTTCTCTGTTTTGTTATAATCAGTAAAATCTTCAATTTGCAATAAAATAATCGGACTTTAAAATCAATCACGTATTGTTTACATTCGGATTAAAAAGTTTAGCATGAGTACAAGTCAAGTAATCCATGTAGTATAAATTTGAGTGTATGTTCATAAAACAGTGGAATCCAGTGTCAGGGTACTGTATCTAATGGTGTATGCTTTTTAATTCTTGTAAATATAGTTTGTTAAAATATTCTGAGTTGAAGGACATGGGTTTGTATCTCTTTTAGAGTTGAGGATAGGTGGAACTATTTGCTCTCTCTCTCTCTTATCAATCATGATTCTTTCCTACTTAGTTGTCTTATTCTTTCTCCCTTCATCTGTACTTAACTTGCTGCAACTAGTAATCATCTATTTACTAGTATTCCTAATGTAGACCTCCTGGAAACAGCCTCCTTATGAGACAGTTAGGGTAAGGCTGCTTTCATCAGGTTCCCCATACCCTGATGGGGAGAGCCCTGTTCACTAGGTATGACCTTTTTTGTGTATGGGATGTAAATCTATCTAATTTCAACATCCTACTTTATTTGGACGTGAGGTACTATGTGTAATATAATCACATGTACTGCAATCTCTTTATGATTTTATCTTGTGTTATATAGTGAAACATGTTTCTATTATATGCAGCTCAATCATCAAATTTGCTGAGCAATCTCTCGATCCTGAGATGAGAGCATCATTTTTCAGTCCGCGACTTATGGAAGTAAGCAATCAGTTAGCATTGATCACGGGTCTAAAATTTGTTTAAATTTGCTTACTCTCATTTATTTCCCACGGAGAATGGTTGAGAATGGAATACTATTTTGAACAAAACTGAAGGAGAAAATATTTAGGCAGGAGGAGTGAGTGGGAAAAAAATGAGTCCAAATTTCTTTTATAATATAATGAGGGGACGTAGTAGGATGGAGAATGGAGGGTTTTTTTCTCAAATTGTTGGGATTGAGGTTCGTTGAAGAGTATAAGATCATGTCGGGCCTTCCTCTAATACCTTAAGGTTTTAGAGCGATTGGTTACTTAACATGGTATCGGAGCTCGGTTTAGACAGGGACTCAGGTTCGAGTCCTCCCACCCCCATTATTTAATTTTAATATTTGTTGGTATTGGTATAATGGTAATTGGTATATGTTTGGTTCAATCGTACAATTGAGGGGGAGTGTTAAAGAGTTCCTCTAGTACCTTAAGGTATTAGAGTCTAGTTCAATTTTCTAGAATTAATATTACGATTTTTCACCCATCACTCCAACCACATGCAACATTAGTGTCAGGAATTATATTCACCTCTGAGGCTGTGAATATATTTCTGCACTGTTTATATTTCAGTTTAATCATACAGCTGTAGTTAATAAGATGGTTGACTGACTCTACTATGGCAGGCAATTATCTGGTTTCTTGCAAGATGGTCTTCCACTTATTTAATGCCAAGCAGTGAGATGAACAAAGGCCTCAGATCACAAAATGTGGCCAAGTCTAATCTGCAGCCCAAACAGACTGGACTACTTTTCCTTAGTCTTTTTGGAGAGCATAGTCAGGGAAAACATATACTTGATATCTTTGTCCGCTTAGCAATGACAACTCTTGTTTCGTATCCCGGGGAGAAGGATTTGCAGGTCCGTAGTAAGTAAAACTCATGTGATTATTCTGTTTTTCCCTCAAACTTAGCTTTGCTATTTTTTTTACGTTCCTAATTCCTTTTCCAACACAGACCACCCTAATATTTACAAAGACAATCGGTGTTAAAGACAAATTAGATTCCTCAAAAGAAATCAATATATTTTTATTATGTTTTTGACTTTTAGTACAAAAATATACATGTCGTATGCTGGTAAAAGTATTGGGTAATTATTTTTGATGCATTTATACTTTAGATTTATTTTTCTGATTTGAAATATTCAAATTGCTAGTAAATTCTGATTTAGCCATCTATGTTGATGTCCTTCTGATGGTAGTTTTGACATATTGGACATCCAGTACGAATTCCATCAAAAATGACATCACATACATCCTGTGCTTTAAGTTTAGCTTGGCTTGTACAGAAGGAAACATATATAATTCTTAGACTATGAATCTTAATTTCATACTCTCCACGGTTACTCTTTTCATGCATTAGGTAAAGATACATGATCCAAATATCGGGAACTTTATTTTTCCTTCTTTGTTTGCTTGGTAGGCACTCACTTGTTATCAGCTACTTCATGGACTAGTGCGGCGAAAGAATGTTTGTGCACAGCTTGTTTCCTTGGTTAGTGATCTCTTTATATTGCCCGGCTGGTTGCTTTGGTTATTGATCTCTTATATAGTAGTGATGGTGCACAATATACCAAATGACATTCCTTATAATTATGTTGTGTGTAAAATGTAAGTCTTTGCTTACTCGGTGAAGATCTTTACATTTGTAATCTAGTTACCCGGTTATGACAGAACTACACAGAGTTTGCCTCAAATCCATCAAAATCTTTTGGATTTTATGTCTAATTCAGAAAGAATTAAAAAGACTACGAATATCAACTATATCCACCAATTTATTAAATCCTTCAGTCAGCAAGTTTTTTCTTTATGGTTGATTTACAATTATATTGTCTAAAGCTTTTACATGTTAACTTTTAAGAGACCATCAAAAGTTTAACCTCTCTAAAAGCCATAAGACACGAAGCTATCCATTATGTACTCATTTGTTCGTTGTTGTTTCTACCAATTTTATTATTTTTCTAATTTTTCGTACATGTAGGACTTACATTATATATATAGATACCTTTATGTATCTTTCTAATAATATACAAATTTTATAATCAAGTCACATTTCTATTTTTAAATTGTTTATATATACATGACCACTTAGTTAAACTAGCGTGAAAGAATTTTCTTGCATTATAATAAAATGTGACTTGATTATTCTATATACACCATTATTATATAAATACATAATTTAAAACTATAAACGTTTTACTTATATTAATATTCTTGCATAAACATGTACATATATTATTTAAATCTATTCTATTATTCTTATTAACGCTAATTGCACTAAAATTATCAGTGTGGCCAAAAATTAAATTATAAAAAAAAATTGCATTAAGTTCTAAATGTGGTACTGTGACTTTATGCATAAAATCTGTAGGATATTACATAATATATTGCAAGAGTGAGATGTTGAGTCATAATTGATTTATGGTTAACTGATGAATATATCAAAAAGTGATCAAAATTGAACGTGAGTGAAAGGTACAGTGATAAAGGCCTCTAAGAAACAAAAATCCTAAGATATTTGACTTCAGAGTATGAAGTATTAGAGTATTGCAGGTTTTGGTTCGGTTGGGTAAGTGCAAAATCCAAATCCAAATTTTTTCGGGTTTAGAGAGGATAACAAATCAAAGATATTGTGTTGGGTAAAATCCAGTTCGAACAAATATCCATAAATGCGGCTATTTTTTTGTTGATAAAGTATTAAGATAAATTGGGACCCCTATTGTGTCATTTTGGGGGGGGGGGGATATTTCTTTTGGCCTACTTTTGCGCCAGTGTTACACATGTATAAAAAGCAAATGTTCAATCGTCCTTCAGCACATTTTTTCTTTTACGGCTTCAACCATGTTTGTACCCTCTTACATCGATATTTACATATTTAAATAAGAGTTGCTACTAATTATTCAATTGTTGCTGAGGCATTAGCAGTTAAAAGATACGGCACAGGACACCTTATTGCCCTAAATAATTGCAGAGAACCTCTATAACCGTATATCTATGTTTATTCTGGTAAAATATTTATTGTTTGTTCTTTGTGGCGCTAGCTTTTACAGATTGTCTAGTTGTTTACTTGTTGTATAGTCACTAAATTTGGTTTGCTTTCACCTATTCTTCAGGAGTCATGGCGTGACTTGGCAAGAATATTTGCTGGTGATAAAAACTTGTTCTCATTATATGCTGCCCACCAGGTAATTACTTGATATTCTGATATTTCCTTTTACCAGTTGTATACCAAACACTATTTGGAAGGGACTGGATTTATGTATAATTTTTTCGCTTACATACGACTAAGTAAGATATGGAGGAACAGGGCCAACGGATGTAAGCCTGAACTGACGAATAATTTATATTAATAGTCCAGATGTTTTGACTTTTGACCTGGGAAAACACGTATATGTTGGTTGAAACCAGAAGTGGACATATGTCCTCCCTACCCTCCCCTAAAAAAGTTTAAGAAGAGAGACTAAATTAAAAGAGACATGCAACATTTGATAATTATTCTCCTTCCTCTTCCCTTTACTTTAAAAAATTGGTTGGAACTCTTGTTCCATGCTTTGCCAGCCCCTTTACTTTCTTCGATATTAGCAAAGAGATGATTTCTGCATTCCTTGCTTATGAATTATTATGTCACAGCGTTCACTTTCCCAGACTCTTGTTCTCTCAGCTTCTGGCATGGCAAACGTAGAGGCATCGAACCAGTGAGTGATACTTCAATTTTTTCTGTCTTCTCATTTCTAATATGCATTCCATACTACTCTATGTTCTAATGGTTGTCACAATACCTTGAAGGTATGTAAGAGATCTTACTAGTCATATGACTAAGTACTTGGTGGAAATATCTGGCCGAAGTGATCTGAAAAATGTAGCTCAACAACCAGATGTTATACTGGGGGTAAGGACACTAAAAGTGAGGTAAGTTTTTAAAATTTACTTGCATCTAATAGACACTAAACATGCATTGGTTAAAATTTTGTAGGTTACTTGCTTGTTGGAGCGACTTCGTGGTGCTTCAAGTACATCTGAACCTCGGACTCAAAAAGCAATTTTTGACATGGGATTGTCTGTAATGAACCCTATCATCATATTGCTTGAAGTTTACAAGAGTGAGGTGCAACTATAGTTATAAGCTTCTGGCTATTTCGGTTCCTCTTCAGATTTTTTGATATCTTGTAAATGTATAAATGCATATTGATTGTTGGATTTTTCCAACACTCATGTGCTCTTTTTATGTAAAAATGCTTAGACAGATCTTTTTTTTCAGTCTACAGTAGTCTACTTGTTACTCAAGTTTGTTGTTGACTGGGTTGATGGACAAATTATCTACTTAGAAGCTCAAGAAACTGCAATTGTAGTTAATTTCTGCATGAGGCTACTTCAGCTTTACTCTTCTTACAATATCGGGAAGGTAATATGTTTCTTCATTCAACTTGTCATTTTTATATATAGGAAACTAATAATCTTAATTTTTTTATATTATTTGATTCTTTTGTTCTTACCTAGTAAGATTGCTACTATATTGAAGCTGCAACTGCTGTTTGTATTGTATACTGTCCTCTCTAATGTTCAACATAGTAACCTTTTCAGCCTAATTGCTAAAGTGCAGTCACAAGGACAGAATTCCTAGCGGTTATTAATTATGTATCAGTGTCGACCATAAACTCATTTTGTTTTGTTGATCCAAGGATAAGGGTTCTTCTTATACCTTTTGTTTTGATCTTTCATTAATCATAGAGTTCGTGTTTCGTCACACTTGCCTTGAAGAAATCCAGTAGAGCCTCTTTGAAACATGATTTTAAGTACTAAAAAAATTTCACTAAAATCCTGTTTGACAAAATCCCTATTAGTCACAAGGCTGAATCTATCAACATGTACATGTACTATAACTAAAATGTATTGTCTACATAATATCTTTTCCCATTTTTATGTATTCCTTATTAAAAATTGCAGGTTACAGTTGGCTGATTTATATATGTGAGATTACTTAATATAACTTAAAAAAATTATAATTGAATAGGTAACCCTATGTGAAATTTATAGATGTTTTGAGTAAGTAGAGACTAGCTATTCTAAGATGATAAGGGTCCTATTAACTTCTTACTATACAATTTATTAGTAAATAAGTAGCAATTAAGCTAAATTAACTTTTAAATATAAAACCAAATTAAGGGTCAGGTTCCACATAGAACCACTTTAATATTAGAACCTTCGAACTATTTGATATATTATGCTGCAGAACGTTATACTTAATTGTTATCAATTATTTTTGGCATACTTATTTTTTTAAAACATAATATAATGATGATGAAGTACAAGTTGTGTTACATGGAAAATAATTGATCCTTTAAAAACATTATGTATTTAAAAAAAAAAAATTATTGTGTGCGTAAGTACATCATACTCTACAATCAACACAAGAAAAATTGTGTGGTGCAGCAAAACTAAAGATATCGTGTACTGCAGCAGAACAAATAAATATCAGTCGTTGATTATACAAAAACTACGGTATAGATTAGTCCTAAGTTCTAATTTAACATAAGGTTCTAATTTGAACCTAACCCACCAAATTAAAGTATTAAAAAAAGAAAAGAAATATGTAGGCCTACCAAACTGATTGGTCTGCCTGTGCTGCTCTCCAGATAGGCCTATCTCTTGTGTTTCTCCTTTCTGATTTCTGACTGTAAAACTTGCAATTTTTCTAGATATCACTAAGCCTGTCGAGCAGCTTACTAAGTGAAGCAAAAACTGAAAAATATAAAGATTTGCGGGCCCTCTTGCAACTCCTTTCAAATCTATGCTCGAAGGATCTGGTATGGTCTGTTCCTGCTACTGATGTATATTAAAGGAAAGGCTATTTTAAACTTCATGTTTAAGCACATCTTTCTTAGTATCAGTACATTTAAGAGATTTATACTTTGTAGGTGGACTTCTCATCAGATTCCATTGAGGCACATGGGACAAGTATTTCTCAGGTAGGATCCATGGGGTATATATTTAACCTAATATTAGTGATTGTGTTCCAACACTTGTGAATTTTACAGGTTGTATATACGGGTCTTCATATTGTTAACCCACTAATTACTTTGGATATGCTGAAATATCCTAAGCTCTGCCATGATGTAAGTATTCTCATTTTGATAACATACTAGACTTGTTATTTTATTGCATATTATAGACTTGTCATTGCTGCAAATTTAATATTTTTTGTTATATGAAACAGTACTTTGCGCTACTGTCACATCTGTTGGAGGTTTATCCTGAGATGTTATTGGAACTAAATACTGAATCATTTTCTCATATACGCGAGACTCTCAATTTTGGCCTTCGTCATCAGGTAAATGCTTGTTTATACATCAAGTATATGTGCCATATGCTGCATGTACATTTAGTCGTCTCAAGTGAAAGTGTCTAGTTTGATTGTCGTATAAGAGGGATTCTAATATTGTTAAAAGAATTGTATTTTAGTATGCATGTTTGGTGATTGAGCCTTCATTCTGGATCTCATTTTTTTGGTATTATAGGATGCCGAAGTCGTTGATATGTGTCTAAGAGCATTGAAAGCACTTGCTTCGTACCACTTTAAGGAAACAGCTGCTGGTAAAGTTGGTTTCGGCTCACATGCTTCAGGTTATAAGGATCTCAATGGGAAAATGCAGGAAGGTATCTTAAGCCAATTCACTCAGTTACTACTGCAGTTCCTTCTCTTTGAGGATTACAGGTAAGTTTTAATCCTAGGAATATGTTTGAACTATCGTGAATTCTGTTTATATCACTCTTTTCAATGAACAAAAGGGAAATGAGATTTAGCTCCAAAGGTTATGGAGGGTTGCGGAACACTTGTGGTACATTTTGCCAAAGGGGCAGTGCTCTAGTGTTAGCACACTCTCATTCAAGAATACGAGTACTTTGAGGTTGAGGGTTAAGCCTTTGAGTGAAGTGATTTATGCTTGAGTAGAGGTAGGGGACCTATATAAAAGATCATGTTTGTTTCACAAAATAAATGTGTGTTAGGGGATGTTGGACTCCCCGTGAATTGTAAAAGAAAATTAGAGGTTTTTGAGAGGGGTGGGGTGGGCAAGATGAATAAGTATTATTCTTTCCTGCTTTGCAGTCTAATCTTTTTTTTCTCTCTTTACACTTTCAGCACTGATCTTGTGAGTTCTGCGGCAGATGCATTGCTTCCATTGATCCTCTGTGAACATGTTCTGTATCAGGTAAATGATGTTTATACATTGCACATGTATAATTGCACACAAGCATGTACATTATTGAATTATTTGCGTGGCGAGTTTTCTCATGTGGTGAATTATTATTATTACTATTGTGGGGGGAGGGGGGAGGAGGGAACATGGCTAACGTCTTTAATTGCTTGGTTGAATGGGGTCTGCCATCTGAAACACAAAACAGAAAAGGAGAAGAAAATTTTGGGTGCATCTGCTTCAGAAATAATAACAGTAGCACAAAACCATCTCCGGAGGTGTGTGTGCTGGGATGGTGGTATCATATGAATGTAATGTCTACACAAATGGTCTTAGCATCTTTAGTTCAAAATGTGATTTCATTTGATTTTATAATTGTAATTTTGGTCTTTGTTGCATGGTGATAAATAGATACTCTGTTTGCTATATTCATATTACTCTACGTAATACCCTATTAGTGTCTCACTCCTGGGTGATGTTTCATATAGAGACTGGGTAACGAGTTGATAGAAAGACAAGCAAATCCAGTTCTCAGATTAAGGTTGGGTAATGCATTACAGTCTCTCACAAGCTCAAACAATCTATCCTTTTCTCTCGATCGTCCAAACTACCAGAAATTCAGGAAGAATCTACACAATTTTCTGATTGAAGTTCGTGGGTTTCTTAGGACAATATGATAGTAGTAGCCGCTTATATAGATACATACATTTAGTGTTGAATCTTCGAGTGTTAGTGCTGGAGATCTCCTTCAAGTCGCGGGGATGATTGTGTTTGCACAGCTGCCGTTTGAGTTCTGCTCCAAGGATGCATATTGATGTTGGCACGCTATCTAGTTGTACCTGTTTTGATTATTTCCTTTGTGAATATAGAATTTGAGCTGGTACATAGCTTCTGGATTATATATATATATATATATATATATCAGCAGTTTTGTTGAGAGCCTTGCGAAAACAAAGCCACCGCGTGCATTTTTGCACTCCTAATGCTTTGATCTGACAGTAGAAACTGTAATCTTATGTTATTAGTGCGAACTAGTGGTCTAATTTGTACTAGCATGGGGGTGTCAGAGGTTGAATGTCACTTTTGGATTATACTTGTGGTGTTGGGATGTTGAACTCACTTGTTGTAAGATTGGTAATTTGGGCCTAGTGCTCTGATTTTGTTATGGCATTCTTGAATGTTACTTGTGATGATGTTTGGACGACTTTTTCATGGGTTACATAATAGCGTGGACTAATATCTTGATTTTTCTAAGTTAGTGACGATAAATACCAATTCCGAGCTGGCATCGGATTGAATAAACATCTTGGTTATCATGTTATGCGTATTATACATCGGGTTTCATGCAACAAAATTACAATTTTTTGTTCCATGATACTTAATCTTGGTAAAGGCCTCATGACCTGATATACAATCTTGGGTGGGGTATTTGGGGTCTCATGTTTGGTGACAAGATATGCATATCCTGCTTGGAAGTGTCATATTACATTCCTGTATCCTTGACTGATGGCTGATGTTGCTTGATTGCTGGTTGGTGCATTAGTTGCCCCAAATTGCTTGATCTCCGGTAGATTAGGGTATATGGTGCATCATGAAAGAAGAATAGAGGGGAATTTGGATCAAATATAGCAATATAATATAAAAACCCTTTTGTGCTTTGATGGCAGCGGATTCCAAATGTAAGAATTGTATAAACATTTTAAGAAATTGTGATTTGGTTAAGTTGGCTTGTCTTTGTCCTTATATTTGGTGCCTTTTGTGATGCCCCCAGTACGAACAAATATAGGCAATATAGGCGTGTTCAAACAAGAACTAAAATCTTTTGATTCAAGACGAAAATTATGAAAGAATTGGGGTCGATTGGCTTAGGGAGGGGAATAGATGCACAGTAAAACAATGAGAAGGAAAGGCAGAAATGAAATAAAAGTAGTAGTGATAAAATTTTTCCCAACAAAGAATTATGTAAAGATTGTTGAGGGAATATTTGTTGAAATTACAGATCTGTAAGAAATTTTACATCGGTTTCATATGTTCTATTACCAAGTTAAAATGAATGCACGCACTAAATCAATTTCTTGTCCGAAACAATATATATATTGAAATAATTTTATAATTAACAATATGATAAACGATAAAATTTTGATTCATCTCATTTTTTTATAGTTATTTTGTAATATTGTATACCAAGTTTTGAATCAAATATTTTATAATTTATTTAAATTTCAAAAAATTTGAATAAATATCCTTACAATAATAATCACATTAATACTTGTAATTACTAAATTATTGATTTAGTTTTCAATTGTGTGAAATAAACTTTATCAAATTGAAAGTTTGAGTATAATATAAATAATTATTTTAGTAAAATTATTCGTGTATAATAAAGGCATATGTATTGTTGTAAAAAATTGATCGTATATGTAATATTATATTTTGAAACATATTATAAAATCCTTTAGTATTGAGTAAAAGTATCATTTTTTTATACAAATACATTCATACAGTTTTAGACTCAAATGTTTAGTTTTAGTATAATGTTTACTACACAAAATCGAAGTTTTGGGTAAATTGAAATTTTTTTATAATGTAATTTTGAATTATTTTTTTTCTTATTTTTAAATTTTTCTAAATATTTTAATCGATGTAAAATATAATAAAACGACCTTAATAACCCTTGCATTAATATGAATTTAAAATCAATTTTTTTGATTTTACCATATATTGATCTAAATATAACTCAATCATTATATATTATATTGATTAATTTATAATATTATATAAAAATTTATATGTATCATAACTTGTAGTCGAGTTATAGTCAAATTGATCATTATAAATAATTATTGTAAATTTGTATATCTTTTTTGATCTAATTTAAATGTTAATTATGTTATTTTTTGTGTATAACATTCATAATTTTGGAATTCACATCTTTTTAACATTTTTTCAATTATTTTTCACATATGTTTAAATATTTAAATTTTTGGATCAATCATATATTTAAATTGTTAAAAGTCGAAATAGTTGGTCGATCAAAACCCTCTAATATGACTCATACATTTAAAATTTTATATACCAAAAAGTTATGTGACGCAATTATTAATTATGTTTAATTTGATAACTAAAATTTACATATTTTCTAAAACTATTTTTTTAATAATTTAATATCTACATGGAGATGCATGTAAATAAATTCATTTTTGGGACTCGTTTACATTATTCATAATTTAAAATTTTATTTTTATATCAGTTATTTAAAATGGAAAAAGGGAGTTGTACAGTATGCTCAATCGATTAGAATATTTTTTTGTAACTTTATCTATCCAGTATTCTAAAAAATTATAAACTAACATTTCATTTACGAAAAGATAAAAAATGATTAGACAATAAGAGAAGATGTGATTTACTTTTTAAGATTTTAAACTAAACTTAAAGTTAAGTGTAGCACAGTTTCTCATGACATGAGTATGGTCATGACATGAGGATGATAGGAGAAGGTTAGTGGTTCGATTCCCAACAATAACATAATTTCATTACTTTTTACATAATTATAAAAGGTTAAATTTTTTGTATTTTTTGAAAAAATAGGGATAAAGTTGTAATTTACAATTTTTCCCTTGTATTGAAGTTTAATATATAGTAATAGATAGATAATATTATGAGAAAAATGTTCCTATTGTTAACTATAGGTAATTATCTAAAGTTATCAGCATTTTGAGCATAAAAAGTGGATGGCATTTTTGTAATAATGAAATGCATCCCCATGTATTTACAAAAATAAGCTTCAGATTGTATTATAATATGTCTTAACTATAGGTAATTAACTATAGTTAACTATAGGATCATTAAGTCCTAATATTATTTATTATAACAAGTTGCGATAATAGTTGTGATAATAATAAAATACTAGCCAATAATTATAATCAAATCCTGTTAGAGTATAATACCTTACTAATCATAATTTTAATTAATTGTTTCAACCAATCTTACTGAAGATTCTTATGAAGATGCTCCAAATCTTATATTATATTTTAACATACACTCTCTCACTTGAAAGTTCATTTTTAGGTCGAAAAGTGGATTATAGGCGTGAAGGGTTTCGTGCACGTAAACACAACGGAAAAGTGCGTAAAATAAACAAAAATCGAAACCCTCCGCAGGACCCATGCAAAAACAAAAGATTTAATTCGGAGATTAAGAATTAATACCTTAAGAAGTTTTAACAGTTCATTAATTGAAGATTAATGGAGGTCCAAAACTTGTTCAATCACCACGTATCCCGTTCTCGCAATCTACGCTCAATGGCATCCACCCGAACGTTTGTCTCGAAGGATTTATGTGTACTAGCACCCGAAAGCTGTTTCTCTCTCTATCTTCCTTTTTCTCTCAAAACGGCTAAAGTTTTGTAAAAGTTGTCTCGCTTAATAAAATCGGCCATATTGAGATATATATAGAGAGGAAAATTAGTTTTCTAATTATAATGCAATTACAATTAATTCTAATATAAAATTCTAATTTACTATTTAATTAAGTCGCACTTAATTAATAAATAATTTTAGAATAGTTTAAGTAATTCCGTTTTTCTATTTATTTAATTAATTATGTTATACATAATTAATATTATAAATAGAATAAATTACTCATTAAAATTGTAAACAATGAACGACATCTAGTAATACATCATTGCTACCCAAGTAATAATAATCAAATCGGTAATTCGATTAAGCCTTTCGTGAATAATGTACCAACACTTAATAACACACAGAGAGAGATAGCCGAGACGGAGATTCAGACTTGTAGAAGGATTCCAACGCTCGTGACAAGCAACGGAGATCTAGATCTACTTTTTGTTTTCTTCTTTTAGGCGATACTCTTGGATATTTTTGGGATTTGTTTTCTTAACTCTATTACTCTAGCATTATTATTATTATTATTATTATTATTATTATTATTATTATTATTATTATTCAGACCTTGTTTTACAGGATGTTTTTGGGATTTGTTTTCTTAACTCTATTACTCTAGCATTATTATTATTATTCAGACCTTGTTTTACATCATGTTATCTCTAGATCTCATGATGACGAGCCGTTCGATTATGAACTAATCGTTGTCATGTGATTCTAACAGATTTATCTATGGAGTTTAGTAGTTTGATTGCTTTAAAGATTTGTGTGTGATGAATTATTGATATCCTCGTATGGTTGTACTTATTCTTCTTGGATGCGTAGCTAACATCTAAATTGTATTGTGATAAGTGGATTTTATATCCACTTGGAGCGTTCCATATCAGCTTAAATTGATTTACTTGGCCTCAAGTTTTTTGTATTTTTGATGTGTTTTGTGTAGTTGCGCAGGTTTATAAATCATTGGATATGGTTGGAGATTTGAGTTGATTTTGGTGTGGATTTTGAGTTGTTAATGAAGAATGAAGTCTTCCACACAATTCTTGGGAGATTTGGAGTCAAGGAAATGGAGTATGGAAGCCTTGGAAGAAAGAACGGAAGGAAACGAAGGCAAAACGAAAGAAATAGCAAGGGAAAGAGACTTCGGCAGTTTGCATTCTAGGCCGCAGCGCGGCAGAGGTAGGCCGCGGCGCGGGGAGCATTCAGTCCACTCCGCAAATTGTCTTAAAAATCATGATTTTCTTTCCTGTTTCGAATCTGTTTGGTATTTTTGGACTTTTCTTGTTGGGGAAGACTTCAGGGGCTTATATCAACACATCATAGCATCCTCAAACATGACCATTATCCTAAATAACATAGAGAGAGAGCCGAGAGACGGAGATTCCGAGTTGGAGAAGGATTCCTACGCTCGTGACAAGCAACGGAGATCTAGATCTACTTTTTGTTTTCTTCTTTTAAGCGAAACTCTTGGATGTTTTTGGGATTTGTTTTCTTAACTCATTACTTTAGTTTATTTGTAATATTTAATACTTTGTTTACTATCATGGTTTCATCAGATCCCATGGTGATGAACGGTTCGATTATGAACTAATCGTTGTCATGGGATTCTAACGGATTTATTTACGGAGTTTAGTAGTTTGTTTGCTTTAAAGATTTGTGTGTGATGAATTCTTGATATCCTTGTATGGTTGTGCTTATTCTTCTTGGATGCGTAGCTAACATCTAAGTTGTATTGTTAATCACTTGTGAAGGTGGATCTTGAGATTTAGAACTTGCCATGCTAGCATATAGGGCTGGGAAACGGATAATACGGATACGGATACAGTCATATCCGAATCCGGAATATCCGACAAAACTTTACCCGAATCCGAACGTGTTGGACTAATATTTATTTCATTTTATATTAAATTCATTATATTTTATTTTTAAGAGTAAATGATAAAAATTAAAAATGTATTAAAAATATATAAAAAATATATTATATATAATTATTTTCGGATACGGATATTTTCGGATACGGATGTACCCGTATCCATATCCGTATCCTAAAGTCTCGGATTCAGATACAGATTATATCCGGTTGACTCCGGATATGGATAATATCCGCTTTTTTCCGGATACGAATACAGATATTTCGGACGAATATCGGATTTTTCGGATTTTTTTCCAGCTCTACTAGCATATGATAAGTTGATGTATGTGTGACATCATGATTTGTAGCGTAATTAGAAATAACTTATGCTGCCCTATGTGATCATTATGGATAACTTGTTCTTCAACCGTTATGTTTTCAAATTCTATAGATATATAGGGTGTTAGGAATAATTCATAAGTTGTGATGTTAAGAATAGAATTTGCAAATATTTCTTGTATATCCTGATTCTATAAAGGATTTAGCACTTTGTATAGGATATATGTGTTAGACAGTAATTTGTAGAGTTAAGTCAGGAAAAGAGTATCAAGGACTACATTTCAGGAACTGAGAGCAGATCCTGATACGACGTCAAATACTGATCAAATACTGATGGAATGGTCAGATCCTGATGCAAGATGGAATCATGATATCAGTCATGATACTGATGATGTCATACGGATGCTATGATATTAGTCGTGTTACTTATGATGTCATTATGGATGCTACAGAAACTGATAAGTGCTATAAAACAGGATCGTTGTTTTGAAGAACAAGCAAGAAGACATCATGAAGGAAGGAATTTTCTATTGATGGAAACTATCAACTGGACGGTAGAACATTGTCATGTATAGATTAACTTTCTGTTATTAGTTGATAGGTAGCATTATAAATACTCTCTCTATATCATTGTAACGTGAGGTTTGTAATCGTAAGTATATGAGAGTACAAACAGAGAGAGATTTGTATTGTCAACAGCTGCTAAAGGTATTTGTACACCTTTGGTAGAGTTTGTATTTGATCTTATTAATACAAACAGTTTGGTTTTTTCGTTTGTTCTTGTTTTATTTATTCGAGCAAAAATCAGACACGATTACATAACTTGTATTCAACCCCCCTTCTACAAGTTATTCGAGTTAACAATTGGTATCAGAGCAGGTTGATTTCGAATAATCATAAAGATCTGCAATCATGTCTGGTTACAAGGATGGTAATACTAAGATCCCTATGCTCAAGAGAAACGAATATACTCTATGGGAAGTAAAGATGTTGCATCACCTGGAAGCAACAGATCCTGATTATCTTGACAGGATTAGAGATGGACCTTTTGTTCCAACAAGGGTTGTTGGACAAGCAACTGTCGATGGAAAAGTTGTTCCAGAACATACAGCAGAGAAGCCTAAATCTGAATGGAAAGACAAGGAAAAGGAGAACGTTCTTAAGGATGCTAAAGTGAGAAATATACTGTTCAACAGCCTTGATTCTGTTCTGACTAACTATGTTCTCTCGTGTAAGACTGCTAAGGAGATATGGGACAATTTGAAGGTTCACTGTGAAGGAACTAAACCTGTCAGGAAGAATATGAGGACACTACTTATACAACAATATGAGTACTTTAAATCCAAGTCTGGTGAGTCACTAACTGATACCTTTGATAGGTTTACTAAACTCATCAATGAGATGGTCATGCATGGTAAATATTATGACTTGGAGGATATGACTTGGAGACAGTTTATGGAAAACTTAGGGCTTATGAACTTGACAGGCAGCAGAATAAGAGCAGGAGTGAAGAAAAGATGAAAACTGTTGCACTCACTACTCAATCTGAATCAAAGAAGCTTCCAGAAGAACAGAATGTTGAGTCTACTCTAAAGGACTCGAGGGAGAAGAAAATCAAAGAAAGTTCTAAATCAGAGACTACTGATATAGACTCTGACAATGATGATTCTGAATCAGAGATGCGGGAACTTTTTGCTATGTTTGCTAAAGCTTTCAAGAAAGGAAGATTCAACAGGAGAAGATTTAGCAAAAGACCTTTTCAAAAGAAAGATGAGAAGAAGAGTGACAAGGGCAAAAGTACAATTTTCAAGCTTGATAAGTCAAAGATCAAGTGCTTCAACTGCAGCGAGCTTGGACACTTTGCCAGTGAGTGTAAGAAGCCTAGGAATTCAGGAAAGGGTAATGCACTCATGGTCACATAGAAGGATTGGGTTGATTCCAGTGATTCTGAAGATGAATTGGATTATGACAACATTGCATTGATGGCAAATGTTTCAGACAAACCTGGATCTCCAAAGAAAACTTCTCAATCTTCTGTTAAGGTATCACTTCACTCTCTTGATTCATTTGATAGCTTAGATTCTGATAATATTAGATCTATCCATGCTGAGTTTAAGAATCTTATGACTAATTTTAGAATTCTTACTAGTGAAAAAGGTGATCTTAAGATTAAGAATGATAAATTAGTTGATAGAAATAATTTTCTTGAATCTGAGTTAATTCAAATGAAAGAATATAGGTTAAGTTCTGATAAAGCTAAGCATGATTATAGTGTTATTCTTGAGGCTTATGACTATGTCAGAAAAGAAATAGAGAAAGAGAGAAATACAATTAAAACCATTAACAATTCTGGTAAAAAGACTCAAGAAATCATTGAAAGTCAAATTCTTGGTAAGGTTAATGGTTTAGGTTTTGATAAGGCTAGAAAAGAAGAGATTGTAGCTATTGTCAATGATAATAGTAAACTGGAAGCTAGCACATCTAAATCTGAAGGTAAGAAGATAGTTTCTGAACCTAAACATGTTAAATTTGTTGATTCAAAAGGTACCCCCGTTGTACACAAGAGAATTAACAATAGTAAATCAGATGAGAAAGTGTTAGAGAAACCTAAGAATGTCAACATAGGTTTTCTATCCAAGTCTCAATTGAAACAGAGACTAGAAGGTCTTTCAGAGTCTAGCAAGATCAAGAGAAATAGGAATGGAAAAGAAGGTATTAATAAGGAAAATAATTACAAGAATGTACATGATGCACCTAGGAAAAAATGCTCTAAGTGTGGAAATCATAATCATTTGGCCCTAGACTGCAATCAAAAACCTTCTTGGAAAACTGAGTCTAGATTCCCCAAGACTCAGAAAATTCAATACCAACCACAAAAAGCTTGTTATCATTGTGGTAGTTTACTTCATTCCATTTACATGTGTAGAGAATATCATGAACTGTATTATGACTATTATTCTCTGAAATCTGAAACTCCTAGTCACAAACAGTTTGTGAAATCAGAGTCTAGATTGACTCTGCAACAAGTAACTACAAAGTAAAATCTTCAAAGCCTGTTGTTTCTAAATCTAGTAAGAAAGGATCCAATCAAAGTTGGGTCCTAAAAATTTCTAACTAGTTACTTTTTGTTTGCAGGGCACAGGAAAGAAGCATTCAATTATCTTGGATAGTGGATGCTCTGGACATATGACTATAAAGAAGTCCCTGCTTACAAAGTTTGAGAGGAAAGCTGGCCCAGTAATATCTTTTGGAGATGGCAACAAAGGAGAAACTCAGGGATATGGCTCAATTGTTTTGGGGAATGTCATCATAGAAAATGTAGCACTGGTTGAAGGCTTAAAACACACACTTTTAAGCATAAGTCAACTGGGTGATAAAGGTTACCAATCAATCTTTGACAAAGAAGGATACAAAATCTTGAATATGCAAAATGGAGACATTGTTCTAACTAGTCAAAGACATGGTAACATATATGAAGCCAACTTAAGTGACACATCTAAAGGAATAGTCAGATGTCTTTACAGCAAGGCATCAAATGAAGAAAGATGGAATTGGCACAAGAAGCTCTCACATCTCAACTTCAAGAAGCTTAATCAACTTGTTAAGCACAATCTGGTGAGAGGCCTACCTCAGGCAAATTATGTGCAAGACAGACTTTGTGATGCTTGCCAGCTTGGAAAACAAAGAAGAACCACTTTCAAGAGCAAAAGAGAAAACTCAATTACTGAACCATTTCACATGCTACATCTTGATTTGTTTGGTCCAATAAACATTATGTCTATCGGTAAGAAAAGATATGCTCTAGTCATAGTAGATGATTACACAAAGTTCACATGGGTATTCTTTCTACTCAAGAAAGATGAAGCTCCTCAGCAAATCATTTAACTTGTCAAGAATATTTAGAATGACTCTTAGTACACAGTCAAAGTACTTAGGAGTGACAATAGAACAGAATTCAAGAATTCTACAATGGAGGAGTATTGTGCAGACAATGGAATTACTCAAAAGTTTTCTGCACCTGGAACACCTCAGCAGAATGGTGTAGTAGAAAGAAAGAATAGAACTCTCATAGAGGCAGCAAGAACCATGCTTGCAGATGCAAAGCTTCCAACCTATTTCTGGGTAGAAGCTATCAACACTGCATGTTTCACTCAAAATTGTACCTTGGTAAGTAGTCATGGAAAGACTCCCTATGAGATGATCAAAGGAAAGAAACCAAGTGTGAAGTACTTTCACATTTTTGGATGCAAATGCTATGTCCTAAAAGTTCATCCAGAACAACTTGCAAAGTTTGAAGCCAAATCGGATGAAGCAATCTTTCTAGGATATTCAGCATCAAAGGCCTTCAAAGTTTATAATCTCAGAACTCATATTGTTATGGAATCAATTCATGTTGCATTTGATGACAAGAAATTTGGAATTCTGCAAACTTATGAAAGTCATGACAAATTGGAATTTGAAAATCTTAAGAATTCTGAGATGCTCTCCAGTGATGATAAAGGTTCTCCAGAATAAGTTTCTATTGCTACTCAAAGGAATGCTACTGTTGAGGGGGAGAAAATCAATCAGAGAACACAGTGTTCATCAGGAGCAGACTAGTTATTCAGAGTCTACTCCATCAGGAACTGATCCTTCAGAGACTATTGAAGGTAGATCAGGAACTAGCAATAGTATGGAGTCCACTGATTTTACTGATCAAGGGGGAGCTTTTGAAGGGAATGAACACTCTTCTACAAGAGATACCACTAGCTTAAGGGGAGAGTCTAGCAGAAGCAATCTTCCACCTGTTATAAAATGGACGAGGGATCATACTGAAGATTTGATAATTGGTGATCCAAATAGTGGTGTTCGAACTAGAAGATCAGTTAAAAATGAATGCTTGTATAGTTGTTTTCTCTCAAAGAATGAACCTAAAAAGGTTGAAGAAGCATTACAGGATCCTGATTGGGTAATTGCAATGCAGGAAGAATTAAATGAGTTTGAGAGGAACAAAGTCTGGAAACTGGTACCAAGACCTAAAGATAGATCTATTGTTGGTGCAAAATGGGTTTTCAGAAACAAGCTAGATGAATCTGGTATGATTGTGAGAAACAAAGCAAGACTGGTGGCCAAGGGTTATTCTTAGGAAGAAGGAATTGATTATGATGAAACCTTTGCACCTGTAGCTTGATTGGAAGCAATCAGAATGTTTCTTACATTTGCAGCTCATTCAAAATTCAAGGTATATCAGATGGATGTAAAAAGTGCTTTTCTAAATGACAAGCTTGATGAGAAAGTATATGTGGAGCAACCACCTGGTTTTGTTGATCCAAAATTTCCAAATCATGTCTACAAACTTGACAAGGCACTCTATGGACTAAAGCAGGCACCAAGAGCATGGTATGAGACTTTGTCTAAATTTATTCTTGAAAAAGGCTTCACAAGAGGTACAATTGACAAAACTCTATTCTTTAGAAAGATTAAAGGTGAATTGCTTTTAGTTCAAGTTTATGTTGATGAGATCATATTTGGTTCTACTAATGAAAAGTTGTGTGCTAAGTTTAGCAAGCTTATGCAGTCTAAGTATCAGATGAGCATGATGGGTGAATTAAATTTCTTTTTAGGTTTGCAGGTCAAACAAACTGAGACTGGTATTTTCAATAATCAGTCAAAGTATATCAAAGATCTTTTAAAAAGGTTTGACTTTCAAGACTATGCAGTTGCAAAAACACTCATGGCACCAGCCACTAAGCTCGACTCTGATACTAAGGGAAAGAGTGTGGATAACACTAGCTATAGAGGCATGATAGGTTCACTGATAAGTGGATTTTATATCCACTTGGAGCGTTCCATATCGGCTTAAATTGATTCACTTGGCCTCAAGTTTTGTTGCGTTTTTTATGTGTTTTGTGTAGTTGTGCAGGTTAATAAAATGTCGGCTAGGGTTGTTGATTCTCGTCGACCTTGGAGTTGAATTTGAGCATTGGAATGAAGGAAGGAGTATTTCTATGTGCTACCATGAAGATTCATGAGTCAAAGGAATGAAGAATGGGAAGTGGCAAAAGAATCGGAAGAGAAAACGGATGAGAAATGAGTTAATTGTGGAAAATTCGGATTTCCGGGTAGGTTGCGCAGTCTACATTGTTTTGGCCGTATCTGGAGTTCTAGAAGTCCGTTTTAGACGATCTTACAGTCCACACGAAGCTTGGGAAATTTTCTTGAAGAATAAAGCAAAATCAAAATTCTGGCCAGAAAGAGCAGCGCAGGCAGCACCCTAGGAACAGAAAAAACAGCGCTGGCAGCGCTCGAAATTGCTAAAAAAAATCATGTTTTTGCCCTAATTTGAATGTAAGTTGTATTTTTAGATATTTTCTTGCTGGACAAGATATCTAGGGCCTATTTAAACACATTGTATCATTGTAATTCATACCAACACCCTCCATAACACAGAGAGAGAGCCGTAGATAGAGATTCAGACTTGGAGAAGGATTCCGAAGATCGTGATAGCATTCAGAGATCTAGATCTACTTTTGTTTTCTTCTAATTAGGCGATACTCTTGGTTGTTTTTGGGATTTGTTTTCTTAACTCTATTACTCTAGCATAATTGTTATTCATACTTTGTTTATTGTCATGGGATTCTAACGGATTTATCTATGTAGTTTAGTAGTTTGATTGCTTTAAAGATTTGTGTGTGATGAATTATTGATATCCTTGTATGGTTGTGCTTATTCTTCTTGGATGCGGTTGTGCTTATTCTTCTTGGATGCGTAGCTAACATATAAGTTGTTTGTTAATCTCTTGTGAAGCGAAAGTGAATCTTGAGATTTAGAACTTGCCGTGCTTGCATAGGTTCATGATTGTTTATCAACGTGAGAATACTTATGCTGCCCTATGTGATCTTAATGGACAAATTATTCTTCAATCGTTATGTTTTCAAATCCTATAGAGATATAGGGTCTAAACATAATTGAAGTCTACCCATCTTCTATCTTTTTTGTGGATGTATGAGTAGTTTGGTATTCGTATACTGAGAGGTAGCCTATACTTGTTTCATGTTGTCTGGTCAGTTATCATCATCATCACATACTTTGATTAAAGGCATCAACTCTAAACGAAGTATTTAATAAAGTTAGGATCCCATGTTTTCTATTACATAAGTAATTCGATTTAATTTCTCGTTAGTTAATTAATTCTTAGTTGGTTAATTTATTTCCTTAATTAATTTTAGATAATCAAACCCCAATTTGTTAATTGTCTTAGCAGTGAATAAAAACCATACATTGTTGCGTAGGTACATTAACTGAATTGAAACCTAAACCTGATCTCTGTGGGAACGAACTCAACTTAATTCTATATTACTTGTGACCACGTACGCTTGCGTGATTTTGTGTTAACATTCACTGTTGTACTTAACTGCAAGTAGACCAGATATAATGTTTTCTACCTGTTTATGTGCTAGATTCCAAAGTGATCCCAAGGAATCTGATTTAATTCCTGTGAAGAGAATTTTTAGTTCCTTTGAATTAAACTAAAATGATATGTTTAATTATAAATTAGACTAATATATTAAATATTATTATAATATTCGATTAATGCCCAATTACCCGATTAATCTTAAATCGGTACCGCAACCGAAGGATTACCGATTTTTATAACTATATAGGACGGGTTGGGCCGAATTGGGAGAAAAAGATGGCGAGCGTATAAAGAAAAGGCGAGAGAAAAGTCACAGGACAAGTAAGAGGAGGAAAGGGGGTTTGGTTGGAATCCTGGTTTCTCACCTCCGCCGTAAATGTAATGAATGATATCACACTCCTCTTCTTCCTTCCTCCAGTAATTAATTAAATCGTGATTCTCCCTTGTATTTCATCTTACAACTTTCAAACTCCCTTGGGGATGAATCCGCACCAATTCCTGTGTTTCCTCACCATTTTGCTGCTGTTCGCCGTCTTCTCAGGCTCCGGCACCCAGGTTGTGTCCCCGGATTTTGCTCACTTGCCCACCCGCCGTTCGCTCTTATCACTTCCAAAGTCAGTCAACCCCTAATTCCCCTTTTACCCTCTCTCTCTCTCTCTCTCTCTCTCTCTCTCTCTGTTGTATTGTTTTTTTTTTTTGTGGTGAAATTGTCATTGTCAGAAATATACGTTGCCACTTTTAGCAAACACAAATTATTATGTACGTTATCAAAAATTTGACTAAATTAGTATCTTATAAAATCGATGAGAACATTTCGCAACACCTTTTCACATTTTAAGCTGAATTATATATGGGTAGGAGGAACACATAAATAAGTGTTGAAAACTCAAGATATACAGTACTCTTTAAAATTAGGGCACATTCTTACTTTAGAAATGGACTTGTTTTGCCTAAACATCAAGTCATTAAATCAAATGTTTACATACAACCACTGCACTTTAATTTTTCAGGTGATTCATTGTAATTTTAAGTTTTTGCATTTGTTTTATGGACACTAAATCAGTTTGCTTTTAGATAGGCTGGCACCTGAGTGCTTGAATTGCATCTACTTCCGCAGCCATCTTAAATCTCTACTACAATTAAAGAATTGTCCATTAAGTACTTACGTTTGCTCCTCTTCCTTTTGAAATGAACTTTTCTCTGATTCAGTGTTGATATATCTTAAAACAGTGAACAAACAACTACATTAGTTGCAACATTGGATGGTATGATCCATTTAGTGGATCCTAAGTCTGAGAAAGTAATATGGTCTCAGGCAACAGGGGCGCCAATTTATACTTCATATCACACACCTGTCAATCATAATGAATCTGGACCTGGAGCTCTTTACTATGTGGATTGTGGAGATGACTGGATGTTGTATGCGCACACTGAGGTTGGAAAAATGGTATGTCCTCTTAGTCTTACTTCTGCCACTTTGTAATTTTGGATCAAACTACCATATAGAATCTGAACATCTGATTTGTAAGACTATTTAATAGACAATATGGGCCTGCTACAGATGACATAACATTATTGGTATATGTAACTGTACTATGCCAGAGATCGCCCAACATTAGACCTATTACAGAATACAGAATCACCTATGCTCTATTAATAGGGTGATGCCTATCTATCTTAAAATACGTGTGTGTGAGTGTGTTTAGACTTTTTGTAAACATATGATCGTATATTTACTTGGTTTGGATAGGGTCAGATACTAGATGTAGGTATTTTTTGTTGGTTAACTAAGATTAACTCTATAGTTAGCAATACGTAAGGTGACATTTTGGTTAGTAGATTGTCAATATATCTGGAGATTGGAGCTCTGTACAAGGAGGAAATATGATGATAACATTTAAAAAACTTATATTGAATGTCTTGACCCATTTGCATGGACCTTCAAAACCTGTCACCAAATTCTTAAGTCAGAAATGACCTGAAGAGTTGAATCTATGGCAGTAATGCAGAGCGCTAATTTTAAGAAACAATTTTTGATTGATTATTGTATATTAGTGAATACTGAATAGAGTAAAATTATTTTAAATAATTGGATGATTTAATTAATTAGATTATTTCAATTATTTTTTGGATGTTTAGTCATAGTAGTAGTTATTACCATATAGATATAATTAAGGTTACATCTGATAAACTAAATCATTATGAAATGATGATTTTTGAGGATTAATCTGCTGATTTGCTTGTGTGTCGATGGATTCTCCGTGGAGGTAGGCATTACCATTTTGTCAATTTTGTCCTGTCCTACATCAGGAAATGATTTTGAAAAGATGTGTCAGCAATGTGTTTTTTTTATTTGGGTGATGCTATGCGAAAAAGAGTGAGGTTCTAAGGAATCCTCCTGACCCCACTCCTAAATTTCTTGCACTCTGTTGTATTGATCCTCTAGTATCTGCTCTGAAGGTAAACTATGAAGTATGTAAAACAACGTTTTTCAAAGCTGGGTAATTTATATGGTAAGGTAACTGAAAGGAATGATTTCTCTAGGAAGTTGAGGTCTTGCTAAGTTGTATATTCATGCTTTGGTTCTTCAATAATCTTATTTACTGGAGTTTTGTTTTGTTTTTATTTGTTAAATCGTTACCTTATGCTAAGAAAATATATCTGCAGAAACTTGATAGGAGCATTAGAGAGTTTGTTGTTAACACTCCACATGTATCAGAGGATGGTGGAATGTTGAATGGAGCTATGAAAACTACCGTGTTTGTGCTTGATGCTAATAGTGGTAGGCGAATCCACACTTGTGGGCCAACGGAATCTACTGAATTGCCTAAAACTGGTACTATAAATATGAAGGCTGATGAGTTGCCGCTTCACATCACTCGAACAGATTATTTATTGTCATATGCCTCGAAAAAATATACATGGAATGTGTCAGTTTCTGAAATTGGTGCTGCTTTTCTTTGTCAAGATATCGAGAATTCAATTAGTGGGTCTCGTGCGAATTCTGGAAATGAACTTCCTTCCAAGCCTGCTGTTCAGTTTAATTTGCCTTTGCAATGCCAATCAAAAGCTGTAGTGGCACGGCTACGCAGTAGTAATGTGTTTGATTACTTCTCAAAACCAGATAAACAACCACTAGGTTATCATGAAGACATGATGCTGCCAGCACCCTCTCCTGATTATATGCCTCCTTCCCAAGCCAAGGCTGGTATTGGCCTAGACGTACATCCTGAAAATGCAGGATTTATGTTTTCCTTACCTGAGTTGAGTAATACTTTCGAAATTTCCGGTCCAGATGTGAAAAACTCCTACAGAGGTGTCCTTTCCCTCATTCCATTCCTTTTTATTGGCATGGGTGCTTTGATCTATTTCTGTGCTATACTTCCTGAAGATCCAGCTAGCAATGTAAGTGCAAACAATGTTTCTTCCAAAAAGAAGAAAAACCGGAAATCAACAAAGAACAGCGGTAGTGTTGAAAAAAGGGATAAGAAAACATTGTTCGATCTTGAGGATGGAAATTCAACCACTGAGAGTGACGGGAAGCCGTTTTTGAATTTTAACCAGCTAACTAATCAGAATGCTGATGGGCGTGTTGTAGGTAAATTGTTTGTAATGAATAAAGAAATTGCTAAGGGAAGCAACGGCACTGTTGTCCTTGAAGGAATTTATGAAGGTCGCCCTGTTGCAGTGAAACGCCTTGTCAGGGCTCATCATGATGTGGCCTTCAAAGAGATTCAGAATCTTATTGCATCTGACCGCCATTCAAATATTGTTAGATGGTATGGAGTGGAATATGACCAAGATTTTGTTTACCTCTCGCTTGAGCTTTGTACCTGCAGCTTGAATGATTTGATTCTGATGCACTCTGATCATTCTGGGAAGTCGGTAGATACAGGAGCTCGGGCTTCTAAAGCTATGACAGAGTATAAGGTTCGCTTAGATTCTATGAAAGGTCTATTACAGGATATTGAGTTGTGGAAAGCAAATGGTTATCCTTCACCTATGCTCCTGAAGTTGATGAGGTAGTTTTCTTGATGCATGCAACTAATGCTATAGAACTTTTCATTTTATGTGTGATTTTTTATCAAGTGATTTAGTTTAAGACTTTAAGACTACTTCTTGTGCACAATCGCAGTTTCAGAGTTGATCATCCATGTATAATTTATCACTAACCACTGATTTTGTACTTGAGCACTTTGCTGGGTATCCTGCTTATCTTCTAGATCATATTATGGCCAGGCATATCATATGTAAGGTAGGATGTTCTGATTGAATGCCATTTTTAAGGATACAATCTATATTATCATAGTATCCTTTAATCCGGATATTATGTTGGAGATGTAATGGATCGTGTATCACATTACTTTAATTTGGCACTTGTTAAATGAATATATCATCGCCGAGGAGCAGTTGATGGAACTAATTAAAGGCTTCCTTTTGTAGTCCTAATATTCAATATATTTAAAAGAATGTGGTTTTTCCATTAGTACTAGTTGTATATGTGGGCTTAGTACTAGTTAGTTGAATATAGTTCAGCATTTTCTGTCCTGGGGGTGTTCCCGTGATGTGTAATTACCCAAAGGATTGGATTTGGCACTTACATAAAGTTTGTGCATGTGCAATACAGGGATATAGTTTCTGGTCTCGCACATTTGCATGAACTAGGCATAGTTCACAGAGACTTGAAGCCTCAAAATGTGTTGATAGTCCAGGATAAAATTCCAAGTGCAAAGCTATCAGATATGGGCATTAGTAAGCGCCTTGCTGGGGATATGTCTTCCTTGGGTCATCATGCTACTGGCAAGTATCTTGAACTAGCTTTATGCTACTTTCAACTGTAGAATCTTTATATTGCAAAGTTTGTTTAAATAGTGTTAATGCCAGCTAACATAATCACAGTAAAAATGAATTACTTATATTGCTGTTTTACCTTGTTGAGTTCCAGTTCAAGTATAATTATTTTTAGTATTACCAACGGCCTTGTAAAAGTATCTTATTTTATTTAAAATGTATTATAGTTATAGGTGCTGGATTTATGCTAGTCGCAATGGAATTTGAATCACTAGAACTGAATTATAGTTAAGAAATAGCTGGCATGGTAATGTCCAATATAGCTATGTTACCTGTGTAGACGAGAACCAGATTTGATTCTTAAAGACGTGCTCAATTTTTGTTAATGACCCAAGCCTGAATACTTTAATGCACATACCTTGTGCCTTACCTCATCTTTTTAATAGGTGAGCCAAACTAAGTTAAGTTGAAGTTTCTTCATGTATAATAGTCGAAGTACAATTTGTCAATTTCAAGCTCCACTTGTAGACAGAAAAGCTTCATGTTTGAGCTTGGCTCAATAAGTAAACCTGATCTAAGGCATCTATTATTTAGGATTAAAGGGGCTCGTTTGTATCCCTACTTACAATTTCTGAAAGTTCCTAAAGGTATCTTTACTCATATACTAAAACGCCTTTGTGTTTGCTTCAAATATATTACTTGATGATTTAATGCAGGGAATGGAAGTTCAGGATGGCAAGCACCCGAACAGCTTCTCCATGGGCGCCAAACGCGTTCTGTTGATATATTTAGTTTAGGGTGTGTTCTCTTTTACTGCATTACCGGCGGTAGGCATCCATTCGGTGATCCTCTTGAACGTGATATTAATATTACAAAGAACATGGTGGACCTCTTTTTAGTGCAGCATATTCCAGAAGCAGTAGATCTCTTTTCATGTTTATTAAATTGTCAACCCAGACTTAGGTAAGAAATTGTGGTTCTCATCATTGACAGATAGTATGTTTCTACTTCTGACACATTGCCACAGAAATAATAATCGCTTTCTTACTATATTATTACAGTTGCCTGTTTCAGTTGCTTTATCGTCTCTCTGTATGATTATATGTTTAGAACTTGGAACGTATGACTGACAAGAAATTAAAGGAAATGGAAGATTGAGAAGAAATTAAAGGAAGTGGAATTTGAATTTCTTTTGGTTTTTTCTACCAGTTATTAGTCTATCTAAAGTTTTTTGTTGATTTTAATCATTGAATGAACATAGATTATTCGACCTAATTTATCTGGGACGGTATAAACACTCTTATGCTTATAATTTCTACCTTCAACTCTCTTTCTCTTTAAGGTTTCCAGTGTAACTTAAGTGTCTGTAGATGACAAGTATTTATATCATTAAAGCACCAATCACATTATAAATAGTTTAATTGTGTGTTTGAGATCTTATTTTGGTTAGACTGCTGTGATGAACGTACTTGGGGAAGTTAATGGAGCAAGTTTTAATAAATTTGCATAGTTTCATTCTGAGAACCATTCTGTAATTATTTTCTGTACCAGTAGGAGCTTCACAATTTCCAGTATCGGACATAAACAATCTTTTTACCTAAATTGCTACCACCGCTCTACTCACACTCTCCTCTCCTTCCTGCATGCTCTTCCATCTCTTTTTCTTTATCCGCCCCTTCATATGGCTCCACGCCAATCCTCCTTGTCATTCGCTACAAGATAGTTTTCTGTTATGTGATCCAGATATCTTTCTTACTCTCTCGATGCAAATTGTAGTTATGTCGGATATTTAGCTGTTTGCAGCAGGAGACATATCCTTTATGGTGTAGGAGACATATCTTTTATGGTGAGAGAAATTGACGAGGCCTTTAATCTCATTATAGACGATAGAGAAATCTCTGAATCGTGAAAGCTGTACTCCTATTTAGGACCTCCAATTGTATAGTGGATCTAGTTTTATGAAAGTTTAGCCACCAAACTTCGGAGTACCTACTCTAGGGGATGGTAGTATTATATTAGAAGTGGAAAGGAGTCGTTGATTTTTTTCTTCTTTCACTTGTAAAAAACTGTCTTGCTATGTGAAATTTTTATTTTTGAACGCTACTTAATATTTGCTTGCTAATATTTTTGCAGGCCAACTGCACTAGAAGTCTTGCACCATCCTTTGTTTTGGAATCCCGAAATGAAACTGTCATTTCTCCGTGATACTAGTGACAGGGTTGAACTTGAAGATAGGGAAACTGCCTCCGATATTTTGATAGAATTGGAAAATGTAGCAGCAGTGGCTTTAGGTGCAAAATGGGATGAAAAGATGGAACCTGCATTTATTGCTAATATTGGACGCTATAGGCGTTACAAGTTTGACAGTGTTAGGGATCTGCTAAGGGTGATGCGAAACAAGTCAAATCATTATAGAGAACTGCCAAATGATATTCAGGTTTGATTTCCCTGCCTAAGTACTTGTGTTTCTCAATTGACCATTTTTTTCGTTATTGTTTCCTTCCCAAATGGATTACCCACATGCTGACAACGATTTTTTTGATTGGAAATATAGCACTTCGCAATAGACTCTAGGTTTTGACAATATATTGGCATCCCGTGACTAGAATAGTCGAACTCGAGATTCCTCACCAGGGGAAGATATTACGTCCACAGACATGTATATACACTGTTATATTAGTGCATAATTAATACAGGTTTATTAGAAGTTGGATATATACGCATTGTTATTTTACTGCATTAGAAAACTGAGAATTAAATATCTAACATATTTTTGTTGCTGGTTGTGGTAAAATTTTGGTCATGTAACATATTAGAAGTTAGAAAACTGAGATTTAAATATGTTTAACTGTTTCAGTTTAACTATTTACTATATTTGGGTTATTCCAGGAACTTTTGGGACCTATACCTGAAGGGTTTTATGATTATTTTGGAAGTCGATTTCCCAAACTCCTGATTGAAGTGTACAGAGTGATGTACACGTGGTGCAAAGATGATGAATGGTTCAGAAAATACTCGAGCAGTGCAGTATGACTCTTCTTTTGTAGTCCCTTTGATGGTGTTCATGACTGAGTAGTTACAGCTGGACATGAAGTTCCCGAATGATGGAAGCTATATATTTCTCCTTAGCCTCATTTATGGTTCATGACTCGAAGATGTGACAGTTGGCTACCAAGTGCCCCAATGATGAATGTTATATATTTCCTCTGTTTGTCAATCTTGACTGCCGGTTGTGTATGTAAATGTAGCTGTAAATTACTAATTGTATGTAACACTACTTAATTTATGTAAGGTAGCCGGTCAATTGCAGACGTTTGCAAACTACTGTTACTGAGCATACGGTTTCCCAGCCGTTGGATCGTTGATCCAACGGCTGGGATTTTAAAAAAAAATCCCACCGTACCGCGGAAAGTTTCCGCGGTACGGTTCCGCGGTACGGGGCACTTACCGCAGAAAATGCCCCCCTGTTTTCACATAAAAAATAGTACTGTACACGTACCGCGGAAAGTTTCCGCGGTACGGTGGAATTAGCATACGGCCAGCAACCGTTTGCACTGGACCGGGACCTTTTATGTAATATGGTTTTATTTGCTAACATTGCACTACAATGCTTATTTAGAGGGTGTTTGGCATTGCTTAAAATAAGTTACTTTTGATTTAATGGAGGTGTTTTTAACTTAAAGGAGAAAGTAAAGCTTTTTACTTTAAGTTGAATTAATGTGTTTGGGTAATTTTATTTAAAGTTAAATGGTGGTTTAATAATTTTGACTTAAAGTGAAATTTGACTTAAAATTTTTTTAAATTCATACTCCCTCCGTCCCTTTTTAGTTGGCACATTTGCAAAAAATACACATATTAAGAAAGAATTAATTATGTAATTTGTTTTCATGTTTGCCTTTTATCTTAACAATAAATGATGACTTATAAGTATATGCATTAAATATAAAGTCAAACATTGGTATTAGAAATAAGGGGTAGATATGGAAAAATTGGTAAAAATATGTATTGGAACAAGAAATGTGACAACTATTTAGGGACAATTTTTTTTTGCAAATGTACCAACTAAAAAGGGACGGAGGGAGTAATATTTAACTTTACAAGAGTCCTGAAACAAAAAAAATAAAAATAAAAATTGGATAAGTCATAAGTACCTAAAAGGAATTTATGATTTAAATGAGTTTTTTAACTTAAATCTCAGCTTTAAGCAAGTTACACAAACAGAGCATTTTTAACTTAAAGGAACTTTCTCGCTAAACAGGTTGTTACTTTCTCTACTAGACACTATAGAAGAAAGAAAACTTTTATGACATTGTTGTGTTGACATCTTCCGGTCTTGATTTTGACCTATTGAACGGTACGGTTATACTAGGTTCTTTTGTAGAAAAAATGTTAAAATTAACAACTTTTTAATCTTAAAACACAAAAATACCAATTTTTCGTTGCGTGGGTGATTTCTAGCGATTTTGTTATCCCAAACCACATAAGCGTATTACATGTGCACCATCCATGTAACAAATCTATAGTCTAAATCCTCTGTCTCTGTTGAAATGAAAGAGAAAAAGGATATACAAAATTGAGGTTTGGGTTTTCAATGTTGTATAATGGTGTATAATGGTGTACAGGCCTTATATAGAGAATATGAGAGAATCAATCTAAACCATTTATTTTCATTTATTTCTTAGGGTCCCGCCAGGGGCACCTTCACAAAAAAGTCTTATAATTCTATCCTTTATCTATTTATATAAAAAAATTTACAAAAAAAAATTAAAAAAAATTATTATTTTTTAAAAAAATGATGACAAGGCAGCAGTTTTTTTAATTGTTTTAAAAAATTTTAATTTTTTTTTTCGATAAATGGATAAAGGATAGAATTATAAGATTATTTTGTAAAAGGGCCCCGCCAGGGTCTTATATAAAGGACAATTTAAATGCATTTTAAGTGATTCTCTCATATTCTCCATATAACAAATTCTCTCTAGAAGGGAACTCTACAAGTGTGAGATAGTGACATAATGATAAAGATGGAGATCAATCCATCTTTATTTTCACAAGGCTTAATACTAAATCGACAATTAACACCAATAACAGAAATGTAACAAAAAAGATAGAGAGATTAAGGAAGAGAGATAAGAGAGAGATAGAAGGAGATGAGAGATTTCAGAATGAATTTGTATTCATTTCAATCGTAAAAACAAATGGTATCATACATGTGTGTTCTTATAGTCCACAAGTCTCTCAACAACTTTTCCCGCTAAAAATAACAGAATGGAAAAATACAAAAATAGACTGTTGACTGAACATTTCGACCTATAACATATAGCATTCCCCCTCAAAAAGACTTGTCCTCAAGTCTTGATTCAACATTAAGAAAGAGGAAAATCTGGATATTTGTCACAGAATCGTTGAGCATCTTCCCAAGTAGCTTTTGTCGAATCTTGGCCTGTCCATTGAACAAGATACTCAACTTTTGCTGCATTCTGAAAAGGTCGAATTCTCTTAGCAAGTATAACAGCAGGTATCACTTCACTAGAAAGCCAACTTGGAATGTCAGTAGTAACAGGCAAAGTACCCCTAAATTGCTTCAGTTGAGAAACATGAAAGACATCATGTATTTTAGCATAACTAGGAAGCTGCAATTTATAAGCTACTTTCCCAATTTTAGCAGAAATCTGAAATGGTCCATAGTATTTAGGACTCAACTTATTGTTGCTTCTTTGCTGCACTGAAATTTGCTTATAAGGAATCAACTTCAACCAAACCCAATCACCACACTCAAAGTTCCTGTCAGTCCTATGGAGATCAGCATAATGTTTCATCCTATCTTGAGCTCGAATTAGCTGTTGCTTAAGCTCAGAAATCATAGTCTCTCTTCTCAGTAAATTTCTATCCACTTCTTTATCAATAGACTCACCGGCTAAATAAGGTAAATGCAAAGGTGGAGGCTGGTTATACACTACCTCATATGGAGTCAACTTAGTTGCAGAATGGTAATGAGTATTAAACCACCATTCAGCAAGAGGTAGCCATTTCCTCCAAGTATGAGGGTTTGTGCTACACATACATCTCAAATAGCATTCCAAGCATCTATTAACCACCTCAGTTTGGCCATCAGTTTCAGGATGATAAGATGAAGACATCAGAAATTCTGTACCATGTAAACTGAATAAGGATTTCCAAAAGGCACTCAAGAAAACTGAATCCCTATCAGAAACAATACTTCTAGGCCATCCATGCAATTTAAAAACATTATCTAGATAATCTTGGGCCACAGTCATGGCAGTATAAGGGTGAGACAAAGCTACAAAATGAGCATATTTACTAAGTCTGTCCACCACTACAAATATCACATCTTTTCCATCTGACTTTGGAAGACCTGAAATAAAATCCATGGACACATCAATCCAAACATCCTGAGGAATTGGTAATGGTTGTAACAAACCAGGTGATGCCACAGTTTCAGATTTACAACTCTGGCAGACTTGACACAGCCTAACAAACTGTCTGACTTGCTTTGATAAACCCTTCCAATAAAAAACCTGCTTAAGTCTTTTAATGGTCAAATCCCTGCCAACATGCCCAGCTTCTGGAGAAGAATGGTACCATTTAATCAACTGCAACTTCAAATCCCCATTAGGTCCCACTACAATCTTATCATTCTTTCTCAGTAATCCCTCCTTTAACTTGAATCCAGGGACTGTAACATTTTGTTGTAATTGATGAATAATATCCAACCAATAAGAATCTAACTTGTAACTATCCTTAAGAAGTTGAGATACTTCAGAAGAAACTATGGATAAAGCAAGACACAAAATATCAGACCCTGATTTCCTTGACAAAGCATCAGCAACCACATTCTCTACTCCACTCTTATATACAATCTCATAATCAAATCCCATAAGTTTGGATAACCAAAATTGTTGGAAAGGTGTAGAAATCTTCTGTTGTAACAGCCATTTGAGACTTTTCTGATCAGTTCTAATGATAAAATGGTTACCAGAAACATATTGTTCCCATTTCTGAACAGCAAACACAATAGCCAACAATTCTTTCTCATAAACAGAAAGATTTTGCCATCTTGGACCAAGAGACCTACTAATAAATGCAATAGGATGATTATCTTGCATAAGCACATCTCCTATACCTTTCTTTGATGCATCAGTCTCTATAATAAAAGTTTTAGAAAAATCTGGAACTGCAAGAACAGGAGCAGAAGTTAATGAGATTTTAAGCTGTTGAAAAGCTTGCTGAGCTTCATCAGTCCACATGTAACCACCCTTTTTAAGTAAATCAGTCAAGGGTTTACTAATTAGAGCATAATTTCTCACAAATTTTCTGTAATACCCTGCCAGTCCCAGAAAACTTCCGACCTCTTTAACATTAGAAGGCACTGGCCAACTCTCAATAGCAGAAACCTTATTAGGATCAGTCTGCACTCCTTGCTTTGATATGAAATGTCCCAAATACTCAATTTTAGTCACAGCAAATGCACATTTACTATCCTTAGCAAACATCTGGTTAGATTGCATTAGCTGAAACACTGACTCCAAATGTTGATAATGTTCTTCCATAGATTTGCTGTAGATAAAATGTCATCAAAGAAAACCAAAACACACTTTCTTAACAGTGGTTTGAACACATGATTCATCCATTCCTGAAATGATGCTGGTGCATTAGTTAAGCCAAATGGCATAACAAGAAATTCATAATGCCCAGTGTGAGTCTTGAAAGCAGTCTTATAAACATCCTCATTTTTAACCCTCATTTGATGATGCCCTGCTCTCAGATCCAATTTGCTAAACACAGCAGCCCCTGATAATTAATCTATTAGCTCATCTATTACACGAATTGGAAACTTATTTTTGACTGTCCTATTGTTCAATTCTCTGTAATCCACACACAATCTCCAAGATCCATCTTTCTTGCCAACTAAAACAACTGGAGAGGCAAAAAGACTAGAGCTATTTTGAATTATTCCTCTATCCAACATTTCCTGAATCAGCTGTTCTATAATATCCCTTTGCTTAATAGGATACCTGTAAGGTCTGATATTTACAGGTCCAGCACCAGGAGCTAAAGGAATAGGATGATCAAAGACCCCCCTATGAGGAGGCAAATCTTTAGGTTCTGCAAAAATAGTTTGATATTTTTGCTTCAGATTTTGAATTTCTGGGATCACTGTTGACTGTACATTCCCAACATCAATCTGATTAAGCTGTCCCTTCTCAACACCATCCTTTCTCCCTTCTAATGGTACAATCTCAGTAAGTTGCAAAAAACACAAATGTGGTGCATTATACAGGAGTTTTGCAGATGGTGCTCCCTGTAAAATTTTAACCTTTTGCTGTTGTTTCCCTGTCAAGGTCATTTGTTGGCCTCTTACAGTAAAAATCATTTCCAACTTAGTAAAATCCCATTTGATAGAACCTAAAGTCTTTAACCACTGTATTCCCAAAACCATATCACAGCTACCAAGAGGAATCAGTAGCACATCAATAGTAAACACCTGCTTCTGGAATTGCCAACTAAAATTTTTACACATTGATTGGCAAGCTAAGTGATTACCATCAGCCACAGTGACAGCTTGTGGATCAATATTATCTATTGGATACCCCAACTTAGCAGCCATACTAATGTCCAAAAAATTATGTGTACTACCTGAATCAATCAAGATATTCAAAACTGATCCCTTACACATTCCTTTTACTCTCATAGTATGAAAACCATGGTGATCAGTTAAAGCACTAACAGAAATCTAAGGTTCAGACACATGCTCTGCACAATCTTCCTGTTTCTCACAATCCAATTCTAAATCACACAATTCAGATTCTAAAACATGTTCCATTGATATACTTCCAGGTATCTCTACTGTAAACAACTGTGCTTCTTTAAACTGGCACTTATGGCTCCTATCATAAGGTTTATCACAATAGTAGCACAGCCTTTTAGCCATCTTTTCTGCCCTGATTTGTGCAGGAATGTGCCTAAATGTCTTTATAGGATTCTGAACATTCTTGTCATCTAAAACCTTGCTTGGAGTAGGTAACAAAGGTGGTTTACTATTAGCCAAAGCAGGTTTAGAAGTCCATATAGACTGTTTATTCCCAGTTACTCTTAAAGTTTCTTCATGCAACCTTGCAAATTCTATAGCCTGAGCAATACTAGTAGGCTTGAAAGCCTTCACAAATGGTTTGACTGCAGGTTTAAGGCCTCCAATAAAACTATTCAGAATATAAGAATCAGGCAAATCAGGACTGTTATGCAACATTAAAGCTCTCAAATCCTCAAATTCATCAATATACTTCTCCAAAGAATCACTCTGAACAAGCTTATTGAATTTTTCAACAATATCTGCTCCATTGTCATCTCTAAATCTAGCACTCAAATCAATCACAAAAATATTCCAATCCACATTCTTCCGATTCGCCAAGTAATTAAGAACCCAGTTTTCTGCCTTATCAATCATATTCAAAGAAGCAAGATCCACTTTCTGATCTTCAGGAATCTTACACAAGGCAAAATAATTGCAACACTTTTTAACCCACACTCTAGTTCCATTACCATCAAACTTAGGAAAATCAAGCTTTGGTGTAAAACCTAAAGGCCTTAACTGAGTACTAACAGTTTGATTAACAAGCGAATGAGCTCCAGATCGAGAAGGATCAGAAGATGTACCTGTATCCTTTTGCGAACGTAACTCACGCATAATCAACATCATTTCTGCAAATTGCTTGTTGTGTTCATCTAATCGCTTGTTCTGATCTGCAATTTGTTGTTCCAGGTTCTTGATATGATCATCCATGGCGGAGCGACGTGTTCTTGGTGCCAGATTGTTATAAACCCTAATTCTTGGACTCGATTACTGCTCTGATACCACTGATAAAGATGGAGATCAATCCATCTTTATTTTCACAAGGCTTAATACTAAATCGACAATTAACACCAATAACAGAAATGTAACAAAAAAGATAGAGAGATTAAGGAAGAGAGATAGGAGAGAGATAGAAGGAGATGAGAGATTTCAGAATGAATTTGTATTCATTTCAATCGTAAAAACAAATGGTATCATACATGTGTGCTCTTATAGTCCACAAGTCTCTCAACAACTTTTCCCGCTAAAAATAACAGAATGGAAAAATACAAAAATAGACTTTTGACTTTTGTTGACTGAACATTTCGACCTATAACACATAATCAGATTCATGTTAATCATAATGCCCAAATTACTTATGCGTACCAGTTTTCTTTACTCAAATTGCTTATGCGTATTTAGTTTTTACAAATATAATATTTGCATGATACCCAAGTTGCAATTGCGTACCAGATATTTTAATATAAATTTACAAAATAATACCCCAATTATAATTGCGTATTGAGCTATTACTTCAGTAAAAAATACGTAATATGTAATACTCTAATGACATATGCATATTGAATCCGGTATTTTTTACACGCCTTCCGAGAATTATTATTCTTGTCAATTTTGTTTGAAAAGTCGGTATTTAGTGACTTCACCCTCTGTACAACTTTGTTTGAATCGTGTACTTTTTCATGGCATCACCCAGTAAAACCTAAACATTTTCGTGACCCCTGAATTATGATAGATATTTAACTACATGGACCTCCAGTCTTGATAATTTAAAGACTGCCCTTGCCCTCCTCTAGAAAAAATAAAATACAGGGGCTGATAAAATAAAGGCCGATCATCTGTCTCGTTTTGAGAGTCGGTCGCCTTCACCCATACTTCATCGCCCCATGTTTTCATCAAACCCACATCCATCCCACCCATCCTCTCATCCTGTTTCCTCCATTTCTGAATTTTTAATTTCTATTTTTTTAGTTTTTTCAATAAAATCGAGATCCAATCCTTTTTGGATGAGATCTTTTTGTCGTACCTATCTTTTTGGGTTGTTGATTATCCCCATTTTTTTGGGTTGTTGATTTATCTCCAATTTTTGGGGTTTATGTTTTGGTTGTGTTTTCTATTTGCTGTCTTGTTTGGTGTGTTGGCTGCAGTTCAGAATTTGCTCCAGGTTCGGAGGGAAGATCAGGTTGGAGCGAGCTTTTGTCAGATAGAAGGTAATTGGCAACCACGAGAAGTTGAAGCCATTACCATTCGAGAAGCCATTTCTTGGACAATCACTAAAGCACATTGATCAAGTGCTAGTAATTCGATTATCGGTCTGCGAATCGTGTGGTTCTTTTGCTTGCAAATGGTGCACCAATTTTATGTCAGGCTATGGAGAGTAGTCTGTCTGTCACTCCTCCTGCATTTATTAATCATGTACTCGAAATTGATAATTTCTAAGTAATGCAAGTACGATTGGTTTTAAAAAAAAATAAAGGCCGATCATCTTATTTCTAACTAAATATGTAAAATATTCTAAAAAGAAAATATGATTCAAAGTTCTCGAGTAAATAAGTTTACCACAAAAAATTAAAAATATTCGTGAAAAAATGACTTGAATGTTTATTTAGGCTTAAAGTAGATACCTTTTTACTATAACTTAAAAATATATTGTGTAATATGTTAGAAAAAGGTACTAAACAATAAATTAAAGTCTAAAAGTTATTACAAATTAAGTTTTTATAATTTTATTAAATAGATGTTATTTATTTATTTTTTGAATAATTAGCCTTATATGCTATTTAATACTATTATTAATAATTTTATTATCTTGAATAATTAAATTTGGTAATAATTTCTTCAAATTTATTCTTCTTTCAAAGTGTTGTTCAGAAGAAACTACCAAAAACATATACAATCTTTATCGGATCTAAATCACAATAATAATGGTTTAAATATCAAATTGGTCACTGAAGTGGTGACCATATATCACTTTACTCACTAATTTTAACGGGGTCTCATTTGAATCAATTAAGTCATAATAAATATCAAACAGATACCTATAAATATATAATCGAGAATTAAAATATTTTTTTGTTAAGTTCTATACATTTTTCTTCAATGCCACCATAACCAAATGAAAAGTCATGGGTTCAAATATTTTAGATAATATATTTAAATTTTTTAAAATATATATACTATTTATTTTTAATTAAATCAAAGAAAATAACTAGAAAATTAAATATAAATAGTAAATAAATTTAAAAAAATTTAAATATATTATCTAAAATATTAGAATCCATGACTTTTCATTTGGTTATGGTGGCATTGAAGAAAAATGTATAGAACTTAACAAAAAATTATTTTAATTCTCGATCACATATTTATAGGTATCTGTTTGATATTTATTATGACTTAAGTGATTCAAATGAGACCCCGTTGAAATCAATGAATAAAGTGATATATGACCACCACTTCAATGACCAATCTATATATATTATAATGGCAGGAGATCGGAAATGCACCAGAAGCGTTTAAAATATTTTTCTTAAATTCTCACTTTTTTGAATTTTTTATTAAATTCTTTTTTTGCATTAAGTAGCATCTTAATGGCATATTAATTACATCTTAATAATCATTAATTACACTTAAGAATACATATATATATATATATATATACACATATATATATATATAATAAATTTACTTCATATTATTTATAGAAAAGATTGACAAACTTTATTTGAGCATCATCATTATAATTCAAATTTAGAATATTAATTATGTGTATAAAATTATGATTATTTTTCATGTAAATTAACGACTTAAATTTGTAAGCATTGCGTCATTTTTTATTACATGTTGAAGATTTTTGAAAACTTTTTTAAAACTATTATATGATAAACGATCTTAACTTCTCAAACAATTTTTAATCAATAATTGTGAATTTTTTTATAAATTATGGAAGTATAATCTTTTAGTTAAAATTTGGAATTTGTATAAAATAATATTGACATATTTTTATTTTTTACATAATAAACTCAACCATTTTATTGACCGATTAAGTTGATAAAAATGTTATATACATGCTATTTCATTATATTATGTCATAATAAATTACTATTCTAATTAGACTTAATTGCAGGAGGATGGGCTCAACTATTTTTTTTGCACCAGAAGCGTTTAAAATATTTTTCTTAAATTCTCACTTTTTTGAATTTTTTTATTAAATTCCTTTTTTGCATTAAGTAGCATCTTAATGGCATATTAATTACATCTTAATAATCATTAATTACACTTATGAATACATATATATATATATATATATATATATAATAAATTTACTTCATATTATTTATAGAAAAGATTGACAAACTTTATTTGAGCATGATCATTATAATTCAAATTTAGAATATTAATTATGTGTATAAAATTATGATTATTTTTCATGTAAATTAACGACTTAAATTTGTAAGCATTGCGTCATTTTTTATTACATGTTGAAGATTTTTGAAAACTTTTTTAAAACGATTATATGATAAACGATCTTAACTTCTCAAACAATTTTTAATCAATAATTGTGAAATTTTTTATAAATTATGGAAGTATAATCTTTTAGTTAAAATTTGGAATTTGTATAAAATAATATTGACATATTTTTATTTTTTACATAATAAACTCAATCATTTTATTGACCAATTAAGTTGATAAAAATGTTATATACATGTTATTTCATTATATTATGTCATAATAAATTACTATTCTAATTAGACTTAATTGCAGGAGGATGGGCTCAACTATTTTTTTTGGCACAAAAATGGTCCAAATTTAAAAATAGACAATGTGATGACCTAACTATTTTTAAAAACAAATGAATGTATTCAGTTTATGATTTAATTACAACATGATGGCTAAAAAATGTATTTTTAACACAAAATGACCCAAAAATATGTATTTTTAACACAAAATGGCCCAAAAATAAACAACAATATTTAGACTAATTTAGACGGAATGCAAGCATCTGCTTAAAAAAATATTTGGGTCATTTTTATGCAAAAAAAAAAATAGTTGAGGCCATACTCCTATGATTAAATCTTCTAATTATATAAATTCTTATGCTACTATTGAGCATGTATGTTATGAGAGGGGTATCGGCTTTCAAAACGTTATTTAGTTATATTTAATATTGTAATTGCTACTTTTAATATTTATGATATTTTTAATATTATAAATTTTTTTGATATATAATGAGAGTACAATAAAAATTTATTAACCGCGCAAAGCGCGGCTAAATTACCTAGTTTAATATTTAACCCCAATAATAATTGAAATAAAACTCCCCTCGGAAGCCAATTTGATTACTAATCTGAGCAACATGTCCTCTTTTTGACTAATAATCCTTATCAAATACAAACTTTTTCGCTATTTGTACTAGAGTCAATTTGGATTGCCACATCTCTCCTATTTCATGGGTTGTGCAAAAATTGATGAGAGCTTAAATTATAACTTATTAACTAAACAAAATCGAATGGAAACAAGAAAAAGAAAAATCAAGCTAAAGCAGAAAGCCAAAAACATATACGTCTGACTGAACCACTACCATAAAGTTCTTGATCTCTTGGATGAGATAGATGGATTGATCTGAGGCACAATTTACCCTTGATATGGTAGTAAATTTCTGAAGGCCAGAGGAATAGAACCTAAATCCTGTAGCTTGTAAATTGTAATCATGCTTTCAAATAATACAGTAAATCACACATTTATCAAAGTAAACTCAATTTCCACGAGGGCTGAGAATGAACATGCAAGTACCTAATATTCTACACTGCATACCTTAGCTGAGTTTTTTGTAGGTGCACTCCCAGATGTTGACATCACTAAGTAATTAAAAGCAGACCTGCAGATAAGTAGAAACTATGTAACAACCTTGTTTGTCCATAAGATCCCACAACAGAATTATGTCAATGACCATCCCACTATTCAAATTCACACCAAATAAAAACCACATAAAAATACTAACAAATTTACACATAATAAAGTAGAAAAATATTCATAGACCCAACTGACACAACATAAAACAGACAGAACATAAAACATGTACTAACCAACTATCGAACTGAATTATCGCCTTGAAGAACCTCACCACTCATTAAAAATAGTTTCAGCTAGGTTGTCTGTAAAAGATGTCCATTCCGGAGTTGTACCAATGCTTGTAATATTCTCTTCCACAACCTTAAGCTCCATATTTGTCCCCCCTTCCTTGTCAAAGTTGAGTTCACTTGGATCACAAGTCATTTCCGCTCTAATATAATTATGCAATACACAAGAAGCTAGAATTATTCGATTTTAAAATTTAGGAGGGTAGAGTGACGGACTTCTTAATATTGCCCATCTAATTTTTAAAATGCCAAAACAACGTTCATCACATTTCGTGCGATTGAGTGGCTCATATTACAATACTCTTTGGCACCTGTATGTTGATGTCCCTCTCTCCAATCACTCCTATGCTACTTTTGTATTCTAAAAGGTGCCATAAATTCTTCTCCATTCCTTTTGTTTTGAATCAAAATGGACCTATCCTTCTGTTTTAAATACAATTGAAATGCGTAAGGAAGGGAGATAATTTATGGAATGGACCATTCCATTACTTTGACCCAACCAAACATTTTTTTTAATGGAATGGGTCATTTCATTCCCTGCTCAAAGGGTTAAATCTCAAAGTGCTCATTGAAGTGCAGGGCTAGTATCAAATTACTCACTCTAGTTATCGGCATCTTATTTGAATCATTAAAATCATAATAAATATCAAATGGATACCTTTAAAATATACTCGAAAAATAAAAATATTTTTTCATTGATTTCTACACATTTTTCTTAAATGCTTCCATAACCAAACGAAAGGTTAATAATTCTAGTATTTCTGATAATATATTTAGATTTTTAAAAATTAATTTACTATTTATTTTTAATTTTATTATCATTTTCCTTGTTTTAATTAAAAATAAATAGTAAATAAACTTTTTAAATTCTAAATATATTATCAAAAATACTAGAATTATAACCTTTCGTTTGGGTATGGTAGCATTCAAGAAAAATGTGTAGAAATCAATGAAAAATTATTTTTATTTTTCGAGTATATTTTAAAGGTATCCATTTGATATTTATTATGACTTTAATGATTCAAATGAGATGCCGATAACTAGAGTGAGCAATTTGATAATAGCCCTCCACTTCAGTGAGTACTTTGAGATTTAACCCCCTCCTCAAATCATTCATTTCAACCCAACCAAACAGAGTGTTAGAGTGTTAGTGGTACATACACAATAAACATTTATGTAAAATCACATATATAACATCAGTTATCACAAAATTGTCAAAAATTATGAAGTTTTCAAGGATAGTAAGGGCCAATTCTAACTGTGATCCTCTTCTTTTGACAATTTTATATGAGATTCACCGTTCTTTTGTATTTTTGGAAATAATATGTTTGAGATTGAATAAAATAGGAAGGAATCAAATAAAGTTTAAATTATGAAATGAGTACATTCATTCATTTATTCCATTCATAATAGTAGCCCAAATTTCGCAATTAAGGAGGTAATGCTCAATTATGCACAACACCTATTTGCTTCACATTTCTCATCACAATTTGCATTTTTTCATATATTTTCAAGCCTCTTTTATTTTCCTTTAATTTCATTAATTCTATTTCAATCCCTTCCATTCTCTCCAACGAAATACAATAATAATGCATTTCATATGTAATCATTAAAATTTTTGAAATAAACTATTATCAGTGTATCAAATATTTACCGCAACTTTTATCTTTACATATGTAATAGACATCAATTATGTAAAATCACATATTCATATAAGATTGATTATCACAAAATGTAAAAAAAAAAATATGAAGCTTTATTAATTTTTTTTCAACCCCCCTCCCCCCTCAATTATTTACCTTTAATTTCATTATCCTATTTCATTGCACTCCATTACCTTATGGGGTTAATTGGCTAATACACAACTGAACTCGTGCCTAACTTGCAGTTGGGTAACTGAACTCAAAAAACTTGCAATTGGGTCAGTACCACTAATATTTTATTGCGATTCAATCACTAAACACAAAATAACTTGCAGCGCCGTTAACTTTCGTTGACTTTTAACGGAGGTCCGTTAATTTTGTACACATAAGCAGCCACATGGACGTTTCTCTCTCCTCGCATTTGACAAATCAGCTGCTCCTAAATATAAATAGTTTAGAATTCTTTTCTTTTTTTTTTTCTTTTTTTTTTCTTACATCTCTCCCCTCCCCTGTCAATCTCTCTTTTCTCTCGCCTCACCACCTCTCCCCTTTTTACCACCGCTGTTGTCGCCGGAAAAGCTCCACAACTTGATCTCCCACCCATCTTCTTCTCCTCCTCTCAACCCACAACCCCACCACTTCATCTCCCACCACTTCATATATTTTACTCCCTCCGTCCCATTTTTATTGTCCATCTATCAAAATCCACCTTTTATTCAATCATGTTAATTAAACTCATAGTTACCAAATAATTGTATTATTTTTTATAAAAGTTAACATAATTAACACATAATATACCTTATTAACTAAAAGTGGACAATTTTTTTGGGACAAAGAAAATAGGAAACAGTGGACAATAAAAGTGGGACGGAGGGAGTATTTTCTTTTGTTTTCAATGTGTCGAACAATAGGTTTAATGGTTCTGTTCCTGATTTGATTTCAAAATTGGGGATTTTTATTCAGGGTGTTTGCTGCAATTTGTTGGCATTGGCAGAGGGGAGGTGAATGGGATGGGCTTTGCGATGAAGGAAATGGGTGGAGGAAGGAGGGCTGTTGCGGTGGGGTTAGTGGTGGTGACTGGAGGTGTACTTGATATAAGAAAGTAATGGAAAGTACTTGGGTTTGGGACATAAATTTGAGAAGATTGAAATTGTACTTGATTACAGGGTCGGATAATTGAGATCGAGTTAAATGAAACTTTTGGTTTTAGCCAGTAAGCTTGATGGTTGAGATTATCCCAGTCGTGTAAAATTGTCTAACCAAGCTATCTAGCTGTCATCGTTTTTTCCCCTTCTCATCCTAAAAGCAGATCTTCATCTTATCTATATTTTCTTGAAAAGATTAAAACTTTTATTAATGTAATGTACATTGCAGCTGGATTGTTTCGGATTGTGTGTTATTATGAATGTATGGTGAATTAACATAAATTGCAGCTGGGTGTATCACCGGAAGTTGGAAAAGTTTGCCGGACTTTTCCAGAAATCGACCACATTCAACCACTTTCCGGCAGTGTTCTTGATAATATTTCAGTACAATCTGTTGTATTATGATACCTTTGCAGGAAAATGTTTTTGAAAAAATCATTTTCCAAAACTCTATAATAATTATTTTTCTTCTAGCAAAAAAATTATTATTATTTTTCTAACACATCAGCACACCACGTGTATAATTTTTAACACATCAGCATGCCACGTCAATTTTCCGTCACGGACGTTACATGAAGTTAACGACAGTTACCCAACTGTAAGTTTTAATTACTTTAATGAGTTGACTGTAAGGTTTTTGAGTTCGATTACCCAACTGTAAGTTGGGTACGAGTTCAGTTATGAATTTTCCAATTAACCCTTACCTTATGGATCCCATTGTAGGATATGAGAGAGCATAAGAAATCCTTTATGCATATTTTAAGAGAATTGGATCATAAAGTAGATTTTAAGAAAATTTTCCGAGGTACTGATTTATTTGTTGGTCCCGGAGTATTGCAGAAGGGGGGTTAAATGCAATATTGATAAAATCGAATCTTTAAATCAACAACGAAAATAAATATTATAGATTATCAGTAGATGTATGCAAGCAATAAGTGAAACAAGATTTCTCACAAAATAAATGTTTTATTTATTTTGTGTGAAGTGTTGCTACAACCTGGAGAGAGTGTTTCTCCAGCTTCGATAGCTCAAGAGATACAAATTGCTTCGTGTGCGTACATGAATAGAAAAGAATCTAAGATGTATCTAAGTAGACTAAGATACTCTGTTGTCCCTATCGCATGAGGTGTTGAGCTGCTGTCATTTTCAAGTGGCAGCTCATTACAATTTGCACACCCATGTGACTTTCCCAAATTTCTATACAGACAGGATAAACCTTATAAGTAAAGCAATCTAGATTCTTTCTATTTCTAGCTAATACAATTCTAGTAGATGTGGATATCACATGCTCCTCGAATTGACCAGCCATGTCTTGTGAATCTCTTAAGCTTCTGTCGTAGTCTTGCAGGTCTGCTACAAACGATAGTGTGTTGCAGCAAATCTGTTTCTTGAACATGTAACCTGTCACGGGCTTTGACTGAGAAGATACCCAATTCAAATAATTCAATGTGACAGTAACCTTAACCTCAGAGTCTGCTGTCAAAGGAATATTCAGTGGTTGACAGTACGAGCTCCCGCCAATGTTGTTGTCGGAACTCCAGACTTGCTGTCAAGTGTGAGAATGTCACTGTCTCTTGCTTCGGCCAATGTTGCTGTCAAATGTAGCTTTGTCGTGACTTTGCAACATTTGTCTTCTTGTAACTTTACTGTCAGGGACATGACAGTAACCTTTATTCTTGCTGTCTTCTGGATGTATTCCTTGAGGCTTGAACAAGTGTATGAACTTCTCCCAAATCATACAATTATTACATGACAACAATTATTCGAATATGAAGACATACTCTGGCTGTGACAGTATGTTCGACTTAGTAAAAACTAAGTACAGGGAAATATAGTTAAGTTGTCTCTATGCTATCACCCATAAATCCCAACAATCTCCCCCAATTTGTTTTTATGGACAATAACAACAAATTTACAATCAAAGCGTGCTGACAACTTAACTAACATAGATCAGAATAGTTGAAATACCATATCTGATAAATGTTGAAGAAAAATCTAGAACATGAAGCTTATGAATTAACTGCAAATCAATTGCTCCTATTGAATGAGCAAATCAGAGTTTAACTTAGCTTGATTTTGGCAGTCTCCAGTTGTTCAGATTTTTCCCTCTCTTCTGAGAGCTTCAATTCTTGCTTTTCTGAGGTCTTCAACTAAAGCTTTTTCTTCTGGTGATCTGGCATCATCTTCAATGTCTTCAATGTACCCTTGTATCACTCGAGAAGTAAATACTTCAGCATCTTTTAGATCAAACCAACTTTCAAAATCATACGTGTATGTTCTGAACTTCAGAATTCCTGGGATGAACTTGAACCTCCTTCCAGGAAAAGCATTTAAGGATTCTCTTCTTTTTCTGTCTAGCTTTGGATCTTCATTTCTCCTCTGATCAAATATTTCCTCTAGTTCCCAAGCAACTAGCATTTCGAGCTTATGAGTAGATCCAACAACTCTCCAGTAGAGATCCTTCAGTATACTGGTCCTCAGCTTGTTAAAACTATCAACATAGATTTCTTGCTTGTCATCCTTGATTCTCAGAGGATTATCCAGTACACAGGGCTGATAACTTGCTTCCTCACTGAATAGCTTGTTGATTTTCTTGTAGCTTTCCTTCAGTTGAGCTTCTAAGTCTTCAGCACTTTGTTTGGCAGATGTGGCAGGTTTGGTAGGTTTGGTAGATTGGGATGATTTAGCTTTAGCAGCCTGATAAGCTTGTTCTGCTTCATATTCAGCCATGCATGCCCTTGTAAAAGGACGATGTGCTGCTGTAAGGTCCACATCAGGCATTGGTTCCCCATCAGAACTAACTTCAAGGTCTGCATCATCATGTGCTCTCCAGTCACCATACTTCTCATAGAATTCAGCATATCTTTGAGCATAGTATTCTTTGACATGCTCTAAGATACTGCTGGATCTTGGTCTGTTTCCATGAGAGTGATCATCCTTTCCAAAACGAAGAAATCAATTCTTCTCCTTACCTTAACCGTTTTGCATGAGAGATCATGCATGTCTACCACATGTGAAACTATCTCCATAGTGAAGTCTGGTTCTACAGTTATACTTGTAGTTCCACAATCCTTGAGATCATACTTGCGTATGTTTTTGTTGACTGGGTCCAGTTCCATTGAGACAGATGTAATGCTCCCATCAATTGACTTTTTCAATAGTTCAAAACTATTTACTTTTCTCTTATCAATGGGCTTCTCTGTCAAAACTGCTCCATGCTTCTTTTTCTTTGCTGCTGCAACTGTCTTCCCTTTTATCTTGGTGGCACGATAGGCTTGTACTCTTTTCTTTCTTCTGTTGGATGTGAAATTCTTGACAAGCTTTCGTACCTTGATATTTTCTTCAAGTTGACCCTTGACAGCATCTTCCATGACAGTAACTTTGACAGCTTCGACTGTTTGGCTCTTGACAACATCTTTCACTTGGGTGTCTTCAGCCAATTTGACAGTATCCTTGTTGACAATATCTTTTTCAACATTAAAGCATTCAACTACTAATCTCAAGATACTTGCCTCCAAGGCTTCACAAATTTCTAACTCCCCTTCATCATTGACAACATCTTTCTTTTCAGTACTGGGAGTTTCTTGCTCTTCTTGGGTAGCATCCATCTGAGTTTGTGTAGCAGTACTCTCAAATGCTTCTCTTCTAGAACTCCTGAATTTTCCAGGTTCACCACTTCCTCCAATTTCATCCTCATCATCATCCAAAGTATCATCATAGTTACAGCTTCCTCCCATCTTGGCATTTGCATCAAAGATCAGCTTCTTTATGATTGAGCTAATTTTATCATCTCTTTTTGCTAACAGCCTATGAATATCTTTGACAGCTTTAACCTTTTCACTTGTGATACTGGATTTGAGAAGTTTCTTCAGCACTGTCATGATTGTTTCAGTGCTTAGTCCTGAGACTCTATCCAATGGTAAGAAATCCAACCTTCTTGCTCCTGTCTTTGTGATCCTTCTTAAACATACACCATAAGGATTTTGAATCACCTCAGGGAGTTTGTCTTCAACCATCCTTTTAATTTATGCTATCAGACTATCATTGAAGGTTGTTGAATTTCTGACTACCAGGGTTCCAAGGACTTGGAGTACTCTAGCATGCAGACTTTGTAAAAGTTGCATTGTGATGAATATGGTCAAACGGTTTTTCAAGTAAACCTGAACAACCCATCTTCTTTCCAAGTTGATTCTCACAGAGATACTTATTACTTTGCTCTTCAGTGTTGATGCCAATTTTGTAAAAGCTCCCCATGCTTCACTAATTGATTCATCCACCAACTTACTGAACTCTTCATCTTTGTTGTTCAAAGTACTCTCCATGTGATCAACCATCATCAGTTCTGCATCTTCAAGGGCGTATTCACTTCCATCTGACCAAGTAGTTCCAGTGGATTGCCAGCAGATATGTCCATATATTCAGGCATTTTACCTTTGCCTTTACCCAGAGCATTTTGAATTTCTTTTTCTCTCCATTCCTTCTGCAACTTCTGGAATGGAGCTTCGATATCCTTAGGATTTGGCTCATTGATTTTTAGTGGAGGCAATACTGTTCTTTTAGACTTTTGAGTCCCCTTTAATTGCTCCAACACTTCCTTGGATAACAATACTGCCTCACCATCTATTTCTGCTTCAAACAATTCACCATCTCCTGCTGCCTTTAGTTCTTCACCAAAGTTTCTTTCTTCTTTCTCCCCCTCATTTTCATCTTCATCTTTTTCGTCCAACCCTTGCTCCCCCTCACTTGTTGACTCCCCCTCACTTGTAGCCTCTGTTCTAAAAATCCCCGATTCAGCCGATTAATCCCCGATTAATCTTCTGGAAGGTAACCAACCGATTCGATTTTTGAAATCCGATTAATCCTTTTAATTTATTCAAAATGATATGTTTAATTGTAAATTAGACTAATATATTAAATATTATTATAATATCCGATTAATGCTCCGATTAATCCGTCCGATTAATCCCCGCCTACTCGATTAGGCGCTAGGCGGTACCCCGACCGCCCTGGGCCGCCTAGCGATTTCTGGAACACTAGTTGTAGCTCCACCTTGTTTCTCCTTCTCTACCGGGTTTGCTTCATTCTGATTTTGATTTGCCACTTTCTCTCCCTTACCTTCATTCTGATCTACCATTTTCTCCCCCTTAGTTGAGTTGGCAGCACTAAGGATGGCAGAGAATGAAAGAAGAGTTTGTTGAATATCAGCAAAACCAGTAGCTACCATAGTGGACAAAGCATCAAGTTTAGCTTCCATGGATGCACATCTGCCCTCAAGGGATTTCAACCTTGATTAAGCTTGTTTAGAAGGATCACCAGTTCTCAACCTTTTGGGATATAAAGGAAGAGACTGGGGCAAGGAGGCTATGGGGTTTCTCACACACTCATTGGTTTTCTGAGTGATCTCATCACTCCTCACAGAATGACTCTCAAGGCCTAGTGCCTTTGTGTGTGGGGTTCCATCAATTTCACTCTGGACATGCTCAAGTCCCTCACCTTTTGCCAGCTCGTTTGGCTGCCTCTCATTTTTATGCTCACCTCTCTTTTCTTTTATCTCTCCTTTTCTTTTCACTCCCTCACTCATCCTAGATGCATGGGTATGAGCAGTACTTGCATGTATTTTAGCTGAAGAAGTAGAAAATTTAGATTGTACATCATCTTAAGCATCTTCAACAATGACAGTATCATGATCAAGCTTTGTGGAGGTGATAGCATCTTTACCCAAAATGTTACTGCGCACAGGTGGGTTGACAGCAACTTTTGTGGGGTCTTTGACAGCAGCTGAGGCTGTGACAGCAACTTCCTGAAGGCCAGTTGCTCTTTGGAGTTCGACCAAGATGTTGGCTATTTCATTTTCTGGCAGAGTACCATCTTGATCTAGCTCAGTGTTTGAGTGAGTGGTGTCCATTTCACTTTGAGAAATGGGTTCTTGTGGATCACTTGATGGGGGCTCATCCATGACTTGAGATGGATGATCAAAACCTGAAGGGATTGGACTGTACCCTTCTCTAGGTTGTTGAGAAGAAACAATTGTTGGATTAGAGAATAAAGAAGATGATGGTTTAGAAGACATTTTTGGCTGTTCCACAGGGGTGACTTGTGGAACATCAAGAGTAGAAGTTTCATGACCCTCACTGTGCCCTATCTCTGTGTGCATTTCTGCAAGTGTAGGCTCCTCATGAGTGAGTACATGAGGTTGTGCTGACTCTTTACAGGATGTCTTGGGAGAGAGGCCAGCTTAAATAAATACTTCTTGTTGAGAAGAAGCACCTAGGGATGTGTTTGATTCCCTTTTATCCTCCACAGCCTTTTGTGAGACTGAGGGGTGGCTGACAGTGGCTTTGGTCCTCTTAGCTCTCTTCTTCTTAGGCTCAAGAGAAACCACTGTGGGTTCACTTTCACTAACATCCTTATTTGCTGCATCATGTGCAGTTTCTCCCTCAACATTCTCAGAACTACTACCAACACCAGTTTCCAAGGGTCTTTTCTTGGATTCTTGCAGAGTTGTTTTTGTGGTCTTTGGTTGTCTAGATGATCTGATAGGAATGTATGCAGTAGAATGTGGGTTAGCTGAATTTGGGTCTAATTCAGCTTCATTCTCAAGAGAGAAGACAACATACCCAGAGGGTAGTGCTACATCAAGATGAGGCTCTTGATCAGCCATGTGCTTGGTGAAAAAGAGTGGAATATGTGCATTTGAATTTTGTGAATTGAGTGATGTGTGTGTATTTCTTTTCAAAACATTGCATTCTATAGAGAGAGATGCATTATCATCAATACCACATAATGAATTCAAACACATAGTAAGAAAGCAAGGATAAACATGTACCTTCCTGCTTAGAGCTGACTTGAGTTGACTCATAAGCAACTTTTCTACATCCACTTTGTATCCATGGACAAGAGAGTAAGTAAGCTTCTTGATATAGGAGGGAATTTCATTCCATCCAGAGGTTTTGGTTGAGAAAACCTTCACCATGACATTAAAAATCATGCTCCATTCTTTCCTCAAATGCTTTCTGTCCATTTCACCAGTCGAGTACCATTTTGATGTACCCTCTTCAAGAACAGGACCAGAATACCCAATTTTCAAGAAAAACTTCTTTAGGGTTTCATCATTTGCAAGTTCCTTGTATGATTCTTTAGCTTGCAGTCCAGTTCCCAAAGCTTCGTTGATGCCTTTGATTGTGAGGATGCAGGTAACTTCTTTAATTTTGCATTGTATTGTGTCCTTCCCTGCACCTCTTGGAACATAGGCAGTATTCCAGAATTCTTCAAGTCTTTCCAGGTTCAAGGATGGTGTAGAAGTTATAGCATGATCCAGATAGGACTTGTTGATAAAGGATACGAGTCCTTTAAATCCTTCACCAGCATCACCAGAAGTGAGAATACCAGCAAAGTTGGTTTGAGAAGAGGATTGTTTGGGTGCCATTTCTTGCTTTGAGTGAGAAAGGGAAAGTAACTATGTCTTAGCCCATTAATCAGTCACGTGGAGTCGTGGGTAGTTACTTTTTAGTGGCTGTAAATCGTGGAGGTAAAATCCCAATTAATTCGGTCCACTAAACTTGATAGTAACCTGTGCGTTGTAACAAATTCATTAGTAATTTTGAGAGGATGACAGCAGGTTTTGCTTGATATTAATACCTTCGCAAGAACATACTATCATCATTAAGCAATTTATACAATTTCCTTTAAATTTCATGACAGAGACTTTTTCCATTGTGTCGTCTGAGAAACTTGCTGTCAAGGCACATTGTGACAGCATCGTCACTTATTGACAGCAACTTAAGCGGAAATAATTCATGTCATGAATTTTAATCGACTTTGCCTATTGCTTAAGCAAAAATTACCAAATAGCATTTTAATCGATTTAGGCACATATTTATTAGTTTTAGCACACATCCACAAAGATCCATACACACAAACAAGCAAATTAACAATCATTTGCAGATAGCTAAAAGTAAAGAAGATGAACAGCATGCAAAACACTGGGAAGATGAAATGATGAGCTTTTTATTAAAAAAACATAATAGTTCTTAAGAACTGAAACATCATTTCTTACTAAGCTCTTCAAGAGCTTCCACCAGCAACTACTCAATCACCTTCGCTATCTCCTTCTCCTCCGTGATCCCTTTGGCATCCAGATAAGCCTGAAGCTTATCGAGGAATGGATCAAGGGGGTGCTCAGCAGCAGCAGCCTCCTGTGGCTTGGACACTCTGGATGTAGACATTTCTTCTGCCTTCCTCTTACTCATAATATCTCTAGAGTTCTTAATGTGTTAAGTGAGGACAAAGGGTTTAGCCTTGGTCTTATTTATAACACAATAAGTGACTCTACAGCTCCCAACTGCCTCTTTTTAATGAAGTAATTAACCCTTTATTTTAAAATTAAAAAGACTGACAAATACCCAGGGTCATTTCAAATGACACGAATACTCATCACTAGGCAGGCGTATGAAATAAGTTAATGTCACGTGACTACTTGATAAGTGGATTTTATATCCACTTGTAGCGTTCCATATCGGCTTAAATTGATTGTTTTGGACTCAAGTTTGTTGTAGTTTTGATGTGTTTTGTGTAGTGTGCAGGTTTGCAAGAATGTCGATTATGGTTAATGCTTTTATCGTTTTTGGAGGTTAAATTTATTAAAATTCGGATTTTCCGGGAAGGTTGCGCAGTCTACACTGTTTTGGCCATATCTGGAGTTCTAGAAGTCCGTTTTCAGCGATCTTACTGTCCACGCGAAGCTTGGGAGATTTTCTACAACATGGGACAGGTCTTGCACAAGCAGGTTGCGTGTGTTGGGCGCAGACAGCTCGACAATCAGACTGATGGGAGCAGGAAATTACTGTTTTGCCCTTTCAAGTTCTAATTGTATTTTGGGCAGCTTTTAGTACCTTAATTGAATTATAATTGTAATAGAAGGTAATTTCTTGCTGGGCAAGAAATCTCTATATAAACACATCCTACCATTGTAATTTGGATAACCATTACATATCAATTACTTAGGTTTATTTGTATCTTTTCATACTTTGTTTTTATCATGGTTTCACTTGATCCCATGATGACGAGAGGTTCAATTACGAACTAATCGTTGTCATAGGATTCTAACGGATTTATTTATGGAGCTTTAGTATCTTGATGCTTTACAGATCTGTGTGTGATGTGTATCTGATATCCTTGTATGGTTATGCTTAATTGATAGATGCGTGATGAAAATCTAATTTGTTAATCTCTTGTGAAGCGAGAGTGGATCTTGAGATTTAGAACTTGCCATGATAGCATAGGATAGGTTGATGTTTTAACATCATGATTTGTAGCGTAAATAGAGATATGATGCTGCCCTATGTGATCATTATGGATAACTTGCTCTTCAACCGTTATGTTTTCAAATTCTATAGACATATAGGGTCTAAGAATAATTGGTGTCTTTTCATCTTCTATCTCTTTTGTGGATGTATATTTAGTTTGGTATTCGTATACTGAGAAGTAGCGTATACTTGTTTCGTGTTGTCCGATCAGATATCATAGCCATTGCATATAGTGATTAAAGGCGTCAGAATTAAGCGAAGTATTTAATGAAGTTAGGATCCCATGGTTTATCTTGCAGAAGTAATTTGATTTAAATTCTCGTTAGTTAGTTAATTCTTAGTTTGTTAATTTGTTTTTCATTGATTTCTACACATTTTTCTTAAATGTTTCCATAACCAAACGAAAGGTTAATAATTCTAGTATTTCTGATAATATATTTAGATTTTTAAAAATTAATTTACTATTTATTTTTAATTTTATTGTCATTTTCCTTGTTTTAATTAAAAATAAATAGTAAATAAAATTTTAAATTCTAAGTATATTATCAAAAATACTAGAATTATAACCTTTCGTTTGGGTATGGAAGCATTCAAGAAAAATGTGTAGAAATCAATGAATTTTTTTTTTATTTTTCGAGTATATTTTAAAGGTATCCATTTGATATTTATTATGACTTTAATGATTCAAATGAGATGCCGATAACTAGAGTGAGCAATTTGATAATAGCCCTCCACTTCAGTGAGTACTTTGAGATTTAACCCCCTCCTCAAATCATTCATTTCAACCCAACCAAACAGAGTGTTAGAGTGTTAGTGGTACATACACAATAAACATTTATGTAAAATCACATATATAACATCAGTTATCACAAAATTGTCAAAAATTATGAAGTTTTCAAGGATAGTAAGGGCCAATTCTAACTGTGATCCTCTTCTTTTGACAATTTTATATGAGATTCACCGTTCTTTTGTATTTTTGGAAATAATATGTTTGAGATTGAATAAAATAGGAAGGAATGAAATAAAGTTTAAATTATGAAATGAGTACATTCATTCATTTATTCCATTCATAATAGTAGCCCAAATTTCGCAATTAAGGAGGTAATGCTCAATTATGCACAACACCTATTTGCTTCACATTTCTCATCACAATTTGCATTTTTTCATATATTTTCAAGCCTCTTTTATTTTCCTTTAATTTCATTAATTCTATTTCAATCCCTTCCATTCTCTCCAACAAAATACAATAATAATGCATTTCATATGTAATCATTAAAATTTTTGAAATAAACTATTATCGGTGTATCAAATATTTACCGCAACTTTTATCTTTACATATGTAATAGACATCAATTATGTAAAATCACATATTCATATAAGATTGATTATCACAAAATGTAAAAAATAAAATATGAAGCTTTATTAATTTTTTTTCAACCCCCCTCCCCCCTCAATTATTTACCTTTAATTTCATTATCCTATTTCATTGCACTCCATTACCTTATGGGGTTAATTGGCTAATACATAACTGAACTCGTGCCTAACTTGCAGTTGGGTAACTGAACTCAAAAAGCTTGCAATTGGGTCAGTACCACTAATATTTTATTGCGATTCAATCACTAAACACAAAATAACGGAGGTCCGTTAATTTTGTACACATAAGCAGCCACATGGACGTTTCTCTCTCCTCACATTTGACAAATCAGCTGCTCCTAAATATAAATAGTTTAGAATTCTTTTCTTTTTTTCTTTTTTATTTTTTTTCTTACATCTCTCCCCTCCCCTGTCTCTTCTCTCTCTTTTCTCTCGCCTCACCACCTCTCCCCTTTTTCCCACCGCTGTTGTCGCCGGAAAAGCTCCACAACTTGATCTCCCACCCATCTTCTTCTCCTCCTCTCAACCCACAACCCCACCACTTCATCTCCCACCACTTCATATATTTTATTTTCTTTTGTTTTCAATGTGTCGAACAATAGGTTTAATGGTTCTGTTCCTGATTTGATTTCAAAATTGGGGATTTTTATTCAGGGTGTTTGATGCAATTTGTTGGCGTTGGCAGAGGGGAGGTGAATGGGATGGGCTTTGCGATGAAGGAAATGGGTGGAGGAAGGAGGGTTGTTGCGGTGGGGTTAGTGGTGGTGACTGGAGGTGTACTTGATATAAGAAAGTAATAGAAAGTACTTGGGTTTGGGACATAAATTTGAGAAGATTGAAATTGTACTTGATTACAGGGTCAGATAATTGAGATCGAGTTAAATGAAACTTTTGGTTTTAGCCAGTAAGCTTGATGGTTGAGATTATCCCAGTCGTGTAAAATTGTCTAACCAAGCTATCTAGCTGTCATCGTTTTTTCCCCTTCTCATCCTAAAAGCAGATCTACATCTTATCTATATTTTCTTGAAAAGATTAAAGCTTTTATTAATGTAATGTACATTGCAGCTGGATTGTTTCGGATTGTGTGTTATTATGAATGTATGGTGAATTAACATAAATTGCAGCTGGGTGTATCACCGGAAGTTGGAAAAGTTTGTAGGACTTTTCCAGAAACCGACCACATTCAACCACTTTCCGGCAGTGTTCTTGATAATATTTCAGTATAATCTGTTGTATTATGATACCTTTGCAGGAAAAAGTTTTTTAAAAAATCATTTTCCAAAACTCTATAATAATTATTTTTCTTCTAGCAAAAAAATTATTATTATTTTTCTAACACATCAGCACACCACGTGTATAATTTTTAACACATCAGCACGCCACGTCAATTTTCCATCACGGACGTTACATGAAGTTAACGACAGTTACCCAACTGCAAGTTTTAATTACTTTAATGAGTTGACTGCAAGGTTTTTGAGTTCGATTACCCAACTGTAAGTTGGTTACGAGTTCAGTTATGAATTTGCCAATTAACCCTTACCTTATGGATCCCATTGTAGGATATGAGAGAGCATAAGAAATCCTTTATGCATATTTTAAGAGAATTGGATCATAAAGTAGATTTCAAGAAAATTTTCCGAGGTACTGATTTATTTGTTGGTCCCGGAGTATTGCAGAAGGGGGGTTAAATGCAATATTGATAAAATCGAATCTTTAAATCAACAACGAAAATAAAGATTATAGATTATCAGTAGATGTATGCAAGCAATAAGTGAAACAAGATTTCTCACAAAATAAATGTTTTATTTATTTTGTGTGAAGTGTTGCTACAACCTGGAGAGAGTGTTACTCCAGCTTCGATAGCTCAAGAGATACAAATTGCTTCGTGTGCGTACATGAATAGAAAAGAATCTAAGATGTATCTAAGTAGACTAAGATACTCTGTTGTCCCTATCGCATGAGGTGTTGAGCTGCTGTCGTTTTCAAGTGGCAGCTCATTACAATTTGCACACCCATGTGACTTTCCCAAATTTCTATACAGACAGGATAAACCTTATAAGTAAAGCAATCTAGATTCTTTCTATTTCTAGCTAATACAATTCTAGTAGATGTGGATATCACATGCTCCTCGAATTGACCAGCCTTGTCTTGTGAATCTCTTAAGCTTCTGTCGTAGTCTTGCAGGTCTGCTACAAACGATAGTGTGTTGCAACAAATCTGTTTCTTGAACATGTAACCTGTCACGGGCTTTGACTGAGAAGATACCCAATTCAAATAATTCAATGTGACAGTAACCTTAACCTCAGAGTCTGCTGTCAAAGGAATATTCAGTGGTTGACAGTACGAGCTCCCGTCATTGTTGTTGTCGGAACTCCAGACTTGCTGTCAAGTGTGAGAATGTCACTGTCTCTTGCTTTGGCCAATGTTGTTGTCAAATGTAGCTTTGTCGTGACTTTGCAACATTTGTCTTCTTGTAACTTTACTGTCAGGGACATGACAGTAACCTTTATTCTTGCTATCTTCTGGATGTATTCCTTGAGGCTTGAACAAGTGTATGAACTTCTCCCAAATCATACAATTATTACATGACAGCAATTATTCGAATATGAAGACATACTCTGGCTGTGACAGTATGTTCGACTTAGTAAAAACTAAGTACAGGGAAATATAGTTAATTTGTCTCTATGCTATCACCCATAAATCCCAACAATCTCCCCCAATTTGTTTTTATGGACAATAACAACAAATTTACAATCAAAGCGTGCTGACAACTTAACTAACATAGATCAGAATAGTTGAAATACCATATCTGATAAATGTTGAAGAAAAATCTAGAACATGAAGCTTATGAATTAACTACAAATCAATTGCTCCTATTGAATGAGCAAATCAGAGTTTAACTTAGCTTGATTTTGGCAATCTCCAGTTGTTCAGATTTTTCCCTCTCTTCTGAGAGCTTCAATTCTTGCTTTTCTGAGGTCTTCAACTAAAGCTTTTTCTTCTGGTGATCTGGCATCATCTTCAATGTCTTCAATGTACCCTTGTATCACTCGAGAAGTAAATACTTCAGCATCTTTTAGATCAAACCAAGTTTCAAAATCATACGTGTATGTTCTGAACTTCAGAATTCCTTGGATGAACTTGAACCTCCTTCCAGGAAAAGCATTTAAGGATTCTCTTCTTTTTCTGTCTAGCTTTGGATCTTCATTTCTCCTCTGATCAAATATTTCCTCTAGTTCCCAAGCAACTAGCATTTTGAGCTTCTGAGTAGATCCAATAACTCTCCAGTAGAGATCCTTCAGTATACTGGTCCTCAGCTTGTTAAAACTATCAACATAGATTTCTTGCTTGTCATCCTTGATTCTCAGAGGATTATCCAGTACACAGGGCTGATAACTTGCTTCCTCACTGAATAGCTTGTTGATTTTCTTGTAGCTTTCCTTCAGTTGAGCTTCTAAGTCTTCAGCACTTTGTTTGGGAGATGTGGCAGGTTTGGTAGGTTTGGTAGATTGGGATGATTTAGCTTTAGCAGCCTGATAAGCTTGTTCTGCTTCATATTCAGCCATGCATGCCCTTGTAAAAGGACGATGTGCTGCTGTAAGGTCCACATCAGGCATTGGTTCCCCATCAGAACTAACTTCAAGGTCTGCATCATCATGTGCTCTCCAGTCACCATACTTCTCATAGAATTCAGCATATCTTTGAGCATAGTATTCTTTGACATGCTCTAAGATATTGCTGGATCTTGGTCTGTTTCCATGAGAGTGATCATCCTTTCCAAAACGAAGAAATCAATTCTTCTTCTTACCTTAACCGTTTTGCATGAGAGATCATGCATGTCTACCACATGTGAAACTATCTCCATAGTGAAGTCTGGTTCTACAGTTATACTTGTAGTTCCACAATCCTTGAGATCATACTTGCGTACGTTTTTGTTGACTGGGTCCAGTTCCATTGAGACAGATGTAATGCTCCCATCAATTGACTTTTTCAATAGTTCAAAACTATTTACTTTTCTCTTATCAATGGGCTTCTCTGTCAAAACTGCCATGCTTCTTTTTCTTTGCTGCTGCAACTGTCTTCCCTTTTATCTTGGTGGCACGATAGGCTTGTACTCTTTTCTTTCTTCTGTTGGATGTGAAATTCTTGACAAGCTTTCGTACCTTGACATTTTCTTCAAGTTGACCCTTGACAGTAACTTTGACAGCTTCGACTGTTTGGCTCTTGACAACATCTTTCACTTGGGTGTCTTCAGCCAATTTGACAGTATCCTTGTTGATAGTATCTTTTTCAACATTAAAGCATTCAACTACTAATCTCAAGATACTTGCCTCCAAGGCTTCACAAATTTCTAACTCCCCTTCATCATTGACAACATCTTTCTTTTCAGTACTGGGAGTTTCTTGCTCTTCTTGGGTAGCATCCATCTGAGTTTGTGTAGCAGTACTCTCAGATGCTTCTCTTCTAGAACTCCTGAATTTTCCAGGTTCACCACTTCCTCCAATTTCATCCTCATCATCATCCAAAGTATCATCATAGTTACAGCTTCCTCCCATCTTGGCATTTGCATCAGAGATCAGCTTCTTTATGATTGAGCTAATTTTATCATCTCTTTTTGCTAACAGCCTATGAATATCTTTGACAGCTTTAACCTTTTCACTTGTGATACTGGATTTGAGAAGTTTCTTCAGCACTGTCATGATTGTTTCAGTGCTTAGTCCTGAGACTCTATCCAATGGTAAGAAATCCAACCTTCTTGCTCCTGTCTTTGTGATCCTTCTTAAACATACACCATAAGGATTTTGAATCACCTCAGGGAGTTTGTCTTCAACCATCCTTTTAATTTATGCTATCAGACTATCATTGAAGGTTGTTGAATTTCTGACTACCAGGGTTCCAAGGACTTGGAGTACTCTAGCATGCAGACTTTGTAAAAGTTGCATTGTGATGAATATGGTCAAACGGTTTTTCAAGTAAACCTGAACAACCCATCTTCTTTCCAAGTTGATTCTCACAGAGATACTTATTACTTTGCTCTTCAGTGTTGATGCTAATTTTGTAAAAGCTCCCCCTGCTTCACTAATTGATTCATCCACCAACTTACTGAACTCTTCATCTTTGTTGTTCAAAGTACTCTCCATGTGATCAACCATCATCAGTTCTGCATCTTCAAGGGCGTATTCACTTCCATCTGACCAAGTAGTTCCAGTGGATATGCCAGCAGATATGTCCATATATTCAGGCATTTTGCCTTTACCCAGAGCATTTTGAATTTCTTTTTCTCTCCATTCCTTCTGCAACTTCTGGAATTGAGCTTCGATATCCTCAGGATTTGGCTCATTGATTTTTAGTGTAGGCAATACTGTTCTTTTAGACTTTTGAGTCCCCTTTAATTGCTCCAACACTTCCTTGGATAACAATACTGTCTCACCATCTATTTCTGCTTCAAACAATTCACCATCTCCTGCTGCCTTTAGTTCTTCACCAAAGTTTCTTTCTTCTTTCTCCCCCTCATTTTCATCTTCATCTTTTTCGTCCAACCCTTGCTCCCCCTCACTTGTTGACTCCCCCTCACTTGTAGCTCCACCTTGTTTCTCCTTCTCTACCGGGTTTGCTTCATTCTGATTTTGATTTGCCACTTTCTCTCCCTTACCTTCATTCTGATCTACCATTTTCTCCCCCTTAGTTGAGTTGGCAGCACTAAGGATGGCAGAGAATGAAAGAAGAGTTTGTTGAATATCAGCAAAACCAGTAGCTACCATAGTGGACAAAGCATCAAGTTTAGCTTCCATGGATGCACATCTGCCCTCAAGGGATTTCAACCTTGATTAAGCTTGTTTAGAAGGACCACCAGTTCTCAACCTTTTGGGATATAAAGGAAGAGACTGGGGCAAGGAGGCTATGGGGTTTCTCACACACTCATTGGTTTTCTGAGTGATCTCATCACTCCTCACAGAATGACTCTCAAGGCCTAGTGCCTTTGTGTGTGGGGTTCCATCAATTTCACTCTGGACATGCTCAAGTCCCTCACCTTTTGCCAGCTCGTTTGGCTGCCTCTCATTTTTATGCTCACCTCTCTTTTCTTTTATCTCTCCTTTTCTTGCATAGGTACAAAACTGAATTAAAACCATAACCAGATCTCTGTGGGAACGAACTCGACTTATTCATAAATTACTTGTGACCACATACGCTTGCATGATTTAGTGCAAACACTACTCATTACAAAAATTAAAACAAGCATGTGATTTGAATTTAGCATATTCAAAGAAAACTTGCTGTCAAGTAAACAAGTAGCACATAGGACAGTAACTTCTCATGACTGTAACATTGAAAGTTAAAGTCAGAACCTGCAATTTTTTAACCACATTGAAAATGTAAAAACTAGTAAGTTAACATACCAGATTTAGCATTCCCAATTCACTTACCAACCTGTTGAAGGTTGCTTCATCTAGTGGCTTCGTAAAAATATCTGCAAGTTGCTTTTCTGTTGGAACATAAATCAGCTTCACAGTTCCTCTTTCAACATGCTCTCTTAGGAAATGATGTCTGATATCAATGTGATTTGTCCTGGAGTGTTGAACTAGATTGTCTGAGATAGCTATGACACTAGTGTTATCACAATAATTAGGAATATTGGACAACTCTAAACCATAATCCATCAGCTGATTTTTCATCCAAAGAATTTGAGCACAACAACTTCCAGCTGCAATATATTTAGCTTCTGCAGTTGAGGTAGATACAGAATGCTGCTTCTTGCTAAACCATGACACTAATCTTCCACCAAGAAATTGACAGCTTCCTGTTGTACTTTTCCTGTCAATCTTGCATCCAGCATAATCTGAATCCGAATAACCAACTAAGTCAAATCCAGTATCTTTAGGATACCAAAGGCATAGGTTTGGAGTGCCTTTGAGATATCTAAAGATTCTCTTGATTGCTACTAAGTGTGATTCTTTTGGATCAGCTTGAAACCTTGCACAGAGACATGTAGCGAACATAATGGCTGGTCTGCTAGCAATTAAATATAGCAACGATCCCACCATGCCTCTGTAGGTACTAGAATCCACTTTCTTTCCTTTAGGATCCAAATCCAGTTTGGTTGCAGTAGAGATAGGTGTCTTGGCAGGTGATGCATCTTCCATGTTGAACTTTTTGAGAAGTTCCTTGACATATTTCGATTGGCTTATGAAGATACCATCATCCTTTTGATGAATTTGTAGACCTAGGAAAAATGACAGTTCTCCCATCATGCTCATCTCATACTTGCTCTTCATAAGAGATGAAAACTTATCGCACAACTTCTCATTTGTAGAACCAAAGATTATGTCATCAACATAAATCTGAACCAGAATGATGTCCTTTCCATGGTGCTTATAGAACAGTGTCTTGTCCACTACACCTCTTGTAAATTGATTCTCAATGAGAAAAGTAGATAGAGTTTCATACCAAGCTCGAGGGGATTGCTTCAATCCATAAAATGCTTTGAACAACTTGTAGACAAAGTCATACAACTCAGCATCCTCGAATCCAGGTGGCTGTTCAACATACACTTCCTCTTCTAGTTCTCCATTAAGAAAGGCACTTTTGACATCCATTTGGAACACTTTGAAGTTACAGTGTGCAGCATAGAGGCTAAGAATATCCGAATAGCTTCAAGTCTGGCAACAGGGGCAAATGTTTCATCATAATCGATCCCTTCCTGTTGACAGTAACCTTTGGCTACTAGCCTTGCTTTGTTTCTTGTCACATTTCCACTTTCATCCAACTTGTTTCTGAAAACCCACTTTGTGTCAACTACTGACTTCCCTTTGGGTCTAGGGACCAGCTTCCATACATTGTTTCTCTCAAATTGGTTTAGCTCTTCTTGCATGGCTATCACCCAATCTGAATCCAACAATGCTTCATCAATTGACTTAGGCTCAGTTTGAGATAGAAAACATAAAAACATGCTGTCAGCAGAAACATTTCTTCTCGTCCTTATACCAGTAGTGGGATCACCAATGATTAGATTGCTAGTGTGATCTTTGTTCCACTTAGTGGTTCTGGGCAAGCTTCTTTCTTGATCTGCTTGAACATTTCCTCCTTGAGGGGTTGACTCTCCACCATTGATGTTTTCTTCTTCATGTTCTTCAACATCTCCAGAATCATTCTCATTCTGATGATTAGCTGATGCAGTTTGAGATTGAGCTGGAGTTTGAGTAGCATCATTGGTATTGACAGCATTTCTTTCCAACTCAATATCCTGAGTGCCAGTAGGTTCATCAGCAACAATTTCTTCTTCTTCCAAATACCCTTGATTTTCAAATCTAAGAGGCTCCATTTGACCATCCTCTTGTAATCCTTGGAATTTGGTTTCATCAAATGTGACATTCACACTTTCTTCAATGACTTTGTGATCAATGACATAGACTCTGTAGGCAGTCCTTTCCAATCCATATCCCATGAAAATGCCTTCATAAGCTTTAGCATCGAACTTTCCTTTCCTTTAATGGCTGTCAATCATCATGAAACACTTACTTCCAAATACATGAAAGTACTTGACAATAGGTTTCTTTCCTGTTAACAGATAGTAAGGAGTGTTTCCATGAGTCTTGTTGATCAAGGTTCTGTTCTGTGTGTAGCAAGCTGTATTAATAGCTTCTGCCCAGAAATATGTTGGTAATTTAGAATCATTCAACATAGTTCTCGCAGCTTCGATGAGAGTTCTGTTCTTCCTTTCTACAACTCCATTTTGTTGTGGTGTCCTGGCAGTGGAGAATTATTGGACAATGCCTTCTTCTTTGCAGAAGTTTCCTAGTGTGGCATTTTTGAACTCAGTACCATTGTCACTTCTCAGATATTGAACTTGAGCATTGGGGGTTCTTTCAAGAACTCTTATGTGATCAATGATTTCTTGAGCAACTTCGTCCTTTGTCTCTAAAACTTCACCCAAGTGTACCTTGAGTAGTCATCCACCATTACCAGGGCATATCTTTTTCTTGCAAGAGATTGAACATTTACTGGACCAAACAAATCCATGTGAATTAATTTGAGTGGCTCAGTGTTGGTATTCACTTGCTTTGATTTGTGCACAGATCTCTTCAATTTTCCCATTTGACAATCCTCACATAGTCCTTCTTGACAGAATTCCTGTTGAGGTAGTCCTCTCACCAAATCCTTCTTCATCAGAATATTCATATTCTTGAAATTGAGGTATGAGAGCTTCTTGTGCCAAAGCACGCTTTCACCAACTGATGCTTTACTGTAAAAATAGTAAGCCTTGTCTTTATTGACAGAATTTAGGTCTGCAACAAACAAGCTTCCTTTCCTGACTCCTTTTAAAGAGAGGCTTCGATCTTTCTTGTGATAGATATCACAAACCATCATATCAAAATCAACCTTGAATCCCCTGTCATTGAACTGGCTGACACTGAGTAGGTTGTGCTTCAATCCATCAACAAGAGCAATATCTTCAATGACAACATTTCCAATTTCCAAACAGCCATATCCCACAGTGTAACCTTTGCTGTTGTCTCCAAAAGTTATGATTGGGCCAGCTTTCTCCACAAAATGTGATAGCAGGGCTATATCACAAGTCATGTGCCTGGAGCATCCACTATCGATGATCCACATGACCTGCTTCTGTTTCTTGCCTTGCAAAACAGATGATTTTAATTTGCATCTGGTACCCAAACTCTGTTGGGTCCTGCAGTTACAGCATCATTGTTCATATCATTCTGCTTCACATTTAAATCAACACTAGAATCCTCCTGTTTGACTTCTTTTACTGTCCACTTGGTTCTAGAGTTAGACTTGGTCTTTCTCTTAGTGGAAGCTGCCTTTTTACCAACATAGGCAGGCATAAAAGTCTCAGCAGTTTCCAAATAGGAGCATCTTTCAGTAGACAGAATAGGCAGATTGAAACAAGTACTCATAACAACAATTTTGCATGGCATACAGTCAATGTTATTACAGACATCCATACTTCTTTGCATAATGGGGGTTCTATGTAAGTTACCACTAACATTGGACGCATTAACCTTATCCTATTTGGGTTTCTTACAAACAAATGTTAAATGATGAGATGATCCACAATTATTGCAAAGCTTCCTAGGGGCATCCTTAACATAACTATATCCATTCTTCTTATCAATCCCTAACTTGCCATTCCTATTCTTAGGCTTGTAGACATTTGCTTTGACAGTATGTTCTGAAGTTGCTGTCGAGCCACCCTTGACAGTACCTTTCTTTGCCTCTGTCTTGACAGCAGGTTTGAAAGTTGCTGTCTTGGGTTCTCTCTTGACAGTATCTTTTGAAGTTTATGTCTCATCCTTTTTGTCAGCTACTTTAGAACATTCTGTCTGATTGCTTGGTAGAGTTTCTGTCATGGGAGACTTGATAGTATCTTTTCCTTTGCTCAGTGAGCTATCAATGCACTCATCTTCATCAAGTAGCTCTTGTTTGATGAACAAGGAATTTTCATCAAAATCAGCTTGAAGATTTTTGAAAATCGGATTGGAAACTCTTTGAGAATTTGAGGTTTGACAGCATCACTATCATCAAGAGCAATTGCCTTTCCATGCCTTCTACCATACTCAAAACCTATTCCTACCTTCTGATTCTCAGTGTGATTATCATGATATTCCTGGACTAACCTAGAAGAGTTTCTAAAAGCTTTGAGTTTAAACTCGTTTTCTGCAATTTGACTCCTGAGAAATTCTTCTATTTCCTTAGCACAGATAATATCATTCTTCAATCTAGCATTCTCTTGAGCTAATGAATCTAGGGGACTGGTTCTTAGCAATAACATTTCATTTTCAAATTTGAGAGTTTCATTCTGTTTAGTTAACTTAGCAATTTCTTCGTGAGCAGCAGATAAACTAACATGAATGTTAAACATCTCACCACTTAAATCCTCAATGGTATACTTATACTCAATTTTAGACATATCAAGTAAGACTAGAGATGGTACCTGATTTGATGAACTTGAAGCTTCTCCATCAGATTTGGCCATGAGGGCTAAATTCACAAACTCCTCTTCTTCTTCATCTTCAGAATCATCCCAGCATTTTACTTCAGCCACATAGGCTTTCCCTTGATTCCTCTTAAACTTATTTCTAGATCCTTTTCCTTGATTCTCTCTTGGTCTTCTGCACTCAGTGGTAAAATGACCTAGCTCATTGCAGTTGTAACATCTGAACTTCGACCTATCCACCAACCCTGTCTTGTATCCTCATGTTGTGGCTCCACCAGTGGCCTTTGAAAAATTTCCCTTGTTGAACTTAGATGATTGACCCTGTGGCTTGTATGACTTGTCCTTTCTGAACTTGATATTCTTGAATCTCTTAGCCATATAAGCCATGGTTGGATTATCCATGCTTTCAATCTCTTCTACGGTGTAGAAGTCTTCATCTTCAACATCTTTCAGCAGCAGAACCACCTTCTCCTCATCATCCAACACCTCTTCAATCTTCAAAGATGGCATCTGTGTTGGTTGTAAACTTTGTGCTGGTTCACTTGGACAAGCTACTTGTGGTTCATGAGCTATAAGGGCTCCTGACATGTCTGCTAACTTGCCTTTGGTTCCAGTTTGAATAGCTCACTTTTGAAAAAGCTCGAGTTCATATGATTTGAGCACACCATAGAGAGTTTCAAGAGAGACATCATTTAAGTTTCTTCCCTCTCTTATGGCTGTGACTTTGTGCTCGAGATGCTCAGGGAGAGTGAGCAGAAATTTGATGATAATCTCCTTTCTATCATAAAAATTTCCATGAATTTGTAACTCAGCTATTAGCTTACTGAACCTCTCAAACATGTGTGTAAGTTCTTCGCCTGGTTTAGCCATGAAGGCTTCATATTGTGATACAAGAATTTGTCTTTGGTTCTCGCGAACTTCCTCACTTCCTTCACACAGCAACTCTATCTTGCTCCACATCTCTTTTGCAGATCTACATCCCATGACATTACCACACATGGCTTTGTCTAATGTAAGTGAGTCGAGCAAGATGAGTTGTAAATAGTCATACAAGACTACTTTCTCCTTTTCGGACTCTGTGTACTTTGAAGGCTTCTTTGCAACCCAATGGGCTGGAATGACTTCATCATTCTCAGTAGCAGCAGCTACTTCCTTCTGAGGTATCAATGGGCCGTTCTCAAGAATTCCCAAATACAGTGGATGGGCAGCTTTGATAAATAACAAGATCTTTCTTTTCCAGAAATTGTAGTTCTCTTTATCAAAGACTGGAATCTTGATTCCACTTGACTTCTGAACACTCATCATGATCTTCAGATTTATGTATCAATCTGTACGCTCTGATACCAGTTGTTGGTCCCGGAGTATTGCAGAAGGGGGGTTGAATGCAATACTGATAAAATCGAATCTTTAAATCAACAACGAAAATAAAGATTATAGATTATCAGTAGATGTATGCAAGCAATAAGTGAAACAAGATTTCTCACAAAATAAATGTTTTATTTATTTTGTGTGAAGTGTTGCTACAACCTGGAGAGAGTGTTTCTCCAGCTTCGATATCTCAAGAGATACAAATTGCTTCGTGTGCGTACATGAATAGAAAAGAATCTAAGATGTATCTAAGTAGACTAAGATACTCTGTTGTCCCTATCGCATGGGGTGTTGAGCTGCTATCGTTTTCAAGTGGCAGCTCATTACAATTTGCACACCCATGTGACTTTCCCAAATTGCTATACAGACAGGATAAACCTTATAAGTAAAACAACCTAGATTCTTTCTATTTCTAGCTAATACAATTCTAGTAGATGTGGATATCACATGCTCCTCGAATTGACCAGCCTTGTCTTGTGAATCTCTTAAGCTTCTGTCGTAGTCTTGCAGGTCTGCTACAAACGATAGTGTGTTGCAGCAAATCTGTTTCTTGAACATGTAACCTGTCACGGGCTTTGACTGAGAAGATACCCAATTCAAATAATTCAAGGTGACAGTAACCTTAACCGCAGAGTCTGCTGTCAAAGGAATATTCAGTGGTTGACAGTATGAGCTCCCGCCAATGTTGCTGTCGGAACTCCAGACTTGCTGTCAAGTGTGAGAATGTCACTGTCTCTTGCTTCGGCCAATGTTGCTGTCAAATGTAGCTTTGTCGTGACTTTGCAACATTTGTCTTCTTGTAACTTCACTATCAAGGACATGACAGTAACCTTTATTCTTGCTGTCTTCTGGATGTATTCCTTGAGGCTTGAACAAGTGTATGAACTTCTCCCAAATCATACAATTATTACATGACAGCAATTATTCGAATATGAAGACATACTCTGGCTGTGACAGTATGTTCGACTTAGTAAAAACTAAGTACAAGGAAATATAGTTAAGTTGTCTCTATGCTATCACCCATAAATCCCAACATTATTTGAGTGTATTGAGCATCTCTAATGGTATAGAATTCTTAGCTAAAATGTCTAGGAGGTACAAATTATAAATAAGGGTCACGTTCTATGGAGAATCACTCTAAACTGAGAACCTAAGAACTCTAATAAGTTCAGTAGCAGAACTTTAGAATTCATGTGTTTGATTTCAAAATTCAGATGCATAAGTTTTAAGTTCAGCAGCAGAATGTTTGTTAAAAAAAGTAAGTTAAGTCATAGTACTTTGTAAAAAAAGCAAGTTCGGTTGTTGAACTTTTAATTTCATGTGCATAACTTTGAAATTCAATAGCAGAAAATATATTTTTAGTACGAAACAAAATAGATTTTGCAGTAGAACTTAATGGTAAGTAAGTTCAGTCGTAGAATTTTGTAGAAAAAGCAAGTTCATTTGTAGAAATTTTAATTTCATGTGCATAACTTTAAATTCAGACTTTTAAGTTCAACAATAGAATGGGGGTGTTTGGCTTAGCTTTTTGTAACGATTTATGGACTTATTTTCGTGTAAAATTTTTATATTTTTTTATACAAGTATTTAATGTATGTTTGAGATTCAATAAGTTGCAAAAATAAGTTGAAAAATAAGTTGGAAAGTTAGGAATCTCTAACTTTGTCTTAAAATAAGTTGACATTCTTGAAATAAGTTCCCCCAAACACCCCCAATGTTTGTTGAAAAAGTAAGTTCATTTGTAGAACTTTGTAGAAAAAGCAATTTCAGTTGTAGAACTTTTAATTTCATGTGCATAACTTTGAAATTTAATAGCAGAACACTATTTTTTAGTACGAAATAAAATAGATTTGCAGTAGAACTCAAACGTAAGTTCGGTTATAGAATTTTGTAGAAGAAACAAGTTCAGTTGTAGAAATTTTATTTCATATGCATAACTTTGAATTCAGTAGCAGAATACTATATTTTTATTACGAAACGAAATAGGTTCTGCAGTAGAATCCAATGGTTATCCGGTTTTCTTTTATTTTAGGTAGTGGTTCTCATTTGAATCAAACCCTTATAAATAATATGTAAAAATTATAGTACTCCAACCCACAATTCCACTTAGCAAAATTTTTACTCCCTCCATTTTTTTTATATGACGTTTGACTTTTTGCACACATTTTCAAGTGCTTTGACCGGGTACTTAAAATTATTATTTTTAAAATTTTCTTTTTGTGAATTAAAATATTTATTGTGTATTTTAATTCAAAAAAAGAAAATCTTAAAAATAATAATTATAAGTGCCCAGTCAAAGCACTTGGATTTATGTGCAAAAATTCAAGCATCATATAAAAAAAATAGAGGGAGTAGATAATTAGATTTGGTTGACTATATTTGTGAAACCAATATTTTCCTTATGTATAATTATACATGATTAGTGTTACAGATAATACCATTGGAGTATGAACAATTCCCTAAAATTTTAAAAATTCAATATAGCCAATCGATTTAACCAACCAAGTTAGATATCAGTATTGGAGATGTACTAAATAACTAATTCTCCACTTTTCTAATATGAAAATAAAACAAAAATATGATAAGTAAATATTTGATAATAAATGACTAGATTTATTGTGAAAAAAGGCCCCCAATATCACAATTTTGAAGTAAATGGCCCCCAATATCACAACTCAAAAACTTGGCCCCAAATATCACTCTATAACACAGTATCGTGTAGCGTTTTAATTTTTTAGCACAAAACGCTACTTCGTGTAGCGTTTTATATTCTTTTTATTTTTTTTAAAACATAACGCTAATGCGTTTAGCGTTTTAGTTTTAAAGTTAAACGCTTTATACTCAAATTTTGGGTTTTAACGTTTATAATTTCAGCTTACCAAAAACACATACCAACGAAGCCAATTGAGAGGCCAATTGAGAGATCCAAAGATAAATGTAGATATCGAGCGGGAGAGAATATATAGCGAGATTCGGACCTCCGATAGAGAGAGAGATAGATACACTGTGGGAGAAACATACTGCGCGCAATTGGGTTTTTGCGAGGAATTAGGGTTTTGGCAATTAGACTGTTAATTTCATCTATATCTACAAAACCATGGAAATTAATGTATGTTATTCTTCTTCTCTTGCATTTACACAGCGTTTTAATTACTTAATTTTCAGTATATACGTTTATCATTGTGTGTATGTATGTGATTACTTATTTAGCTTATTTATGCCCTTGATTCTGGTTTTGTATGTGTGTGTATTTGTTCCTGTATGTGTCATTGTGTTTGTGTGAAATTAAGAGAGATAATTATACTGATTTGCTCATGGTACCATCCCCATGTCATCTGTAGCTGTATGTTTTCATATATTAATCAACCTATGTGCCTATATATGATCCATCTACTGTCATCTACATTATAAATGTGACACACTCTTATGTTTAAAGATAATCACACACACATTATTCCCTCTTATAACATTCTTGTATTTGTGTATGCGCAAATCAGTTGCTCCTTAATTGACAAGTCCTTATAATCTGTCCCTATGACCTGTTACCTAAACTTTAAGTACGATTGATGTATCTGTATCCTGTAAATAAGGCTTTGCAACATCAATACTTTTGACTAAACAATTAATCTGAAGATTTTTTAGCCAGGAATAGTCAAAATTCATGATCTGAAGGAATACAGGTCTGATGTAGAAAGTTATGATACCAATAGTATAATGTAAAATGTACGAATGTTTATTGTGAAAGACAATTGTTGAGAATTCCACAATCCTCATAATGACTTGTTTGATAATTTGCTCAATATGCAGCTGGTCCTACGTACAACTGCTGCCTCTTGTTGCAGATTATTTGATAATTTTCATGGACTTCTATGTGCTCTGCTTTGTTCATTGATGTGCATTACATGATTGTTGAATACGGATTTAATAGTTACTATATGTATATTGTTGTGTATCATTCTAACTTTGTTTCTTTTTGGATTTGTCAACAGGCTATGCATCCGGGACCTCGTGATTCTAGTCTTCTTCATCTCCAGGACAAACATAGATCTAAGGAAATTTGGAGAGTTGGTGGTGGAGATCCCCAGAAATTTCGAAAACATAATCCTAATAATGATTCACTTCCTATCTTGGACCGTCGGATGATCCCTATATTACAATCCACTGGATTTTATGATGTTTCTAGGGTGTATTCCTTACAGCTCGATTGGAGTCTGTTATCAGCTATGTTGGAGCGTTGGAGACCTGAGACACATACTTTCCATTTGCCTATGGGAGAGTGTACAGTGACACTTCAGGATGTCGGGGTTCTTCTTGGCCTTCCTATTGATGGTCAGCTTGTTATGTGTGATCCCAGCCCTAGCCCTAATATGACTTGGGTTGATACTGTTGGCTCTATATTTGGTGATGTGCCTCCAACGACTCGTTTTAATGGATCTAGACTGCAGTTGAGTTGGTTTAGTTCCACTACTCCTCATGTTTTATCTGAGGATGCATCTGATGATGAGGTGAGGCACCACACTAGATGTTATTTGATGCAGTTGCTTGGGGGATGTTTGTTCACTGATCACTCTGGAGGCTCGATTCATTGTATGTGGGTCCACTTTGTTCGTGACTTAGATGCATTTGGCCGGTATGCTTGGGGTCCAGCAATACTTGCATTCCTTTACAGAGAGTTGTGTAAGGGTTGCATGGTAGACACCGAGGAGGTAGCAGGGTGTCTTCTACTATTGCAGTTATGGGAATGGGAGAGATTGCCGATTCTTGCTCCTATTCGTAATAGTTTACCTCTACTTACTGATCGTAAATTGATTGGTAACATGTGTTTTTTATGTTTTGTGTTGTAGGGAGTCTTACTAAAGACTATAGCAGATCGCACTCAGACAGATCTACCAGATGTGTGTTTATTAGCTACCGAGGGTTTGACTCAGTTGGATCATCGCTCTTTATATGGTTTTGATGCCTTTTCGTTGGAGGATCGTCGAAATAGAGAAATGGAGGGGAGGCAAGATCCTGGGCGTCGTCCTAAACGGGGCGGTCGAGGAGGCCGTGGTGGTGGAGGATGTCGTGGAGGACGTCGAGTTGATCAACTTGTTCCCGATCCACATGTCCCAGTAGATGAGCATGATGCTTTAGTTGATGGTGGAGGCCATGTTGATGTACCCGAGCCACTTACTACCATTCCTGATCCAGCTGTCATTGTGCCTGAGACGACTCCGCATCAGTCTACTGACCATGCTACAACTCAGCAGCCTCCACGTACTACCATTTCTGATCCACCTGTCATTGTGCCTGAGACGACTAGCCGACTTGATTGGTGTCCTTCTTTTGATCTAGGCCTCACGCCGACTCCACAACAGTCTAGTGACCATGCTACTACTACTCAGCAGCCTCCACCTACTACTATTCCTGATCCACCTGTCATTGTGCCCGCCATTGTGCCCGAGACGACTAGTGGACATGATTGGTATCCTAGTTTTGATCTAGGACTCACACCGACACCACCTAGTAGTCATGATGGTAAATAAGCATCTCTTTCTATTCTTCTCTCTTTTGCTATTTGCTGTTGAGTTTTAGTTCTAATATTGGTGATATTTTTCAGTCACCTCCTCGCAGTCTACTCAGTCATCACAACTTCCTCTTACACAAACCAGTGATTCTTCTCAAGCTGCCAATCCATCCAACTCTAAGAACATTGGCCAGATCATAGATGTTTACGAGCAACGACGTTCAAAGAGGGTACGTAAACCAACAAAATGTGGTACTGATGGTGAGAAGTGCGCGAAGCATAAATGAAGGTACTGCACTCGTTTCTGAACTTCTTATTCTTATAAATGATCTTTCTTTGTTTCTTGAAGAAAACCTGATATTATATAGTAAGATGAAGCATAAATGATAATATCAAATCAGTCACAGAATCAGTGAATTATAGAGTAAGATGAAGCATAAATGATAAATGATTATAGATGTTAAGCTGGGATGACACCATATTAATAAGGTTATGGACAACAGCAGCAATCATTCGGAATTGGTTTTCTTATACACATATATGTTAAGGTATTGAGCCTCGCCATAAGCATCATGCATGGATGGTTGATCTTGCAGGCTTACCATTCCATCAGAAAAATAGAATTATGTGACATGATATAATGCATGGATGGGATGAATTATAATCTCTAACTACAACTTGAGCATTCTGTGACCTGCATTAGTCTCAGCTATTTTCTCCCGTACAGTTTAATAATTTTTCTGTAAGTCTTTCTTAGACTGCAAATTTTACTGTTGTCTACCTATTTTGCATCCGAATTGCAGCTCTGGCACACAATTGGCTACCTGCTGAGATTGTTAAGGTTGATCACAATTTTAATTACTGTTGTCTTGTTCTTTTTTGCAGGATCTTGCGCCTTGGTTGCTTTCTAGAGTTCGGAAGTGTTTGACACAGCATAAACCAATCGAAGAATCGAAGTGTTTTGTTACAACTAGTTCAGAAGTGTTATTAGCTGAAGTGATCGAAGTTTATATGGTTTAACTGGATTAATGTTTTTGGATATTTTTATGATAAATATTTGCTGTTAAGTATATGTAATGTTCAGACAACTGTTCGATGATCCGTGCATTCTGTTGTTTTTTTTTTATGTTTTTAGATTTTACATTGATGTTGTAGTTAAATGGCTGTGTTGTTTTTCTGGGGAAAAACCAGGAAAACGCTAGTTACAACAGTGTTTACTGGTAAGAACATAACTTAGAACAACGTTTTTGATTTAAACGAAACTTAAAATAGCATTTTTAACTGTTAAACGCTATATCGTACAGTGTTTTAAGACAAAACAACAAATGAATTCGCGTTTTCAGAACAAAACTGTATTCCAGCTTTTTCAGTTTTCACTATAATGCTGTATCGTACAGCATTTTCACTGGTAACGCTGTTTTGTACATCATTTTCTAATACTTAAAAAACATAACAAAAGTTAATGTAGCGTTATGACTGTAAACACTGGTTGAATTAGCATTTTAAGAAAAAAGAAAAATAATTCCTGTTCTTCCCAAAACAGAGTTTTAAATGGCGTTTCCAATATAAAAGAAGTTTGAAGCAGCGTTCTTAGTTTCTAACAGAGTTTAATTTAGCGTTTTGCGCGTAAAACATATTCTGAATTAGCGTTTTGGGTTATGACTGTAAACACATGTTAAATTAGCGTTTTAAATTCTGAATTAGCGTTTTGAGTTTTAAATTGCGTTTCAGTATAAACGATGTTTGAAACAGCGTTCTCATCCTCTAACAAAGTTTAATTTAGCGTTTCCATAATAGCTGCTTCTTCCCAAAACAGAGGTTGAAATTGCGTTTCCATCTTCTAACAACTTTTAATTTAGCGTTTTATGTATAAAACAGATTCTAAATTAGCGTTTTGCTGTGCGAAAATGCTTGTTCGTCTAGCGTTTTATAAAAAATAGTTAAACTCCTATGTATAACCCGTATGTAGTTATTGTCATTACAAAGACCTCACTGCTGCTTACAGCTACTGCTCCTCACTCTCAAAACCTATCCTATATAAATTCTCAATTATCTTCTCTATCGTGTGAATTTTAATTTCAAGGTCGATTAATTTGGTCATGGCATCGGGCTCGGGTTCGAAATCAGATTCTATCTTGGCGTGGATATACATGGATGGTAATATTCGACAAACTCAATTAGATGGTTTTATTTACGATAAACCCGTTTCGAAGCATGTTAGACTTGATGCTAGTATGAATTTTGATAGTTTATGTGATTTCTTGTTTTCGAAATTGAAAATTGAGAAGAGTAAGTATGTTTTAAAGTTGTTTTATAGATGTAAAAATCCGGATGATATGAAATTTGGGATTGTGCCAATTGATGATGATGATGATGTTGAGTTGATATTTGGTGTAGTTGTTTCCAAGGGAACCCCGTATTTTGTTGAGATTTATGTAGAAAAAATTGTAAAATGTGGAGTGAATTAAAGTAGTTTAAATGAAAGTAGTTTGAGAATTGTGGAAACGAGTAGCATGGGTTTTGGGGGAGAAGCGAGTAGTAGTGCGTATTTTGGGGGAGGAAAGAGTAGTGATAGATATTTGGAGGGTAATGAAGTTGGTGAAAGTGGGATGGCAATTGAAAAACCAATGAATATGGCTTCTTTAGATGATTCGGTTTTAGTAACCCGCGGTGATGTGTTGAGTCCTATAGAGTTGAGAAAAGGGATGGTTTTTGGTTCGAAAGAGGAATTGTTACATTGTGTAAAACAATTTCACATTTGTAGTCATCAAGAGATTACAGTTATTAGATCGGATCATTTAAATTGGCATGTTGCTTGTAAATGGAAAAGTGATGGTTGTGCGTGGATGTTAAAAGCTAGGAAGCGTAGTGCACATGGCAATTTCCAAATAATGGAAACTTCGGGACCACACACTTGCATGAGCACCACCATGACACAAGATCACCCAAACTTGAACTCTTCGGAAATTGTTGAAGCGATCAAAGCACAAATTGTTGCTGATCCAGCTATCAAGGAGAAAGTATTAATGGCCACAGCGAGAAATGTTTTTGGTTACCAACCAGGTCGAAAGAAGATTAGAAATGCCAAGAAAATTACAATGGGTGAAGTACATGGTTCTTGGGAAGGATCATATGAAGACCTTCCATATTTGATGGAAGCATTACAGTCATTCAATGTCGGCACCAAGGTTGATTGGTTCTTTAAAGAGGATGAGTTGGGAGAACAAGGGAATTTAGAGGTATCTTTCTAAAAATACACACTAGTAGTACATTGTAATATATGTTTATGTTAGTTATACATTCTTATGTCTTTCACACCATGATATGACTTTTGATTGATATGTATGTTCATTTGAAACAGGAAGTGACATTCAAGAGAGTATTTTGGGCTTTTAAGCCCTGTATTGATGGATTTGAGCACTGCATCCCAGTCATTCAGATAGACGGTACTCATCTTTATGGACCATACAAGGGTGTTCTTTTGAGTGCTACAACAGTAGATGGATTCAGTCATATTCTGCCATTGGCATTTGCAATAGTCGAAGCTGAGAACTTATCAAGCTGGGATTGGTTCATGGAGAGGTTGAGGAGATTTGTGGTTCTTAGCAGGCATGGCATATGTGTCATATCTGATCGACATGCCGGGATTATGGCAGCCATGCAGAGTGTAGGATGGTGTGAGCCCCATGACCACCACCGATTCTGTATCAGACACCTTGCTGCGAATTTTTCATCTGCACATAGCAAGAAAGGGTTGAGGGATAGGGTTGTGGAGTTGGCTTCTCAGGTGCAACCGAAGAAATTTGATATGTTATGGGAGCAGTTGGTGGCAGTAGAGCCTAGGGCGGTTCAATGGTTTGAGAATAAGCCTTTGATGAAGTGGTCATTAGCACATGATGGACAGAAGCGCTTTGGTATTATGACTACGAACCATTCTGAAAGTTGGAACAATGCTATTCTTGATGCCCGAAAACTCCCGGTTACTTCTTTGGTTCGAGAGTTGTTTCTGAAGACTGTTGAGTACTTTGATCAGAGGCGCTTGGAGATTGCATCTCAAACTATCAAAGGTCAAATTTTCACTAAATATGCTAACAAGATATTGAGTCGATCTATGTCACGTGCTAGTGGGCACCATGTGAAGGTTTTTGATCGTGATACTTGGTTGTTTGAGGTAGTTACTAGGAAAGAAGGATTGAAGGGAGGTAATAGCCACACCGTTCGAATCCAAGAGTCCATGTGCTCATGTGGGAAATGGCAAACTTATCGGATCCCTTGTTCCCATTTGATTGCGTGTTGTGCCCACTTGAAAATGAAGCATGAAATGTTTGTTGGCGAGTGGTACAAGTTAGAGAACGTGTCAAAGATTTATAGTGGTATATTTGAACCGATACCTAAGAAAGGTGAACCACGTTGGCCAATGGAAATTGATTTTCCAAAAGTCATTCATGACAAGGATGTTGAGAAGAAGAAAGGAAGAAGAAAGTCGACAAGATTTCAAAATGCTATGGATTTTCAAGCACCTCGTGTGAAGAAAAACAAGTCATCAACGATTCCTAGCACTTCATAAGCGGATTTTTAGTTCGATAGTTTTTTAGTTATTCGTTTCTCACTTTTATTTGGATTATGTAATGGTTTAATGCCTTGTATTTTTATGCATATCCGGATTAAATTTGGTTCTTGTTTATATGGATATTTGATTTGGAGATGTACATTGATCTTGCCTTCTATTATGGTGTATATCTGTTAAAAAAATTTTAATTTTTTCCAGGGGCAGGTTTTAGCATTTCTGGTGCAAGGTTTCTGTGTGTTTTTCTTCATAAAACACTCTTTAAAATAGCGTTTCTGACTAAGAAACATTTTTAATTAGCGTTTTCTGTTTGAAACACTGTTTAAAGTAGCGTGTAATTGCTAAAACATAACTTAAAACAGCTTTTTCGTTTTAAAAACACTCTTTAAAATAGCGTTTCTGACTAAGACACATTTTTAATTAGCGTTTTCTATTTGAAACACTGTTTAAAGTAGCGTGTAATTGCTAAAACATAACTTAAAACAGCGTTTTCGTTTTAAAACAAATAAAATAGCGTTTTGAACATATAAACGCTGTATCGTCCAGCGTTTTAGGTCAAAACAAAATATAAATTAGCGTTTTTCAGAAAATAACTTTAATTGGCTAGGCACGTTTTCCGAATAAAACATGGTTTTAAACAGCGTTTCCAATATAAACACATTCTAAAATAGCGTTTTGTCTGATTATTAACAAAGTCTACATTAGCGTTTTCTTAAAAACAAAGTCTAAATTAGCGTTTTTGTAGAAAATAAAAAATTGTTTACCCAGTCAAACAAAGTCTGAATTAGCGTTCTTTGGAGAGACAAAGTTTAATTCAGCGTTTTCCACTTAAAAACTGAGGGTTTTGGCTGTTAACAAAGTTTGATTCAGCGTCTCACTGAATAACCAATTTTAAATTAGCGTTTTCAGAGGAAACATTCTTAAAGTAACGTTTTCAGACAAAACAAAATTTAAAATAGCGTTTTACTCCTATAAAGCAGGGTCTTAAATAGCGTTTTTTTTACAAAACAAAATTTAAAACAGCGTTTACAACAGAAAACGAACTCAATATTTTTTAAAACCAAAGTTTATTCAGCGTTTTATTATATAATAACAAAGTTTTAATTAGCGTTTTCCGACCAAAACAAAAGTTTAAGCAGCGTTTTCAGTTAAACCGCTCTCAACATTTTCTCAACTAAACGAAGTATTAAATAGCGTTGTCATGTAAACGATGTATAAAATAGCATTTTTCGAGAAAAAAATAAAAAAAATTGAAACACTACACGATGTAGCGTTTGAACGGAAAAACTTAAACGCTACATGAACCTTTGTTTTTGAATGATATTTGGGACCAAGTTTTTGAATTGTGATATTTGGGACCATTTGCTTTGAAATTGTGATATTGAGGGCCAACACCCATTTATTGTTTACCTGCGTTCCTGCGTTTCTAGTGTAATATCAGGAAAGGTAGTTAACCTTAGAAAGGAAGTTAACCTTAGAATCCTTATTCTCATATTTTAATACTTGATAGATGCTTATAAGTTGATATATTACCAGAGAATTAAATATTATATCCTTATATACTTGATGCTAAATTCTACATTAGGCTGCAACCTGTAGGCTACATTTACAGCTCTTATATATATATATATCTCTTTAACACTGCCAGTGAAAATCCAGCATGACTAGGTAATGCATGTCAGTTTGCAGAACCGTATGAACTATGATACAGCATGCTTTGTAAGTTGCTGGTATGAAATTTCACATCATTCTCAGACGGAATCACTTGCACTTTCAGTATTTGTACTTTTGTTTGTAGACATGAATTTACGACTTCTATTTGATCCGTTCACTGAAGCATCTTCATCTACATCTACATTAGAAACCACTTCCATATGTCTTTGCTTGGATTTAGATTTTAAAACCACTTCCTTCTCATCAACAAAAGAGAGGAAGGTCTGAAGACGGGCTGAACGTGAGCTTCCACCAGCTGAGTCTGGCTCCTCGGGATGATGTCGGATGAACTTACGCATTATAAGTATAAAATATATAATGAGAGCAAGCACACATGCCAATCCACATATTGCAAAAAGACCAGAGAAGCTTTTCAGTTCAAGCTGGTCCACTTCAAATTTTGTGGTTTGTGAAGTGCAAGCACTGCTCATCAGCCATTTATCATGGATCCTTTGGAGGTCTCCACTCTCGGACAGTTTTAGAATTGCAGTTGATAAATCAACTGCTACAGGGGAGTCCCGTGGAAAAGCCTGCAGAAAGGAACAAAAAAATTGCTAACTATAAAAGAGAAACCAAGATATGTTTCATATTCACCAACAGGTTTTCCAGTAAAAGATAATGCAAAGAAGAAAATCATAGTTTAAGAGACCAACAAAGTTTTAATAGTTTAAATCCATTTATACAAAAGATGTGCCTGGACCAATGATATGGTTTTGTCTAGGGAAGACTAATTGTTCATCTCAATCGAAAAATTCTGACAATTATATGGGAACAAAATTAGTCTTCCTAAATGATTATAGGTTACTAATTTCCTGCTGTAAAGTCAGTGTTATTACGTTGATAAACAGTGAGTTAAAGTGTCATTTGAGAAATAAATCTACAATATGAACTTTGCTGCTTGATAAGAGAATAAGAAACTGTAACAGGAAGCAAGAAAGCAAGGAAGCAAAGTAATATTCACTGGACAAAAGAATAATTTGGAAACTTATACAAGTACATTTCTAAAAAACACTAATCATTTAATTCAGTCAGCAAAAAAAAATACAAGTCAGATGCTGGTACTAAACTACTAATGTAGCCAATAAATGTGATTGTATTAAGGCCAAAACACTTCTTCCACCCTGATATTTAATCAATTGTACCTCGACCACCCTATTGTTTACTTTTGTTTCTCCATTACTCTAATGTCTGCTTATTTGCATCTCTACCACCTATTCTGTCTCAATCCATTGGAATTCTCACACCGGAATTGTACATGTCATTGGTGAAAGGCACTAAATGTATAGCTTCACATTGTTTGAAAGTGCTTAGCGTGCAACAGATGTGTGAGAAGAAATTAGACATTAAAGGTAGTAGAGCCTAGAGGCACAAATGAGCAAAAATTGGGATGCTGGAGATTAAAAAAATAAAATATACATTAAGTGCTAAAATACAAATATTAAACATCATGCCGATAAAGATATTTTAGCCTTGTTCTAGGGTTTTTACTATGCAGAAGTATCAGTGGAAAATCCAAATAATATTTCTACATTGATGATTTTGGTGGTTGGCATTGAAGGCTTTGATGATATTTGAAGAAAGAATGTCATCATCAATGTACAGAGAAAATGGAGACAATTTAAGTTAATACTAAATACTACTTCCTCCAGTTTTCCTCACAAAATTAACTAACATTTCAAAGTTATTCCAAAAATACAAAATTTGGAGTGGAACTGTCAATTCATTCGAATTTGGGATGCCCAAAGTTTGTCACTGGGAAAACATCTAACAATATACTTTAATCAGGATCTGGTGAAGATAAATGAATTTATACGAATTTCGAATTCAAAATATTATTAATAATTTATGTAGACATTAAAATTCAAAAAACTTCCAATGGTAACGAGGCACATCGTTTTCCTTCCTAACAGGAGATATCATTTTCTTGTAAGATATCTAAAATGGTCTAAAGTGAGCAGCTAGAAGGCCTAGTTATGAGTGCTATTAATAATAAACTAATTTCTTACTGACACTTATGATTGTGTTTTCATAACATATGAGTCCATATAAAGGTATATTTCCAGTGTCATCCATGTAAAAACTGTAATAGCTTTCTTAAATTGGAACAACTGAACCATAAAAAGCATGTACATGATGTATAGAGGAAAAACAAGTGTTGCTGTGTTTGTGTCAAAAAATTACTTACAAATCCCCAGCCAGTTCTGGTGAACTCTTGACCAACTATACTGAATTCACAATGTGATGCAAGGAAGAGTTCTACATATGCACGTTCATCAACAATTGCAGCAACACCACCATTCTCAGGACCACGCTTTAGTGCTTCAACATACTGATCGGGAGTTGTCAGAGGTTTAAGTCTTGACTCATTGATGCCTAGTTGATTAATTAAATAATTTCGAGAAAATGAACCCTGTTGGTAACCTATAGGGTCGTCACTCATTACCAAAGTTTGTATTCCTTTAATTGGTGATGAAAGCTTCTCAACTGTAAGGATTGATGTGAGACTCGCAGTATAGCTGGAATTGATTATCAGAACCACAAACAGCCATATGACAAGTATAAAGCGTCCGAGGGTGCTGACCGTATTTTCTCCTGCACAAACCAGTAAGTAAGGTATTGGCGGTTTTTTTTTTCTTTTTTTTGTTAAAAGGGCAGAAAGATGTGAGTTTATTATGCAACTATACTTACTGTGGGAAAAAAACATGGTTGAAAAGCTAAACCTGCAAAGTAAAAGAATATACATGAGCATGCCAGAAAAAAGCTAGAAGAGCCTGAACTTGAATGAGAATTTAGATCCGTTTGTTTGAAATATATTACAGTATTTTAAGAGAATGAAGACATGCTACTGAAAGAAACAAGCATCATGATTTACACATCATAAAATTTATGACTCGTTTTCAACTTCTTTACATCTTATAGAAGTATTTAATGGGAACATACCACAATATAGTCACACATTGCTGCCTTGGAGGGCCGCGAAAATCATCGTTTATCCTATGCTCCAAGATCCAAACAACTGCTCCGACAACCAGGAAAGATATTGCAGTGACAAGCCACATCTGACGAGTAAATGGCCTCAGAAAAGCCCAGGTACTTGTATTTGACTTCTTAACTGGTGCTACAACAACTAGCCCAGACTCGATATAAGGTTGTGTGAAATCAACCATCCTTGTCCGTGTGGTGGTAATAGCAATGTCACCTACTGCAGCATCATAAACCTGCATGGGGAATTATTTAATGAACTCAGAAAAACCACAGTACCTTAATTAGTTATGACTGAAACTTGCAGTGCCAACAAATTCAGATGTATAGAAAACAAAGAAAGAGTCAAAATCCCTAAATTAGATGTACGAAGGAAAGAAATGGTGCTTTCCTTATTACTTTTTAGAATGAAGATTGAAACTTCAATTGTCTTTTTCTTTTTAATTGGGTCGAACGGAAGCCATATTTTTGCCAATCCCAGCTCAACAATGAAGGCACACAAAGATGCTTTATTTACATTACAGGGTGGTTTGGCCTTGTACGACTTGTTAACTCATATAACAAATTCTTTTTCTTTCTATTTTGAACTCACAAACAAAATGTTAATTTATACTGACACTGTTATATTATTCTTACATTAGAGGTGATCAAGCTTACGAGCTCAGTGCCGTTCGGATTCTTATGCCCGTCACCAAATGCAATTAACTGATGAGGAACAGCATATGGCAACAAGTTCATGGCAGCATTGAAAACATCAATACAGTAACCTTTGAACATATTAGTTCCCGGTTCTTCGGTAACAAATTCATGAAAGCTAGCTCGATTTGTGACTGCAATTCGTAATTGCTTCCCATTCTGTGGAAATACCCATCCTCGGGGTTTAAGTGTTGTTTGTCCAGGCCAAACTACACTATATAGTTGTTGCGAAGATGATGAACGGTTTGGTGGCTTCGTGTAAAGTGCTTCAGGACGTACAACTGATAAGCCTGAGTAGTTTGACCAATATCCAATTCTCCTTATTCCCGTTCCAATCACATTTATGACTTCATAGGCAGGGTTAATAATGTCTTTATCTTGTGTAAACTTTATTGGTCCTGTGATACCTGTCATATTAACTTGCAAAATGCTCTCAAGTAATGAATCCCCTCCATTAAAAATAGTCATAGCATCAAGACGCAAACTCCCTCCACCTAGATAATTCAACCTCGAATCATTAGAAAACGATATATCTCCACCTCGATCAAAAAAATCATCAAGAGCATGAGCAAGTAGCCATACAGAGTCATAGGCATATAGACCATAAGTACTCAACCCAACAGGGTTCTTGATGTCCTTTTTAGTTAAATTGCTCCATTCAGAGACAAAGTTTCTTTTATGTTCTGAATCTGGTGTGTACATTCGCATTGTGATGACACCTTGTATGCTTTTTGATGCCTCTAAGGATAGGGGGCCACTAGTATCCCAAAGAGTAGATAACCAATTTGTAGCAAACCACACAGATCCACTGTTTGTCATCCCAAGAGATTGCGCCACAGCAAACACATCTAGACCCTGACCAGTGTAAGTATGAACAACATAAATCCGAGCCTCCATTAAAGCCACCTTGACCAAGACTTCTTTAATGTCACCTCGGGTTGAATCAGTCTCTAAAGGTACTCTGTATGAAATCTCACAGCGTCTTGTAGCTAGTTCATCTGCCAGTGCAGCTATTCCATTCCTTCCATGATCATCATCGATATAAATTGCAATGACTTTCCTCCAATCGTAGAAGCTAATAACATCTGATATTGCAGCCATCTGGTACAGATCATTCTGTGTTGTTCTAATGAAAAAAGGATACTGAAGCGAAGACAAGGTGGGATCCGTGGCTGAGAAAGACAGTAGGGGAATCTTAAACTCATTAGCCACGTGAGAAATCACATGAGCTAAGACGGAAGATTGCGGTCCTATTATGGCCACAGTATCACCCTCCATAAATTGCAAAGCTGTAACATTCAATGAGAAAACCACAATCAATTTAAATATATGAATATCTATTTGAACTTCAATTCACAAACTTGTATATGTGATCTTATGCAGAGAACAAAACACGATTTACCATCAGTAATGCCCAAAAATCCACTAGAATTTGAATCATGCATAGTGAGCTTCAGCTTGGTGCCATGAAGAATATGTGGACTAGAATTCACATCTTGAATTGCAGCTTGTACAGCAACTTTTGCAACTTTGCCAATAACAGAGTTAAATGTAAAGATAGAGCCAATGTTCACAGTTTCGGGCCTTTTTATCACATGAGCTCCACTAGAATGATATCCATTGTAGAGTAAACAACATAACAGAAATGCCGAGACTATACTCATGGCAAATTTGTAAGCATGAATCCCAGATTTCACCCTACTGGATTAAAGATAGCAAAACAACTTAGAAATGAGTTGTTTTTTTTATTCTTTTCCTAACTAGAGAAATGCTTCAATCTTAGCACCAAGTTGAGACAAACCCTATTATTTACTTGTTTTAGGTGGAGTGTCTAATAAATACTAGCTACTAGTATCTTCAAGTTAGAATAAACCCTACAAGATTAACAGAGAAAAACACAAATCGAGCGAGAGTAATCATGGATTGAAAAAAATCAAAAAATATAACGAAATCCTTAAGAGCAAAAAATATAAACAAGATTAAGAAAAGCTATTTAGCAATATAAGAGTAGCTGAAATGAAGGCGGCATATTATTATTACTATTATTAAGCAAGTGTGAAGAGGAAAGAAAGCGAGTAGAGAGACAGACCTGGACCTGGGTGGTGTTGCTGTGAGTGAAACAAGAGGCAACTTGTTGTCATTAAAAATCATAAAGGGTTAAATTTTAAAAAAGTAAATCTTGACGGAAGAAAAACAACCTTGCAAACACAAACACTTAGGTCCGTTTGGGAAATCTTATTTTTTAAAAATAAGTTACTTATTCTAGAAAAAAATTAGGAAATATGTACTTTTTTTGAAATAAGTAACTTATTTTTGTAAGATTACGAATATTAAAGTCTCCATACACATTTTTTTCTTAAAAAAATATGTAAATACAAATTTTTTTCCAAAATAAATAACTTATAAATTAATCATCAGATTTTCCAAACGGTCGGTTACTCAGATGTAAGTGCATGTTTGGCAAATCCGCCAAAGAACTTATAAGTAACTTATTTCGGAAAAAAATTCGTATTTACGTACTTTTCTTAAGAGAAAAATGTGTATGGGAAGTTTAATATTCATTATCTTGCAAAAATAAGTTACTTATTTTAGAAAAAAGTACATATTTCCTAACTTTTTTCCAAAATAATTAATTTATTTCTGAAAAATAAGATTTCCCAAACGGGCCCTAAATCTGCACTACACAGTAAAGAGTTGGTGTAGTTTATCTCATATATGTATATTGCTAAATCTGATTCACACCCACATTAAACGTGTTGTGTTAATATATTTTTATTTATGGTAGCACATGAGTCACATGTCAAAGTATGAACAGCGTTTGTAAATTCTAAAAAAGAACAATAGGCCTAAGGACAAATTCTTAGCAGAAAATGAAACACTGCCAAAGCGGGGTGAGAGATTCCTGACCCCGACTCTTCAAATCTTTACATCCCCACAATACATACATCATCAAGTCCTCCTATATCGACTCACCGTCACGTGTCAAGAGCATTTTCCTGTATTTACTTGGATCGAATGAATGAAATTTTTACTATTAATTGCACTAGATTATAGAAAGCTAGCTTCAATACGGATTGCTTTAATTTACAATATAAGTTTTTATTTTTTTCGTTGCGCGTTAATGGTAATGTTCGATGATCATATTGTGACAATAAATATCTTTTGGGTAAGGGGAATCTAAAGACATCTTTTGGTTTCGTTTAAAAAAAAAAACACCTTTAGGAAAATAATCTAAAGTTAACCTATGAAATGAAGACACATAAGCAAAATTATTAATGTCCCTGCGGGGCCCTTTTAAATAACATGTACAAATTAATCAAAATTATTTAATTTTAATTTAGTAACTTTAGGAAATTATCTAAAGTTAACTTTAAATTCTTTTTTCCCATATCTTTTTAGGTGTACATAATTTTTTTGAAATATGTACCTAAAGAGATCGATATTTTGTGTCTATATCTTTTGATTGTTGTTTTTAAAGTGTTGATGTCTTTCTTGCGATTAGAATTAGAAAAATGATTAACAAATGTACTTTCAACGTTTTTCATAAGTTTATTAGGATGATCATCTTCTATTGAACTGTTATATTTGCATACAATTATATATTAACTTTTGATTTATTACTACTATTAAGTATTATTGAAATTTCAATAATTCGTTTTGTGGATTTATGACAAGTGGATTTTATATCCATTTGGAGCGTTCCATATCGGCTTAAATTGATTAACTTGGCCTCAAGTTTGTGGTAGTTTTGATGTGTTTTTGTTTAGTTGTGCAGATTCTTGATTCGTCGTTTAGGGTTGATTGTTTTCATCATTGTTGGAGTGGAATTCAAGTATAGGAATGATGAATGGAGACTTGTGTGGAGCTACCATAATGATTTGAAGACTAGAGAATTGATGACGGAAGTTGGTACAAAAAGAACGGAAGGAAAAGACGAAGAAACGAAGAAACGGAGGAGAAAATGGCGAATCGATAGCAACTAGCGCGCAGGTAGCGCCTGAGACGCGTAGGCTGCCTGCGTCTCCTGCCCATCGCGCAGGCAGCGCGTGTGGCGCGCAGGCTGCTCTCGCGCGGTGCTGAAAAATTACAGTTTTGCCCTTTTTACTATTTTGGCCATATCTTGAGTTCTACAAGTTCGTTTTGGACGATCTTACTGTCCACGCGAAGCTAACGAGATTCTCTATCATTCTAAAGTGGTCCAGATGTCCAAACACAACTGGAACGGCCCAGAAATAATGAAGAAAAGTCAGTTTGAAGAAAAGTCAGTTACGAATTTTCCTTTAAAACAGAATCAGTTTAGGAAACGTATTCTATTTTAATTCTGATTTGGTAGTTTCCTTGCTGGGCAAGACTTCTAGAGCCTATTTAAACACATCCTACCATTGTAATTATCACCATTACATATCAATTACTTAGGTTTATTTATATCTTTTCATACTTTATTTTTATCATGGTTTCATTAGATCCCATTATGACGAGCGGTTCGATTATGAACTAATCGTTGTCATGGGATTCTAACGGAGTTTTCTATGTAACTTAGTAGTTTGATTGCTTTAAAGATTTATGTGTGGTGAATTCTTGATATCCTCGTATGGTTATGCTTCATGTGTTTAGATGCATCGCGAACATCTAATTTGTTAATCTTTTGTGAAACGAGAGTGGATTTTGAGATTTAGAACTTGCCATGCTAGCATAGGATATGTTGATGTTTTAACATCATGATTTGTAGCGTAAATAGAGATATTATGCTGCCCTATGTGATCTTAATAGACAACTTGATCTTCAACCGTTATGTTTTCAAATCTTATAGAGATATAGGGTCTAAGCATAATTGGTGTCTATTCATCTTCTATCTCTTTTGTGGATGTATGTTTAGTTTGGTATTCGTATACTGAGAGGTAGCGTTTACTTGTTTCGTGTTGTCTGATCAGATATCATAACCATCACATGCATTGATTAAAGGCATCAACTCTAAGCGAAGTATTTAATGAAGTTAGGATCCCATGTTTACTCTTGTAGAAGTAATTCGATTTTAATTTTCATTAGATAATTAATTCTTAGTTGTTCTTAGTTAATTTAGATAATCAAAACCCAAATTTGTTAATTGTCTTAGCAGTGAATAATAATCATACATTGTAAAGCATAATGTAATGTAATATGTAATAGAGGACATATATAACTCAACTAGGATAAAAGATAAATAATATTAACTCTATACAGAGATCGTGAAATTTGAAGAACAGGCACCGACAAGGATCAAGTCGTTGAAAGAAGTTCATTAACATGATCAAGCCTCAGTGACAGAATAGGATGTACAGATGATTCAGTTGAAGGGCCAAAAGATTCCATGTATTTATTGAAGATACTGCTGCAGGCTAGTCAATTGGAATATAGCGAAGGTGTGAAGATCAAGATCAGTGCTAGTCACTTATGAACCAGACCAGTGCACTAAGTGTCAGCACATACGAGAAGGATCAACACATTAATTCACAGAAAGAATTGCCAAAGCCTATTGACGATCAAGGACAAACATAATATCTCAAGGTATTGTCAAAAAATAATTTACTCTGAAAATTAACTAAGTAACAGATTAATTAATTATTTATAATAAATAATTAAATTAATCTGGTGCTTGAACTATTTTCCGAGAAGAATTAATTCAGCAGAATATTTGAAACAAAGAGAGAAGCTCAAAAGAAGCAGCAAAAAATAGTAATACTATTCACGGTTACTATTCACTGTTACTATTCATATGGCGGGTACTATTCATATGACGGCTACTATTCATATGGCGGCTACTATTTAAAAAGTGGCTACTATTCATATGGCGTCTACTATTCAAAAAGTGGCTGGAGGGGCCCACGGGGGTTGTTGAAATAGTATAGCATAGTAAATTTCTATAATCTATAAATAGGCATGCTGTATTTCATTTCAAAACACACCTCAACACACAACTTTCTCTTCTCTCTCTTATATCTTATCTGTGTAAGCTGCTAGACAGTCCATCTAGTAGGAAAGCCGGCTTGGCCCGCTTTCAGGAAGTGTCGGGTAGAAGGTCCTCGTGCCTAAACTATCCTATGAGTGTTTGATTTTGTAGCTGATCCATATGATTAGATTGTGTAAAAAACCTCCGGGTTTTATCTATTAAAAGATATTTCCCAAACAGTTGTGTTATTTCGATTCAGTATTTTTGATCTCATATCCACATCAAAAATCGAAATATTTTTTAAATAACGTATTCAACCCCCCTTCTACGTTATTCCGGACCTAACAATTGGCATCAGAGCCACTCTGTTATTATACAACAATTAAGATCCGAAAAGCTATACAATCATGTCAGAGAAGAATTTCAGAAAAACTAAGGGAAAGGAAGGCAGGTCTGAGAAAGTGGACAAGTCCAAGATCAAATGCGATAATTGTGGTGAGAAAGGACATTTTGCACCTGAGTGCAATAAAGCCAAAGCTGATAAAGGTCAAGCCTACATCACAAAGAAGAAGGACCGGGCTGGCACTTCAGACTCTGAAGATAAGGTGAACTATGCCTTGATGGCAAATGCTAATAGTATCTCTGAAGCTACTGAGACCAAGGTACCTCATTCTACTCTAGCTTTTGATACTACTGATATATCTGAGTTAAGACTCTTTCTTAAAACCTTGCATGTTAGCTACAGAGATCAGACTTTAGAAAATGAAAGAATAAAATCTGAAAGTCTAGAGCTTAGAAATAGAAATGACTATCTAGAATTAGAATTAGTCCAGATGTTAAAAATTCAGAAAGAGGGAGATGATGCTATTATTGTTAAAATTGAATTATTGAAAAGGCATGCTTATCTTGAATCTGAACTTGCTAAAGAAAGAAACATTATTAAAACTTGGACTAACTCTGGTAAAAATACTCAGATTATCATAGAGAATGATTGTTGGAAAGAAGGTCTAGGTTACATTGATAAAAAGAAAATTGCCAACCTAGAAGCTGAGACCTCTAAACCTGTATTTACTGAAAGGGCTGCAAAGCCCAAAATTAATCCTGTGAGGTTTGTACCAAAATCTGACAAACCAAAACAGGAAGTCAAATCAGTAAATATTGACTTAATGTCTCAAAAACAGCTTAAACACAAGCTGAAGGAGATAAAAAGAGTGAACAAGGTAAAAGAACCTAGGAAAAACAGAAATGGAAAGGTAGGCATCAATAAAAGCAATAACTATATGCCTATTCCCAATACTCCTAGGAAGAAATGTTACAACTGTGGAAATCCTAACCATCTTGCTACTTTTTGCAAGAAGAATATAAATATAAACTCTATACCTCCTAAGTCAGGAGTTAAGAGTGGTTCAGTTAGGTTTAAGCCACAGAATCCTTGTTTTCACTGTGGAAGTATTTGGCATTCTATTTATACATGCAAAGAGTATCATAATTTGTATTATGCTTATTATGAACTTAAACTCTCTTTGAATAAATTTAAGATTGATTATACATGTATAAATTCTGATAAAAAGAATGTTAGCACAAACTCTGATAAGACTTCTGCTGCAAAAGCTAACAAACTTAATAAGGCCAAAGGATCCAAGCAAGTCTGGGTCCTTAAAACTAATCATTAGTGGTCTTTTTGATTGCAGGGTAACAGGAAAAATATCCTTGTTCTGGACAGTGGATGCTCAGGACACATGAATGGAAATAAAGCCCTGCTATCAGAATTTGAGAAGAAAGCTGGCCCAAGTGTTTCTTTTGGAGATGGCAACATAGGAAGGACTCTGGGATATGGCAATATCAATCTGGGGAATGTCATCATTGAATCTATAGCTCCAGTCTCAGGACTCAAACATAATCTACTAAGTGTGAGTCAAATATGTGACAGAGGTTATCATGTGGATTTCTTTGAAGAACACGGTGAAGTTGTAAGAAAATCTACAGGAAAAGTTGTTCTGAAGGGATACAGGTATGGTAACATTTATGAAGCCAAGCTTTCAACAAACTCTGATGGCTCTGTAATTTGTCTACTGAGTAGAGCATCAATTGAAGAAAGCTGGGATTGGCACAAGAGACTTTCTCATCTGAATTTCAACAGCATTAATGAGCTAGTGAAGAAAGATCTTGTGAGAGGATTTCCCAAATCAGTTTTTACTCCAGATGGCCTATGTGACTCATGTCAAAAGGCAAAACAAAGGAAAACTTCATTCAAAAGTAAGACTGAATCCTCAATTCTTGAGCCATATCACTTATTGCATGTTGATTTATTTGGTCCAGTAAATATAATGTCTATTGGAAAGAAAAGATATGCTTTGGTTATTATTTATGAATACACCAGATATACATGGGTATATTTCATGCACAAGAAAGAAGAAACTGCATCAATCTTAACAGAGCATGTCAGACAACTGGACAAAGGATCTAAGCATACAGTGAAAATCATAAGGAGTGATAATGGCACTGAGTTCAAGAATGCAGTCATGGAAGAGTTTTGTAAAGAAAATGGAATAAAGCAAGAATTCTCTGCACCTGGAACTCCACAACAAAATGGAGTAGTAGAGAGAAAGAACAGGACTCTCATAGAAGCTGCAAGGACCATGCTTGATGAAGCAAAGCTGCCAACTTACTTCTGGGCTGAAGCTGTGCAAGCTGCTTGTTTCACACATAATGCTACACTCATAAGCAAGCATGGTAAAACACCATATGAGATGGTGAAAAATAAGAAGCCGAACCTGAAGTACTTTCATGTGTTTGGATGTAAATGTTTTGTTCTGAAGACTCATCCAGAATAGCTTTCCAAATTTGATTTAAAAGCTGATGAAGGAATCTTTGTTGGATACCCACTATCGACAAAAGCATTCAGAGTCTACAATCTGAGAACAAAAGTGGTCATGGAATCTATCCATGTGTCTTTTGATGATAAAAAGATAACAGGACTTGAAGATTTTGATGAACATGACCAGCTGAGATTTGAGAATGAAGAAATAAATATTGATCTACAAGATTCTGATACTCTTTCAGACAATATTGTTCAATCTATACAAGTAGATCAGACTGTAGCACATGTTGAGGGGGAGCAAGTGAACGATGAAAATGAACCCCAATCAAGTGAAGAAATATCAAAGAATGCATCTGCCACTAATGATTCATTAAACTCTGATTCATCAAACTTTGAAAACAACAACTCATGGGGAGCAAACAATGATTTTGGATCTACTAGTCATCACTCTCAACACAATTATTAACTTGGGGAATCATCAAGATCAAATCTGCCGAGACAAAGGGTATGGAGTAGAGCGCATCCCTTTGAACAGATCATTGGTGAACCGGACATGGGTGTACAGACTAGAAGAGCAACACAGAATGAATGCAATTTCGCAGGATTTTTATCTCAAATTGAACCTAAAAAGGTTGATGAAGCTCTTGATGATCCAGATTGGGTAACTGCAATGCAGGAAGAACTCAATCAGTTCGAAAGGCAGAAAGTGTGGAAGCTGGTGCCAAGACCAAAAGATAAATCTGTAATTGGCACTAGATGGGTGTTTAGGAATAAATTGGATGAAAATGGTATTGTTACGAGGAATAAGGCTCGATTGGTAGCAAAGGGTTACTCTCAAGAAGAAGGAATTGATTATGATGAAACCTATGCTCCAGTTACAAGGCTTGAAGCAATCAGGATGTTCTTAGCATTTGCTGCACACTCCAACTTTAAGGTTTTTCAGATGGATGTGAAGAGTGCATTTTTGAACGGAGATCTAGAGGAAGAATTCTATGTTGAACAACCCCCTGGGTTCGAAGACAAGGAATTTGAAGGTTTTGTGTACTTTCTCTTCAAAGCTGTCTATGGTCTCAAGCAAGCCCCTCGAACATGGTATGATACTCTATCCAAGTTCTTACTTGAAAATGGTTTTACAAGAGGTATCATCGACAAAACTCTCTTTCATAAAAAGCATAAAAATGATATAATTCTGGTGCAAGTATATGTGGATGATATAATATTTGGTTCTACTAATGATTTGCTATGCAAGAGATTTGCTAAGCTAATGCAGAGTAGGTACGAGATGAGCATGATGGGTGAGTTGTCCTTCTTCCTTGGACTTCAAGTTGTTCAGAAGCCTGATGGTATTTTCACCTGCCAATCAAAATACATAAAGGATCTTCTGAAGAAGTATGGGATGGAAGAAGCAGCTACTGCCAAGACCCCGATGCCAACTGTAGTCAAGCTTGATGAAGATAAATCTGGTAAGTCAGTTGACATCACGAAGTATCGAGGTATGATCGGCTCTCTCTTGTACTTAAATGCTACTTGACCAGATATTATGTTCGCAACTTGTCTATGTGCTAGATTCCAGGCTAACCCTAAAGAGTCACATCTTATAGCTGTTAAACGTATTTTCAGATACCTTAAGGGAACCCCCAATCTTGGGATTTGGTACCCTAAAGGAACAGGTTTTGACCTAATTGGCTATACAGATTCTGACTTCGCAGGTTGTAAGATTGATCGGAAAAGTACTTCTGGAAGCTGTCAGTTTCTAGGAAGAAGGTTGGTATCTTGGTACAGCAAGAAGCAACACTCAGTATCTACCTCGACAGCCGAAGCAGAATACATTGCGGCAGGTAGTTGTTGTGCTCAGATCCTGTGGATGAGGAATCAACTTCAGGACTATGGACTCATGTTGGACAAAATTCCAATTCTATGCAACAACACGAGTGCCATTGCCATTGCCAACAATCCAGTTTAACACACCAGGACTAAGCACATTGATATCAGGTATCATTTCTTACGAGAGCATGTCATGAATGGAACTGTGATATTATATTTTGTTCCCACAGATCAATAAATTGCAGACATCTTTACTAAACCACTGGATGAATCCACTTTCTCCAGGTTAGTTGGTGAACTTGGGATGTTAAATCTGTCTAATTAATTTTGGATAATCAATAACTGCAATTTTTTATAAGTTCACATGTATTTTAAATGTCCATATGTTTATAACTTGTGAATTTATTTGCATCCAGTCTTCTTTTTATAGTTATCTCTATATTAATTACCATGCTTATAAATGCTATATTTTATGGTAATTAGTTAGTAAATAACTGTGTTAATAGTAGCATAATTAAATAAATATTTTATTGACATATATCAATTAATGATATTTTGTTAATTTTATGTCTATTTAATTGTGAGTTTATCTGATTATTGTGGATTAATTCTTGATTTACTCTATGACTATTTTTAAATCCATAATAATTAGAAGTATTAAATATGTGTATATGTATAGGCTGATAGGTTTCGGCGATAAGATGTTTTTTCGGCCGACAGGTTTCGGCGATAAGATGTTTATTCGGCTAATTAGGGTGTTAGGTGAGAAATTATTGAGCAGTGTTATTTTTTCAAACATAACCTATCACTATTACACCTAACCCACTAAACCTTGAAACCTTATAAATGTTGAGTTTTTGTTTGTGTTTAACATCATCATTTTTCAGATATACAGAGCATATACACACAATTGCTGAATATTTCGAGCTTTGATCGGAAATATCTCTCAATCTAGCTGGTGGTTTTTAGATCGGATTTCATATTCTTGCTTTATACATCATCCTTTATAAAAACTAACCCTTGTTTTTGAATTTCCTCAAAGTTTTGAAAATGGCATTGCAGGGAAGCTTTTTAATTGCTAAAGTTAATCCTATTTCCATTCAGCAAATCGAAACCATTCAGGATGAGCAATTTCGGGCTTGGACACAATTTCTGAATGAACATTCATTAATTCGTTATGCTTTAGTTACACCAGTGCAGCTTAACCATGATGCATTGCGTGAACTATATTACAGTGCGGTTAACACTTCTGGACAGGACGGGTGTGCATTCACATATCGACTATTTGGTAGGTCGATTAGAGTCACTGAACGAGATGTTAATCGAATTCTTCATTTTCCTATGGAAAATCTCATTTCTGATCCTACACCTGAACAGATTGAAATGTTCTTTCGTTTTATAAGGTACCAAGATGGCAATTTCAATACTGGTAATCTTTCTAGAACATTTCTAACCCAGTACTGGAATTTCCTCTTTCACACTCTTAACCATGTTTTTTCCTCAGATAGAACAAATCAAGATCGAATACCTGAATTTATTCAAATAATAAGGTATGCGGTCGCCAATAATTTGAGGATTAATTTTTGGAAAATAGTGCTTGGTCAAATCATTTTAAAAATGAAACGCTTGGGAACAAGAGATGTTCAGACTCAAAATGTCAAATGTCTATATCCAAGGTTTCTACAGTTAATATTAAATGATTTTTTGAATGATGAAGACAGGGTACGCTTGGAAAATGGTCTAAAGGTGGAATGTTCTTCCATGAAGACGAACGTAATTAATTACATAAGCAAAAAGAAATATACGGATGTACCTACAGTCATAACTGAATATCTAAAGACTATCCCACTTCTGTTGGTACCATGACCAGTAAGAGCAGGTATACACAAGGTAATATTTCAATCCCTGCCATTCCAACCTCTGTATTCCCTATTGTGTCACAGGAAATCCAATTTCTACAGTCCCTAGTGGCCATCTTACCCGACCAAGAGCAGGAAATCCCACCGACTCTAACACAGGTCGAAGAGCCCATTCTACAAATGCAAACACAAACACAACAAACTCCTACACCTCAATTGTCACTTAAATGACCAGTTATTCACATTATTGAGGGAGATAGTGCCTCAGCAGCACCACATAAGGAGTTAGTTACATCAGCCGCTCTACCTCATTCTAAACGGAGTAAACCCAATGAACCTGAGGTAACCGCAACTGTTAGTGAAACAATTCTTTCTTATCCAATGAGTGTAAATGTAAATGAGGTTGAATTGACGGGAGCAACAATCTTAAGTTCCATTTTACGGAACATAAGAGTGGTTGATGATCTTCCTAAATATAAAATGCCTTCGCAGGCATCCGAGGTGGAATTACCTACCTCAAAAACTGCTGGTGAATCTTCCATTTTACGGAAAGATCCATCGGTAGGTGGTTCTTTTATGAACCAAGTGTCTTCACAGACATACGAGGGAAACTTGGGTTTTGTGCCATTTAATCGATTCAAGTTTAACCTCCCAGAGGAAAAATCTCTGGATCTCTTTCGAGATTTACCATTCTTTGCCAATGGTCGGTAACTCGCTTCACGCGAGGACGGAAGCTCACGAACTTTCATTGCACCATCCGTGACCTCTGAAAAAGGGGCTAGGATGATTTCATTTGCAGGTACACATATCGGTGGAAGCTCTAGAGGAATGTTGAGGGATACACCAACAGACACATGTAAGTGTAACCCAAACCACTAAACCGAGTGAATATAGAGTGTTGAGTGAAACACCTGCAGAACGTACAAGTGAGCAACCTACTCAACCACATGCACTTGTAACCAGAAAGGAATACAACAGACTCCTTACACGGGTCTAAACAATGGAGAAAGAGTTACAAAATATCTGTAAGTCCATTGTAGAAATCAAAAATTTGCAACTTATTCAACATGATGCATTCCAGGTTCAATTACGTTCCATGGCAGCCCAGTTTAGTCATGCAATCAACTCATTAGTAAAGCCATCTTTGTCTAAATTACCAACTCCACATCCTACTACTCTGGAGGATAACCCAACTGAGGGGGAGAAGGTGGATGATCAAGAAAAATCTACTAGGCGTAAGGGCAAGGAAAAGGTTGTTGACACGAAATTAACTTGAAGATATGTTCAGTCTAGAGGAACAATTGTCTTGCACTTGGAAATCTGGAAAATGTATATATGATCCAGAATGTACTTTAATATTATTTATCTTTGTATTACATTTTTTGTTGTATCAGTTGAGTTATCCTCTAGGAATTTGCTTGTCAAACCCTAACAATCAAATAGGGGGAGATTGTAAAGCATAATGTAATGTAATATGTAATAGAGGACATATATAACTCAACTAGGATAAAAGATAAATAATATTAACTCTATACAGGGATCGTGAAATTTGAAGAACAGGCACCGACAAGGATCAAGTCGCTGAAAGAAGTTCATTAACATGATCAAGCCTCAGTGACAGAATAAGATGTACAGATGATTCAGTTGAAGGGCCAAAAGATTCCATGTATTTATTGAAGATACTGCTGCAGGCTAATCAATTGGAATATAGCGAAGGTGTGAAGATCAAGATCAGTGCTAGTCACTTATGAACCAGACCAGTGCACTAAGTGTCAGCACATACGAGAAGGATCAACACACTAATTCACAGAAAGAATTGCCAAAGCCTATTGACGATCAAGGACAAACATAATATCTCAAGGTATTGTCAAAAAATAATTTACTCTGAAAATTAACTAAGTAACAGATTAAGTAATTATATATAATAAATAATTAAATTAATCTGGTGCTTGAACTATTTTCCGAGAAGAATTAATTCAGCAGAATATTTGAAACAAAAGAGAGAAGCCCAAAAGAAGCAGAAAAAAATAGTAATACTATTCACGGTTACTATTCACGGTTACTATTCATATGTCGGTTACTATTCATATGGCGGCTACTATTCAAAAAGTGGCTACTATTCATATGGCGGCTACTATTCAAAAAGTGGCTGGAGGGGCCCACGGGGGTTGTTGAAATAGTACAGCATAGTAACTTTCTATAATCTATAAATAGGCATGCTGTATTTCATTTCAAAACGCACCTCAACACACAACTTTTTCTTCTCTCTCTTATATCTTATCTGTGTAAGTTGCTAGACAGTCCATCTAGTAGGAAAGCCGGCTTAGCCCGCTTTCAGGAAGTGTCGGGTAGAAGGTCCTCGTGCCTAAACTATCCTAGGAGTGTTTAATTTTGTAGCTGATCCATATGATTAGATTGTGTAACAAACCTCTGGGTTTTATCTATTAAAAGATATTTCCCAAACAGTTGTGTTATTTCGATTCAGTATTTTTGATCTCATATCCACATCAAAAATCAATATATTTTTTAAATAACGTATTCAACCCCCCTTCTACGTTATTCCGGACCTAACATACATTGTTGCATAGGTACATCTATTGAATTAAAACCATTACCAGATCTCTGTGGGAACGAACTTGACTTATTCATATATTACTTGTGACCACGTACGCTTGCGTGATTTAGTGCAAACAAGTTTTTGGCGCCGCTGCCGGGGATCATCGGTGTTTTATTTTTAGTTTATGTGCTTGTCAACAGTGGTCGTTAGAGTTCACTGACTCAGATTGTTTCTTACATAGTTGTTTAGTTTTATGTGTTGCAGGTAGCAACGGGAGAACCAGCAGCAACAGCGAAAGCATTGATGTATTATTCTCAACCAAAGATCAATGACGTCCAATTTAGCATTGTCAGGCCAGCTATTGCAGCTAATACTTTCGAAATCAAGCCTAGCATAATTCAGATGGTGCAGAATTCGGTTCAGTTTGGGGGTGCTCCGACTGAAGATCCTAACATGCACATCCGGGACTTTATTGAGATCTGCGACACTTTCAAGATCAACGGTGTGTCAGAAGATGCTGTGGAATTGAGACTTTTCCCGTTCTCTTTGCGGGATAAAGCTAAGGGCTGGTTGCACACTCTACCAGCAGGTTCTATTTTGACATGGAAGGATCTTGCTCAGAAATTTCTCACTAAATTTTTCCCCATGGCAAAGACCACAGCAATCAGGAATGCTCAAACTCAGTTTTCACAACAGTCTGAAGAATCTTTGTGCGAGGCTTGGGAGCGATATAAGGAGATGCTAAGGAAGTGTCCACATTATGGGATGCCTGATTGGATGGTGATTAACTGATTTTATAATGGCTTGGGTGCACAGTCAAGACCCATGCTAGATGTAGCATCAGGTGGAGCTTTGTGGGCTAAGAGCTATGCGGAAGCTTATGAGCTAATTGAGATGATGGTTGCGAATGAATACCAGAATCCAACTCAGAGATTATCACAAGGCAAATTAGCAGGAATTCTGGAAGTTAATACAGTCATAGCTCTAGCAGCTCAGCTAGAGGCACTTAATAAGAAATTAGATTTTATGTCAAAGCATGGGATGCCTCAAGTTGCTAGTGTTTGTGAGCTATGTGAGGGCGCACATGAGACGAGTCAATGTGCCATATCTTCTGAATCGGTACAGTTTGTGAGCAACTTCCAGCAACCTTCGCAACCAGCTCCAGCCACCTATCATCCCAATTTCGGCTGGAGCAACAATCAAGATTTTCAGCAGCGACAGTTTCATGGGGATGATGGTCAATTTTCGAATGAAAAATCTGAATTGGATGAATTGAGGTTGATGATTAAAAGTCAGGCGGTATCTCTCAAGACATTGGAGAATCAGATTGGGCAAATTGCAAGTGCCTTTCTCAACGGACCGCAGGGAGTTCTTCCTAGTGACACATAGGTGAATCCAGGAAAACAAGATGGCATGAAGCAGGTTAATGCCATAACACTCAGATCTGGAATAGTCACGAACGATCAGAATTCAGCAATTGAGGATGAAGAAGGAATTCATGATCAGGATCCTACAGAAAAAGAAGAAAATTCTGTTTTGTCAGAACCTGTAGTGGATAGTGATGAGGAGGAAGAGTGTGATTCACCAGGCTTGGCTGATCTCCGGGATTCTAAGGTGCTGGTTGATGAGGTGGTTTCATGGTCAAATCTTGAGGATAGTGCAATTGAGTCTTTTCTTGAGGAAGATGTTTTGATTGAGGGTAATGAAGATCTTCATGAGTTATATAAGAATTTTACTTCTGATGAGATGTTAGAGGAATTGAAGGTCATTTGTTCTAAGCATGAAATTCAACTTGAGGAGAGTTCTTTTGATCCTAAGTTTGTTGTGAAGACTTCTGTTGGTGAACTACCCGCTTTCGTTCCTAATTTGTCTATTTCCACTCTTGCTCAGTCTTTGGTGGTTAATATTGAAAATCATCATATTGAAGAAGCTTCCAAACTCGAGCTTAAACTATCAGATCACCTGAGGTATGCATATTTGGTTCAATCATCTACTTTGCCTATTATTATTGTTGCTAACTTGTCAGGTAGTGAAGAGAACATTGTTGCTGACACCTTTGAAGAGCGAAGAAGGCTGAAACTTGTTATCAAGGATGTAGCACCGAAAAAGATAATTAAATGGCCATATTAAGTTACAGTATAGATATTTTCAAGAGAAAAAGCCATGGCCATGTCTAGCTAAAGACTTTAAGCAAAGGCGCTTCGTGGGAGGCAACCCACGTGTTTCGGTATTTTTAGGTATGTTTCCTACTATCCCTTGTATTTACTTCCATTCAATGCGGACATTGAATATTTTAAGTTTGGGGGTGGTTTGGGGGATGAGTAGTGTATAGGTAGTTATTTGTGATTATGAGTCATTGTGTTCATGTAAGATATTATATTTTACATGTTAGTGGTAATTCATTCATATTTGTTCGTGTTATTTATGTTTGTTTCATGTAGGACATTCTGTTATTTTGTTTTTCTTTTACCATGTGAGTTCATTTTAGTTGCATTTTCATGGCATGCATATTTCATGATCCCTTAGAACGAGCTAATTCTGATTGGTAGGTAGATGTCTAATTGAGTGTGGTAATGATGAATAGAGGGTTGATTTATAGTTCCTATGGAATTGACTTGCATGTTTCAAAAACAAAATTTTTACACAGTCTCATTGGTTGCTTTTGAGCTAGGTTAGGGTCATGCTTGTTTGGTTGTTTTGAGATTGAATCACTTGTTTATATTTAGAATTTTCGTTATTCCCTTGATGGCGTAAGGACACTAAAGTCTAAGTTTGGGGGAAACCAGGGATTTCATGCTAGTTGTTGGCTAGGTGTCAAATGGCTAGTAACCGACTCATATTTATATGAGTAGTCTAGGGTTGGAATTGAGAATTCTCATTCCAGATTGCGTATATGAAAAAAAAAATAGAAAAAAAAGAAAAGGAAAAAAAAATCATGTAAATATTGTTAAATGCAGAATTAACCAGGGTGAGCTCTTTAATACTCGAGCAATTAAGTCTGAGGGGACTAAGTCCTAGTAACCTAAAGCCCTTGTGGTTTGGGATTGCTGACCTAACACTCGCTACATGAGTATTATTGTATAAGCCTTTTGGGGTCTCATCCATTGCACGGTTAAATAATCATGCTTATATATAGTATTATGTGTCGTAGTTGTTAGTAATAAAGCATGGATTCTTGTCTACCTTGGATAAGGATGGAGGTGTTCCTAGGTTATGAAGTGTCTATAGTTTATTCTATTTATAAACCTGTGATTGTCTTGGCGAAGAATAGGTATGATTTTTTATCTAGTTTTGGGTGTATTTCTGATGAGCATCGCACACACGCACGTTTCTATTCATGTATTGTTAGTATACGGGGACATAGCTGAACTCTATTTGGATTTAGTTGCATTCTTTGAGATATTTGCTTGCTAGTTGGTTTTGGTTAGTTCGAGGGGATCGTTGCATTTTCATATTAGTTGCATGCATTGCATTGCATTAGGTAGTGATGAATTTTGTGGGTACATTCGCTATAGGCCCTCACGAGACCTTACTCGTCCACTAGGGCTACTTAGGGGGTTTAAAGGGCTTGTTGCATATGCCAAATTCAACCGTGATCACCTACGGAAGTGGTACTAGTTAGTTGTATATAGTATATTTGTTTATGCTTGAGGACAAGCATCGGTTTAAGTTTGGGGGTGTGATAAGTGGATTTTATATCCACTTGGAGCGTTCCATATCGGCTTAAATTGATTAACTTGGCCTCAAGTTTGTGGCAGTTTTGATGTGTTTTTGTTTAGTTGTGCAGATTCGTGATTCGTCGTTTAGGGTTGATTGTTTTCATCATTGTTGAAGTGGAATTCAAGTATAGGAATGATGAATGGAGACTTGTGTGGAGCTACCATAATGTTAACTCGAATAACTTGTAGAAGGGGGGGTTGAATACAAGTTATATAATCGTGTCTGATTTTTGCTTGATTAGATAAACAAGAATAAACGAATGAATCAAACTGTTTGTATTAACAAGATCAAATACAAACTCTACCAAAGGTGTACAAATACCTTTAGTAGCTGCTGACAAAATAAAACTCTCTCTCTGTTTGTTTCGAACTCTCGAATACAAATCTTATACAGAGCTACGCACATTCACACACGAACTCTCGTTTCGAACTCTTTTTACAATGATATAGAGAGAGTATTTATAATGCTACCTATCAACTAATTACAGAAAGATAATCTATACATGACAATGTTCTGCCGTCCAGTTGATAGTTTTCATCAATACAAAATTCTTTCCTTCATAAAATCTTCTTGCTTGTTCCTCAAACAAAGATCCTGTTTTATAGCACTTGCCAGTTTCTGTAGCATCCATAATGACATCATCAGTAACACGACTGATATCAGGATTCCATCTTGCATCAGGATCTGACCATCCCATCAGTACTTGATCAGTATTTGACTTGACGTATCAGGATTCAATCTCAGTTCCTGACATGTAGTACTCGATGCACTGTTCATTCCTGACTAAACTTTATAGATAACTGTCTAACACATATTTCCTATACAAAGTGCTAAATCCTTTATAAATCAGGATATACAAGAAGTATAAGTAAAATTCTATTCTTAACATCACAACTCATGAATTATTCCTAACAATCTCCCCCTATTTATGCTTTTAAGATCTGAAGCATAAATCTGAGTTGTTGATGTCAAAACATATAACAATACAATCAGAATAGAATTTATGAATTCAAAAATCATGAAGTTAAGTACCTCCTTCTTCAGATGTAGACAAAGTATCTAGTACTTAGAAGAAAGAATTCAACTATTTGATGCTTCTTTTCCTTTACCACTTCCCTGATAAGATTCACCTCTGTCATCCTTAGTTCTTCTTTTATTTCTCCCAGTCTGTTTATCTTCTCCCCCAGTCTGTTGCCTTTTAACTGTTTTTATCTCCCCCTTTTTGACATCAGCAACATTAATTCCAAGAGATTCAGTAACAGAACAAATGAGATTCATCAGAACTGCTTAATTTTCCATAATAGTGACTTGGTTATCTTCAAGTGTTTGAAGTCTTGATTGAATTTCAACTTGAGATTTCTGAATGTCTTGTAGAACTTCAGAATTGACTTCAATGTTAGAAGTGTTTGGAATATCTTCAGATTCAAGTCTTGTAGAAGAAGTTGCCTGTGTAGAATGATATTCAAGTAATAAAACTCGATTAGAGTTACAAACATCTTCATCTTTCTGATCTGAAGCTGCAATATGATCATCTTGTCCTTCACCAGTATTCTGTATACTAACATCTACAAAACCTGACTCCTCCTTAGATTGATCAGATACTGTTGATGTCTCAATTCTGGCTGATATTGGTAGTACAAACAAAGTAATACTAGGATCATTAGGAATATCTTCTGGTACTGATGGTGTACAAGTTTGTCTTAGCCTTTCACCTCTTCTGTTTATAATTCCTGCAAGCCTTTCTTTTTGCTTCTGAGCTTTAACTTCTGGCTTTGAGTTGTGCTTTGCTAAGTCATTCTTCTCATACATCTTGATAAAAGAATAAGTACCAGCATCCATACCAAGATTTTCAGACCAAGATTCAGGAAAAACCTGATCCCAGAAATCAAACGATGGTGGTTTCCTAATTTTCTCTCCCTCACTATGGAGTTGATCATCCATACCCTCATTCTCACTTTGACTATCTAAAGTCAACAATCTTTCTACCTCTCCTTTTGCCTGGTTAGGAGCCAGCCTCTCTAATTGTGGATCAATATCCATCTTTTCAAGTGTATCACTCAAATTTGGATAAGTGCTCTCATGACCTACAGAAAAATAGAGTTTAGAAGAAGTTTTTATACCTGAACTCACATGGAGAGAGGGTTCCTCATATGGCAAGGGGCTTGAGGTTTTCTCCAAGGAGTGAGCTGCTATAATCTCTGAATCCTTACAATCATCTTCTTTCCTTTCAGAGACTACAGGCTCCAGTATACCACTTTCAGGTTTTCTACTAGACTCTGATGTCTTCAGTAATACTTCATTAGACACCATAGTTAGTATGTCACCGTATTTAAGTGTTGTTTGCTGAGACTCACCCTCAAGGTGGATAGACTCTGACTGAACAATGTTTGTTTGATCTTCAAGAAAACCAGTCAAAGTTATTCCTCCCATATCATAGGGTTTCTCACTTGCAATTTTAGTCATCTCAGAAGACCTTTCAACATCAGCTATCATAGCTCCTGAGTCATCCAACCTCTGACTAGATGGTTCTCGTGTTGCAGTGACTGTGATCTGATCTTTCCTACTATCCACCACTGGTGCAATAGTATCTTCTGTTGACTGCATTCCACTATCTACTCCCTCCAGTTGTTCACCTTGAGCTGAAGTATCTTAAATAATGACATCCTTGTCAAATAAATATGCATGAAGTGATTGAAGTGCAACATGCTTCGAGAGTCCAAATTTCTTGACTAACTGTCTTCTGACAGATACATAGAAATACATCTTCATTAAGTCAAGTCTTTGATGTAGAAGTCCATATTCATCTGGAAATAAAAGTTTTGGTACTCTTTCAACCAGATAATCTAGAACAGGCTTGGATAGCTTCACTTTGATAGAAATAACTCCTATAGCCAGTCTGTACGATAATGTAGTTTCCCATAAAGAATCAATATCCAGATCTCTATTGTCATTTGTTGACTTGATTGTTGCTTTATTTGTAGAGACCTGCATGATATTAGTTGGACTAGACTCTGTGTGTGTAGGTGACAATTGAATCTTTCTCCTTGTTCTCCTAGTATAGTGAACAAAAGATTTATCCTGAGAAGACTCAAGAGGTTTAGACACAGAATTGATCTTGGGATGAGATCCTTTTTGAATAGACACAGTCTTTTGAGACACAGTATCCAGTAACTGTTTTCCTTTTTAAGTACTACAGCCTTTTGAGAGACTGTAGCCTGGCTGTGACTAGGTGCTTCATCTCTTTGTCCTAGATTAGAAAGTTGAATTGCAGCCTTCAATTCGTCTCTCTCAGCAAGAGATATATTATCATCATCTTCACTAGAACTACTACTACTACTTGACACAATAAATCTTCTCTTCCTTACAACTGATGTCTTTTGAGAAACACCAGAGGTTGGTTTCTTTGAAACAATAGGCTGTGGATTAAAACGTTGTTCTTGATTTGTTTCAAAGACTATAAAGTTTTGGGCTACTTGGGTAGACACAGGTGGGTTCTCCTCCAAATGAGATTCCTGAGCCATTTCACCACAAAAGAAAGAAGAATTGTAGAGAGTAGGAAGATGAGTTTTAAGAATTACCTGAACATGATGTGGATAATGAATTACAGGTATTTCATCTAGATTCTTTTCATTGTCCTTCTTTGTAATGTCAGAGAAAATTCTCTTTTGTTGTACAAAAGAAGAAACACAATGTTCTCTACCAAATCTAGCTTCAACATCAGGAATAAAATGGTTAATAAACATTTGCATAATTCTATGATAATAAACCATTTTCCTGTTTTGATCTCTTGACCCAAGTTTAATACACATCTGACTAATGGTATAAATTATCAGTATGCAAATATTAAAACTTGCTGGCATAGACTTAACACATCTCAGAATTAGATTACTACACAAAGTAAACGTCAGGATCTGAAACAATTTTCACAATCCTGATACTGACACAATCCTGATGACGTCAGCATCCTGATAACAATTCTAATCCTGATGATTATTAACAAGTCTATCATACTGAAATTTATCAAGGCAAAGTGTTATAGCTAAAGCATTTAACAATCAAATATAGATCCTGACAAGAATATCAAGTCTATAAGCTAAAAACACCATACCTTGCTACTTTTGCAGATGTTAAAGATCTAGAAATTTAACATTCCTAACTCACTTGCTAATCTACTGAATGTAGCCTCATCAAGTGGTTTAGTTAGAATATCTGCAAGCTGTTTGTCAGTAGGAACAAAATGAAGTTCCACAGTACCATTCTCAATATGTTCTCTAATAAAATGATACCTGACATCAATGTGCTTAGTCCTTGAATGTTGAACTGGATTTTCTGCAATTTTGATAGCACTAGTATTATCACAAAACATAGAATATTACCATAATCCATCAACTGATTTCTTATCCAAAGGAGCTGTGCACAACAACTGCCTGCTGCTATGTACTCAGCTTCTGCAGTTGAGGTTGAGACAGATTATTGCTTCTTGCTTGCCGAAGAAATCAATCTGTTTCCCAAGAATTGACATGTACCTGTAGTGCTTTTCTTGTCTATTTTACACCCTGCATAATCAGAGTCTGAATAGCCAATTAGGAAGAAATCAGATTCTCTAGGATACCACAAACCAAGATTTGGAGTTCCTTTGAGATATCTAAAAATTCTCTTCACAGCAATTAAATGAGATTCCTTAGGATCACTTTGGAATCTAGCACATAAATAGGTAGAAAACATTATATCTGGTCTACTTGCAGTTAGATACAACAATGAGCCTATAATGCCTCTATAACTAGTATTATCCACACTCTTTCCCTTAGGATCAGAGTCTAGTTTAGTGGCTGTTGCCATGGGTGTTTTTGCAACTGCACAGTCTTGAAAGTCAAACCTTCTTAAAAGATCTTTGATATACTTTGACTGATTAATGAAAATACCAGTCTCAGTCTGTTTGACCTGCAAGCCTAAGAAATAATTTAATTCACCCATCACGCTCATCTGATACTTAGACTGCATAAGCTTGCTAAACTTAGCACACAACTTTTCATTAGTAGAGCCAAATATGATATCATCAACATAAACTTGAACTAAAAGCAATTCACCTTTTATCTTTCTAAAGAATAGAGTTTTGTCAATTGTACCTCTTGTGAAGCCATTTTCAAGAAGAAATTTAGACAAAGTCTCATACCACGCTCTTGGTGCCTGCTTTAGTCCATAGAGTGCCTTATCAAGTTTATAGACATGATTTGGAAACTTTGGATCAACAAATCCAGGTGGCTGCTCCACATACACTTCCTCATCAAGTTTGCCATTTAGAAAATCACTCTTTACATCCATCTGGTATACCTTGAATTTTGAATGAGCTGCAAATGCAAGAAACATTCTGATTGCTTCCAATCTTGCTATAGGTGCAAAGGTCTCATCATAATCAATGCCTTTTTCCTGAGAGTAACCCTTGGCCACCAGTCTTGCTTTGTTTCTTACAATCATACCAAATTCATCTAGCTTGTTTCTGAAAACCCATTTTGCACCAACAATAGATCTATCTTTAGGTCTTGGTACCAGTTTCCAGACTTTGTTTCTCTCAAACTCATTTAACTCCTCCTGCATTGCAATTACCCAATCAGGATCCTATAAGGCTTCTTCAACCTTCTTAGGTTCATTCTTTGAGAGAAAGCAACTATACAAGCATTCATTTTGAATTGATCTTCTAGTTCGAACACCACTATTTGGATCACCAATAATCAAATCTTCAGTATGATCCTTTGTCCATTTTCTAGCAGGTGGTAGATTGCTTCTGCTAGATTCTCCCCCTAAGTTAGTGGTATCTCTTGTAGAAGAATTCTCTTTGCCTTCAATAACTCCCCTTTGATCAATAGATTCCATATTGCTGCTAGTTACTGGTCTTTCCTCAGTAGACTCTGAAAGATCAGTTCCTGATGGAGTAGACTCTGAATAGCTAGTCTGCTCCTGATGATCACTGTGTTCTCTTTGATTTATTTGTTCCCCCTCAACAGTAGCATTCCTTTGAGAAGCAATAGAAATTCCTTCTGGAGAACCTTCATCATCACTGGAGAGTATCTCAGAATTTTTCAGATTTTCAAATTCCAATTTGTCATGGCTCTCATCAGTTTGCAGAATTCCAAATTTCTTATCATCAAATGCAACATGAATTGATTCCATAACAATGTGAGTTCTGAGATTATAAACTTTGAAGGCCTTAGATGCTGAATATCCTAGAAAGATTGCTTCATCCGATTTGGCTTCAAATTTTCCAAGTTGTTCTGGATGAACTTTTAGGACATAGCATTTGCATCCAAAGATGTGAAAGTATTTCACACTTGGTTTCTTTCCTTTGATCATCTCATAGGGAGTTTTTCCATGACTATTTACCAAGGTACAGTTTTGAGTGAAACATGCAGTGTTAATAGCTTCTGTCCAAAAATAGGTTGGAAGTTTTGCATTTGCAAGCATGGTTCTTGTTGCCTCTATGAGAGTCCTGTTCTTTCTTTCCACTACACCATTTTGCTGAGGTGTACCAGGTGTAGAAAATTGTTGAGTGATTCCATTGTCTGCACAATACTCCTCCATTGTAGAATTCTTGAATTCTGTACCATTGTCACTCCTAAGTACTTTAACTTTGTACTCAGAGTTATTCTGAATATTCTTGACAAGTTCAATGATTTGCTGAGGAGCTTCATCCTTCTTGTGTAGAAAGAACACCCATGTGAACCTTGTGAAATCATCCACTATAACTAGAGCATATCTTTTCTTGTTGATAGCTAGACATAATGTTTACTGGACCAAACAGATCAAGATGTAGCATGTGAAAAGGTTCAGTAATTGAATTTTCAGTCTTGCTCTTGAAAGTGGTTCTTCTTTGTTTTCCAAGCTGACAGGCATCACAAAGTCCATCTTGCACAAAATTTGCCTTAGGTAGACCTCTCACAAGATTGTGCTTAACAAGTTGATTAAGCTTCTTGAAGTTGAGATGTGAGAGCTTCTTGTGCCAATTCCAGCTTTCATCATTTGTTGCTTTGCTATAGAGACATCTAACAATTCCTTTAGATGTATCACTTAAGCTGGCTTCATATATATTACCATGTCTTTGACCAGTTAGAACAATGTCTCCATTCTGCACATTCAAGATTTTGCATCCTTCTCTGTCAAAGATTGATTTGTAACCTTTATCACCCAGTTGACTTATGCTTAAAAGAGTATGTTTCAAGCCTTCAACCAGTGCTACATTTTCTATGATGACATTCCCCAAAACAATTGAGCCATATCCCAGAGTTTCTCCTTTGTTGCCATCTCCAAAAGATATTACTGGGCCAGCTTTCCTCTCAAACTTTGTAAGTAGGGACTTCTTTCCAGTCATATGTCCAGAGCATCCACTGTCCAAGATAATTGAATGCTGCTTTCCTGTGCCCTGCAAACAAAAAGTAACTAGTTAGAATTTTTTAGGACCCAACTTTGATTGGATCCTTTCTTACTAGATTTAGAAACAACAGGCTTTGAAGATTTTGCTTTTACTTTACCTGTTGCAGAGTCAACCTTAGGCTCTGATTTCACAAACTATTTGTGACTAGGAGTTTCAGATTTCAGAGAATAATAGTCATAATACAGTTCATGATATTCTCTACACATGTAAATGGAATGAAGTAAACTACCACAATGATAACAAGCTTTTTGTGGTTGATATTGAATTTTCTGAGTCTTGGGGAATCTGGACTCAGTTTTCCAAGAAGGTTTTTGATTGCAGTCTAGGGCCAAATGATTATGATTTCCACACTTATAGCATTTTTTCCTAGGTGCATCAGGTACATTCTTGTAATTATTCTCTTTGTTAATACCTTCTTTTCCATTCCTATTTCTCTTGATCTTGCTAGACTCTGAAAGACCATCTATTCTCTGTTTCAACTGAGACTTAGACAGGAACCCTATGTTTACATTCTTAGGTTTCTCTAACACTTTCTCATCTGAATTACTATTGTTAATCCTTTTGTGTACAACAGGGGTACCTTTTGAATCAACAAATTTAACATGGTTAGGTTCAGAAACAATTTTCTTACCTTCAGATTTAGATGTGCTAGCTTCTACTTTACTATCATCATTGACAATAGCTATTTTTTCTTGTCTAGCTTTATCAAAACCTAAACCATTAACTTTACCACGAATTCCACTTTCAAAGATTTCTATAGTCTTTTTACCAGAATTGTTAATGGTCTTAATCACATCTCTCTCTTCCTCTAGTTCTTTTCTAACATTTTTTTTTTTTGCTAAATGTAGAAATATATAGAAAGAAAAAAGAATTTACAGGAAGCAACAACCTTGAAGCAATCTAAAAAGAGAGCAACAAGGAAGAAGCTTAGACTCGACAAGCCGAGCTAAAGAAACCAAGAGCAGCTAACTCATACGAACAACTAAGAAATCAACAAGAGCGAAACCAATCTACTAGCCTGCCAGCCAAACAATAATGTCATGTCTATTACATATTTTGTGTTTGTACCACTCTAGAGAAGCAATTTTTGCTTTAATGTCCGCACGTATGCCATCAAGCAGCTTTTGTGGGGGGATGGTGCCTCCATCGTGTATCCTTGCATTTCGCTCTCGCCATATGAAGTAAGAAAATATTTGTAATGCAGTGAGACCTGCAAACCGAATTACAGAGTCGTCAATAGCCAAGACGGAAACAAGCAGATCAGTCCATCTTTGGTTCTGTGCAGGGAAGATGCATAATGGAGAGAGTAGTCTGTGGAGAATAAAGGAAGAGTAAGGACACTGTAAGAACAGATGAGAATCTATTTCTATGCCCCCTGCACAAAGAAAACAGTTTGTTAAAACCGACATTCCAAAGCGCTGTAAACGAGTCATGGTGTATAATCGGCCCCAACATAGAAGCCAGTTGTGATGAGCATATCGCGAGATGCTACCCTTGAACCAAACAGCTCTATGCCAGGGAATCTCCAGGCCCCTGTTTCTAATAGAGTTCCATATCCATCTGGTAGAGACTTTAGAAGAGTCATCCCACATAATGTGGTCAGACCTTGAAGTGTTTACCGATGGATACGAGAAGCTTGCAACCCATCTGTTGAAAGTAGCAGAAGCACGATGCTGGGATGAATTTGTTTGAGGTAAGGCCCAGGAGTCATTTTGTAAGAAGTCACCCACCGTGGCTAAAGGATGAGAGTTGCAACAATTTATAATTCGGTCATTGATAGCGTTTGCAATAGGTTCGTTCTGCCACCAAGGGTCCAGCCAAAAAAACGTTTTCATGCCATTCCAAATATTATATGTAATATGGTTTTTTGCATCATCACGTAATTTAAGCAAATTTCTCCAGAACCATGAACAGTCAGTAGGGATGTATTGGTGCCAAAAGCTCTTACGTTTCAATGTTGTGCAACTAGCCCATTTGACCCAAATAGATTCTTTTTTGGAAAGAAATCTCCACAAATGGAAGAACATTTGAGCCTTGTTCCAGTCAACAGGGCATCTAAGACCTAAACCTCCTTCTTCCTTTGGCAGGGAGAGAGAAGTCCACGCGACTTTAGCACCCCCAAGTTTTGAATAATCACCTTTCCACAGAAAGTGAGTAAATATAGACCTCAAATGTTTATGGACTGTTTTTGGAAGCACAAAATGATTTGTCCAGAATGCTTGGATTGCAAACAAGATTGATTTAATGAGTTGGACACGGCCTGCAAAGGACAGCAGAATAGTAGTCCAACAATCCATTCGAGAAGTAATTTTATGTATGAGGGGAGTGCAATCATTTATGCTTAGCTCCGAAGAAATTAAGGGCACCCCAAGAAACTTATTCGGCAAATTACCATGAGGTATAGAATAAGTGTCATCAAACCATGTAGTAATCTGCTCCCCACAATTTGACATAAAGCACGAACTCTTGAAAAAACTAGGCGTTAACCCACTAAGGTTTGTGAACCTCTGTACTGAATTCATAGTGTGCATAATTGAAGGCATGTCACCCCTTGAGAACAGAAGAACGTCATCCGCAAAGAAGAGATGCGTGATTTGTAGCTCTTTGCATTTCCAATGGTATTGGAAGTCATCAGTGGTGGAGTTTAAAATAGCCGAGAAAACATTCATTGCGATGGTAAATAGGTACGGTGACAAGGGGTCACCCTGTCTGAGCCCTTGTTTCCCCTGAAAATACCCATTTAAGGTCCCATTTAACTTGACAGAAAAACGAGTAGTGCAAACACAAGCCCTTATCCAGTTGATAAACATTTCCGGAAATCTCATATGGACTAAGACAGCTAGGAGGAAATCCCACTGCACAGAGTCGAAGGCTTTGTGTAAGTCAAGCTTCATGGCACATTTTGGAACTCCAGTGTCTCTAGTATAACCTCTAAACATTTCTTGAGCAAGGATCACATTATCAGAAAGTAATCTACCCGGGATGAAGGCAGATTGGGCCTTGTCAATAATATTGGGAAGAATTCGCTTTAGACGGTCAGCTAGGAGTTTAGAGAGGCATTTATAGGCTGTAGTACATAGAGATATTAGCCTGAACTCCTCCATCTTCGAAGGTGTAGCAGTTTTGGGGATAAGAGCTATACTCGTAGAGTTTAAACTTGGGTGCATTTGGGGCTCATGAAAGAAATGAAGAATAGCATTGCAAAAATCTTGACCAATAATGTCCCATGTAGCCAGGTAAAACTCCACATTGAAGCCGTCAGGCCCTGGTGCCTTACCTTTTTTCATTTCCTTTAAAGTATGCAAGATTTGATCCGGTGAGAAGGGTCGCACAAGGGCCTCACTCTGCTCCATATTCAATAAAGTGCAGTCAATCCCCGTAAGACTTACATTTCTGGATTCAGGGGAAGTGCCTAAGAAATCAGAGAAATAGTCCACAGCAACTGTGGCCACAGCAGCATGGCCATGAACCATCTCACCATGTTTATTCTGGATAGATAAAATTTTGTTCCTGTTCCAATTTTGCTTAACTTTATTGAAGAAAAATTTTGTGTTGCCATCTCCGAGAGCCAACCACTTGATTCTCGATTTTTGTTTTAAAATTGATTCTTCTTGCTGCAAAGCATTTGAAAGTCTCTGAATAGCAGTATGCTCCTGCTCAAGTAGGAGTCGATTATTTGGATTCTGGGCTATCTCCTCCTGTATACTTATCAGATTTGCTCGAATGGAAGGAATAGAGTTTGGCAGGTGACCTTTATTCTTGTTAAGGGCCACAAGTGCTTGTTTTACCACTTTCAGTTTCCTACAAAGAATAACCATTGGGTTTGCCATAATAGAGACATTCCAAGCTTCCTTAACAACCTCATGAAAATTTTCAAGCTCAATCATATATGTGAAAAACTGAAAAGGTTTGGAGTATCTTTGAACTTCTATAGGAACCTTTATTAAAATTGGAGAATGGTCCATTATGCCCCTTGGCAAGACTAGAGCTTCAGAATCTACAAAAGAGGCAAGCCATGTAGCATTGCAAACAGCCCTGTCCAATCTCCTAAGAATTGGATTAGATGGACGATTATTTGTCCATGTGAATGGATTACCTGTAGTTCGAAGAGAGGACAGTTGAGAGTTAATCAAGCAATCCTTGAAGGCTTGCATAGTCGGAGTCCAGTGTTCACGACCCCCCTCCATTTCTGCAAGATTTGTGACACAATTAAAATCTCCAACTACAGTCCAAGGCAGAGTAGTATTCACATTCGACAAATAATTCCATAGAGAAGTTCGATTGTATCCTCTATTGTGAGCATAAACAAAGGTGACCAAGAAATTAATTTGCTTCTCTTTAAAAGTGACATTACACATAATATGCTGAGCAGAACTGTCTATCATTTGAACCTCCCAAACATTTTCATCCCATCCAACCCAGACTCTGTCATTGTCATGATGATTGTAGTTAAAGATCCACTTCCAGTTGGAAGCAATTTTATTAGAGACTACTAAGCTATTCCCAACCTTTACTTTAGTTTCTAGAAGACCTATAAGAGTAAAATGATGCATACGAATAAGATTTAAAACTTCCGTCTGGTGGGCCTCGATGTTAAGCCCTCGAACATTCCATGAAACCAGATTCATTAAGATGATTGGGATTTTGCTGCTTGGTTCTGCAGCCTTAGACTTTTCTTGCGTGTTTTTGAGTTTGAATCAGCAACCACACTCTTGTTCGGAGGTAGGGGAGGAAGAGAAGAAAGAGCTTGAGCAGGTTGACAAATAACCATTTCTCTGTTCGACAATTGAGATGAAGAATCCACTTCCCTATTTTCTTTAATTGGAGATTTACTTTTATTCCTCTTTCTTTTCTGAGGAGATGGTGGAGGAATAATAAGATCATCCTCATCTAGGTTGCTCAAAGTTGCAAAGGAATTTTCAACCACAATAGGTAATACTGAGCTAGTTTCATTTGTATCCTCCTTTTTTTCAGTCATGACAACCATTGCAGTTTCTTGCATAACGTCAAGATCATCCTGATTTTCCTCATTTCCCATTTTGTTTATGTTGGCATCATGTGTTGTAGCCTCGGCTATAATGAAGTCCTCATCTAGAACCATAGGGCATCCTGCAAACCTGCCCACAATATATGGTACCATGTCCATGTTACCAACATAATTTTCCCTAGGGCTAGTCGGTGCACTTGTTGGTTGAGAGGTAGTATTATGACCTTGTTGATTTTTAGCAGCCCTATTAGGACCCCTATTTGGTGGCTTCACAGCTTCCGGATTATCTTTGCATCTTGACAGAGAGTGGCCAAATCCCTACATAAATTACATGAATATGGCAATTGGGAGTATTGAATTTCCACCTTTTCTCTTTTTCGAATTCCATTTGGAGTAACTGTGTCTGCCCAAACGAAGGGAGGTCGCGGGCCATCGTATGATATCTCCACTTGCACAGCTGCGTACTTCATAGGCTCAAATTTAGATGTGGCCTCGTCGAATTTTAATGGTCTTCCAACAGTTTTTGCAAGTGTGGTTAAACCATCGTTTGACCAATATGAAACAGGGATGTCCACAAATCTTATCCAACACGGTACACTTTGAATTGCATTCTTCTTAAAATCAGAACCATCCGTCCAAGGTGCTAAATACATAGTTTTCCCACCCAAAACTACCATGTTAAGTTGAAGAATATTCTCCTTTTCAGCCTTTGTTGTAAAACGAAAGGTGTAGAATCCCTTTGAGTTATAAAAGACTATGGTAAGACCCTTATTTTGCCAAAGTTTAAGAGCCTGCTCTCGAACGTATTTGAAAGCAAATCCTCCACCCATGAAGTGGCCAATAATGCTAGTTTCCCATTTTTTATGAGCATTCACAAAAAACTATTGAGGTGGCTTGATATTAGCAGAGCCGTCTTCGTTATAGGTAATACAGTTTCCACATTGAGAATCCGAAGATGGTGTGGCATCCGGTATGTTTTTCTGTATTAAAGTACTCCAAGAAGGTTGGGTAGTAAGAGAGGCCTTGTTATTTTCACAAACATTTGGAGTGCTTTGTTTGACATAGTTGTTTTCTAAATTATTCAAATTTAGATCATCATTTTGAGCAATTGAATTTACCTCTTCCGGAGAAGAAGCTTGATTTTCAATAGTAGCCGCAGCATGACTAGGTGGAAGAGAAGCTTGAGCTGGACCTGGATGAATAAAAGTATCATCTTTTGAAGAACCACTATTATGCGAACTGGTATTTCCAGAAAGTATATCAGCCTCAATTTGATTTGGTATACCACGAATCCTATCTCTTGCTGGAAGAGCATAGTGATGTCCTATGAAAGCAGTAAACTCCTCCGAGTTCATGGAGCCAGAGTTTTCGGAGTTTTGAGAACCCATGGACGGAGGTGGAAGTGAGAGAGCTGGAAAAGGGAGAAGAGAAGAAAAATAGGCTAGAAGAATAGAGGAAGAGTGTTTAGTAGGTGTTTAATTTAGTCTGAGAAAGGAAGAAAAGAAAGAAAGAGGCGAAAGCAATGGCAGGAACCCTAATTCTCCCAGTAGTCAAGGAGAGAGAAGAGAGCATTTCACGCGCTGCACGTGAAATGCAAGATTTTCTCTTTGCCTCCCTCTAGTTCTTCTCTAACATAGTCATAAGCCTCAAGAATAACACTATAATCATGCTTAGCTTTATCAGAACTTAACTTGTATTCTTCCATTTGAATTAACTCAGATTCAAGAAAATTCTTTCTATCAACTAATTTATCATTCTTAACCTTCAGTTCATCTCTTTCACAAGTAAGAATTCTAAAATTAGTCATAAGATTCTTAAATTCAGCATGAATAGATCTAATTTCATCAGAATTTAAGCAATCAAATGAATCAAGAGAGTGAAGTGATACCTTAACAGAGGATGGAGAAGTTTTCAGGTTTGTCTGAAACATTTGCCATCAGTGCAATGTTGTCATAATCCAATTCATCTTCTAAATCACTGGAATCAGCCCAATCCTTCTGTGTGACCATAAGTGCATTACCCTTTCCTGAATTCCTAGGCTTCTTACACTCACTAGCAAAGTGTCCAAGCTCGCTGCAGTTAAAGCACTTGATCTTGGCCTTATCAAGCTTGACAATTGTACTTTTGCCTTTGTCACCCTTCTTCTCCTCCTTCTTTTGAAAAGGTCCTTTGCTAAATATTTTCCTGTTGAATTTTCCTTTCTTGAAAGCTTTAGCAAACATAGCAAAGAGTTCCTGCATCTCAGATTCAGAATCATTGTTGTCAGAGTCCATATCAGTAGTCTCTGACTCAGAACTTTCTTTGCTTTTCTTCTTCCTTGAGTTCTTTACAGCAGTCTCTTCATGCTGTTCTTCCGGAAGCTTCTTTAATTCATATTGAGTAGTAAGTGCAACCGTCTTCATCTTTCCTTCACTCCTGCTCTTCTTCCGCTGCTTGTCAAGTTCATAAGCTCTCAGTTTTCCATACACTACCTCTAATGATATCTCATCAAGATCATTAGCTTCCTCAATCGCAGATATCTTCTCATTGTAGAAATCAGGCAAAGCTTTCATGAACTTTGTATTCATATCCTCCAAGTCATAATATTTACCATGCATGGCCATCTCATTGATGAGTTTTGTAAACCTATCAAAGGTATCAGTAAGTGACTCACCAGACTTGGATTCAAAGTACTCATATTGTTGTATAAGTAGTGTCCTCATATTCTTCCTGACAGGCTTAGTTCCTTCACAGTGAACCTTCAAATTGTCCAATATATCCTTAGCAGTTTTACAAGAGAGAACATAGTTAGTGAGAACAGAATCAAGACTGTTGAATAATATGTTTCTCACTTTAGCATCCTTAAGAACATTCTCTTTGTCCTTATCTGACCACTCAGATTTTGGCTTCTCTGCTGTATGTTCTGGAACAACTTGACTATCAATAGTTGCTTGTCCAACAACCTTCATTGGGATAAAAGGTCCATCTCTGATTCTGTCAAGATAATCAGGATCTGTTGCTTCCAGATGATGCAACATCTTTACTTCCCATAGAGTATATTCGTTTCTCTTGAGCATAGGAATCTTAGTATTCCCATCCTTGTAACCAGACATGATTGCAGATCTTTATGATTATTCAAAATCAACCTGCTCTGATACCAATTTTTAACTCGAATAACTTGTAGAAGGGGGGTTGAATACAAGTTATATAATCGTGTTTGATTTTTGCTTGATTAGATAAACAAGAATAAACGAATGAATCAAACTGTTTGTATTAATAAGATCAAATTCAAACTCTACCAAAGGTGTACAAATACCTTTAGCAGCTGCTGACAAAATAAAACACTCTCTCTGTTTGTTTCGAACTCTCGAATACAAACCTTATACAGAGCTACGCACATTCACACACGAACTCTCGTTTCGAACTCTTTTTACAATGATATAGAGAGAGTATTTATAATGCTACCTATCAACTAATCACAGAAAGATAATCTATACATGACAATGTTCTGTCGTCCAGTTGATAGTTTCCATCAATACAAAATTCTTTCCTTCATAAAATCTTCTTGCTTGTTCCTCAAACAAAGATCCTGTTTTATAGCACTTGCCAGTTTCTGTATCATCCATAATAACATCATCAGTAACACGACTGATATCAGGATTCCATCTTGCATCAGGATCTGACCATCCCATCAGTACTTGATCAGTATTTGACTTGACGTATCAGGATTCAATCTCAGTTCCTGACATGTAGTACTCGATGCACTGTTCATTCCTGACTAAACTTTACAAATAACTATCTAACACATATTTCCTATACAAAGTGCTAAATCCTTTATAAATCAGGATATACAAGAAGTATAAGTAAAATTCTATTCTTAATATCACAACTCATGAATTATTCCTAACACATAATGATTTGAAGACTAGAGAATTGATGACAGAAGTTGGTACAAAAAGAACGGAAGAAAAAGACGAAGACACGAAGAAACGGAGCAGAAAATGGCGAACCGATATCAACTGGCGCGCAGGCAGCGCCTGAGACACGCAGGCTGCGCCTGCGTCTCCTACCCATCGCGCAGGCAGCGCGTGTGGCGCGCAGGCTGCGCGCGCGCGGTGTTGAAAAATTACAGTTTTGCCATTTTTACTATTTTGGCCATGTCTTGAGTTCTACAAGTCCGTTTTGGACGATCTTACTATCCACACGAAGCTAACGAGATTCTCTATCATTCTAAAGTGGTCCAGATGTCCAAACACAACTGGAACGGCCCAGAAATAATGAAGAAAAGTCAGTTACGAATTTTCCTTTAAAATAGAATCAGTTTAGGAAACATATTCTATTTTAATTCTGATTTGGTAGTTTCCTTGCTGGGCAAGACTTCTAGAGCCTATTTAAACACATCCTACCATTGTAATTATCACCATTACATATTAATTACTTAGGTTTATTTGTATCTTTTCATACTTTGTTTTTATCATGGTTTCATCAGATCCCATGATGACGAGCGGTTCGATTATGAACTAATCGTTGTCATGGGATTCTAACGGAGTTATCTATGTAGCTTAGTAGTTTGATTTCTTTAAAGATTTATGTGTGGTGAATTCTTGATATCCTCGTATGGTTATGCTTCATGTGTTTAGATGCGTCGCGAACATCTAATTTGTTAATCTCTTGTGAAACGAGAGTGGATCTTGAGATTTAGAACTTGGCATGCTAGCATAGGATAGGTTGATGTTTTAACATCATGATTTGTAGCGTAAATAGAGATATTATGCTGCCCTATGTGATCTTAATAGACAACTTGATCTTCAACTGTTATGTTTTCAAATCTTATAGAGATATAGGGTCTAAGCATAATTGGTGTCTATTCACTTCTATCTCTTTTATGGATGTATGTTTAGTTTGGTATTCGTATACTGAGAGGTAGCGTTTACTTGTTTCGTGTTGTCTGATCAGATATCATAACCATCACATGCATTGATTAAAGGCATCAACTCTAAGCGAAGTATTTAATGAAGTTAGGATCCCATGTTTACTCTTGTAGAAGTAATTCGATTTTAATTTTCATTAGATAATTAATTCTTAGTTGTTAATTTATTTCTTACTTAATTTAGATAATCAAAACTCAAATTTGTTAATTGTCTTAGCAGTGAATAATAATCATATATTGTTGCATAGGTACATCTACTGAATTAAAACCATTACCAGATCTCTGTGGGAACGAACTTGACTTATTCATATATTACTTGTGACCACGTACGCTTGCGTGATGTTAGGTCCAAAATAGTTTGTAGAAGGGGGGTTGAATACAAACTATACCATTTTATCGAAATTGTTCTTTGGGTGTATATTAATTTTTAAACAATTCGATGCGGAATAAAACGAATACCGATATTTCAATTTAAATATAAAATTGTATTAAACTTGATGGGGTGTGTCTAAATACACGGGTACAAATTACAAGGTTTGATGACCAAACTAATTATTACAAATTCTATAGAAAATTTGACAAGAACTTTTCTATATTTAATAAAAAGATCGAATGCTAAAAGCAATTCGAGAGATAAGTTCTAGGAGTAAAAACTCGCTAGATAGTCCCAAGGGTACAAGTAAACTATTTCTATTTGTTTAGATTTGACAATACAGCTCAGAAAATATTTACAAGAATTTAATTTGAAGCTCAGGAACTATTCTCTCTTGATCTCTTTTTCTCTCGGCTCTGTGTCTGTCTGTGTGTTGAGAAGATGAAGATGTATGTATGTTTTTGTTTCTAGCGGCTGCTGTCTCTTTTATCACAAAACATGTCAACTGTCATAGTGTCCATTTTTAACACTATTATGACACTCGCTATGACAGTTTCTTGAACTTATATGACTCTTGCAAGGCTGCTATGACACTCTCTATGACAGTCTCATCCCAGCTATTATGACACTCAAATAATACCAATATGATATTCGGTGTTACACTTTCAGAAGCATTATGACAGTCGATATGACACTTGGTTGAGCTGCTATGACAGTCCACTTGATTCATTATGACACTCGGTATAATGATTGAACCTGACCATTTCTTTTTTTTCAAAAACAAAATCACCTGCCACTTTTGTAATTCACGTGGGCTATTCTTTCCTTATTAGGGGCATGCTCCGTAGAAATACTTTTTAACCCGCACAACTTATAATCTTTAATTAATAAATAATTATTTGAATCCAGAAATTATAAAAAAAATATCTAATATTATTAGATATTTATAAATATAATTTCTAAATAAATAAATATTTATTAATATAAATAAATCCTTAAACTCTAAGTTGCGGTCACTTGAGCGTCTGAAACTGAACTCCTTTTGCTTAACAAAAAATATATCAATTCCAACCGGGATTCCATCTTCAAGAATATATCACTTTCCATTCTATTGTGATAATTCTATTTTCTCATAACCAGTCCACTCGATAATAAAATCCTTGTGGTTAAATAATCTAGCACTTTTGTTGCTTGCACAATGATTTTCTTTATACCAGTCTTCATAGCTTGAACCACTGAAGTTAATGACGAACTACCACTGCTTAATGTTGACACTCGATGCATGGTCTGGTTCATGAGTGACTAACCGCAATGACTGTTCTTCATATATTGAATTTAAAGTTTTGGTTCATGTCTTCCTTTTCTTCACTCTTTATTCAAACCTTTCTAATCTGTATTCTGCCACTCTAGGAACCTCTTGTCACTATAAATAGAATCCACTGTCTTGATTACTCCACTGACGCTTGATCAACAGAATGAACTTCTTCAAGTGTAGTATACCTCAAAACAGTAGATTGACTTTGTCTTCTTTCTCTTGACAGTTAAGCATTTGAGATACATGTGACAGTACATATGTACTATTTACTATTACATTCTTGTTTGAGTTGAGTTGAATCCTCAAAATCCAAATAGGCTACATCATATGCCTTTCAATCTCCCCATATTTGTTTGTTAGACAATAACAAGCAAATACCTAGAGGATAACTCAACTATAAACAAGAAGAAGATAAAGCATCAAAGAGCTACAGTAAATAATTCATTACAAAAAAAATTTCTGGTTTAGATATAACATTTCCAGAATCTCAATAGATGAAATGGTAGATGGTTGTTCCTCTGACACTGAACTGATCTTCATTAAGTAACTCATCTTCATTTCTTGACATATCTGCCTGATAGCCCTTTACATCTAACATTGAAAATTATCAGCAGATACTTGGAAATTCTTCAGTGGTAAAGAATATGACTTTTCAACCACATACTGAAGAATTCTTCTTTGTCATTTCATAATTCTCTCCTTCCTTATGTCTCCCTACCTAAGGTGATATGTCTCCTCCTTATAACGGTGAATACTCCCCCTTTCTAAGGCATATCCTTTTTCATATCTCTCCCCCTTAGATAGAAAATCTCCCCCTCACTAAGGTAAGCTTATACTCTCCCCCTTAGTTGAGTATCTCTTACTAAGGTAATCTTTGAGTATATATCTTCTTCAATATATCTCTCCCCCTTAGTTGGGTAATCCTCCAAACATTCAATTATAATTCACCTCTTACCTTTAGTACAATAGATTCTTCAAACATATATATAACATTGTTTGCTGCTATAAAGAAAAGAAGCTTTGCTTGTATGGAAGGATTTTCATGAAGACTTCTAGAATAGAAGTATGTAGTCTGATCAACTTTGCCCTTAAAATATTCAATATGGCTTCACTATCGATCATGCTGTCAACCAAATCTCCCGACAATTTCCTTATATCTCCCAACTGTTATGAGTGAACTTTGTTTGGGGAATAGGGAATGGGATTTGGTGTTTCTCTTTCTTCCTCACTGTGAGTGTGTGATTCTGTTTTGTGTACCTCACAAGTGTTAATTCATCTCTCCACTCATATCACTTAAAATGAGTGATCTTTTCTCTCATCTCTCAAGTGTTTACGCTTATGCTCACTAGCGTATCACTCTTATCTCTCATAGCTCCAACATCCATGTGTACCTGCAAGGAAAATTCACCATAGCCCTTCAAGAGAGGTCAGTGGTGGTGCAATGGGAGTTCACAAATCCCAAATCCTCATTGGACTCATCAGACGAATCTGAGTCATAATCTACAAGTTGTTAATTTCCCTTTGAAAGGTTCCAGATTTGAATTTTGGGAAGGTAAACAATGACCTATAAAATTTAGCATTGAGATCAAGGTTCCCTTCTAATGTCTATGAAGACATCACCTTGTTAAACTCATCAGGTAAAATCTGAATCATAGTCAATAAGTTGCCGATCCGCACCTATGTCGGACCCGTTACCCGCAGGATCCAGAGATGTTCCCTCTGGGGAGTTAGATAATGATCTTATTGAATTTTGCATTGAGATCAATACCTTCTCTCGAGGTCTGTGAAGACTATTGGTTCATTAGATAACCTTAAACTTATAATCCTAACCGTAATATGGTCGGAGTACAAGTTTCCGTCAATTCATCCTTAGTGTGTGCAATCTCACTTTGTGAATAGGAAGTATTTTAGTTTGTGTATGAGGTAGTGACTTACCAACAGATGCCCTAGCCGATAGGCAAATTTCAATAGGCTCATCCTGTTGAGAGAATGAATCCAGAGACTGTTATATTGCCATTTTCAGCTCTGCATTCTTTTGGGAGAATGCAGGCGAGCTTATAGATACCTCAAGTTGTATATGACTATTCTCCTTGAGAGGTAGAGCTGTGGGTTTACTATCCCTCACATCCTTATTTGCTGCATCAAGTGCAGTTACTCCCTTATTGACCTCTAGTCTAATATGTTACTTCCACTTCATGGGGTAAGTTAGGATGTGTTTAAATTTGGATTTATAGTCCGGGATAGAATTTGTTGGGTTTACAACCTCATGACTTTCAATGTGAGAAATCTTCCACTAGGAGCTGAACCTTCATCACATAGCAGTAGAGCAATATAGAGATAGAATGCATTTACAACATACCAGAACATTGAGTGAGAACATATGCATTATATCTTGTGAGAGAAATGATGTACAGTTGTGACTTCAAAAAGTTTTACAATATAAACAATCACAACTGTAGAAAGATTGAGTTTTCTTTTAAAAACTGTTAATGTGCAAGAGTTTGTATTTGTGCATAAAACAATGTATTATCATGTCTTTTAATGAAAACAATGTCGTTTTATTTTTAAAAGACACAAACTCTTGACTTCGCAGTAATTAAAAAAGAAATTATTAAATATATACTATCACTAATGATTTGTAGATAAGCAACATTTACTTAGAATAAATCCTAAGTAGTATCATCAGAGCTAATATATAAATCTCAATTAGTTTGCAATAAAGTATTAGAGCAACCAACAATTAGTATTTGTCAAACACTTTAAAATGCAAGTAATTGTGTTTGTGATTATTTTACCAAAATTAAATTATGAGCAAATAAAACATATAATTGCCTCAAATCATAATTTAACTAAGATAAAAATAATCACTGTTAAATACTAAATATTCAATTATATCAATTGTTAGATAAATTCAAATCAATGAAGATTGAATTATTACATTGAATACCAATTGACAGAATGAATATTAATATCTAACTACTTATGATTATCATCCACTGATATTGATAAGTACGAGGAATTGGTTGACAAGAAATACACAAGTTCTTTAGATGTAACATTTCAAACTTATGACCTCCGCAACTCCTCGTTGATAACAATTGTTAACTCCTAACAACTGCTTTTATTAGACAATCTTGGTTCTAAAAATAAAACTTGATTACCAAGACTGTCTTGTCTGCAATCTTAAAAAAAGATATTCTAAGTCAAATACACCTTGATCCATAGTATATAACATTTATTATCAAAGTGATTAGAAGCTTGCAAATAAGCATAAAAATTATTCGAAGTAACTGAACTATGGTAACTTTAGATATTACAATATCCATAGTTCTACTTAGACAATTTTCATACCTTGTATAGTAGCATTAGTGAATTGTAAAAGATAAGACAATGATTACTTAGAGGAGTTCTAAGTAATTTCACTTATACCAATACATCTCACAATTAGTTAGTAAATAGAATTTTAACTACATATCATTAACTGATATAAGTCAAAACTTCAATACAAACCAATTATTAGAACCATGATATTAATTATAGAGAATTTCTGAAAATGGAACATTGATAAATTCACTAGAATTAACATCTCACAACTAATTGAAGACTAACACAGATTAGGTCCAAATTAGTTATGTTGTGTATTTATTTTAATAAATATGAGATATCGAGCAAATACTTGATTGAATTGCTTCAGGTTCTATAACTCATATTAATCAAAGTAAATAATTAAATAAATAAATAATAAATCTCTAAGAGTTAGATTTTAGCATTTAAGTATGTTAGATATAATTGATGTGATTTAATGTCAGTGTTTAAGTGTTACAGGTAAAAAGAGTTTAACTTGTTAATGAAAGCAGTCGTAGCAGAGTTTGAGTATACGCTGATAGCTGGAAGCGCAAACGCTGACAGCAGGAAGTGTAAACACTGCTAGCTGAACACAAGTAAGCGCAAACACTGCTGGCTAGGAGAGCAACAGAGTTTGCTAAAGTCTGTCTACTGGAAGCGTCTACAAGTCAACAGAGTTTGAAGATTAATTTAAGATTAATATGGAAGCAATATCTTTGAAGATTGGATAGCTGTCAAAGAGATTGAGTTGACTTAGAAGACGTGTAGCAATCGTAATTGATATCAATTGTATAGCTTAATTATAGGAGAATCAATTAACGATTGTACGTAGATGTATATCTTATAAATACAGTTAGGTTAACCCTAGAAGGGTATCCATCGTGAACGAATATTATTCATTTGTAACCTAAGCAGCTCTCTGTGATATTTTACATCACTGAGAGAGGAATTATTAATTTCAAACAGTTTTAAGTACTAAAACGTGTGTTCTTGTTATTTACTCATACAGTACTTGATTATATATATTGTGTATTCGACCTAACAAGTGGTATCAGAGCCAATCTGTTACTTTATTACAGTTAAAGATCCAAAACATAATAGTAATCAATGGCAGAGATTCCTCCTCCATCAGGTTCTGAGAAAGCACCCACTACTGTTAGTAGGTATGAAACGATTAGGGTTCCAATACTCAAGCCATCAGAGTATGCAATCTGGAAGGTAAAGATGACCATGTTTCTGGAAGCCACAGATCCAGAATATCTTGATAGAATTTATGAAGGTCCTCATAAACCTACAAAGTTAACTGCTGCTGCTGCTGGTGAGGAATCGAAGGTGGTTCCTAAGGAAAAGAAAGATCTAACTGTTGAGGATCTTTCATCTATTGCAAAGGATGCCAAAGTAAGGCACTTACTTCATAGTGCTCTTGACAATGTTATGTCTAACAAAGTGATTAACTGCACAACTGCAAAGGAAATTTGGGATGCACTTGAGGTTAGATGTCAAGGAACTGCTGCAATTAAGAAGAATAGAAGGAACATACTCACACAGGAGTATGAGCATTTTGAGGCAAAGTCTGAAGAAACCATGACAGAAACATTTGACAGATTCTGTAAACTGCTCAATGATCTATCATTGGTTAACAAAGAATATGATCTAGAAGACTCGAATCTCAAGTTTCTTCTCTCTCTTCCTGAAAAGTGGGATGTGAAAGCAACCACTATAAGAGACAACTATGATCTTGCTGATACTGAGATTGATGAAATCTATGGACTGCTCAAGACTCATGAATTGGAAATGGAGCAGAGAAATAGAAGATCAAGCAGGAAGTCAAAGTCTGTTGCTCTGAAAGTTGAAGAAAAATCTTCAAAGAAAGAAGCATCAAGGAAGAAGGCAAAAGGAAAAGCCTTAGTCATTCATTCAGAAAGTGAGTCATCAAACACTGATGTTGACTCAAACCCAGATGGATCATCTGATTCTGAAGATGATGAAGAGATGATACAAATGGCTACATTGATGGTAAAGACCTTCAAGAAGATGGGATTCAAGAACTTCAAGAAGGGAAAGAGATTCTCCAAGGATTACTCAAAGTCTGACTAGAAAAATTTCAGAAAATCTGAGTGAAAGGACTTCAAATCTGGTAAGAAAGATAAGTCTGAGATTCAATGCTACAAGTGTAAGGAGATGGGTCACTATGCTCCTGAGTGCAAAAAGGGTAAAACTGAAAAGGCACTCTACACCAAAGGCAGAGACTGGGTAGACACCTCAGATTCAGATGAGGAGGTGAACTATGCACTCATGGCCTCTACTCAGAATGAAGATTCTGAACTAAAGGTACCTCCAACTACCTATACATATAATACTGATAATATAACTGAATTGAGAATTTATCTTAAAACATTACATATCAGTTATAGGGATCAGACTTTAGAAAATGAGAGAATCAAGATTGAGTGTTCTCAACTCAAAGAAAGAAATAAACTTGTTGAGGAAAAACTTGAAAACATGAATAAAATTCAGAAAGAGAGAGATGATGCTGTGTTTATAGAACAGGAGTTGCTAGGTAAGTATAAGCAACTAGAATCTGAATTGGAGGATGCAAAGCACATTATTAAAACTTGGACACATTCTGGAAAAGACACTCAAGAGGTTTTTCAATCAGACACAGTAGGTCTAGGTTATTCTGAGGATGATGTTCTTAGATTTCAGAATACAGTCAAAATTAGACCACCACTTTCTACTAAGAAATTTGGAACATTTGTTCATGGTACTGTTAAAACTGAACATGGAGCTGTTGAAAGTGAGCCAGTAAAAACCTGTGTCAAATAGGTTAATATTGGTTCAATGACAGATAAACAACTCAAGCATAAGCTTAAAGAAATAAAATCTGTCAACAAACAGAAAATGCCTAGGAAAAACAGAAATGGAAAGGTAGGCATAACATCAGGAAATAGGCCAATGCTTGCCACATTTGCACCTAGAAAAACTTGTCATAACTGTGGTAGCACTAATCATCTTGCTAGTTTTTGCAGGAAGAACAAAGACATTAATTCTTTACCCTCCAAATCTGGAGTGAAAAAGGATAATGTCAAACCAAGACCACAAACTCTGTGCAAACATTGTGGAAGTACTTGGCACTCAATGTATACTTGCAAGAATTATCATGCTATTTATCATAATTATTATGAACTGAAACCTAATTTGAAATGGGTTAAAGTTGATTCTGCAAGTGCTAAGACTGAAAATGTTAGTTTAAACTCTGATAATGACAAATCCGCTGCTAAAACTAACAGATTCAATAAAGCAAAAGGATCCAAGCAAGTCTGGATCCTTAAAACTAACAATCAATGATTGTTTGTGATTGCAGGGCACCAGGGTAAGTACCCTAGTCGTGGACAGTGGATGTTCAGGACACATGACTGGTAATAAAGCCCTGCTATCAGAGTATGTGGAGAAGGCTGGCCCAAAAGTTTCCTATGGAGATGGCAACATAGGACATACTCTGGGATATGGCAATATTAATCTTGGAAGTGTCATCATCACAAATGTAGCTCTAGTTCCAGGACTCAAGCATGATCTGCTTTCTGTGAGTCAAATCTGTGACAGAGGATATCATGTAGATTTCCAGCCTGAATATTGTCAAGTCATCAGTAAATCTACAGGGAAAGTTGCTCTAGTTGGAAATAGACACAATAACATCTATGAAATAAAATTGTCAACAAACTCTGATGGCAAAGCAGTGTGTCTGTCAACAAGAATGTCCAGTGAAGAGAGTTGGAAGTGGCACAAGAAACTCTCTCATTTGAATCTGAACAACATCAATGAGCTAATAAAGAATGATCTTGTAAGAGGACTACCAAAGTATTTGTTGAATGCAGAAGGCCTGTGTGATTCTTGTCCAAAGGCCAAACAGAGAAAAGCCTCTTTCAAAAGCAAATCTGAGTCTTCAATTGTTGATCCTTATCATCTTCTACATGTTGATCTTTTTGGACCAGTGAATGTTATGTCTCTTGGAAAGAAGAAATATGCTCTAGTCATTGTTGATGAATACACAAGATACACATGGGTGTATTTTCTAGCAAAGAAGGATGAAACTGCATTAACACTGGCAGAACATATAATGCAACTGGACAAACGGTCAAAGAATCAAGTGAAGATTATCAGAAGTGACAATGGAACTAAATTCAGGAATTCAACAATGGAAGAATTTTGCAAGAACAAAGGAATTAAACAAGAGTTTTCTGCACCTGGCACTCCACAACAAAATGGTGTAGTTGAAAGGAAGAACAGAACTTTGATAGAAGCTGCCAGAACTATGCTTGATGAAGCAAAATTACCAACCTATTTCTGGGTAGAAGCTGTTCAAACAGCTTGTTTTACTCAGAATGACACTCTGATAAATAAGCATGGAAAAACACCATATGAAATGGTGAGAGAAAAGAAGCCAAACCTGAAATATTTTCATATTTTTGGGTGCAAATGCTTTGTGCTGAAAACTCATCCTGAACAGTTGACCAAATTTGATTTGAAGGCAGATGAAGGAATTTTTGTTGGCTATCCACTGTCAACTAAAGCATTCAGAGTTTATAATCTGAGAACTAGAGTGATCATGGAATCTATTCATGTGTCTTTTGATGACAAGAAAATAACTGGACTTAAAGATGTAAATGAACATGATCAACTGCACTTCGAAAATGAAGATTTAATCTCTGATGAATTAAACTCTGATGAGTCTGATCTGATAAACTCTGAACCTCTACTGGTAAATACTGAAGAGTCCTTTCAGCCAGAAACAAGAGAAGAACCAGTTGAGGGGGAGCATGAAGAAACTCATCAAAGTGATAACTCAAATTCTGATAATGACTCAGCTGAAAATTCTGAATCAAATTCTGATGACTCAAACTCTGAAAGTCCAAAATCTGACAGTTCACACACTGAGCAGTCACGTTCAGGGGGAGCCTCAGAGAATGAAGAAAGATATCAAGAAAATCAGGAGAACATGGATCAAGGGGGAGGATCCAACTTTGAAAGAAGTCAATTGCCTTCAGCTAGGAAATGGACCAAATCTCACACACCTAATTTAATCATTGGTGATCCAGATGCAAGAGTAAGGACAAGAAGTGCAACAACAAATGAATGTCTGTTTCATGCATTCTTGTCACAAAATGAACCAAAGAAAGTTGAAGAAGCTCTTAAAGATGCTGACTGGATAACAGCAATGCAAGAAGAGTTAAATGAATTTGAGAGAAATGAAGTGTGGACACTAGTACCAAGACCAAAGAACAGGTCTATTGTTGGTACTAAGTGGGTTTTTAGAAACAAAACTGATAGTGAAGGGGTTGTTACAAGAAACAAAGCAAGACTTGTGGCAAAAGGCTATTCACAGCAAGAGGGGATAGATTATGATGAGACTTTTGCACCAGTTGCCAGATTGGAGGCAATTAGGATGTTTCTTGCTTATGCTTCTCACAAGAAATTCAAGGTTTTTCAAATGGATGTGAAAAGTGCTTTTCTGAACGGAAAACTTGAAGAAGAAGTGTTTGTTGAACAACCACCTGGTTTTGTAGATCCAAAATATCCTGACCATGTCTACAGGCTAGACAAGGCACTTTATGGACTTAAGCAGGCACCAAGAGCATGGTATGAAACTCTGGCTCAGTTTCTTTTAGAAAGTGGATTCAACAGAGGTACAATTGGTAAAACTCTGTTTTATTTCAAATCTGGAAGTGACTTGCTTTTAGTTCAGATGTATGTTGATGACATCATTTTTGGATCTACTAATGATAAACTCTGTAAGAAGTTTGCCAAGCTCATGCAGTCCAGATATCAAATGAGTATGATGGGAGAGCTAAGTTATTTTCTAGGCTTACAAGTGAAGCAAACAGATGATGGAATCTTTATCAATCAAGCAAAATATACCAGAAATCTTCTCAAGAAATTTGGAATGCTTGACTGTTCATCTGCAACAACTCCCATGGCAACTGCAACAAAATTGGACAAAGATACAGGGTCATCAGTAGATATGACAAGTTATAGAGGAATGATTGGCTCTCTTCTCTATCTAACAGCAAGTAGACCTGATATCATGTATGCAACATGTCTGTGTGCAAGGTTTCAGGCAGATCTAAGGGAACCACATTTAACAACTGTGAAGAGAATTTTCAAGTATCTCAAGGGCACTGTAACTTTAGGGCTGTGGTACCCAAGAGAATCAGATTTCAAACTACTTCGTTACTCTGATGCAACTTTGCAGGCTGTAAGATTGACAGAAAAAGCACCAGTGGAAGTTGTCAATTTCTTGGTGACAGACTTGTTTCTTGGTACAGCAAGAAACAGAAATCAATATCCACATCTACAGCTGAAGCAGAGTATATTGCTGCTGGTAGCTGCTGTGCACAGATTCTATGGATGAAGAATCAATTGCTGGATTATGGATTGAGGTATAGCAAAATACCTATTTTCTGTGATAACCAAAGTGCTATTGCAATGACAGGTAATCCAGTACAACACTCAGTGACCAAGCACATCAGCATAAGGTATCACTTTATCAGAGAGCATGTAGAGGAAGGCAACATTGAGCTTCACTTTGTGCCTACAGATCAACAACTTGCAGATGTCTTGACCAAGCCTTTGAGTGAAGCAGCATTTACAAGGCTGGTCAATGAACTAGGAATGGTCTCTGGTTTTGACTAAACATGTTGGTTAGACTCAAAATTCTCTTATAAAATGTGTTGCTCATATTTCTGTGAATTGTTAAGTGCTATGTGAACTTTGTTGTTTAAACTCTGTTATGCAGACTCTGTTCACATGTTTTTGTCCTCACACTGTTAAACTCTGTCACCATGTCTGTCTGTCATACACTGTTAATAAGTTTGATAAACTCTGTGAATTCTGAATTGATCTTTGTCTGAATGAAAACACCAATGAAGAAATCTGTATGAAGCATGATTCTCAGTGAATTAATCAAGATTCTTTCTGAGTCACTGTGATCCAATCAGAAACTGTGCAGTAAGTTAACACAGCATGATACTGTTTCATATTTAGAGCATCTCTTAGTTTATTTGGTCCTAAATTCTGAGTCTATGAATACTGTGTGCATTACCTCTCATGAATAACTTCTGATATTGATGAATTCTAAACTCTGATTAGTGACACTCTGTTCCTAAGACATACATAGTTCTTGATAATTCCTTGTTTGTACTTGTGAAAATTTTAAAACTTGAGATGTGTCATTGTTTAGTTTGGTGAGAAACAATTCATGTCTGCACCCTGTGAGATTTTAAGCCAATTAAGTGATTGATACATTTTATATCAATCAGATTTTATTGATGTGTGATGTTCATCAGTGAGTATGTTGCTCTAGAACTTGTATTAAACCATTTTGAGACTACATGATATGTGTGTGCATGAAAATTATAAAGGCACTAGGATTTACCATCTTTCTTCAAACACTGTTCATAAATACCACCCTTAGTAAACCCCTTTGAGCCTTATTAACTGCTCATTTTTTTCTCGTAATAAGAGCAGTTATATTCTTTTGGAAAATCAAATGCAAGCAGGTGAGTGTTTCTCAAGAAAAGGAAAGTTTACTCAGTATAAAAAAAAGGGTATATATACTGATCATCTTGTACAAATATGTACTAACAATGTGACTGAACACTTTGGTCTGTTAAATTGTTCAGTTCGAAATTTATTCTTTTAAAAACATCTCTTCTCACCTGTTTGATCTTACTACATTACAACCCTGAATAAAGTCCTTTTGATTTGTGCATATATGTAATCAAAGTAGTATAGATTTGGTGGAAATTCAAGCCTATGGAAGTATCTGCTTTTACTGAATGAATTTGAGAGAAAACACTTCACCTAAACACTTGTGTGCTTTGAGAGTTTGTGAGGAAATCCTTGACATGTTACTCACTGAATGATGCTTTGATGTCTATCTCTTGATCTTTTTGTCTATAATGACTGTGTGCTTACTTGGATAATCATGAACATCAATGGGAATAGGCTTATTCAGATTTCTGTATTTAAGGAACTACAGAGTTTAGCATTCATCACATACTCCGTGTTTAATATGAGAGTTTGTGCATTCAGTGTTTATTGATTTGATTTATGGATTTTATGAAATATTAATGCTATAAAAATTGATTTGGTAACCTCTGCTACACTCACACAAAATATTCACGACTGTGCATTTTTTGAAAGGGTTTTAGTGATAAAGTTGAAAATTTGACAAACACTGATGGATTGTGTTCCGTACTCTAAGGTAAATTTTCATGAAGATAATTTGAAAATTTTGGAGTAAATAGAGTGTTTGACAACTGTTAATGAGTGTATTTATGGTAAAGTGTCTTGATAATAGGAATGACAGCAGTAATAATTGCTTTTACTGCGCGTGATTAAGTGATTCGCTGCATGTTTGACACGTGTCCCATTTTCACCCACTCACCCATCATTGTGTCCCACTTTCACACTATTCTAGGAACGGTTGCGTGTTTTCAATGTAAAAACGATTGAGTTTTATTTTTTTTTACTACTCAAATCACTTTTTGTTACTATCACTCCACATCCACTCATATTCACTTTACCAAAAACACAGACCTCCTTTGTTTTTCACTTTGACATTTTCACAAACACCTTTCCTACATATCATTTTCACATTCAATTTTTGCTTATTTCTTGATCTAATGGCAATAAAACCTTTTACTTCGTTTGGTCTTCGTTTTGTGCCTAACAATTTTGCAGCTCTACTTGAGAACGACCGTGCTCCTGAAGCGTTTCACCTTATGCAAAATTTTCTTCGTGACTCTGAAATTGGGCAAGCGTTGATTGAACCTGCTATTCTATCTGCATCTCAGATTGTCACTTTCTGGCAAAACTCAAGGTATATAGATGGAGGAGAGAATGGGACTCCGTCTATCATCTTCACTCATGATGAACAAGAGTTTGTGATAACTCCACAAACTGTTCGAGAGACCATGGACTTCGACACACATACCTCGTATGCTATTGTTTCTGAACAGAATCTGAGGGACATGTTAATATAAATTGGTTACATGGATTCTTTGGCAAAGCTTGGTAGTGTCAAACGACCGAATCTTAGAAAGGAATGGAATTTTTTCTTCGACTGTATCACCAGGACATTCCAGAAGAAAGTCACCAACTGGGATGCCATTCCAATGGATAGTCTGCAAATTGGGTACTCTCTACTCTATGGCAGTAATTTTGATTATGGTCGATATGTGTTAATGAATTTAGGTGATAAATTGTCAGAGTCTAGTACAGTCTATTTTGCTAGATTTTGTCAACTTTTGTTCACTGCCTGTGTACCTGGTTTAGAAATAGATGCAGCTGATGTGATTCAACCTTTTCGAGTCAATAAGAGAATATTCTCTGATATGACAAATAAAGATGCTGGTAAAGATGTACCTGAACTTGTCTTGCCACTTGCCCTGCAAAACTTTCTAAATCAACCACAAGATTCCCAATCACCATCACAAGAACCACAACAGCCACAACAACCAGAAACACAAAATATGCCTGAACCTTTAGCCACTGACCACACTGAAACCATACACTCTCATCCTGTACCATCACCTGAGCCAACACCAACAAACACTGTACCTACTACATCAACACACACACAACCTGAACCAATAAACCCTGAGCCAACAAACCCGGTCACTACTACTCAACCTCAACCAACATCTAAACCAAAAAGGAAGAAGCATACTGCCCTCAACACAAAACATTCCAAGGCTAAACAGACATCTCCTAGAGCTGTTTATTCCGGAAGAATCATTAAAAGGGCAAATAGGCCTTCATCACCACCAGTTGAGGAAAGTTCTAGTGAAGAAGAAATGATTGCAGTGCCTCAAGCAAAGATGAGGAGGCTGATTCTTACAGATTCTGATGATGAGCAAGTTGTTGAGGCTCAAGAGAAAATTTCTCAGGATATTCCTACTGGTGAGACAGAGGTTATCATAGAACCTACTATAGCAGAATCAGGTTTTAAGATTGCTGAACCAGAACTTGCTAAGGTTCAGACTGATAAAGATGTTAGAGATGCATTGCCTACAATGGAAGAGTTTGATGAAACTCCTACTCCATTCTCTTTTGACAATGAAGCATCTACTCCAACACCCATGGTGGTTACAAACTCTGTTGATACTGGTGTTGCAGATGGGCCTACTGTTGTCCTGGAAGACACTGAGGTTGCATCACACACAGAATTATACTCTGATGCACATCATGTTTCTGATCATGGTGAGGAGATTGATCAACCAGAAAAAGTTATTTCTTCAGAGCATATACAAGTTCATAAAGGAAAACAGGTTGCTCAAGAACCAGTTGCTGCTCAAGATGAGGACATTGCTTCAGTTGCACCTACTGATGTTTCAGTCAGTGATTCTTTTGAAGAAAGGAGTATAGAAGCTCATAAAGAACAATTTCAAACTGATGGTCAGAAAATAGGAGAAAAACCAGACTTTGCTGGACCTTCTACTAATGAAATTGATGATAATTATTTGACAAACCAAACTGCAGATTGGTACAAGTCAGATTGTATTTTTCCTCCTGGCAGAGCAGCTACCTTTCTCAAGGCAAATTCTTCAAAGATTTCAAATCCTGATATTTTCACTTGTCTCCAAGGAACAGTAATTCAGATCAAGTCCTTGAATCACAGATTTGATGATAATCAGAAGGCAATTGTTGATCTTCGAACAGAGGTTGTTACTCATGAAGAGAAATCTCAAAGAGCTAATTCTAAGATATTTCAACAATTTTCCAAAGCTCAAGAGAATTTAAATGACAGATTAAGCAAAGTTGAAAAGAATCAGCTTTTGCTGACTGAGAAAGTTGATTCTATTGCCAACTCTCTTGAGTTAATCACCTCTATTCTGATTCCAGATGGTGATGATGTCAAAAAGGGGGAGAGAATTGCTAAAACTAAGTGTAAGCAAACTCAAACTCTGTTAAAGAAGGATCATCTGGATGAAGAAGGTGCAAATGCTGATAAGGGATTAAGAAGTGCAAATCCAAGACATGGACATGGAAGGTCTACAAGGTTAAAGCAAAATGTGGTGGCAGATACAAATCTTCAGAGTACTTCTACTTCAAGGCAAAAGGATTTGTCATTCACTGACAATCCACAAACAGATGAAGAGTTGGCTGCTAAGATCTTTCGTGAGGAAAATGCTGAGGCTACACTTGAAGACATACAAGCTGAAGAAAAGCTGTTGCAAAAAGAACATTTAAAATCGTTGAAGTCTAAGAAAGGAAAGAATACTGTCAAAGCTTCAAAGCCTGCAATGAAAGGGATTGAAATCAAAGAGAATTTATCTGGTATTCAAGAAGAAGAAGAAGAAGAAGGAAAGTTGATAAGAAAGTCTTCTCTTGATGCCAAGTTAAAGCTAAAAGGGGTGATGGGTGAAGAGAGCAAAGGCAAAATGATAGTTACAACCTCTGTTGCCACACAAGTTGTACAGATTCAAAGCAAACCTTTACCTGGGTTTTCTAGGCCAAAGATTCCAGTTCAAGCACAAACAGGAGTGACTGGTGAGTATCAACATAATGTTGCTTGTTCAGGAAAGCCACCAGGCAGGAATACTTCTGGCTTAGGTTCAAGAAGAGATTTGAGAGTTAGTAACAGTCCAAGAGATCCCTCTGCACTTGTTTCTCTTGGTTCTGGTATTACTCAAGAAAATCTAGACAAGTTGGAATCAGTTCAACTAGTTCATCAAAGGAGCTTAGATATTCACTTTCTGTTATACTTTATGACAGATGGAACAGTGTATAGAGTGAATGAAGAAGCAATCAAACTAAAGTTATTTGAAGAACTTCAGTATGTTCTGCATATATTCAAAGTCAGAAATCAACGAACAGAGCTTATTGCTAATTCTATAAGGGAATATATGCAGAGAGCCAAAGTCATTACAGGATCGAAGACTACTGAAAAGTATGTTCCTAAATACAGAGATTGGAATGGAAATCTTGTAGAGATGAAGAAAGGAACTGCTAAATTAAAGACTGATCTGGGGATTATAGTTCTTGATTTTAATTCTCAATCAGAGGAAGTCAAGTTCATTAGACTGGGTAATGAGATGAGGAGAAATAAAATCTACGATCTAAGAGCTGTTATCTTTCAAACTGATGAGAATGATCCAGAATTAAAAGAGATCAAGGAAGCTATGCAGAGAGAACTTGAAAATGCTGAGAGAAGACTGTTGATAGACTATCTCAGAACAACTCCAGATCTTGAGGAGGTTAGGTAGACAGAATTTGTAAGTAATTTGAATTTTCTGTAGATTTTGTTAAGTCAAGATTAAACTCTGATTATATGTTAAACACTGTGTTTTTATTTGATTGTTTTGACATCATCAATTACTGTGAACTTGTACATTTTTCTAATGAACAAGTTGGGGGAGATTGTTAGATATAATTGATGTGATTTAATGTCAGTGTTTAAGTGTTACAGGTAAAAAGAGTTTAACTTGTTAATGAAAGCAGTCGTAGCAGAGTTTGAGTATACGCTGATAGCTGGAAGCGCAAACGCTGACAGAAGGAAGTGTAAACACTGCTAGCTGAACACAAGTAAGCGCAAACACTGCTGGCTAGGAGAGCAACAGAGTTTGCTAAAGTCTGTCTACTGGAAGCGTCTACAAGTCAACAGAGTTTGAAGATTAATTTAAGATTAATATGGAAGCAATATCTTTGAAGATTGGATAGCTGTCAAAGAGATTGAGTTGACTTAGAAGACGTGTAGCAATCGTAATTGATATCAATTGTATAGCTTAATTATAGGAGAATCAATTAACGATTGTACGTAGCTGTATATCTTATAAATACAGTTAGGTTAACCCTAGAAGGGTATCCATCGTGAACGAATATTATTCATTTGTAACCTAAGTAGCTCTCTGTGATATTTTACATCACTGAGAGAGGAATTATTAATTCCAAACAGTTTTAAGTACTAAAACGTGTGTTCTTGTTATTTACTCATACAGTACTTGATTATATATATTGTGTATTCGACCTAACAAAGTATTTAAATTATCCTTAAATAATCACCATTGAAATATATTACAATTATACACATGGCAATCATTCAACAGATAATTCTCAGCGTGAGGTCTGGATGTAAATAAGTTCACATGTCCTTTCAATATAGACAATTGAGTACTTGTGAGCTTACTTAAGAATTACTTAACAGATGGGATTTACAATCATATAGCATTAATAAAATCCCAAATTTACAAACCAATCTTGAAAAATTAATTTCATCAAGTGATTTAGCAAACGTGTCTGCAAGGTATTCTTAACTAAAGACATGCTCTCGAAATAATTGATACCTTATGCAAGATGCTTAGTCCTTGAGTGTTCCACAGAGTTGTTGGAGATGAATTTGATTCCTTGTGTTCTCCTGCTTTTGTACAACTCATTTGATCTGTCTCTATGCAGCAAAACATGTCAGAACTGATGTCTCTAGGGTACCATCTTCGCAGATTTGGGTCCAACTTAAGACATCTGAAAATCAATTGTAATAACTACAAGAATAGATTCTCTAGGATCCACTTGGGGCCTTACACATTGGTATATTGAGAATATAACATGTGTGTAAGTGATCTATTATCAATTGAATAAGATAATGAGCTGATGATTCCTCTATAGCCTGATTAGGTCCTAAATAGTAGATCCTAAACTTGTTGGGTCAAATATCTCTAGGGTACCATTTCCTCAGATCCGGGTCCATCTTAAGATTTTTGATTACCAACTTGTTAGGTCCAAACTAATAGGTCAAAAGCCAGATATAGTGGTGTGTTGGCAGAGAGTCTTGATAGGTCTAGAATCTTCTGAACAGAAACAAAAGATCCTTGACTTACTTATTATCATCATTCTTTTGGCTTTACTAAAGTAAATTAAAAGAATTGGAACTTTACCAACATCAAAACAGCAAATATCTTGATACCAATTTATAGTTAGTAGACCAACATATAATATAATCAAGATATCATTACACATATATATCATTTATGTTTGTGCCTAAAGATGTAGAGAGTTCTATAAATATGACATCAATTGTTAAAAGATACCAACTGTTAAAGATTGATACCAAATGTTAAATTATAGTTAGGGTGTCATACCATGTCTTCCATGCTTGCTTGAGTCATGATACTAGTTCATACTAACCTGTAGAGATCTTCCATTATCTCACCAACCAGGAGTGCACTTGTTCACATTCTTTTAGCATCCAGATTCAGTAGGTCCAGATGTCCATTATAATCTTGAATGTGTAGCAGGTTCCTGATATCTTCAAGTCTTGTCACTGGTGCTTCTTGTCAGATATACTGTCTTATCAGCTTGTAACCTTGCATCCAGTTTGGCTTTGTCCCTCATAACAATGCCTTGACATCATCCAGGTATACTTCTGGTTATCCTTGTACCAATTACAACTTTGTTCTTTGGTCTGGATACCAACTTCCCTTCAATCTGCCTTTTGTACTGATTGAGATCATCTTGCATTGCAATCACTCAATTTGGATCATTCAGTAATTTGCACAAATTTATGTCACAAGTAGAAAACATCTAGTAATTTGTTATTATAATAAATTTAGGTAAGAGAACATAAAATTTAAATAATAAGGGGGGGTTTTCTGTTTAATTCTCCTTAGTGTTTTTCATCACTATAAATCAATTTTTGGAGTGATATTTTTTATTATTTTATCCTCATTTTTTTGTCATTCTTTCTCTTTCAAGGTATATTTAAGAATACAATCATAAAAAAATGAGTCGTACGCGAATGACATATCTATTCATATTCCAGTTATAATTTTGACAACTCAAGAAACTTGTTATTTACCCACGTAATGTTTCACAAAAAAGATGTTGTCCAATTAGCATATAAAAAACTAATTGCATAATTTAAAATTTTATCTTTTTAGGAAAATAATTTTAACTACCTCATAGTATATAATGTGATTGATCGATCATAATATTTTGTATATGTGCATGCTATGCAATATACTAATTTCTAAGATATTTGTTAACTTCACTGTATTTTTAATCCTTTTTACAAATTATTTTGAATTTTTTAATATTTTTTCCAACCAAAATTTCTCTATGTGTATTATACGACTTTTAATCGATGTACATATGATATGAACTGATTCCTATATTTTGTATTATTATATATTATATATGATCTTTTTTTCAAGAAAGTTTATCTTTCTCAACTTATCTACAAGGTTCAATTTTTTAAACTTTTGTACTATCTGACATTTTTAAGGATCTCATCTTTTAATTATATACTAGCTTATAACCCGTGCGATGCACGGATTTTTTTGATATGTAACAAATTTTATTTTATGTTTCAATTACATTTTTATATAATCATTATTTACAATATTTTAATTTTAATATTAAAAATTTAATTAATGATATGCATTGTTTAAAACTTATATTATAAAATTTTAAAATCAATATATCGTTGATTGAATTTGAACCCTGAAATTTTAGTAAATTAATTTAATTATATAATATATTTAATCATTAGATCTAACGACTCTGATTTTTTACTAAAAATCTAATGGTCATTATTCGTATTATAAGGATTTTTATTATATTTTGTTAAGTGATTAGAAGATATGATGTGATATTTTTGGTTATATATTAATTATTTCTAGATATGATATGATTGGAAGATATGATATTATTGATGTTTTTAGGTGTTCATAAAAGGTAATATCTTCAACTAAAAGTAAATGTGAAAAAGGCAATCCACTAATTAGCATTAATTATATTATGTTATTATTTATTTTAGGTGTTTTAATTGTATAGATATCGTATATATTTTTCTTTATAATAAAGGTTAAATAAGTAAATTCACGAAATACTAAAAAACATATACCAAAAAATAGCTACCAAAATTTTTAATGTTTCGGCTATTATATAATTAATTAATTTTAATTTAATGTAATTTAATATCCTCATATTTACGGATTATACTAATGTTTACTTATTATAAACAAAGTATATGGATTTTTAATATATTTTATTAATAATTAAAAAATATGATGTGATATTTTCGAATATATATTAATGATTGTAAGATTAGTTTTAAATTAAAAAGCTAACGTGTTTTAATTCGAAAGGAAATATTAATGATTGGAAGATATGACACGATTGATATTTTTAGTTGTTTATAAATGGTAATATCTTCGATTAAAAGTAAATGTGAAAAAAAGGCAATCGACTACTTACCATTAATTATATTATGTTATTTTTTATTTTAGGATTTTTAATAGTATAGATATCATATTTATTTTTCTTTATAATGAATGGTAAATAAGTAAATTCACAACGTACCAAAAAATAGGTACCAAAACTTTTAATGTTTCGGCTTTTATATAATAGTATAGATAGATTTAAGTAAGGATAATTAAGTAAAAAAAAAATCAAATTTGTAAATGAGATATTTTAGCTAGAAAATGTAGAAAAGTTATTTAGTTGAAAAAAGGTAATGAATTAATTATTAGTAATTGTAATATTATTAGTTTTTTTCATTAATAAGAACGACCAAATATTTGGAAAAAATAGATTTTAGTTAGAAAAGGTAATTAATTAGTTATTATTAAGGAAAAAATGAGATATTTTAGTTAGAAAATATAAGTAAATGTGAAAAAAGACAATCGACTACTTACCATTAATTATATTATGTTATTATTTATTTTAGGATTTTTAATAGTATAGATATCATATACATTTTTTTTATAATGAAGGGTAAATAAGTAAATTCACAATGTACCAAAAAACAGGTACCAAAACTTTTAATGTTTCGGCTTTTATATAATAGTACTAGCTTATAATCCGTGCAATGCACGGGTTTCTTGTATTATGTTATAAATTTTATTTAATATTACAATTATGTTTGTATATAATAATTATTTTTAATAATATTTTAAATTTTAATTTGATAAAATTTAATGTACTCATGTTTACGGATTATACTAACGTTTCGTTATTATAAATAACGTATACGGTATATTTATTAATAATTGAAAAATATTGTGTGATATTTTCGGGTACATATTAATAATTAAATTAAAAGGCAATGTGTTTTAATTAGAAATGAAATATTAATGATTAAAGGATATGATATGATTGATCTTTTAAGGGGTTTATAAAATGTAATATCTTCAACAAAAAGTAAATGTAAAAAAGGCAATCGACTAATTACCATTAATTATATTATGTTATTATTTATTTTAGGTGTTATATTTTTCTTAAAAATTATGGTGTGATATTTTCGAGTATATATTAATAATTGTAATATTTGTTTTAAATAAAAAAGGTAACACTTTTTATTTAATATTACAATTATGTTTTTATATAATAATTATTCTTAATAATATTTTAAATTTTAATTTGATAAAATTTAATATACTCATGTTTACGGATTATACTAATGTTTCGTTATTATAAATAACATATACCGTTTTTAATATATTTTATTAATAATTGAAAAATATTGTGTGATATTTTCGGGTACATATTAATAATAAATTAAAAGGTAATGTTTTAATTAGAAAGGAAATATTAATGATTGAAGGATATGATACGAATGATCTTTTTAGGTGTTTATAAAAGGTAATATCTTCACAAAAAGTAAATGTAAAAAAGACAATCGACTAATTACCATTAACTATATTTTGTTATTATTTATTTTATGTGTTATATTTTTCTTAAAAATTGTGGTGTGATATTTTCGAGTATATATTAATGATTGTAAGATTTGTTTTAAATAAAAAAAGGTTTTAACGTTTTTTAATTTGAAAGGAAATATTAATGATCGAAAGATATGATACGATTGATGTTTTTAGGTAGTTATAAAAGGTAATATCTTTAACTAAAAGTAAATATGAAAAAAGCAATCGACTAATTACCATTAATTTTATTATGTTAATGTGAAAAAAAATTGTTTTAAATAAAAAAGGTAACGTGTTTTAATCCGAAAGGAAATATTAATAATCGAAATATATGATATGATTGATGTTTTTAGGTATTTATAAAGGTAATATCTTCAACTAAAAGTAAATGTGAAATAGGCAATCGACTAATTACCATTAATTTTATTATATTAATGTGAAAAAGGTAATCGACTAATTACCATTAATTTTATTATGTTAATCGACTAATTACCATTAATTATATGACGTTAGTATTTATTTTAGGTGTTACATTTTTCTTGAAAATTTTGGTGTGATATTTTAATTTTTATTATGTTAATCGATAAATTACCATTAATTATATTACGTTATTATTTATTTTAGGTGTTATATTTTTCTTGAAAATTATGGTGTGATATTTTCGGGTATATATTAATGATTGTAAGATTTGTTTTAAATTAAAAAGGTAACATATTTTAAATCGAAAGGAAATATTAATGATCGAATGATATGATTCGATTGATGTTTTTAGGTATTTATAAAAGGTAATATCTTCAATTAAAAGTAAATGTAAAAAAGGCAATTGACTAATTAACATTAATTATATTATGTTATTTAGGTATTTATAAAACGTAATATCTTCAACTAAAAGTAAATGTGAAAAATGCAATTGACTAATTACCTTTAATTTTATTATGTTAATGTGAAAAAGGTAATTGACTAATTACCATTAATTTTATTATGTTAATCTACTAATTATCATTATTTATTTTATTTATTATTTATTTTTGGTATATTTGTTTTTCTTTATATTGAAGGGTAAATAAGTAAATTCACGAAGTACCAAAAAACAGGTACCAAAACTTTTAATTTTTCGGCTTTTATATGATAGTACAGATAGTACAGATAAATAACTTATAACCCGTGAAATGCACGGGTTTCTTGTAATATGTTATAAATTTTATTTAATATTAAAATTATATTTTTATATAATCATTATTTTTAATATTATTTTTAATTTGATATAATTTAATATACTCATGTTTACGGATTATATTAATGTTTCTTTCTTATAAACAACGTATATGATTTTTAATATATTTTATTAATAATTGAAAAATATGGTGCGATATTTTCGGGCTATACTTTTCTTGAAAATTATGATGTTATATTTTTCGATATATATTAATGATTATAGGATTTGTTTTAAATTAAAAAGGTAACATGTTTTAATTCGAAAAAAGGTAAGTTATTTATAAAAGGTAATATCTTTAACTAAAATTAAATGTAAAAAAAAATCGACTAATTACCTTTAATTTTATTATGTTAATGTGAAAAAGACAATCGACTAATTACCATTAATTATATTATGTTATTATTTATTTTAGGTGTTATATTTTTCTTGAAAATTATGATTTGATATTTTTAGATATATAATAATTATTATAAGATTTGTTTTAAATTAAAATGGTAAATGTGTTTTAATTCGAAAGAAAATATTAATGATTGATTGATGTTTTTAGGTATATATAAAAGGTAAGACTAAAAGTAAATGTGAAAAAGACAATCGACTAATTTTATTATGTTAATGTGAAAACTGCAATCGACTAATTACCATTAATTTTATCATGTTAATCAGCTAATTACCATTAATTATATTATGTTATTATTTAATTTAGGTGTTATATTTTTCTTGAAAATTATGGTGGGTATATATTTTAAGGTGTTTATAAAAGGTAATATCTTCAACAAAGAGTAAATATGAAAAAGGCAATCGAGTAATTACCATTAATTATATTATGTTATTATTTATTTTAGGTGTATTTATTTTTCTTTATAATGAAGGATAAATAAATAAATTTACGAAGTACCGAAAAACTTGTACCAAAAAACAGGTACCAAAACTTTTACTGTTTTAGTTTTTATATAATAGTATAGATTATAATATTATTATTTTATTTTATTAAATATAACCGTCTTTGATATAATTGAAAAAAAAAAATTTAGTTAGAGAAAATAGAAAAGTAACGTGCATGATTTATGTGAAAAAGTAATTGATTAGTTTATAGTAATTACAATTTAATTATGTTATTTTACGAAATAAAATTGTTCATAGTTTTAGAAAATGAGAAATTAACGCTACCCATTATATTTTTAGAAAAAAAGGGAATGTAATCAGAAAAAATAGAAAAAGTGATATATTTTAGCTGAAAAGGTAATCGATTAATTATTAGTATTATATTATAATATTATTATTTTTATTTGTATTAAATAGAAACGCCTGTAATATAATTAGAAAATGGAGGTTTTAGTAAGAAGAAAGAAAAAAGGTAACGTGTTTTGCTTAAAAAAGGTAACCGTCCATGATATAATTGGAAAAAGAGAGATTTTAGTTAGAAAAAAGAGAAAAGGTAACGTGTTTTGACAGAAAAAGGTTATTGATTAGTTAATAATAATTATATATAATTATGTTATTTTTAGCTGAAAAGGTAATTGGTTAATTATTATTATTAAAATATTTTTTTATTAAATAGAAACGCCTGTAATATAATTAGAAAAATGGAGGTTTTAGTAAGAAGAAAGAAAAAAGGTAACATGTTTTGCTGAAAAAGATAACCGTCCATGATATAATTGGAAAAAGAGATATTTTAGTTAGAGAATAGAGAAAAGACAATGTGTTTTGACTGAAAAAAGTAATTGATTAGTTAATAGTAATTATATATAATTATGCTATTTTATTATAATTGGAAAAAGAGATATTTTAGTTAGAGAATAGAGAAAAGACAATGTGTTTTGACTGAAAAAAGTAATTGATTAGTTAATAGTAATTATATATAATTATGCTATTTTATTAAACAACAAAATTGCTCGTGTTTTTAAAAAGGAAAAATTTAATTAGATAAAATGTAAAAGATATTCTATTTAAAATGAAAAAGGAAATTATTTAGTTATTGAAAAATAGAAAAGGTTATATGTTTAAACTGAAAAAGTAAATTGATTAATAAATGAGAAATTTTAGTTAGATACATATAAAAGATATTGTATTTTACCTGGAAAAGGAAATTATTTAGTTCTTGAAAATAGAAAAGATAATATGTGTAACCTTAAAAAGGAAATTGATTAGTTAGTAGATTTTTAATTGAGTAAGGGTAATTAGGTAAATTCAATAGGTACCGTTGAACCAAACTTTTAATGTTTCGGAGAAAAGGTAACGTGTTTTGACTGAAAAAGGTAATTGATTAGTTAATAATAATTATATATAATTATTTTATTTTTAGCTGAAAAGGTAATTGGTTAATTATTATATTTTACCTGAAAAAGGAAACTGCTTAGTTATTAAAAAGAAAAAGAAAAGGTAACATGTTTAATCTGAAAAAAGAAATTGATTAGTAAAGCAAAAATTTTATTTAGATAAAATATAAAAAAAAGATTTTATCACCGTTAGATGTAATTATGAGATATATTTTATGATTAAAGTATTTTACTAAAAATTCAAGTTTCGAATCCCGTCAACGACATATTTAACTCAAAATTCTATAATATTGTAAATTTTAAATCATGATTAAATAAATTTATATTAAATTATATTAAAATAATGTTATTATCTTTTCTATTTTCAAGAACTAAACAATTTCTTTTTCCAAGTAAAATACAATATCTTTTATATTTTATCTAACTAAAATTTCTCATTACAATTTTTAATTTTTATTACTAACTACACAGACCCTCCTTACCCCATTACATTCAGACCACCACGTTCGGACATCATGAGCATCTTTCAGAACCTCTCCCCTCTTCCATCATACATATTTACCCTTTCTTAATTATTTACCCTTACTTAATTATTGATAAAATAATTAATTTATATCTTTTTAATATAATTTACTTATATTTTTAGAATTAATATTATATAAAAATTTAATTAATTAAAATTAATTTTTTTTAAACATGAATTTTGGAGGCTTACTTTTTTATATGAGATGATTTGATAATAATTATATAAATGTTATTCGTGATATTTCTAGAAAAGGAGGGATTTAGTTAGAAAATATAGAAAAGATGATAGGTTTTAGTTAAAAAGAATAATCAATTAATTATTAGTAATTATAAAATTATTACTTCATTTTATTAAATAGAATGTCCGTGGTATGATTAGAAAAATAGAGAATTTAGTTAGTGAAAATTAAAAAGATTATATGTTCTAGGTAAAAAAAGGTAATTGATTAATTTATAGTAATTATAATTGAATTACGTTATTTTACTAAATACAATTACTCGTAATGTTTTTAGAAAATGAGAAAATAATATTGTCGATTTTAGTTAGAAAATATAGAAAAGATGATATGTTTTAGCTGAAAAAGGTAATCGGTTAATTAAAAATATTATAAATTTATAAGTTTATTTTATTAAATAGAACCGTCCGTGATGTAATTAAAAAAAAATTTAGTTAGAGAAAATAGAAAGGTAACGTGCATGATTTATGTGGAAAAAGTAATTGATTAGTTTATAGTAATTATAATTTAATTATGTTATTTTACGAAATAAAATTGTTCATAGTTTTTAGAAAATGAGAAATTAACGCTACCCGTTATATTTCTAGAAAAAAAGGGATTGTAATTAGAAAAAATAGAAAAGATGATATATTTTAGCTGAAAAGGTAATTGATTAATTATTATTATTATAATATTATTATTTTATTTGTATTAAATAGAAACGCTTGTAATATAATTAGAAAAATGGAGGTTTTAGTAAGAAGAAAGAAAAAAGGTAACGTGTTTTGCTGAAAAAAGTTAACCGTCCATGATATAATTGGAAAAAGAGAGATTTTAGTTAGAGAAAAAAGAAAAGTTAACGTGTTTTGATTGAAAAAGGTAATTGATTAGTTAATAATAATTATATATAGTTATGTTATTTTTTAGCTGAAATGGTAATTGGTTAATTATTAGTATTATAATATTTTTTTTATTAAATAGAAACGCATGTAATATAATTAGAAAAATGGAGGTTTTAGTAAGAAAAAAAAATGGTAATGTGTTTTGCTGAAAAAGGTAACCATCCATAATATAATTGGAAAAAGAGAGATTTTAGTTAGAGAAAATAGAAAAGGTAACGTGTTTTGACTGAAAAAGGTAATTGATTAGTTAATAGCGATTATATATAATTAAGTTATTTTTTTTAAACAAAATTGCTCGTAGTGTTTTTAAAAAGGAGAAATTTTAGTTAGATAAAATGTAAAAGATATTTTATTTTAAATGAAAAAGGAAATTATTTATTTATTAAAAAATAGAAAAGGTTATATGTTTAAACTTAAAACGGAAATTGATTAATAAATGAGAAATTTTAGTTAGATGAGAAATTTTAGTTAGATAAAATATAAAAGATATTGTATTTTAATTGGAAAAGAAAATTATTTAGTTCTTGAAATAGAAAAGATAATATGCGTAATCTGAAAAAGGAAATTGATTAGTTAATAGATCTGTAATTGAGTAAGGGTAATTAGGTAAATTCAATAGGTACCGTTGAACCAAACTTCTAATGTTTCGGTTTTAATATAATAGAATAGATAGATTGTTATGTAAAAATATAAAATATATTATAGTTAATATTATATGTAAGAAATATTTAATTAATTGAAAATAAACCAATTTACATTGCATGATATTATTATCAAAATTTTAAATTAGTTGTATATATAATCACGTACCATATATGTTTTGTAAACTAAAATACAATATTTTAAAAGTAATGTGAATCATCATTATCTTTTGCTCAAAAATTAAAGTAGCACTAAAATAGAATAAATATGAGGTTGAATTTTTCTAAAAAAAATTAACTAAGAAGCAAAAATATATGTAATACAATTATCGGAAGGATGAACTGTTTGGACGGGGTTAATGATTCAATTCACAACAAAAATAAACTAACTCATTTAAAATAAGAGCGTGGAATAAAATTTTGAAATTAGTGTATATAATTACGTACCATATTTTGAAAAGTAAATTTTCAAATTTTGAAACTAACATTTGTCATTACTATTTTTACTCATAAATTAAAATAATAGTAAAAATAGGATAATATAGAGACCGAACTTATGTAAAAAGAGTTTTAATTTCATACCAAAAAAACATAATGTAGCATAATGATTTGGAGGAAGAAATATATGGAGGAGGTTGTGGGTTCAATTCCCCACAATCATAAAATAATTTCTTTTCTCTTCAAATAAATAAGGGAATGACAAATCAATGTAATTTTGTAAAATATAAGGGCAAACTCGTAATTTAACAAGGAGTTTATTGGCTCAAAATGCCCCTATGTGTACCATATTGTGAAACCTAAAATATAAAATTTTTAAAATAATGCGAATCACCATTATTTTTACTCAAAAATTAAAATAATAGTAAAAATAAGATAATGGAGAGGTCGGGTTTATGTAAAAGGTTTTTTAACTCAAAATAATAAAGTCCATGTAACACAATGGTTAGCAGGATAACTTGTGTAGTGGAGGTTCAAGGTTCGATTCACCACGAAAACAAACTCATTTTTTTACATTTAAATAAGAGAGTGACATTTCATGTAATTTTATAATTTGTAAGGGTATAACTGTAATTTCACAGGGGTTTAATTGGCTCAATACCCCAAAACTATCCATGTGTTGCTCTATTATATATAGAAAAGAGATTTCTTAAATGCTAAATTGGGTGCCAAAGCTATGTTTAGCAACATTGGCGAAAACTTGAGACAACATCTTTATATAGTACTTCTTTGACAACAAGACTGCGAGGTCACGATAGTATAATTCTCCTTACAGTATCATTGGCGGAGAAAACACATTGTCAACATTTGAATATTCCTAACAACAGCCTATGCGGAAGAAAGTCATTGTTTCAAGATAAGGAAGCAACTAGGGGAATCCAGTCAAATGGGTGACAAATGCTCTATAACGGGTTTGGTGCAGAAATCACATGCGTTTGCAAGAGACCTCCAAAAAATTACCATAGGACCTTGAGAGAGAACAAGACAAAGTTAACCAATTCAAGAGTATGCAAAATCAATATCAACTGAGATTGTGTAAACTACAAATAAAATGTATCTAGATTGCTTTTCATTTTATGTATAATCTGTCTAGTTAACATTTGAGGAAAGATCGCATACGAGGAAAATTGTGAGGATCGCGGAGTGTCACATGAATATATCAAGAGCTTCACTCATCAACTGAATAATAGAGACATACACAACACACAAGGGTGTTATCTACCATCTTGTAAAAACTCTCTCGAGAGCATTGTGTTGGAAATATTTACTAAAACAGCAACATAGAGGCAGTTATATATCGTATTTAACAAGCCAAGGCCAAGCAAACAATTAACGAAACAAAACACGAAGGTAAAAAGCATGCATATCAATAAATGTAAAAACGACGAAGGAAGAACAGAAGACATACCAGTAGCCATAGCTATATCAGTATATCAAACAAATATGTAACACAGCTGAGTCGTCAGGATTTGCACGAAAAACCTGACTGCTCTTGAAGAGATAATTGCCCCCACTTACAATGTGTCAGGACTTGGCAATATTCTTCCAGGATAAAACAGCTCCGAGTTTAGATGGTCATAGTAACCAGAAAAACTCAACTACGACTAACACCTCAGTCGCCAGAAAAAACCGACGAACTGTATATAGAGGGAGGGCAGAGTGTGTAGAGAGAATAACAAAGAATGTATGGTATGGTATATCAAAATCAGTAACTTAGCTCTCTATATATAGGAGAGGCTAAGTGTAACTGATGCCACCCAATCAATTTTGTAACTGCCGATTTACATTTAATAAAATGAAACGGCTGATTTAATAAAATCAAAACGTCTGATTTAATAAATCGTAACTGTTACGTTTATATTTATCCACACATATTTTAATTATACGAATATATAAGGACTCAACATCAGGAACTGACCAATCAGGATTTTAGTCCGTCAGGATCTGATGTCCGTCCATCAGTATCTGGTACCGTCAGGACTTGAGGTCCATCAGTATTTGATCATGCATCAGGATCTGGTAGTACCTTCAGGACTTCATCAGGACTTGAGCCCATCAGTATTAGATATCTGCCAGTTCCTGATTTATTCCAAGTACTGATCCCGAACGATATATATATATATATATATATATATATATATATATATATATATATATATATATATATATATATATATTCTAATTAAAATATTATTTAAACACAGAAATAAAATCCCTCGCCCAGGTCGCCTCGCGTACGCGAGACGCCGAGACATTCGCCCAAATCGCCCTTCGACCGAGCCGACCCGAGTCGAGACGTGACGTGGCGTGGCGAGGCGGGCGGCGGCGGCGCGCGCGTGTGTGTGTTTGTGCGCGTGGAGGACACAGTAACACCATGCACCATCATACACCTTAGTAGTTGTACACTACCCATGTGTGTGATTCTATATAAAGCCAACAACCCCCTTTATTTATTTCAATGTGGGACAAATACACATTCTCATTTTCAAGCTCTTTCAAGCTACTAACTTCAACTCTATTTCTCTATGGGTTTCACTAAGAAAATTACTTAGACCCATATATGAAAATTTAAGTTCCCATATCTAGGAACAATTTCCAATCGTTAAAATCCGGAATTAACATCAAGAACATAAAATCATTATGCTCTAAAAAACTCCATTTTCTAACAATCCCCCACAAATCCATACAGAAATGTTTCAGGTTTCTCACAATGACTTGTTTTTCAGAGTAGGCACCCTTCCGGGTTTGAACCCTTCTAAGTCCTCTACTTCGATGACTACCGGATTCAGATGGAATGTTTCACCTTGAATCTTAATCCGTTTGGTGTAACCATGTTCCATAGACGACGACAAGTCAAAGGCTATGGTGCCAATCTACGGCTTTGAGACATTAATGGTCATGTCTCGATCCTGTTCATCGAATGCTTCAAGGAATAACCCTTTCCTCTAATTGCGACCACACAATCACATTCGCTTAGCTGGGCATCTCCAGAGATGTACTGCTACCATCTCGTCGAATGACTTGACCCCATTCAGAGTTATAATAACTCTTGCTTACTAGCAGTGTCAGTACCTTCTAGGTTTACAGGAGATAGACTCAGATACAACAGTATCATCTATGTAGCAAATGTACTACCAATTCATCCTTAAAGCTTGTTATTACCACATTGAATACACTTCAAGGGATCTCCTCTCATGTGTATTGGGTTCCCACTGATGATGAACTATGATGGGTTGACAGCCCCATCCCCAACCTTGACTTAAAGACCACTGCAGGTTCCAGTCCTTTAGTTAAAGGATCAGATATATTATTCTGAGTTCCTATGAACTCTACAGCAATAATCCTATCAGACACTAAACCCCTAATAAACTTTAGTCTAACTTGGATGTGTCTCTTGGTTTTAGCATTATACTTTTTACTGCTAATCTTGTCGATAGTTGTTTTACTATCACAATGAATAGCAAGCGCAGGAAGCGGTCTGCTTACTACAGGTATCGCGGACATAAGTCCATGTAACCATTCAGCCTCCGTCCCCGTGGCATCAAGTGCACACAACTCAGCCTCAAATGTAGACCGAGTTACTAAAGTCTGTTTGGTCGACTTCCAGGATATTGCTCCCCCTGCTAAGGTGAACACGTATCCAGTCACTCCATTGGAACCAGACTTCTTAGCATCCAACTTGCATCACTGTACCCCTCAAGTACACCAGGAAATCTCCTATAGTGTAAACTTAGGTACATTGTGCCTTTCAGATATCTAAGTACTCTATCAAGAGCATCCCAATGAGTTCTGTTTGGACAACTTGTATATCTAGCCAACTTAGACACAGAGTATGAAATATCTGGTCTAGTACAGTTAGCAAGATACTGCAAACTTCCTATAATCTGAGAATACCTTAACTGAGACACAGGTACTCATGAAGAATTCTTAACAAGGGCAACTTTAGGATCATAGGGTGTACTTGCGATTCTACACTGTGAATAACCATATTTCTCAAGTATAGATTTCTCAATATAATGAGACTACGATAAAGTTATTCCCTCAGCTGACTGCGTCAGCTTGAGACCAAGAATCACACTCGCCTCACCCATATCCTTCATTTCAAAATGCCTTTTCAAGAAAGCTTTTGTCTCGTTAATTATCTCAAGATTGGTTCCAAACAATAGTATGTCATCAACATATAGGCACATGATGACACACTCACTACCTTTAACTTTAGTGTAGACACACTTATCACTTTCATTAATATCATAACTGAAAGGCAATATAGTTTCATCAAACTTTTATGCCAATCCCTAGGAGCTTATTTCAAGCCATAGATGGATTTGATCAACTTACATACTTTCCTTTCGTTACCAGATGCAACAAATCCCTCAGGCTGATCCATATAAATCTCTTCTTCAAGTTCACCATGAAGAAAAGCTGTCTTTACATCCATTTGATGGATGATAAGACCATGTACGGAAGCCAATGCTACAAGCATTCGGATTGTTGTCATTCTAACTACTGGAGAGTATGTGTCAAAGTAATCAATGCCCTCTTTTTTCTTAAAACCCTTAGCTACCAGTCTAGCTTTGTACTTATCTATTGAGCCGTCAGGGTTCAACTTCCTTTTAAAGATCCATCTGCACCCGATAGTAGAACACCCAGAAGGGAGATCAACTAACTCCCATGTTCCGTTAGAAACAATAGAGTCAATTTCACTCTTTACAGCGCCCTTCCAGTGCCTAGACTCTGAAGAATCCATAGCTTGTCGGAAAGTTAAAGGTTCGTCCTCGACATTGTAAGTGATAAAATCACTTCCAAAATCCTTGACTACCTTTGCACGCTTACTCCTTCGTGGTTCCTCTATCTCCTTAGGAGTAGAGCTACTACTAGGTTCCACCCCCACATTTGTCATCTTTTCCACATGATCAGGAATAGAACTTGATGTGTGAGTAGGATCTTCAGTAGAAGTATCTTGAGGCATACCAGTCTTCATAGGGTAAACATCCTCAAAGAATGTAGCATCACGAAACTCAACTATCGTGTTTGCCACTATACCATCTATGTCAGATTTTAATACTAAAAATCTCATAGCTGTAGTGGTTTCAAGATAGCCCAGAAAGATACAGTCAACAGTCTTCGGACCTAGTTTCTTTCTCTTGTGTTCAGGGACAAGTACCTTAGCAAGGCACCCCCACACACGAAGATACTTAAGACTAGTCTTCTTGCTCTTCCATAACTCATAGGGTGTCTTATCCATGTGTTTCAGAGGAACTCTATTCAGAATATGGCAAGCCGTATTCAGAGCTTCTCCCCACATGTATTTAGGCAACCCAGAATTAATAAGCATACTATTAATCATATCTTTAAATGTTCTGTTCTTTCGCTCAGCAACCCCATTAGACTCAGGTGTGTATGGTAGGGTAACTTCATGAACTATACCATTGCTTGCACAAAATTCATTAAAAGCGTTACTCGTATACTCACCACCTCTATCAGATCTCAACCGTTTAAGTACCTTACTAGTTTGTTTTTCTACTTCAGTTTTATATATAATGAATTTACTAAGTGCTTCATCCTTATGTCTAAGTAAATAAACATAACAGTATCTACTACTATCATCTATAAAGGTAATGAAGTATCTAAAATGGTCCTTAGTCAACACACCACCAAATTCACAAATATCAGTGTGTACTAAATCTAACAAGTCTGAATCCCTAACAATATAATGAAAAGGTTTCCTTATTTGTTTAGCAGACACACATACTTGAAATTTAGAATTCTTTTCTATAGTATGCTTTTTGAAACAACTCTAAGTTCATCATATTTTTAAGAGCACCAAAATTTAAATGACCAAGTCTAGCATGCCATAAAGTTGAAGATTCAACACAGTTAACAGAAGGAGTAATTTTATTCAAAGCACTCAAAACGGGCTCAGCATTTATTACAAATAAACCATTTGACAAGTAACCCTTGCCAAAAAATGTACCAGTATGAATAAGAACTACTTTATTATATTTGAGAGAGACTTCAAAACCATTAGCTACTAAACAGCTTCCACTTATTATATTTCTACGCATGTTGGGAACATGATGCACTCTCGTCAGGGATAGAATACCACCCGAAGGAAACTTCAAGTCCACGTTTCCTATTCCATGTACTTGAGCGGCACTTGCGTTCCCCATCGTCACTGTCAAGCTATGACTCTGTTGATAAGATACAAATAAACTAATGTCAGCACAAATATGCACATTAGCTCCAGTATCAATCAACCATTCATTTGACAGATAAGTGGAAAATAGTACAGGGTTGTAGGTAACATACCGGTCAACGTTGGTTTCAGAAGCCAAAGCTTCACCAACAACCATGTTTGCTACAAGTCCACTTGAGGTTCCAAGCACAGCATTCGCTTGAGCTACCCCCTCGGCTTTCTTTGCTTTCTTTGTAGGGCAGTCCTTACTCCAGTGCCCAACCTGCCCACAAGACCAACATGCTTTGTTTGCCTTTGGTTTCTTGGCCTTATCCTTGTCATTCCTAGGTTTATTACTATTACCCTTCTTAGAGACAGCCTTCCTTTTATGTCCTACAGTTGCTACGTTTACCTTCGAACTTCCGTGCTCAGTTGGCATCACATGTCCTTGTTTGGACTTGTGTTGTTCTTGCACCGAGATGTCCAGCATAAGGTTGGTCCAGGTGATCTCTCCTTTCTGTCTTTTCAGGGAGAGAGAGAACTCTTCCCAAGACTTTGGAAGCTTTTCAATCACACTCATCACCTTAAACTTTTCGGGGAGGTCCATTCCAGACTCCTTCAAAGCATGCACTATCATCTCGAATTCATGCACTTGCTCAGTCATGGACTTATTGTCCACCAGCTTGAAATCAAGGAACCTAGCCACAGAATACTTTTCCAGACCTTGTGAGTCAGTATTATGTGTCTGGTCCAGCTTCTCCCATAAGAGTTTTGCGGTGTAGGCATCAGAGGAGTACACATCAAACAATGTGTTGGTTAGAGCATCAAGAATTGCTGCCCTAGCAACCCCATCCTTCTCAGCCCACTTCGCATAACTCTTAACTGATTCAGCCTTCTCTTGATCCACAACCGGCTTCTTATATTCCACAACAGGCCATAGACCCTTCACAGTCAACCACAACTTCATCCTTTTCTGCCAACGAGAAAAGCCAACGCCCCCATTGAATTTCTCAGGCAAGCCAGTTAATTCAACGGGTTGTGGAAAACTGTAAGTGGTCCAATCAATGACCCCAGCAGATGCAACGGAACTACCACTAGCAGGAATCTCACTCTCGTTAACCATTATGCTAAATACTATATAACCGATTATCTCTTCAAGAATGTTGGAAATATTTACTAAAACAGCAACATAGAGGCAGTTATATATCGTATTTAACAAGCCAAGGCCAAGCAAACAATTAACGAAACAAAAGACGAAGGTAAAAAACATGCATATCAATAAATGTAAAAACGAAGGAAGAACAGAAGACATACCAGTAGCCATAGCTATATCAGTATATCAAACAAATATGTAACACAGCTGAGTCGTCAGGATTTGCACGAAAAACCTGACTGCTCTTGAAGAGATAATTGCCCCCACTTACACTGTATCAGGACTTGGCAATATTCTTCCAGGATAAAACAGCTCCGAGTTTAGATGGTCACAGTAACCAGAAAAACTCAACTACGACTAACACCTCAGTCGCCAGAAAAAACCTACGAACTGTATATAGAGGGAGGGCAGAGTGTGTAGAGAGAATAACAGAGAATGTATGGTATGGTATATCAAAATCAGTAACTGAGCTCTCTATATATAGGAGAGGCTAAGTGTAACTGATGCCACCCAATCAATTTTGTAACTGTCGATTTACATTTAATAAAATGAAACGGCTGATTTATTAAAATCAAAACGTCTGATTTAATAAATCGTAACTATTACGTTTATATTTATCCACACATATTTTAATTATACGAATATATATATAATATATACATTATCAAATTCTGTTAAGGACTCAACATCAGGAACTGACCAATCAGGATTTTAGTCCGTCATGATCTGATGTCCGTCCATCAGTATCTGGTACCGTCAGGACTTGAGGTCCATCAGTATTTGATCATGCATTAGGATCTGGTAGTACCTTCAGGACTTCATCAGGACTTGAGCCCATCAGTATTAGATGTCTGCCAGTTCCTGATTTATTCCAAGTTACCGATCCCGAACGATATATATATATATATATATATATATATATATATATATATATATATATATATATATATATATATATATTCTAATTAAAATATTATTTAAACACAGAAATAAAATCCCTCGCCCAGGTCGCCTCGCGTAAGCGAGATGCCGAGACATTCGCCCAAATCGCCCTTTGACCGAGCCGACCCGAGTCGAGACGTGACGTGGCGTGGCGAGGCGGGCGGCGGCGGCGCGCGCGTGTGTGTGTGTGCGCGCGTGGAGCACACAGTAACACCATGCACCATCATACACCTTAGTAGTTGTACACTACCCATGTGTGTGATTCTATATAAAGCCAACAATCCCCTTTATTTATTTCAATGTGGGACAAATACACATTCTCATTTTCAAGCTCTTTCAAGCTACTAACTTCAACTCTATTTCTCTATGGGTTTCACTAACAAAATTACTTAGACCCATATATGAAAATTTAAGTTCCCATATCTAGGAACAATTTCCAATCGTTAAAATCCGGAATTAATATCAAGAACATAAAATCATTATGCTCTAAAAAACTCCATTTTCTAACACATTGAAACTGGAAATCATTTTTCATGTTGTTGTTGGAGTCTTAGCAAAATAAATATTTATTTTGTGGAAATAATGTCTTGCCATTTTAGTTATGTTTGTATTTCTTCACTGATATACTAGAATTTTTATTTGTATTGTTTAAAAAAGGATTTTAAAATATCAATATTGCATTCAACATTTCAACCCCTCTTCTACAATATGGAGGCCATGTTTGTTTGGAGGGATTATAAACCCTGGATAATAATCCTACTATAATAATCCCATCATTTATAATCTGTGACGCCCCCAAATCCGAGGTTAGAGATTTAGGTCGTCACATCACCATCCAACCATATCCTACCTGTATTAACTTTACAACTCAACAATACATCAATCCAGACCTCAATCTTACGCACATACAAGTTAGAGCCTCAGAAACGATAATCAAAAGTAACACTAAATATTACAATTCATCTGTACAATCCGGAATCTTACGCACTTCCACTTAAACAACTACACTTGAAGACGAGTCTTACTATTACAGTTGAAAACCTATCAGACTTACTCTGTAGTATTTATCCGGAACTAAATCATCTCGGGGTAAATCTTCTACTCCTCTTCTGCTGGTGCGGAGTTAACTGACCAAATCTTCTCTTTCTGAAAAGTTTTTATAAAGCAAGAATGAGCTACATAATGCTCAGCAAGTTCGCCATTTTTTAAAATAATAATGTGGTTTATTTCGAAAACGTTCCCAACTGTATGGGTATATATCTCAGATTTCAAAACATAATTCAACAATATATATGTCCGAGTTTGAATAAAACATTTATACTCGCTAAGGAGCTTTAAGAATAACATATGAATCCTTTATAAGGTTCCCATTTCAATATATCTCAAGTTTGAAAATATATATACATATGAGTATATCATTTTCGGCAAAACACTCTAAGGTTAACATACTGTACATGGAATACATTATTGCAAAACCTCTTTCCTTCCATTAGCTTAGAAGGTTTCTCATTCAAAAACATTTCATTCTTTGGAATAATTGCAAGAGTGCACTAACACGTGCCAATCTTTATAGAAAATCTTGCAGTTCGAGATACTGCACGATGTCAATATTTTTCTTATCAAAAACCACACTATCGGCAACTTGGCACTTAGGCCCAAGAAGCAGTGTTTGAGTATTTTTCCAAAGTGGAGGATGGGACTGGAAGAAAACATAAAAACCTGACAAGGATTGACGATGATCAGTCGCCACAACCAAGTCCAACAATCCGCGGGTCTTCTCTACTAGTAGAAGGATAGAAACTACATCCGTAACTACCCTTGGGTGAAAACTACATCCGTAATCACCCTCGATGAAAACTACATCCGTAATCATCCTTCGGAAACACCGGGGCCGGAATAATAATTGATGGACCGCCTGGCTCACGGCCGCTTACACATCCCGGGAATCGTTCGTCAACGATTCCCACACCTGCCAGAGTCCCCTTTTTCTTTTCTTTTCAAAAATCATTTTGATAGAAAATTCGAGTAGTTGAAGTTCGACCTCAGTCGACCGATAATTCTTGAAAAACGTACAAGAAGCAAAACCTGACCGGGGGTTTTCGAAAATGTTTTGGGTGGGAAAGAGTTCGAGTTTGAAAACGCTAAAGGTATCTTGGATTAGTTTTGTCTTTAAAATAATGAACGATAATTAATAAATAATATTTTGAGATTTAATATAAACAATTAATAAAATAATTATTTAATTAAAATAAGCTTTTAATCCAAGATAGATATTTTTGAGTATTTTTAACAACGTAAAAATAATAATTACTTAGGTATACGATACTTCCCGAATGACTCTTCGGGTTTTCGCAATTTAATCACGATACAACAATATACCGCTCCCCGGTCAATAGTATATTTGGACCGCTACGACCTCTATTGCTAGAGTCGTTGTCCGAAGAAAACACTTTCATTCTAAGTTCAAGGGTGTACAAACACATATGCATATATCTCAAACTTCAACATAATCTCGTAAAGCATAAGCATATAATACGTTTGGAAGCTATAAACACAACAATGAAAATCCTTATATATAAGTTTTGAAAAGTAACTTGCATAGGTAAAATCAAGAATATAATCTTTTGAAAATAAATACTTAGGGTTGGAAAACTTGCCTTGGTGAGGTTGGGGTGGTCGGTTCGCGAAGTGGAATGGAAATCTATACATAATCAATATTTGTACGTTAGTACCTTAACAACGCTACTTAATCATAAGGTTTTAAAAATCGTAAGACCAACTTAACGACTCCACTTGTGACCACTAACCCTCTCATATGACCATGTCATCACATTATCACTTTCGTTACCCATTTGACTCAAATCTATTCCTCAAACTCGAAACTCAAGTGAACATTCTTAAAACTACTTTAAACTAATCCCCTAAGTTGTTTTTCACTTGCGCACACCTCGCTCCAACATTTTTATAAAATTGAAAAATTCAAATTTTAATAAGATTCTTTTTGGGCAGCCTTCCTTACTGTAAGACCTAGCTAACCTCAATTTTTCACAATGTTTGCAGAAAGTTTGGGGTCCAAAGACAGTTCACAAACAGACCATACAGTGCAGTCCGGATTTCAGAACCACTCCTCACTCTTCTGGTCATAACTTAAAATCTACACATCACCTAGACATGAACTTTATATTTCTGGAAACTACATTCAAATACCTTTCTAACCATATGTATTAGACCCTCGGAAGACAAGTTTAAGGGGTTCAAAAGTCCACGGCAAGGCAGTACATACTCCCAGACTTTTTATTCTGCATACATCTTTGCTTAATCTTTCAAGAACTCAACTTATACATCATATCTACCATTAAAATCATCAAGACTCATCTCTACAACATACATGGGGTTACATACTCTAAGTACAAGCTTTAAAATCACATCAACCACATATAACCTCAAGATTTTCATCATCCATAACTCTTATACCCAAGATATGCACTATAACCTTTAGATCTAACAATATGAGCTCTACACTAATCATGGTTAAGAGTGAGGAGCATGTTATACCTTCTTGAGTATCTAGGAGCCTTGAGTGAGCTTGGTAATCCCTAATAACACTTGTATGAGCTCCTACAACCCTCAAGCCTTCAAGATCTAAAAGGATGAATAATTTGGTTACTAAACATCAAAACTTCAAGAATTTATAACTCAAAATCTAGTGGATGAAAGGGGTTGAAATTCATAGCATACCTTCTCTATAGTGTAAGGATGGCCTAGAAATTTTATTTTGATTTATGAATGAAAAGAAGGTGAAGAAAAATTTTCTTCTCCCCTCCTTGGAAGCTCTCGGCCTAGTGCAGATTGGAAAGAGAGAGAGATGTTTGTTTGTGTTGTGTTTGAAATAAAGTAATGTATTATTGTTGTATGTATGGGTGTGTATGATTGATATGTTGGAAAAGTAGTCACATGTTGCACTCTAGGGTTTATAGGCTAGGTATGCACCATGCCCTCTTGTCTCCTTGAAACATGCACCACTAACTAGTTACTTTTCATGTTTGCTTTTTGCTTTTCTAGCTTCTTTTCCTAACTAGCTAGTTACATGACACTTGTATGCAATATTCTTTCCTTGTATTGTTATTCCTCCACCAATGGTTGTCACTTAATCCTTAATTCATATCGTATCATAATTAATTCCTCGTAATAATATTTTGTCGCGTAGAGATTTCCCTTGTAATTCCTTAAATACTTAATTGGGTAAATCCTTTAAATATCCACAACTCCTTGTCATAATGTAAGAACCCAGATTTTTCGGTAGAATTAAAACTTTTCTTATTAAGAATAAGTATATGCGTGAATAGTGTTTGTCATGCGTGAATAGTGATTTTGGTGGATGAATAGTGATTTTGAGGATTAAGAAAATTTTTCATGTCATCTATGTACGAGACATATGATGGATATTCTGAAGTCATATTAGTGATCTACAGAGCAAATAAGTGTATGAAAAGACGATCGGAATTCAGAAATTTCAATTTGTATTTCGGTGTAATATTTGACCGGGCAGTGAATTATATATTATTAAATTCAAGAAATGAGATATTAAATTTAAGGAAGTAAGGATTTAATATGTTAGGATTTTATTATATTTGATTTGAGGATTTAGAACGTAAACCACTGAGACAGTGGAACGAACGTTCTAGAAACCGCTAAGACTTTATAACGAGATTAAGCAATTGAACGAACGAATCATTGATTAAGGATATGGTATATCAAGAGTCCAAGGAAGGATTTATTAATGAGATTTAAGGGATTTAAATTCAAGGATCATAAAAGAGGATTTAGAATATTAGTATAGTTATTAAGAAAGTTTCCGGTAAAATCATAACTAGTAATCCTTGAGATATTCCTTCGAACGATCAACGAAATTAAGTAATAATCGGACAAAGAAACGAATAAATGACCAAGAGACAAACATGTGCAATTTATGGAAAAATAAAAGATACAAGTGACATACTTGGAAGTCAACTACAAGCTAAGTGGTGTACTTGCACTTTGCCAAAAATGGAGTTGTTTAATGTGGTGCCAACACATGGACCAATAAGAAGCCAACACTTGGACCAATGGATGATTGACAACATAAAAGGAGGAGATGCATCCAAGTTATATACATAAAATACATGCATTATATCATTATACACCAAAACACAAAAACAAAACATAGAAACAAGAACAAAACCAGTTCTGCCCAGCAGAACACCCTCTCAGTAAAATGGGCCTAGAGCCTTCATTACTCAATGAAATTTTATGTTCTTTATATGGTTAGAAAGCTGTTAAGATGCTCTACAACTTTCCTTTAGAAGCCTCGTTCAGAAAAGATCGGTAAGGGCCTCGTGTTGCATGATCATTCAGTTCGGTTTTAGGGACTCCGAATTACTAACTTGATTTTCTTGATTTCTCTTGATGATCTAAGCTTGTCTAAGGCTATTTGAGGGCTAATCAAGGCTTATAAAGGTCATACAAACATCAAGGAAGGTAATCCTCTTTTGAAACCCTAGCTCTTAGTTTGAGTTTTGATGAATTAGATGAGTTATAAAGATTTGATGCATGTTTAGAGCATTAGTGTTATGAGTGGGCTTTGATAATTGTTAAAAGTGGTTCCATGGATGTTAAGGCAGTTCTTGACCTTAGTTTAAAGATAAATAACATGTTTGGGTGGTTTGGAATGGATGGTATGATAGTTGGAGTATTTAGATTTTTGGATTATTCGATTTATAGCCGTCGTAATGCCGAATTTTCGTTAACCTTAAGAAATCGTGTTTTACAGTAGCTTTTACTCACTGACAAGTTTCATATTTTGCCATGATAAGTTAGCTCATGTCATAAGCTTCGTTTTGATATAAAGTTCATGTGAAACTGATTTACGGTTTAGGAGATATCGCGAAATTCGTAAAAGTGGTGCGATCGCATAAGTGCTAAGTTTATTACTTCAATTGAACCCCTTAATGAAACAGTTTTGGTGGCAAATTGAGTTTATTAAATACTAAACATAGTAAGGTGAATGTATGCGAAGGAATCACCTCAAAAGAGTAAACGGTTGATTTTATAGAAAAGTTTAAGTCGAGGTCGCGTAAGTGAAAACCACTGAAAACGAGACTTAGAAACCAACGTTCTAAATGGTTAAGTATAACTTGGAATTGCGGATGGATTTTGAACCAAACTTATAACGAGCCAGTAATGCCTTGGTTGTGTTTCGCTTGCGTGTTTAAGAATTGAGTTACAAGTGGATTAATTATGCGTTTTCTTTGACCTTGTCTAGATGGACCGACATCGTCGCGAGCCCTATCGTATCTCGAGTACCAGGCAAGTGTTCTAAACCATACTTTGTAGTATTGGTTCGATAATCCTGTTTTGCCATGTGTTGTGTTATACAGTTTTGCAGTTACTGCTTATATTGCCATATATATATAGTTGGCTTTTTGATTCGCATATAAGTTTTGAGATGAGTAATTATGAACTGGTGGATCTTGTAGCTCTAAGTATATGAGCATACTTATTGTGTTCAACTCTAGACCGGGAGTCGGTATTTGGATATATGCAAATAGTCGTGGAAACCCGAAGGGATTCCAGCGGCAAAGTACTATGTATTTTGAGGAATATTATCCTGTATTATTATTATAATTTCAAGAAGTATTTATTACCTGGTAAATATTCAAGGATTGTTATTTGAGTATTATCTCACTTGAGAATATTAATCGAATATTATTTCATTAAGAGTATTATTGAATATTTTACGATATACGATGCAAGGTATATGCGTAGTTGTTTTGACTTAATATATTGCCATACTTGAAGTGTGATTTTTAATTAGACGACTTATAGACTAGAGGTGATCTAGTAGCTATAAGCCGGGTTTATGATAGCCCTTAGAATAGGGCATGTGTTTCGACTAATTTGTTACGAACCGCGAGGCGGTATATCGTATACATATTACAATTATTTTCTGAGTATTATTTATTTAGTAAATAATACTCGAGGATTATAATTACATGGAAAATATCGTTTCAAATATTTATTTAAAAGTATGATTTCATAATCACACGTGAGTTATTTATTTAAATGAATCTTAATTCGGATTTTCATTTAAAGGTTTCTAGTTATCTTTAGATGACTATTTACTTAATGAATATTATTCTAAATATTCATTTAAAGTTTTTCTTATTATTAATAAGGGTTGTCTATTTGACGAACATTATTTCGAATATTCATTTAAAGTTAATGAATATTATTTTGGATATTCATTTAAATACTTTATCATTATTATTAATGGCTATTTAATTGATGACTATTATTTCGAATATTCATTTAAAGGTAATGAATATTATTTCGGATATTCATTTAAGGGTTTCCAATAATCATTAATAATTATCTAATTACTAAATATTATTTTTGAATATTCATTTCAAGATTTAGTTGTGATTATTTTATTTAAAAATATTGTTTACGCAGATATGATTAATAAATATTATTGGAATATTTAATTAATACTTTCAAGAATATAGTGAATAACTCAGATTACTTAAAAGCATATTTGACTTCAATAATCATGAAGTATATCTCTGAGATATAGTAAAAGTATCTTGAATACTTTCGATCTTCTGGGTTTTCCCTAAATAACGTTGAGCACCTAATCTATGTTGCTTAACAACGATTTTCCAAAATTATTGTAAGATTTCCCTGATGATCTTAAATCAACTCCTAGCCTGCAATGGCGTCGCTTTCCTTCAAAACTGGGAAACCCTATATGAGAAATTCTATTTTACCTGACTTCTGAGTCATGAAAAATGTCGAGATCTTATTTTGAGCCCAGTTATTATGAGTCAGGGGACTCTGGCTACTTCCTCAACACTCGAGGAGTAGGATTGCTGTAACAAGTGTTAATCCATTAACGAGCTACTGCTCGGGAAATATTGGTAAATTTTCCTTTCCAATTAGATACAACTACTTTGTGGAGTTGTATCAACGAGTTATTACTTGGGGAAAAGGAGGACGAACTTTATGTTTCAGAGTCATGGATTTTACTCGAACTAGGAGTATGTGTGTATGAGGCTGTGAATCAGTCCATCACTGATAATCGTGTAAGAGGCCGTGGGACGGTCCATCATTATTAAAAGGGGTCCGAGTTGCGCCGGTCCCGACTATGCCCAACCGTTGGCGGGAGATCAAGAGGGCGGTAGACAAGTAAATCCGTCAGTTCTTCCATCTACATGTAGAGAAACAAAATTTGGATATGCACAACTTATGACTGATCATCGTAAGGTTGTGACATCTGGCGCGAGATACTCCAGTATTAGTTCATCATGCAATTTGGATATTTTTTGCAACATTATCAAAAACACCCCATCGAAAAGCTACGGGCTGGGTGACTGGTAAGTGTTGGCAGAGTCGAAAAGGTTATATTGGTCTACTTTGAACCTCATCCTTTTATAATATACTGGAACTTGTTCATTTCAAAGTAGAGGTTGATTTCAAAAGATGATATTGATTTTCCTTATCATTCAAATCATATTGAAAACTTGTTCATCTCACACTTGATAAAGATTACAGATATATTATGAAAGATGATATACATATATTGATTTTCTGTTTATCTTCTTTTAATAGCATATATTTTGACGGAAAGGTTATTAATGTGATTATGAACTTATCTTGTTCATTTAATGATTATTTTAATCATTATACTTTCCCTACTGAGATGTTTGGGTACAGATATTTCATGGTTGATAGTAAGTACCTGTGGTATTTCGAAAACCCCAAGTATATGATGGGATATTTTGTGAACTCTATTAACCACTTGCTGAGCAATTCTTTCGCTCATACTTGTTTGTTTTATATACTAGCCTTTCAGAAAGAGGTAAACGGATGAGGATTATCTGCATAGCTCCGAAGAAGCAGGCAGACTACCCTTATGAAGAAGACAGGATCCAGAACATCTATAGCTGGAGTAAGTTACATGTAGGTTTATTAATGTGTAATATATATCACATTGTATAGAGTAAAACTAGTTGCTGGTATACTTCTCAACGAAGCTATACTAGCGGGATAAGATTTGTAAGACACGGTGTAATTTGATTCAATGGATGTAATGAACTGAGTAATGTAAAGACTTTAGTTCTTGTTTCTAGCCCTATAACCTATAAGATGCTTGGTAGTTGGGGTCGCAATGATGTATTTCAGTTATTCAATGATTACAGTGGATTAATGTTGTTAAATAGGTGAATCGTTAATGAGAATTTCCGCGTGACGACCAAATCCCTGACCCCGGATTTGGGGATGTTACACATAATCTCTTAAAATCTTCTAATACTCTAATCATCCTCAAATCTCAAGTTTTTATAACTCTTAATAGTGGTAGGCCTCTTGCCTTCAACAATCTTCCCTTTTTCTTACACCGTGAATATAAAAACATAAAATTTCAGACAATCAACTCCATTACATAACATAGGTGACTCAAAAGGTCCCTAATTCACAATGTCATAATCTTTTACACATTTAAAATATTACAAAAATCAGGGTTCTTACAGCCTCCCCTCCTTAAAAGGATTCCGTCCCGGAATCAGGTTGAAAACAGTTGAGGGTACTTTTCACGCATAGCGCTTTCTAGTTCCCATGTTAATTCCTCGACGTTCTGGTTTCTCCACAAAACTTTCACTAGCTTGACAACCTTGTTCCTCAGCACATGTTCTTTTCTATCCATGATTTCCATGGGTTGCTCCACATAGGTCAAGTCTGGTTGTAGGTCCACTTGGTCGTACTCTATCACATGCTGATAGTCGGTGTGGTAGGGTCGTAACATAGACACATGAAACACATTATGAATTTGCTGCAAGCTTGGGGGCAAGGCTAACTCGTAGGCTAACTTCCCAATACGCCTCAAAATCTCAAAAGGTCCAATAAACCTCAGACTTAGCTTTCCTTTCTTACCAAACCGTATCAATCCTTTCGATTGGGATACCTTTAGCATCACGAAGTCTCCCACCTCATACTCCTTTGATATCTCATAAAATTTGACCATTCGAAATAATGGGTTTCGTAAAAAAACTAATGACTTTTACATACACTCGTCTGCACCGTAAAGACGTAATATCAATTCGAAATCTTCATTTAATAATTCGTACATATCGTGATTGCAAAAATTTCTCATCCACCCATAAAATTACTATTCATCCAGGTTTCAAATATTCACGAAAATTAGGGTTATTGTAGTCTTCTCTCCTTAAAAGGATTCTATCTTAAGAACATAAGGAAAATAGTTGTGGATACGATTCCAACTTTACCCTTTCCAACTCTCAGGTTGAAACTTCAACCCTTTAGTTCTTTCACCTTGGTTTCACCAATGCTTTAATGTTGTTTCTCAACGCATGCTCTCCTCGACCTGCATTCCTTATCGGTTGTTCTATGAATGAAAATTTCTATCCCACTACTTATATGTTCCTCTTCTACCTTGTTCATTGTATCCGTATTGAGTCCTGGTATCGTTGGCCCGTGAATACTTTGTGGTCGTGTTTTATAATCTAAGACAACGTCAATACGCATGGTATTCCTCATATTCCTTGGCTTGATTAGCACGCATGTGTTGCCTCCCGTCAGCCGTTACCACTTGCTATGGATATTGTATAGTCTTTGGTATACGTCGAACCAGTTCAGCTACTATATCCCTCGTTCATTGACTTCTTCGTAATGCAAGAAAAGCGAAACTTCTTCTTTCGCAGTATGCTTTACAAGAGACGGACTTACGTTCGCATGGTGACGATCGTGATAACAACGTTCATTTCATGGACAAGTTTTTATTCTCGACTGCCCCGTGAAATCTAAGGCATGACACTAAATATAAATTCGATCGTCTGGATAATTCTTCATCCCTGTCCATCAACCACAGGTCAAATTAGTACATACGCTCAATCTCTTTGTTAATTAAACTTGAAAGCACATTCAATATTCGAAGTTTAACCTTAAGTCTTTATCTGGCGTAATCGCTGCAGAAGTTTTATATTGCACCACCATCTCTTCCGTATATAAATCGATAATCTTCTAAATGGAAAGTCCCTCGTAGGTAAATCACTTGGTTCAACAATTATAAATCAACTATGGCCATCTCTTGGCTCGGTCTTCGGCGACCTACTTATGAAATCCATTATAATTCTGTCCACGTTCAAGATTTTCTACAGGCGGAATTAATCCACTAGATCTCTATCATTCTGCTTTTGACATGTCGCGTTTGTACTTAATAGTTTGCCAATACCATTCTTCATACCCGTTTGCTAAACATTCTCTTAATTCTCTATACATCTTTGTCCTTCCCCATAATTTAGTCATTTTCCTCTAACATTATTCTTTATTGTATATACTCTATTTTCTTGGTCAATACTGACTGAATTCCAATTTCGAATAATCCCTTCTTTAGGTATCGGCCACCACACTGGCCTTTCATGGGTAATAACAAATCTCTCCATTATACTCCCTGCTCCCTTTCGTCACCTTCTCTTTCTTATGTTTAGTTCTAATATGAAGATATACTTATCGCACTTGTGGAAAAATTTCACACTTTTCTCATAAGGTTAACATCTTAGTTTTATGCGTGGACGCTATCATGACTAATCCCCGACTCACGGTTAGTATGTCCTATCCCGTAACCTTTATGTTGTTTAGAAATATAGGCTATCATCCCCTTTCTACTGCATCAGCACACCTCTTAAACTCTTGAAAGACGCATCATCGTGACTCTCAAAGTCCTCTTTTTATCATCAAGTATAGCTAACAACGAGGTTGTTGCTAATATCTCATTTCATTCCAAAACTTTGTTCATTAATCCATAAAGGCTTCTGACTCATTAGTCAATCAACATGATACTACCAAAATTTATAATGTTTATATTAGTGTGAAATGTCGACTTTGGTGCAGTACAGAGATCGATCTTCAGTTGGTGAAACCTTCTCTTCAACCTTATCTTTGAAAAACAACTACACATTTTAACTAGTCAACAATTCCGCCATTTCCGATAAGGGTATCAGTTCTCGATGGTATATGTAAGATGTCATACGCTCATCCTCTTTCACAACTGGTGCCAATCAGCCTGAGGCCTGCATGCTGCTGCGATTCCCAATAAACTTGATTAGGTGGTAATCTCGAAGGATCATTGGGATATATCCATGCATCCATTTGCTATTAGGGCCTTTTAAACTTTATGTCTCTCTATGTGCATCAATCCCTTTAAGCTAAGTAAAGCTTCACATTCTTGCCAAAATATTTCTTCCTTTCTTTTCCATCTCACTTCCATGTTAGTTTCCTCTAATGATATGTCTTACATCGCAATCGATTTGCATTTCTTGGATCAGGAAAAGGCTTGGTAACTCCAAAATTCATTAATATAACATCCTGACGATGGTTGGTAGGGGCGTGCTCCCAACCACCTCATCATTTCTTATAACCTTCCTCACACTAATATTAAAGGTCCTTGTGGTATGCCCCGACATGTTATTCCTACTTTAAATAATCACTCGGCATAATGCTCTGGCTGCACAATTACAACATTTGGTTTTTGATCTCATATTGGTGCAACGGTTCACAATTGTACCTCCCGTTCACCTTAGAGTAATCACTTTTAAAAGGAATGGTTTCAAAATAACAAGGTCCAATAGATAATTTCAATAAGAATTCCACATTGGATGTTCCAAGAATGTTGATGGTTCCAAATACTAGGAGTCTCGATTTTCGGAGATGTAAGGATGGACAAAAAGAATACAACAAGGTTTATTCCTTCATGTCCTGATAATTTTGTAATGTGATATCATAGAGAATGTTGCACGAGGGCAATGATTGTTGGATACAAAAGTCATAAAGACGGTCTTTATACAATTCTTACATCTGGTGAATACTTTTCCTCTTGAAAAATAGAGGATCTAAAAGGTCCCATTGATAAAAGTCAACCGATCGAAAGAAATTCTACTCTATGACGATAAAAATGAAGCAGTTTATCATTCAAGTAATCTATGGTTTCAAATGAATCTTCATTATATGAATGAAAGAATAGAATATTCAAGTGACATAAAGTCTGATACGAAGATGGGTAGAATTCAAGTTGAGTGGACGACCGCACTAGGTCTCAATCAAGTCATTCGTCAAAACTTTCATCATCATACTTTACCACATGCAAAATGCATTGCGGAATTGCTGAATGAATTAAATTGGGAGTTGGACCAGTGAAACAATAACTAGTCCTTTTCAAGAAACACTAGCAACTAGCTAGACAAAATTGGCTAGTTCGCCTGTTTGAGACATCACCACTAGCTAGGACAATTAGATATGTGTTCTTCACAACATTACAATTTTGACTAGTTAGAATAATCAACTAGTCATTCATATTGACATATCGACTAGCCAGTTTCAATTGGATAGAACGGAATTTCAACATCGTAGCCACTGAAGAAACTTTAGGCTACTCGGACAACGAATGGAAATAAGAAGTTATTAAGTTTGAAAAAAGAAAACTATAAAATCTGAAGAGAATGTTCTAGGTATCGGAACAATCGATAACCTCTCATCAAATATTACTTATCAGTGACCACCCAAGGGTGCCTCCGTACACATGCTTTATCAGATCTTACAGTAGAATGAAATTCAGAATACTAGTATCAAAATGATATCCTTACTATGATTTCAATGTACGACGTACAATCTCATTTTGAATAGAAGAAAGGATTCATGAGGAATATCTGGATGTTAGATCATCCCTGTTCTCAACAAGTTGATAAATATTTATGGGCTCGACTGAAGAGTGCAAGTATGAAAGAAGTAGTCAAATATCAATATTCGTTTAGGAATATTCATTGATTAATTAAGGAAACAATTGTTGAACATTCCTTGGATAATTGAAAGGAAGTGTAAATAGTCCTGAGCAGAACGAAATAATTATAAACTTCAAACAGAATACTCGGGGATCAAATAAGATACTTTGGATGAGTCCTGATTTAGAGAAAGTATATCACTGGTGGTTATTCCACAAGTTTGAAGTAGAAGACTAGAAGGGTTACCTGATATAAACTAATCGAGGTAACATGGTTAGTGAACAGTTTAAAATGAAGTAGTGCACCAGCCGGTAGTTACCAAAATAAGTTAATAATCATTCGTGCATCTCATTATCACCATTATGAGGGTAACTCCATCTCTTCGTCTCCGTAATACAAGACACCAACTAGTGCGTCTCTCAATCATCATCTTAAAGTCATTTATCGAGTTAGGGTTTCACAAATATATCTGTCATTTCCGTGCTTTATCTTGAAGACCAAGCTTCACATCATTTCGGGGACACCTGCTAAGTCCATAGGGTCCTATTTCATGCCTTCCGACATGAATCACAAGTGGCCAGTTCCCCCTGGGAAAATATCAAAGAGATCTCTCAGGGATCTCAATGCAGTCCATAGGTTCAGTGGCGGGTGTGTGCATGTGAACATATACCAAAATATTGAGGTCTAAAACACGTATATACGTAGTCCCTGATAACATCTCTATCAAAGGATCCCACTCTAGACCCACTGGTCTTTTCTTTTGGTAGACTCTGAGATCATTGTATCGCTCGTTGCAACAATATTCAACTTCACTTGAGTCCCTTTCTTAATTCTACTTGTTTGTTCTCTAAGTTGAACTACCATGCTCTAGCGCCCGAATCATGCGTGGAATTATCTAGCACGCTCGTCTTATGATAATATTCTCGTATAACACATGTAAAATTTGGCATCAAGGGTAAAGAAATCCACAACGACATAGTAACCACCTTTCAGGTAAACCCGTTACTTATCGAAAATCGGATCTCATAGCCAAAGTAAAAGACTGTCATTATTCCAAGTACTAAGTACCATTAATTATGGAGGGAAGTCTAAACTTCTTGATTCTTAAAATGTTGCCTCCTAAACCGTGGAGGACTATGGGCCACAAAATTTATGCCAGCCTAGTCATCCGATCATATTGGCAATATCGCCTCTATCTCAGCTGCTCTTGAGATTTCGCTCTGCTTCCTATATCATTACCTATGATAGGTCATGTACGACTCTCAAACCTCTATTCATCATTCTGAAGGTCTCTAAGGATTCTATCGACCCTAGTATAATACCTCCAGTAAACACTCCAATCAATTCTACTCACCGGTACCTCTTCCGGTAGTCCAATAATAAGTTTACTACGATCTCTTATGTCATTCTCCTACTTAGACTTAACTCTCCACACTCTCTTTTCTGAGTACTGTAACTTATCATCTCTGATACCATTTCTGTGACGCCCCCAAATCCGAGGTCAGAGATTCAGGTCGTCACATCACCATCCAACCATATCCTACCTGTATTAACTTTACAACTCAACAATACATCAATCCAGACCTCAATCTTACGCACATACAAGTTAGAGCCTCAGAAACGATAATCAAAAGTAACACTAAATATTACAATTCATCTGTACAATCTGGAATCCTACGCACTTTCACTTATACAACTACACTTGAAGACGAGTCTTACTATTACAGTTGAAAACCTATCAGACTTACTCTGTAGTATTTATCCGGAACTAAATCATCTCGGGGTAAATCTTCTACTCCTCTTCTGCTGGTGCGGAGTTAACTGACCAAATTCTTCTCTTTCTGAAAAGTTTTTATAAAGCAAGAATGAGATACATAATGCTCAGCAAGTTCGCCATTTTGAAAAATAATAATGTGGTTTATTTTGAAAACGTTCCCAACTGTATGGGTATATATCTCAGATTTCAAAACATAATTCAACAATATATATGTCCGAGTTTGAATAAAACATTTATACTCGCTAAGGAGCTTTAAGAATAACATATGAATCCTTTATAAGGTTCCCATTTCAATATATCTCAAGTTTGAAAATATATATACATATGAGTATATCATTTTCGGCAAAACACTCTAAGGTTAACATACTGTACATGGAATACATTATTGCAAAACCTCTTTCCTTCCATTAGCTTAGAAGGTTTCTCATTCAAAAACATTTCATTCTTTGGAATAATTGCAAGAGTGCACTAACACGTGCCAATCTTTATAGAAAATCTTGCAGTTCTAGATACTGCACAATGTCAATATTTTTCTTATCAAAAACCACACTATCGGCAACTTGGCACTTAGGCCCAAGAAGCAGTGTTTGAGTATTTTTCCAAAGTGGAGGATGGGACTGGAAGAAAACATAAAAACCTGACAAGGATTGACGATGATCAGTCGCCACAACCAAGTCCAACAATCCGCGGGTCTTCTCTACTAGTAGAAGGATAGAAACTACATCTGTCACTACCCTTGGGTGAAAACTACATCCGTAATCACCCTCGATGAAAACTACATCCGTAATCATCCTTCGGAAACACCGGGGCCGGAATAATAATTGATGGACCACCTGGCTCACGGCCGCTTACACATCCCGGGAATCGTTCGTCAACGATTCCCACACCTGCCAGAGTCCCCTTTTTCTTTTCTTTTCAAAAATCATTTTGATAGAAAATTCGAGTAGTTGAAGTTCGACCTCAGTCGACCGATAATTCTTGAAAAACGTACAAGAAGCAAAACCTGACCGGGGGTTTTCAAAAATGTTTTGGGTGGGAAAGAGTTCGAGTTTGAAAACGCTAAAGGTATCTTGGATTAGTTTTGTCTTTAAAATAATGAACGATAATTAATAAATAATATTTTGAGATTTAATATAAACAATTAATAAAATAATTATTTAATTAAAATAAGCTTTTAATCCAAGATAGATATTTTTGAGTATTTTTAACAACGTAAAAATAATAATTACTTAGGTATACGATACTTCCCGAATGACTCTTCGAGTTTTCGCAATTTAATCACGATACAACAATATACCGCTCCCCGGTCAATAGTATATTTGGACCGCTATGACCTCCATTGCTAGAGTCGTTGTCCGAAGAAAACACTTTCATTCTAAGTTCAAGGGTGTACAAACACATATGCATATATCTCAAACTTCAACATAATCTCGTAAAGCATAAGCATATAATACGTTTGGAAGCTATAAACACAACAGTGAAAATCCTTATATATAAGTTTTGAAAAGTAAACTTGTATAGGTAAAATCAAGAATATAATCTTTTGAAAATAAATACTTAGGGTTGGAAAACTTGCCTTGGTGAGGTTGGGGTGGTCGGCTCGCGAAGTGGAATGGAAATCTATACATAATCAATATTTGTACGTTAGTACCTTAACAACGCTACTTAATCATAAGGTTTTAAAAATCGTAAGACCAACTTAACGACTCCACTTGTGACCACTAACCCTCTCATATGACCATGTCGTCACATTATCACTTTCGTTACCCATTCGACTCAAATCTATTCCTCAAACTCGAAACTCAAGTGAACATTCTTAAAACTACTTTAAACTAATCCCCTAAGTGGTTTTTCACTTGCGCACACCTCGCTCCAACATTTTTATAAAATTGAAAAATTCAAGTTTTAATCAGATTCTTTTTGGGAAGCCTTCCTTACTGTAAGACCTAGCTAAACGCAATTTTTCACAATGTTTGCAGAAAGTTTGGGGTCCAAAGACAGTTCACAAACAGACCATATAGTGCAGTCCGGATTTCAGAACCACTCCTCACTCTTCTGGTCATAACTCAAAATCTACACCTCACCTAGACATGAACTTTATATTTCTGGAAACTACATTCAAATACCTTTCTAACCATATGTATTAGACCCTCGGAAGACAAGTTTAAGGGGTTCAAAAGTCCACGGCAAGGTAGTACATACTCCCAGACTTTTTATTCTGCATACATCTTTGCTTAATCTTTCAAGAACTCAACTTATACATCATATCTACCATTAAAATCATCAAGACTCATCTCTACAACATACATGGGGTTACATACTCTAAGTACAAGCTTTAAAATCACATCAACCACGTATAACCTCAAGATTTTCATCATCCATAACTCTTATACCCAAGATATGCACTATAACCTTTAGATCTAACAATATGAGCTCTACACTAAGCATGGTTAAGAGTGAGGAGCATGTTATACCTTCTTGAGTATCTAGGAGCCTTGAGTGAGCTTGGTAATCCCTAATAACACTTGTATGAGCTCCTACAACCCTCAAGCCTTCAAGATCTAAAAGGATGAACAATTTGGTTACTAAACATCAAAACTTCAAGAATTTATAACTCAAAATCTAGTGGATGAAAGGGGTTGAAATTCATAGCATACCTTCTCTATATTTTAAGAATGGCCTAGAAATTTTATCTTGATTTATGAATGAAAAGAAGTTGAAGAAAAATTTTCTTCTCCCCTCCTTGGAAGCTCTCGGCCTAGTGCAGATTGGAAAGAGAGAGAGATGTTTGTTTGTGTTGTGTTTGAAATAAAGTGATGTATTATTGTTGTATGTATGGGTGTGTATGATTGATATGTTGGAAAAGTAGTCACATGTTGCATTCTAGGGTTTATAGGCTAGGTATGCACCATGCCCTCTTGTCTCCTTGAAACATGCACCACTAACTAGTTACTATTCATGTTTGCTTTTTGCTTTTCTAGCTTCTTTTCCTAACTAGCTAGTTACATGACACTTGTATGCAATATTCTTTCCTTGTATTGTTATTCCTCCACCAATGGTTGTCACTTAATCCTTAATTCATATTGTATCATAATTAATTCCTCGTAATAATATTTTGTCGCGTAGAGATTTCCCTTGTAATTCCTTAAATACTTAATTGGGTAAATCCTTTAAATATCCACAACTCCTTATCATAATCTCTTAAAATCTTCTAATACTCTAATAATCCTCAAATCTCAAGTTTTTATAAATCTTAATAGTGGTAGGCCTCTTGCCTTCAACAATCTTCCCTTTTTCTTACACCGTGAATATAACAACATAAAATTTTAGACAATCAACTCCATTACATAACATAGGTGACTCAAAAGGTCCATAATTCACAATGTCATAATCTTTTACACATTTAAAATATTACAAAAATCAGGGTTCTTACATAATCCTTAGGATTATAATCATTTAAATTATCCCAATCCATGTTTGTTTTGAAGTATTAAGTCTAGGATTGGACTATAATCCTTTTAAAAAAATTAATCCTTTAAATTATCCTATCTCATGTTTGTTTTGAAGGATAACCTATGGATTGGACTATTGTCCTTTAAAATTTCTAATCCTATGTTTGTTTTAGGAGGGATTATAGAAACGACTATAATCCTTTTGTGAGATGGGATTAAATAATACCTCCTCTAACTAAGTATTAAGTATTAAGTATTAGAGAGGATTATAATCCTATTCCTTATCTCACCCCTTATCCCACCAAACAAACATGAGATTGTTATTTTAAAGGACTATAATTTTTAATCTAATCCCAAGTAAATTTTTACAAACAAACATGGGATTAAAATTTTTAATGGATTATAATCTTATCCCCCACTTAATCCTATGGAACAAACATCATATTAAGATTTATGTCATTTTAGCAGGAATAGTTTAAAAAAGTCAAGTTAATTTTATTTTGTATTATATTATTGATTATTACAATTGATTTTGGTTTACATACATTAAACGTGTTTGTATTTAGGATTTTTTAGTGCTTTTTTCATAAATAAATAGGAAAAAGTAAATTTTTGCACATTTACTTTTGTTAAGAATAGCTATTTGCAATTTTACTAACTAAGTTTCTAAATTGCAAAAATACTAACCCTAACCCCACCCCCTTCCCCCTTTCTATTGAACGTTTCTGTCGACTACAACACTTTTTTTTAAGGTGGGGTGTTATTTTGGTGGATTTGGGTTGCAAGGCCCCGCAGGGGCATATTCAACTGAATGCAACCACATTCAACTGAATGCAACCACATTCAACTTTTTTTTTTAAGGTGGGGAGATTTTTGTGGATTTGGTTTGCAAGGCCCCGCAGGGGCATATTCAACTGAATGCAACCACATGCAACTAATTGCAACTAAATGCAACCACATGCAACTAAATTTCTGATTTCAAGTTCCATTTTTCAATTGTCATTTTCGACCTCATTTCAGTGGAGACCATGTTTTTTGTGGAGTCCACTTTTGTTCTGCACACATTCATCAGCATTTTACATTGCATTTAATAATTTTCTACGATCATCACCAAGATTAGTTAGGGTTTTTTCAACAATATCGTCAAAATCCATCACAAATATACATTATATTGCCCGCAATGACAAAATATTGAATTTGCAGAACAAATTTTATATTGCAGAACCAAGTGTTCAATAACAAAATTATAAAAATTAATTCAAGAGATTTTTAGGCGTGTTTCGAAGCAGTTTACGGTCATGTTCAGGAGGAAAACGTTTTTACATTGGTAAAACATTGTTAAATGTGGATGAATATATGCAGAACAAAGGTGGACTCCAGGACTCCACAAAAAACATGGTCTCCATTGAACTTTGTTCTATATATATATATATATATATATATAGTTCAAAAATGAGTTCGAAAATGACAAATGAAAAATGGAACTTGAAATTTGCAACTGAATGCAACCACATGCAACTAAATTTCTGAAATTTAGTTATCGAAACTGTCCATCTCCAAATCCAAGGAATTTGAAATTTAGTAAAGAACAAGAAATGACATTGTCCATAGATTAATTTAGTTAATTTTGATACCATAGGACTATTATCACACCAAGGAATGTATAAATCCTTAATTTCTTTTGGCAGAATTTCTAGAGAGGGTCCGATTTTTGCCCACCACATGTAGAACCAATTTGGAACTTACTTGTTCAGCACTTCAGGATTAATAGAAAAGAACCAAGAATGTTTGTTCTTCGGTTTTGATAGTAAAAAGCTTTAGTGAAAGCTTGGATATAATCCGAGTAATTAAAGTAGATATATTTATCTCCAAATATCCTGATAGCTTTATCAGTATTGGGACTTAATCCCCATTCTCTTTGCAGCAATATCTTATTGATATGGCATTTACTGAAGTTCACAAAACTTTCAGGATTATTATTTTGAAAAGTATGAGTAATAGTTACCGATTCAGTAATTGTTAGAAGAATTTCTAAATTCTGTCTAGCTTGATTATGAAGCCCTGGATATCCTCTAGATTCAAGATACCTAGTTCTTAATGACCATCCATCTTGGTTCATTTGAACATCTTCTTCTTCAAGAAATAGAATATTTTCTTTAACAGGATTTTTGAAATATTCTTTTTCCTGTGGAATTTCATTGACCGTTATATCTTTGTAAGTTGTTGACTTACTATTTGAGGAGGAAGGTATACCTTCCTTTTTTGGAGGTGCATGTAATTGCTGCAAGCTTCTATCCCTATTATGATAAACTGTCCAATCTCCTATTAGGGGAACAGTTGATTCTGCACGGGGTAACATATTGTTACTCCCATAACCTCTGCCACGGCCATATCCGTCGTGACCTCTTCCCCTTGAAGGGGTTGCCATTAATCACCCTGTAAGAATTCACGGGTTAAATAATCAGCAAGAGAATTATTTTCTCCTTTTATGTATTGAATATTGAATTCAAAGGCTGAAAGCTGGGCTTACCATCCTGCAAAAATTTGTTTTGCTACAAGATTTTTAACATCTTTTTCAATAATTGATTTTGCTGAACTACAGTCAATTCTTAATAAAAATTTCTGATTTAATAAATCTCCCTGAAATTTTGAAATGCATTTAATTATAGAAAGCATTTCTTTTTTAACAGTCGAATATTTTGACTGAGTAGGATTCCATTTTCCTGAGGTAAATCTTACTAGAACTTCTTTAGAAGTTTCAGGTATAACCTGTTTTAGAATACCACCATATCCTATATCTGAGGCATCTGTTTCAACAATTTTGAAATACTTGGGATTGGCTAAAGATAAGCAAGGTAAACATTTTACTTTGGATTTGATCTTTTGAACAGTCTGAGAATGTTTCTCAGTCCAGGGTTCAGGTTTCTTTTTGAGTCTAGAATACAGTATTGCTGTATCTTTGGCTAAGTCTTTATAATATTCTAAAATATAATTCGGACTTCCTAAAAATCTTTGCAACTGTTTTTTATCAGTTATTTCATTAGGAAATTTAGAAGCAAATTCAATACTTCTAACTATAGGAATAATTTTTCCTTGATTTATCATATGACCTAAAAATCTAACTAGATATTACTAAACCATTGTTTTTTATTAAAGTTTTATATATTTTTAAGTGCTTAATATGTTGTTCTATTGTTCTAGAAAATACTAAAACATCATCAATATAAACTATTATAAATTCAGAATAGGGATTGAATATATCATTCATAATATTCTGAAACTCAAAAGGGGCATTCTTCTGACCAAATGGTAAAACATTCCATTCATAATGTCCAAATAGAACTGTAAATGCAGTCTTATATCTATCAGCTTCTTTAATCTGAATTTTCCAATACCCTGACTTCATATCGAATTTAGAGAAGATTAAAGCATCGCTTAATCTATCTAACAAATCTTTTTTATTAGGGATTGGATATCTAATCCATTTTAAAACTTTGTTAAGAGGTTTATAGTTAATTACTAATCTAAGGACTCCTCTTTCTTTCTCAACAGCATTATTAACATAAAATGTTGTACAACTCCAAGGAGATTTAGACTTACGAATTAAGCCTTTTTCTAGAAGAGAATTAATTTCCTTCTTATATAATTCTAAGTATTCTTTATTCATCTGGGCTATTCTAGCCTTAGTAGGAATTTGGTTTTCATTAAAACCATCTATATAAGGAAGAGAAATAACAAGTTTTTTTCTATTCCAAAAGGCATTGGGCAGGTCATTACAAACCTCTTCCTTGAATTGTTTTTTAAAGGTTTTTATCTGATTTTTAATGTCGGGTTTTTTGAGCTGTTCATTAATGCTCAAAACTTGAATTTCTTCTTTAAGAAAACATAATTGATTTTCTTTACTAAGAAGACGATCTTGAACTTCATTAAGTATACGAGTCTGAGGATCTGTAATAAATTTGAATTTTATATCCTTACCTTCTATTATAGTAGAAATCCCACTTTGATCAACTTTGTTGAGGGGCATAATATTGTGAAGGAACAGGGATCCTAATATTATTCTATGGTTCATATTCTTTATTAGAATAAAAGATGTGGGAAGGCAAATATCTTCGTTACAAATATTATTGTTTGATAATTTGTAACTAACTTGAAGCTTATCCCCTGCTGCATGAGAAATGGATTGAGAGGTTTTCTCAAAATATTTTGTAGGGATTAATCCTTCTTGAATACAGTTCAAGTCAGCTCCACTATCAATTACGGCTATTTCATCTTTAAGAATAAACTCTCTGCTTACCACTAAGGTAACTTTGACATACCATTTTTGGGATGTTATTTGTTCTAAAAGATGCAAGTATTCTGTCTCTTCGTTATTATTATTATTAGAAATATCTTCTAATTCTTTTCCTTTAGAAGATTTATTCTCTAAGGAAGTAATTCTTTGAGCTAAAAGATTATTATTACTCTTAATCCGACTAATTTCAGATTTTAATAAATTGACTTCTTTCTTCAAGTCATTAAGAGAAACCGGGGTTTCCTTAATAGTAGATTGTTGAAATCTTTCTATAACCTCACTTAATTGGTAAGGCGCTTCTATTATTAGAGGGGCTTCTTTTTCCTTATTATCTTTAACTAGCATTTTGTCCGTACTTCGTACACGGCATTTTATTTAATTTAAAATGATAATACCAAAAATTTAACAAATTTGATTGATTTCTTAAAACATCTTATTGTTTGCACTAAATCACGCAAGCGTACGCGGTCACAAGTAATATATGAATAAGTCGAGTTTGTTCCCACAGAGATCTGGTTATGGTTTTAATTCAGTAAACGCACCTATGCAACAGTGTATGGTTATTATGCACTGCTAAGACAAATAACAAATATGGGTTTTAATTAACTAAATCTAACTAAAAAGCAAATTAACAAAACTACAAATTAACTAACTAACAAGAATTGAAATCTAATTACTTCTGCAAGAAAAACCATGGAATCCTAACTTCATTAAATACTTTGCTTAGATCTGACGCCTTTAATCACTATATGCAATGGTTATGATATCTGATCGGATAACACGAAATAAGTACACGCTACTTCTCAGTATACGTATACCAAACTAAACATACATCCACAAAAGAGATAGAAGATGAATAGACACCAATTATGCTTAGACCCTATATGTCTATAGAATTTAAAAACATAACGGTTGAAGAGCAAGTTATCCATAAAGATCACACAGGGCGGTATAAGTATTTTCATCTCACACCACAATCATATTGATAACAATTATGAACCTATGCTAGCATGGCAAGTTCTAAATCTCAAGATCCACTTTCACTTCACAAGAGATTAACAAATTAGATGTTCATGACGCATCTATCAATTAAGCATAACCATACGAGGATATCAGATATACATCACACACAGATCTTTAAAGCAATCAAGATACTAAAGCTCCATAAATAAATCCGTTAGAATCCCATGACAACAATTAGTTCATAATCGAACCTCTCGTCATCATGGGATCTGATGAAACCATGATAAAAACAAAGTATGAAAATATACAAATAAACCAAAGTAATTGATATGTAATAGTTCTACTCCTAATGATAATGATCTTAATGATACAATTTACAAGGGTTGGATGTGTTTATATAGGCTATAGACATCTTGCCCAGCAAGAAAAACAACCTAGAATACAATTGGAAATAGGTTTGGGTACCAAAAATACAATTAGAATTCGTTTAGGGGTAAAAAAAATCATTTTTCCACAATTTCTGACCGCAGGAGCGCAGCCTGCGCTGCTTGGAGCGCAGCCAGCGCTGCTTTTGCTGTTCTGGCACTATTTAAGCGCAGCCTGCGCTGTTAGAGCGCTGCCTGCGCTGCACTTTCTGCCCAGAATTTTTATTTTGCTTTATCTTTGTAGAAAATTTCCCAAGCTTCGCGTGGACAGTAAGATCGTCCAAAACGGACTTCTAGAACTCCAGATATGGCCAAAACAGTGTAGAGTGCGCAACATACCATGAAATCTGAATTTTCCACAACTTGCTCATTTCTCATCCGTTTTCTCTTCCGATTCTTTTGCCACTTCCCGTTCTTCAATTCTAGACTTATAAATCCTCTTGAGAGTTGATATTAAGTCGTCATTCTTCATTCCATATCATAAATCAACTCCAAAAACCACGGAAAGTTCACCCTTAAACGATATTTCTCCAAACCTGCACAAGTAAATAAAACACATAAAAAAATACCACAAACTTGAGTCCAAGTACACCAATTTAAGCCGATATGGAACGTTCCAAATGGATATAAAATCCACTTATCACTTATTTAATTTAAATTGACAATACCAAAAATTTAACAAATTAATTTGATTGATTTTTTAAAAAGATATTGTATGCAATTATATAAATAATCAATTCTTAGAAAGATATTATATACAGTTATATAAGTATTTAATAAAATAATGATATGCTAAAATTTATATAAAAAAGTAGCATACAATTCTATTTTATCAATGTTGAAAATTTATTTAATCCATCAAAATCTGCAATAAAAGTAATAAATATTTTTACAAATATTGTTCTCTAATTGAAAACAATAATAAATTATCTTCATTATTCAAATGCGGAAATGATAATTCTTTCACCCCCAATGGCTCCAAAACATTAAAACTCATATAATATCAAGAACATATTATATTAACTATGAGACCTCATAGTTAATATAATATGTAAATGTTGGAGAACAATGAGACCACATTTCAAGCAATTTTAATTTTTTTTGTTAATTTTTTTAATGAATGGATAGAGAGTATAATTATAAGACTTTTGTGTGAAGATGCCCCTAGCGGGGCCTTTTAAAATAGCTTGAAATGTAGCGAATATGTGTGTTCTCACTGTTCTCATTTTAATTTTTTTATGAATGGATAGAGGGTAGAATTATAAGACTTTTTTTGTGAAGATGCCACTAGCAGGGCCCTTTAAAATAACTTGAAATGTAGTGAATATGTGTGTTCTCACTGTTCTCATTCTCACTAGAGCGTGACCATTAAACTGTATTAGTAAATTCATGTATGAAAATACAGTGTATATATATTCTTAAATAGATTCTTTTATTAGAAATATATAATTATACAATTAAATAAGCAAGCCAAAATATCAGATAAATATTCTAGTATATTTATTGTTTATGTTCAAATTAAGGTCTTTCACCATGGCTCTCGCTTTCTGAAATTGTTGAATTTTTTTTATTGACTTTATTATATTAAAAGTATGTTCTTATTGAAACAAATATAATAATTTGAATATATTTTTAAACTACTTATTTTGATGGGTTGTTAATTTTTTTGTGATCAACTTAGAGGGATGACCAAAAATAAAATTAATGGGAATACATAAACCCATTACCCACGTTATGATAAACAATACCTATAAATGGAAGTTGCTTATGTGGTTCAGGCTTGTTAATTACTTCAATACTTCATTAGCTTGATCATCATGTGGACCATCTTTCTTTTTATCACTTATGTTGCTGCTATGTAGTCTATCTGTAACTAACATCTTTCTTTTTATCACTTATGTTGTTGCTATGTAGTCTACCTGTAACTAAACATCTCTCTCTGCTTGTAATCTATATTTATAAATGCAAACTTCTTATATTTAAAATTATATAGCTGGAGCCGGAGGAAAAGAGAAAGGCTGGAGGTGCAATCGTAGTACTACAACATTACTGAAAATAAGTAAAATATCACAATAGAATTTTTTGTTCCAATCTAAATTGGATCGCTCCAAATGTTGTGTAATGACAAAAAGGGTCATTAAAGAAATAAAGAAGATTAAAAAAAATGAAGGATAATACTGTTTACCCAACACACAGGTCTCCGCAAGAAGCTCACTTAATCCCTTTTATCTTCAAATAATGTATGATTACAAATTATAACAATTACATTTTCCACTACCTATTCTCTATCAAAAAGGCAACTAAACTAAAAAAGGGAAAAGTTAGTGCTTTTATATTTTAATATGGAGCTCAAGTGAAAGTGCTAAATATGAGATCATATATGAAGTGAAATTGAACGCGAGTAAAGAAGATATTTAGAGCATAATTAATAAGAGCAATGTTGCCTGACCCAGAGGGTGAGGCTTGACGTGGGTCTGAACTTCTAAGTATGCTATTCCATAGTCCCTTCGGAGACATCCGATAAAAAGTATGCTATTACATAAGACCTTCTGGTACGTAGCATGTCTACCCCATGAACCTTAAGTTGAACAAATCCATAAAGAACATAAACTTGCTTGAAAACAAAATAATGTCTATAAGTATCAAATTGAGTCCCAAGATTATTTACAAATAACATGGTCTGTACTGTGTCAATGTTATTAACTGGTAATCTTTCCAACTACCTTTGTTATTATGACATGTAAAATCGAAAATTGAAAGGCCAAGCAAATATTTTAAAGGTACCTTTCTGGTATACTGTATATTATTATAACATCGGGTAATTCATTAAAACTTTAATTCTTAAATTCCAAACCAAAATCAAAACCAAACAAATATTATCCTGTCTAATTTTTAATACTTTGAAATCAATAAAAACTTAACTCTTATGGCCAAACTAAAAACCGGAACCAAACATATATGACCCCTACGGAGGTCTAGTACACATACCTTAACCCTACTTCAGGGGGGTTGAGATGTTAATTTGGTGAAAAACCTAGCTTTCAAATCTGAAAAGTGCAGTTAATTATTAGTACTATAATATTATTATTTTATTTTTATTAAATAGAATCATCCGTGATATAATTGAAAAAAGAGAGATTTTCGTAAGAAAAAGGAATAAAAGTAACGTGTTTGAAAAAGGTAACCGTCCATGATACAATTGGAAGAAGAGAGATTTTAGTTAGAGAAAAGGTAACGTATTTTGGCTCAAAAAGGTAATTGATTAGTTAATACTAATTATAATATAATTATGTTATTTTATTATAAAAAATTGATCGTAGTTTTTAAAAAAGGAGAAATTTTAGTTAGATAAAATGTAAAAGATATTGTATTTTACCTAAGTAGAAAATTATTTAGTTATTGAAAAATAGAAAAGGTAATATGTTTATCCTGAAAAAGGAAATTGATTAATAAAGGAAAAAATTTAGTTAGATAAAATATAAAAATTATTATATTTTACCTGAAAAAGGAAATTATTTAGTTTTTGAAAAATAGAAAAGATAATATGTTTAACCTGAAAAAGGAAATTAATTAGTTAGTAGGATGGAAATTTTAGTTAGATAAATTATAAAAAATATTGAATTTACCTGAAAGAGGAAATTATTTATTGAAAATTAGAGAAGATAATATGTTTAACCTGAAAAAAGAAATTAATTAGTTAGTATGATGGATTTTATTTGAGTAAGGGTAAATAAGTAAAATCAATAGGTACTGTACCGACCGACTGACCAAACTTTTAATGTTTTGGCTTTTATAATATAGTATAGATTTTATTAGTGGTTAGAACATATTATGTCATATTTTTGGGTATGTATTAATTATTGCAATATTATGTTTTAAATTGAAAGTCAACGTGTTTTAATTAGAGAGAAGAAATTATTGATTGAAAGATATGATATTTTAGGTATTTATAAAAATTTGAACCTTGAAATTTTAGTAAATGAATTTAATCATGTAATATATTTAATCATTAGATCTAACAATTCTAACTTTTAACTAAAAATTTAACTGATATTATTCGTTGTATACGAATTTTTATTATATTTTTTTAGTGGTTAGAAGATATGATGTCCTATTTTTGTGTATGTATTAATTATTGCAATATTATGTTTTAAATTAAAAATCAACGTGTTTTAATTAGAGAGAAAAAAAATTATTGATTGGAAGATATGATATTTTTGGTATTTATAAAAATTCTAACCTTGAAATTTTAGTAAATAAATTTAATCATGTAATATATTTAATCATTAGATCTAACCGTTCTAATTTTTAACTAAAAATCTAACGGATATTATTCGATGTATACAAATTTTTATTATATTTTGCTAGTGGTTAGAAGATATGATGTCATATTTTTCGGTATGTATTTAGTAAATAAATTTAATCATGTAATATATTTAATCATTAGATCTAACAATTCTAATTTTTAACTAAAAATCTAACGGATATTATTCGTTGTATACGAATTTTTATTATATTTTGTTAGTGATTAGAAGATATGAGGTCATATTTTTGGGTATGTATTAATTATTGCAATATTATATTTTAAATTAAAAGTCAACGTGTTTTAATTAGAGAGAAAAAAATTATTGATTGGAAGATATGATATTTTAGGTATTTATAAAAGGTAATATCATCAATTATAAGTAAACATATTTTAATTGAAAAAAGCAATCAGCTAAGTATTTGGGTTGATCCAATTGGATCGCTCCAAATGTTGATTAGAGAGAAAAAAATTATTGATAGGAAGATATGATATTTTAGTTATTTATAAAAGGTAATATCATATAAATTATAAGTAAACATATTTTAATTAAAAAAGGCAATCGGCTAATCTATCTATACTATTATATAAAAGCCGAAACATTAAAAGTTTTGGTGGTACCTATTTTTTGGTAATTCGTGAATTTACTTATTTACCCTTCATTATAAAGAAAAATAAATACACCTAAAATAAATAATAACATAATATACTTAATGGTAATTAGTCGATTGCTTTTTTCACATTTACTTTTAGTTGAAGATATTACCTTTTATAAATACCTCAAAATATATAACCGAAAATATCACACCATAATTTTATAACACCTAAAATAAATAATAACATAATATAATTAATGGTAATTAGTTGATTAACATAATAAAATTAATGGTAATTAGTAATTGCCTTTTTCACATTAACATAATAAAATTAATTATAATTAGTCTATTGCCTTTTTCACATTTACTTTTAGTTGAAGATATTACCTTTTGTAAATACCTAAAAACATCAATCAATCATTAATATTTCTTTTCGAATTAAAACAGGTTACCATTTTAATTTTAAAAAAATCTTACAATCATTAATATATACCCGAAACTATCACACCTTAATTTTCAAGAGAAATATAACTCCTTAAATAATTAATAACATGATACAATTAATGGTAATTAGTCGATTGTCTTTTTCACATTAACATAATAAAATTAAAGGTAATTAGTCGATTGCCTTTTTCACATTTAATTTTAGTTGAAGATATTACCTTTATAAATACCTAAAAACAGAACATTAATATTTCATTTCGAATTAAAACACGTTACATATTTAATTTAAAACAAATCTTACAATCATTAATATATACCCAAAAATATCACACCATAGTTTTAAGAAAAATGTAGCACCTAAAATAAAATAATAACATAATATAATTAATGGTAATTAGTCGATCAGAATCGAGGAATTATTTTAGGACCAATCAGAGCTAATTCCTAAAATTTAGACCTTTCCTTATTTACAATCTCACCCTACCTCTTTAACCATGGTTAGTTAACACTTTTAATTTGAATACAATAATGATTTTATTAAACATATCCATAAATATCTATTTTTAAATCAAAAAATATTTAATTGAAAAACACAATTTTAATTTGAAATCAATCACGATATACCACTATATTAAATACCTATTTTTGAAATCAAACAAATTATTAGAAAAACACCATTTTAGTTTGAAATCAATCACGATATACAACTATATATTTTAAATTAAATTTCATAATTAATCATTCATTAATAAACCACTCTTTTAATATAAAGTCAGTCATAATCATATTATCATACATTATAAATTGATTTTTATAATATATATTGTACAATTATAATCGATATTAAATAATTATAATCTAACTTAACAAAAAATCTGAAAAAATCGGATTTGAAATCAGATTTTAAATAACTTGGATAAAATCCATACCTTCAAAATTTTGATTTTTTACAAGCTCAAAAATATTTTTATTCATATTTTGTTAATAAAATTAATTAATAAATGCATATAAGCCAACACTACAAAATCGGATTTGAACAAATTTTAAATAGATTGGATAAAATCCATATTTTCAAAAACTCAATTTTTTGAAAGGTTCAAAAATATATTTATTCACAATCTGTTAATAAAATAATTAATCAATTCATATAAACGAATTTAAATACAATATTTCTATTTTTGAAATCAAACAAATTATTAGAAAAACACCATTTTAGTTTGAAATCAATCACGATATACAACTATATATTTTAAATTAAATTTCATAATTAATCATTCATTAATAAACCACTCTTTTAATATAAAGTCCGTTATAATCATATTATCATACATTATAAATTGATTTTTATAATATATATTGTACAATTATAATCGATATTAAATAATTATAATCTAACTTAACAAAAAATCTGAAAAAATCGGATTTGAAATCAGATTTTAAATAACTTGGATAAAATCCATACCTTCAAAATTTTGATTTTTTACAAGCTCAAAAATATTTTTATTCATATTTTGTTAATAAAATTAATTAATAAATGCATATAAGCCAACAGTACAAAATCGGATTTGAACAAATTTTAAATAGATTGGATAAAATCCATATTTTCAAAACCTCAATTTTTTGAAAGGTTCAAAAATATATTTATTCACAATATGTTAATAAAATAATTAATAAATTCATATAAACGAATTTAAATACAATATTGATTTTATTAAACATATATCCATAAATTCATATTTTTTAAATCAATAAATATTTACTAGAAAATCATAATTTTAATTTGAAATCAATCACGATATACTATTATCTATTTTAAATTAAATTTCATAATTAATTATTCATTAATAAACCACTCTTTTAATATAAAGTCAATCACAATCATATTATCATATGATTTTTATAATATATATTGTGCAATGATAATCGATATTAAATAATTATAATCCAACTTAACTAAATATCGGAAAAAATCGAATTTTATTTTTATAATATATATTGTGCAATGATAATCGATATTAAATAATTATATATAATCCAACTTAACTAAATATCGGAAAAAATCGAATTAGAAATCAGATTTTAAATCATTTGGATAAAATCCATATCTTCAAATTTTTGATTATTTTTATAAGCTCAAAAATATATTTATTCATAATTTGTTAATAAAATTAATTAATAAATGCATATATGCCAACACTACAAAATCGGATTTGAACAAATTTTAAATAGCTTGGATAAAATTCATATCTTTAAAAAATAGATTTTTTAAAAGGTTCAAAAATATATTTATTCACAATTTGTTAATAAATAATTAATAAAATCATATAAGCGAACACTATATATATTTTATTTATTTTAATTATTAAATATACGCTATAAGAGTATTATTATTGGTTGGTGAATAAAGTACCAATCAAAAAATTAAAATTATTTTAGAGACAATCAGAATTTACTTCTAAACTTTAAATCAATCAATCATATACAAAATTTTTATTATTTACCATGATTATTCAAATTTACTAATCGCGATTAAATTAAAGTTAAACATAAAATATCTTGATTTAATAACTTCGCATATCACATGGTTTTTAATTTTAAAAAATTTCTACTAACCGTAAATATTATTTTCTATAAATCCAGATAACAGTATATTACATATGTTTATATATCTTTTAATTATGAATTGTTTTTTAACATCCTTTAACAATTTTATTCTAAATACAATAATTATTTAATTTAAAAATTTATACATTAATACATGAATCTATTATATTTATAATAGATATTTTGATATCTCAAACTTTTAATTCAAAATCATAAAGAATATTTTAGGCAAAATAAAGAGAAAAAAATCAAAATCCACGAACAAGATATTTTAGGCTCTCAATAAAGAGAGATTATTAGTGAAAGCCAAAGTAAAATCAAGGAAAAGAAAATAAGGCTTATCATTTACAAGGAGTTAGTACAAAATCTAATATTTTGGTAGATAAAATCCACCAACGGACAACGGGGTACTAGACTCTAAATGATATTTTTATTGAAAAATAAAGTAAAATCAATATAAAATTTTAAAAAAACTTAAAAAACTGATATCAGCTCATAAACTTTACTTTAGCATCTTTTGGGAAAGGTGGAGAGAGAGAGAGAGCAGCAGCTTCGGTTTTTGTTATAAAAATTATTAATAATGATAAATAAAAAGGTTGATACACTTAAAATTATATATTGTTTTTAATAAAAGGGTGCCTTTTTGAATTTTGTATTCTTGAATTAAAGTAATAGTATCAATTCTCATATCTTAACCTAAGAGCATATATTGAATTTACTTGGTTGGTTGACTATATTTTTTTTTATATCAACAAAGCATAAAAAATTGCTAAGAAAACTAAATAACTTGGTAGAAAGATTCTACACAAAGAGAGATATTTGTTAATGAGAAATAAGAAAAAATAAGGAGGGTTTCATTTTGTTTTGGAGACTTTACACTATGCGTGCTGCTCTTAGTTTTCTTTTGTAACATCTCAATGTTGTTCTAAGACATATAATTATATATTTACATAATTTGGATACATAGTAATATTTCATATAATTGTTATATTTTTTCTATTCGCGTATTTCATTTCATTTCGTGTACACGAAAAAATTTGTGTAATTTAGTGTCATTTTGTGTTCAAATTTTAGGTACACGATTTAATATCATGTCATTTTCGTTCAAGACCCTAAAGTACATGATATGAATGTACAAAACGATTTGGTCAGGTCTACATAAGCTATTTCTTCTTATATATGTAGGAAAAATATACTCACTGTTAAAGGAAAATGAATTTCATGTTATTTAACCAAAAATCTGAATTACAAGGACACATATATATATATATATATATATATATATATATATATATATATAAGTGATTATGTGTTTATATATTACACACTTGATTTCAAGTTTATGAACAATATCTTACTTTCACAAGTTAGTCAAGGTGATACTCATTTTCACATGTCTTATTTTTAGAATAAAACAAAACTAAAATTTATTATTCCATGTTTTACTAAGAAAAATATAAAAAAACCAAAATACAAACTTCCAAACTGAAAATGCACATTTGAAGTTGTCTTGACAAATAAGATAAGGGCAATAACCATAAAATCTAACAATTTTATGCTACTCCAATAACGCGATATATTGAATTTGTTTGGTAAGTTGATAATTTTTTTTATAGTAAATCAATTCATTAATAAAGGACATATAATTTGTAAAAATGATATTGAACAATCACATAGCAAACTAGATTAGATGAAAGTTTCTATTAATATAACTACGTTCGTTTCATATATTTTGCACAGTAGATATCCTTTCTCATATCGCTGAAACATGCAACTTTTTTTTGATAGACAGTCTAATGATTTATTGGAGTCGTGAGGATTAAGTTTCTACACATTTTTAATACGTAATCGAAAAATTAACCACGACCATACAAATATTTTCAATAAATTAATATAATAAATATTTTAAGGATTCGATATTTAATAAATATATCGAATTCTTAGAATATGGGTGATTTTTTTTTTAAACATGATACAAAGAAATATTTTCTAACAAAGAGAGAAATTAAACGAAAGCTAAATTTTAAAAAAACAATAAAGAGGGATTTTGAACTTTTGAATGGGGGTTGTATTTGTTTTGATGAGTAATTCATAATATTAATATTAATTCAATTGGTATGAATTCACGGATAAGTAATTTTATACTTACGTTAATTAACATTCCAATAAAATTATATATTTTCTAAATAAAAATGAAAATAACATATTTATATTAATTTATTAATTCAATTTATCGGTCGGTGCGTAGCACGGGTAGAACGCTAGTAGTTTTAAGAAAAATGTAGCACCTAAAATAAAATAATAACATAATATAATTAATGGTAATTAGTCGATTGCCTTTTTCACATTTACTTTTAGTTAAAGATATTACCTTTTATAAACACCTAAAAAGATCATTTGTATCATATATTTCAATCATAAATATATCCTCTCTAATTAAAACACGTTACCTTTTAAATTTACAACAAATCTTACAATATATACAAGAAAATATCACACCATATTTTTGAATTAATAATAAAATATATTAAAAATCGTATACATTGTTTATAATAAGGAAAAATTAGTATCCGTAAATATGAGTATATTAAATTATATCAAATTTAAATTAAAAAATTATTAAAATAATGATTATATAAAAATATAATTATAATATTAAATAAAATATATAACATAATACAAGAAATTCGTGCATTGCACGGGTTATAAGCTAGTTATCATTAATTATATTATTAATAAAAAAATGAAGGATAATAGTAGAGGTTTAGATTTGGGTCAATCCAATTGGGTCGATCCAAATGTTGTGTAATGATAAAAAATAGTATAGATTTCGATTTGGGTCGATCCAATCTAAATTGGGTCGCTCTAAATGTTGTGTAATGACAAAAAGGTACATTAAAGAAATAAAGAAGATTAAAAAAATAAAGGATAAAAGCATTAATTTTCCTGTGTAATGACAAAAAAGGGCATCAAAAAATAAAGAAAATTAAAAAAATGAAGGATAATTTCAAAATGCAATACTAGCAGACATTAGGAATATATTGATATTGATAAGGGCTTCTAACATTTGTTTCTTAAGATTAAAATCCTTAATTGAATCTATAATCTTTAAGGCTTGATCTTGATCAATCGTTAGAACATTTAATCCATTCATATCTACTATGGATTTATAATAATTTAATTCATTACATTGACAATCATTATTGTCAGAACTAATTGAATCTGAAGAACTCTCATAAATTAAGGCTAAGTCTTCATCATTAGAAGATTCTTTTTCTTCATCGAAACTATAAAGCATAATTTTCTCTAATTGTGAACGTAAGTGTTCATCTTCTATCTCATTAAGAGCTTTTTTTTGTCAAACATTGATTAACATAATGACCCACCTTGCCACACTTATGGCAAGTTATATCAATTCTTTTAGATTTTCTTTTTCCTTTATTAGGAACAAAGGATTTTTCTTTTAATTTATTATTGGATTTTCTTTTATAATTCTTTTTATAAGAATTTTTATTAAAAAGATATTTTGGTTTATAAGAATTATTCTTAAAAGTTTTATTGTTTTTATAAGAAATCTTTTGCTTTTTCTTTTCTGGATATCTAGGAATTTTTCCTATGTCAAACGCGAATTGATCACAAAATTCACCTAATTGGTGTTTTTCTGAAAGCTTTTGTTTTTTTAGCTGATTTCTTAACTTTATGTCATTACATAAAGCTAATCCTTCATTAATACAATGACTAACAATTTCTCCATATGTTAGAGAAGTATAATTAATATTTACTCCATCATTCTTATTTCTTAAGGATTGTCGAACTCTTTCAACAAAAAGATGGGGTAATCCGTCTACAAATTTAGACATCCAATGAATGGAATTAGGGTCACTTAATTGATAAACCCTAGATAAAAATGTATCTTTATACCATCTAAAATGAGGCAATGAGGGACATCTAAGATTTTGGAGAAGTGTGCATAACTTTTCTACAACAGGGACATTTGTTCCTACAAAATGTTGTAGGATGACAAGACAAAGGGTGTAAACTGCATCTTCATCTCCCGTAGTGACAACACCATTTTCTACCTTAACTATTTTTCTATGATTGGGAATCTCCATTCTCTGATCTTGGGTAAAATAATGATCCCACCATCCCTGATTTGTCCTACAAATCCGGCTGAAATAAAGGATGCTATTGCACTATCTGTACTACCATTTTGCTTACAAACAGTAGAGTACATCATTATTCGATGTATAAAATCGAAAATTTGCTTTTCATTTAAGCCATCAATATTCCACTCACATATTGCCTATCCTGAATACGAAGTCTGTATGTATTCTGGTTCTTCGAATAAAAGATCCTGGGGTGAAGGTCTTTGATAATAGAATTTTTCTAAGGGTTTAGGAGCATAAATAAGATTTATCTCCGCATTACTAATTTGTTGTTTAGCAAACATGGTTGCTAACTGGTTAATCTCTTCTAGATCCTCTACTGGTTCTGAGGTTTCAGAATGATAATATTCTTCTTTAGATAAGACTGCTATATTAAGGTTGTTAAACTTTTGTTGAAGGATTTTCAGAAATTCTTCACTACTAGGTTCTAGTTTAAATCCCTTAATGGGAATTGGAGGTTGAATCATAGGAATGTTGTCTTTATTAGACGATGATTCTGGTAAATGGTTTTGAGTTTCTTGTTTCTCTACAATTTTTCGAATCTCAACTAATTCTTCTTTTATAACTTGTCTAAGAGAAATTATCTATTTTTCTAAGGTTATAAATTGGTCACCTAAACAGTTAAGAAAGGTGTTGGTATAATTTTGCTACCTAATTATCGCATTTAGATCTTTTATAGCAGCTTGAGTATTCTCTAGCTTTTGAAGGCTTGTATAAGCTGTGGCTTCTGTAGTATTATTTAAGCAAATTGTATGCTCTGGAGGAAAGGGTGCATTTATAGAATCTCCTTTTAAAGTCTTCCAAGGTCTTTGCAACACTAAAATTTTTTTATTTGTGTTATTAAGATAAGTTTTTATAAACCAATGAACAAAAGATATATAATCTTCTGTTTTAACTAAATAAGCATAGTATTCATTTTTAAATATTTTCAGATCTTCTGATGAATTTTTTTCAAAATACCATTGCCTAAATTGGGCATGTTTTTCTTGTTGAAATTCATTATTAAGGATTTCTCTCATCTTGCTTCTTGGGGATAAATCAATCATTTAAATGGAAGCTCATGTCTGATGGAGTAGGGGATTCTCTACTCTTTTCGTAAATTCCTTCTGGAACTTGATTTTGACTAATTCTTATTGTATTTACAGACTCTATTTCTTCTCGTAATTGAGAAGTAGATGCTCTACATGGATCTAAAACACTAGGGGCTGTGATATATTCACTAGCGGTAGAATACGTACCTAGCAGACATAGTCCTTGGTAATCTAATAGTTCTTTGAGATGTAAACTTAATTTCTACATCTCCTTCAGTTGTCTGAATAATTTGATCAATTTCTTTATTGACCGGAGGCTCTGGCTCTAATTCTTGAGGAAGAGACCAGGTTTCTCGGAAATTAATCTCATTCCACTTAATCAACCTATTAGTGGCTATATTTGAGGTTAACAAATTGGTTTGAACTACTGTGGTAGTTCCTTGAAAGGAAAATTGTTTAGCCTTAGGGTTTAAAGTATTTAAAACCTTATAATAGATCCTATATCATATTGCTATAACTTCACTGCCTGGTTTAAAATTATAACCATCGGTATGCAATGTTAGTTGCATAGCATCTAATAAATGACTATCAGATAAAGATAGAGTCAGATTAGGAGCTACATCGAAGTAGACTGGTCCATGACATAAACTGGTTTCTATTAAAGCAGCTAGAGATTGCTTAAAATCTCTACATCTGCCATCTCGAACATAGGCCTTTATACTAGAGTTTAAACCTAACAAAGTTAAGGGGTTAAAGGCTATTTGAACTAATCAAATATGGATAAAGTTATATCCTTTAAAAGGAAGTAAATCTTTCTTATTTAATAACCTAATTGTTTGATTAGTGTCTGAGACTCTAATAGTCTGTTCCATCGTTTTGATGGCATAACGAGATTTGAAATCGAATACTCCAATATTATAAATTTGACTTTGGGGAACATAAGGTATAACCCATCTATTTAATCTATCCAAATTCTTTGGATATTCTACTAATTCAGAATTTTTCATCAAATCATTTTGATGATCATTATCATCTGTATCATGCATATTCATGGAGTAATGGAGCTAAGACTGTTGTGATTGGTTGGATCTTCAAAGTTTTTTTAAGTATGCTTATTATTTACAAAAACATAAAAGTTGCATAAAAGTACAATATTTTTTGTTATCTTTGCAAACGACTAACTCGTTTAACTATCAACCAGAGGGATAGACGGATAAAATCCACGAAAACAAAGATATGAAATATTTTTAGCCAAAATTTTCTTTTTACGAAATCATCAGAATACCTCCCATTTTTTCACTCGGGATAAAAGATGATATTTTAAGAAAACAATAAAAATATTTCGACTTTTGCCTTTTTTTTTACATACTTAAGTAACCTTAAACATCCGACCGTCCATAACAAGGATTTAGCTACTGAGACTCATTTAGTAAAACAAAGAGATAATAGATGATTACCTTTACCATATATATATATATAGTTCAAAAATGAGGTCGAAAATTACAACTGACAAATGGAACTTGAAATCAGCAACTGAATGCAACCACATGCAATTAAATTTCTGATTTCAGTTGCATTCAGTTGAATATTGCCCCTGGCAGGGCCTTGCAACCCAAATCCCCCAAAATCACCCCACCTTTTTAAAAAAATAAAAAGTTAAATGTGGTTGAATTAAGTTGAATATTGCCCCTGGCGGGGCCTTGCAATCCAAATCCACCAAAATCACCCCGCCATTAAAAAAAAGTTGAATGTGATTGAATGTGGTTGCATTCAGTTGCAACCAAAATATCACCCCACATAAAAAATTAAAGTGTGAGGCGGCGGGAGAAGAGGCAGGAAGGGAGGGAAGGGAGCCCTAATTTCTAGTACTTTTGCAATTTAGAAACTTAGTTTAGTAAATATGCAATTAATTAAATAAGATGTTATTTTTGCAAAAATAAAGTTTAAACCTAGTATTTTTAATAAATATCCATTTTTTAAGGGGCTTAATGTTACGGTTTAAATCCTAATTTTATTTTATAATTTTTAATGGGTTCTTTAAAAATCAATTTTTTTTAATATAAAATTTATTTCTTTTAACTTAAATTTTAGATTTGAAATTGGAATTTTTTTAAGGATGATGAATATTTTATATTTTGGTTTGATTTTAATTTTAAAGAGCTTCTAATTTTATTATTATTAACATTCTTCGGTTTCGATATTTTATTATTTTTCAAGTGTGCATGTTCTTTCTTGGAATATTAGCGGACCAACTGGATTTTCTCTTTTTTTTTTGTCAAGGGATATTCTATTTTTAAAAATTAAAAAGACTATGGGGGCCTAGGTATCACACCTTTCATCCATATGAACAAGGCGCTCTTGAGTAAATGGTGGTACAGGTGGCAATCGGAGAGATCCAGAATTTGGAACAAAATAATTCGGGATAAATATGCATGCTCCCTCAATGGGGACTTGCAAGACAGTTTAAGAGGACAGCAGACATCTGAGATGTTAAAGAACATCTTGTCCATCAACAATGGGAATGGGTTCGATGGTGCACTCAGTTCGATAAACTTTAAATGGAATGTCAGAGACGGAAACTCAATCCTATTCTGGGAGGACATTTGGCTGAACGATGAGGTAACAAGTCTAAACTACACCTTTTCTAGGTTGTACAACATCTCTAAAATCAAGCTCAGATCCATTAAGGTTGTGTGTATGCTGTGGAGCGACCCAAACACAACTACTGACCAGCTCTGGACTAGAAATCTGCGAGCATGGGAATTAGAAGCAGTATGCAAGTTGAATGACATAGTATCCTCGGTAGTTCTGTCTCACGGACATGATGCATTAATATGGAGGCATTCAGGTAAATCTTACACATGCATGGAAGGGAGGAATTGGTTTCTGGATACTGGGGTGAATAATTCGAACTTCTGGAAGTTTCTGTGGAAGCTTAAGGTCCCTCCTAAGGTCAAAATGTTCTTGTGGAAACTAAAAAATAGAATTCTTCCCACAAAAGCGTTGCTTTCAGCAAGAATGGGGAATAATTTAGGTAATGCAATATGTACTTTATGTCAATCACTTCAAGAGTCTCAGGATCATCTGTTCTGGCAATGCAACTACTCATCAGAGATCTGGCTAAAAATCCTGGAATGGTGGAGTATATCACGAGTGCTTCCCAGCATGAATCTTGACAACCTTTGGAATTGGCATATGCTATTCAAGGAACCGTTTGTTAAAGAGTGTTGGAACATCACTCTTGGAGCAACTCTTTGGTCGCTGTGGCTTTGTAGAAACCTTCTAATTTTTGAAGGGAAAAGTACTGCGAAGGAAGAGCTAATATTCTTAATTAAGCTTAGAGTAAAGAAATGGTGTGAAGCACTAAATCTCTTTAGAGTTGAGAATCTGGACCACTGGATGGTTAATCCAGTAGGCCTCTTACTTGCGGGAATATCTAGTAACTCAGTATTACTTCCCTCAAAAGTAGGAGAGCTAGCTTGTTTCATAGATGGTTCATACCTAAAGGCAAGTACAGGATCCTCTCAAGCGGGTCTTGGTGGCTTTATAAAGGATCATAAGGGGGATCTAGTTTTTATCTTCTCGGGCCCAACTCCACCAGTAGGATCCTTGGAAGCAGAATGGAAGGCATGCAGATTCTTGATTGATCACATTTGGTCCAGTCAAAAAAGAAACCTTGCTTTCATTGTCCATTCAGATAATGCTGAAATGATACATACTCTGATGAAGATTAAAGCTGGTCTATGTGAGTATGACTACAACATTTGCCAGGTCCTTAAAGGCAAATTATTGAGCCTAAACATTAGATTTAAGTGGATCTCTTGGCAACTAAATTCTGGAGCAAATGATCTAGCAGTTCAGGGTCGCTCGAGATTAACAGCAATATGGGCGTGGTGCTGAGATCACTGCACCGAGTTGAGTTGGCATGCTGTGTACTTCAACGTTGATAATTGCTGAAATGGGTAGTGTATTTCTGAGAGTCATCCCAGGAGAGATTTTCACTCCGTTCTCACTGTGCTTGAAGTCTGTGTTCTAGTGTTTAGGTCTCCTGGACTAATTGTCCTGTAGTAGCATAAGATATCTTCATTGTAAGGCTGGTTTATGATTAGGCGAGGTCATCTTCCAGCTCCAAGCCTCTTGTTTCTCGTCTCCTTCATGAATGCAATCATTGCTTTCCAAAAAAAAAAAAAAAAAAAAATTTTGAATATTGTATTATAAAGCAATTCATTTATATATTTTCATTTAGGCCTGTCAAGAAAAAAGACCGGATTCAGATCGGATCATCCTAAATCCATATCCGAATCCGTTAAAATTTTTCGGATTCGGATCAGATTGGATCAGGGATCGGATGTTTTATTTTTTAGGTCGATCCATATCCGATCCGTTCGGATTTCGGGTTATCGGATCGGACCTTCGATCCGATAAATACAATAATATTATTTATATAAAATTTTGTATGTTATATATATATATATATATATATATATCTATTTAATATATTACATATTACAAAAATATATAAAATATATAATAAATATAATATATTCGGATCGGATCATACAAAATCCAAATCCGCTCGTTATCGGATCGGATTATTAACGGATTAAATTTTTTTTGGAAGGATTTATATCCGCTAATTTAGCTACAGCTCGGATCAGGTCGGATATCCGATCCATTGACAGGCAGACGGCCTATTTGCATTTGAGCAAGTCTGGTAAAAAAAGAAAAGAAAAAAACACTTTACTGAGTAGCAACCGGTAACTGGTAAGAACATTCGTAAAAAAAAACAGGGGATCTAAATTAAAAGTTGCGTATATTCACAAAAGTAAGCAGCTACCGCGTGCGTAATTGAGTTACAAGATAAAGCCCCCTTTGTGCTCTTCCTCTCTCCCTTGTTAGTTGTTACAAATATCTTCATTCATCTCAAATCTCCACCCCTGTTTCTTGATTTCTTGCTTTGAAACACAAACACGAACACAAACAATTGTTGTTCATTTCCCAGATCTTAAAACCCCAAAAACCAACCAACTCGAATCAATCAAGAAACAAAGGATGGTGTTTGTTAAAGAAGATGACGATGCAAGCTCATCTTCATACACAATCAACTCCTTACCCACTGAAAATTCAACCCTTTTACCGAAACCCCACCAACTCTCCTCTCAATCAAAGACTTTTGCAAATGTTTTCATGGCCATCGTTGGTGCTGGAGTTCTTGGTCTTCCTTACACTTTCAAAAGAACCGGTTGGCTCACCGGTTCACTCATGCTCTTCTCCGTTGCTCTCCTCACTTTCCACTGTATGATGTCTCTTGTTCTCACTCGTCGTCGTGTCGAAAACCTCAATGGAGGTTTCTCCAAGATTAATTCTTTTGGTGATCTTGGCTTTGCTGTTTCTGGTCCTTCTGGTCGTTTAGCTGTTGATGTTATGATTGTGTTATCGCAAGCCGGGTTTTGTGTTAGTTATCTTATATTTGTTGGGAATACTTTGGCTTTTATTTTTAATCAGGATTCTAATTTGTTGGGTTTTTCCGCCAAATCCATTTATATATGGGGTTGTTTTCCTTTTCAGTTGGGGTTGAATTCGATTCCTACGTTGACCCATCTTGCGCCTTTGAGTATTTTTGCAGGTGCGGTTGATCTTGGAGCAATGGGGGTTGTTATGGTTGAGGATGTCATTGTGTTTATGAATGCAATGCCTGTTACTCGAGCATTTACAGGGTTTTCAAATTTCTTTTACGGATTAGGTGTTTCGGTTTATGCATTCGAGGGGATTGGAATGGTGTTACCATTGGAATCAGAGATACGGGAAAAACACAAGTTTGGGAGGACTTTGGCTATGGCTATGGCTTTTATTTCTGTGATGTTTGGTTCATTTGGGATTTTAGGTTATTTCGCATTTGGGGAGAATACTAGAGATATAATTACTACCAACATGGGTGCAGGATTGTTGAGTAGTTTGGTTCAGTTTGGGTTATGCGTCAATCTCTTTTTCTCGTTTCCCTTGATGATGAATCCAGTTTATGAGGTTGTGGAAAGGAGAGTCTGTGAAGGAAGATATACATTGTGGTTGAGATGGTTGATGGTTCTGTTGTTGAGTTTGATTGCGCTTTCTGTACCCAATTTTGCTGATTTTTTGTCGCTTGTTGGGAGTAGTGTTTGTGTGGTGCTAGGATTTGTGCTGCCGGCTTTCTTTCATTGGATGGTTTATAAGGAAGAAATGGGTTGGAAAGGATGGCTCTTGGATGGTGTAATTGTTACCATTGGCTTTGTTATTGCATTGTTGGGGACTTGGTCTTCATTAGTAGAGATATTCTCATCCAAGACTGCTTAGATTCATATATATAATTTCAATTTTTCGCATCCAAAACTGCTTAAATTCATATATTTGTTGGGGGTTATTCTCATCAACTTGAACTTTCTGATTGTATAATGTATATGTTATTTTAATTGTTGTCTAGCCAAGTCTTCAATTGTGTGTTCGATAAGTTTGATTTGGGTTGATTTTTCAAACCAAATTTATCTATCTATACTATACACTATGCTATTATTAACAAACTAGCTCTATTTGGTTATCAGTTGTGTTATAAGCAAACTAGCTATTATCTGGTTGTCACTTTGGTATATTTTTTTTGATATTTACATAAATACATAAGATTTTAACAATTCTTTTCAATTTTACTACCATCCAACTATTTTTTAACTTCTATAAAATCATTTTTTCAAAAATACTACCTCATTATAATTTTATGTTTTCAATATTCCAAATATACTACCTTGCAATCAGAAATTCGTAGCATCTCAGTTGCAAATGAGATTGCAAGGTCCCGCCAGGGACACTCATAATTGGTGGATTTGGGTTGTAAGGCCCCGTCAGGGGCACTCATAATTGATGGATTTCTGATTTGTAACTTTCGGATTTCAGTTGCAACTTCTGCAACCTCAGTTGCAACTGAAAACTGAAAGTTGCAAATCAGAAATCCACCAATTATGAGTGCCCCTGGCGGGGCCTTGCAACCCAAATCCACCAATTATGAGTGTCCCTGGCGGGGCCTTGCAACCTCATTTGCAACTGAGATGCTACGAATTTCTGATTGCAAGTTTCAGTTTTCAGATGTCATTTTCGACCACTTTTTTGGAATATATATATATAGATTCCAAAAAAGTGGTCGAAAATGACATCTGAACCCCGGAACTTGCAATTAGAAATTTGTAGCATCGAAGTTGCAAATGAGGTTGCAAAAGTTGCAATTGAGGAAGGTAGTATTTTTGGAATTTTGAAAACAAGGTCGGTATTTTTAGAATTTTAGAAAGGTTGGTAGTATATATTTAAAAATCTAATAGTTCACATGGATAGTTTTGAAACTATCCCTACTTTTTTTCGTACACTCAGTAGCAACCGTTGGATTCTGAGACTGTTTAATAAGAATCGTTGGATGTAACGTTAAAAGAATATTCTTTTTTAGTCTATCTATATATACTATACTATTATAAACAAATTAACTTCTATTTGATTCGGGTTAAGTATCAAAATGGTCACTGAAATGAATGGCATATATCAGAAATTTCATTGTAGTTATCGGGATATCATTTGTACAATTGTACCACTTAAGTAACCGCTAATGACACTCCGTTAGACCAACGGAAAACGTTAGAATTAAATATCAAAGTAATCACTAAAGTGAATGCCATATATCAAAATCTTAACTCTAGTTATTGGGGTCTCTATTTCATCATTAATGGTTTTATTTTTTAATATAAGGAATAATTACTTAAATTTTAGAGACTTGATCGTAATTTTAGCTAAATATATAGACTATCAAAATATAGCTGAAAATAATAAGATTTGTTTGTTAAAATAAGAAAAATGCTAGAGATCCTAAATTAGATCGCAAAATATTTTCAAATTACACGTGTCGCTTTCTGATTAATCATATCATAATTAAATAAAATGGACTCCATGAAGATAGTTTTTAATTCTCCTCCATTGTCATGCAACCATTCGCCCTATAAGCTCTCATGGAGGGATCTTCGATTCTCGTTTAATAACTTCCAACAGCATAATTAATATTCAAATACTACTACTTTAGAACTTTCGTAGAAAATTGGAATCAATCCGAAATCAAAATAAAATTTTCACTATTCATTGTAGGTTACTATTCATTTTCCGAGAATTTTAATATTCGTTTTGTCGAGAAATTTTAAAACGCGAATCTTAGAAAACAAACCGGATACCCATATACTCATATTTATCGTACCTTAATAATATGCTATCAAATCACACTTTCCTATGTGTCACGTATTAAACACAATTGTATATTAGTGAATGAAAATTTTATCCATGCCACATCATTCAAGAATATTTTTTGGGATCCAATTTGGGATCTCTAGCACTAATAGTCATCGAACGAAGTTGAATTTCATTCAGATTCATTTATTCAAACAAAATATGATACCACTTTTATATTTTATCATATTTTTTTAATAATTCGAATGTTCATTTATAAGAAAAGGTACACTCAATAGCAATCGTTGGATTTTGAAATAATTTAATAAATTTCATCGAATGTAACGTTAAAAGAATATTCTTTTAATATTTAAAATACGAATCACGTCATCAACATATTATTAATATTAAACATTATATAATCTTTTTTTTTGAACAACATTATATTATCTTGGGAAATTCCCACTGGTACCTGTTAGGAATATGTTGTAGTTGATGATAACTTAACATTCAAGCAAAATTGTATAAGTCAAGTTTTGTAACTGTCAACGGATAAGACCTTATAACTCTATCCGTTGACAGGTAGCTCATCAACGGATGAGGTTTTGTAGCATACTGCAATATCTCTATTTATCAGTTGATAGTGTCTTTATTCAGAGTCATGTTGACCATCAATGGATAGGCAGAATAGGGTAGCCAATTGTAAATAAGCTATGCTATGTAATTCTGTCTAAGTGAAAATGTATCAACGGATGAGAACAGGGCTCTATCAACGGATACAACTCAAATCTACTCGATCAACGGATACAGCTCAAACTACCATCAACGGATAAGTAGACACAACATCAACGGATAATCATTGTCACTTTATCCTATGCTAGGAATTAGCAGTTGATAAGGACAGGTTTGACTGACAGATCACATGGGTTGATAGTAGGTATAAAAAGCAATATGGCAGCCATACTTTGGAAACACAGAAGAAAGAAGCATTCCATTTACACAGTACATACAAGAAAGGTGCAGGGGACATATCTGTTCACAAGGACAACCTTTCGGCTACATGTGGATTTGGAGTGGAGTAGCAAGTCAACTTGAATTAGATTAATATTATCTTATTCCTGTAGCACTTGTAAACTTGGAATATATAACCAAGTGTAGCAACTCTTTAGATAGTAAGAAAATATACACATTTGCTTAGGGTTTCTTGAATATCTTTAGAAGCAAAGAGTTGTAAACACAGAAGCTGTGTACATTTGTATCACAGGGTTTTCTTCGAATAAAAGTCTCAGGTGGTACATTTAACCACCTGATTTTTTATGTGTTTGTGAACCATTTCTTATTCAGCAATTATTTCCTTATAGATTTCTCTGGTTTTTATCAGAAATTTATAATTATCAAGAATTGTATTCAACCCCCCCCCTTCTACAATTATACAAGTGTGTAATCTGGGAATAACAATTGGTATCAGAGCAAGCTTCTAATATATTTGAAGTTTAAAGATCAACACACTTTCAACATGTCTAAGAAGGATTATGGAGTGAAGATACCGGTTCTTGATAGGGAAAATTACTTTCACTGGAAAGTAAAAATGCGTCTACATCTCATGTCTATTGATGTAGGTTTTGTAGATTGCATTGAGAAGGGTCCTCATGTTCCAATGAAGGCTGCTTCAAGAGTTGGTCTTGCTGCAGATGCACCAGACACGTACATCCCAAAACCTGTTTCTGAATGGAGCGCTGAGGATATTGCAGAAGTCCACAAGGACAAAAAGACCATGAATATTCTGTTTAATGGCTTAGAAACAGACATGGTTGACAATGTTATCAACTGTACTACCGCCAAGGAAGTATGGGACATTGTTCAAACCCTTTGTGAAGGTACAGAACAGGTAAGGGAAAACAAGATGCAACTACTGATCCAACAGTATGAGCACTTCCATTTCAAGAATGGAGAGACATTGAATGATACATTTAGTAGATTTCAAAAGCTACTGAATGGCTTGAAACTGTATGGAAGAATCTACCAAGTGAAAGATTCTAATCTCAAATTTCTGAGATCACTGCCCAAAGAGTGGAAGCCTATGACTGTTTCTCTAAGAAACACTCAAGAGTACAAGTCATTTACTCTTGAGAGACTCTATGGAACTTTAAAGACATATGAACTAGAAATGGAGCAGGATGAAGAAATTGAGAAGGTCCAAAAGAAAAGTGGGTCAGTTGCACTTGTTGCCAACTTGGAGCAGAAGGAGGAAAAGAGGACTGAAGCTGCTAAATCTACACCAAACAGGGAGGTTTGTGAAGGTAGAACAGAATCAAGCAAAAGCAAGGAAAAGGTGTCTAAAGAAATGAGTGTCCTACAGCAGGATGAATTGGATGAGATAGATGAGCATTTAGCCTTTCTATCTAGGAGATTCTCTAAGCTAAAATTCAGAAGAAACTCTGGGGTGGCCAAGCCATTTAACAAGGATTTTTCTACAAGCAATTATGTGGATAAATCCAAAATTAAATGCTATAATTGTGGTATTGCTGGTCACATGATAAGTGAATGCAGGAAGCCTAGATCTGAGAACAAGGGAAAGTCAACTGAAACTATTGACTACAAGAAGAAATACTTTGATCTTCTCAGACAGAAAGGAAAGGCATTCATGACCCAAGAGTATGACTGGGCTGCTGATGGAAATCATTCTGATGATGATGTTGAGTTTGTCAACCTTGCATTAATGGCTGATTCTGAGCAGGAAGCAAGTTCAGCTAGCAATCAGGTATTTTCTACTAATCTCTCTGAGCTCACCAAAGAGGAATGCAATAGTGTTATAGATGATATGTCTACTGAACTATATCACTTGAGTGTTACTCTTAAATCACTTACTAAAGAGAACAATAGGATTAAAGAAACTAATCAGTTCTTAAGTGATAGAAATGTAGTTCTGGAAGTTCAATTTCTAGAATTTGAGAAAATGAGAGTTGATTGCAATGATGCTAAAAATGAACTTGAAGCTGTGTTAAAAAGAGAATTGATCTTAAGAAACCAGCTTGAAAAAGAACAAGGAATAATTGCTAAATTTCAAAGTTGTAGGAATATTTCTCAAAACATAATAGAAGTCCAGGGAATAGAATCATTTGTAAGGGATACCTGGACTCAGAAGAAAAAGGAGCTAGAACCTTGCCTTGAGGATCTAGAGACTATTTGTGAATCAACGGATAGTGATCATCCGTTGACAGATGAACGATCAACGGATGAGAGGTATCCGTCGACTAACAAAAAGTCTGTTAGTAAGAAGGAACTCAAGAGACTGAACAATCAGTATGGTCCAGTAGCCAAGAACTTTGTTTCTGGTGAAAGTAGCCAAGCCAAATCAAGTGAGAAGGCTAAGGCAGGTGATTTACCCAACAAAAAGGCTGTTGGTAAGTCAGTTAATGAAAAGGTAGAGACTGAGGGTAAAAAGAAAAAGAACAGAAATGGTAAGATAGGCATTAACAAGAAAAACAATTATTCTCCTGACAAGTTTGCTCCTAGGAAAACTTGTGGTAATTGCAATAGTGTCAATCATCTATCTTCTAATTGCAAGTCTGTTAAAAGGACTCCTGTTCATGTACCTCAATCTATGCCAAGTATGCCTGCAATGCCTGTTATGCCTGGTTTGTATCAGAATGCTAGTTTTTCAAATCCATATGTGAACATGCCATATGTGCCTAATCCTTATTTTCAATCTGTGAATATGCCACAAATGTCATGGAGCATCCCCAGCATGGATAATATGTATGCCAATTTTTCACAAATGCATGCATCAAATATTTATGCAAATGAGCATCTGTCTAAACCTATCACTCAAGCATCTACACCCAAAGTGAAGATTGCCAAGAGTGTAAAACCAAAGGCTAACAAGAAAGGACCCAAGGAAACTTGGGTACCAAAATCAACTTGATTTGTATTTTGGATTGTGTGCAGGGAAATAAGAGGAATCTATGGTACCTAGACAGTGGATGTTCTAGGCATATGACAGGAGATTCAACCCTGCTCACAGAGTTCAAGGAGGAAGCTGGCCCTAGGATTACCTTTGGAGATGACAGCAAAGGTTATACTAAGGGATATGGCTTGATTACAAAGGACAATGTCATCATTGAAGAAGTGGCTTTAGTTGAAGGTTTGAAGCATAATTTGCTGAGTGTCAGTCAGATTTGTGACAAAGACTATGAAGTAAAGTTCACTAAAGAAGCCTGTGTTGTTTCTACCAAGAAAAACAACAATGTGGTTCTGACAGGCTTTAGAAAAGGAAATGTTTACATAGCTGACTTCAACTCAGTATGCTCAGAATCCATTACTTGTCTCTTCAGCAAAGCAAGCAAGGATGAGAGTTGGCTATGGCATAAAAAGCTGTCTCATTTGAATTTTAAAGTAATGAATGATTTGGTAAGAAAGGATCTTGCTAGAGGAATCCCTCAATTGGAGTTCATCAAAGATGGACTGTGTGATGCCTGCCAATTAGGAAAGCAAAAGAAATCATCCTTCAAGAGCAAGACAGAGTCATCTATTGTTAAGCCCCTTCAATTGCTGCATATGGACTTATTTGGTCCAGTAAATGTCATGTCCATCTCAAAGAAGAAATACTGTCTGGTGATTGTGGATGATTTCTCTGAGTTTACATGGACTTTCTTCCTGCACTCCAAAGATTGTGCAAGTGAAATCATCATCAATCATCTCAGACAAGTAAACAATGGTTCTGAAGTAAAAGTACAAAGAATCAGGAGTGACAATGGCACTGAATTCAAAAATTCCACAATGAATATTTTCTGTGAAGAGAATGGAATTGTCCATGAGTTTTCTGCTGCTAGAACACCTCAACAAAATGGGGTTGTTGAAAGGAAAAACAGAACTCTCATTGAAGCAACTAGAACAATGTTAAGTGAATCAAGATTGCCAACATATTTCTGGGCTGAAGCTGTCAGCACTGCCTGCTTCACTCAGAATATTTCCTTGATCAATCAAGCTAGAGGAATGACTCCTTACCACTTATTCACCAACAAGAAACCAACGTTAGCTTTTCTCCATGTCTTTGGATGTAAGTGTTTTGTGCTAAGGAATCATGGAGATAACTTGGGCAAATTTGAAGCAAAGGCAGATGAAGCTATCTTTGTTGGGTATGCAGCAGGGAAAGCCTATAGAGTCTACAATTTAAGAACCAACATTGTCATGGAATCTGTACATGTTGTGTTTGATGATCAGAAGATTCTAGGTCTGAATGATGAAGGCTTCCATGAAAAGTTGAGATTTGAAAATGAGGTAGAAGGAAGAATGTACATTGATGATGATGAGGAAAATGAAGATCATGACCTTGGAAATTCACCTAGAGCTGTTGGTCCAACTAGAAGTGATGCTAACACTGGAAATGAAGCATCCGTTGACAGTCATACTAGATCATCAGATGCATCCGTTGACAGACATTCTCATGTATCCGTCGACAGGCAAAATGGAGCATCCGTTGATAGACAAAATGATGCTTCTGTTGACAGTCAACTTCATAATTCCTCAAGGACAACAAACTCAGGGGGAGTTTCTCAAAGTCAAAACTCAATATCCAATCAACAATATCATACTCTCGTAGATGAAGCAACCTCATCTAGATCAAACCTTCCACCTTCAAGAAAATGGACCAGAGATCATCCTTTTGAGTTAATCATTGGTGACTCAAACTCAAGAGTCCAAACTAGGAGAGCCACACAAGAAGAATGCCTATACAGTAGTTTCCTGTCTCAAGAGGAACCTAAGAAAGTGGAGGATGCTCTTCTAGATCCAGATTGGGTCTTAGCAATGCAAGAAGAGCTAAACCAATTTGAGAGAAATAAAGTATGGAAGCTTGTGCCCAAACCTGATGATAGAGGTATCATAGGTACCAAATGGGTTCTCAAGAATAAGACTGATGAAAATGGCATAATTGTGAGGAATAAAGCTAGATTAGTGGCAAAGGGCTATTCTCAAGAAGAAGGAATAGATTTTGATGAAACTTTTGCACCAGTGGCAAGACTTGAGGCCATCAGAATTTTCCTAGCCTATGCAGCACATGCCAACTTCAAAGTCTATCAGATGGATGTTAAAAGTGCCTTTCTAAATGGGGAACTGGAAGAAGAGGTATATGTCCATCAACCTCCTGGCTTTGAAGATCCAGAATTTCCAGATTATGTATATCTTCTCTTGAAAGCACTTTATGGTTTGAAGCAAGCACCAAGAGCCTGGTATGACACTTTATCTCAATTTCTTCTGGAGAATCACTTCACTAGAGGTACAGTAGATAAAACTTTATTTCATAGAAATGTCAATGGTTCTTCAATACTTGTTCAAATCTATGTAGATGATATTATTTTTGGGTCTACAGATGAGAAGCTTTGTAAAAGGTTTGCCAAACTTATGCAAAGTAGGTATGAAATGAGCATGATGGGTGAATTAACTTACTTTCTTGGCTTACAAGTAAAGCAAGTTAATGAGGGAATTTTCATAAGTCAAACAAAATATATTTATGATCTCTTAAAGAAATTTGACTTAATGGATTGTGCCTCTGCAAAAACACCTATGGCCACTGCAACTAAGCTTGAGTTGAATACTAAGGAAAAATCTGTGGACATCTCAAGCTATAGAGGCATGGTAGGCTCACTTCTATATCTAACAGCTAGTAGACCTGATATAATGTTCTCCACATGTCTTTGTGCTAGATTTCAAGCTGACCCTAGAGAGTCTCACTTGATTGCTATTAAGAGAATTTTCAGGTATCTCAAGGGAACACCAAACCTTGGCATTTGGTACCCAAGAGATTCTGGCTTTGATCTAATTGGCTATTCAGATGCAGACTATGCAGGTTGCAGAATTGATAGGAAAAGTACTACAGGCTCCTGTCAGTTTCTAGGGAATAGGCTTGTGTCATGGTTCAGTAAGAAACAGAACTCAGTCTCCACTTCTACAGCCGAAGCTGAGTACATTGCAGCTGGAAGTTGTTGTGCACAGATTCTTTGGATGAGGAAACAACTTATTGACTATGGTCTAAAAGTTGAGAAGATTCCAATTTTCTGTGACAACACTAGTGCTATTGCCATCACAGAAAATCCAGTGCAACATTCGAGAACCAAGCATATTGACATCAAATACCATTTCATCAGAGAGCATGTGATGAATGGTACAGTAGAAATGCACTTTGTGCCAAGTGAAATGCAGCTTGCAGATATCTTCACCAAGCCTCTTGATGAATCCTCATTCACAAGATTGGTAGGTGAACTAGGTATGCTTAATTTTTCATAATTCCTAGTGGTATCTAATAATACTGTATTGCAGCTAGAAATGTGTTTTGATTTACTTGAGAATTAAAAACTCTCAGAATAACTCTTAGCAGAAATTTTGTCTAAGGCAAAATTTGCTTATCAACGGATATCCTTTTATCCGTTGGTAGTGTAAACACATTACTAGATTTTCGTATGTCAACGGATAACAGGTTGTCCACGTCATCGATGGATAAACTGTTTTCTCAACCGTCCAATCTTTATCCGTTGATATACATATTCTTTTTATATAGCCGTTGATAAACGTGTATAATTAGTCACGGCTGTACTTCTTTTCTTTTTATTTATTGTCTGACAGTTACTTTTGACCAATGGGGTAATTACTCTTAATTATTTCATTTTTAATTCTTGGAATATATAAAAGGCTGTTTTGTATTCTCACATTTCACCTTTATTCATTTTCAAGAGTCTCATTAGTTAACTGCATCTTCTTCACTAAATCTCTCTCTGCAACAAAAGCTCAAACACTCCAATGGCGCCTATTGTTAAGATGATGTCTTCCACCGGGTTTACCTATGAGAAGAACAATTTCGCGGCCTTTGTTGATACTGTGAACGCTCCAGAAGCATATCACACCATGATGAATTTCGTGAAGAAATGTAAACTGTCACATGCTATGACTGCCACCACTCCTCTAATCCATGAGGTTATCGAAGAGATGTGGGCATCTGCTGAGTACAATGGCACAGACGGTACACTTGCTTTTTCTTTAAAGGGTAAAAATTATGTAGTTAATTCTGATGTGTTAACTGCTTGTTTAAAATTGCCTGAGAATAACTGTCTGAAGGAACCCAGTAATGCTGAAATTGTTACCATGCTTAATTCCATAAATTATACCCTTAGTACTGAGAACTTAGGGAAAATTGTTAGGAAAGGTATGGTTAAGGAATGGAGTTATCTTTGTGATGCCTTCATTAAAACTTTTTCTGGCAAGATTAGTAACTTTGATGCTGTTACCAACTCCATGCTAATTATGCTTTGTATGCTTTTAACTGATAAATTTTATAATTTTGGCACACTAGTCATGTATGAGATAGCAGCTAAATTAGGTAAAAAGGAAACTAGGGGCAAGAATGTTTATTTTGCTATATTTTTAATGCTCCTAGCACTGCATGTATCTGAGAATGAGCTATCCATTGCTAACCCGGATAGCAAGTTCAATTGTTTTGTTCAGGAGAAGAGAGTCTTAAGTGATTTGATTCGAATGAACCTAAATGCAAAAGTACAATTGGTATATCTACCAATTGTTCAGGTAACTGTTTCCAACCCTGAACTTCCTATCTCCAACCCCCAAATTTCTTTGCCTTCTAGTGTCACAATGGAGTCTGTGACTGTGACCAAACAGGCTCCTACCAAAGTGACCAAATCCAAAGTTCCTAAACCACAATCTAAAAGACAAACCTCAGGTGTCTCTCAAAAGGCATCTGTTGCAAAAACTACAAAAGCTCTTGAGGGGAGTGTGAAGGTGGTAGTGAGTGGTGAGGGACAGGGTGAACATCAAAGAAGCCCTAAGGATAAGGAAGGTAAGGCAAGTGCACCCAACATTTCAGTCTCTCAAAAGACTGTTAATGAACCTACAAGCCAATTTCTAGTTACATCCTCTCAACAGGGTGTGACTACTAATTTGAGTTCCATTTCAGGAACACAGCACAAAAGGGCAAGGGACACAGATAGCTCTCCCTCAAAAACCTATGGTAGAAGGGTAAAATCCAAAACCATTGGGGAATCACAGGGTGCACACACTGTACAGCAAACTGTACCTTCTCAAATTCAGTTTGATGTGACTTCAATAAATGTGGAGTCACAACCCCTTGATCTTAACCTTCAAATCGATACACATTTTGATCCACCATCACCAACTCCATCTCTGGATGTGGATATGATATCTACATCAATTCCTGATTCTCCATCTTTAAAATTCATGGAGAAGCCCCACTCAACAATTGGTGGTCATCCTCTTTTAGATGATTTGTTGGGCCATCAATCTTCCATTCCTGAATTCACAACACTATCTGTGGCCTCTTCCTTAAAATCAATCACCACAGATTCCGTGTTGGTTTTCACCTCAACGGATACTCGTTTACCTTTATCAACGGATATCCTTCATCCGTTGACAAGTGTTTCTCCATCAACGGATATGTCTTCAACTAACTATCCGTTGACAGCAATAACTACTACATCAACGGATACACCTTATCCGTTGACCACTCTCTCTACCACTGCAAAATGTGACATTCCTATGTCAACTGTGGAGGAGTTTGTAGTAATTGAAACACTTTTAGGAATGAGGGAAGGGAGTGAGAGGCTGCCTTGTGAGCAGGCAAAAGGAGAGAAAATCAATGAGAGGCTGACCATTTCTTCCGGTCAGGCAAAAGGAGAGCTAGAGAGTTCCACCTTAGTAGGTGAAGGTGAGGGTGTGAGAGGTGTGAGCCAGGGGGAGCCCCTGATGCAAGAAAAGAGAGATGAGAGGAGAGAAGGGACTACAGGAGAAATAAGGCAGGAAGAATCAGTCATTGCAAGTGAGTTAATGGAGGTTAATGAAGCTTCCAAAGAGATGGAATTTAGACAAGAATATCAGTCAGTTATTGACTCCATCTCTTTGGATCCTGAAACCTTTACTCATCCTGTTTCTGCCTATCAAGTCATGGCACAGCAGGGCAATGTGGAGGCAGAGGAGGTAATGCACCTAGTGCACACCTCAGAATCTCTTCAAAGAGCAAAAGAAGCTTTACAAACCCTGTCTCCAAATGCTGGAAGTGAAGAGTTTGGCAGTTATGACAGTCAAAGTTCAGATGGTGAAGACATAAATGAAGATGAAACTCCAGGATGGATGTTTTCCAATGCCACTGAACTTGGGCATCTCAATGTGGAAATCATGAAGCAATACCAATCTGCTAAGGCTGAGCACCAAACTGCAGAACCACAGAGAAAGACTGTTCTTGAGCAAGTAATGGCCTCCCTGAAATTACAAAAGATGCAATCTGTTATTCAAAGAACACAGCAAGAGGAGGTCCAGTCTGCAATTAGAGATATGAAAATAGCACTAGATGCCAGGATTGAGGCACTAGCTCCTACTACCACTCAGAAGGTGCTTTCTAGCAAACTTCTCAAAGAAGATAGCCTGGCTAAGTCTGTTCAGCTTCTTTCCTCAAGGGTGGATAGTATGGAATCTCAATTGCACACCATCATTGCCAATCAAACAAAACAAACTCAACTACTGGAAATGCTACTTGCAGCTTCAACCCCAATCCTTGATGCTAACAAAAAGGGGGAGAAAATGGGAACAAGCACAGAAGAGGCTGCAACATCTACTGGCCAATTTCAAGCTACCAGTAGTGAGATAGCACATATTGAGGGGGAGCAACAGCCAATTGTAGTGGTCAATCCAACAGAGTTTGAGATAAAGGCTTCCCCTGTGAAGAAACAAGTGGCTTTGCCTGAGATTCAAAGATTAGAAGACATCTCAGATGGTGAAAGGCAAGCCAGGATAGAAGCTTTGGAAAAGATAAACAAGGAGGCTAATGACAGAATTCTAAGGACAGAGAGGATGATCAATGAATCAATTGCATCAACTCTGTTCCTTAATGCTCAATCTTCTGCTCCAACAATATCAACCACAATCATGAAGGTGCTCACTCCAAGGTTTGTGGCTCCTACATTCTATGATGCTGAGCCATCATTTGTCAAAGAATTTGAACCAGCTATCAAAACCAGAGCCTACTCACCACCAAAGGAAAATGGGAAGAACAAGCTTCAATTGGACTACCCATTTCCCAAGAATGATGAAGTAAAGCTAATGGGAAAAACAATTATGGAGTTCAAAGTTCAGACAAATAAGAGTGTAAGAGATTGGATGGCTGTAATCATGAGGAATGGAAAAGTATTAAATATATCCAACAGTCATCCTAGATTTGTGGAAGCTAAAAGAGAAGAAGTCTCCAGAATCCAAAGGGAAGCCCATCCAAGTACAGAAAATCAACATGAAAACTCAGAAGAGAAACAAGCCAGGCTAGCTCAAGAGTTAATGGATGAGGTAGAGGTTGAAATGAAGGAACCTGAGGAAGTTCCCAAAATCAAACCTAGAAGAAGGAAAGCTAAAACCAAGAGGGTTCTTTCTCCAGAACCCTCTCCAGAAAAAGAAACAATTGGTTCACCAGTACCTATGTCTGCAATAGTAATCGACCCAACTGTAAACTTTCATGGTGACCCCATAAGGCCTAAAGAGGAACCAGTGAATTTTGATTCAATTGAAGTTCCTTCATTCTTGCTAAATCCAAAACAGAAGAAAAGGGCTCCAAAGAAGCAACTTTCAAAGGGACCAGTTCAAGTTGCTAGGGTACCTGCCATTGTCAAACAACCAATCTTGGAAAACAAAGAAGACTTTATCTATCAGGCAGAAATTGAAGAATACTCTGACATGAATCTATATTTGGATGAATTGTCAGAAGTAAGAGGAATTGACAAGTACAAGAATCAGCCTGAGAGATTAGTGTTTGTCTACAAGGGAGGAAGTCAGAGGACATGGCCACTAAAGAAGGTTCTTGGAGAAAATTATCATACATTGACCAGAGTGTTCTCAGCTTTCAAGAGACACACAGGGTTCTCTGAGATAGCCAGAAGGGAGATAATTAGCAGAATAGAAGAAATAAGGAGAGAATGGAACTCACCCTCAAGTCTACCAAAGAAAATGAAGATCCCTTATAATGGACAGAAAATCCACATTCAACCCTTTTGGATGATGGAGTTCAGGGATGATGAGGGCACTAGGAGATTCTTCAGGTTAGAAGACCAACTGTCAAAGGCTAGTTCTGACTACCTGAGATGGTTACAACTAAAGCTAAATCCAAAGGTTGTTGAAGAAGATACCTTCTATAGGCAACTTCAAGTGCAAATTGAGTCCAACTCTGCCAAGGAAGGAAAGTCAAGGGTGCAGCCAACCAGAGAGAGGAAACCTCATTAATCTGCTCAATCTAAAGGAGCACATCTCTGATAAGTTTCTTAAAGCTTTCTGTTTTTAATTTTTGTAGCTTAATACAATGTTTGCATACTGAAGTGTGTATATATCGTTAGGAATGTTTTGTTATCATCAAGGTTCTGAATTTATGCTTTATAGCCATCAAGTATAAATTGGGGGAGATTGTTAGGAATATGTTGTAGTTGATGATAACTTAACATTCAAGCAAAATTGTATAAGTCAAGTTTTGTAACTGTCAACAGATAAGACCTTATAACTCTATCCGTTGACAGGTAGCTCATCAACGGATGAGGTTTTGTAGCATACTGCAATATCTCTATTTATCAGTTGATAGTGTCTTTATTCAGAGTCATGTTGACCATCAATGGATAGGCAGAATAGGGTAGCCAATTGTAAATAAGCTATGCTATGTAATTCTGTCTAAGTGAAAATGTATCAACGGATGAGAACAGGGCTCTATCAACGGATACAACTCAAATCTACTCGATCAACGGATACAGCTCAAACTACCATCAACGGATAAGTAGACACAACATCAACGGATAATCATTGTCACTTTATCCTATGCTAGGAATTAACAGTTGATAAGGACAGGTTTGACTGACAGATCACATGGGTTGATAGTAGGTATAAAAAGCAATATGGCAGCCATACTTTGGAAACACAGAAGAAAGAAGCATTCCATTTACACAGTACATACAAGAAAGGTGCAGGGGACATATCTGTTCACAAGGACAACCTTTCGGCTACATGTGGATTTGGAGTGGAGTAGCAAGTCAACTTGAATTAGATTAATATTATCTTATTCCTGTAGCACTTGTAAACTTGGAATATATAACCAAGTGTAGCAACTCTTTAGATAGTAAGAAAATATACACATTTGCTTAGGGTTTCTTGAATATCTTTAGAAGCAAAGAGTTGTAAACATAGAAGCTGTGTACATTTGTATCACAGGGTTTTCTTCGAATAAAAGTCTCAGGTGGTACATTTAACCACCTGATTTTTTATGTGTTTGTGAACCATTTCTTATTCAGCAATTATTTCCTTATAGATTTCTGTGGTTTTTATCAGAAATTTATAATTATCAAGAATTGTATTCAACCCCCCCTTCTACAATTATACAAGTGTGTAATCTGGGAATAACAGTACCACTGAAGAATTGGCTTTTCCCGATGGTACCAGCTCGTTTTTGTCTCCTCCTAGCGGTACCCTTGTGGTATTAGTTTGTAATCAATAATACCACTACCGTCTGTAAACGTTTGAGAAACGTTTATATTGACGACGGAGGTTTTCCGGCGAACCCCGATTCCACCTAAAACACACACAAAACGCTACCTATTGACTGGGACTTGTAGCCAAAACGTTTTACAGCACAAACCCCTTTAACAACATCAATTTTTGAGAAATACAGATCGAAAAAAGAAACCCGCCGGCGAAACCTCCATTTCCGGCGAGCTCCAACACTACAACCATACTTCATCTTTAATTAACTGGTACTAAAATGTTCTAAACTTCACCATAAACCCGATTATACAAACAAAACACTCAAATAATAAGCCGAATTAAAGTCCGATCAACATCCGATGAATACTCCAATAATCCGACGAACACGAAACTCAACCAAATTCAAAACTAAAAATACAGTCATGCTACTCATTCAAGGATCTAAAACTTTAATAAAGACCTCTGTAGCAACAAATCAACGAATCAAAAACTCAGTTTTTCAACTGCCTTCGTTTCTTAATTGCCTTCAGAGCCCTAATTTTGATATAACCCGACTGTTTACCTTCATTTCTTGTTTTTATTTACTTTACTCTATACTATTGAAATAATAATTAATATATATTACATAATAAAATAGTTGTTTTATTAGTAAAAGAAAAAAAGTAAGTGTCCATTAACGTTTTTTTAACTGTTGATTAACGGAAGGGTATTATTGATTACAAACTAATACCACAAGGGTACCGCTGGGAGGAGACAAAAACGAGCTGGTACCATCGGGAAAAGCCAATTCTTCAATGGTACCAGTGGGAATTTCCCTATTATCTTATAAATTACTCGCGAAAGTTCAGAGTTTAATTTTTGTCAACAACATATTACAATTAAAATTTTATATTATCTATTTGGGAATTTTTTTTTTTTCACCCAAACATTTGTACTTTTAGAAACCTACCACTAAACTGTAAAATTTATTTTTCTAATCACTAACTTTAAATATATATTTGATTATTAGCATTTCTGTTAACTTTTTAGATGGGAAAATACATTTTTTTATCACTCCATTTTTTTATATTTTTGGAAATCAATCACCGAATTATAAACTTATTTCTTTTAATTACAAATGTTACTTTAGCATTTTAGCATATCTCTTGTACTAAAAAATTCATTTATATATAGATGTAAAAATCCAGCATGTGATATTTTAATGACGTATCTTACAGCGTGTAGCGTGTATATCTATATAATTATATATATTCCGAGTTTTACATAACATTAGCGGGTATGAATTTAAAATTGAAGGAAAATTAAATTAGTGTTCAAACTTCTATCATTTAATCATCCTAAATCATTGACTTTTAGTTTTTCATCCTCTTCATTCGATTCTCAAACTAAATTGATCAATGTTATGCTTTTCTAAAGTTCAAGCACCAAGTCGGAAATCTGCAAAATCAAAAACCAGGAGTAGTTTTTTACCCATGTTTCACTGTTACATTTAGACACGGAGTTAGGGTTTTTCAAATCTGACTTGCATACACCATTTTATTGCTCTACTTATAAGATATATAAACACTTAGAATCTGAAACATGTAATTTTCTTTGGTATTTTACAAGATATGCACTATTTTTTATTTACTATCATTATAATCGATGCAAATTTGTACTTCAACTTCACAATAACAATGTATGAGTTCATTGTATTTAGTTTGTGAATCGATCGACAAAAAGAACATTTTACCAGTTATTAGTTTGTCGATTAATATATAAACACACATGTCATGTCATGTTCACGTTGGTTATTTTTTCAAGCACATGATTAAAAATTTAACGGAATGGTAAAAATCACAAATGTATTTAACGTTAGTGATAATATTGAATAAAATTATTGTGCAATGGTAAGTTTTTAAAAGAGATAATAGATTGGTGACAAAAAAATCTTTTTTCCTTATCTATTTTTTTTTTTGCCACATAATGAAAATTTCATTAAAACGATAAATCATTATTCAGTACATGATGGAGTTCCGGGTAAACACATTCCCCACTCCATATACGATCAGCCACAGAACTATTATGTCTCGCTAAGAAGTGAGCCACTTTGTTCGCAAATCGTTTAACAAAATTCAACGTCACAAGACGATTTTTAAGCTCGCTAATCAACACCTTACACTCATCTATCACCCTCCCAAGATAAGATAGCTGGACAGAAGAACAACGGATCGCTTGAATCACCGATAGGCAATCTGTCTCGACTATGGCTGGTAGCATGCTATGATTTTTAATCCAACTTAATGCCTCCTTAATTCCTAAGGCTTCTACTATCTCTGGGGCTATACGGCCTTCTCTGCACTTCGTATTAGCTGATAACAATTCTCCCTTATGATTTCGAGCTACCATGGACCAAGAATATGTGTTAGAATTCTCAAAAATTGCTGCGTCAACATTGATCTTAACCGTACCTTCCTGTGGTTGTTCCCAACGCTCTTTGCCGTCTTCTTGATTCATGAAACCAAGAAAATTATCAAACGACTTATCTTGAGCATTCTGCCATTGGTTAAGAAGAGCCTTCGCTGACCTACAAATCTCTGAGCCTTCTCCCCCACGCTGATTCCATACTATCTCGTTTCTGTTATGCCACATCGACCAACAAACCATGACCACCTCCTGCATCTTCTTGTTAGTGCATTTCTGAATCACTGCAGACAGCCAATTGCTGAAGCTGGACTGATCATCCTCCACTGGACTGATCCCTAACAGGCACCAACACTGCTTAGTAAATTGACACGATACCAAAGAATGATATACTGATTCAACCTCAAGATTACATACAGGACATTTATCAATTACTGCAACTCTTCTAGATAGCAGTTGATCCTTCGTAGGAAGAATATTTCTGATTGCTCTCCAAATAAAATGCTTCACCTTCAACGGAACCTTCAGATTCCAAACTCGCTTCCAGGGGAAATTATCGTTCCAGCTACTGTTTTGTTTGGTCTCCTAAATAGCAGCATATGCAGACTTGACTGAATAATGACCAAGCTTTTCCCATTTCCAAAACCAGCTATCCATATCAGATGGTCTCAACGGGATTGATAGTATCAACTGAGCGTCCCTTTCTGAGAATATATCTTTTACTAGATCAACATCCCATTCAATTTGGTTCGTAATCATCAAGGCATCGACTGTCCTATTCCTTATAGCTTCATGATCCGTGTGTATGTAAGGATCACTACTAGGTAACCAAGGATCTTGAGTTATACTAACAGTTGTCCCTGATCCAACTCGACGAACGGCTCCTTGCTTTAAAAGAACCTGAGCTTCCATAATAGACCGCCAGATATAGCTCGGATTACTATTCAATTTTGCTGTCAGAAAGCATCCCTTAGGGTAGTATCTAGCTTTATACACTTTCGCTACTAAACTATCCATTTTAGTAATCAATCTCCAAGCTTGCTTACCGAGAAGAGCCACGTTGAAATCCTGAAGCTTACGAAATCCCATTCCACCACTAGATTTCTTTGTACACATACGATCCCACTGCAACCAGTGAATGCCTTTGCCACCATTTGAACCCTTCCACCAAAATTTATTCATGATTCTCTCCATATCAGTACACAAGTTCTGAGGGAGGAGAAATATACTCATGGCGTAATTAGGGAGAGTCTGAGCTATAGTTTTTAACATTAATTCTTTCCCTCCTCTAGACAAACATTTCTTGTCCCACCCCCGCACTCTCTCCTGCAAACGATCCTTCAGAAAACCGAAAACCATTGTCTTATTTCTCCCTATGATATTCGGTAGACCCAGGTATGTTGTAGCCTCATCTGCTTCCTTAAAATGCAACATGGAACATAACACCTCCCTTACACTCTGATCAGTATTACGACTAAAAAAGGCAGATGACTTATCTGTATTGATTTTTTGACCTGACGCCTTCTCGAAAATTTGCAGCAAATCAACAATATGATCCACCTCATACTCATTGGCCTTACAGTAAATATATGTATCGTCTGCAAAGAACATATGGGTCAGACGAGGTGCACCCCTTGCCACTTGGATACCGCTCACCAAATTTCTACCTTCGTACTCTTTAATTAGGATAGATAAGCCTTCCATGCAGATTAAGAATAAATAAGATGATAATGGATCGCCTTGACGGACACCACGTTCAGGAATTATAGACCCAAATCTTCTCCCTGCATGACATATCTGGTACCTAGCTGAGCACACACAAGCCATTAGTAAACGAATAAGTTGATCATCAAAACCCATTTGCCTCAGAAACCTCCATTTCACTCGGTCATACGCCTTGCTCATATCTAATTTTAGAGCCATCCATCCCGTTTTACCTTGAGTTTTTCGCTTCATAAAGTGCATCACTTCGTATGAAACCATGATATTGTCAGTAATTAATCTCCCGGGAATAAACGCACTTTGCGTTTCTGAAATCAAATCAGGGAGCACCTACTTCACCCTATTAGCTAAAACCTTAGATATGACCTTGTAAATAACATTACACAATGATATAGGGCGCAGATCCATCATGTTCACAGGGTTCTTTTTCTTTGGAATCAAAACAATATTCGTATCCCCCATACCTTCTTCCAATTCTCCTGTCAGAAAAAACTTATGCACAATCTCTACCAAATCTCCACCCACTATACCCCAAAATTTCTGATAGAAACCCGGGCTCATGCCATCTGGTCCGGGGGACTCAGGATGCATGCTGAATAAAGCTTTCTTGACTTCATTTGCTTCGACCTGGGCTAGCAGACTCGCGTTTTGAACATGATTTATTCTTCTCATCACACCTTCGAATAAAGGATTCCACACTGTTTGAGATGCTCCAAACAACTTCGTGAAATAATTCACCATTGTGTCCTGCAATCCAGACTCCCACCCTACTATTTGACCATCAGCATTTTGTAAAGAATCAATCTGATTAATCTTTCGACGAATCCTAGCAGCAGCGTGAAAATACTTGCTATTCTGATCACCCTCCCGTAGCCATAGCTGCTTACTTCTTTGACGCCAAAATACCTCTTGCTGATTGTATATCTCATTTAGCCTATTCGAAGCTTCTTGGTACTCCTTCACTGAATTACTATCTCTTCTCCCCTTGGCTCGTTTCATAATATTCTTGCACTGATTGATTCGAGACTTAAAGCTGCCAATGATTTCCTTACCCCATACTTGTAAAATTTCTGCACATTCAACTATCTTCTCCTGCAATGGACGATCCTGGAACCTATACCAAACTTCCTCCACAATCTGGCGACACATAGGTTCGCGGAGCCACGCATTTTCAAATCTAAAAACCTTATTATTGACTAAATACACCACTTTGGCAGGTTCAAAAAAGATGGGACTATGATCTAAAGTACTGAGCTCCAAATTCGTCAGCTTAACCTCTGTAAAAATAGTTGCAAATTCTTTGTTCACTAAGGCCCTGTCTAATTTAACTTCTATCCAATTTTCTGTACCGTGCCCACGCTCCCAGGTATAAGGATATCCTGTTAATTCAACATCCTCCAATTCACATTCTTCCAACGTGTCTTGAAATCCTTGAATCAGCCATGATGGGTACGGATGCCCACATTTTTTATCCTCCTGCTTAACAACATTGTTCATGTCTCCAATAAGACACCAAGGCAGCATCGACTGAGACTTCAACCCCTTAATTAGATTCCAAGTTTCACTTCTCCTAACCCTATCTGGCTCGCCATAAATTCCTATCATTCTGAACTTACTCCACCCCCTTATATCCACCACTATATCTATATGATTCCTACTATACGATAAGAGTTGCACCTCATCTTGTCTCCTCCACAATAAAGCGATACCACCACTTCTCCCCTGGACATCTACAGCCACTACCCCTTCAAAGCCAATCATATTCTTAACTTTCTCTACAATATCCATTTTACACAGAGTTTCACACAAGAAAACTATGTCGGGTTTCTTTTGGAGAACCGTCTCCTTTAGGAATTGAATAGCCCACGGGGTCCCAAGCCCGCGGCAATTCCAACTTAATGTACTCATAATCCTTGGCGGACTCCTGTACCAGAGCCCGCCACCAAAGCGTTTTTTGAATCATTTTGACCCCTTCCATCCATACTTTCAACATCAGAGTCCATATATAATTCTACATTATCATTCGGCCCAATAAGATCAGACCCATCTGTTATTCTTCTTTTTTTATTGTCCACAATAACTACTCCTTTTTTTAAGGGATTCGATTTACTTGATTCCGGTAAAATACCTCTCAAGTTTGAAACAGAAGAATTGGCGCCCATATCCTTATCAATTATAACTGTATCACCTTGATTATCTCTCTCCTCCCTTATCTGCACAACAAGCGGGATTTGTTTAACCGTGTGATTTGTTTCCCCTGACTTTGCGCTCGCCGTATTCCGATCACCATCATCCTCCTTGTCCCCTTCCCGTAACCATCTTGATCCCACTAGCTTATTCTGCTTCCGAAAAGGAGCCCTCAACCATGCTCCATATGGCCTTACTATTTCCTCTTCAGGTGTATTAAACAGAGTGTTACAGAAATTCTCTGAATGACCCACTATACCACATATGAAACAGAAAGTTGGTATATTCTCATATTTGAATGTGATCCATCCCCATTCCCCCCTGTCCTTCCAACCTTCATACGCCTTTTTATTGGACGTGTAATATCGATTGTTACTCTTATACGCATATATTCACGCCATCCTTCCTTGAAATTTTTTGGACACGATTCAACATATTCTCCCACGTAATTACCAACCTCTCTTAGCACTCTTTCTGTCATGAGACCAACTTGCATATCGTAAATCTGAATCCATAGATCAAGTTTGTTAAGGTTTACTCTTCTGGGTACATCTCCTTCCTTCATGCAAGCAATAAGAAGCACTTTTCTATTAAACGTCCATGGACTTCCACGAATGACCCTCTTTATATCCAGTTCATGATAAAACTGGAAAATGTATAAATTAACATCAATCTCCTTGACACTGACTCCTTTCCCAGGCTTCCAAATTGACGCCAACGTATGCTTCATAGCTGTAAAATCCACCACTCCTTCATTGATAAATCTTCCCACCAGACATAGATGAATGTTTAATCCCTGTAAAACATCATTTACTTCCTTGCCCTCTATTTCTTCGAACACAATACCTCCCTCCTCCTCTTCCTCCAAAGATATATTATTCATTGCTTGAATAATGTTTTGTGATGTCGCCATCAAATCCAGATAAACAGAAAACGAACGAATTATCGAACCAAAAGAGATGATTAAAATACTTTTGACTTTGAATACTAATATAACGAATTATCGAACCAAAAGAGATGATTAAAATACTTTTGACTTTGAATACTAATACAACATATAGAACATGTCAATAGACAAGACTCTTCTCATGTTGAGAGACTAGATAAAAAACATCTGCGGTAAAATATATAGAACATGTCAATAGACAAGACTCTTCTCATCTGTGGTTTATATATACTCTGGCTCAAATATATTCAAGACTTGAGGAGTTCACTTTTCTATTTTCACCTTCCTTATCTATTTTCATCATATTATTATTAAATATCTATATTATCTTGTAAACTACTCTCACAAACTAAAAAAAAGTACCTTACTCAAAAAAAAAAAAAAAAAAAAAAGTACCGTGCATTGCACCGGATCGTATGTATATAAAGAACGAAAACTATATGTATCTCGTGTTTTTTCTATATAAACACTTCTTTTCAAATCACTCTTCCCCAAATACTGTCTCTAGTAAAATGATACTGTACTGAGCATATTGTTGCAGAGACTGGAGTATGCTTCCTGTTCTCTCATTTATTTCTATGACCAAACTGTCCTATTTTAAACGTACGGGTTCTTATATGGCGAGCTGAATTTAGTACTGCATTTCTGGCTCACCATAAAATAGGCTAGTTCAAGCTTTCTTTTTAAAACCAAACTCGGGAAGAATTCATTAGGCAATCAACTGGGTGTTGAATCCCAGTAGATATTTAATTGTTCTTCTGAACTTATGACATGTATATGCACCGGTGATCATTTTAGTACAAATGTAGTATTTCAACGTATTGGTGCATGTTTATATCATTGTCAAACTTTTCGTGTTAAAACGACTTATCTGTTTGTGGATGAAATAGTTACATTGTACACCATTGCACATTAGATATCCAAAAACAAGTAGGCAACAAACTGATCACGATGAAAGTAAAGAACAAAATCAGGCAGGTTTAGACCACGCACGTGCTACATCAACAAATCAACAAATATCAAAAATCTCAGTAACTTGGCCTCAGTCTGTTAGAGTACATGCAGATTTAGACCAAGCACATACTATATCAACAAATATCTCAGTAAATTGTACACTTGCCTTCGGTCTCAGCAACTCCAGTGCATAGCTATTATTGAATGGATAGCTAAGATACTTGCAATATGGGATAAACGACTACATCTATATCTATATATATAGAGAAAGAGAGAGACTCGAAGATGGTTGTCTATCCTGAGAGCAAGTCCTGTAGTGAAGCCCAAGTTCCTTATTTCTCAGACCCAATTATATGACACATACAAAAACTGGTTTTGCTAGATGATTTGAAATAGTTGCTCCAGTGCAGTGCCCAAGTTTATCAAACTTTAGAACTACCCATACATTGATAAAGCAACTTGGATTGTTTAAAAAAGGGTAAAGAATGATGAAATGGCAGAAATAACATGAACTGAATACCAACGGTAGAAATAGACTAGGGGGTCCAATACCTTGAGTGAGAGCTTTTAGATTGTTGGAAGTCGGCCAGTAAAATTTCAGTAACAGCAGCTGGACATTTAGTCAAAGCTTTCAGATTGAGATTGTTGTCAATTCTTTGATATGATGACCAGTTACTTGGTATTTCTCTTTCGGTAGCAGGTTATCGAGAAACTCCTGGCGTTGGTTTCTACAAAGGTAAACAAATTACTTTCAATTGCTTACTGCCTTTTCTAGTGATCTATTTTAACCAAATTAACAATTATTGGATTTCTAAAAATTTCCTTTGGGATATGTAAGTTTTACGACAAACCTGAATCCGACATGCCAAACCATCTACTGAGTCTGAATCTGAAATCTTAAAGTCTAGGTAATAGTTGCCTTGCTAACCGGTCACCATCAGCCCTCATCCTCTGCCAGACTTGAGCTACCACTGCACAATGGCACTTTCTCAGTCTGCCTACATTCACAAGAAAAACAATCATCTAATCTTTTATAAAGATTTGCCAATGCGGAGGCACAAAAATACCAACATGAAGAGTGATGAAGAAAGCATTAAAGGAGTTCATGTGACATTAAAAATTCAGGTGAACTTCACAAAGTTGGCAACTCATAGTAAAAACATACAGAATTAACAGAGATCACACGAATACAGAAGTTTGTGGGTATAAAATAATGTATTGTGGTTACGAACTTAATCAGACAACACCTGAAGAAGGGAAACTAAGAAGATAAGAAACTAGAGTATGACAGATTATCGACAAACTAGTTTGTACTTTCTCCAAGCATATCCACCTTCTAATCTATCTCCTGTAAATGACAAACGAATATTAGAAACTGAATCCCAAGCATCGGGATATTAGTGGATAACAGAATGCAAGACAAATAGAAATAATGAAATAAGGATTATTAGCCCTTCAAAATGGGGATCGTGTGACAAGGGCTATTATCCCCTCCCCACGTGACAAGGTCATGAGTTTGAATCCTTATCCCCCCTCCCTGTATACCTTTTCTTTTTTCTTTTGACAACTGTATATATATTAAAAAATATATATATACAATGTGGCAAAAGGAGGAGGAAGATTGCTTCTTACAGATTTCTGCATTTTACTTTCTTCTCGGAAGATTTCGTCCTTTACTATTCCTATTTTTATCTCCGCATAGCTTTTAACATATATTATTAAGTAGACATGTAAAAGGAATCCTAGTTCATTGCATTGCAGAGAACCCTTTTAAATTGTTTCTGATTCAGCTGCATTTAAAGAGCAAATAAAGTGCATTATGTGTACTTACAGTTTGGACGACATACCCCTTGCAACACTACATTTTTGAAATTACACTTGCAATACCAAATTTTATATTTCCGTCTCTTTTCAATTAATTTTGAAGGACTTTTTCGTCCATTTCATATATCAGGAACTGTAGAACCTGCCACTGGGTATTCTTCTGACAAACTGAAGTCTGTTCGGTCTTCCTCGTCATCAGCTTCTTGATCAGCAGTATCAGGAATGTATCCTGACATCCTCATCATTTTCGTAAGAACATTCAGAAGTAAATAAATTTCCTTCTTTCTGGGATGCCTTTTATCTTTCACCATGAAAGTATTAACCTGACTCTGAATCTCAATCCAACTGCAACCAGGCTGCTTAATAACTCCTCGTTTCCTCATGAGTGTCCTGACTCTTATCACTTCCTTCCATTTTCCAAGCTCAGCGTACATGTTTGAGAGAAGAACGTACGGAGCAGAGTTGTCGGGATCAAGTTCCAATAGCTTTTCAGCAACAAACTTCCCTAGTTCAATGTCTCGATATGCTTTACAAGCAGCGAGTAAAGACCCCCATACAACACTATCAGGTGGCATCGGCATTAATCCTATCAAATTCTTTGCTTCAACAAGGCAACCGGCTCGACCAAGCATATCAACCATGCATGTATAATGGTCTTTCATCGGTTCCACACCATACTCTTTGCTCATTGAATTAAAATATTGACGCCCTTCATCAACTAGACCCGCATGGCTACATGCACAAAGAACTCCAATCATCGTAACATGGTCTGCTTTTTCCCCTGATAGGGTCATTTCCTTGAACATTTGGATAGCTTCCAATCCATGCCCATTTTGGGCATATCCTACTATCAATGCATTCCATGAAACTCGATCTCTTTCTTCCATAATATTGAACACCTGGATCCCATCTTCCACTGATCCACATTTCATATACATATCTATAAGAGAATTCCCCACAAAGATGTTGCACTCTGGTCCAGACTGGAAACGAAAACCATGCTTCAAGACATGTGTGTGGGCTTGCCTCCCTACTTTCAAATCAGCTAAATTTGCACAAGCATTAAGGAGATTCCCAAAAGTATAGTGCGTTGGATAAACAGATTCCCGTTTTAACTGGCAAAATAGTTCCAACGCCTCTACATTGTCTCCATTCTGTGTATAACCCGCAATAAGAGCATTCCAAGATACAACATTTTTCTCAATCATTTTTGTAAACATTGATCTTGCTGTTCTCACACTCAATATTTTTGCATAACCACTAACCATGGATGTCTCAGATACAACATTCTTTATTGGCATATTATCGAATATCTGTCGCGCCTCTCTAATCTTGTTACATTTTGCATACATATCCACCAAAGCATTACATATAACTAAATCAGCCCTTAATTTGTCAAATTTAATGATTTGTGCGTGAATTTGCTTACCTTCTCTTATTGTGGATAAGCATGCACATGCACTAACAACACTAGCTAAAGTTACTTCATCTGGTTTCACCCCACAATTCAACATTCTCACGAAAATGTTAAGGGCTTCCAGAGCCGGACCATTTTGATCATAACAAGTAATCAAACTATTCCAAGATACTACATTGCGGTCAGGCATACTATCAAAAACTTTCCTAGAGCAATCAACAAACCCGCATTTGGAATACATATCAATAAGAGCAGAGCCCATATAAACATCTAAAGCATATGGAGATTTGACAATGCATGCATGAATCTGGGAACCCACATCTACATTCCTCAAATTTGCACAGGCACTCAACGCACTACCATAAGTATACTCATTAAGTGCAAAACCCGCACTATGCATCTTAGCAACACATTCAATAGATTCCTCGAAACGTTCATGCTGAGCAAAACCCGAAACTAAAGAATTCCAAGAACACTGATCAGGGTAAGGCATTGACCCGAAAAGCTTGTTAGCTTGATCAACGTGACCCGAATTAAGCAAAGCGCATAAAATGGAATTCCAAGTAAAGGTATTCCTATGAGGCATTCTATCAAACACCTTGTGTGCATCATGGAGACAACGAAGCTTTCCATAAACATCAATGAGTCTATTTTGGATAAAAATTTCGGAACGGAATTGGGTTTTGATAATGCGGGCATGAACTTGCTGAGCGTGTCGTATAGACTTAGATTCAAGACTCTGTTGTAAGAGATCAGCGAGTGGGGATGAGGTGATTAAAGATATGTCACCTACAAGGTTCCTGAACAAACCATCTTTAGGCCATGGCATTGCATATTACAGTTTCATACTGGAGTAGTTACACTTGGCGCCTGTTTGATTTTGTAACAAAAACCATGGTTTCTCATTTTAAAAAGGGAAATGATATATCCATAGCAGAATCCAGAGCAATCTGTTGTGAAATGACAAAAATATCCTTATTTTTGTGAATGCAAAATTTGCTCTGGATATATCATTTTCCTTTAAAAATACCGCCTAATACCATACCCCGATTTCCACCGATTAGTATTAAATATAGAGGTTAAAGGGGCTAAATAGGGATATTCGAAAACTTTCACTTGGATCACCGGCCCAAGAAAGTTTTGAGACAAACATTTATACTAACTAAAACATTTCAATTGGGTTTCTAGTTCCGTTAAAAAAAGGACGGAATATTGACATGATTGCTGACATGGCACAATGAAATAAGGTTCAATAGCTAATTAATCACTCAACTTTGTATCAAATTTCAATTAGGTCATCGGTTAAGTTTAAATTTTAATTTATAATTTCCAAAATAATGATTTTCATTTTAAATTTCTATTTTAAATTATAATTTCCAAAATTTCCATTTTTAATAACTTTCAAATTTATTATTATGAGCCGTCGGCAATGAACTTCGCCGAGCCGCTGACCATGGTTTTGTGTTATTATGTATGTTTAGATGAATATATATGAGTGTTGTTACCTACATGTCAATAATTAGAGTGAAAACTCGAGTTTTGTTCGAGTTTTTGGTTGGGTCGAAATTTTGAATTGGTCAAATTCTTGAATTTAGGTTGGGTCAGAATCAATTATTCCGAGTTTGCTCATTAGTTTTGACTGTATGATTGTGTTGGGCTCGTTGTGCTAAGCATTTTGGTACCAAAAACTCTATGTTTTGGTACGTTTTTGGGATCGCTAGAGTTTGGTCAGTGATGCTACCCAGAATCCGGTGACAGTGTGACATGGCGCTGATAAGGCAAAGATGTGGTAGTCCAATTGGCGATATTTAACATCTCTCCGTTAAGTCAACTAAGATTTAACGGACGTGAAATATTTTTAATGTACGATGACCCAATTGAAAGTTATATTGAGTTTAATAATTTGACTCAAAACTTTTTTGGGTTGGTGATCCAAGTGAAAGTTTTCGAATAGTATAGTGACGATTTTGCCCAATTTACCCTAAATATATACTAGCTTAAAACCCATCATTCCTCTTTAATATTGTTGGCTTGAAACATGTACCATGCACGAATTTTCTTTAACATTATATGATTTTTTCAATAATTTCAACGAAATTTTTATAATATGAATTTTGTAATTTAAATTTTTAAATGATATGATTTAATAATAATTATATATATATTGACCATATTTGTTTATAAAAAGGAAAAATTTAATTATAAAATATTGATAAGATGATGTGTTTTAGCTGAAAAATGTAATCAGTTATTTATTAATCATTATGGTATTACTTTATTTGATACAATTATACGTGATACAATTGGAAGGAAGAGATTTTAGTAATAAAAATTATAAAAGGTAACGTGTAGCTGAAAATGTAATCTATACTATTATATAATAGCCGAAACATTAAAAGTTTGGTCGGTCGGTACGGTACCTGTTGATTTTACTTATTTACCCTTACTTAATTAAAAAAAATCCATCCTACTAACTAATCAATTTCTTATTTCGGGTTAAACATATATCTATTCTCTTTTTCAATAACTAAATAATTTCCTTTTCCAGTAAAATACAATATTTTTTATATTTTATCTAACTAAAATTTCTCATTTACTAATCAATTTCTTTTTTCATGTTAAAAATATTACCTAATCTATTTTTCAATAACTAAATAATTTTCTTTGTTCATGTAAAATTGTTGAGTATGGAAAACACACACAAGAAAATATAGAGGGGGGTTGAATGTATTTTCAAACTTTTCTTCGAATATAAACTTTAAGAGTGTTTGTTTGAAGGTTTGAATCCGTTGGTGTAGCTAAGTGTGCGTTCGTGTTTTACAGAGTGTATAGGTGCGGAATAAAAACACAAGAACACAATCACTCACTTTAATCTAACGTTGTATTAGATAAAGATTTTTGCTACAATCTGTCAATACAAATGTTAGTATTCTCAGCTTCTTTCTCAGAGAGATGTCCTAAATGAATTTGCTTGACTAATCTCTATTTCTGCTAGAGAAGTGAGGTTGTACACTTATAGAACATGTGTACAACCTACTTACTACAAATGTAGTGACAGACAAAATTACTGTTGTGGATGCATTCATTGGTCAAAAGTACAGCAAGAGAAATAAAGGAAAAGGCAAACTGTTGGAGTGATTTCAGGGACAAGATTGCATTCTTATTTCTAGAATATTTTTAGGGATTTGATTTTAAGTAAATCTTTATGTCAAATAAGTTATAGCTGATTGTATGGCTATGTTGATCTGGTTGTATTCCTCGGTCATAGGTAGAGTAATAGGCAGCTCCCTGATTGCGGGAATCACTATTTATGTATTTCCCTTAATTTTGTGTTACCTCATATGATCTTTTCCTATATAAGGAGAGACGATTGAAGGAAATGAACTTATTACTCATTCAGTTAAATAGTTGTGTAAGGAGAGTTGAAGAGTTCTCTTGAATAAAACTCTTATTTTGCAAGATAGGTTCTTCTAAGAATAGGGGAATCAATCTATTCCTGGTCATAGACCCGTGACGAGATCCATAGCCAGAGACCATAACAACTAATTTCTAAGTTGTCTATCCCTATTCGAGTAAGCATCCAAGCGCCATGTAGATTGACTTTTTATTTCTCTACTCAGATCCACTTCTTTAGCAACTTGTCTCTTGTAACAACTCTCTAAGCTTCTTGTAGACTTTCCAAAAGCACTTTTACAGTACTGTGGTCCTGAAAGTGTTTTTGGCTTGTTGTAGACTTCTGACTTGTACAACTTCAGTATTTTGTCTTCAAGAATCCATTCGAGAAGTGACCAAGCGGTTGATTCGAGAACTGGAATTGTTTGTACTAAAAGCTTTGAGTTCTCAAACAACACGTTTCTAGACAAGTCGAACTACTTCTCGAATGAATCACTTCTTTAGTAATCCTTGACTTATCGAATTAGGCTTTGCTCGCGGAGACCTTGAGATGTCGAACAGTTTCCTAGATCCTTGAGATGTCGAATGTAGCTTGACTTAATGACTCTTCGAGAACTCGATTGTGAACTTAATCTGATGAATTCTTGAGTTCTCGAACAGAGTGTTTAGACATATCGAACCTCTGACTTGTCGAAGGCTTGACTTCTCGAACAAACAAAATTACTTCTCGAACTAGTACTTAGGCTAATCTTCAATCTTCAGAATTCAACTGTATTTATTTCTTTAGCCTTGTTCTTTAGAATTGAGGCATGATCTTTAGATCTTCTTTCAAGCATTATTTCATGGCTTAACATATACAATTCACACAGCTAGAATTCTGTTACCTATTACAAGTATTAACTACAGGTAGAAGATCTACAACTTGAGAATTTCCCAGTTAAGCGATCATGTAAGTAATGTAAAACATTACAAACCATGTATACAAGCATGCCTCTCTGACCAACAAATTCCCCTAAATTGTGAGTAAGACCCTTAGTCACAATTTTATGTCTGATAACAAGCCTACCATATATAAAGATAAAACTTTGAACAGTACAGGTATGATATAAATGACAATATGGATAGAATTATAATGAAAGTATCCTTACAGACTATGAAGAGATACTAGTCATTTTCCCTTGATTTCATCCCCTGAGCTTTGGCTTGTAGATCATCATATTCCTTCTTTTTCCTTTCTTCATCCTTTCTTGCATTCTCATCCATAGCTTGTATGATGGCTGCCATTGCATCAAGTTCTTCCAGCAGAATTGAATCCTTAAAATCTTCAAGTACTGGGTTCAGCAAGTTTGCAGAGTAATGATTGACCAGGATCATTCTGATATTGACATTATTACCATTCAATGTTCAGCATTGCAATTATTCTTTCAATGTCATATAGTTTGCCCCAATGTTGACACATCCCATGTTTGAACTTCATCTCTCTACCATCTGTATATTTGAACTCCAAACAGTCATCCACAATTGCTACATGATAGATTCTTTGAGCTCTTAGAAATACCAATTGATCTTCATCAAGAGGTGGCAAATCTAGCCCTGGAACAATTGTGAGTGCTTGGGATGTAGATGTCTTCACCTTCCTTGTCTTCCTGGCTGCATGCTTTAATCTTGTCCTTTCCATCTTCTTTCTTGAGAGAAGTTTGAACCCTTTTTCTTTTGACCATTGTAGTACACCATTAGCAGTTTGCTTTTGGAGACATACTGATGGTTTCTTGATTTGAATCTTCATTTCTTGAGATGGCAAGACAGTTGCAGATGCCATAGAACTAGATTTTGGTAAGCCACTACTAACTGCATTCACCCTAGACATAGAGTCTTGTGGTATGGTGAGATTACTATTAGTAATGCTTGAGGCTTGCTGTCTTCCACTTTTTCTCACTTCCTTTGTCATCATCTCCTTTTTTTCCTTTACCACTTCTCTTCCTCTTATCTTCATCATCCTTACTTCCCATTTGAGATCTATCATTCCTACCACCCTGATCTTGATCATCTCCATCTCTCCTTCCTGATTTGTCTCCTCTATAATCAAGTTGAACATTTGACTATGAATTTATGAACTTAATCAGAATATCCAGAGCTCACTTCTCAGTTTCTAACTTTCCTCTTATTGACTGTAAAGCACTAGCCAAATACTTGATTGTAGACATGTTGTTCAGATTGAGGTGGGGACCAAATCTGAAGGTGATAACGCCTGTAGCTCTTTCATATAGAATGCAGTGGGGCTGAGGAATTACCTGAGGTAATTAAGACTTCATACATCTTGTAAGATTCTCATGGAGTTTGATGTTGTCCTCAAACCCATTTGTTTCTATGTTCTTGATGAATGTTCCAATTTCAGAGCAGGATAGAACTTGTAAGGCTTCAATGTGGATGTGAAAGAGAAATTTGGCAGTGTGGACTAGGACTTCTCTTTCTTCAGTGGTGATGAGAGCATAAGGATTGCTTTGAACAACTTGCCTTCTTTCTCTCTCTTCTTTCTATATAGAGTCCTACTCCAATAGAAACGAATTTAAAATAAAAACTAGAAACCAGACCCAGCCCCCTGAGAAATCACTAAATTATATTTTAGAAATCAGCCATTTATATTACAAAAATCACTAACTTATACGGTGGAAATCACCGACCAATTCAACAGAAACTTCAGAACAAACCCCATTTCTTCTTACATCACCCTACCACCCCCCACACCACCATTGTCTCCTCGAATACAAAACAAGTCAAGCACTGTGCGGCAGTCGTCATTTCAGATTGTACTTGAATAGATACATACAATTATACATACACCTATATATATATCTATACATTTAATATCGGATTCATACGCCAAGCAAAAAAGTAATAAAATTGATGGTGTGTATTAGCAGATCGCCGGAGCTCGATGGTGTCCCCTACGGGGCCAGAGGTCAGAAGGAGGTAGTGGCAAGAGAGGCTCGCCGGATTGTTGCCGGAGAAGACGGTGGTGATTCGAGCTCGTCGAAAAGTGGTGGTGATGGGGGTATAGGTGATGGGAAGGTGGTGGGTGGTGGATGGTGGTGGTAGTGGTGGGGGTGGTGGAGAGTGGTGGGGGTGGGGGTCGGGGTTGTTTGTGGAGAAGGCAGTGGGGTGGGGGATGAGTTTGTATAAATTAATTAAAATGTTATTGATTACTTTTTTAGATTTTAGTGATTTCTGTTGGGCTGAGATTGGGTTGCGGCTTAGTTTCTAGTTTCCATTTTAATTTTGGTTTCTATTTGATCATTTGCCTATATATATATACACACATACATATACGTGTTCAATTTAATATTTTTACTCTATTGGATTTTTAAAATTTGATTTAGACGATTTTACAGCCCACGTGAAATTTAAAAAATAATTTTTAATTTAGTGATGTTTTAACAATTATTTTCCAATTAAATCTACATAGAAACAAAATAGAGAAGAAATTGTCGATTTTTTACGTTGAAAATTATATTCGATTTACGAATTCTATTGATAATTCGTTTTGATTATCAAAATAGTGTTAGTCATAGAGCCGTGCCTGTATACATCTAATAACAAGCCTAATTGTTTGTAATGCTTTGCATTACCTACATGATCCCTTAACTAGGGAGCCTCAAGTTGTAGAGTTTCTACTTGTATTTAGTACCTTTAATAGGCATCAAATTCTAGCTGTGTAATTGTATAAATTAAGTCATGAATAATCATTAATTTAGTGATTTGTTTAACAATTGTTTTCCAATTAAAACTATCAAGCAGCAAAAGAGAGAAGAAATTGATGATTTTTACGTTGAAAACACTTTTCGATTTTGGAAATCTACTTATATTTCATTTTGATTATCAAAGTAATCTTTTTATCATTTGAAGATAGTTGTCCTAACAACCAAATAGGGATTTTGTACAAAATTTTGGTAGTCGAGAGTCTAGTCCTCAGTCCGACGAAGTAAATAAGAACCGTTCGATATTAAAATAATAGTTGAAAAATGTTTGATCTAGCATAAAAAATACTTAATATTTTAACATGTAAACTAAAAAATCTATTTATATTGAAATACGAAAAAGTGAATGTCAATGATTTAAATCATATATAATTAGGTTTTTTTACATTGAATAGGATTATCAGTGTAAGTCTTCTACACTGTATATGTAAAAATTCGTAATTATATTTTATCTTAAGATTATGATTGTTTTCATTTGGATAATAATTATTAAATCATCACTAAATTAAGGATAATTTTATGAGCTTCACATGGGCTGTAAAATTATCCAAATTTGATTTCTAGATCTCGAGATAGATCCTGTAGAGTATTGAATACAGCACAAGAATACATAGGCGGGGTGAATGGATTCTTGAACTTTTCTTTGTGTTCTTGAATCTGTGTAGCAGATATATGTGTATGTGTTTGCAGATATGTAGGTGCGGATAAGAAATGACACAAAACACAATATCACTTTAATCTAATATATTATTAGATAAGGTTGCTACAATCTGTGAATACAAATGATAGTATTCTCAGCTTCGTTTTTCTCAGAGAGATAAAACTTGCAATGTATCTGAAAAACTTAATCTCTGTTCTTACTGAACTAAAGAAGTGAGATTGTATTCTTATATAACACGAATACAACTCAGTTACTACAAATAAGGTTACAGGATAAACTACTTTCTAGTCTGTCTATCCTTTTTGAGTAAACATCTAAACGGTTACAGATTTGACTTTGCAAAGTTCTGTTCAGATCCACTTCTTTAGCTCTTTGTCTCTTCTATCTCTCTAAGCTTCCTTGTAGGCTTTTCCAGAGCACGTTACAGGATTGTGGTCCATAAAGAGCATTGGCTTGTTGCAGGTTTCTGACTTGTACAATTTCTTCAGTATTTTGTCTCCAAGAATGTATTCGAGAAGTAGCTAAGTGAATGATTCGAGAACTAGGATTAGATAACTCTAAGTTCTCGAATACTGTAAAGTTGACTTATCGAATCACTTCTCGAATTACTATTTTCTTTAGGATTCCTTGAGATGTCGAATAGAGCAATTGACTTGTCGAATCCTTGAGATATCGAATAGCTTCTTAGTCCTTGAGATATCGAATGAACATTGACTTGCTGACTCTTAGAGAACTCGAATGATGTTTTGACTTGTTGACTCTCTGAGTTCTCGAATGGAGTGGAGACATATCGAATCTCTGAGATATCGAATGAGATGTCTAATAGAGCATTCAGAGATATCGAATAGTGCCTTCTGAGATATCGAATCCTTGACTTGTCGAATGCTAGACTTCTCAAATAGAACAAACATACTTCTCGAATTGGTACTTAGGCAAATTCTTCATTTCTTCAAATCCCAACTGTGATTATTTGGCAGTCTTTATCTTCTTGCTTGAGGCATGAACCTTGGAACTTCTTTCAGGCATTATTCTTGACTAAATAAGTATTGTTACACAACTAGGATTTGATGCCTACTATAAAACAAGTAGAAACTCTACAACTAGAGGTTCCCTCAGTTAAGAGGTCATGTAAGTAATACAAAGTATTACAAACAATTAGGCTTGTTATTAGATGTATACAGGCATGCCTCTGTGACTAATAATCTCCCCCAAATTGTGAGTAAGACCCTTAGTCACAATTTCATGTCTGATAACAAGCCTAACATACATAAAGATAAGACTTGAAAAGTACAGGTATGTAGATTGATTGAAGAAAATACATAGAAGCATTCTTACAATTTATGAAGAACTACTAGCCATATCCTTTTGAATTCATCTCTTGAGCTTTGGCTTGCAGATTCTCATTTTTCATCTTTTCTTCAGCTTCTTTAGCTTTCTTCTTTGCATTTTCTTTCATAGCAATAATGATGTCTTCCATTGCAGTGAGTTCTTCGATTAGAGGGGAGCCTGAAAGATCCTTGAGTACCTCATTCAGCTGTTTCTCAGAGTAGGAACTGATGTAGTCCATTCTAATCTTTACAGTTCTGCCATATTTCTTGTATTCAATGATGTAAGGATTAGACTTGACTCTACACAGACCCACAGCCCTCATTTCATCAGCCTTAGCTTCTAGTGCAGCAAACTCCTCCTCCTTTTTCTTTAGTAGCTCTTCACTCTTCTTTTTCTGTTCTGCCTGGTGATCTCTTTTCATTTTGACCCAGTCAATTAACTCCAGCTTCCATACCCTTTCCACTCTGTCTTCAGAATCCAACATTGCAATTATCCTTTCTATGTCATATAGCTTGCCCCAGTGCTAACATGTCACTTGTCTGAATTTCTTCAGTCTTCCATCAGTATATTTAATTTAAAGGAAATCATCAACAATGGCAACATGATAAATTCTTTGTGCCCATAGAAATTGCAGTTGATCTTCATCAAAGTCTTCATCTAGTGGTTGGAGTTTCAGTCCTGGAATGATGGTTAGGGCTCTAGACATGGATAGCTTCATTCTTCTTGCAGCTTGTTTGAATTTGATTCTTTTTATATGATTGCTAGGCAGAAACTTATGACCCTTGCTTGTAGACCATTGTAGTACTCCATTAGCAGTTTGCTTGTGAATACATACACCTGGTTTCTTGAATTGAATCTTCTTCTCTTCTTGAGGTGACAAAACAGTTGCAGAAGCCATTGAATCAGATTCTGGTAGGTCATTACTAACAGTATTCACCCTAGACTCAGAGTCTTGTGTTGTGGTGAGTGTACTGCTAGCAATGCCCAAGGCTTGTTGTTTTCCAGTTTTCCTCTCATAGACTTTGCCTTGGTCATCATCATCTTTCTTGTCCTTGTTGTCTTTCTTCTTCTTCTCATCTTTATCACCCTTATCACTCCTTTGATGACTTCTCCTACCATCACCCCTATCATCACCCCTATCATCCTTATTTCTCCTAGACTTAGCTATTTCTGGGATTACACCAGTAGCAATGTATGATCTCAGGATGTGTAGTGCTTCCACCTCTTCAGCAGTTCTTACACCATCCTTCTTCTGTAGTTGATCAGCAACTACAATGATGAGTCTGTGGTTTCGAGGGGTGAGACCACTTGGGATGACCAACTGATCAACATCTTGAGGTTTGGTACTAGACTGGTAGAAGATGGTTCTTGGCTTGATGCATACTTCAGGTAGTCTAGCCTGTTGACCATTTCTCAGTTCATTGTACAGGCTTTTGTTGTTCTCCCCTTTCTGTTCAATTAGTTCCAAGATAGCATCAATCTCAGTGTATTTGAGAGCTTTCAGGGTGTCAATAGATAGGTGCCATATCTTGCCATTGGTCACCATCATGATTTCCTTGAGATAGATTTGACTTAGCTGTCTTGGAATAACTGACAGATATTTGATTTGATCTTTGAGGCTTCTTCTGTAGAACAAGGTATCCCCTCCAACCTTTGCCATTGTGGCTTGTAGAAACTTCAAGAAAGCAACATCATGATAGATCTCTGAATTTGTTACTTCAATCAGTTTGGCCTCAGTAATCACACTAGCTTCCACTGGATCATCTTCATATGCCTTGAATTTTGAGCTAGACCACTTGGCATGGAGCCTGCCACCACTGTAGTAGTGACAGTTTACTTTTGGCCACTTGGTGTAGTGATGTGCACAGGTGGTAGAGTGGTCACTGGCAGAGAGGATGAGGTCTCATCAACCTTGAGTTTGCCTTTGCCTGTACCATGAGATGTGGATTTTAAAGATTTTGAAACTTGTTGATGACCACCCTCATTTATTTTGATGCTTTTAGCTTGAGGTTTCTTCCCCTTTGGATTTGAGTTCCTTGTCCTCTTCTCCCCCTTAGGCTTGTTGTCAGGCACAGAGGCTGTAGGTGTGACCTTTGGAGTTGAAGAGTCTTCAGGTAGAGGGAGGCCCATATGCTTCATCATGGCAGACAGCATAGATTGTTGATGCAGAAGAACATCAGCTGTAGTGGTGGCTTGAGTGCTCAACTGCTCAGTGAGAGTTGTTACTTTGTCTGTCAGATGGGCATTTGATTGTTTGAGAGACATCACCTCCTGTTCAAGAGTATCCACCTTGGTGAATAGCTCATTTGGCTTGAAGCCAGATAGGGATTGATCTTGCAATCTCTTGAATTCATACTTTGACAGTTCATTCATAGGGACTTCAGTGACCAGCTTGTCTCCATATTGATATCTGAACATTGTCCTCAACATAGCATTGGCCTCTATAGTCTGATCTGATAAAAGTTGAAACTTGTGCCCCAGACCTGTGACTGTATCTTTGAGAAGAGCTAGACCATTATCCATCTTAGTGCAGGTGGTATTGCAGTGTTTGAGATCTTTGACCACACTGTCTAGCTGAGGGAATTTGGCATCAAAGGCCCTCTTGACTTCTTCTACTGAAGTGGCTGTTTTGTCACACACTCTGTTGATTTCTGTTTTGACCCCCTTGCCAAGATAGTGTGCATCCTTGAGGAAACCCTTGTAGGAATCATTGACAGCTTCATACACTTCACCAGGAGACAGGGTTTTGGCATTTGAACCCAGTGAAGTGATGTATTCCTCTCTAAGATATTGAAGTGCTTCATTGAGAGGAATATCATATGTTCCTTACAACCATCCATCTACATTTCCATCTCTCTCAGCATCATCAATTATCTTGGCCTTTTGCATCTCCACATCATCCCTATGGCATAGCAGAATGGCTTCATAGTCTGGATTTGGGATGTTGGAGGTGACCAAGTTTTGTGCTATCTTTACAAACTCAGGAATCTGATCCACAACTAAGCTTTGAAGTGCTTCAACCGTCAATTGTGGTGAAACAGATCCTGATCCCGAAGCACTGTCATGTTGCATAGGCTTCAGCCATTGTGACAAGAAGTTAGAGCTAGAGCTAGGCAAGCTAGACTCCTCAGTTACAGATGCAACTTCTGTAACCGGATGAAAAGACTCTACTACTGTTGTCTCCACAGGAGTGGGATGAGTTACAACAGTAGTTGACATTGGCACATAGTCTCTAGTGAAAACTAGTGGAACCTCTGTGTTTGTGATGGTGTCATCAGGATATGCCCCAGCATGCATTCCCTCACCATCTAAATGTGGTTCCTGGGTGGTGATCAAAGTGTCATGCACTAAGTCACTTGAATCCATTGGCTCATCAAGAGAATGAAATTCTTGATGATCAATGCCTTGCTCCTCAATTGCTTGAGTTGCAGGCTCCAAAGAAATTTGAGATGTAGATTCTGGAAGAGAAGTGTTGTGTAGAATGGATTTTGGCAACTCCCCCTGAGAAATAGAGGGAGTTTCAAGTGTGATGTGCTCTCCACACAGTGTTGTGCCAGCATTATCACTCCTAGGTGCTGACTCTTTACAGATAGATGCATTGGGGAGGATGTTTGATTCTATAGATGCATCATGTTGAGAGGATACATCTAGTGAACTGTGTGCCCCTGATTTTACAACCTCAGTCATTTGTGTGACTGAAGAGGTGGTTTTCTTTACTTTCTTCTTCTTTGGCTTCTTTAAAGGTGACACAGGTGCCTCACTTTCTAAGCCTAGTTCAGCATTCAATGCTGCTTCAGTTAACATTTCTAAAGGTTCAAAGGCTACCTCCTTTCTCTTCTTTGAACTGACATCACCCTGTTGAGAGGATGATACAGGTGGCTCTGTGTTTGATGAAGTGTTTGGTTGAGAGGGTTGGTTAGCAGGCCCTGGGTTAGCATTTTGTTCTACTTGTTTGGGCTTGGCTAACTGTGACTTTGAGTCAAATGTTGGCATGTTGTGGGGGTAGGACTCAAATAACCTCTGCATATGAGGGGTTATTACAAGTCTCACATCCACAACATTTCTAGTGTCCAAGTTACCTAAAATAAGTTTGGTCATGGACTTAGGATAGCCTATTCTAGTTTTATCTAAACCAGGTAAGTCATACAAATTTGCAATTAAGAAATTAAGTACAGACTGAATGAACCTGGGAAAGAAAATGTCTTTACCTCTCTTGGTTGTGTTCTTACCAAGTTTTCCATAAAGTTCTTGCATTATCAGCTTGCCCACATTGATCTTTCTGTCATAGTCCAATGAGTACCCAATTTGTTGAACAGGAGCATTCAATTGGTCATAGCTTGATTTTCTGCCACTGAACACTTGAAGTAATGTGGCGAACACATAGCTCCACTCCTTTATTAGATGTGCCCTCTTCAGATTGCCGACCTTGATAGTGTCTGAGTACTTTATGAAATCAAAGAACTCTACTAGTTGAGCATCTGTTACAAGATCATTGTACTCCTTTTGATGCAGTCCTAGAGCTTTGGCCATGTCCTCAGTGGTAACTGTGATATCCTTTTCCAGTACTTTGTAGTGGATGATGTAGTCCAAACTCCTATCCTCCAGAGCAACAGTTTCAGCTATTGCAGTATTCCAAAACTGTTCTAGAATGTCTAGGTATAGAGTTGGGTTGGTCGTTAGGGCATCCTTGATGTACGACTCAGACATCCATTTTACAAAGCATTTGTAATTGGCATTAGGAGCTTCAACATCATTTGAGATAGCAATGAAGTTGGTGTTGAACTTTACTGTTGTCATTTGTGTAAGAGAGAAGGGAGAAATTGAAGGTTGATGCAGTTAGGGTTTCAGAGATTTTAGGAGCGTGGGTGCTTTAGAAATCGAATGAAATGAACCAAGTAGTCAAGTAGTTGTAAAATTTTATAAGTATGAAGTGCTTGAATTGTCGATTAGATATGTGTTTTGTATCGACAAGTCAGACATTCGAGAAGTAGAAAACAACTATTCGATATGTCAAGAAAGACTAATTCGATAACTCAAGCAGGTTGTAACTCACAGCTGGCAGTTATCTAACTTAGAAATAATTCTAAATTAAATAAAATATGTTTTTATGAGTGAATTAAAATTTTGAATAAAAATCCAAAATCGGTTGAGATTCAGCGAGAATTCAGCCTATTCAAATGATTCGAGAACTCAATTACAGTATTCGAGAAATCGGTCATTAGAGAACTCAATTACCATATTCGAGAAGTCAAGAATACCTCCATTCGATATCTCTAATTACTCTATTCGAGAACTAGAGAGATGTCGAACAGTGAACCATTCGAGAAGGCTGACTTATCGAAATATACTTTTCACTCATAAAATTCAATTTTCACTATCTTTAAAATTTACCAGTCATATTCAATGAAGAATATTCTAATAAATTATGTAGTGATGTTCTCAAAATTTCATAGAAATTTCAAGTTGACAAAATATGATTTTTCATCATGAGCAACAGATTTGAAATATTTATGAATCATATTTCAGCCAACACTTACTTCAAAAATATTGTGAATTTAGATAAAGTAAGTGTTTACTGCTGCAACAATCTAGATGACATTTTCACTTAGCCAGATTCTGAAGTATTCAGCATTCCAATCTCACTAACCAACCTTGTGAAGGTGGCTTCATCCAATGGTTTAGTGAATATATCAGCTAGTTGTTTCTCTGTGGGAACATAATGTAACTCAATGATTCTATTAGATGCATGTTCCCTAATGAAATGATATCTGATGTCAATGTGCTTTGTTCTAGAATGATTGACAGGATTTGCAACTATAGAGATTGCACTTGTATTGTCACACATGATTGGAATTCTTTCCAACACAAGTCCATAATCTCTAAGTTGATTTCTAATCCAAAGCACTTGAGCACAGCAACTCCTAGCAGCTATGTATTCAGCCTCAGCTGTAGAAGTTGACATAGATTGTTGTTTCTTGCTATACCAAGAGACTAACCTTTGTCCAAGAAACTGGCAGCTACCTGAGGTGCTTTTTCTGTCCACTCTGCATCCAGCATAATCAGCATCAGAATAACCAACCAGATTGAACCCTGTGTCCTTAGGATACCATAAACCCAAGTTTGGAGTACCCTTCAGATATCTAAAGATCCTTTTTATAGCAATCAAATGTGATTCTTTTGGATTTGATTGAAACCTTGCACACAAACATGTAGCAAACATGATGTCTAGCCTACTTGCAGTGAGATAGAGTGGAGAACCAATTAACCATGCCTCTGTAGACTGAGATATCTACTTTCTTGCCTTTATCATCTTCATCTAATTTAGTAGCGGTGGCCATGGGTGTCTTTGCAGGTGAGCAGTCTTCTAAGTCAAACTTCTTCAATAAATCTTTGATGTACTTGGTTTGACTGATAAAGATGCCATCCTTCCTTTGACTAACTTGCAATCCAAGAAAGAATGTTAACTCTCCCATCATACTCATCTCATATCTGCTCTGCATGAGCTTAGAGAATTTCTCACACAGCTTCTCATTTGTAGAGCCAAATATGATATCATCCACATAGATCTGAACTAGTATAATATCATCACCATGCTTCTTGTAAAACAGTGTTTTGTCCAATGTGCCTCTAGTAAATTGATTTTCAAGAAGAAACTGTGATAGAGTGTCATACCATGCCCTTGGAGCTTGCTTAAATCCATACAAAGCCTTAAGCAATCTGTAAACAAATTTTGGAAAATGTGGATCCTCAAAGCAAGGTGGTTGTTGCACATAAACTTCTGTTAGTCCGAATACACAATAATAATCAAGATTATATGAGAGTTTAACAAGTAATGCACGTATAAACAATTAAAACTGTTTGGAATTTTATAACTCCTCTCTCGGTGATGTAAATTATCACAGAGAGCTGCTTAGGTTACAATGAAAGATAGTTCGATGCACGATACCCTTCTAGGGTTAACCTAACTGTATTTATAAGATATACAGCTGCTATACAATCGCTAATTGATACTCCTATAATTAAGCTATACAATTGATATCAATTACGATTGCTACACATCTCCTAAGTCAACTCAATCTCTTTGACAGCTATCCAATCTGTAAAGAGATTGCTTCCATAATTATCTTCGTTAATTCTTCAATCACTGTTGACTAGCAGATGCTGCCTTCAGACAGAGTTTAACAAACTCTGTCGAGCTTCCAAGTCAGCGTTTATCCAAACTCTGACTGCTTCTAGCTAAACTCTGATTTGTCGCTGTAGCTTCCAAACACTGTTCTCATCAATCATTTCTAACAATCTCCCCCAACTTGTTCATTAGCAAGAATGTACAAGTTTACAGTAAATGATGATGTCAAAACAAATACAAAATTTACAGTGTTTAATATATAAACAGAGTTTAAGCTACCACTTAACAAAATCTACAGAAAACAAGAAAATTCTTACAGACTTCAATTTCTAATCTCCTCAAGATCTGGTGTTGTTCTGAGATAGTCTATAAGCAATCTTCTTTCAGCATTTTCAAGTTCAATCTGCATAGCTTCCTTGATTTCTCTCAACTGAGGATCACTTTCATCAGTTTGATAAATAGCAGATCTTAGATCATAGATTTTGTTTCTCCTCATATCATTTCCTAGTCTGATATACTTCACTTCTTCAGACTTCATATTAAAATCAAGAACAGTGATTCCAAGATCAGTCTTCAGCTTTGTAGTCCCCTTCTCCATTTCTATCAGTTTTCCATTCCAATCTCTGTACTTAGGAACATATTTGCTGTTGTATTTCATTCTTCTTCTTGCCAGATTTTGAAGCATCTTTTGTTTGAGCACATTTGCAACTGATTGAGTCCTTTGATTTCTCACCTTGAAACGATACAGAACATGTTCTAATTCTTCCCAGTATTTTAAATCAAGATCATTCTCACCAATCTTAAACACTGTTCCATCAGCCATGAAGTACAAGAGGAAATCCTTATCTAAACTCTTTTGATAGACAAGCTGTACTGATTCCAGTCTGTCTAAACTCTCTTGAGTGACACCACGACCTGGAACAGCCAGTAAAGAAGGATCTCTGGGACCAACATGTTGTCTTTTGTCCCTGTGTGAGCCTATACCTCCTTTGTTGTTTCCAATTTTACCAGATAAGGCTCTACCATCAGTAAAATCCATAGGAGTTGTAGGTGCTAGATTTGGATCATGAAGAGTTCCTTTTCCAAAAACTGATTTCAACTGAGAAGATAGAGGTTTTGACACAACTTGTGTAGCAACAGAGGTTGTATCTACTTTCTTCTGTACAACATTTGTATCAACAGAGGTTGTAACAATGCTCTTCAACTTTTGCTTAGCTTCTGCATCTGTTGATTTTTTGGATGCTTGCATTCTCTGATCAATACCAACTTGTACTTTGATTTCAATGCCATTAAGAACAGGCTTTGCAGCTTTAACACTCTTCTTTGATTTGCCAGATTTCAAAGCTTTCTGATGTTCTGCTAGAAACATTTTCTCTTGAGCTTGAACATCTGCAATTGTGACTCCCTCTTCATTCTCTTCAAGAAATTGCCTAGCAGCTAACTCCTCATTAGTCCGTGGATCAGAGATTAGTTCCAAACTCTTGGTCTTTGAAGTACCTTGAGTTTCAGTTTTTATTCCAGCAGACTGAGATTTGAAAGATTTTCCAGATCTTAGAGTTTGTCTCGATTCAGAGTTTAAAGCTTTTCCCTTGTCACTTGCTCCTCCATCTCCAGCATCATCCTTTCTGATCAGAGTTTGAGCAGATTTGCATTTTGACTTAGTAACTCTCTCCCCCTTTTTTGACATCATCAGGAATGAGTATAGATGTAATTAGTTCCAAGGAGGTAGCAATGGAATCAATTTTATCAGATAATGCAATCTGATTCTCTTCAACTTTACCCAGCCTGGCAAAGAGATTATCCTGTACTTGAGAAAATTTGGTAGCCTTGATTGTAGACTCTCTTTCCATTGTCATTTCTCTAGTCTGGATCTCAGTTCTTAAATCAGTGATTGCCTTTTGTGTGTCAGCAAACCTTCCATCCAGAGTCTTGACTTGCACAACAGTAGCCTTTAAGCATGAGAGAATCTCTGGATTGGAAATTGCTTCAGCAGACTGCTGAACAAAATTAGCTGCTCTCCCTCTAGGAAAAATACAATCTTCCTTATACCAACTTGCAGCATATTTAGCAAGTTGCTCTGCCTCAATAGCATGAGATGGACAAGGTTTAGCAAAAGCTGTATGTTTGTTGTCAGTCTGCACTGGTGGATGTTGTGAAGAATCAGAGTTTGCACTGTCTTCTTCTATATCTGGAGCTTCATGTGAAATACTGTGCTGAGCATTGTCAGCCACAGTTTCTGCAACTTCTTCTGCAACATTCTCAAGATTCTCTGCATTGTGCTCAGGCTCAGCAGTGTTTACTTTTATGGGCTCAGAGTTTGCCTTGGTTGCTTGATCAACCTCCTCACCTTTTTCAAGAACCTGGTGAGCATTAGAGATTAGCTCTGTATGAGAAGCTACAGTGTCTTCAAGAACCACTGTGGGCTGATCAGCTACACCAGTTGTCTCAGATTGAGCAACTATAGGAACTGCAAGATTTACAAAGAATGGTGTAAAGTCATCAAGAACATTCATATCAGCAACACCATCTTCTGTGGGCTCTACCACTTCATCTTCAGTAGGCCTTTCAAATGCAGGCATAGAATCCTCTGCAGGCATAGCATCCTCTGCAGGCATAGCATCCTCTGCAACCTCAACAGCAGGTATTTCCTGAGAAATAACCTCTGGAGCTTCAACATGTACCTCCTCATCAGAGTCAGAGATTATCAGCTTTCTTCTCTTTACTAGAGGCACTTCCACAGAATCATCTTCTGCACTAGAGGCTGTCACCACAGAAGGTGATGGAGGCCTATTTGCCCTTTGGATTGGTTTCCTCCTAGCATAAACAGATCTAGGAGATGTCTGTTTAGCTTTTGCTCCAGAATGTCTCTCTGTAGTTGCTGCTGGTTGCTTGACTCTACCTCTCTTTGTTTTAGGCTGTGGTTGTGGTTGAGGTTGAGTGGTTGAGGGTGGTTGTTGTGGTTGCAAGGATTCAGAGTTTATGGTTTGAGGTTGGTCAGTGTTTGTGGTTTGAGTGTGTGTAGGTTGATGATCAGAGTTTGGATTTGGTTCAGAGTTTAGAGGTGGCTGTTCAGTTGCAGGTGATGGAATAGGTTCAGTGTTTATTGTTTGAGTACGGTCAGTGTTTAATGGTTCAGGCTGATGTTGATCTGTTTGTTGTGAGGCTGGTTGTTCTGGGTCTTGAGGTTGGTTGAGAAAGTTTTGCAGAGCAAGTGGCAGAACAAAGGCAGGTAGATTCGCTTTGCCAGAATCCTTATTAGTCATATCAGAGAATGTTCTCTTATTGACTTTAAAAGGTTCAATAACATCATTCGTTTCTATGGCAAGACCAGGAACACAAGTTGTGAACAATAATTGATAGAATCTAGAAAAATATACAGTGGTAGACTCTGACAATTTATCACCTAAATTCATCAAGACATATCTACCAAAATCAAAATTACTGCCATAGAGTAGAGAATATCAAATTTGTAGACTGTCCATTGGAATGGCATCCCAGTTAGTGACCTTCTTCTGGAATGTTCTTGTGATGCAGTCAAAGAAGAAATTCCATTCCTTTCTGAGATTTGGCCTTTTCACACTGCCTAGTTTTGCAAGAGATTCCATGTACCCAATCTCTGTTAGCATTGCCCTCAGATTATCTTCAGAAACAATAGCATAGGAAGTGTGAGTGTCGAAACCCATGGTGTCTCTGATAGTTTGTGAAGTAATCACAAACTCTTGTTCAGCATGAGTGAAGAATATGGTTGGAGTCCCATTCTCTCCTCCATCCACATAAACTGAGTTCTGCCAGAAAGTGGCAATCTGAGATGCAGAGAGAGTAGAAGGTTCAATCAGAGCTTGCCCAATCTCTGAGTCGCGTAGAAAATTCTGCATAAGATGAAAAGCTTCTGGTACTTTCACATGATGGAGCGGGGCTGCAAAGTTGTTAGGAACAAATCGTAGACCAAGAACAGTGAAAGGTTTAGAAGCCATTAGATCAAGAAAAGAACAAGGAACAGAGTTTGTATGGAAAGTGTTTGTGAAAGTGTCGAAGTGAATAAACAAGAGAACTGTGAGATGTAATTGTGAGTGGGTGAAAATAAAAGTGAATCGTTATACACAAAAGTGATTAGAGTTGTAATTAAAAATCAAAACTCAATCATTTGTGCATTAAAACACTCAACAGTTCCTAGATTAACGTGTGAGTGGGACACAATAATGGGTGAGTGGGACACGTGGCATGCATGTAGTGGAACAACTAAAACACGCACAGTAAATATAGCAATAATTACCGCAGTATTCCATTTCCCATTTCCAAAACACTTAACACATTTACACTAATTAACAGTTGTCACAAACTCTTTTTACTCCAATTTTTCAAATTATCCGAATGAAAATTTACCTTAGAGCATTTAGACAAAATTCAACAGCGTTTGTCAATTCTCCATCTTAATCACTAACACCCTTTCAAAAACTGCACATTTGTGAATATATGTGTGTGTGTAGCAGAGTTTACCAAATCAATTTTTAGAGCATCTAATTTTTCATAAAATCCATAAAATAAATCAATAACCACTGGATGCACAAACTCTCATAGTAAACACTGATTGTATGATGAAAGCTAAACTCTGTAGTAATCAATCTATATACAGTAACATTTAATTTATTTATACCCCCTGTATTCCTAACATACAATTTTTTATTATTTTTTTTATTCTATTCATTCCAGTAATTAGAGGTTGGAGCCAGTCACCAAAAATTCTAAAACTTTAGCCCTTATCAGTGGATAAGTTCCTGGGTCATCCTAGTCTTTGACTAGTCACCAAAAATTAGAGAATTTTAGCCCATATTATATACCAATAGGTTCCTGGGTCATCCTAGTCACCAACATAATCTCAAAGGAGTATAGCAACCTATATACATTTTCTTTGGGGGTATAGCAGATTTTTATTTTTAATAGAGTGTAGCTATCAGAGTTTAGATTTCATCAACATCAGAAGTTATTCATGAGAGGCAACGCACACAGGATTTATAGACTCAGAGTTTAGGAAAATATAAACTAAGAGATGCTATAAATATGAAACAGTATCATGCTGTGTTAGCTTTCTGCACAGCCTAAGATTAAATCACAGTGACTCAGAAAGATTGAAGATTAATAACTGAGAATCATGCTTCATACTTGTTTCTTCATTGGTGTTTTCAATCAGATAATAATCAATTCAGAACTCACAGAGTTTTATCCAACATGTCAACAGCATATGACAAACAGACATGCTGACAGAGTTTAACAGTGTTTAGACAAAAACATGTTAAAAGAACAGAGTTTGCATTTCAGAGTTTAATCAACAGGGTTCACATAGCACTTAAACATATCACAATTATGAGCAACACATTACATAAGTAAAATTTTGAATCTAACCAACATTCCTAGTCAAAACCAGAGACCATTCCTAGTTCATTGACCAGTCTTGTAAATGTAGCTTCACTCAATGGCTTGGTGAAGATATCTGCAAGTTGTTGTTCTGTAGACACAAAATGAAGCTCAACATGTCCTTCTTCTACATGTTCTCAGATGAAATGGTATCTTATGCTGATGTGCTTGGTCATTGAATGCTGCACTGGATTACCTGTCATAGCAATAACACTTTGATTATCACAGTACATAGGAATCTTATTGTACCTCAATCCATAATCCAGCAATTGATTCTTCATCCATAGAATCTGCGCACAACAGCTACCAGCTGCAATATACACTGCTTCAGCTGTAGATGTAAAAATTGATTTCTGTTTCTTACTGTACCAAGAAACAAGTCTGTCACCCAGAAATTGACAACTGCCACTTGTGCTTTTTCTGTCTATCTTACATCCTGCAAAGTCTGCATCAGAGTATCCAAGTAGCTTAAAATCTGATTCTCTATGATACCACAGACCTAATGATATGGTGCCCTTGAGATACTTGAATATCCTCTTTACAGCTGTCAGATAAGGTTCTCTAGGGTCTACCTGAAATCTTGCACAAAGACAAGTTGCATACATGATATCAGGTCTACTTGCTGTCAAGTATAAGAGAGACCCTATCATGCCTCTGTAGTTTGTCATATCCACTGAAACTCCTGTGTCTTTGTCCAATTTAGTTGCTGTTGAAATGGGAGTTGATGCAGATGAACAGTCAAGCATACCAAATTTCTTGAGTAGATTTCTGGTATATTTTGCTTGATTTATAAAAATCCCATCATCTGTTTGTTTCACCTGTAGGCCTAGAAAATAACTAAACTCTCCCATCATGCTCATTTGATACCTGGACTGCAAGAGCTTGGCAACTTCTTACAAAGTTTATCATTAGTAGACCCAAAGATAATATCATCAACATATATCTGAACTAAAAGCAAGTCACTACCAGATTTGAAGTAAAACAGAGTTTAATCGATTGGACCTCTGTTGAACCCACTTTCTAGAAGAAATTGAGCCAGAGTTTCATACCATGCTCTTGGTGCCTGCTTAAGTCCATAGAGTGCTTTATCCAGCCTGTAGACATGGTCTGGATATTTTGGGTCCACAAACCCTGGTGGTTGCTCAATAAACACTTCTTCTTCAAGCTTCCCATTCAGAAAAGCACTTTTTACATCCATCTGAAACACTTTGAACTTCATGTGTGAGGCATATGCTAGAAAAATTCTGATTGCCTCCAATCTTGCAACTGGAGCAAATGTTTCATCATAGTCTATTCCTTCCTGCTGTGAATAGCCTTTTGCTACCAGTCTTGCCTTGTTCCTTGTGATAACACCCTCACTGTCAATTTTGTTTCTGAAGACCCATTTAGTACCAACAACAGATCTGTTCTTGGGCCTTGGTACAAGGGTCCAAACTTCATTTCTTTCAAATTCATTCAACTCTTCATGCATTGCTGTTATCCAATCAGCATCTTGAAGAGCTTCTTCCACTTTCTTTGGTTCATTCTTAGACAATAATGCATGAAACAAACATTCACTTGCAGTGGCACTTCTTGTCTTCACTTTTGCATCTGGATCTCCAATGATCAAATCAGGTGTGTGTGATTTAGTCCATTTTCTAGCAGAAGGCAAATGGCTTCTGTCTGCATGTGATCCTCCCCCTTGATCCATGCTCTCCTGATTTTGTTGTTGACTTTCTTCATTCTTTGAGGCTCCCCCTGAATTTGACTGTCCAGAGTCAGAATTTGAATTTTCAGAGTTTGAGTCATCAGAGTTTGATCCAGATTTTTCAGTTGACTCACTATCAGAGTTTGAGTCACTATCTTGATCATGCTCCCCCTCAACTGGTTCTTCCCTTTGTTGTGGCTGAAAAGTTTCTTCAGTATTCACCAGTAGAGGTTCAGAGTCTGTCTCAACAGAGTCTGTCATATCTGTTTGATCAGAGTTTACTTCAGCAGAGATTAAATCTTCATTTTCAAAGTGTAGTTGATCATATTCATCTATGTCTTCAAGTCTAGTTATTTTTTTTGTCATCAAATTACACATGTATAGATTCCATGATCACTTTTGTTCTCAGATTGTAAAATCTGAATGCCTTTGTTGACAGTGGATAGCCAACAAAAATTCCTTCATCTGCCTTTAACTCAAACTTTGTCAACTGTTCAGGATGAGTTTTCAACACAAAGCATTTGCACCCAAAAATATGAAAATATTTCAGGTTTGGCTTCTTTTCTTTCACCATCTCATATGGTGTTTTTCCATGCTTGTTGATCAGTGTGGCATTTTGAGTAAAACAAGCAGTTTGAACTACTTCTGCCCAGAAATAAGTTGGCAACTTTGCTTCATCTAGCATGGTTCTGGCAGCTTCTATCAAGGTTCTGTTCTTCCTTTCAACTACACCATTTTGCTGTGGTGTACCAGGTGCAGAAAACTCTTGCTTCACTCCTCTGTTCTTGCAGAATTCTTCCATTGTCGCATTTCTGAACTCTGTTCCATTATCACTTCTGATTATTTTTACTTTATGATCAGATCCCTTGTCCAGCAGCTTTACATGCTCCATCAGAGTTAATGCAGTTTCATCCTTCTTTGCCAGAAAATACACCCAAGTATATCTGGTGTATTCATCAACAATGACTAGAGCATATTTCTTTCTTCCAATTGACATGACATTCACTGGACCAAAAAGATCAACATGTAGTAGGTGATAAGGATTAACAATTGAAGATTCAGACTTGCTCTTGAAAGATGACTTCCTCTGTTTGGCCTTTTGAAAAGAATCACACAGGCCATCAACATTCAACAAAGATTTTGGAAGTCCCCTGACAAGATTCTTTCTTATTAACTCATTGATGTTGTTCAGATTGAGATGAGAGAGTTTCTTATGCCACTTCCAACTCTCTTCACTAGACATTCTTGTAGACAGGCACACAGCTTTTCCATCAGAGTTTGTGAACAAACTTTCTTCATAAATGTTATTGCGCCTATGACCAACTAGAACAACTTTCCCTGTAGATTTGCTGATGACTTCACAGTATCCTGCTGAAAATCTACATGATATCTTCTGTCACAGATTTGACTCACAGATAGCAGATCATGCTTGAGTCCTGGAACCAAAGCTACATTTGTGATGATGACACTTCCAAGATTGATATTACCATATCCCAGAGTATGTCCTATGTTGCCATCTCCATAGGAAACTTTTGGGCCAGCCTTCTCCACATACTCTGATAGCAGGGCTTTATTTCCAGTTTTACCCTTCTTGCACTCAGGAGCATAGTGACCCATCTCCTTGCACTTGTAGCATTGAATCTCAGACTTGTTCTTCTTCCCAGATTTGGTCTCCTTTCTCTCAGACCTCCTGAAACTCTTTCTTTCTTCATTTGAATCTCTAGAAAACCTTTTCCCTTTCTTGAAATTCTTGAAACCCATTTTCTTGAAGGTCTTTACCATCAAAACAGCCATTTTTCTCATTTCTTCATCATCATCATCTGAGTCAGATGATTCATCAGAGTTTGAATTAACATCAGAGTTTGATGACTCACTTTCAGAATGAATGATCAAAGCTTTTCCCTTAGCTTTCTTCTTCAAGGGTTTCTCTTCAACCTTTAGAGCCACAGACTTTGCCTTCCTACTTGATCTTCTGTTTCTCTGCTCCATTTCCAATTCATGAGTTTTGAGCAGCCCATAAATTTCATCAATCTCTGTATCAGCAAGATCATAATTGTCTCTAATAGTGGTTGTTTTCACATCCCACTTTTCAGGTAAAGCAAGAAGAAACTTGAGATTTGAATCTTCTAAATCATACTCTTTGTTTACCAATGACAAATCATTGAGCAGTTTACAGAATCTGTCAAATGTTTCTGTCATGGTTTTTTCAGGTTTTGCCTCAAAGTGCTCATACTCTTGTGTGAGTATGTTTCTCCTATTCTTCTTAATAGCAGCAGTTCCTTGACATCTGACCTCAAGAGCATCCCAGATCTCTTTTGTAGTGGTGCAATTAATCACTTTGTTAGACATAACATTGTCTAAGGCACTATGAAGTAGATGCCTAACCTTTGCGTCCTTAGCAATTGATGACAGATCTTCAGGAGTCATGTCCTTCTTTTCCTTTGGAACTGTTTTTGCTTCTTGACCAGCAGTAGCAGTAGATAGCTTAGTTGGTTTATGAGGACCTTCATTAATTCTGTGAAGATATTCTGGATCTATAGCCTCCAGAAACATGGTCATCTTAACCTTCCAGATTGCATACTCTGATGGTCTGAGAATAGGAACCCTAATTGTTTCATAACGACTCACAGTAGTAGGAGCCTTCTCAGAGCCTGAAGCTATTGGTGGAGGAACCTCTGACATGATTATTGTTGTGTTTGGATCTTAAACTGTAATAAAGTAACAGATTGGCTCTGATACCACTTGTTAGTCCGAATACACAATAATAATCAAGATTATATGAGAGTTTAACAAGTAATGCACGTATAAACAATTAAAACTGTTTGGAATTTTATAACTCCTCTCTCGGTGATGTAAATTATCACAGAGAGCTGCTTAGGTTACAATGAAAGATAGTTTGATGCACGATACCCTTCTAGGGTTAACCTAACTGTATTTATAAGATATACAGCTGCTATACAATCGCTAATTGATACTCCTATAATTAAGTTATACAATTGATATCAATTACGATTGCTACACATCTCCTAAGTCAACTCAATCTCTTTGACATCTATCCAATCTGTAAAGAGATTGCTTCCGTAATTATCTTCATTAATTCTTCAATCACTGTTGACTAGCAGATGCTGCCTTCAGACAGAGTTTAACAAACTCTGTCGAGCTTCCAAGTCAGCGTTTATCCAAACTCTGACTGCTTCCAGCTAAACTCTGATTTGTCGTTGTAGCTTCCAAACACTGTTCTCATCAATCATTTCTAACAACTTCTTCTTCCAATTATCCATTCAGAAATGCACTCTTGACATCCATTTGATATACTTTAAAATTTGAGTGAGCAGCAAATGCCAAGAATATTCTGATGGCCTCCAGTCTAGCAACAGGGAGCAAATGTCTCATCATAGTCAATGTCTTCCTGTTGAGAGTATCCTTTTGCAACCAACCTTGCTTTGTTTTTTTCTACTACACCATTTTCATCCATCTTATTTTTCAGAACCCACTTTGTGCCAACAATGGTTCTGTTCTCTGGTGCAGGCACAAGTTCCCATACTTGGTTTCTTTCAAATTGATTCAGCTCCTCTTGCATAGCAATAATCCAATCTGGATCAGTCAGTGCATCATCAAGTTTCTTAGGCTCATTCTGAGATAGAAAGCAACCATAAAGACACTCATTTAGAGTTGCTCTCCTAGTTCTCACTCCTGCATTTGGATCTCCAATGATTTGTTCTGCAGTGTGTGATCTATCCCACTTTCTTGAATGCACATTCTGGTTTCTCATTCTTGAAGTTGCTTCATCATCATCCAAGTCATGATCATCCTCATTTCCTCCCCCTGTGAAGTTGTCAATGTTCACAGGTGTGTCTTGGATGGTGGTTTCTTCACTACTGATTGGCACAAATTCTCCTCTTGCTTCATCATTCACTTGAGTTTGTTGAACTTGAATTTCAACTTCAGTTTCAATATCTTCATCAGAATCATCCAGATTATCAAACTTTAATGGATCTTTGTCTTCATCATTGGCCTCTTCTAATCCAGGTAGTTTGCTGTCATCAAATGTCACATCTGTACTTTCCATGATTTTCTTTTGATTGATGACATAAACTTTGTATGCAGTTCTTTCCATAGAATAGCCAAGAAAAATTCTTTCAAATGCCTTTGCATCAAACTTTCCAACATATTCTAAATTATCCTTCAATACAAAGCATTTGCTTCCAAAAGTATGAATATACTTTAAAGTAGGCTTCTTTCCAGTCATCAAATTATATGGAGTCTTCCCAGTATTTTTGTTGATGAGGGTTCTGTTCTGAATATAGCATGCAGTGCTCACAGCCTCAGCCCAAAACACATGTAGGCATCTTTGCATCAAGTAACATTGTCCTTGCAGCCTCAATTAGAGTTCTATTCTTTCTCTCAACAACCCCATTTTGTTGTGGAGTTCTTGGAGTTGAAAATTGCTGAGAAATTCCATTCTCTTTGCAGAATGCTTCAAGTATGGAATTTCTGAACTCTGTTCCATTATCACTTCTCAATGCAATCACACTTGCATTGTTGGCCTTTGCTTCATTGTCAACTTTCTTTATGTGCTCAATGATTACTTGTGGAGCCTCATCTTTTGATGCTAGAAATTCAACCCATGTATACCTTGTGTAGTCATCAACCATCACCAGGGCATACTTCTTTCTTCCTAGTGACATAATATTTACAGGCCCAAACAAATCCATGTGAATTAGTTGCAAGGGCTTGGTTATTGATGTCACAGTTTTTGACTTGTGGCTTGATCTCTTCATTTTACCCTTTTGACAGGCCTCACACACTCCTTCTTGACAGAATTCAAGTGTGGGCATGCCTCTCACTAACTCTCTTTTGACTAGAGAATTAATGGCTTTGAAGTTCAGGTGTGATAATTTCTTGTGCCACAGCCAACAATCTTCATTTAATGCTTTTGAGTAAAAGCAACAAATTTTGTCCTTGTTTGCAGAGTCCATGTTGGCTACAAACAGGCTTCCTTTTCTTACTTCAGATAGAGCAAACTCACCAGTCTTCTTGTGGGTGATCAAACATTCATCTTTGTCAAAATCCACTTTGAATCCTCTATCAGTAAACTGACCAACACTTAGTAGATTATGCTTGAGTCCCTTGACTAGTGCTACATCTTCAATGATGACATTACCAACTTTCAACTTGCAATATCCCAATGTGTTACCCATGCTGTCATCTCCAAAAGCAACTATTGGGTCAGCCTTCTCCTCATAGTGTGATAGCAGGGCCATATCACCGGTCATGTGGTTTGAGCATCCACTGTCCAAAATCCACATAACTTTCTTTTCACTTTCTTTGCCCTGTAAACACAAAGGTATTACTTCCCCTTTGGTACCCAAACAAGTTTGGGTCCATGTGACTTAGAAACAGTTTTATCATAAACAGCATGCTTATCAACTTTCTTGGTATTAGTCTTCTTGTCACTGTTAGAAGTCTTAGACCCTGAGGTTTCAGACTTAGGTGACAGAGGTACCTTCCTAACTTTAGGAGGACTTGAAGATTTTGACCTTGTGTAGTGTGTGTGAGAGTTGTGAATAATACAACCATCAATGAATTGCCTTCTCAAATTGAAACAACTAGTCATAACATTCATATTGCATGGCATACAATCAATTCTATCACAAAATGGAGCATCTCTATGTCTTAAAGGCACATAACAATCATAGAAAGGTTTGGGCACACTACCAACAGGTTTCTTGCAAGCATGAGTTAAATGATTAGTGCTGAAACAGTTTTGACAAACTTTCCTAGGGGCATTTCGCACATAAGCATAGTTGTTATTCTTTTTTATCCCTAGCTTGCCATTTCTGTTCTGTTTCTTATTAGTCACTTTCTTCTCTGATTCATTTTTCGTAGCTGATACAAACTTGATAGCCTTCTCTGGTCTAGGTCTACCATCTTCTAGCTCCTTGGTTTTTGGCTTGACACTCTCACTTTTAGAGTATGCCGGTTGTTCATTGGACTGTGCCTCATCCTCATCATTCAACATTTGTTTAATGAGTAAGGCATCCTCATCAATCTCAAATGTTGGTTCTTTAAAAATTGGAGACTCAGTCTTTTTCAAAATGTGAGGCACTTCCTTCTGAACAACTATATCATCTTCAATGACAGCATAGCCTTTTTTCTTGTTAAGAGTGTCATAGTCAAGTCCAATGGCAGCCTTGGGTTTAGCTTGATTTTTCTCATGGTAGGACTGTAATAAACTAGATGAGTTTTAAAGGATTTCAGTTTGAATTCATTTTCAGCTAGTTCATCCCTAAGAGCTTTCTCAATCTGACTAGCACATAGAACCTTATTCTATAGATATTCAACTTCCTTCTTAAGGTTATCTACTTGTATAGCAGTTAGCTCTAGTTCCTCATTTTTCTTGTTTAGCATGTCATTTTTAGTAGACAGTTTAGTAATTTCTTCATTTGCAGCAGTCATACTAGTGTGAATGTTATACATCTCAACAGATAGTTGTTCAATCATGCATTTATATTCAGAAACAGACATGTCTATAGTAGTGAGAGATGGTACCTGAGAGTCTGATGGAGATTTGTCATCCTTGGAATTGGCCATCAAGGCATAATTGCAGAATTCTTGTTCTTCCCCATCACTATCAGAATCATCCCAACACTTCCCTTCAGCTATGTAGGCCTTACCTTGTGTCTGCTTTCTCAGAAAGGCCTCATACTTAGCTTCAAGATCTAGAAACTCTTTATCCTTCTTTTTAGGCTTCTTGCATTCACTGGCAAAATGCCCTAGGTCATTGCATCTATAACATCTTACAGATGACCTATCCACATGGCTGGTTTTGTATTTATTCTTGTTTTCTTTCACAGGTGCCTTGCTCTTATTGAATGAATGGCTTTGAGGTCTAGGTTTGAAGGGTTGATTCCTTTTGAATCTGATGTTTGGAAATTTTCTGGCCATAAAGGCATATGAGGTGTTTTCCATGCCATCTAGTTCTTCAAGAGTATAGAACTCATCTTCTTCCTTCTCCTCAACAGGTTCACTTACTTCAGGTTCAGTTTCTTCATCATCTACTATCTCCTCTATCCTTAGTTGGCTTGTAGATGCTTCTAGGTCTTGAATGGATTTGTTGACAATCAAGGCACATGATGTGTTTATCATTCTGCCTTGGTTGGCTTGGATAGCCCTTTTCTGAAGCAACTCAAGCTCATGAGTTTTTAAGACCCCACAGAGCACATCATATGTGACTTTGTTCAGATCTCTTTCTCTTAGAGAAATAACTCTTTGCTCTAGATGATTTGGTGAAGACAGAAGAAACTTTATGTTCAGCTCCTTTGTGCTGTAAACCTTTCCATTCATTTGTAGCTCAGTCACCAGTTTGTGAAACCTTTCAAACATATCAGTAATGCTTTCTTTGGACTGTGCCATGAAAGCTTCATACGGTGTGACCAGTATCTGTTTCTTGTTTTCTTTGACCTCATCTGTCCCTTCACAGAGTACCTGAATATGATCCCACATCTCTTTAGCAGTGGTACATGATGCAATGTTTGTAAATATTGACATATCCATTGAATCTATGATTAGTAGCATGAGATGACTATCCAGTGCAACCTTCTCCTACTCTGATTCTGTCCATTTGGAAGGTTCTTTAGCCACATAGGATCTTGGAATGGTTATAGTTCCAACAGTTGACTCAGCTACTTCTTGTTGCGGAACAAATGGACCATTCCTTAGAATCTCAGGATACAAAGGGTTTGAGGCTTTGATGAACAACAACATTTTTATCTTCCAGAGATTAAAATTTTCTTTGTCAAACTTAGGGACTTTCACCGTTCCTGTGGTCTTTGGTGTATTCGAACTCATGATCGTTTTTCTATTTTTGAATAAAAAGCCTGCTCTGATACCACTTGTAGAGTATTGAATACAGCAAAAGAATACTGAGAGGGGGGTGAATGGATTCTTGAACTTTTCTTTGTGTTCTTGAATCTGTGTAGCAGATATATGTGTATGTGTTTGCAGATATGTAGGTGCGGATAAGAAATGACACAAAACACAATATCACTTTAATCTAATATATTATTAGATAAAGGTTGCTACAATCTGTGAATACAAATGATAGTATTCTCAGCTTCGTTTTTCTCAGAGAGATAAAACTTGCAATGTATCTGAAAAACTTAATCTCTGTTCTTACTGAACTAAAGAAGTGAGATTGTATTCTTATATAACACGAATACAACTCAGTTACTACAAATAAGGTTACAGGATAAACTACTTTCTAGTCTGTCTATCCTTTTTGAGTAAACATCTCAACGGTTACAGATTTGACTTTGCAAAGTTCTGTTCAGATCCACTTCTTTAGCTCTTTGTAGGGGTGCCCGCGGGTCGGGTTGGGCGGGTTACAAGCAATTTAGTAACCCAACCCAATTAGTTCGGGTTTATAAAATTCAAACCCATCGTAAATCTTACTAAAGTCGGGTTTGGTTGGTTCGGGTTGATCGGATTGATCGGGTTAAATATAAAGTAGAAGTTAGTGCAACACATATTTTTATTTTTTGGTTAGTGATAAAACAACTCAAAATCCAAGAATTAAAGTCATGTACAACTTAATCTAGTATACAATTATACAATTGATCACCACATGTGCAAATTGTATTACAATCTACAAAACTAAATTATGTTACACATAAGTAGAACATCATTGTATTAAATATATTTAATTCATAATTTTAGTGTGGAACATGTAATAATATATCCAAAAAATCTTAACTTTAAGTCAAGTAGTAAATTAGTAGTACGACTCATTAGTGCATAATATATGTCGGGTTGGATTGGGTTAAAATTATCAAAACCCTAACCCAACCCATTTAATTCGGTTTTTTTAAAATTTAACCCATTCAATGTTCGGTTTAAATAAAATCGGGTTGGGTCGGCTAAAAGTAGGGGCGGGTTGGTTCGGTTTAATCGGTTTGATCGGTTTATGGGCACCCCTAGCTCTTTGTCTCTTCTATCTCTCTAAGCTTCCTTGTAGGCTTTTCCAGAACACGTTACAGGATTGTGGTCCATAAAGAGCATTGGCTTGTTGCAGGTTTCTGACTTGTACAATTTCTTCAGTATTTTGTCTCCAAGAATGTATTCGAGAAGTAGCTAAGTGAATGATTCGAGAACTAGGATTAGATAACTCTGAGTTCTCGAATACTGTAAAGTTGACTTATCGAATCACTTCTCGAATTACTCTTTTCTTTAGGATTCCTTGAGATGTCGAATAGAGCAATTGACTTGTCGAATCCTTGAGATATCGAATAGCTTCTTAGTCCTTGAGATATCGAATGAACATTGACTTGCTGACTCTTAGAGAACTCGAATGATGTTTTGACTTGTTGACTCTCTGAGTTCTCGAATGGAGTGGAGACATATCGAATCTCTGAGATATCGAATGAGATGTCTAATAGAGCATTCAGAGATATCGAATAGTGCCTTATGAGATATCGAATCCTTGACTTGTCGAATGCTAGACTTCTCGAATAGAACTAACATACTTCTCGAATTGGTACTTAGGCAAATTCTTCATTTCTTCAAATCCCAACTGTGATTATTTGGCAGTCTTCATCTTCTTGCTTGAGGCATGAACCTTGGAACTTCTTTCAAGCATTATTCTTGACTAAATAAGTATAGTTACACAACTAGGATTTGATGCCTACTATAAAACAAGTAGAAACTCTACAACTAGAGGTTCCCTCAGTTAAGAGGTCATGTAAGTAATACAAAGTATTACAAACAATTAGGCTTGTTATTAGATGTATACAGGCATGCCTCTGTGACTAACAGATCCCAAATAGTAAATATGATTTTTTTTAATATTAATAAAAAAATAAAAAAATTCAATTCTGATACAACTTTTTTTAATTATATCATAAAATAAATAGATGAAAAACGATGGATCTAGCATAAAAAATATATTATTTTTTTGTAAACTAAAAAGTATATTTATATTGAAATACGAAAAAATGTACGTCAATGATTTAAATCATATAATTTGGTTTTCTACATTGAATAAGATTATCAGTGTAGGCCTTCCAGAGTGAATAGGATTAATTTAAAAATTCATAATTATTTTCTCTTGATACTCTGACTGTTTCCATTTCGATAATAATTGTTAAATAATATTAAATTAAAGATAATTTTGTGAGCTTCGCGTGGGCCGTAAAATCATCCAAATTTGATTTCTAGATCTCAAGATAGAGCCCAAATTGTAAATATGAACTTTTTTTAATATTAATAAAAAATAAATAAAATTCTTTATCCTTTTTTAATTAAATCCTTTTCATATTAAAATCATCTTTTTAAATTTCAATTCCAATACAAACTTTTTTAATTATATTATTTTTAGATTATATTTTTCTTTTTAAAATGATATAATCTTGATCGTCTATTTTTAAAAATATTAGATTCGACGGTTGAGATTATTTTGGTAGTACACTGACCAAACCAAAATTATGGATAAGATCCCTCTTACGCTTATTATATAATAATAATAATAATAATAATAATAATAATAATAATAATAATAATAATAACTTATAACCCGTGCAATGCACGTCTCCTTTCTTAATATCTATAATTATTTTAATTTTTTATTTTTTTTTATATTTTTAATTGTATTTTATACTTTCAGTTTAATATTTATGTTCTATCTTGAATTCTTAAAATTTGATTTAGACGATTTCACAACCCACTTGAAATTAACAAAATAATCGTTAATTTAGTGATGATTTAACAATTATTTTTCTGTTAAAACTACGAAAAAACAAAAAAGACAAGAAATTGACAAATTTTAGATTGAAAATTTTATGGGTGAAAAACCAAAATACCCACCATTTTATTCCAGCTGCCCAAAATACCTACGCGCGCTAAGCTCCGCCCTTTTTACTCACGGGCCACGCATTTGTGACATGCGTATAGGGGTATATGCATTCTACCAATGCGTGATCAATCTATACGCTCTATGCACATGCGTACACTTTGTTAATTTCAAATCTGAGCTATGTGAACAGTACCTCGGATACGCATGTTGAGCATGCGTGTATGATGATACGCATGTCCAACATGCGTATGCCAAGGTACTGTTCATCGTCTTTCCAACGTTGTCGATGGCGTTTTCTGGCAAAAACTCAGATCGATTCTTTCACCCCTTTCCCGCAATCTTTGACTAGCATATTATACACCAAAACGATCGTTTTCTTCTCCTCTACAAGCCTATACCCATCGTTTTTTGTTTGTTTCTCCGGATTAGAAAAGCCTAAATCGAACCCCTTTTCCGATTTCGTTTTCCAGTAAGCTCACACACACCCCTACGGGGCCGAAACTCAACAAATGAACGGGGGACAAGGAAGACCAAAGTCTGGGCTTCGTTTTGATGTCAACAGGAGGGGTGGAGGTAGCCGGAGGAGGGAGAACGGAGAAAGGCGATCGGTATGGCGATTTTGAGGGAGATAGACGACCGGAGCTGTTATGAAAAAAATGACGTCATCACGCAGCCTGGAGATGCGTGACCTGAGATACGCATACCAGGAAACGCATGGCCAGGATGCGTACCCCGTGGGTAAAAATGGCAAACATTCTCGCATAAAGGCATTTTGAGCTAGGGCTGTCAAAAAAATCTGACAAATTCGATATCCGTCTGAAATATCTGCATTCGTATCCGAGAAAAAGCGGATATTATCTGTAAGAACCCAAAATTTCGGTAGAATTAAAACTTTTTCTATTATGATGAAGTGCATCAACGAATAGTGATTTTGAGGATTAAGAAAATTTTTCATGCCACCTATGTACGAGACGTAGTGTGGATATTCCGAAGTTATACTAGTAATCTATGGAGTAAATAAGTGTATGTAAATGCGATTGGAATTCAGAAATTCCAAATTCTATTTTCGTGTAATATTTGACCGAGCAGTGAATTATATATCAGTAATATCAAGAAATGAGATATTTAATTTGAGGAATTGAGGAGTTAATATTTTGGAATTTTATTATAAGTGATTTGAGAATTTGGAACGAAAACCACTGAGGAAGTGAAACAAACGTTCTAGAAACCGCTGAAACTTTATAACGAGATTAAGAGATCAAGCGAGCGAATCATGAATTGAGAATAGTAAATATAAGAAGTCCAAGGAAGGATATATTATGAGAGGAAAATGGAATTGAGAATAAAATCCTAGAGTTAAAGAAAATGAGAACAACTGAGAAACCGCGAGAATTTTTTTCTGAGATAAAGAGAAAATACAAAGAAAATTGGACACAACGATTGTTTGAGGTATTGGGCCACACTATTACAATGAAGTGCAACATATAAGTTGTAACATATTGATTTAGTAAATATACAAGAAGGGAAGCCCCTTGGTGCAAATAAGAAATGGAAGGAAGGACTTGGAAACAATATGTATAAAGCAAGGGACTTGCTTGCAATTATGGATGGATAAAGGTAATCCAAATGAACCAATGAGGAGATGAAACCACATGGCAAGAAGATAAGATGCAATCAAGTGAAAATATCAAGCATTATTGATCACTTTATCACTTTAAACAAAACAAAACAAACACCAAATACTCCATTCTGCCCAGCAGGAAAGGAGCTCACTAAAACGGGCCTAGAGACTTCATTACTCAATGAATTTTTTTTCTTTATATGGTTAGAAAGCTGTGAAGACGCTCTACAACTTTAATTCAGGAGCCTCGACCAGGAAACGAGTGAAAGGGCTTCGTTTTGGCTGATCTTTGGGGCGTGTTTTCCAGTCAGGAAACTCACTTCCATGTTCTTGATTTCTTTGGTGAGATTGAAGATGGTGAGCATAGAGTAAGGCTTCCCCAAGGTTAACCAAGCTTGTTTGAGATTTTAAGAACATCAAGAAGGTATAAAAACCCTAACCCCTCTTGGCCATGTAGTAATTGTGATGTTTAATGTTAGATCCATGGTTATTAGTGTGAATCTTGGACATATAAGTTATGGATGATGTAGACCTTAAGTTTAAGTGTTGTGGTTGTGATTTTTAGGCTTGTGGTTAGTGTATGTATCTCCATGTATGTTATAAAGTATGATCTTGGTGATTTAGATGTTGGTTGTGATGTGGATGTAAGATTCTTGGTTGGTTTAGTGATATAAGCATGCTGAGTTTTTCCCAGGAACTTGTACTGTCTTGTAGGAGGGTTTTGAACCCGCAAATCTTGTCCCCTGAAGTCCTAATGTATATTGTTGGAAAGGTATTTGAATTTAGTTTCCAGAAATATAAGGTTCATGACTAGGTGATGTATAAATTTTGAGTTATTGCCTGAGAAGTGAAATGTGTTTCTGGATTCCGGACTGCACTAAGTGGTCCCCTTGTGAACCTTGTTTGAACCCCTAAAAATTTATGTAGGATCATGGAAAAATTAGAGAAGCTAGTAAATGTAGTGGGGAAGGCTACCCAAAAGGAATTGGATTAAAATATGTATTTTTCAATTTTATAAAAATGTTGAAGTAAAATCCGCGCAAGTGAAAAACCACTTAGGGGATTAGTTTAAAGTAGTTTTAAGAATGTTCACTTGAGTTTCGAGTTTGAGGAATAGATTTGAGTCGAATGGGTAACGAAAGTGATAATGTGATGACATGATCATATGAGAGGTTTAGTGGTCACAAGTGGAGTCGTTAAGTTGGTCTTACGATTTTTTTTTAAACCTTATGATTAAGTAGCGTTGTTAAGGTACTAACGTACAAATATTGATTATGTATAGATTTCCATTCCACTTCGCGAACCGACCACCCCAACCTCACCAAGGCAAGTTTTCCAACCCTAAGTATTTATTTTCAAAAGACTATATTCTTGATTTTACCTATGCAAGTTTACTTTTCAAAACTTATATATAAGGATTTTCACTGTTGTGTTTATAGCTTCCAAACGTATTATATGCTTATGATTTACGAGATTATGTTGAAGTTTGAGATATATGCATATGTGTTTGTACACCCTTGAACTTAGAATGAAAGTGTTTTCTTCGGACAACGACTCTAACAATAGAGGTCGTAGCGGTCCAAATATACTATTGACCGGGGAGCGGTATATTGTTGTATCGTGATTAAATTGCGAAAACCCGAAGAGTCATTCGGGAAGTATCGTATACCTAAGTAATTATTATTTTTACGTTGTTAAAAATACTCAAAAATATCTATCTTGGATTAAAAGCTTATTTTAATTAAATAATTATTTTAGTAATTGTTTATATTAAATCTCAAAATATTATTTATTAATTATCGTTCATTATTTTAAAGACAAAACTAATCCAAGATACCTTTAGCGTTTTCAAACTCGAACTCTTTCCCACCCAAAACATTTTCGAAAACCCCCGGTCAGGTTTTGCTTCTTGTACGTTTTTTCAAGAATTATCGGTCGACTGAGGTCGAACTTCAACTACTCGAATTTTCTATCAAAATGATTTTTGAAAAGAAAAGAAAAAGGGGACTCTGGCAGGTGTGGGAATCGTTGACGAACGATTCCCGGGATGTGTAAGCGGCCGTGAGCCAGGCGGTCCATCAATTATTATTCCGGCCCAGGTGTTGCCGAAGGATGATTACGGATGTAGTTTTCATCGAGGGTGATTACAGATGTAGTTTTCACCCAAGGGTAGTTATGGATGTAGTTTCTATCCTTCTACTAGTAGAGAAGACCCGCGGATTGTTGGACTTGGTTGTGGCGACTGATCATCGTCAATCCTTGTCAGGTTTTTATGTTTTCTTCCAGTCCCATCCTCCACTTTGGAAAAATTCTCAAACACTGCTTCTTGGGCCTAGGTGCCAAGTTACCGATAGTGTGGCTTTTGATAAGAAAAATATTGACATCGTGCAGTATCTAGAACTGCAAGATTTTCTATAAATATTGGCACGTGTTAGTGCACTCTTGTAATTATTTCAAAGAATGAAATGCTTTTGAATGAGAAACCTTCTAAGCTAATGGAAGGAAAGAGGTTTGCAATGATGTATTCCCTGTACAGTATGTTAACCGTAGAGTGTTTTGCCGAAAATGATATACTCATATGTATATACTTTAAAACTTGAGATATATTGAGATGGGAACCTTATAAAGGGTTCATATGTTATTCTTAAAGCTCCTTAGTGAGTATAGATGTTTTATTCAAACTCGGACATACACATTGTCCAATTATGTTTTGAAATATGAGATATATGCCTATATAGTTGGGAATGTTTTCGAAATAAACCAAATTATTATTTCACAAAATGGTGAACTTGCTGAGCATTATGTAGCTCATTCTTGCTTTATAAAAACTTTTCAGAAAGAGAAGAATTTGATCAGTTAACTCCACACCAGCAGAAGAGGAGTAGAAGATTTACCCCTGAGATGATTTAGTTCCTGATAAATACTACAGAGTAAGCCTGATAGGTTTTCAACTGTAATAGTAAGACTTGTCTTCAAGTGTAGTTGTATAAGTGGAAGTGCGTAAGATTCTGGATTGTACAGATGAATTGTAATATTTAGTGTTATTTTTTTTATTATCCTTTCTGAGGCTCTAACTTGTATGTGCGTAAGATTGAGGTCTGGATGGATGTATTGTTGAGTTGTAAAGTTAATATAGGTAGGATATGGTTGGATGGTGATGTGACGACCTGAATCTTTGACCTCAGATTTGGGGGCGTCACAGAAATGGTATCAGAGCGATAAGTTACAGTACTCAGAAACGAGAGTGTTGAGAGTTAAGTCTAAGTCGGAGAATGACATAAGAGATCGTAGTAAACTTATTATTGGAATACCAGAAGAGGTACCGGTGAGTAGAATAGAATGGAGTGTTTATTGGAGGTATTATACTAGGGTCGATAGAATCCTTAGAGACCTTCAGAATGATGAATAGAGGTTTGAGAGTCGTACATGACCTATCATAAGTAATAATGTAGAAAGCAGAGCGAAATCTCAAGAGTAGCTGAGGTAGAGGCGATATTGCCAATATAATCGGATGACTAGGCTGGCATAAATTTTGTGGCCCATAGTCCTCCACAGTTTAGGAGGCGGCATTTTAAGAATCAAGAAGTTTAGACTTCCCTACATATTTAAGGGTACTTAGTACTTGGAATAATGAAAGTCTTTTACTTTGGCTATAAGATCTGATTTTCGATAAGTAACGGGTTTACCTGAAAGTTGGTCACTATGTCGTTGTGGATTTCATTACCCTTGATGGCGAATTTTACATGTGTTATACGAGAATGTTATCATAAGACGAGCGTGCTAGATAATTCCACGCATGATTCGGACGCTAGAGCATGGTAGTTCAACTTAGAGAACAAACAAGTGGGAATAACAAAGGGACTCAAGAGAAGTTGAATATGGTTGCAACGAGCGATACAGTGATCTCAGAGTCTACCAAAAGAAAAGACCAATGGGTCTAGAGTGGGATCCTTTGATAGAGATGTTAGCAGGGACTACGCATATATGTATTTTAGACCTCAATATTTTTGGTATATGTTCACATACACACACCCGCCACTGAACCTATGGACTGCACTGAGATCCCTGAGAGATCTCTTTGATCTGTTCCCAGGGGGAACTGGCCACTTGTGATTCATGTTGGAAGGCATGAAGTAGGACCCTATGGACTTAGCAGGTGTCCCCGAAATGATGTGAAGTTTGGTCTTCAAGATAAAGCACGGAAATGACATATATATTTGTGAAACCCCAACTCGATAAATGACTTTAAGATGATGATTGAGAGACACACTAGTTGGTGTCTTGTATTACGAAGACGAAGAGATGGAGTTACCCTCATAGTGGTGATAATGAGATGCGCGAATGATTATTAACTTATTTTGGTAACTACCGGCAGGTGCACTACTTCATTTTAAACTTTTCATTAACCATGTTACCTCGATTAGTTTATATCAGGTAATCCTTCTAGCTTTCTACTTCAAATTTGTGGAATAACAACCACTGATATACTCTCCCTAAAGCAGGACTTATCCGAAGTAATTTTATTTGACCCATGAACATTCTATTCAAAAATTTATGATGACCTTGTTCGGCTCAGGCCTATTTACACTTTCTTTCAATTATCCAAGGAATGTTCCACGAATACTTCCTTAATTATTCGACGAATATTACTTAACGAATATTGATGTTTGATTGCTTCTTTCATACTTGCACTCTTTAGTTGAGCTCTTAAATATTTAACAAATTACTGAGGACATGGATGATCTAATGTCCAGACATCCTTCATGAATTCTTTTCTTCTATTCAAGATGAGATTGTACATCGTACATTGAAATCATAGTAAGGATATCATTTTGATATTGATATTCTGAATTTAATTCTACTGTAGGATCTGATAAAGCATGTGTACGGAGGCACCCTTGGGTGGACCGTTTCACTGGTAAGTAATATTTGATGAGAGGTTATCGATTGTTCTGATACCTAGAACATTCTCTTCAGATTTTATAGTTTTCTTTTTCAAACTTAATAACTTCTTATTTCCATTCATTGTCCGAGTAGCCTAAAGTTCTTCAGTGGCTACGATGTTGAAATTCCGTTCTAGCCAATTGAAACTGGCTAGTCGATATGTCAATATGAATGACTAGTTGATTGTTCTAACTAGTCAAAATTGTAATGTTGTGAAGAACACCTAGCTAATTGTCCTAGCAAGTGGTGATGTCTCAAACAGGTGAACTAGCAAATTTTGTCTAGCTAGTTGCTAGTGTTTCTTGAAAATGACTAGTTATTGTTTCACTGGTCCAACTCCCAATTTAATTCATTCAGAAATTCCTCAATGCATTTTGCATGTGGTAAAGTATGATAATGAAAGTTTTGACGAATGACTTGATTGAGACCTAGTGAGGTCGTCCACTCAACTTGAATTCTACCCATCTTTGTATCAGACTTTATGTCACTTGAATATTCTGTTATTTCATTCATATAATGAAGATTCATTTGAAACCATAGATTACTTGAATGATAAACTGCTTCATTTTTATCATCACATAGTAGAATTTCTTTCGATCGGTTGACCTTTTTCAATGGGACTTTTTAGATCCTCTATTTTTCAAGAGGAAAAGTATTCCCCAGATGTAAGAATTGTATAAAGACCATCTTTATGACTTTTGTATCCAACAATCATTGCCCTCGTGCAACATTCTCTATGATATCACATTACCAAATTTTTAGGACATGAAGGAATAAACCTTGTTGTATTCTTTTTGTCCATCCTTACATCTCCGAAAATCGAGACTCCTAGTATCTGGAACCATCAACATTCTTGGAACATCCAATGTGGAATTCTTATTGAAATTATCTATTGGACCTTGTTATTTTAAAACCATTCCTTTCAAAAGTCATTACTCTAGGGTGAATGGGAGGTACAATTGTGAACCGTTGCACCAATATGAGATCAAAAACCAAATGTTGTATTTGTGTAGCCAGAGCGTTATGCCGAGTAATTATTTAAAGTAGGAATAACATGTCGGGGCATACCACAGGACCTTTAATATTAGTGTGAGGAAGGTTATAAGAAATGATGAGGTGGTTGGGAGTACGCTCCTACCAACCGTTGTCAGGATGTGATATTAATGAATTCTGGAGTTACCAAGCCTTTTCCTGATCCGAGAAATGCAAATCGATTGCGATGTAAGAGATATCCTTAGAGGAAACTAACATGGAAGTGAGATGGACAAGAAAGGAAGAAATATCGTGGCAAGAATGTGAAGCTTTACTTAGTTTAAAGGGATTGATGCATATAGAGAGACATAAAGTTTAAAAGGCCCATAATAGCAAATGGATGCATGTATATATGCCAATGATCCTTCGAGATTACCACCTAATCAACTTTATTGGGAATCGCAGCAGCATACAGGCCTCAGGCTGATTGGCGCCAATTGTGAAAGAGGACGAGTGTATGACATCTTACCTATACCATCGAGAACTGAAACCCTTATCGGAAATGGAGGAATTGTTGACTAGTTAAAGTGCGTAGTTGTTTTTCAAAGATAAGGTTAAAGAGAAGGTTTCACCAACTCCAGATCGACCTCTGTACTGCACCAAAGTCGGCATTTCACATTAATGTAAACATTATAAATTCTGGTAGTATCATGTGGATTGACTAGTGAGTCAGAAGCCCTTGTGGGTTAATAAATAAAGTTTTAAGAATGATATGAGAGATTAGTAACAACCTCGTTGTTAGCTATACTTTATAATGAGAAGAGGACTTTGAGAGTCACGATGATGCATCTTTCAAGAGTTTAAGAGGTGTGCTGATGCAGTAGAAAGGGGATGATAGCCTATACTTCTAAACAACATAAAGGTTACGGGATGGGATATACTAACCGTGAGTCTGGGATTAGTCATGATGGCGTTCACGCATAAAACTGAGACGTTTACTTTATGAGAAAAGTGTGAAAGTTTTCCACAAGTGCCATAAGTATATCTTCATTTTAGAACTAAACATAAGAAAGAGAAGGTGACGAAAGGGAACAGGGAGTATAATGGAGAAATTTGTTATTTCCCAGGAAAGGCCAGTGTGGTGGCCGATACCTATAGAGGGGATTATTCAAAATTGGAATTCAGTCAGTATTGACCAAGAAAATAGAGTATATACAATAAAGAATAATGTTAGAGGAAAATGACTAAATTATGGGGAAGGACAAAGATGTACAGAGAATTAAGAGAATGTTTGGCAAACGGATATGAAGAATTGTATTGGCAAGCTATTAAGTACAAACGCAACATGTCAAAAACAAAATGATAGAGATCTAGTGGATCAATTCCGCCCGTAGAAAATCTTGAACGTGGACAGAATTATAATGAATTTCATGAGTAGGTCGCCGAAGACCGAGCCAAGAGATGGCCCTAGTTGATTTATAATTGCTGGACCAAGTGATTTACCTACGAGAGACTTTCCATTTAGAAGATTATCGATTTATATACGGAAGAGATGGTGGTGCAATATAAAACTTCTGCAGTGATTACGTCAGATAGAGACTTAAGGTTAGACTTCGAATATTGAAGGTGCTTTCAAGTATAATTAATAAAGAGATTGAGCGTATGTACTAATTTGATCTGTGGCTGACGGACAGGGAAGAAGAATTGTCCAGACGATCGAATTTATAATTAGTGTCGTGCCTTAGATTTCACGGGGCAGTCGAGAATAAAAACTTATCCATGGAACGAATGTTGTTATCACGATCGGCACCATGCGGACGTAAGGACGTCTCTTGTAAAGCGTACTACGAAAGAAGAAGTTTTGCTTTTCTTGCGTTACGAAGAAGTCAATGAACGAGGGATATAGTAGCTGAACTGGTTCGACGTATACCGAAGACTATATAGTATCCATAGCAAGTGGTAACGACTGACGGGAGGCAACACATGCGTGCTAATCAAGCCAAGGAAAATGAGGAATACCGTGCGTATTGACGTTGTCTCAGATTATAGAACACGACCACAAAGTATTCACGGCCCAACGATACAAGGACTCAACACGGATACTATGAACAAGGTAGAAGAGGAACGTATAAGTAGTGGGATAGAAATTTTCATTCATAGAACAACCGATAAGGAATACAGGTCGAGGAGAGCATGCGTTGAGAAGCAACATTAAAGCGTTGGTGAGACTGCAATAGCCCTAATTTTCGTGAATATTCGAACCTGGATGAAAATTAATTTTATGGGTGGATGAGAAATTTTTGCAATCACGATATGTACGAATTATTAAATGAAGATTTCGAATTGATATTACGCCTTTACGGTGCAGACGAGTGTATGTAAAAGTCATTAGTTTTTACGAAACCCATTATTTCGAATGGTCAAATTTTATGAGATATCAAAGGAGTAAGAGGTGGGAGACTTCGTGATGCTAAAGGTATCCCCCTGAAAAGGATTGATGCGGTTTGGTAAGAAAGGGAAGCTAAGTCTGAGGTTTATTGGACCTTTTTTTAGATTTTGAGGCGTATTGGGAAGTTAGCCTGCGAGTTAGCCTTGCCCCAAGCTTGCAGCAAATTCATAATGTGTTTCATATGTCTATGTTACGACCCTACCACACCGACTATCAGCATGTGATAGAGTACAACCAAGTGGACCTATGACCTGACTTGACCTATGTGGAGCAACCCGTGGAAATCATGGATAGAAAAGAACAAGTGCTGAGGAACAAGGTTTTCAAACTAATAAGGAATTGTGAGAAAATCAAGATGTGGAAGAATCCACCTGGAAGTTGAAAGAGTGAAACAAAGAAGGAGTAACCCCAGTGATTCCTAAACTGATTCCGGGACGGAATCCTTTTAAGGAGGGGAGACTGTAAGAACCCAAAATTTCGGTAGAATTAAAACTTTTCCTATTATGATGAAGTGCATTTACGAATAGTGATTTTGAGGATTAAGAAAATTTTTCATGCCACCTATGTACGAGACGTAGTGTGGATATTCCGAAGTTATACTAGTAATCTACGGAGTAAATAAGTGTATGTAAATGCGATCGGAATTCAGAAATTCCAAATTCTATTTTCGTGTAATATTTGACCGAGCAGTGAATTATATATCAGTAATATCAAGAAATGAGATATTTAATTTGAGGAATTGAGGAGTTAATATTTTGGAATTTTATTATAAGTGATTTGAGAATTTGGAACGAAAACCACTAAGGAAGTGAAACAAACGTTGTAGAAACCACTGAAACTTTACAACGAGATTAAGCGATCAAGCGAGCGAATCATGAATTGAGAATAGTAAATATTAGAAGTCCAAGGAAGGATATATTATGAGAGGAAAATGGAATTGAGAATAAAATCCTAGAGTTAAAGAAAATGAGAACAATTGAGAAACCGCGAGAATTTTTTTCTGAGATAAAGAGAAAATACAAAGAAAATTGGACACAACGATTGTTTGAGGTATTGGGCCACACTATTACAATGAAGTGCAACATATAAGTTGTAACATATTGATTTAGTAAATATACAAGAAGGGAAGCCCCTTGGTGCAAATAAGAAAAGGAAGGAAGGACTTGGAAACAATATGTATAAAGCAAGGGACTTGCTTGCAATTATGGATGGATAAAGGTAATCCAAATGAACCAATGAGGAGATGAAACCACATGTCAAGAAGATAAGATGCATCCAAGTGAAAATATCAAGCATTAATGATCACTTTATCACTTTAAACAAAACAAAACAAACACCAAATACTCCATTCTGCCCAGCAGGAAAGGAGCTCACTAAAACGGGCCTAGAGACTTCATTACTCAATGAAATTTTTTGTTCTTTATATGGTTAGAAAGCTGTGACGACTCTCTACAACTTTCATTCAGGAGCCTCGACCAGGAAACGAGTGAAAGGGCTTAGTTTTGGCTGATCTTTGGGGCGTGTTTTTCCAGTCAGGAAACTCACTTCCATGTTCTTGATTACTTTGGTGAGATTGAAGATGGTGAGCATAGAGTAAGGCTTCCCCAAGGTTAACCAAGCTTGTTTGAGATTGTAAGAACATCAAGAAGGTATAAAAACCCTAACCCCTCTTGGCCATGTAGTAATTGTGATGTTTAATGTTAGATCCATGGTTATTAGTGTGAATCTTGGACATATAAGTTATGGATGATGTAGACCTTAAGTTTAAGTATTGTAGTTGTGATTTTTAGGCTTGTGGTTAGTGTATGTATCTCCATGTATGTTATAAAGTATGATCTTGGTGATTTGGATGTTGGTTGTGATGTGGATGTAAGATTCTTGGTTGGTTTAGTGATATAAGCATGCTGAGTTTTTCCCAGGAACTTGTACTGTATTGTAGGAGGGTTTTGAACCCCAAACTCTTGTCCCCTGAAGTCCTAATGTATATTGTTGGAAAGGTATTTGAATGTAGTTTTCAGAAATATAAGGTTCATGACTAGGTGATGTATAGATTTTGAGTTATGGCCTGAGAAGTGAAATGTGTTTCTGGATTCCGGACTGCACTAAGTGGTCCCCTTGTGAACCTTGTTTGAACCCCTAAAAATTTATGTAGGATCATGGAAAAATTAGAGAAGCTAGTAAATGCAGTGGGGAAGGCTACCCAAAAGGAATTCGATTAAAATATGTATTTTTCAATTTCATAAAAATGTTGAAGTAAAATCCGCGCAAGTGAAAAACCACTTAGGGTATTAGTTTAAAGTAGTTTTAAGAATGTTCACTTGAGTTTCGAGTTTGAAGAATAGATTTGAGTCGAATGGGTAACGAAAGTGATAATGTGATGACATGATCATATGAGAGGGTTAGTGGTCACAAGTGGAGTCGTTAAGTTGGTCTTACGATTTTTTTTAAAACCTTATGATTAAGTAGCGTTGTTAAGGTACTAACGTACAAATATTGATTATGTATAGATTTCCATTCCACTTCGCGAACCGACCACCCCAACCTCACCAAGGCAAGTTTTCCAACCCTAAGTATTTATTTTCAAAAGACTATATTCTTGATTTTACCTATGCAAGTTTACTTTTCAAAACTTATATATAAGGATTTTCACTGTTGTGTTTATAGCTTCCAAACGTATTATATGCTTATGATTTACGAGATTATGTTGAAGTTTGAGATATATGCATATGTGTTTGTACACCCTTGAACTTAGAATGAAAGTGTTTTCTTCGGACAACGACTCTAACAATAGAGGTCGTAGCGGTCCAAATATACTATTGACCGGGGAGCGGTATATTGTTGTATCGTGATTAAATTGCGAAAACCCGAAGAGTCATTCGGGAAGTATCGTATACCTAAGTAATTATTATTTTTACGTTGTTAAAAATACTCCAAAATATCTATCTTGGATTAAAAGCTTATTTTAATTAAATAATTATTTTATTAATTGTTTATATTAAATCTCAAAATATTATTTATTAATTATCGTTCATTATTTTAAAGACAAAACTAATCCAAGATACCTTTAGCGTTTTCAAACTCGAACTCTTTCCCACCCAAAACATTTTCGAAAACCCCCGGTCAGGTTTTGCTTCTTGTACGTTTTTTCAAGAATTATCGGTCGACTGAGGTCGAACTTCAACTACTCGAATTTTCTATCAAAATGATTTTTGAAAAGAAAAGAAAAAGGGGACTCTGGCAGGTGTGGGAATCATTGACGAACGATTCCCGGGATGTGTAAGCGGCCGTGAGCCAGGCGGTCCATCAATTATTATTCCGGCCTAGGTGTTGCCGAAGGATGATTACGGATGTAGTTTTCATCGAGGGTGATTACGGATGTAGTTTTCACCCAAGGGTAGTTACGGATGTAGTTTCTATCCTTCTACTAGTAGAGAAGACCCGCGGATTATTGGACTTGGTTGTGGCGACTGATCATCGTCAATCCTTGTCAGGTTTTTATGTTTTCTTCCAGTCCCATCCTCCACTTTGGAAAAATTCTCAAACACTGCTTCTTGGGCCTAGGTGCCAAGTTACCGATAGTGTGGCTTTTGATAAGAAAAATATTGACATCGTGCAGTATCTAGAACTGCAAGATTTTCTATAAATATTGGCACGTGTTAGTGCACTCTTGCAATTATTTCAAAGAATGAAATGCTTTTGAATGAGAAACCTTCTAAGCTAATGGAAGGAAAGAGGTTTGCAATGATGTATTCCCTGTACAGTATTTTAACCGTAGAGTGTTTTGCCGAAAATGATATACTCATATGTATATACTTTAAAACTTGAGATATATTGAGATGGGAACCTTATAAAGGGTTCATATGTTATTCTTAAAGCTCCTTAGTGAGTATAGATGTTTTATTCAAACTCGGACATACACATTGTCCAATTATGTTTTGAAATATGAGATATATGCCTATATAGTTGGGAATGTTTTCGAAATAAACCAAATTATTATTTCACAAAATGGTGAACTTGCTGAGCATTATGTAGCTCATTCTTGCTTTATAAAAACTTTTCAGAAAGAGAAGAATTTGATCAGTTAACTCCACACCAGCAGAAGAGGAGTAGAAGATTTACCCCTGAGATGATTTAGTTCCTGATAAATACTACAGAGTAAGCCTGATAGGTTTTCAACTGTAATAGTAAGACTTGTCTTCAAGTGTAGTTGTATAAGTGGAAGTGCGTAAGATTCTGGATTGTACAGATGAATTGTAATATTTAGTGTTATTTTTTTTATTATCGTTTCTGAGGCTCTAACTTGTATGTGCGTAAGATTGAGGTCTGGATGGATGTATTGTTGAGTTGTAAAGTTAATATAGGTAGGATATTGTTGGATGGTGATGTGACGACCTGAATCTTTGACCTCGGATTTGGGGGCGTCACAGAAATGGTATCAGAGCGATAAGTTACAGTACTCAGAAACGAGAGTGTTGAGAGTTAAGTCTAAGTCGGAGAATGACATAAGAGATCGTAGTAAACTTATTATTGGAATACCAGAAGAGGTACCGGTGAGTAGAATAGAATGGAGTGTTTGTTGGAGGTATTATACTAGGGTCGATAGAATCCTTAGAGACCTTCAGAATGATGAATAGAGGTTTGAGAGTCGTACATGACCTATCATAAGTAATAATGTAGAAAGCAGAGCGAAATCTCAAGAGCAGCTGAGGTAGAGGCGATATTGCCAATATAATCGGATGACTAGGCTGGCATAAATTTTGTGGCCCATAGTCCTCCACAGTTTAGGAGGCGGCATTTTAAGAATCAAGAAGTTTAGACTTCCCTACATATTTAAGGGTACTTAGTACTTGGAATAATGAAAGTCTTTTACTTTGGCTATAAGATCCGATTTTCGATAAGTAATGGGTTTACCTGAAAGTTGGTCACTATGTCGTTGTGGATTTCATTACCCTTGATGGCGAATTTTACATGTGTTATACGAGAATGTTATCATAAGATGAGCGTGCTAGATAATTCCACGCATGATTCGAACGCTAGAGCATGGTAGTTCAACTTAGAGAACAAACAAGTGGGATTAACAAAGGGACTCAAGAGAAGTTGAATATGGTTGCAACGAGCGATACAGTGATCTCAGAGTCTACCAAAAGAAAAGACCAACGGGTCTAGAGTGGGATCCTTTGATAGAGATGTTAGCAGGGACTACGCATATATGTATTTTAGACCTCAATATTTTTGGTATATGTTCACATACACACACCCGCCACTGAACCTATGGACTGCACTGAGATCCCTGAGAGATCTCTTTGATCTGTTCCCAGGGGGAACTGGCCACTTGTGATTCATGTTGGAAGGCATGAAGTAGGACCCTATGGACTTAGCAGGTGTCCCCGAAATGATGTGAAGTTTGGTCTTCAAGATAAAGCACGGAAATGACATATATATTTGTGAAACCCCAACTCGATAAATGACTTTAAGATGATGATTGAGAGACACACTAGTTGGTGTCTTGTATTACGAAGACGAAGAGATGGAGTTACCCTCATAGTGGTGATAATGAGATGCACGAATGATTATTAACTTATTTTGGTAACTACCGGCAGGTGCACTACTTCATTTTAAACTTTTCATTAACCATGTTACCTCGATTAGTTTATATCAGGTAATCCTTCTAGCTTTCTACTTCAAATTTGTGGAATAACAACCAGTGATATACTCTCCCTAAATCAGGACTTATCCGAAGTAATTTTATTTGACCCATGAACATTCTATTCAAAAATTTATGATGACCTTGTTCGGCTCAGGCCTATTTACACTTTCTTTCAATTATCCAAGGAATATTCCACGAATACTTCCTTAATTATTCGACGAATATTACTTAACGAATATTGATGTTTGATTGCTTCTTTCATACTTGCACTCTTTAGTTGAGCTCATAAATATTTAACAAATTACAGAGGACATGGATGATCTAATGTCCAGACATCCTTCATGAATTCTTTTCTTCTATTCAAGATGAGATTGTACATCGTACATTGAAATCATAGTAAGGATATCATTTTGATATTGATATTCTGAATTTAATTCTACTGTAGGATCTGATAAAGCATGTGTACGGAGGCACCCTTGGGTGGACCGTTTCACTGGTAAGTAATATTTGATGAGAGGTTATCGATTGTTCCGATACCTAGAACATTCTCTTCAGATTTTATAGTTTTCTTTTTTAAACTTAATAACTTCTTATTTCCATTCATTGTCCGAGTAGCCTAAAGTTCTTCAGTGGCTACGATGTTGAAATTCCGTTCTAGCCAATTGAAACTGGCTAGTCGATATGTCAATATGAATGACTAGTTGATTGTTCTAACTAGTCAAAATTGTAATGTTGTGAAGAACACCTAGCTAATTGTCCTAGCTAGTGGTGATGTCTCAAACAGGTGAACTAGCAAATTTTGTCTAGCTAGTTGCTAGTGTTTCTTGAAAAGGACTAGTTATTGTTTCACTGGTCCAACTCCCAATTTAATTCATTCAGAAATTCCTCAATGCATTTTGCATGTGGTAAAGTATGATAATGAAAGTTTTGACGAATGACTTGATTGAGACCTAGTGAGGTCGTCCACTCAACTTGAATTCTACCCATCTTTGTATCAGACTTTATGTCACTTGAATATTCTGTTATTTCATTCATATAATGAAGATTCATTTGAAACCATAGATTACTTGAATGATAAACTGCTTCATTTTTATCATCACATAGTAGAATTTCTTTCGATCGGTTGACCTTTTTCAATGGGACTTTTTAGATCCTCTATTTTTCAAGAGGAAAAGTATTCCCCAGATGTAAGAATTGTATAAAGACCGTCTTTATGACTTTTGTATCCAACAATCATTGCCCTCATGCAACATTCTCTATGATATCACATTACCAAATTTTCAGGACATGAAGGAATAAACCTTGTTGTATTCTTTTTGTCCATCCTTACATCTCCGAAAATCGAGACTCCTAGTATTTGGAACCATCAACATTCTTGGAACATCCAATGTGGAATTCTTATTGAAATTATCTATTGGACCTTGTTATTTTAAAACCATTCCTTTCAAAAGTCATTACTCTAGGGTGAATGGGAGGTACAATTGTGAACCGTTGCACCAATATGAGATCAAAAACCAAATGTTGTAATTGTGTAGCCAGAGCGTTATGCCGAGTAATTATTTAAAGTAGGAATAACATGTCGGGGCATACCACGGGACCTTTAATATTAGTGTGAGGAAGGTTATAAGAAATGATGAGGTGGTTGGGAGTACGCTCCTACCAACCGTTGTCAGGATGTGATATTAATGAATTCTGGAGTTACCAAGCCTTTTCCTGATCCGAGAAATGCAAATCGATTACGATGTAAGAGATATCCTTAGAGGAAACTAACATGGAAGTGAGATGGACAAGAAAGGAAGAAATATCGTGGCAAGAATGTGAAGCTTTACTTAGTTTAAAGGGATTGATGCATATAGAGAGACATAAAGTTTAAAAGGCCCATAATAGCAAATGGATGCATGTATATATGCCAATGATCCTTCGAGATTACCACCTAATCAACTTTATTGGGAATCGCAGCAGCATACAGGCCTCAGGCTGATTGGCGCCAATTGTGAAAGAGGACGAGCGTATGACATCTTACCTATACCATCGAGAACTGAAACCCTTATTGGAAATGGAGGAATTATTGACTAGTTAAAGTGCGTAGTTGTTTTTCAAAGATAAGGTTAAAGAGAAGGTTTCACCAACTCTAGATCGACCTCTGTACTGCACCAAAGTTGGCATTTCACATTAATGTAAACATTATAAATTCTGGTAGTATCATGTGGATTGACTAGTGAGTCAGAAGCCCTTGTGGGTTAATAAATAAAGTTTTAAGAATGATATGAGAGATTAGTAACAACCTCGTTGTTAGCTATACTTTATAATGAGAAGAGGACTTTGAGAGTCACGATGATGCGTCTTTCAAGAGTTTAAGAGGTGTGCTGATGCAGTAGAAAGGGGATGATAGCCTATACTTCTAAACAACATAAAGGTTACGGGATGGGATATACTAACCGTGAGTCTGGGATTAGTCATGATGGCGTTCACGCATAAAACTGAGACGTTAACTTTATGAGAAAAGTGTGAAAGTTTTCCACAAGTGCCATAAGTATATCTTCATTTTAGAACTAAACATAAGAAAGAGAAGGTGACGAAAGGGAGCAGGGAGTATAATGGAGAAATTTGTTATTTCCCAGGAAAGGCCAGTGTGGTGGCCGATACCTATAGAGGGGATTATTCAAAATTGGAATTCAGTCAGTATTGACCAAGAAAATAGAGTATATACAATAAAGAAGAATGTTAGAGGAAAATGACTAAATTATGGGGAAGGACAAAGATGTACAGAGAATTATGAGAATGTTTGGCAAACGGATATGAAGAATTGTATTGGCAAGCTATTAAGTACAAACGCAACATGTCAAAAACAAAATGATAGAGATCTAGTGGATCAATTCCGCCCGTAGAAAATCTTGAACGTGGACAGAATTATAATGAATTTCATGAGTAGGTCGCCGAAGACCGAGCCAAGAGATGGCCCTAGTTGATTTATAATTGCTGGACCAAGTGATTTACCTACGAGAGACTTTCCATTTAGAAGATTATCGATTTATATACGGAAGAGATGGTGGTGCAATATAAAACTTCTGCAGTGATTACGTCAGATAGAGACTTAAGGTTAGACTTCGAATATTGAAGGTGCTTTCAAGTATAATTAATAAAGAGATTGAGCGTATGTACTAATTTGATCTGTGGCTGACGGACAGGGAAGAAGAATTGTCCAGACGATCGAATTTATAATTAGTGTCGTGCCTTAGATTTCACGGGGCAGTCGAGAATAAAAACTTATCCATGGAACGAATGTTGTTATCACGATCGGCACCATGCGGACGTAAGGACGTCTCTTGTAAAGCGTACTACGAAAGAAGAAGTTTTGCTTTTCTTGCGTTACGAAGAAGTCAATGAACGAGGGATATAGTAGCTGAACTGGTTCGACGTATACCGAAGACTATATAGTATCCATAGCAAGTGGTAACGACTGACGGGAGGCAACACATGCGTGCTAATCAAGCCAAGGAAAATGAGGAATACCGTGCGTATTGACGTTGTCTCAGATTATAGAACACGACCACAAAGTATTCACGGCCCAACGATACAAGGACTCAACACGGATACTATGAACAAGGTAGAAGAGGAACGTATAAGTAGTGGGATAGAAATTTTCATTCATAGAACAACCGATAAGGAATACAGGTCGAGGAGAGCATGCGTTGAGAAGCAACATTAAAGCGTTGGTGAGACTGCAATAGCCCTAATTTTCGTGAATATTCGAACCTGGATGAAAATTAATTTTATGGGTGGATGAGAAATTTTTGCAATCACGATATGTACGAATTATTAAATGAAGATTTCGAATTGATATTACGCCTTTACGGTGCAGACGAGTGTATGTAAAAGTCATTAGTTTTTATGAAACCCATTATTTCGAATGGTCAAATTTTATGAGATATCAAAGGAGTAAGAGGTGGGAGACTTCGTGATGCTAAAGGTATCCCCCTGAAAAGGATTGATGCGGTTTGGTAAGAAAGGGAAGCTAAGTCTGAGGTTTATTGGACCTTTTTTTAGATTTTGAGGCGTATTGGGAAGTTAGCCTGCGAGTTAGCCTTGCCCCAAGCTTGTAGCAAATTCATAATGTGTTTCATATGTCTATGTTACGACCCTACCACACCGACTATCAGCATGTGATAGAGTACAACCAAGTGGACCTATGACCCGACTTGACCTATGTGGAGCAACCCGTGGAAATCATGGATAGAAAAGAACAAGTGCTGAGGAACAAGGTTTTCAAACTAATAAGGAATTGTGAGAAAATCAAGATGTGGAAGAATCCACCTGGAAGTTGAAAGAGTGAAACAAAGAAGGAGTAACCCCAGTGATTCCTAAACTGATTCCGGGACGGAATCCTTTTAAGGAGGGGAGATTGTAAGAACCCAAAATTTCGGTAGAATTAAAACTTTTCCTATTATGATGAAGTGCATCAACGAATAGTGATTTTGAGGATTAAGAAAATTTTTCATGCCACCTATGTACGAGACGTAGTGTGGATATTCCGAAGTTATACTAGTAATCTACGGAGTAAATAAGTGTATGTAAATGCGATCGGAATTCAGAAATTCCAAATTCTATTTTCGTGTAATATTTGACCGAGCAGTGAATTATATATTAGTAATATCAAGAAATGAGATATTTAATTTGAGGAATTGAGGAGTTAATATTTTGGAATTTTATTACAAGTTATTTGAGAATTTGGAACGAAAACCACTGAGGAAGTGAAACAAACGTTCTAGAAACCACTGAAACTTTACAACGAGATTAAGCGATCAAGCGAGCGAATCATGAATTGAGAATAGTAAATATTATTAGTCCAAGGAAGGATATATTATGAGAGGAAAATGGAATTGAGAATAAAATCCTAGAGTTAAAGAAAATGAGAACAATTGAGAAACCGCGAGAATTTTTTTCTGAGATAAAGAGAAAATACAAAGAAAATTGGACACAACGATTGTTTGAGGTATTGGGCCACACTATTACAATGAAGTGCAACATATAAGTTGTAACATATTGATTTAGTAAATATACAAGAAGGGAAGCCCCTTGGTGCAAATAAGAAAAGGAAGGAAGGACTTGGAAACAATATGTATAAAGGAAGGGACTTGCTTGCAATTATGGATGGATAAAGGTAATCCAAATGAACCAATGAGGAGATGAAACCACATGGCAAGAAGATAAGATGCATCCAAGTGAAAATATCAAGCATTATTGATCACTTTATCACTTTAAACAAAACAAAACAAACACCAAATACTCCATTCTGCCCAGCAGGAAAGGAGCTCACTAAAACGGGCCTAGAGACTTCATTACTCAATGAAATTTTTTTTCTTTATATGGTTAGAAAGCTGTGAAGACGCTCTACAACTTTAATTCAGGAGCCTCGACCAGGAAACGAGTGAAAGGGCTTCGTTTTGGCTGATCTTTGGGGCATGTTTTTCCAGTCAGGAAACTCACTTCCATGTTCTTGATTTCTTTGGTGAGATTGAAGATGGTGAGCATAGAGTAAGGCTTCCCCAAGGTTAACCAAACTTGTTTGAGATTGTAAGAACATCAAGAAGGTATAAAAACCCTAACCCCTCTTGGCCATGTAGTAATTGTGATGTTTAATGTTAGATCCATGGTTATTAGTGTGAATCTTGGACATATAAGTTATGGATGATGTAGACCTTAAGTTTAAGTGTTGTGGTTGTGATTTTTAGGCTTGTGGTTAGTGTATGTATCTCAATGTATGTTATAAAGTATGATCTTGGTGATTTAGATGTTGGTTGTGATGTGAATGTAAGATTCTTGGTTGGTTTAGTGATATAAGCATGCTGAGTTTTTCCCAGGAACTTGTACTGTCTTGTAGGAGGGTTTTGTACCCCCAAATCTTGTCCCCTGAAGTCCTAATGTATATTGTTGGAAAGGTATTTGAATGTAGTTTCCAGAAATATAAGGTTCATGACTAGGTGATGTATAGATTTTGAGTTATGGCCTGAGAAGTGAAATGTGTTTCTGGATTCCGGACTGCACTAAGTGGTCCCCTTGTGAACCTTGTTTGAACCCCTAAAAATTTATGTAGGATCATGGAAAAATTAGAGAAGCTAGTAAATGCAGTGGGGAAGGCTACCCAAAAAGAATTGGATTAAAATATGTATTTTTCAATTTTATAAAAATGTTGAAGTAAAATCCGCGCAAGTGAAAAACCACTTAGGGGATTAGTTTAAAGTAGTTTTAAGAATGTTCACTTGAGTTTCGAGTTTGAGGAATAGATTTGAGTCGAATGGGTAACGAAAGTGATAATGTGATGACATGATCATATGAGAGGGTTAGTGGTCACAAGTGGAGTCGTTAAGTTGGTCTTACGATTTTTTTTTAAAACCTTATGATTTAGTAGCGTTGTTAAGGTACTAACGTACAAATATTGATTATGTATAGATTTCCATTCCACTTCGCGAGCCGACCACCCCAACCTCACCAAGGCAAGTTTTCCAACCCTAAGTATTTATTTTCAAAAGACTATATTCTTGATTTTACCTATGCAAGTTTACTTTTCAAAACTTATATATAAGGATTTTCACTGTTGTGTAGCTTCCAAACGTATTATATGCTTATGCTTTACGAGATTATGTTGAAGTTTGAGATATATGCATATGTGTTTGTACACCCTTGAACTTAGAATGAAAGTGTTTTCTTCGGACAACGACTCTAACAATAGAGGTCGTAGCGGTCCAAATATACTATTGACCGGGGAGCGGTATATTGTTGTATCGTGATTAAATTGCGAAAACCCGAAGAGTCATTCGGAAAGTATCGTATACCTAAGTAATTATTATTTTTACGTTGTTAAAAATACTCAAAAATATCTATCTTGGATTAAAAGCTTATTTTAATTAAATAATTATTTTATTAATTGTTTATATTAAATCTCAAAATATTATTTATTAATTATCGTTCATTATTTTAAAGGGTTAATTGGCTTATTCATCATTGAACTGAACCTCAACTTGCAAGTGGATAATTGAACTCAAAAAGTTTGCAGTCAACTCATTATACTAATTAAAACTTGCAATCTCATAACTGCCGTTAACTTATTTAACGGGACTGACGGAAAAATGACGTGGCAAGCTGACGTGGCAAGAATTTTAATGGGTAAAATGGCTAATTCATAACTGAACTGATCATCAACTTGCAGATGGATAATTGAACTCAAAAAGGTTGCAATCAACTCATCAATTAGTGTTATAAAAATATTCTAAACAATAATATATAAAAATATATGATGGAACGATATTTTTTACTTATATTTAGTGTTATAAAAATATTCTAAACAACTAACTTATTAAACTAGCTCTTTAGCCTGTGCAAAGAACGTAAATGTGCACCCTCCAAATTTTAATTATTTATTGATTTTCAAAAATATATATAATATATCAGTATGTTGTACGAGATAGTTAATATTTGTAATATTCATCTTGTGAAGCTAATCATTGGCCATATATAAATTTTATATATTTTTTACTTATTAAATATAATGTATAAATTTTTTTCCAATATTTGAGTTTAGATAATATGGAGTACAAGAGATTTACGTATTATATATATCTGTGTGTCTGAGAAAGAGAGAGATGGATGAATTTCTCACAATTTTATACCACCTAAAATCTAATTTTGTGATCACCTTTTGTGCTTGTAATTAATTCGGTTAATCGCAAATTAAACTTTTTTTGTCTAAGACACAAGTAGACATATAAGTCATATGAACATGTTTGTTCAAGTACAAATTGTAATATAAAAATATTGAAATACTATTAAATAATGAGATATGTGTGTGTTTTAATGTGTAATTTCAGTTATCTAGTTGCAAATCTTTTGAGTTCAATTACCTATTTGCAAGTTGAGGGTCAGTTCAGTTATGAATTAGCCATTTTATCCCTTACCTGTACAAAATTAACGGACCTCCGTTAAAAGTCAACGAAAGTTAACGGTCGTGCAAGTTTTTAATAGTTTAATTATGAGATTGCAAGGTTTAATTAGTTTAATGACGTTAATGCAAGTTTTTTGAGTTCGATTACCCAACTGCAAGTTGAGCACGAGTTCAGTTATGAAATAGCCAATTAACCCTTATTTTAAAGACAAAACTAATCCAAGATACCTTTAGCGTTTTCAAACTCGAACTCTTTCCCACCCAAAACATTTTCGAAAACCCCCGGTCAGGTTTTGCTTCTTGTACGTTTTTTCAAGAATTATCGGTCGACTGAGGTCGAACTTCAACTACTCGAATTTTCTATCAAAATAATTTTTGAAAAGAAAAGAAAAAGGGGACTCTGGCAGGTGTGGGAATCGTTGACGAACGATTCCCGGGATGTGTAAGCGGTCGTGAGCCAGGCGGTCCATCAATTATTATTCCGGCCGAGGTGTTGCCGAAGGATGATTACGGATGTAGTTTTCATCGAGGGTGATTACGGATGTAGTTTTCACCTAAGGGTAGTTACGGATGTAGTTTCTATCCTTCTATTAGTAGAGAAGACCCGCGGATTGTTGGACTTGGTTGTGGCGACTGATCATCGTCAATCCTTGTCAGGTTTTTATGTTTTCTTCCAGTCACATCCTCCACTTTGGAAAAATTCTCAAACACTGCTTCTTGGGCCTAGGTGCCAAGTTACCGATAGTGTGGCTTTTGATAAGAAAAATATTGACATCGTGCAGTATCTAGAACTGCAAGATTTTCTATAAAGATTGGCACGTGTTAGTGCACTCTTGCAATTATTTCAAAGAATGAAATGCTTTTGAATGAGAAACCTTCTAAGCTAATGGAAGGAAAGAGGTTTGCAATGATGTATTCCCTGTACAGTATGTTAACCGTAGAGTGTTTTGCCGAAAATGATATACTCATATGTATATACTTTAAAACTTGAGATATATTGAGATGGGAACCTTATAAAGGGTTCATATGTTATTCTTAAAGCTCCTTAGTGAGTATAGATGTTTTATTCAAACTCGGACATACACAATGTCCAATTATGTTTTGAAATCTGAGATATATGCCTATATAGTTGGGAATGTTTTCGAAATAAACCACATTATTATTTTACAAAATGGTGAACTTGCTGAGCATTATGTAGCTCATTCTTGCTTTATAAAAACTTTTCAGAAAGAGAAGAATTTGATCAGTTAACTCTGCACCAGCAAAAGAGGAGTAGAAGATTTACCCCTGAGATGATTTAGTTCCTGATAAATACTACAGAGTAAGCCTGATAGGTTTTCAACTGTAATAGTAAGACTTGTCTTCAAGTGTAGTTGTATAAGTGGAAGTGCGTAAGATTCTGGATTGTACAGATGAATTGTAATATTTAGTGTTATTTTTTTTATTATCGTTTCTGAGGCTCTAACTTGTATGTGCGTAAGATTGAGGTCTGGATGGATGTATTGTTGAGTTGTAAAGTTAATACAGGTAGGATATGGTTGGATGGTGATGTGACGACCTGAATCTTTGACCTCGGATTTGGGGGCGTCACATTATCCGTATCCGAAATAAAGCGGATATTATCCGTATCTGAATCCGGAGTATCCGAATCCGAAATGGAATATATATAATATTTAAATTATATAATTTAAGATTTTTTTCTATTAGCATGTAGTGTTTATGTGTGTTTATTAATTAAATAATACATTTATACAAATTTTATATAATTGTAACAATATTATAGACATATATAAAAATTTCATTTGAGTTTAATATTTTAAAGATAATTAAATTAGATATTTAGTACGGTGTTTACAGTTTTATTTTTTCTAAATGAAAAAAATTTTGTTTTGAAATCATCAATACGCGTCAAAAAAATCTGAAAAATCTGATATCCGTCCGAAATATCTGCATTTGTATCCGATAAAAAGCGGATATTATCCGTATCCGAAACAAAGCGGATATTATCCGTATCTGAATCCGACAATTTCGGATACGGATACGGATATAGGCATATCTGTATCCGAATTATCCGTTTGACAGCCCTATTTTGAGCAGTTGAACTATAAAAGTAGTGTATTTTGATCATTTTTTCAAATTTTATTCGATTTATAAAATCTACTTATATTTTGTTATGATTATCAAAATATATTTTTTTATTTGAAACAATTTCTACCTAGACCAAACTTAACCTTATCAACGTTAATTAAGGAAACTGCAACTCTGTTTTAGAATGTCCAACACCTGGGAAAAAACTCATCAACCAAAACCCCTCTTCACCTCAAACAGCTCCACAGGCACTTAATGTTTAACAAGTTTATATCCAAAATATCACCTTTTTACAAAAAAAAATTCAATTTTCAAATGGAGGACCACTACCTAATTGATCCCCAAATATATCATCCTTACACCTAAACTCTGAGGAGAGGGGCACCGTTTCAATTGTTCACCACAATTTACAACCTAAAGAAAACAAGATTTAATCCTTATAACAAGATTTCCCGAACAAACTTAGTCTTAGCAGAGTCACCCAAAGCTCCTAGTTGCAAGGAAAATACCATCTCAAGCTTTGTGTATATTCAACCTCAAGTTCAGTGCATGTACAATAAATGGCACAAATATTTCTCTCAAAGTAAAACTAAACACATTACAGTAATTTACTTTCAAACCACCCAAACTCACTATATCCTAATCAGTAGCCAAATTATATCACACCTACTGTATATCACACCAGCCAATACAAACAAAAATCTCCATTTCAAAACATTTGCCTACACTACTCAAATTATTAGGCACTACCCGCTTCTGGGCATGAACAACTTCATGTAGCTCACATCTATGTACATACAATTTTTTATGCCACCGCTGAAAGCATGAAACTTTCTACACTGTCATACTCCCCTTTTATGTTTATTTGAGAGTGAGATCATGCTGCCTTTATATCTTTTACCATTTCTTCAATGATATCTTCAACAACCCAACATTCGATTTCTTTTCCCACAACATCAACATTATCATTTACCAATACTGACCATGGAGTCCACTGTAAATCTCGAGCCACCATACCTTCAAGAGAATAATAGGATCTGTCTGCCGGAGGGTAGATATGCTTACACATGATATCCCATACATGACTCAGTAACTCCCTTCCATGTGGAGATCGCGGACCGGAACCAATCGCAGTTTTCCTAAATTTGGTTGTTGTCAAAGGTGGTCCAAGTATAGTTGAAAGTGTTTCGTTCAACAAGTCAAGTAGCAACCTGTGATCCACCTTGTCCATCTGATGCATAGCCTCTTCATTGTCTTTGGTTCTTTTTGTGTAAGCATCTTCTACTTCTTTGTATATACTGTCAGTGATAGGCTTTGAAAATGGGTCCCTTCTCGATAAAGATTTATCAGCTGAACCATCATATAAACCAGAAGCAACAAGCAGATCTCTTACATATGCTTCTGATTTGTCATCCAACTCTACCATCACTTCCTCCGATCGTTGTTCTTCGATCATCATCTCCTCGGAATCAGAGGCATCAAGTTGATTGAGTTTCCTCCGAAGCTCTGCATGATCAGTTACCAAAAATTACAATCAATTTTTTATAAACAACTTTGAAGCTAGGTAGCTTAGTATGCACAGTTGGATTAATTTCACAATATAGTATAAACATGTAATAACGAAATTTTGCCCAATTTGTATCAAGAGAGCCTGTCTGATGTTAATCGAAAATAGGTAAAACCGGTGTCAAAACATGGCTAACTAAACCATAACTCATCAGTGACTATATTCTAATCTTAAGAAAGCCAACACCTTGAGTAACCAAATGATATAAAGAAGATCTTCATTTCAAAAAAACAAGAAACAAAATTAAGACGATGATCAGTTCTTCTGTGTAATAAAGGAGGACCATAAAATCTAATGTAGTCTTCAAAACATAATATCTTCTTATAGTTGATCTCAATGTTCCGACTTTATTTATATATGACAACAATTTCTGGAGCGTACAAACAGGAACAAACGGGACGCTTCCAAAATACGAAAAGCATAGGAGTAGAATAATGTTACTAATCTTATGATTTCTTTCAAGGATCAGAAAGCCAGTAAAAGGAAAGAAATAGTAAATTATCTTCAATACTTACCATTTAGATTAGAGGTGATTTCCCTAAAGGCGAGTGGCATCATATTTTCCTCTAAAGGATGTAGATCCGATGGTGTTGGGCTGCAGTATTCTTCTGCTGGCCTCCAAGATTCCTCAAAGCCACTGCTGCAAATTGATGCAGGGCTTGGTGGAACCTCGGTGAAGTTCTCCTTCATTTACAAGGGAAATCATCATCAAAAACCAACCCTGCATACAGTATACTATATTTCATGTTGCAAAGAAAGGGCATAAATAAAACTTACATGCCGGTCACATAAATTCATCATGACTGTTGGCCCACTCGTAATATCATTCAAAGAAGAAGGCGGATATGTAAATTTCTCTGGAGATTGAATCTTTCTGCTAAACAGTTTCCCTCTCATGGAGAAACCATATTTTAAGCTCGAAACTTTATCCTTAAGGTTGAACTTCTCTTTCTTCTGTTTTTTCACCTTTACCGCTGAACGCTCAATAACTTCATGCTTCCTCCTGATCTGGGCACCAGTTAGTATATGGCGGTCCTCAAGTAGAAGCTTTCCAAATGATGTTCCTGATACAGGGGCCGATAATGATCTAATGAGATTCCTAGGGGATAGGTCCTTGTGGATCACTATGTCATCATCAGGCTCGTGTCTGAATGATCTGCTTTGCATATCTTGTTCAAATTTTAGCCTGCCCCAGTAGTTCATCTGGTTTCCAGAATTCAAAGTTTCCTGTGATTTCTGGAGTCCGTCTCTTTCGTAACTTAGCATAGATAAATTGGAGCTGTTGTGATCAACCATGGAGATATTTGGATGAGTTTCTCCCTTCAGAACATTCCTCAGCCTCTCTGACAAAAAATTTCTGGTATCTCTGCTAATGAACTCTGGGGAATCAATTCTGTTGTACTGAAGCTCACTTCTATAAGATCTTGTAGATTCTGATCGGATTAAAGTCACTCCAAGATCCCTTGCAACACTTTCTCTAACTTGCTTCGCAATACGTTGAGCTATTTTTTTGGGATCTGATGGCTTTTCGCTATTTCGAGTCTCTATCCAACCTTCGCCATCTGTAGTATCCCTATTACTAATTTTTCCTTGCAACTCATGCTTTAGCCTATCCTTTACCTCCTCGAGAAAATCTTCCATACTATCCCTCTCCTCTGTATTTCTTGAAGATCTGTCCCAGTACTCTTCACAATCATTGACACTATCAACGCCTGGCCTCAGGATCACAATATTCATGGGAACAGAAGAATTGTCAGATTTTGGGTCCGGAACTGCTACGGATGACCATTCGCATGCCCCACTTTGCCTTCTGTTGTTCGAAGAAAGTGAATCCTTTTTTCCAGAAAGATTTATTTTATCTCCATAATTTTGCAAGTAACCAGACTTATGTTGTCTTCCTTTTACACAGTTCTCAAGTTCCGTTATATTCTCGCTTGTTCTAATCATCCTCCCAGAATTTGTATATGGGACCACATTTTCACTAGTGAGATTTACTTGAACCATGCACTGGCTAGTTGGGTTTTCAGTATCAACAACCTGGGCACATTCTTTAAACCTTGTTGACTGCCATGCTGAAAAATCTCTTTTAAATTTCTGCAATTCCTCCTCTTGAGGATGCTCACGACGTCTATTTTCATTCAACTTCATGTTTTCACTCCACTCATCACTACCTCTCGTGCTCTCATATTGACAAGAATCAAATGCTGTATGTGGACAAGTTTTTGAGGGGAAGAGCTCCTCGCCTGAAGATGACCCACTTTTCTTCAGTTTTTGTTTCAGAAAATTCTTTTTAGGGTTGTCTTTCATTTTATCGACCTGCTGCCCTACTGGATTTCCATCTAATGGCAGCATATCCACTCCCATTAAACGTGCCACAACACTCAGTGCACTGACTTTGCTCTTTGTCCTTTTTGTTATATCCTCGTTGATCAACTTCTTCATCGGAGCTTCAGTTGGAAAGCAGTTCTTCTCGGACCAGATATGAGCTTCTTGATATGCGTACTGTTATCAAACCGATTATGTGTCAAAACGTCACACACATGGTAGCCATAGGATTATACAAGCATATTTTATATAGCATTACTAGAAAGTCATGAAATTGGGACTCAAATTCAATAGATTCTGTACAGGCATTGAGTAGAAAAGGTATGGGAAACCTTAGGGAACTGAGTACTAGTTTCCTAAAGAAGGGGATAATTATCCAAGAGTTCATCAGTATAGAGAATCATAACATTTAAAACTGATTCATACAAAATTATGAAGCTCCACTGTTCTGCACTAACCCTAATAAATCACAAGTACATAAAAAATCCAGCCTAAAAATCTAATGTAGATCCCTCCTAAAATTTTAACAGAAGGAGGTAGGTCATTTATCTACTTCCTGAAATCTGAACTTACAATTTGTAATAGATAATAGGCTCCAGGTTTCATATGATAATACATAAAGCTAACTCCTATGCCTTCCCAGTTTATAAGACAATGCCAATCAGGAAAATGGATAGGTCCTTTAATTATGATGATTAAACAACAAGGGTAAGAATACCAAAGAACAAGCTACAAGTCTCCAACAGGGTAATTGTGATGCCATTACCATGTTATTGTCTACTCCAGCATCACCGTAGCTCTGGCAAATTTCCACCGGAAACTCTAAGCTGTTCCGAGGAGCCTCCATGCCAGCTGTATGGTTGATTGTATTTTATTGGTACGGAAAATTAAAATCCATAAGCAATTAAATTTAATACAATTTACATGTAGAAGATATAACTTGATCCACTAACATAATTGACATGTTCATTTCTGTGACTGGTGTTGACAATGTTCCAAAGGGATGCAACTCTATCACTAGTTCATTATAACTGTATATTTTCTGGCTTCCTATATTGGACCAAAAAATTCTGAATACCCAATAATCTAGTTCCTCTTCCAATAAAGTAATCTGAAAGGATACACTATCGGATAAAAGTTTTAGAACCATAATAATCACATAAATAAGTAGTTTCTCTGAGTTTACTACAGGATTTAAGAAAAAACAGTTTCAATGAATTTGGGTAAATATTTCTTGGAGAGGTTCAGTTCATCTATTGAAAAGCATTGATGCAATACTTTCATTCCTTCTCATGTAGTACTAGTAGGCAAGGAACAAATTCTATGTAATTCTTTTTTTTTTCCTGTGATGTTGATGGACCTACAGATTGAAGTTACTTACCGCCAACATGACTCTTTTGTGTAAAATATTTTCTAGCCATCCTCTCCTGATTTTGATCAAATGTATGTAACCAGTCTCCCATCGCAGCAGTGATACCACTCAGAATTTGTGAAAACGTTATCAGCACAGCTCTCTGTTGGCCCCATGACACCTAAATAAATTGTATGTCATCCACAAAGATATTTGCGATTCACACAGCCCAAGAAGCCAGCAATGCGTCAACAATGAAAGATATGATCTGATACTGCGCGTAGAAGCCAGCAATCCGGCAACAATGAAAAGATATGATCTGATACTGCACCATACACGAAAACATTAGAATGGCAGGCTCTGAGAGGAACACATTAGGCTAAAGTGAGCACAAAATGATATTTTAATAAAGAAATTTAAGAATTATTCAAAAAACATATTATTGATCAGGCCAGATTAAATCTGCCATAAACATTGACATTACAAAGTTCTTATTTTCTAGTTTAAAGAAAACTATGCGTCTCTATCTATGGCATTTTTCACTACTGAAAGCTACATCCTCAACATATTCAGGTATTCAGTTGCCTAGTGAATTCGATGGGACTTGCCCAACTGTCACCTTCTGGCAAAAAAAAAAAAAAAGGCTCCCGAAACACTAAGATTCCAATAATATTAAGATTAAAACATACTCCTACAGTCCTACGTAGTTATTATACAGCTGTAGATTACTTATTTGCTTCTTTGATTGTTAAATCGCGACCTACACCAATATCTACCTTTATTCAACAATCAGAAGAATGCAGCACAACAAAAATCATAACTAATACATATGTATAATCAGGCAATTATACTTAAGATTTCAGATATATAATTAAGTTGGTAGCCTTTTATGATGGAAGTAAAATAAAGTGGCCAACATTTTAGCAATCCTACACAAATAATAAGCCAAGAATTGATGAATATACTGGATCTCACAAATGGGTCAAAAATAAAAGATAAAAGCTTGACATTGCAAAGTTGAAAGAATCATCATAGGTTAGTAGTAGTAGCATATATATATACCTTAATTAAGCAGCAAGACAAGTTGAATGTTGATCTGGTGGGAGAAGAAATTAAGATTCAAAGTTGAAGAGGTTAGAGAGGAAGAGAATAGAATGATTGTAGTTGTAAAGTAAATGATAAAAGGATGATGATGATGAAAGAATGTGATGCAGAAGGAAAAAGTCTTGGCTTTTTAAGTATGAAAGAGAAAAATAAGAAGAAAAGAAAACAACTCCTATGTGGCTGGAATGACAGGGAAGTTGATTAACTAATTCATGGAATCTAGTACTGGTAGTAGATGATGATGGACCATGCTATAACAACCCCCCCCCCCCCCCCCCCCCCCCCCCTTGCTTTGCTTTTCTTTTCTCTCCCGGAGTACTTTTTTTGACAAGTAAATGCCTCAATCATCCCCTCCATGTTTTGCATGTTAATTAGGGCTGAAAACGAATCCGAGTAATCCGGGTTCGAATTCGGATTCGATTCGTTAAAAACGAATATCATTCATATTAGTACAATAAATGAGCGTATTCGAATCTTATTTTATAATTCGAACAAATATCGAGTCGAATCTCACCACTTCGGTATTCGTTCTTTTTCATACAGAATAACTCGAATAATTTTAGAGTACTCGATAATGTACGTATTCGATTAAAATTCGTAAGTTATGTATGTATTATATATTGTATATGAAATATATATATTAAAGTAATGTTCTACAAATTAACATATTTTGGTATTTTGTAAATAATTATTCCGATATGCTTAATTTTTTAAAATTATTTTGAACGAATTCGAATTCGAATATCGAAAAACGAGTAGCTCGGTACTCAATCGAGTCGAACCGAATCAAATATGAACATTTATATTCGAATTCGAGTCGAATCTGAGCAAAATATAAACATGTTAATTCGAATCCGGATCGAATCCGAACGAATAATTATAAATTCGAGCCGAATCTGATCATACTAGTGTTCGCACATATTCGACTCGTTTTCACCCCTAATGTTAATAAAAAATATTTGATAAGTAACTAATCAATATCAACAACAAAGTTCAGTGGAGACCATTTTTTTGTGGAGTCCTGGAGTTCACCTTTGTTTTGCATACATTCATTCATATTTAATAATGTTTTACCAATACAAAAACGTTTTTCTCGTGAACATGATTATAAACTGCTCCGAAACACACCTAAACATCTCTTGAATTAATTTTCAGAATGTTGTTCTTGAACACTTGGTTCTGCAAAAAAAAAATTTGTTCTGCAAATTCAATATTTTGTCATTGCGAGCAATATAATGTATATTTGTGATGGATTTCGACGATGTTGTTCATGAAAAAACCCTAACTAATCTTGGTGATTATCGTAGAAAATTGTTAAATGCAACGTAAAATACTGATGAATGTATGCAGAACAAAAGTGGACTCCAGGACTCCACAAAAAACATGGTCTCCACTGAACCCAACTCTCAATATCAATATCAATATCAATATCAATATCAATCAATATATTCCTAATGTCTGCTAGTATTGCATTTTGAAAATTACTGCTTTTATCCTTCATTTTTTTAATCTTCTTCATTTCTTTGATGTCCTTTTTTGTCATTACATACAAAAATTACTGCTTTTGTCCTTTATTTTTTTAATCTTCTTTATTTCTTTGATGTCCCTTTTTGTCATTACACAACATTTGGAGCGACCCAATTTAGATTGGATCGACCCAAATCTAAATCTATACTATTTTTTTATCATTACACAACATTTGGATCGACCCAATTGGATTGACCCAAATCTAAATCTCTACTATTATCCTTCATTTTTTTATTAATAATATAATTAATGATAATTAGCCGATTGCCTTTTTCAATTAAAAGATGTTTACTAATAATTTATATGATATTACCTTTTATAAATACCTAAAATATCATATCTTCCAATCAATAATTTTTTTCTCTCTAATCAGCATTTGGAGCGACCCAATTGGATCAACCCAAATCTAAACCTCTACTATTATCCTTCATTTTTTATTAATAATATAATTAATGATAATTAACTGATTGCCTTTTTCAATTAAAAGATGTTTACTTATAATTGATGATATTACCTTTTATAAATACCTAAAATATCATATCTTCCAATCAATAATTTTTTCTCTCTAATTAAAACACGTTGACTTTTAATTTAAAACATAATATTGCAATAATTAATACATATGTTAACACAAAATCACGCAAGCGTACGTGGTCACAAGTAATATAGATATAAGTCGAGTTCGTTCCCACAGAGATCTGGTTATGGTTTCAATTCAGTTCATGCACCTATGCAACAATGTATGGTTTTAATTCACTGCTAAGACAAATAACAATTTGGGTTTAATAAACTAAATTAACTAAGAAAGTAAATTAACAAACTAAGAATTAACTAACTAACAAGAATTTAAATCAAATTACTTCTACAAGAGAAAACATGGGATCCTAACTTCATTAAATACTTTGCTTAGATCTGACGCCTTTAATCACTATATGCAATGGTTATGATATCTGATCAGACAACACGAAACAAGTACACGCTATCTCTCAGTATACGAATACCAAACTAAACATACATCCACAAAAGAGATAGAAGATGAATAGACACCAATTATGCTTAGACCCTATATCTCTATAAGATTTGAAAACATAACGGTTCAAGAACAAGTTGTCTACATTGATCACATAGGGTAGCATAATATCTCTATTTACGCCACAAATCATGATGTTAAAACATCTACCTATCCTATGTTAGCATGGCAAGTTCTAAATCTCAAGATCCACTCTCGCTTCACAAGAGATTAACAAATTAGATGTTCATGACGCATCTAAACACATGAATCACAACCATACGAGGATATCAGATATACATCACACACAGATCTTTAAAACATCAAGATACTAAACTCCATAAATAAATCCGTTAGAATCCCATGACAACGATTAGTTCATAATCGAACCTCTTGTCATCATGGGATCTGATGAAACCATGATAAAAACAAAGTATGAAAAGAATACAAATAAATCTAAGTAATTGATATGTAATGGTGTGTTTTTTCTGTCCCCCAAGATGTGTATTTATAGCCCCAATTTGCCTCTCCATCAAGCAATTGCCATCTTCGAGTTGGAATAGAATTGTGGCAATTTCCATCTTTAAACGGGATAAGATTTTCAAATTCCATGCCTAAGACTGATTCTGGAATGTTCCCACCGTCCAGGACAATTACCATATTGATTAGAAGTAGGAATTATAGCAATATCCTTGTAAAAATAGAATTCTGCAGCTTCTGGAAAGTTTCTGGCGGTAACGGGCGCGGGCACGCTCCATTTTAGTGTAAACCGGGCGCCCCCACGCTCCTCAAAATTCTCAGCAATTCTACCGGCGCGGCCGCGCTCCAAAACAGTTCAAATCAGGCGCGGGCGCGCCCTGCATTCTGCCAGAAATATTTTTATGCTCTAGAACATTCTCCAAGCTTCACGTGGACTGCTTACGGGCCTCAAACGGACTTGTAGAACTCCAGATATGGCCAAAACAAAGTAGACTGCGCAACCTACCGGCAAATTCGAATTTTCCGCAATTTGCTCATTTCTCTTCCGTTTTCTCTTCCGATTCTTTCGCCACTTCCCATTTTTCAATTCTTAAGTGTTCTGATCTTCATGGTAGCCTAGGGAAATACGTCATCCTTCATTCCATTGCGGAAATCATCTCCAAAATTGACGAAAACACCAACCCTAAACGATATTTCGCAAACCTGCACAACTAAACACAAACACATCAAAACTACAACTGTTAACTCGAATAACTTGTAGAAGGGGGGGGGTTGAATACAAGTTATATAACCGTGTCTGATTTTTGCTTGATTATATGAACAAGAATAAACGAATAAATCAAACTCTGTTTGTATTAATAATATCAAATACAAACTCTACCAAAGGTGTACAATACCTTTAGCAGCTGCTGACAATATAAAAATCTCTCTGTTTGTTTCGAACTCACGAATACAAACCTTATACAGAGCTACGCACTCACGACACCACGCTCTTTACAATGATATTGAGAGAGTATTTATAATGCTACCTATCAACTAATAACAGAAAGATATAATCTATACATGACAATGTTCTGTCTTCTAGTCGATAGTTTCCATCAATAGAAAACTCTTTCCTTCATAATATCTTCTTGCTTGTTCTTCAAACAACGATCCTGTTTTATAGCACTTGCCAGTTTCTGTAGCATCCATAATGACATCATCAGTAACACGACTGATATCAGGATCTGTACACTGCATCAGTATCTGATCAACCATCAGTATTAGACCATCATCAGGATTTGCTCTTTGTTCCTGACATGTAGTCTCCGATACACTGTTCATTCCTGACTAAACTCTACAGATAATTGTCTTACACATATATCCTATATACAGTGCTAAATCCTTTATAAGATCAGGATTACAAGAAGTATAATATGTAAATTCTATTCTTAACATCACAACTTATGAATTATTCCTAACAATCTCCCCCTATTTATGCTTTAAAAACTGAAGCATAAATCCAAGTTGTGGATGTCAAAACATATAACAATACAACCAGAATAGAATTTATGAATGTAGAATTATGAAGTTAAGTACCTTCTTCTCAGATGTAGACATTTATCTAGTACTTAGAAGAAAGAATTTTAACTATTAATGCTGCTCTTCCTTTACAACTTCCAAGCTGAGATTCACCACTGTCACTCCTGGTTCTTCTTTTTACTTCCCTTTGTCTGCTCTTTATCTCCCCCAGCTTTATCTCCTTCAGTCTGGTGGTGTTGTTGTTGTCTTTGAATTATCTTTATCTCCCCATTTTTGACATCAGCAACATTAATTCCAAGAGATTCAGAAACAGAACAAATGATATTCATCAGAACTGCTTGATTTTCCATAATTGTGACTTGGTTATCTTCAAGTGATTGAAGTCTTGATTGCATAGCAATTTGAGAATTCTGAATATCTTTCAAAACATCAGAATGAACTTCAATGTTGGAAGTGCTTCTAGTATCTTCAGTATCAGAATCAGAAAGAAATGTATCTTCAAATCTTGTAGAAGAAGTTGCTTGAGTTGTATGATATTCAAGTAATAAAACCTGATTAGAAGTATCAACATCTTCATCTTTCTGATCTGGAACTGAAACATGATCATCATTTCCTTCACCAGTATTCTGTGTACTAACATCTTCAAATCCTGACTCCTCCTTAGAGTGATCAGAGACTGTTGATGTCTCAATTCTAGCTGATATTGGAAGTACATACAAAGGAACACTAGGATCATTAGGAACTTCATCTGGTGCATATGTATCAAGAGATTGCTTTATCCTGGCGCCTCTTTTGTTAATGATTCCTGCAAGCCTCTCCTTTTGCTTCTGAGCTTTAACTTCTGGCTTTGCATTGTGATGTGCTAGGTCATTCTTCTTATACATTTTGATGAATGAATAAGTATCAGCATCCATACTTAAATTTTCAGACCAAGATTCAGGAAGAACCTGATCCCAGAAATCAAATGATGGTTTCCTAATTTTCTCTCCCTCACTATGGAGTTGATCATCCATACCCTCATTCTCACTTTGACTTACTAAAGTCAACACTCTTTCTACCTCACCTTTTGCCTGGTCAGGAGCCAGCCTCTCTGATTGTGGATCTAAGTCCATCTTTTCAAGTGTATCACTCAAATTTAGATAAGTGCTCTCATGACCTACAGAAAAATAGGGTTTAGAAGAAGTTTTTATACCTGAACTCACATGGAGAGAGGGTTCCTCATTTGGCATGTGGCTTGAGGTTTTCTCCAAGGAGTGAGCTGCTATAGTCTCTGAACCCTTACAATCATCTTCTTTCCTTCCAGAAACTACAGGCTCCAGTATACCACTTTCAGGTTCTTTACTAGATTCTGATGTCTTCAGTAATACTTCATTAGACACCATAGTTAGTACATCACCGTCTTTAAGTGTTGTTTGTTGAGACACACCCTCAAGGTGGATAGACTCTGACTGAACAAAATTTGTTTAATCTTCAGAAAAATCAACCAAAGTCATTCCTCCCATATCATAGGGTATCTCACTTGCATTCTCAGTCATCACAGAAGACCTTTCAACATCAGCTATCACAGCTCCTGAGTCATCCTTCCTCTGACTAGATGGTTCTTGTGTTGCAGTGACTGTGATCTGATCTTTCCTACTATTCACCACTAGTGCAATAGTATCTTCTGTTGACTGCTTTCCTCTATCTACTTCCTCCAGTTGTTCACCTTGAGCTAAAGCATCTTCAATAATGACATCCTTGTCAAATAAATATGCATGTAGTGATTGAAGTGCAACATGCTTTGAGAGTCCAAATTTCTTGACTAATTGTCTTCTGACAGATACATAGAAATACATCTTCATTAAGTCAAGTCTTTGATGTAGAAGTCCATATTCATCTGGAAATAAAAGTTTTGGTACTCTTTCAACCAGAAAATCTAGAACAGGCCTTGACAACTTCACTTTGAGAGAAATTAGTCCCATAGCCAGTCTGTATGATAATGTAGTTTCCCATGAAGAATCAATATCCAGATCTCTCTTGTCAAATACTGACATAGATGTAGCTTGATTTGTAGAAACCTGCATGATATTAGTTGGACTAGACTCTGTGTGTGTAGGTGACAATTGAATCTTTCTCCTTGTTCTCCTGGTATAGTGAGCAAAAGATTTATCCTGAGAAGACTCAAGAGGTGTAGACACAGAAGTGATCTTGGGATGAGATCTCTGTTCAATAGACACAGTCTTTTGAGAGACAGTATACAGTAACTGTTTTCCCTTTTTAAGAACTACAGCCTTTTGAGAGACTGCAGCCTGGCTGTGACTAGGTTTTTCATCTCTTTGTGCTAACAGAGAAAGTTGAATTGCAGCCTTCAATTCTGCTCTCTCAGCAAGAGTTAAATCATCATCATCTTCACTAGAATTACTACTACTACTTGACACAACAAATCTTCTCTTCCTTACAACTGATGTCTTTTGAGAAACACCAGAGGTTGGTTTCTTTGAAACAATAGGCTGTGGATCAAAATTTGGTTCTTGAATTGTTTCAGAGACTATGATGTTTTGGGCTACTTGGGTAGACACAGGTGGGTTCTCCTCCAATTGAGATTCCTGAGCCATTTCACCACAAAAGAAAGAAGAATTGTAAAGAGTAGGAAGATGAGCTTTAAGAATTACCTGAAAATGATGTGGATAATGAATTGCAGGTATTTCATCTAGATTCTTTTCATTGTCCTTCTTTGTAATATCAGAGAAAATTCTCTTTTGCTGTTCATAAGAAGAAATACAATGTTCCCTACCAAATCTAGCTTCAACATCAGGAACGAAATGGTTAACAAACATTTGCATAAATCTATGATAATAAACCATTTTCCTGTTTTGATCTCTTAACCCAAGTTTGATACTCATCTGACTTAAGATAATATGACCAATGTTAATTACTCTGTCATAAAGCAAACCATAAGCAATATGTGATGTAACAGAAGTAATTTGCTGAAAAGAACTACATTTGCCAGTAAAACATTTAGCAATTTGATCAAAATAAAAAGACCATTCCTTTCTAAGAAAAGACCTATTTAACTGGCTCATGTTATCTAGAGGTCCACTATAACCTAATTCAGACAACATAGTCCTTATATTATCATCATATGGTTCACTTACATAACTATCAGTAACAGGTAAGCAAAGTACTGAATTAACAACAGATTCAGTAATGTCAAATGAATCTTATCCTAAATGTAGAACAATCTTACCTGATTGACTCTGAGTAGAATCAATTACCTCAGCATTCTCCCAAGCTTGTGAAACAGCTACTTGATTAATTTGTGGAGATGCTGTTAATGCATAACTTAATGGTCCATACGCCAGAAAGTCCATGATTGGATGAAAATCAGATGACACTCCTTCCTTGTTGGTGATAGCTGCTACATGATTGTTTGTCATAAAATCAAAGTCACCAAACTTGAAGGCTACTGATTTAGGTAATCTTCTCTAAGCTGCCATTTTTGATCTGAAGAGAACTTGAAAAATTCTTGAAATGGATTAGTGATTTTGAAAACTCAAGAGTGATTTTTGCTTTAGAGAATGTAAAATTAGAGAAAGCAATTACACGATTAGAGTTTCAAAACAAACATATTTCACAAATCTTTCAGACCACTATCCCACGTTGACACGTAGATTGACAGGTGTCAGTCCCTGAAAAATGCGGTTACCCATGATTTTTGGAAAATAAAATCCAAAATTGATTTTCATGAAATAAATCAGAATATAAATAATCAATACTGATCAGTTTCCTTTTTCTGATGACCTCTCATCAAATCCTGATTATCACACATGAAATCCTGATCAATATCATCCTGATTCCAGAGACTTAATATGGAGTTTCCACGTGGCATTTTTCTTTTATCTGAAAAAGAAATAAACAATTAATCTGAACAAAAATCAATTGGTTAGATATATTCAATATTTCTTGAAAACAAGAAATACAGTCACATGCAATAATTAGCATTTGACTTCATTCAAACTTCCAAGTGACTGTTCAGCTTCTCACGTCTTTCTTTAAAAGAAACAGACGCCTCATGCCATTCTCCATAAACCTTTCAATTTCTTTTCTTCTCAACAATGCTTATCAAACCAAAATTCCATTCAAACCCATTCTTTAGATCTTTCTTGGTCGATGAACATCCTGTTCTTGATCATCTCTTTGAACAGACAACTCTTCTCATCGAACTAATCATGGATGGATTGGTTTTCGAAAATATCCAGAGATTTCTCCTAGAACATCCATCTGTTGGATACAATCTTCTCCTAACCTCCTCAAAACTTGAGGATGAAGAATTTGGCCGAGAGTCTGAGGTTGATCTTGATGAGGATGCTATACATTTAAGTTAGCTGCTCTCATTCAAGTCGCCCAGATGAGGAATCCAAGAGCAAATGAGGCTGTTCATCCCCTGATGGATTTCTTGAGATGCTCCTTGTCCTGTACCTCAGAATTCATATCAATAGACAAGTATAGAATTATCAGTAGAAGTTAGACAAAAAGATGTTGTATTTCATTTCCATATTTGTAATGATTTCAATTAATGAAAATACAATTTCTTGTTATCTACTTGTCTTTTGATTATTGAATGATGTATAAATTATCATTATGCAAATATCAAAACATGCTGGCATAGACTTAACACATCATAGAATTAGATCACTACACAAAGTAAACGTCAGGATTTGAAACAATTTCCATAATCCTGATACTGACACAATACTGATGACGTCAGCATCCTGATAACAAATCTAATCCTGATGATTATTAACAAGTCTATCATACTGAAATTTATCAAGGCAAAGTGTTATAGCTAAAGCATTTAACAATCAAATATAGATCCTGACAAGAATATCAAGTCTATAAGCTAAAAACAACATACCTTGCTACTCTTGCAGATGTTAAAGATCTAAAAATTTAACATTCCTAACTCACTTACTAGTCTACTGAATGTAGTCTCATCAAGTGGTTTAGTTAGAATATCTGCAAGCTGTTTGTCAGTAGGAACAAAATGAAGTTCCACAGTACCATTCTCAATATGTTCTCTAATAAAATGATACCTGACATCAATGTGCTTAGTCCTTGAATGTTGAACTGGATTTTCTGCAATTTTAATAGCACTAGTATTATCACAAAACATAGGAATATTACTAAGTGTCATACCATAATCCATCAACTGATTTCTTATCCAAAGGAGTTGTGCACAACAATTGCCTGCTGCTATATACTCAGCTTCTGCAGTTGAGGTTGAAACAGATTGTTACTTCTTGCTTGCCCAAGAAATCAATCTATTTCCCAAGAATTGACATGTACCTGTAGTGCTTTTCCTGTCTATCTTACACCCATGCTCTTGGTGCCTGCTTTAGTCCATAGAGTGCCTTGTCAAGTTTGTAGACATGATTTGGAAACTTTGGATTAACAAATCCAGGTGGCTGTTCCACATACAATTCCTCATCAAGTTTGCCATTTAGAAAAGCACTCTTTACATCCATCTGGTATACTTTGAATTTTGAATGAGCTGCAAATGCAAGAAACATTCTGATTGCTTCCAATCTTGCTACAGGTGCAAAGGTCTCATCATAATCAATGCCTTCTTCCTGAGAATAACCCTTGGCCACCAGTCTTTCTTTGTTTCTTACAATCATACCAGATTCATCTAGCTTGTTTCTGAAAACCCATCTTGCACCAACAATAGATCTATCTTTAGGTCTTGGTACCAGTTTCCATACTTTGTTTCTCTCAAACTCATTTAACTCCTCCTGCATTGCAATTACCCAATCAGGATCCTGTAAGGCTTCTTCAACCTTCTTAGGTTCATTCTTTGAGAGAAAGCAACTATACAAGCATTCATTTTGAATTGATCTTCTAGTTCGAACACCACTATTTGGATCACCAATTATCAAATCTTCAGTATGATCCTTTGTCCATTTTCTAACAGGTGGTAGATTAACTCTGCTAGTCTCTCCCCCTATGTTAGTGGTATCTCTTGTAGAAGAATTCTCTCTACCTTCAAAAACTCTCCTTTGATCAATAGAATCAGTAGATTCCATATTGCTGCTAGTTACTGATCTTTCCTCAGTAGACTCTGAAAGGTCAGTTCCTGATGGAGTAGACTCTGAAAGGCTAATCTGCTCCTGATGATTACTGTGTTCTCTTTGATTTATTTGCTCCCCCTCAACAGTAGCATTCCTTTGAAAAGCAATAGAAATTCCTTCTGGAGAACCTTCATCATCACTTGAGAGTATCTCAGAATTCTTCAGATTTTCAAATTCCAATTTGTCATGGCTTTCATCAGTTTGCAAAATTCCAAATTTCATATCATCAAATGCAACATGAATTGATTCCATAACAATGTGAGTTCTGAGATTATAAACTTTGAAGGCCTTAGATGCTGAATATCCTAGAAAAATTGCTTCATCCGATTTGGCTTCAAATTTTCCAAGTTGTTCTGGATGAACTTTTAGGACATAGCATTTGCATCCAAAGATGTGAAAGTATTTCACACTTGGTTTCTTTCCTTTGATCATCTCATAAGGAGTTTTTCCATGACTATTTACCAAGGTACAATTTTGAGTGAAACATGCAGTGTTAATAGCTTCTGCCCAAAAGTAGGTTGGAAGTTTTGCATCTGCAAGCATGGTTCTTGCTGCCTCTATGAGAGTCCTGTTCTTTCTTTCCACTACACCATTCTGCTGAGGTGTACCAGGTGCAGAAAACTGTTGAGTAATTCCATTGTCTGCACAAAACCCCTCCATTGTAGAATTCTTGAATTCTGTACCATTGTCACTTCTAAGTACTTTGACTTTGTACTCAGAGTTATTCTGAATATTCTTGATGAGTTCAATGATTTGCTGAGGAGCTTCATCGTTCTTGTGTAGAAAGAACACCCATGTGAACCTTGTGAAATCATCCACCATAACTAGAGCATATCTTTTCTTGCTGATAGACATAATGTTTACTGGACCAAACAGATCAAGATGTAGCATGTGAAATGGTTCAGTAATTGAATTTTCAGTCTTGCTCTTGAAAGTTGTTCTTCTTTGCTTTCCAAGCTGACATGCATCACAAAGTCCATCTTGCACAAAATTTGCCTGTGGTAGGCCTCTCACCAAATTGTGCTTAACAAGTTGATTAAGCATCTTGAAATTAAGATGTGAGAGCTTCTTGTGCCAATTCCAGCTTTCATCACTTGTTGCTTTGCTGTAGAGACATCTAACAATTCCTTTAGATGTATCACTTAAGCTGGCTTCATATATGTTACCATGTCTTTGACCAGTTAGAACAATGTCTCCATTCTGCATATTCAAGATTTTGCATCCTTCTCTGTCAAAGATTGATTTGTAACCTTTATCACCCAGTTGACTTATGCTTAAAAGAGTATGTTTCAAGCCTTCAACCAGTGCTACATTTTCTATGATGACATTCCCCAAAACAATTGAGCCATATCCCAGAGTTTCTCCTTTGTTGCCATCTCCAAAAGATATTACTGGGCCAGCTTTCCTCTCAAACTTTGTAAGCAGGGACTTCTTTCCAGTCATGTGTCCAGAGCATCCACTGTCCAAGATAATTGAATGCTTCTTTCCTGTGCCCTGCAAACACAAAGTAACTAGTTAGAATTTTTTAGGACCCAACTTTGATTGGATCCTTTCTTACTAGATTTAGAGATAACAGGATTTGAAGATTTTGCTTTTATTTTACCTGTTGCAAAGTCAACTTTAGACTCTGATTTCACAAACTGTTTGTGACTAGGAGTTTCAGATTTCAAAGAATAATAGTCATAATACAGTTCATGATATTCTCTACACATGTAAATGGAATGAAGTAAACTACCACAATGATAACAAGCTTTTTGTGGTTGGTATTGAATTTTCTGAGTCTTGGGGAATCTGGACTCAGTTTTCCAAGAAGGTTTTTGATTGCAGTCTAGAGCCAAATGATTATGATTTCCACACTTATAGCATTTTTTTCTAGGTGCATCATGTACATTCTTGTAATTATTCTCTTTGTTAATACCTTCTTTTCCATTCCTATTTCTTTTGATCTTGCTAGACTCTGAAAGACCATCTAATCTCTGTTTCAACTGAGACTTAGACATAAACCCTATGTTTACATTCTTAGGTTTCTCTAACACTTTCTTATCTGAATTACTATTGTTAATCCTTTTGTGTACAACAGAGGTACCTTTTGAATCAACAAATTTAACATGATTAGGTTCAGAAACAATTTTCTTACCTTCAGATTTAGATGTGTTAGCTTCTATCTTACTATCATCATTGACAATAACTACTTTTTCTTCTTGTCTAGCCTTATCAAAACCTAAACCATTAACCTTACCACGGATTCCACTCTCAAAGATTTCTATAGTCTTCTTACTGGAATTGTTAATGGTCTTAATCACATCTCTCTCTTCTTCTAGTTCTTTTTTGACATAGTCATAAGCCTCAAGAATAACACTATAATCATGCTTAGCTTTATCAGAACTTAACTTGTATTCTTCCATTTGAATTAATTCAGATTCAAGAAAATTATTTCTATCAACTAATTTATCATTCTTAACCTTAAGTTCATCTCTTTCACAAGTAAGAATTCTAAAATTAGTCATAAGATTCTTAAACTCAGCATGGATAGATCTAATTTCTTCAGAATTTAAGCTATCAAATGAATCAAGAGAGTGAAGTGATACCTTAACAGAGGATGGAGAAATTTTCTTTGGAGATCCAGGTTTGTCTGAACTATTGGCCATCAATGCAATGTTGTCATAATCCAATTCATCTTCAGAGTCACTGGAATCAGCCCAATCCTTCTGTGTGACCATAAGTGCATTACCCTTTCCTGAATTCCTAGGCTTCTTACACTCACTAGCAAAGTGTCCAAGCTCGCTGCAGTTAAAGCACTTGATCTTGGCCTTATCAAGCTTGACAATTGTACTTTTGCCTTTGTCACTCTTCTTCTCCTCCTTCTTTTGAAAAGGTCCTTTGCTAAATCTTCTCCTGTTGAATCTTCCTTTCTTGAAAGCTTTAGCAAACATAGCAAAGAGTTCCTGCATCTCAGATTCAGAATCATTGTTGTCAGAGTCCATATCAGTAGTCTCTGACTCAGAACTTTCTTTGCTTTTCTTCTTCCTTGAATTCTTTACAGCAATCTCTTCAGGCTGTTCTTCAGGAAGCTTCTTAACTTCAGATTGAGCAGTAAGTGCAATAGTCTTCATCTTTCCTTCACTCCTGCTCTTCTTCTGCTGCTTGTCAAGTTCATAAGCTCTCAATTTTCCATATACTGCCTCTAATGAAATTTCATCCAGATCATTAGCTTCCTCAATAGCAGATATCTTCTCATTGTAGAAATCAGGCAAAGCTTTCATGAACTTTGTATTCATATCCTCCAAGTCATAATATTTACCATGCATGGCCATCTCATTGATGAGTTTTGTAAACCTATCAAAGGTATCAGTAAGTGACTCACCAAACTTGGATTCAAAGTACTCATACTGTTGTATAAGTAATGTCCTCATATTCTTCCTGACAAGCTTAGTTCCTTCACAGTGAACCTTAAGATTGTCCCATATATCCTTAGCAGTTTTACGAGAGAGAACATAGTTGGTGAGAACAGAATCAAGACTATTGAATAATATGTTTCTCACTTTAGCATCTTTAAGAACATTCTCCTTGTCCTTATCTGACCATTCAGATTTTGGCTTCTCTGCTGTATGTTCTGGAACAACCACACCATCAACAGTTGCTTGTCCAACGACCTTTGTTGGAACAAAAGGTCCATCTCTGATTCTGTCAAGATAATCAGGATCTGTTGCTTCCAGATGATGCAACATCTTTACTTCCCATAGAGTATATTCGTTTCTCTTGAGCATAGGAATCTTAGTATTCCCATCCTTGTAACCAGACATGATTGCAGATCCTTATGATTATTCGAAATCAACCTGCTCTGATACCAATTGTTAACTCGAATAACTTGTAGAAGGGGGGGTTGAATACAAGTTATATAACCGTGTCTGATTTTTGCTTGATTATATGAACAAGAATAAACGAATAAATCAAACTCTGTTTGTATTAATAATATCAAATACAAACTCTACCAAAGGTGTACAATACCTTTAGCAGCTGCTGACAATATAAAAATCTCTCTGTTTGTTTCGAACTCACGAATACAAACCTTATATAGAGCTACGCACTCACGACACCACGCTCTTTACAATGATATTGAGAGAGTATTTATAATGCTACCTATCAACTAATAACAGAAAGAAATAATCTATACATGACAATGTTCTGTCTTCTAGTCGATAGTTTCCATCAATAGAAAACTCTTTCCTTCATAATATCTTCTTGCTTGTTCTTCAAACAACGATCCTGTTTTATAGCACTTGCCAGTTTCTGTAGCATCCATAATGACATCATCAGTAACACGACTGATATCAGGATCTGTACACTGCATCAGTATCTGATCAACCATCAGTATTAGACCATCATCAGGATTTGCTCTTTGTTCCTGACATGTAGTCTCCGATACACTGTTCATTCCTGACTAAACTCTACAGATAACTGTCTTACACATATATCCTATATACAGTGCTAAATCCTTTATAAGATCAGGATTACAAGAAGTATAATGTGTAAATTCTATTCTTAACATCACAACTTATGAATTATTCCTAACAACAACAAATTTGAGGCCAAGTGAATCAATTTAAGCCGATTGGAATGCTCTAAATGGATATAAAATCCATTTATCACACCCCCAAACTTAAACCGATGCTTGTCCTCAAGCATAAACAATTAAAAACTAACTAACTAGTACCACTTCCGTAGGTGATCACGGTTGCATTTGGCATATGCAACAAGCCCTTTAAACCCCTAGGCAGCCCTAGTGGACGAGTAAGGTCTCGTGAGGGCCTATAGCGAATGTACCCACAAAATCCAATGCAATGCAATGCATGAATGCAACTAAATGAAAATGCAATTAATCTAGTACTAATATCCTACCATATACCTTCAAATCCTCTCATGCCATATCAACTTAAAAATCAAAGTAAATACGCAATGTCTTGGTGTCGAAAGTGCAAGTATTCACATAGTCTACTCAATGAACATGCATAAGTTCTCAAAAGCCCATGTCAAATGTAAGAATAAGTTAGTAAACATGCTAAGCCTACAAGAGTACATCTTTGAGACAAAACTCGGGATCTCATACGCAAAAACAAGCAAACACTCACAATCCACTCACAAAAGAATATTCACTCAAGAACAAGGGTAAGTGCATCACTCAATTCCAACAAAATCATAAGCATGCTTGACATTTGGTATCAATCTAACTCTTAACACAACATACATCAATGACGATAATCAAAAGGTCTTTATTTGGGTTGTAACGGGGCTAGGGACAAGGTATGTCAAATAAGCCAAACAGGTGAAGTGTCAAAAGCTAGTAAGTACTATAATAAATCATACACAACACCCTACTTTCCCCCCACACATAATTTTACTATTTTTCTTCCAATAAAAACACCCGACTAGTCGACTAAAGTAGGATCACATCAATACAAATATGCTCTCATAATATATATTTTTTCTCTTTTTTTTTTCTTTTTTTTCTCTTTTTCTCTCTTTCTTTTTTTTCTTTCCTTTTTTTTTCGAGAGCTAAATATAACAAAAACAATAATATAAACAATAACAATGATCCCACAATTTTATTACACATACCGACTATCAAGTAAACAACCAAACCCAATTTTCAATATTTTCCCCAAAATTATAACCAACAATAAACTCCTCCTTACACAACTTATTACCCAACACTCTACTAGCCTTTGACAATGCGGGTTCAAAATAATGTAAGGCCAATACAAGAAAAGGGTCTAGGCAAGTAATGTGGTATGTCACCGAAAAAATACGATTAAACTCAACGGGTTAACTAATTGATCATGTAAATATGGTGTGGTAATATGGGAAAATATGTGGTTAATCCTAAATGTCTTTATCATTTTAATCGTCAAATAATGTCATGCATTTCAAGAAAGACCTCAAACAACTGCTCGCAATGCAAACAACCCGTGGACACTCAAGCAACCGAATAAATTGCAACAAAATATGCAATATGGCTCAAACACTCACTTGGTGGAAAAACATACTCAATCCCAAGCAAAAATCTCTCTAATGCACCTACTTGTATTCAAAGCATGCAAACTAAATCATCTTGCACATATTCATGTCCTTCTAATTACTCACAACATTCAATAAGTCTACTAGCTTCAACTTACTAGTGTATGTGTGTGCACAAGAACAAAGCATATCACTTCTCAATCAAAAGCGTCAACAACACAAAATTCCTATCAAGCATGGGTGCAAATGCAAACTATTATGAACTCACATGATAATAATACGAACAAACATGCATGAATTATAACTAGAATGCAAACATGATATCCTACATGAACACAATAACTACTACAAACAACTACTACACACTACGTACCCCTCAAACCACCCCCAAACTTGAAAGATTCAATGTCCGCATTGAATGGAAGTAAATAGGAGGAAAGGTAGAAACATACCTAACATTAGAACCACATGGGTTGCCTCCCATGAAGCGCTTCTTTAACGTCATTAGCTTGACATTCTTCCAAGCCTCCATTAAGAATGATAATAGTTTGCCTGTTCCTCTCTTCGCGAGACTTCATCGTCATCACGGCGACACACTTTCTGCCACTTCTCCTCGCTTGGCCTATTCATGTAACAACTATGTCCTATTCCAATGCCTTCATCTGTTGACCCAAAATCTGTCAATTTGTAGAACAATACACATTCACGGGCTTTGCTTGAATATAATGGAGGAGGGTAAATGTAAGTTGCTGAAGCCTTTGGTTCCTCAAGGAGAACTTCCTCCATTGGCTCTAATGCGCTACCTCCATCGTTATACTCTAAGACAAGTAGAAGACCTGCATCTTTCCCATGTCCTTCAGCCTCTTGGTACGCACATACCAATTCTTGAAATTTTTACAGCTCATCATTGTCTATCCCAAATAGTGCCCTTTCCAAATCATCCACCATCCTAACATGATCAAATACCTCACATGGCTTGCGAATGCTCACCTCACCTTGGAATTTGTCTTCCTCAATTAAGCATGCAGTACCTTGTTCCAAGTCACCATTATTTTCTGGAATTGCCTCTAGTATGAATTGTTGATTCTCTTGTTCCAAGGCACTCACAGCTTGAGCAACTAGAGTCTCCAAAGATTTGATAGACTCCTTATTACTCTTTACAAGCATCCTAAGCTCCTCCATAGTTACAACCTCATCTGACTGAAAATTAGGAGTAGGTTGCTGATGTTGAAACTCTTCACTACCAAAGAAATATGACATATCTGGAACATCTTGCTGGTACTGTTGAGAATGGTATTGAAATATGGTTGCTCCTCATAACTGACGTATGGATCAACTCCTTCGTAGTAACAACATTGTGAGATCTCATGAACGCCCAAACACTGCTCACATGGCTGAGGCTGTTGAATACCACCTTGGTTGCTCCAGCACTGATACGTCTCATGTGCGCCCGCACATAGCTCACAAACACTAGCCACCTGCAGAACTCCATAGTAAGTTAGAAAATCCATCTTCAACGTCAATGCTCTCTGACAAGTACCTGAAACACCAACGAACTACACAAGAATAGATGAGAAAAAGCAATCCGAGTCAGTGAACTCTAACGACCACTATTGACAAGCACATAAACCAAAAATAAAACACCGATGATCTGATATAAACACATCCTACCACAAAATCACGCAAGCGTACGTGGTCATAAGTAATATAGATATAAGTCGAGTTCGTTCCCACAGAGATCTGGTTATGGTTTCAATTCAGTTCATGCACCTATGCAACAATGTATGGTTTTAATTCACTGCTAAGACAAATAACAATTTGGGTTTAATAAACTAAATTAACTAAGAAAGTAAATTAACAAACTAAGAATTAACTAACTAACAAGAATTTAAATCAAATTACTTCTACAAGAGAAAACATGGGATCCTAACTTCATTAAATACTTTGCTTAGATCTGACGCCTTTAATCACTATATGCAATGGTTATGATAACTGATCAGACAACACGAAACAAGTACACGCTATCTCTCAGTATACGAATACCAAACTAAACATACATCCACAAAAGAGATAGAAGATGAATAGACACCAATTATGCTTAGACCCTATATCTCTATAAGATTTGAAAACATAACGGTTCAAGAACAAGTTGTCTACATTGATCACATAGGGTAGCATAATATCTCTATTTACGCCACAAATCATGATGTTAAAACATCTACCTATCCTATGTTAGCATGGCAAGTTCTAAATCTCAAGATCCACTCTCGCTTCACAAGAGATTAACAAATTAGATGTTCATGACGCATCTAAACACATGAATCACAACCATACGAGGATATCAGATATACATCACACACAGATCTTTAAAACATCAAGATACTAAACTCCATAAATAAATCCGTTAGAATCCCATGACAACGATTAGTTCATAATCGAACCTCTCGTCATCATGGGATCTGATGAAACCATGATAAAAACAAAGTATGAAAAGAATACAAATAAATCTAAGTAATTGATATGTAATGGTGTGTTTTTTCTGTCCCCCAAGATGTGTATTTATAGCCCCAATTTGCCTCTCCATCAAGCAATTGCCATCTTCGAGTTGGAATAGAATTGTGGCAATTTCCATCTTTAAACGGGATAAGATTTTCAAATTCCATGCCTAAGACTGATTCTGGAATGTTCCCACCGTCAAGGACAATTACCATATTGATTAGAAGTAGGAATTATAGCAATATCCTTGTAAAAATAGAATTCTGCAGCTTCTGGAAAGTTTCTAGCGGTAACGGGCGCGGGCGCGCTCCATTTTAGTGTAAATCGGGCGCCCCCGCGCTCCTCAAAATTCTCAGCAATTCAACCGGCGCGGCCGCGCTCCAAAACAGTTCAAATCAGGCGCGGGCGCGCCCTGCATTCTACCAGAAATATTTTTATGCTCTAGAACATTCTCCAAGCTTCGCGTGGACTGCTTACGGGCCTCAAAAGGACTTGTAGAACTCCAGATATGGCCAAAACAAAGTAGACTGCGCAACCTACAGGCAAATTCGAATTTTCCGCAATTTGCTCATTTCTCTTCCGTTTTCTCTTCCGATTCTTTCTCCACTTCCCGTTCTTCAATTCTTAAGCGTTCTGATCTTCATGGTAGCCTAGGGAAATACGTCATCCTTCATTCCATTGTGCAAATCATCTCCAAAATTGATGAAAACACCAACCCTAAACGATATTTCGCAAACCTGCACAACTAAACACAAACACATCAAAACTACAACAAACTTGAGGCCAAGTGAATCAATTTAAGCCGAATTGGAATGCTCTAAATGGATATAAAATATACATAACCAAAAATATGACATCATATCTTCTAAACACTGAAAATTTATACTATATTATAAAAGGCGAAACATTAAAAGTTTGGTCGATCGGTCGGTCGGTACGGTACCTATTGATTTTACTTATTTACCCTCACTCAAATAAAATCCATCATACTAACTAATTAATTTCTTTTTTCAGGTTAAACATATTATCTTCTCTATTTTTCAATAAATAAATAATTTCCTTTTTCAGGTAAATTCAATATCTTTTATATTTTATCTAACTAAAATTTCCATCCTACTAACTAATTAATTTCCCTTTTCAGGTTAAACATATTATCTTTTCTATTTTTCAAAAACTAAATAATTTCCTTTTTCAAGTAAAATACAATTTTTTTTATATTTTATCTAACTAAAATTTCTTCTTTATTAATCAATTTCCTTTTTCAAGTTAAACATATTACCTTTTCTATTTTTCAATAACTAAATAATTTCATTCTTAGGTAAAATACAATATCTTTTAGATTTTATCTAACTAAAATATCTCCTTTTTTAAAAAACTACGATCAATTTTGTATAATAAAATAACATAATTATATTATAATTAGTATTAACTAATCAATTACCTTTTTGAGCCAAAATACGTTACCTTTTCTCCTTTCTCTAACTAAAATCTCTCTTTTTCCAATTGTATCAGGGACGGTTACCTTTTTCAAACACGTTACCTTTTTTCTTTCTCTTACGAAAATCTCTCTTTTTCAATTGTATCGCGGGTGATTTTATTTAATAAAAATAAAATAATAATATTATAATACTAATAATTAACTGATTACCTTTTCAACTAAAACGTATCATATTTTATATTTTTTCTAATTAAATTCCCTTTTTTTCTAGAAATTTCAAGGGCAGCATTAATTTCTCATTTTCTAAAAACTACAATTTTGTTTAGTTTGGTCGGTCGTTTGGTTGGTTGGTCGGTCGATCGGTCGGTCGGTCGGTACCTATTGTTTTTACTTAATTACCCTTACTTAATTATAAATAAAATTTCTCCTAATAACTAATCAATTTCTATTTTCAAGTAAAACATATTAAAATAATCAATTTCCTTCTAAAATACGTTACCTTTTCTATTTTCTTTAGCTAAAATCTCTCTTTTTCCAATTAAATGACGCCCTTACTTAATTATAAATAAACAATTTCCCAATAACTAATCAATTTTTTTTTCAAGTAAAACATATTAAAATAATCAATTTACTTTTAAAAAAACATTACCTTTTCTATTTCCTTTAGCTAAAATCTATATTTTTCCAATTATATGGCGCCGGTCGGTTGGTTGGTCGGTCGGTCGGTACCTATTGTATTTACTTAATTACCCTTACTTAATTATAAATAAAATTTCTCCTAATAACTAATCAATTTCTGTTTTCAAGTAAAACATATTAAAATAATCAATTCTTTAAATTGCATTTTAAATTTTTACTAATCGAGAAAACTAAATATACAACTCAATTGCATTTTAAATTTTACTAATAGTGGAAATTAAATATCACTAACAAAATATAATAAAAATTCGTATACAACGAATACTCCGTTAGATTTTTAGTTAAAAATTAGAATTATTATATACTTATATAAAGGAGAAACGAGGGGATCTAAACCTCTACTATTATCCTTCATTTTTTTATTAATAATATAATTAATGATAATTAGCTGATTGCCTTTTTCAGTTAAAAGATGTTTACTTATAATTGATATGATATTACCTTTTATAAATACCTAAAATATCATATCTTCCAATCAATAATTTTTTCTCTCTAATCAGCATTTGGAGCGACCCAATTGGATCAACCCAAATCTAAACCTCTACTATTATTCTTCATTTTTTTTATTAATAATATAATTAATGATAATTAGCTGATTGCCTTTTTCAATTAAAAGATGTTTACTTATAATTGATGATATTACCTTTTATAAATACCTAAAATATCATATCTTCCAATCAATAATTTTTTTCTCTCTAATTAAAACACGTTGACTTTTAATTTAAAACATAATATTGCAATAATTAATACATACCCAAAAATATGACATCATATCTTCTAACCACTAACAAAATATAATAAAAATTCGTATACAACGAATAATATCCTTTAGATTTTTAGTTAAAAATTAGAACTGTTAGATCTAATGATTAAATATATTACATGATTAAATTTATTTACTAATTTCATGCCCAAAAATATGACATTATATCTTCTAACCACTAACAAAATATAATAAAAATTCGTATACAACAAATAATATCCGTTAGATTTTTAGTTAAAATTAGAACTATTAGATCTAATGATTAATTATGTTACATGATTAAATTTATTTACTAAAATTTCAAGTTTTGAATTCCGTCAACAATACTATTATCCTTCATTTTCTTAATCTTCTTTATTTCTTTGATGCCCCTGTTTACCATTACACAGCATTTGGAGCGACCCAATTTAGATTGGATCGACCCAAATCTAAACATATACTATTTTTTTCCATTACACAACATTTGGAGTAACCCAATTGGATCGACCCAAATCTAAACCTCTACTATTATCCTTTATTTTTTTATCTTCTTTATTTCTTTCTTTGATTCTCCTTTTTGTCATTACTCAAATCTATCTCAGTCATTTTTCACCTTCAAGTCCAAGCCGCTCAAATCTTCACACTGCTGGATTTTGACGCATGTTTGCACTTTTCAGATTTGAAAGCTAGGTTTTTCACCAAATTAACATCTCAATCCCTGAAGTAAGGTTAAGGTATGTGTACTAGACCTCCGTACGGGTCATATATGCTTGGTTCCGGTTTTTAGTTTGGCCATAAGAGTTAAGTTTTTATTGATTTCACAGTATTAAAAATTAGACAGGATAATATTTGTTTGGTTTTGATTTTGGTTTGGAATTTAAGAATTAAAGTTTTAATGAATTACCCGATGTTATAATAATAAACAGGACACCAGAAAGGTACCTTTAAAATATTTGCTTGGCCTTTCAATTTTCGATTTTACATGTCATAATAACAACGGTAGTTGGAAAGATTACCAGTTAATAACATTGACACAGTACAGACCATGTTATTTGTAAATAATCTTGGGACTCAATTTGATACTTATAGACATTATTTTGTTTTCAAGCAAGTTTATGTTCTTTATGGATTTGTTCAACTTAAGGTTCATGGGGTAGACATGCTACGTACCAGAAGGTCTTATGGAATAGAATACTTTTTATCGGATGTCTCTGAAGGGACTATGGAATATCATACTTAGAAGCTCAGATCCACGTCACAAGCCTCACCTTCTAGGTCAGGCAACATTGCTCTTATTTATGCTCTAAATATCTTTTTTACTCGCTTTCAATTTCACTTCATATATGATCTCATATTTAGCACTTTCACTTGAGCTCCATATTAAAATATAAAAGCACTAACTTTTCCCTTTTTTAGTTTAGTTGGCTTTTTGAGAGAGAATAAGTAGTGAAAAATGTGATTGTTATAATTTGTAATCATACATTATTTGAAGATAAATGTGAATAAGTGAGCTTCTTGCGGAGACCTGTGTTTTTGGTAAACAGTATTATCCTTCATTTTTTTAATCTTCTTTATTTCTTTAATGCGCCTTTTTGTCATTACACAGCATTTGGAACAACCCAATTTAGATTGGAACAAAAAATTCTATTATGATATTGTACTTATTTTCAGTAATGTTGTAGTACTACGATTGCACCTCCAGCCTTTCTCTTCTCCTCCAGCTACATAATTTTAAATATTGAAAACAAAATACAATATAAGAAGAAGTTTGCATTTATAAATATAGATTACAAGCAGAGAGAGATGTTTAGTTACAGATAGACTGCATAGCAACAACATAAGTGATAAAAAGAAAGATGTTAGTTACAGATAGACTACATAGCAGCAACATAAGTGATAAAAAGAAAGATGGTCCACATGATGATCAAGCTAATGAAGTATTGAAGTAATTAACAAGCCTGAACCACATAAGCAACTTCCATTTTATCGGTATTGTTTATCATAACGGGGGTAAGGGGTTTATGTATTCCCATTAATTTTATTTTTGGTCACCCCTCTAAGTTGATCACAAAAAAATTAACAACCCATCAAAATAAGTAGTTTAAAAATATATTCAAATTCAAATTATTATATTCGTTTCAATAAGAACATACTTTTAATATTATAAAGTCAATAAAATAAAAATTCAACAATTTCAGAAAGCGAGAGTCATGGTGAAAGACCTTAATTTGAACATAAACTATAAATCTACTAGAATATTTATCTGATATTTTGGCTTATTTATTTAATTGTATAATTTACTTATTTTTAATAAAAGAATCTATATTAATAATATATATACACTGTATTTTCATACATGAATTTACTAATACAGTTTAATGTTACGCTCTGGTGAGAATGAGAACAGTGAGAACACACATATTCACTACATTTCAAGCTATTTTAAAGGACCCCGCTAGGGGCATCTTCACAAAAAAAGTCTTATAATTCTACCCTCTATCCATTCATAAAAAAATTAACAAAAAAAAATTAAAATGAGAAAAGTGAGAATACACATATTCGCTACATTTCAAGCTATTTTAAAGGGCCCTGCTAGGGGCATCTTCAAACAAAATTCTTATAATTCTACCCTCCATCCATTCATAAAAAAAATTAACAAAAAAAAATAAAAATTGCTTGAAATGTGGTCTCATTGTTCTCCAACATTTACATATTATATTAACTATGAGGTCTCATAGTTAATAGAATATGTTGTTGATATTATATGAGGTTTAATGTTTTGGAGCCATTTAATGTTTTGGAGCCATTGGGGGTGAAGGGATTATCATTTCCGCATTTGAATAATGAAGACAATTTATTATTGTTTTCAATTAGAGAACAATATTTGTAAAAATATTTATTACTTTTATTGCAGATTTTGATGGATTAAATAAATTTTCAACATTGTTAAAATAGAATTGTATACTACTTTTTTATATAAATTTTAGCATATCATTATTTTATTAAATACTTATATAACTGTATATGATATCTTTCTAAGAACTGATTATTTATATAATTGCATACAATATCTTTTTAAGAAATCAATCAAATTTGTTAAATTTTTGGTATTGTCAATTTAAATTAAATAAGATGTTTTAAGAAATCAATCAAATTTGTTAAATTTTGGGTATTATCATTTTAAATTAAATAAGATACCGTGTACGAAGTACGGGCAAAATGCTAGTTTTGTTAATTGAACATACTTTTTTGATTTCTATATAATAAGAACAATCTCATGCCACCGTTTGCCCCCCTTATTGCTAATTATAAGTTAATTATTCCGAACAAAATTTCATATTTACATACTTTTTTTTTAGAAAAAAAATTATGTATGGTGATTTTAACATTCATTATCTTGTAAAAATAAGTTACTTATTTCAGAAAAAATTACATATTTATGTACTTTTTTCCAGAATAAGTAACTTATTTCTGAGAAATAATATTTCCCAAACAGGGCCAATATCTTATTCCAGATTGTAAGTCTACTTATTCAAAAAAAAGAATAATATATTTTTAATATTAATAAATAAATAAATTTTTGATCGTAAAGATATTCATTTATTGAGATCAAACAATACATGGAGACTAAATTGAACGAACGTATAATTGCCCAAAATACCCACTTTTTCCCTACACACTGCCCAAAATACCTAATTTTGAAAACACCGCCCAAAATACCCACGGGGCACGCTCATGGGTAAGGCGTAACCAATGTTCTACTGTAGCAATCGAACCACTTCCCGCCGGCGACAACTCTCGATTTGGGGGTTTCAAATATCGCGAATCAAATGCTATGAAATTGGTATGGATGTGTAGAGGGTGAAGAGATGAATCGATTGGTGTGTATAACGTTATTGAATAAACACGAGAGGGGAGTAAACGAAAGGAGAGAAAAATGGTCGCCGGAATCGCGATTTTGAAAGGGTGGTCGCGAGATCTCGAAATCCAAACATGAAATGTTATGAAACCTGTATAGGATTGTAGAGGAGATGATGTCGGTTCGATTGGTATATAGCTCGTGATTGGAAAACGACGGGAGAAAGGTGAACAGAGAAAAGAAGAGAAGTCGTCGGTGATTGCAAAATCGCCAAAGCTCGCGAACGAAGGAGACGATGGATGCGCATGTTCAAGAAGCGTATCCTCGAATGCGCCTTCTTGAACGGCGTATCAAGCCCACCTGTAGACCTGTCAAAATGGGTCTGGATCCGAAAAATCGAACCGAAATTCATGGAATCGAATCCGATTTTATATCCGAATTGAAAAATCCGATTATTATCCGAAAACCAATTTGATCCGATCCAAAAAATATCCGAACCGAAAATTTAACCGAAAATCATCCGAAATACTAGATCCGATTACGACTAGGAACCGACCAAAACCGAATAAAAAATTATCCGAACCGAATATGACTCGAAATACTAGATCCAATTTAGATCCGAATTCTAAAAATGATGAATTAAGTAGTTGTTATAATTTTAACGGGTTACAACGATAGGTTGTATACATTACCGCACATTTTATTCAATATTTGTCCATTCATAAGCAAGATGCACATTTAAAATAATTTTATATCAAATATATCATAATTATTTAGTCATTTTTTTTTGAATAAGTACATGATTTTATACTAGAAATATAATATTTAATAATAAGTTACTTTTTAAATTAAAATAACGAATGAAAGATGATTTGAAAGGATCCGAACCATATCAGATCAGAACCGAATTTCATCCGACCTTAATCCGGATTTCATCCGATTTTAATCCGAATTAGATCCGAACCGAATCAGATCCGATCCGAATTATGTTCAATTATATTATAATCGAAAGTTGATCCGATCCGAGTTTGATCCGATCCGAAACCGATCCGGTTATCCGAATTGCCAGATACTCTGACCCCAAAAGTGTAACTGATACAAAACTCTAGCCCCATAGTCGTATCCGAGGATACTCCTACCAGAGGCTATCTAATGGGTATGTTGGGCGCGCAACGTGGGATTTAGGTATTTTGGTCAAGGAATAATAAAAAGAAAGTGGGTAGAAAGGGCAATCACCCCGAATTGAACACCATTTATAGTATAAAATTAAAAAGAAAATTGAATTCCGATTTGTTTCTAGAAGTTAGTAAAAGGAATCTATCAAGTTCGACATATAAAAGAAACTAGTAAAAAGATTTATTATCAATTTTTTGAAAGTCTGATTGTGTTGACGCATTGACATTAGTTATGGTATGATAATTGATAAATTTATAAATTATTCCAATTGTTTCAAACTATTTGATGGTATGATATGGAAGGGTCATGTTGATAGAAAAACCAATAATGGAATAATCTAACAATTCTTACGTATGAAAATAACATATATTTTATTATAGATAAATTAGGGATTAAATTATTCAAAAATATAAATATACAATTCAAAAACAATTTATATTAAATTGATAATTATTATAATCACACATTATTAATATCGATCATAAATTCCTTCATTAACATTTCGAAATTTCTCCTTATTTTCATTAAATTTTGTAAGAACATTCGAGTTATGATATAGATAGCAATAAAGCATTTAAATATAAGTAATTTTAGTTGCAAAATTTCAATATTTAGATACATAATTTTTAAGTTTAGTTGCATCAAAGTTGTAGATAATAATGTTCGGCAGTATCGTAAAAGAGTATAGTAAAAGAAAGTAAGTTTAATTGTTAAATTTTACAAAAAAAAAAAAAAAAACAAGTTCAGATGTATAACTTTTAAATTCATGTGCAAAATTTTTAAAATTCAGGACACTGTATTTCTAGTACGAAACAAATCTTATTATCTTGAAAATTATTTTTTTTGTAAAAAACATTTTATAAAATAAATTAAATTTTAAAGAAAGAAAAAATTTAATCAGCCAATAGATATATGAGATGAAAAATATTAATAAAAATGAAATTTTAATAAATGAGTAATTGATTAAATCTCCTTATTTTAATTTGAAACAGTATAATTATTTTTATTTCCAACAATGCTCTTACAAAAAAATTGTATTTAAAAGTGAATTAAATTTGAACAATTGATTTTTGGTTCACTTTTGATTGAGACCCATAAAACTGAAATTTGTTAAATTATGTTAATGTTATCACTTATTCAAAAAATTACACGAAGATTAAAATATCAATAAGAAAAGCCATTAGAATCCTTGTTTGATAGTTATGATGCCCACTCATGTCCACATTATAATATAAACTAGTTGATAAAGCCGTTCTCTCGTTAAAACCGAAATCCCATCTTTAACATATATAGTATAAAGATTTATATAATAATTTTTATCCATAAAATCGAACCGTAAAAATAAAAAAATTATGACATAAGTATCAAATTCTAATGGCTAATATAATCTTTTCTAATGAGCCGTCTTCCCGTTAAATACGTTTCGAGCCACTCTTATTTGGAATCGAAATTCTAACTTTATTATATGAAGAGAGTAAATTCCAATTTTTATATTCTTTAAACTTTCTAATATTTATGGAATTTTAAAATATGAAAATACATCTTTTATTTTCTGTATATTATAGATATTCTTGTATTTATTTACAACTTCCGTATGAAAATGTCTTTATGTTATGTTAATATATATATATATAAAAAAATACGAAGACTTTTCGTTACGGGAATAATATAAAATTTGTGGATATATTTTTATAATGCAAGTATAATTAACTTGTATAAAAAAGTTACAATAAAGGATTTCTAAGAAAAAAGATATAAAATTTTAAAAAATTGTATAAGACGTCTCAACCGTCCTCGTATTCTACTTCCAATAAAACATTTTATTTTATGTATTCCTTATATATTCAAACATTTTTATATGATCTTCTCTAATAAACCGCTTTCTCATTAAACACAGTTATTATTATTGATCCGCTCTCTCGTTAAGATAAAAAATCTAACTTTTACATATATCACTTGTATGATAATATTTATCCATAAAAATCAAATCCTAAAAAATAAAATAAAATTTATAACATCAATATACTATTTTAATAGTTTATACAATCTTTTATTGTAAGTCATCTTCCCGTTAAACACGTTTCAAGTCACTCTTATTTGGGATCAAAATTTCAACTTCATTACATATTATTGATAATACTTATCTTACATAACAACTTTTTTCTTGAAATCAAAATCTAAAAAATATGGTGAATTCCAATTTATACGTTCGCTAAACTTTCTAAAATTTATGGAATTTTAAAAAATGAAAACACATCTTATTTTCTCTTTATATTATAGATACTCCTGTATTTATTTTATTCAAACATCTTATATACGATCTTCTCTAATGAACCGCTTTTTCGTTAAACACGTACGATTATTACTATTGATCTGCTATCTCGTTAAGACCAAAAATCTAACTTTTACATATATCACTTGTATGATAATATTTATCCATAAAAATCAAATCCTAAAAATAAAATAAAATTTATAACATTAATATGATATTTTAATAGCTAATACAATATTTTATAGTGAGCCGTTTTCCCGTTAAACACATTTCGAGCCGCTCTCGTTTTGGATCGAAATTCTAACTTCATTACATATTATTGATGATGCTCATCTTACACAACAACTTTTTTTCTTTAAAATCAAAACATAAAAAATAAAGTGAATTCCAATTTTTACTTTCTCTAGACTTTCTAAAATTTATGGAGTTTTAGAAAATGAAAACGCATCTTATTTTTTCATTATATTGTAGATACTCCTGTATTAATTTAGGATTCCTGCATGAGAATGTTATTTTATTATATTAACACATCAATGATTTTATTTTTAAATACGATGATTTTTTTTATGACAATAGTATTGAATAAATTTTCCTAATAGAAGTATAATTAAGTTATATGAAACGACATATTTTAAGAAGATCGTACTTTCTAAAAAATATTTATTTATATGTCTTCACTATATATTCAAACACTTATTCTACTTCTAATAGAACTTTTATTTATATGTTTTTTCTATAAATTCGAACTCTTATTCTCTATAAATTCGAACTTCTATTCTACTTCGAATAGAACTTTTAATCATATGTCTAATAAATACTTATTCTACTTCCAATAGAACTTCTAATCATATGTATTCCTTATAAATTCGAACTTTTCTTCTCTATAAATTCGAATACCTATTCTACTTCTAATATGTTAAATGATATTTTTATATTTATTAGTGTTTAAATTCTAAAATTTTAGAAAATTAGAAAAATAGATTGAGACGATTTTAGAGCGCCACCTAAACTCCTGTGTACCCTCCTTTATATATATATATATTGATGTGTTTGTGATTTTTTAGGAGCAGACCAGAAACGAAAGAAAAAAGGACCCAAATGTCACAATTCTAAACTAATTGGTCCTAAATATCACAATTGGAAAATTTGGCCCCAAATATCACTCTATAACCAAACATCGTGTAGCGTTTTAATTTAACAGCAAGAACGCTGCATAAGACTGCGTTTACCCTTTTTCTAAACTAATAGCCAAAAACAACACACACAACTAACATACATACAAAGGATACCCAGCGAGAGACTAGAGACCCAGCGAGAGAGTATACAAGTGATTAGTTGCGAAAGAGGCGTTTACCTTATTTGATTTACTTCCCCCTTTTCTATCGACAGAGGCAACTAACACAGAGAACGAAAGAGATAGAAAAAAGAGGATATGTTGATGAGTTTTGATGGGTTTGATGTTTGAGGTGGAGTCGGACATCTTGACTGAGAAACGACGAGGTGATAAACAAAGCTCTTCAAAAAGTAAACAGAGCTTAAAGAAAGAACTGATAAAGTAGCGTTTTAATCTGAACGCCAGTTAAAGCAGCGTTTTGCAAAGCTATAAACGCTTCTTCGACTAGCGTTTTGGCTGGTTCTGCTTGATATATGTTGTAGACGCTACACGATTTAGCGTTTCTGTTAAAAAATTAAAATGCTGGATTAAGTTTTATTTTGGAATGATATTTAGGGCCAATATTTCAAGATGTGATATTTGGGACCAATTAGATTAAATTTGTGATATATGGGACCAATACCCGAAAAGAAACCAGTTAAAAAATGAGAGCGGAAAGAGAAGCTCGTCCATTATACATGTGTATGATTTCGTATTTATCAAGTTCAAGAATATGATACAGAAGAAATGTACTAGAACTTAAACAGTTTACCAAAAAAAGGAGAAGGTATGTTAAAAATATAAGACTTAATGGCAGGAAAGTGGCCTAAACTATTTTGTTTTTGCACGAAAATGGCTGAAGTATGGAAACAAGCACTTTAATGGCTGAACAATTTTTTTTAAAACACCCGATTGCATTCCGTTAACTGGCACTAACATAAGTTATAAAATGAAGGGTAAAAACGTCATAGTACCCTTGTCCTCTCCCTCCCCCGCTCTCTCTTCCGTTCACTCTCTCTCCCGATCATCCATCTAACCTCTCTCTCTCCGCCACTCTCTCCGTTCAACCTCTCTCTCTCTCGTCCTCTCTCCCTCCCTCTCTCTCTCTCTCCTTAACAATCTCTCTATTTCTCTCCCGCCCTGTCTCTCTCCTGCCTCCCTCAATCTCTCATTACTCTCCCCTTCGCCTCCTCTCTCTCACTTCTCCATCGTTTCTCGCTCTCAATCTCTTGCTCTCTGTCCAAATATCTCTCTCCGCCTTCAACTCTGTTCAACCAACTCTGTTCAACCGTCACCAGCCTCCATTTTCAAGTTTCAGCAGCCACCGTCCCTCAAGCCGCCCACCACCATTCACCAAACCCACCTCGCAACAACCACCTGCAAACCTCACTGTTTCCTACCACCAATTCAACAGCCTCCCACCTCCATTGCCCACACAACAGCACATCCTCCGTCAACACCCATCTCACTACTCCGCCCAGCAGCATCACCATTCGCCATCACCACACCACAGCCCCCTTCTCAGACAACCCTCCTCTGTTCTCCACCTCTCCATCCCGCAGCTTCACCTCCGTTCTCCCCTTCCCTTTATCTCCTTCATTTCATTCAACCCAATCCCCTATCTCCTTCACTACTCCTGCCTTCACCAATCTCTACCGCGCCGCTTCAACCCAACTCCCTTTCCGTTCATTCGCAGCCATTACCACCTCCGTCGTTTCCTCCCTTCACCACTCAATTTCACCTCCCGCACCACTCACCTTCACCCATTATCACTTTCACCTCACCTTCTCTTTACCAACACCACATCTCAACCATTCAACTCCAACCCACCATTTCGATCAACCTCCACCACCACCAGTTTCCGTTCGCCATCTCCTTCCCTTCACTCCTTCAATTCAAACACCACCAGTGCAATCACCCCATTTCCTCCCAATCTCTCCTACCTCCCACACCTTCATTCCGCCTACAAGCACTACATCCAGCCTACTAGTTCAATGAAAACAACGAAAATTGAAAATAAAAACAAGAATTTACTAAATGGACTACCTGATGGTTTACTCTGTTTTGGATATAATTTGGTCGAGTTTTTGTTTAATTGCAAGAGACATTAAATGAATAGGAAAAGGGAGAGTTGAGCTTTTGGTTGATGCAATCGGGTACTATGACGTGTTTACCCTTCATTTTATAACTTCTATTAGTGCCAGTTAACGGAATGCAATCGGTTGCTTTAAAAAAAATTGTTCAGCCATTAAAGTGCTTGTTTTCATACTTCAGCCATTTTCGTGCAAAAAAAAAAAAAAAGTTTAGGCCACTTTCCTGCAATTAAGTCAAAATATAATTTAAAAGGAGATTAAACGATTTTTGTATAATCTCTTAGCAAAAGTCCTTGATGATCCTTCAACAGAGAGCCAGGACTAGAAAGTGGAATTTTCGAGCACTAAACTTCGGCTAAGCTCCAAAGCCAGCATATCGTAATAATGTATATGTAGTTTTGGCATTACATACAGTCAACAAAATCAGCTGAGTATGGCCAATAGGCCTGCAGAGCAACAAGGATTTATAAAGGACAAAGTTAAGTCAGCACATATTCTGCAAATGTAAAATTTGGGATACTAAAGGCACATGCATACAAGAGATGACAACCATTAGAGCAAGGATAGGAGAAGGGTCAATTGACCCACAGTAAAAAAATTAAGTTTTATCCACTTGCATCTTTCACCCGCTTTCAACTACATACAGACCACTGGAAGTCTGGAACAGTTTCCCTCCTTGCTCTCTCCCATGCCGATTCAAATGCTTAATAAACAAGGAAAATGCTGCCTTCAATTCTCAACCATTAACAGCTAATGTATCCCCTACCATAGTCATGTACTTCCAGGAGCATCTGGAGCTGCAGCCGGTGCCAGTGCCGGAGCCGGAGCCGGTTTGCGATTCAGGTAACGGATAACAGCATCTTCAACCCTACAAAATAAAACAATAACATACACATTATTTCAAGTTCTCAAAAATAAATTGTATAAAAGTCCAATATTGCTCACATACAAATACATGCTATAAAGAAAAAATAAACAGCAACTTATCTAGCCAAAAAAAAACTAAACAGCAACTTCAATGAACATAAAGATGAAATTATACATAGCCTTGGTAATATAAAGTTACTCAGTAGCAACACCTAATTATATCATACCATAGTAAGCATGCAAGAAGAGATAGGTAGAGGAGACACTCTACCTATATATATATACTAATTTAAATAGATAAATAATTTAAATACTTTTTCTTTACATTGTATATTCTCCTTTTTTGTTACTCCCTCCGTTTCAAATTAGTAGTCCACTTTCAAAAAAAATTGTTTCAAAATAGTTGTCTCACTTCTACTTTCAAGGGAATTTTTTACTTAAGCTTCCCATATTACCCTTGAGTTTTAATTTCCAAGATTGGCTTTATGTACTTATTTTTCTAACTATTGCAATAAATATGGGTAAATATGGAATTAGATCATTAATGTTTGAGTTTCTTAATATGCGTAATTTTTTTAAAGTGGACTACTAATTTGAAACGGAGGGAGTATATACGTGTTGTATACACTATTACACTATCTGAAAAACATGCACCATTATGCTTACAAGTACGAAGTAGTTTAGAAGGTAACAACAAGAATGTTCAGCTAACAACAAAATAAACTGAAATCTGCCTCTCTTGCTTCTGTCACCACACCCAGCTACTGAACTCTAAGGTTACCAACAGCTGACAGTAGCAATTACCCATAGTTCACTCTTATGGTTTAGTTCCCAATGACTAGTAATTCCCTGTCACGCAATTCAGGCCACACGCACACAAGCAATGCAAAGAATGCTTTCGACACCATGGAATATGAAGACTTTAAAATTTATCGGTTTTATGATAACAAGCTACGATTTTTACTCTTTTTGACGCTTAAAAGATCATGTCTTTTAGTAATTTATAAACGTGTAAATAGGTAACTAACTACATATACATAGTTACTTCTGACAGCCATCTAATACGATAATTTAAGTTGTAAACTGAATATAATACACTATAGCTTCTGAAACTAAGAACTACTTACATTAAACTAATATCCCAATTCATAAAAACTATCCGTCTATTTATTTCCTTTTGTATAGTACATATTATTAGCAATATAGCCTAGTTCTACTATACAAGAAAACACCAGAAATATCCCCGTAGTAAAAACAGTTGAATCCTTTGATTCTGGTTCTCCAAGTGGTACCTACAAAAGATTGATACTTCTAAGATCTTTCAGAGTGAGGCTTGCGCGACAGAAATCCCTTAAGCCGAAACGTTGGAAAGAAAGTCATTGCCTAGAGCATCTATTGCACAATGTTACCAAGTCAGCTCTGGTCCCAGTCAAAATGTTCAATGCACAACATTACTCATTTGCTCTGGTCCTAGTCAGCTTGGACGACAAACTATTTGTTATTAGTGATGCAATTCATTACAGCCAAATTTAAGGCCTTTTAACCAAAGATGTTGAATTAAAAAAATATGACACTACTGCAGTGCTGTTGATTCTTCGAGACACAATATGAAAACAAATTCACAACTATATTACCAGGTCAGGGTTTAAAAACCAAGGCTCAGCGATGTAAACTCTCCAAAATTTCAAAAGACAGGTCAGGTGTCTCCCAAGAATTTTGGTGTTTTCATATTTTGGTTTAGGCAAATGAAATGAAAACAAATTCACACCTATATTACCAGGTCAGGGTTTAAAACCAAGGCTCAGCGATGTAAACTCTCCAAAATTTCAAAAGTCAGGTCAAGTGTCTCCCAAGTATTTTGGTGTTTTCATATTTTGGTTTAGACAAATGAAAAATTGCCACGCACTGGACCAGTGAACACCAATTTTAATGATCATGGGGTCATTCTTAATAACTGACAACGGTAGCTATCAGCGGAGTACTAAGGGAACTATAAACAGCAGAAGCTACTAGCCTCTCACTCCATCTTTCTCATATTTATTTGTTGGGCTGTTGATAGGATTTTGATGTTTTCATATTTCGGTCTAAACAAATGTACAATCGCCACGCATTGGAGCAGTGAACACCATTTTTTTTGTGAATCTGTTGAACTGGATGTCCATAGCGCAGCGACAAGTCTTGCTGATGTAAAACGAAATATCGAAGTAAACTTTAATGATAACAAGAACAAAATGTAAATTCTAGGGTGATCTGACTGCAGGACACCACTCCTGGGGAATCTCAACCACAAAAAGAATAAAGAATTATTCGCAAATAATGCTGGATAACTGAGAAGTGAGTAAACTCTAAGAATTCCTCATCACTTTGTAGGAAAAAAATCCCTGCTAAATATTAACGGGCTCAAAACAAATGGACTTCGTTAGAATTGAAACATGACTCAAAAATGAAATACTGTAATATAGGACAATAGCTCAAGTCTGATCCCTATCATGTTGGAAGCCTGGAACTGTTAGTTGGCACAATTTAGGACTAATTTTGGGGTTATCAAATTCTAGAGACAAAATCTGATTTTGAAATGAAATCATGAAAGGGAGACTCAAATTTAAGTGTCAAATACCATAGCCTAGTCAAGTTTAATAGTTAAATAAGAGATCCTAAAAATTAATCATCAAATAAGACCGTAATAAAGGAAAATGATTCAAATTGATATCTACTTCCCGATAATAATTCAATATAACGCTCAGTGTTGTGAAATGCGCAAAATCAAAAAAAAGCGCAAGTTCCAATTTTGAAGCATGACTCGCAAAGCGTGATTACTCGCATGATTTTTTGCCAGAAATGAAATTACTAACGTAATTATCTGTATTTATACATTTATTCATAAATACTCCTAAAAATGTTAGCCATAATATTTAACAGTAGAATGGTACGTAAACATAATTATAAGTATCCAACTTAGTAGAAATAAACATAAATAAAAAGTCTCCAGCTTATAGAAATATCAACTTAGTAGGAACGTCACACTATAATCAGACTTTGAGAATATATATATAGAGATAGAGAGATGAAGAGAAAGAGGGCAGAGAGACAGAGATATGAAGAGAAAGAGGGCAGAGAAAAAGAGAGAGTTATGGAGAAAGAGATGGAGATGATAAAATAGAAGACATACCTCTTTGACTGCGGCGGCTGTGCAAAATTTGTGAGGATCTGAACGGTTATAAAGATAAATAGGGTTTTTTTTTAACATAAGGGTATTTCAGTCTTTTTAAGTATAGTGTGAGTTCTTTGCGCTTTTATTGCGATTTTCTGCGCTTTTTTGCGAGTAAGCGCGAGCGCTTTTTTGCGAGTAAGCGCGAGCGCTTTTTTGCGAGTAAGCGCGAGTCAATCGCGATTTTTTGCCATTTTGATAATCACGCGAAATTGTTCATACGCAGTTGCAGAACCTTCACCTACTCGCGAACCGCGATTAATCGCGATGTTCACAACACTGATAACGATCAGCAGTGAACTATCAAATCCTAATAACTAAGCTATTAAAAAAACCAATTTATATTTGTAAACATTAGATACACAATAACATTTGTCTCTGACAAGTGACAACTTTCATAAAGATGGTAATAACTGCTAAGGACTCCTTTCTAATCTAGCTAACATATCTTGATGTGATGATGTCACCTCATCAGTTTACATTAGAAATTTACAGCGGATTGCATTTTAAGGACAAATTTTTTTTTACAAATGATTTTTCATCTCAGTATTGAGATGCTTTGAGCACTAAAATTTTGTATAGCTGACATCCATTTCACAATAGGGTTTTTGGTCCTCCCGATTCACTTCTAAAATTATTCACTACTTAGAACTATTTCCTACTAAAATCATCAAAGCTGAGATGCTCTATGCACAGAAAAGTAATAATAATTAAACTATCTACAACCAATATGTAAATAAATTATAGGGATGATGTGAAATTAAATCTATATTAATATACTACACAACGCTAAGAGTAAGTTGACCCTGGCAATTTTGTTGTTTAAAAAGACACAAAAATTTAGTGTTTGGGTACTTCAGGTACACAAACATGAAAGCATGCAATAGTTTTAGTGGCGTGTTTGGTACACGAACATAATTACTTCTAGAAAATAATTATTGTTACTCTAATTATAAAATACAAACTAATGTCTAAGACCTCACAAAAATGTACACTAGATAACTGTATCCATTTCATTCATCTTACAAATATTTATGGTGGCAATAGAGTTCGATTTCCTTTCCCTATGCTTAAAAATATTAACTATCCAAAACAAAAATATCTAAACATTCAGTATTGGATATAAAAGAGTCTTCTTTCTTAATTTAGGTTTTCCATCACTACTAGTACATTAAATCGTATTTTGTATATTTATAATAACACCTCATTCTTTTTTTCTATTATTAATTGCACATCAGTGAATATTACTGCTGGTCCTACTTTGATATAGATAATTTGTGGTAGAGGCTTATTAAAGAGAATGATGCCAGTGTTATTAAAGTGAGTGGCCGCAGCCTACAATATATATTCATAAATGTGGATAAAAATAAAAATCTATAGTTAAGAAAAATCCAAATCTATACTTATTAAACATATTAACAAATTTTTAAACACATTAACAAATGTACGAATTTAACATATGAATTACCTTCAATCAAAATAAAAATTCTAAAATATTAGTATCCTAAAATACAAAAAAAAAATTATAATTTAAATATGCAAAGTTATTAGATAAAAAAAGATATTCTTCCTAAATGCATTCAAATAAATGTATAATCCCTCGATTCATATATACTAATCATATTTGGGGGGGGGGGGGATACACAAACCAAGGAACACGCTTAACTAGGTGAAAGTGTAATCAGTAGATGACATTTCCCTAATTTTGCACTTCAAATATGTAGCAATTACACAACTATTTATATAAAAGAACGATATAAATTACCTGACAAGTTACAGTAAATGCTAAGAGAGAGAAATGATAAATTTTGTAAAATTACAAAAATGAAGCTGGATATATACTAGTGACTGTTAATAAGGAGTTAACTTGTATTCTTTTTTCCTAAAACGTCAACACAAATTGGAATTGAGGCAGTAGTATATATTATTCTGCCAAATATATTAACTAAAAAGAACTGATGTTTTAAGAAAAAAGTTTACAAGTTAAACTTCGAAAGTAGCATGTATACATCTAATCTAAACACCTGGAGCAAAAAGTCTTCTAACCAATACTAACAAAATACAAATTCAAAGAAAAATTGATAACAAATTTGTAGAAGAATATAAACAAAAGGAAAAATTCCTCTAACTTTTAACCTTTTTAAAATGTGTCAGGAGTACACCATCTCCCCTAATACCAACCTTTATCCAGGCGCATCAATGTAGATACTGATTTATTAAATATGATTTACAAATAAAAGATACCACTCAATAACTTAAAACATTTCTCAATACATGATTACAGTAATTGAGACCTTAAATATTCGTAAACATAAGATTGTAATGCATCCTTTCTATAGTTTTATGACATATCTAAACCTTTTATCCAGTTCAAAATCCTTTTTATTCAGTTCACTATCCGTGATATAACAAAGCGACCCATAATTTTCCATTTAGCGAATAGATGCATATACATATACAGGTAACAAATTTATGCACTTACTACATACAATATGTGTGTGTGTGCCTATATATCCGGAATCTTTCTTTAAGACATGTGCACGATTTACTTTCTATGTATGCAATCTTTCTAGTGATGCGCGACATCATCTAGCCATAAAAGGAAATAAATGATACATAAAGAAGCCAAAAAGCTTACCAAGTTTGGTTATAGAACTCTGATCGATGCTCTTTTTCAGCACTACGACTTGCTTCACCAGCTAGAAGATTAATGTCCGTGCTTTGAGATTCAACCAATGCATTTACAAATTCAACTGGTGACTGACTGAAGCCAAGAAAGAAGGCTCTCCTTTTCCGGTGCTCATGAATCTTCCTTATAGCACTGCATATAACTTCATCACATGCTTCAATTTCTTTGTTCTTTTCAGTATTTGCTAGTAAAGCATTCAATTCCTTCTGTATTGGGAAAGGCACATCCACCAAGATGTCATAACATGCATTTCCAGCAGGACTATTTCCCGAGAGTTTGATCCTGTGTTCCAAATGTATGGGTTGTGGAGGAGCTAAATGATTTGAAATTTTTTGTGAGACCATAGTAAATTTAAGTTTGTCCACCCCAAATACTTTCTGAAGCGGTGGATCACAAGTAAAATAGGTTGGGTCATTTGGATTCTGCAGTTTCCTAGCCTTGACATAATGCCAAATTCCAGCTATAATTCTCGAACGAGTCTCGACTTCTATCCCAAGAAGTTCGGTCAAAGCTGGAGAAAGTTTATATTTCTCAGGCATATAATTCACTTCTAGACGTACATTCAAAGTAAACTCCTTATCTCCTCTTCTTTTCACCTCAAAGCCCTCATGAGGCACAGGGGATCGAGAACTCTCCCAAATAATGATATGGTTATCAGGATACAGTCTCTGGTCCAATGAAATCGTGACTCTTTTGAAAAAAGATGAGAATTTCGGATACATGGGATTTGATTTCTGATACATAGCAGCTTGTTCAGGATCAACCCCTTCTTCTAATATTCGTCCAACTATCTTAAAAGTCCAGGTAGGTGGCTCAGCATTTGGCATTGTAGGAATTGTGCGGATCTGATTAGCGAAAGTATTGAAAACATAAATCCGAAGTGTTTTCTGAATGCAGGGAGGATTTTTAACCGCCTCTTGTATGTCGATTTTCTTTCTTACAATAGCAGCATCAACACGAGATTCAAATTCCAGGAGCTGAGTATAAAGAGCAGATTCAGGCAAAAAGGCTGCAACTCTATCCTGTAAATGTTTCTCAGGAAGCTTCTGTTTCTTCTTACGAGCAGCAGAAGTAAGCTCCATAGTCTTTAAAGGCGAGACAGTGTTGCTATTAGAGAATCCAGGTGGCCTCCCTTGTGATTTCTGTGGCGGCCGCTTCCCACTAGAATTGCTTGCAATTGAAACAGAGGGTGAATTACAACCAACATTACCCATCCCGGCCGCATGGGATTGGGCATGCAACTGGGCTTGGAATTGGGCATGTGCTGCTTGACCTTGTGCTTGGGCTTGGGCATGAGCCTGAGCCTTTGCTTGCGCTTGCACAATTGCTTGTGCATGAGCTGCGGAGAACTGAGACATCTGAAACTGACTACGAGGGCCGTACCCGCCTTGATGTTGACCTCCTCCACCCTGCTGCTGACCACTCTGATTCAGTGGCATGGAATTACCAAACGGAGAGGAAACAACAGCATTCTGCATTGCCTTACTGTTATTCCCCGCCATAACTACTATATCTAACCTCTAAAACCCTATCTAAATCTCAAAGAACCCAGCTTTACAAAATGCAAGTCCCTGAAGATGGTTTTTCGCAGCAAAAAAATCGAAAAGATCATATAAACACCTACCAAAAAAACACCCAAATCACACAAATAGCAGAAATTGAGCAAGCTGAAGAGGACAATTAACAGTGTTTACCAAGAAAACAAAAACCCTAATTGTCATATAATAAGACCTCCAAGTGAAGATGCAAAATTGAAAACAGATAAGTTTTTTTTTAAAAAAAACTAAACAGAAAGAATGCAGAAAAGGCAAATGATCAATATACGAAAAGGAAAAAAAATAGAAATGTAAAAATGAGCATATATAAGAAATGAGTGTGAATATTAAAGGGAAGGGTAGACTTACTAGTTAGAGGGGGAGAGTGATTTTGATTGGGGGAGATGCGAGCACAACTAGTCAATCACAACACTTATAACTTGTTTAGTTTGCTGCCCCCATCTCTCCTCTCCCTCTCCTCTCTCCTCTCTCTCTCAAAAATTCTGCGGACCGGATCTGGTTCCTATTGCGTGCCCCTTTTCTTAAAAAAAAGGGAATTTTGTATAATATGTCCCAAGTTAAAAAATCATTTTGCGATTATATTGATTTATTAATTATATGTCTTATTATAAGTTTATAAATTTTATAGAGATCAATATACTTTCTTTATTAATTAATTACTATTATAAGTATATCCGCTTAGCTTAAAATCCGTGCGATGCACGGATTTCTTTTAATATTAAATGACATGTTTTATCAATTTGATTTACTTTTTCTAAAATATGAATTTTGGAGTTTTATATTTTTAAATGAGATGATTTGATAATAATTACAAAAATGTTATCCGTTATATTTCTATGAAAAACGGGATTTTAGTTAGAAAATATTGAAAAGATGATACATCTTAGTTCAAAAAGGTAATCGGTTAATTATAAGTACTTATAAAATTATAATTTAATTTTATTAAATAGAATGTCGTGATTTAACTGAAAAAAGTGAGGTGTTAGTTAGAGAAAATTAAAAAGGAAACATATTTGAGGTGAAAAAGGTAATTGATTAGTTTATAGTAATTATAATTCAATTATGTTATTTTACTAAATAAAATTGCTCATAAAGTTTTAAGAAAAGGAAAAATTAGTGTTGTCCGTGATTTTAGTTAGAAAATATAGAAAAGATGATACATTTTAGCTGAAACTTAATCGGTTAATTATTAACATTATAATATTGTTATTTTATTTTATTAAATAGAACCGCATGTGATATAATTGAAAAAGATAGATTTTAGTTAGAGAAAATAGAAAATGTAATGTGAAAATTTAAAAGATGACATGTTTTAGGTGAAAAGGGTAATTAATTAGTTTATACTAATTATAATTTAATTTATGTTATTTCACTAAATTAAATTGTTCGTAGTGTCTTTAGATAGTGAAAAATTAATGTGCCCGTGATATTTCTAGAAAAAGGGAATTTAAATTATAAAATATGGAAAAGATGATACGTTTTGGCTGAAAAAGGTAATTGGTAATTATTAGTATTATAATATTATTATTTTATTGAATAGAACCAATCGTGATATATTTGGAAAAGAGATATTTTAGTTAAAGAGATATTTTACTTATAGAATAGAGAAAAGAAAACATGTTTTTGCTGAAAAAGGTAATTGATTAGTTAATAATAATTATAATAAAATTATGTTATTTTATTAAACAAAATTGCTCGTGGCGTTTATAAGAAAGGAGAAATTTTAGTTAGATACAATATAAAAGATATTGTTTTTTACTTGAAAAGGGAAATTAATTAGTTAGTGAAAAATAGAAAAGGTAATATGTTTAATATGAAAAAGGAAATTATGTAATTAGTTAGTTGTTAAGTAAGGGTAAATAAGGCTTTTATATAATAGTGTAATGCACGAGTTTCTTATATTATGTTATAAATTTTATTTAATATTATAATTATGTTTTTATATAATCACTAATTTTAATAATTTTTTTTAATTTTAGTTTGATATAATTTAATATATTCATGTTTACGGATTATATTAATGTTTCCTTATTATAAACAAAGTATACGATTTTTAATATATTTTATTAATAATTGAAAAATATGGTGTAATATTTTTGGGTATATATTGTAAGATTTGTTGTAAATTAAAAAGGTAACGTGTTTTAATTAGAAAGGAAATATTAATGATTGAAATATATGATACAATTGATCTTTTTAGATGTTTATAAAATTTAATATCTTCAACTAAAAGTAAATGTGAAAAAGGCAATCGACTAATTATCATTAATTATATTATGTTATTATTTTTTTTAGGTGGTATATTTTTCTTAAAAATTATGGTGTGATATTTTTGGGTATATATTAATGATTGTAAGATTTGTTTTAAATTAAAAATGTAACTTGTTTTAATTCGAAATAAAATATTAATGATCGAAAAATATTATAATAGTATTATAATATTATTATTTTATTTGTATTAAACAGAAACGCGTGTAATATAATTAGAAAATGGAGGTTTTAGTAAGAAGAAAGAAAAAAGGTAACGTGTTTTGCTGAAAAAAGGTAATCTTCCATGATATAATTGGAAAAAGAGAGATTTTAGTTAGAGAAAAGAGAAAAGGTAACGTGTTTTGACTGAAAAAGGTAATTGATTAGTTAATAATAATTATGTTATTTTTAGCTGAAAAGGTAATTGGTTAATTATTATTATTAAAATATTTTTTTATTAAATAGAAACGCATGTAATATAATTAGAAAAAAGGAGGTTTAGTAAGAAGAAAGAAAAAAGGTAACGTGTTTTGCTGAAAAAGATAACCGTCCATGATATAATTGGAAAAGAGAGATTTTAGTTAGAGAATAGAGAAAAGGTAATGTGTTTTGACTGAAAAAAGGTAATTGATTAGTTAATAGTAATTATATATAATTATATTATTTTATTAAACAACAAAATTGCTCGTAGTGTTTTTAAAAAGGAGAAATTTTAATTATTTAAAATGTAAAAGATATTCTATTTTAAATGAAAAAGGAAATTATTTAGTTATTGAAAAATAGAAAAGGTTATATGTTTAAACTGAAAAAGGAAATTGATTAATAAATTAGAAATTTTAGTTAAATAACATATAAAAGATATTGTATTTTACCTGGAAAAGAAAATTATTTAGTTCTTAAAAATAGAAAAGATAATATGTGTAACCTGAAAAAGGAAATTGATTAGTTAGTAGATCTTTAATTGAGTAAGGGTAATTAGGTAAATTCAATAGGTACCATTGAACCAAACTTTTAATGTTTCAGCTTTTATATAATAGTATAGATTATAATTTTAAAATTTTAATTACTAAAAAATTAGTTTTTATATTTTTTAGTACAGGACCCTACCAGGGGAGCTTTTTTTTAATTTTAACCATAAAATATTTTTTTTTTGTTTTTTTTCTCACACAGGCCCCGTAAGGGGCATCCTTAACCAAATAAAATATTAAAATTTATAATTTAAATTAATAAAATCATGTTTTTATGAGACAATATATTTTAAAATAAATTTGATTAAAAAGGATACAATGGTCCTTTTCTGTTAAAATTTGAATGAAAAACTAATTTTAGGATAGATTTGAAATTTCAAATATATATAGGACATATTTAAAAATTATGTTTTAAATTGGGATATATTATTAAAAAAACCCTAAAAAAAAACTTCTACGAGAAGATACCCTTTTTATCACAACTAGCATTCTACACATACAGTTTAATTAATTAATATAAAATATTATTTTAATTGTTATTTAAAAAAAGCTATATCATTAAAAAGTAATTAATTTAAGTATAAAATTACTTATTTGTCAATTTATACCAATTGCATTAATATTAATATTATCAAATAGTTATCATAACATTCACATCCCCCGATGAAACGTTTTGAATCGCTCTTTATTGTTTTTTCTTAATTGCTCTTATTTTTGAAAATCTTTCTGCCAAGTTTATATGTTTTTTATTCATATTTTAAGTTTTGTTCTTGTAGAAATTTGGTATATTTATAGGTGTAGTATTGTGGATTTTGATTATTTTTATAATATTAATTCGTTCAAAGAAATTGTATGGCTCATGATCAATTTTTCGAATACATATTAAAAATTCATAACACTTATTTATCACGATTGTTAAAAATCATTAGATTGTCTCTCAAAAAAATTGCATGTTTCAGCGATATAAGAAAGGATCTCTACTGCAACATCCATTAAACGAACGCAAAGATTGCATGTTTCAGCGATATAAGAAAGGATCTCCATTGCAACATCCATTAAACGAACGCAGTTATAATAAAGGAAACTGTGATGTAATCTAGTTTCCTATATGTTCGTTCAATATCATTTTTACAGATTATACGTTCTTTTATTAGTAAATTGATTTACTTTAGAAAAATAAATATTATCAATCAACTATACAAATCCAATATATCTCGTTCTTAGAGTAAGATACGACTGTTGAAGTTTATGGTGATTGCCTTTTGCTTGTTTTTAATGACAACTTAAAATGTGTATATTCAGCTTGAGAATTTATATGTTGAATTGTTTATTCTTCAATCAGAATATGGTATATTAAATATTAGTCTTCTTTTACCCATTAATAGGGATGACAAATTAATTCGATCTTAGGGTACCCGATTCGAAACCCGAATTTTTGGATTTAGGTTTGGATTTAAATTTTAAAATCGAAATACTTTCGATTCGGATTTCAGTTGTACCGAATCGATATTCGATCCAAAATTCGAACCCCGATCCAATATCGAAACCCGATACATAAATAATATAATATCATAATTTGAAATTATTATATGTAATATTTTAGATATAAGACATATAATTTTTTATATTTATTCTAATATTTCATTAGAAATAGTCAATACTAATTTAGTAATTAGAACTTCTATTTCTCCATCTCAAGTTTTATTGAAATATTTAAGATGTTATTTTCTTTACTTTACATAAATTTTTCATTTGTGTTGTATATGAAGAATAATTTTTTAGCATATTTTAATTGTTTTCTTATTATGTCAATTCGTACAATATGTTACATTTGACTACTTACTTAATTTTAGGGAAATTACCCCATATACTATCTTTTTGAAACTATTTTTAAAAATACTACCACTTTAAAAGTTATTTACAAAAATACTATTTTTTAAGTTTTATTTTCAAAAATACTACCTTTTTAAGTTTTATTTTCAAAAATATCATCTGCAACCTATGCAACCTTTTGTATATATGGGCGGCGCCAGCCGCACATCTAGTATATATACATGTATATATACATGTATATATATATATATATATACTAGATTTCAAAAAAGAGGTCGAAAATGACAACTGAAAACAGGAACATGAACTTCCAGTTTTCAGTTTTCGGTTGCATATAAGGTTGCATAGAGCACACGAATTTCCGATTGCAAGTTCTATTGATTCTATTATTATCAAATGGCCCCGCCAGGGGCACCCAATAGAAAAAGTTCTTAGTTCCAATCTTTGCAACTTTTGCAACCTCCAATTTTCAATTGCAACTTTTGCAACCTTTGCAACCATTGCAACCTTTGCAACTCACACGGCTGCGCCGCCAGAATTTATAAATGAGGTTGCAATGGTTGCACAGGTTGCAAACCTTATTTTTGAAAAAAAAATCTTAAAGAAAGGTATTTTTATAAATAGTTTCAAAAGTGGTAGTATTTTTAAAAAAATAATTTGAAGGATGGGTATTTTTGAAAAAACCCCTTAATTTTATCATTGTATTATTTATTTATTATACAAACATAATTAATTTTGTTTGCGTGTAGCAATTATTTTAAATTTGACTACATTATAATTAATTCTGGATATCCGGAAAAACCAGATTTAATCCGAAACCCAACGAATTTGGTTTTGAATATTGAGTTTTGGATTCAGATTTATTTTTAAAATCCGAAAATATTTGGATATGGGTTTTGAATTTTACAAAATTCGAATTGAATCCAATTCGAAATGAGTATCATCTATTTTTTTTTCTTTGTGACTAACAAGTTAAAATAGAATATTGTACATAAAACTAAAACCACATTTATAATACATGAACACGTAATGACATTTTTATATTTGTGTCCTTGTAATATAAATATCGGGTTTAAAGCCATGCAATTCATTTTTCTCTGATAATGAGTATATTTTTCTAACATATGATAGAAAAAACCGCTTAAGTAGAACGTGTGTCTTTAGGGTCTTGTATGAAAATGACGGAAAAATTTTTGTGTACCCAAAATTCGAACACAAAACGTTACTAAACCACACCAATTTTTTTGGTACATGAAACGAAATGAATACGTAAAAAGAAAAAATATGATAATTACATGTAATGTTACTCTCTACCCCAGTTACCTAAATATGTTACTATATAAATTAAAACAATATTGAGATGTTACAAAACAAAACTAAGAGTAGAGTACATAAAATGAAACCCTATATTTAAGGTTTTATTGATATTAAAAATTAAATATTATCAACCAACCAAGCAAATTCGATATGTTTGCTCTTAGATTAGAATATGAGAATTGAATACTATCACTTTAATTCAAAAATGCAAAATTAAAAAAGGACACCTTTTATTAGAGATAATATATAATTAATTAATATGTATCGACCTATCTAGTTATCAATAATAGTGATTTTTATAATGAAGGATGTAGTTGTTCATTTCTTTCCTCCTCTCCCACAAAATATTTAACTAAAGTTTAGGGGATGACATCAGCGTTCTGGTTGATTGGTTGATGATAAACCCCCCTTTTTATTGTATTTCTTGATTTTGTTTTGTTTTTCAATAAATATCTCCCTTTATAAGAGTCTAGTACCCCGTTGATGGATTTTATCTATTGATATATTGGATTTTTTACTTTCTCCTTATGATTGATAACTCCCGTTTTTTTCCTTGATTTTACTTTATTTTTCAATAAATATAATTTTTATTGAGAGTCTAGTACCCCATATATTGGGTTTTGTTCTTTCTCTTTGTGAGAGTAGATTCTTCTATTTTGGCATCCGGGTTCTTAGATCTATAGGATTTTGTTATATTGGTTCATTTATTTAGATAGTATAGAATCGCAGTTATGGTTGGTTGTTCGAATACGTTCTGACGAATCAGATATGTATTTTCCTCTCGATTAAAATTAACTTTTTGGATTATCTCGCCAAAAAGGCTATATATTTTAGTGATATAAGCGAGGGATGTACCACAATTTAAGATCTGATCAATGATCATAGTTTGGATAAAGGAAACCTTGATATATATTTGATATGTTCTATTTAATTAATATGTGTTTGTCTAATCTTGATTATTTTTGTAGACGTTGTATGACCTTTTATTGATGAACTAATTATCCAAAATAAAATAGTGGTTTATAAGAAAATTTGAAATTATGATAATTTTTGTAGATGTCGTATGCCCTTTTATTGATAAATTAATTATCTATAAAAAAATGGTGATTTATAAGAATTTTTGCGCTAAATTGACCAATTTGCTATGAAATGTTTACTAAAAATATTTTCATTCACTAATTGATAATTTATACACCAAATAATGTTTAATATATTTGAGAGTATTCTTGGTATTCTGAAAAATTCAAATACATTGTCAGGTCAATTCCCATTAATAGTTGTGACAGCCCCAAATCCGGGGTCATGAATATGGGCCATCACGGACCAACTTCCATTCGAAATCAATATCTCTTGGGTTTTTTTTTTTTTTAATTAATACTTATGCAATTGACCCCACAGTAATACACACACACACACCAGTCATATGCTCAGAGAACAACATTCACCATAATAAAAGTTTAGAGTTAAAAAGTTATTACAAACCCAGAATCATACTTAAGTACATTGTTGAGTGATGCTTCTACAAGAAGCATTTCAACAACCAAATTTATTACAACCTTACACACTTTCACACTTAATATACATAAGACCACTAAACCCCTTGCGCTGGTCATCTACCTCGGGGATTGACGCTAACGAGCTCTCAGAAGGTCGCCTTACCCTCTTGCGGGGCGTTCTGCGTAGTATTGGCATACCTAGCTGTATATAGATAAGTAGCAAGAGTGAGCTATAATAGCTCAGCAAGATAATATGGTAAACTAGAATTGAAAATGTAACCAAGTATACATGTATATACATATGTAAGCAGTAATCAAATTATAAACTTTAAGGAAGAATAAAACTCTTATTTAATAATACATCATCCACTTACTATTATAAGAAAGAAATCTAAGATAATACAGTATCAGTTTCTCTTCTTAAATAATATAATAATCAATATACCCTTTCAGTGTAATAACTTAAAATAATATGAATACTTGAATAAATCTCTCACTATCATCTTCTCATTTCCTTCCTATACAGCAATTTTTATAAATTAGTATAAAATCAGTTTCTCTTCATCTATAACAATAATTTCATCGTTTCATATCATTTTCCCTTTTCAGTATACCAATCTGACTTTATCATTTATTCTTCATTCAATTATTATGGGGGTTTTCACTGTTGTCAAACACGTGAGGCACGATGATCAGTCGTCCTCTGTACCCGTACATTTTTACTACCGGTAGAAGGAGTGAAGGCCACCTGCTAACATCATCCCTGGAGGAAGGCCACCTGCTAACATCCTCCTGGAGGAAGGCCACCTGCTAACATCCTCCCTTGGCATCTTCGTGCCGAATCATGAATGCTAGACTATGTCGCACACAGCCCTGACACAGCCTCTTATGCAAGTTTGTTGCTAATCCCCCTTTTTATAAGATCATTATTCAATTTACCAACACCATTTCACATTTCCATTCTCGCACATTATTTCTATAAAATATATGTATATATCATACACTAAAAGAATGTTTATAATATAGCATTATAAACCATATAACCCTAGATAACAACTGATACCATTCTCTTTCATATCTCTTTTACCCTAGAGCATATTCGCTCCATTCGTAATCATCTCTATATTCATATTTCAGAAAACATATCCATCTCTCTTTAACTTCCCACAATCAAGAGAATATATTCTTTGCAATATAGCAACAAAAGCATCACATATACATAAATATATTCCATGATATCATTATTATTCCGAAGATAAATAATTTTTAAAGTAGGGATAGAAGGATCTTGCCTCGGTTTCTGTATCCTGACAATATGGCTGGTTCCTCCTCCGGAATTTCTATAAACACAAAAGGACCGTCATTAGAATACCACATCTCTTACTCACTACCCTCTCGTATAACAAAACCCTTTACACTTTAATGTATGTTTAACGTATTATTATTACCCCAAAGGTTCAAGGACTTAACCATTTACAAGCTCAATCGAAGTTTCAGTGGTTTTTCACCATTTCCCCTAACGACCACACTTAACTGTAAAAATCCCCATAAATTATAGATTTTGACTTTTACTACAAGGTCAACTGGTAATGTCTCTTTGACTACTCTACCATATTATCCCAAAGTTTCATAATTTTTAAAAATGTCTAAGTAGGTTGATCATAGCCTCAAAGTTGATACATTTACATTTTCTCGGTTACCGAACGTCTTTCACTAAAACTGACTTTTCTCCTAAACCGTACGTCAGATTTTAACGCACCTTATATCAAAACGATCTATGAACTAAGCTCTATCATTTCATGGCCAATCGGTAACCTAGGCAGTGAGGTACCGTATGAATACAGGGGTCACAAAACAGGGCAGTTTTCGTTCTAACGAAAACCGGACATTATAACTGCTGTAATTTCATACTTTCCAAAATTTCACCACTCCAAAACCATCATTCCATACTCCTTTCAGACCCTACACCATGTGGGCTACCTCCCAACCATGGTTACAAGTTCACAACAAACTTCCCATGTCCATTCCAACCATTTATATCACAAAATCATCATAACTTAACATTTATATTAACTAACCACTAACCAACTCAAAAATCATCATAAATACAAAGGGGAAAGGATTGTTATACCTCTATGAAGCTTGAAGAACACTTAATAAGCTTTGGGTACTCCTTAAACACTCCTAATATAGCTTGAATCAACTAAATAAACCATTAAAACAAAGTTAATTCCAAGGTTTCACTATTCATCAAGCAACTTTGAGAATTTCTTTGCCTTACTAAACAATGATGGATGGCTATGAAACTTGGTGGGTGATCCTTCCTATCCTCCAAGAAGCTCCATGATTTTTCCCTTGAATTGATCTTGAAGAGAGCTAGGGTTTTGAAATTTTTTTCTTTCTTTTTTTTTCTAGGTTTTGCCGAATGGAGTATAAGAGAAAGGGGGAGAGATTTTTGTGTTTATTTCTTTGATCTTATCTTAATTACTACTAATCTAGATTGTGTTGGAAGCTTGGTAGATTTTTTCCAAGGTTAAAAGACTAATTTACCCCTTAAACTTTGGATTAGTGGAATGTGACATCATATATATGACCTCATTATTCTCTTTTTCTTGATTTTTCCCAAGTAATTTGCTACTAATTCTTATAAATGATAATGTGGTATGTATCCTTGTTATATTACTAATCTTGGTTGCTTAATCTCCATATTCGTCTAATTGTGGTTCGTTTCGAATTTACCTCATTATCTCAGTGGTTTTGAAATCATTTAACAATCCAAATTCCTTTGGTATTCTCTTAACTTAATAATCCTTTGGTTTAACCTAAATTCACTAATCCCTCAATATATAATTCTTATAATGTTTCCATGCTCCTTAACATCTAATAGAAGCTTATTCGAAATCAAAATCCTAAAAATCCATTTTTCAGGAATTTCTGAAATCTAACGTCATTTCGAGTCACTTATTTCCATTGTACAACACTAATATGTTTTCTGTTTATTCATTTTATGTTTCCATTATAGAGTACCTATATACCATTTCTCTAAATCCTCGAAATTTACTATTTATAGGATCACTGTAGCATTGCCAAAGTTAGGGTTATTACATCCTTCCCTCCTTAAAAGGATTCCGTCCCGGAATCACGTCAGAAATGTCCATAGATACCTTTTCATCTACACCTTATAACTTCTATACCACTTTCTCCATCACTTTTTCCTTCATAATATCTCTATCTTGTTTGCACAAAATTACACCAATATAAACTTGCTTGTCATTCATCAACATCCCTTTTTTAGTTATGGGTATTGGCCACCACATTGGCCTCTCCTGAATGGTAGTGTATCTCACTTATGGTTTATCCCTATGTTGATCTCTATCATGACATAAAATATACATACTTCAATCTTATTATATCTTGTCTCTGTAAAATCTTCCAGAAATCCGACTAGAATAAGATTCTTTGAAACAATTGTAAGAAAATATTACCTATAATATATATTTCCTGTTCGTATATAAACAAGTCTGTGGTTTACCCCCAAAATACTATTATTCTCCTTTTCATAGAATTTCTAACCCCTAACAGATACTGATTTTCCTTATCTAGATTATCAACCTACCTATACCATTCATTGACCACATTGATTCCTAACCAAACGTTTACACTAAAAATTTAAATACTAGAAAAATGTTCACCTGCATCTGTATCCGGCTTTCTCAATGCCTCTCCTAAAGTCATATTGTACACCCTGGCAGTAGGTTTATTTGAAGCAGTCACGCTCTGTTCTGGCACGGATGATCCCCCGGAACGGCAATCTCTGGCAAAGTGTCCTAATTTCCCACACTGGTAACACTTGACGTCCCTCTTAGGATTGGTATTAGCCGATGGGCACTGGCTAAGGTAGTGTCCTTTTTGTCCACAGTTAAAGCAGTTTATTTCTAACGCTCTACACACTCCTGTATGCTTCTTACCACACGTGTTACAGTCTGGAAATGGTGTTCGAGATTGACTAGATTGAAAAGTTCCTGTGGATCTACCACCCTGATTCACAGTCTCACTGGTAGTCTTATTATTCCCTGACTTTCCTCCAAACTGGGGTTTTTGTCCCTTACCAAATTTGTTAAAGTAGCTTCCCTCACTTGAACCTCCCTTCTGACCCTCAAATTTCCTTTTCTTACTCTCTCGTCCTACTTGAGTCTGTTCACTCTCAGCTTCGATAATAGATGCCTTATGAACTACCGCAGCATACTCGGTCAACTCAAATGGTGCCACTCTAGTACGTAGCCATGGTTTCAATCCTTGTTGGAACCTTTTCGCTCGTTGCTCTTCAGTACGCATGAATTCTGGAACAAACCTAGACAGTTCTGTAAACTTAGTTTCATACTCTGCCACTGATAGGTTTTCCTGCTTTAGCTCCAAAAATTTTATTTCCATCTGGTTCTCCAGGTACCTAGGGGAATATTTGTCTAGAAACACCCTAGTGAAACGCTCCCAGGTTATCACTCCCGCTCCTTCTAGATTCTTTTTAGTTTCCCACCAGTAATTTGCCTCTCCCTTTAAGAGATAGGCTGCAAAAACTGTTTTCTGGTCTTCCTCTATCCTCAGTATCTCAAAAGCTTTTTCCACCTCTTTTAACCAGGCTCTGGCTACTACTGGGTTAACAGTTCCCTCAAACTCTGGGGGTTTTAGTGACTTAAAAGCACGAAAGGAGTTAGCTGCCTGGTTGGGAAGAACAGGTGGTTGTGGCGGATTCTGTGGATTAGCTAAATTCTGCCTCAAAAGTTCCATAAATTGGTTAAAAGGGTCACCACCCTGATTTCCCTGTTGATCAGTTGATTCATCTTCTTCTTCCTCATGATCTTGTTCATTATGAGCGTTTTCATCCTGCCTATTATGACTTTCTTCCTCTCTCTCATTTTCCCTTGCATTCATTCTATTATTACGCTTAGGCGGCATGATTCTGTATGTAACAATATTCTTCGTTAATCACCCAAAATTAGGGTACAATATACATCATTTCCATATATGCACAACTATATCATTAGTTAACCTTATTTATGCATCCTAGTATTTTTAACTTCACACAAATAATATTTAATTATAATACAACTTTGACAATTAAGCTTAGTACCTTTAGCACAATAACCTTTTCATTTAAGTCAATCACCTCATATATATCAATATTTCTGAATCTCAACATTTAATATCAAAATACGATAAAATTAGGCAAAGTACATAAACTTCATTAATTTACATAATATTTTACAACTTGGGTACAACGTCTTTTACTACTAATATCATACATCATAAAGTACAAGGTTCGAAACCCCAAAAGCATAACTGTACATACTAACTCGCTATAACAAAAGCACTACTAGCTGTCCTCTAATCAGACTGGGATTAAGACAGTAAACAACTAACCTAATCCCCAAAATGACATCCACAAGATGACTAGTCTGATTAGTATCCAAGACTACTACTCCTAATCATGGTAACGACGCCCTGATAACGTCTCTGATCTGCACTACCATAGTGGTGACTGTATCAACTATCCGAGCCCTCCATACTGGATCCCCTCTGTCTCCCAACATCGTCCTAATATCACCGAGTGCCCGCAGCTCGATACTAACTATGCTCAAAGTCAACCCATCTGGTATCACACCTCCTCCTCCTCTCGCCCTGTCTAACCTCTGTATAAGCGTATCTATAGTCCGACGGGACTCATCCAGCTGTCCCTGAAGAGCAAAGTACTCTGACAAGAAAATAGCTGGCAACTGACCGGCTGGAAATATAGGTGCCTCCTGAGGTGGCATAGCATCTGGGGGAGGTACATCTACAAGTGGGGGTGCATCCACTGGTGGAGGTACATCTACAAGTGGGGGTGCATCCACTGGTGGAGGTGGTGGTGGTGCAAATGGTGGGGATGGGGGAACTGGCTCCGTGTCCCCATCCTCAGAAGGGTCCTCCTCCAACTCATCCTCTGACAAGATAAAGTGTCCCGGCGGAGTGAACTGCTCAACTGGATCCTCAAAAGGGTCAGGGCTAGGTAGAGGAGATGGAACTGGTGATGGCACTGGGACAGGTGGGACAGGAGTAGGAGTCACGTGAATGTCCCTCCACTCAATCGGCTCCTCAGGTATAACAGATAACCTAGGCCTCTTACGCAAGGGCATCTCCTCCTCAGGAATATCTGTCCGCACTCGGGAAGGACCGGCCCCATCAGGTCCTACATATGGTCTACCAGTGTATGGCACTATGGCCACAGCATCCCTCTGTCTGCGCTCCTCTGCCTCCTCAAGTCTCACTCTGATCTGGTGTCTCTCCATGGCCTCTGCGCGAACTCTCCTCCTCAGGTCAGTGATAGCATACTCTGGAACCTCTACACCTACCAGCAACAAGTCTCTAATCTCCTGCTCGGGTAGTCCTAGCCACTGGGGGTCCTGACCCGGCTCACCCATCTCCACTCCCTATAATAAAACATAAAATTCTATTAGTAACGGTCTATAAAATTATAAACAATACTTAAAATAAATACTACCTGCGATATACCACCCCTGAACTTGATGGAAGTTCAAAATTTTATATTATAAATGATACAATATTATTATCACTCTTGTTCCTGAGCATTATGACTCTTAGCTCTGATACCAAACTGTGACAGCCCCAGATCCGGGGTCATGAATATGGGCCATCACGGACCAACTTCCATTCAAAATCAATATCTCTTGGGGTTTTTTTTTTTTTAATTAATACTTATGTAATTGACCCCACAGTAATACACACACACACACCAGTCATATGCTCAGAGAACAACATTCACCATAATAAAAGTTTAGAGTTAAAAAGTTATTACAAACCCAGAATCATACTTAAGTACATTGTTGAGTGATGCTTCTACAAGAAGCATTTCAACAACCAAATTTATTACAACCTTACACACTTTCACACTTAATATATATAAGACCACTAAACCCCTTGCGCTGGTCATCTACCTCGGGGATTGACGCTAACGAGCTCTCAGAAGGTCGCCTTTCCCTTACCCTCTTGCGGGGCGTTCTGCGTAGTATTGGCATACCTAACTGTATATAGATAAGTAGCAAGAGTGAGCTATAATAGCTCAGCAAGATAATATGGTAAACTAGAATTGAAAATGTAACCAAGTATACATGTATATACATATGTAAGCAGTAATCAAATTATAAACTTTAAGGAAGAATAAAACTCTTATTTAATAATACATCATCCACTTACTATTATAAGAAAGAAATCTAAGATAATACAGTATCAGTTTCTCTTCTTAAATAATATAATAATCAATATACCCTTTCAGTGTAATAACTTAAAATAATATGAATACTTGAATAAATCTCTCACTATCATATTCTCATTTCCTTCCTATACAACAATTTTTATAAATTAGTATAAAATCAGTTTCTCTTCATCTATAACAATAATTTCATCGTTTCATATCATTTTCCCTTTTCAGTATACCAATCTGACTTTATCATTTATTCTTCATTCAATTATTATGGGGGTTTTCACTGTTGTCAAACACGTGAGGCACGATGATCAGTCGTCCTCTGTACCCGTACATTTTTACTACCGGTAGAAGGAATGAAGGCCACCTGCTAACATCATCCCTGGAGGAAGGCCACCTGCTAACATCCTCCTGGAGGAAGGCCACCTGCTAACATCCTCCCTTGGTATCTTCGTGCCGAATCATGAATGCTAGACTATGTCGCACATAGCCCTGACACAGCCTCTTATGCAAGTTTGTTGCTAATCCCCCTTTTTATAAGATCATTATTCAATTTACCAACACCATTTCACATTTCCATTCTCGCACATTATTTCTATAAAATATATGTATATATCATACACTAAAAGAATGTTTATAATATAGCATTATAAACCATATAACCCTAGATAACAACTGATACCATTCTCTTTCATATCTCTTTTACCCTAGAGCATATTCGCTCCATTCGTAATCATCTCTATATTCATATTTCAGAAAACATATCCATCTCTCTTTAACTTCCCACAATCAAGAGAATATATTCTTTGCAATATAGCAACAAAAGCATCACATATACATAAATATATTCCATGATATCATTATTATTCCGAAGATAAATAATTTTTAAAGTAGGGATAGAAGGATCTTGCCTCGGTTTCTGTATCCTGACAATATGGCTGGTTCCTCCTCCGGAATTTCTATAAACACAAAAGGACCGTCATTAGAATACCACATCTCTTACTCACTACCCTCTCGTATAACAAAACCCTTTACACTTTAATGTATGTTTAACGTATTATTATTACCCCAAAGGTTCAAGGACTTAACCATTTACAAGCTCAATCGAAGTTTCAGTGGTTTTTCACCATTTCCCCTAACGACCACACTTAACTGTAAAAATCCCCATAAATTATAGATTTTGACTTTTACTACAAGGTCAACTGGTAATGTCTCTTTGACTACTCTACCATATTATCCCAAAGTTTCATAATTTTTAAAAATGTCTAAGTAGGTTGATCATAGCCTCAAAGTTGATACATTTACATTTTCTCGGTTACCGAACGTCTTTCACTAAAACTGACTTTTCTCCTAAACCGTACGTCAGATTTTAACGCACCTTATATCAAAACGATCTATGAACTAAGCTCTATCATTTCATGGCCAATCGGTAACCTAGGCAGTGAGGTACCGTATGAATACAGGGGTCACAAAACAGGGCAGTTTTCGTTCTAACGAAAACCGGACATTATAACTGCTGTAATTTCATACTTTCCAAAATTTCACCACTCCAAAACCATCATTCCATACTCCTTTCAGACCCTACACCATGTGGGCTACCTCCCAACCATGGTTACAAGTTCACAACAAACTTCCCATGTCCATTCCAACCATTTATATCACAAAATCATCATAACTTAACATTTATATTAACTAACCACTAACCAACTCAAAAATCATCATAAATACAAAGGGGAAAGGATTGTTATACCTCTATGAAGCTTGAAGAACACTTAATAAGCTTTGGGTACTCCTTAAACACTCCTAATATAGCTTGAATCAACTAAATAAACCATTAAAACAAAGTTAATTCCAAGGTTTCACTATTCATCAAGCAACTTTGAGAATTTCTTTGCCTTACTAAACAATGATGGATGGCTATGAAACTTGGTGGGTGATCCTTCCTATCCTCCAAGAAGCTCCATGATTTTTCCCTTGAATTGATCTTGAAGAGAGCTAGGGTTTTGAAATTTTTTTCTTTCTTTTTTTTTCTAGGTTTTGCCGAATGGAGTATAAGAGAAAGGGGGAGAGATTTTTGTGTTTATTTCTTTGATCTTATCTTAATTACTACTAATCTAGATTGTGTTGGAAGCTTGGTAGATTTTTTCCAAGGTTAAAAGACTAATTTACCCCTTAAACTTTGGATTAGTGGAATGTGACATCATATATATGACCTCATTATTCTCTTTTTCTTGATTTTTCCCAAGTAATTTGCTACTAATTCTTATAAATGATAATGTGGTATGTATCCTTGTTATATTACTAATCTTGGTTGCTTAATCTCCATATTCGTCTAATTGTGGTTCGTTTCGAATTTACCTCATTATCTCAGTGGTTTTGAAATCATTTAACAATCCAAATTCCTTTGGTATTCTCTTAACTTAATAATCCTTTGGTTTAACCTAAATTCACTAATCCCTCAATATATAATTCTTATAATGTTTCCATGCTCCTTAACATCTAATAGAAGCTTATTCGAAATCAAAATCCTAAAAATCCATTTTTCAGGAATTTCTGAAATCTAACGTCATTTCGAGTCACTTATTTCCATTGTACAACACTAATATGTTTTCTGTTTATTCATTTTATGTTTCCATTATAGAGTACCTATATACCATTTCTCTAAATCCTCGAAATTTACTATTTATAGGATCACTGTAGCATTGCCAAAGTTAGGGTTATTACAATAGTTGCATGGCTAAAAAATACTGATAAGTAAAATGTTAAAGATAATTGGTTTCAATTTCATTTTAATATTTTAATTGGTTGAATCTAGTTTTTTTATAATTGATTAATTTAAATTAAAAATTTATATAACGTAAATTTTGAATGTGTATTTAGAATAGTGTGATAAATATTTTTTAATTTTAAAATTTTTAATTCAATAATATTATATTTATTCAAATTTGGTTGCCTCTTATGATTGTAGATCGAGAGTTTGATATATTAAAATGTAATATTATATAATATAAATAAAATAGACTCATGTCTGTATTTGTATTAAAACTAATAAATAAATACACTGATATGGGCTAGAAATAAGCCCTAAAGACACATTTAATGTGGCATTAATTAGACCTAGAATGGTCCAAACGTGGGGCCCACCAGATAGGCCCAAACCCTAATTATAATATTAATTTCGTAATTAATATTAGGGGTAATAAACAGCTCAGCAAATAAGAGTCAAACAAGGATATTACTCTTGCCTGACTTAGCCTACAAGATACATACTTCAACAAGGAAACTGATTCCTACAAGGAAGGGGTCTAGAACCTTCCTTGAGGAGGTGGCTTGCCCACCAAGTTTCTGACTCCTACCATAATTCTAAGGCTTCTCAGCCTATATAAGGACCTGCTCCTTCACCCTCAGAACTACGTTTTTTGGCTTGATCCTTGATACACATCAAGGTACGTAGGCATCTCGTAAAGGAAGATTCAGCCACGAGTACGAGAACAGCCATTAAAGCACGAAGCTCACGAACCCTAGTAATAAATTCACAAACCCTAGCCGCTATAATTACAATCTAGTTTTTATTCCACAACATTTGGCGCCGTTTGTGGGAAGAAGACATCAACCATAGTTCAAACGCGAAGAACAACACCAGTCACTACCGAGCCAATCGCTACTGAGGCTCTGCCCCTAAGTTCTGCTCCACCTGCCTCTGAGCAAGTACCCCCAACAACAGGGACGATCACCCAAATTCAAGTTTCTCAACCTCCAGGGACGAATCCCCATGTTGAGAGAACATTACCCATGGTCGTCCATCCAGGCCAAGAAACCAGCTCTCTTCAGATGGTGGTTTCTCCTCTGGTTGATCCCAATCGCCCGTTACCATCGGGGGTACAGATCCATACTACGGATCTCCCCATGAATACCAACCCGATGTATGGTCTGCGTAACTATCCTCCGTCTACTCAAGGTCCTGGACCCAGTGGCCATGCCTTGCAGATCCGAGATCGAGAGTATGCTGACTACTCTGGCCCCTATACTGACGATACATCGTCTGATGATGATCGTGATGAAGCCCCGAGGAGGCGACGTGCTAGCAGAGATCCAAGAAGGAGAACGCAAACTATCCATGATGGACCCCCTTTGACAACTGCTGAGAGAATCAAGGCTCATGAAGCCGAGATTCTAAGGATAAAGGAAGATATTGCGAGAGAACAACCTAGGTTGAATCAAACTCAGCCTCCTCCAACTTCAGGACCGATTCCCTTTATAGATCTAGAGGGGTCTTCAAGGAGACATAGAAGGGCTGACGCCCCAACTGGAAGAACAACGAGGGTGGAAACCCCCAAGAGCAACCCTAAGGATCTGATGCCACTTGGGGACCCTGATGATCCCACGCCCCCGTTTACTGAAGAGGTGATGAATGCTCGCATCTCAAAGAAGTTCAAGATGCCGACAATAAAGGCCTACGATGGAACAGGTGATCCTGCGAACCACGTCAGGATGTTCTCGAACGCGCTGTTGCTACAGCCCGCAAGTGATGCCTTAAAGTGTAGAGCGTTTCCACAAACCCTGTCGGGTATGGCTCAGAGATGGTATAGCCGGTTGCCTGCGAGCTCAATTGGCTCCTTTAAGGAGTTGAGCGCTGCTTTCGTTGGTCAGTTTATCAGCGGAAGAGTTCATGAGAAAAGTTTTGCATCCCTTATGTATGTGGTACAAGGGAAGAACGAAAATCTAAGAGACTACCTTAAGAGGTTCACCAAGGAGACATTGAACATCACTGATCTGGAGAATAAGGTGGCCATGGTAGCCCTGGAACACGGAACCACTAACGAGTTCTTTAAAAGGTCATTGGCAAAGCATCCTCCTGAAAACATGGCTGAGCTCCAGCGAAGGGCTGACAAGTATATCAAGGCTGAGGATAGTTTGAAGAAAGAAGCCGCGGGAGGTAACGGCAAGGGTAACAACGACTCCAAGAAGCGAAAGCAAGACCAAGAGTATGATGCTAGGGACAAGTATCCCCGTACTAGCAAAGACTCTGAATCACATTCAAAAAAGAATTTGGGACCAAGGTTTGCTGACTATGCGAGATTGAACGCTCCCAGGAGCCAAATCTTATTATAAATTGAGAAGGATAAGGATTTCCGATGGCCGAAGCCACTCAGGGGTGACCCCGCAAAGAGAAACAAGGATCAATACTGTAGGTTCCACCGCGATGTGGGGCATGATACAGATGATTGCAAGCAACTCAAAGATGAGATTGAGTTCTTGATCCGTAGAGGGAAATTGAGACACTTCACTAAGGGTGAAGATCATGGTAATCAAAGAAGAGAACATGATGGAAGGGATGACGATCAAGATCACAACCCACAGCCCCGGGGGCCAGTAATCAACATGATCTCAGGAGGCCCGACTGCGGCCGGGACAACTAGGAACTCTCGGAAGGCTTATGCCCGAGAGGTGATGCATATTGTTGGAGAGGCACCAAAGCGTGCAAAGATCGAGGTAACAATCGGATTTGATGATTCAGACATTGAAGGGGTGAAGTTCCCCCATGATGACCCGTTGGTCATAACCCCCATGATTGGAAATTCAGAGGTGAAGCGAGTCTTGATAGACAATGGAGCTTCAGTGGATATTTTGTTCCATGATGCATTCATGAAGATGGGATACAGTGACTCTCAGTTGACCCCATCTAACATGCCTATATATGGATTCAGCGGAGTAGAGTCTAAAGTTAAGGGAACTATTTAGTTGCCCGTTACGATCGGACAGAAGCCAATGGAGGCCACACAGATGCTGAACTTTTTGGTTATCAAAGCGTCTTCGACTTACAATGCCATTCTTGGAAGGACTGGGTTTCACGCATTTAAGGCTGTGGCCTCAACCTATCACATGAAGATCAAGTTTCCAACCGGGAATGGTGTAGGAGAACAAAAAGGTGACCAGAAAATGGCCAGGAGCTGTTATGTAGCCGCATTAAGGCCTGATGGAGTCGGGGGGCAGGTCCTTCCGATTGAATACATGGACATCGGCAGTGATAAGGAACACCAAGAAAGTCCAGAAGAAGACATCACACATAAGCCTCGACTAGCCATCAAGGCTAAGGCATCAACTGACTTCGTGGTTGAATGTAACATTGGCAACCAAGAAGTCGGGGGGCAGGAGATAGTACCCCAAGAAGAAAGTGAACTTCAGAAGAAGAATGAGGAGACTAGAGGAGTAGTAGGTGCTCTATTTTGATGGAGCATCAAAAACAAAATCAAGCCATGCAGGCCTAGTCTTGCGAAGTTGGACTTAGCTTCATATTTATATAGTAGAAGTAGAAATCACTGCAGAGCATGTTGCTCCGAGTAGGACAATAGTACTCTATGTAAGGGTTGAACCCATTTCAAGTTATTAATGCAAGTTTGCTTTTCATTCTATGATTTTATTTGTGTGCCAAGCACCTGATGTGTGCAAGTCAAAGATGACCAAGTACCGAAAATAAAAGAATACACGAATGGAAACAAATAAATGCATAGATAAAAACCCTGAAGGTCGAGTGTTAGGTTACAACACAACCAAATAAGAGTTTGAGTCCTTGAATGACCCTGGATACAAGACAAGATGAACAATTACGCCACATATGGCCACTTGAGCCATGCAAGGTTAACAACAGACCTTGAATCTCAACCAAGGATCAGGAAGTCCAGGGGCATCCTTGATTAAGACCAAGGAGTCCAAGAAAACCAAGAAGGTACGGCAACTAACTTTGAAAATTGTATTCATATCTCTGAGCAAGACATGATGCCCTTGTTCCCATGAAGGGCTAAGCCAAAGTGCCTTTAACTCCCTTGTTAAACTACTCCACCGTTGAAAAGATTACATATAGTGAAGCTTCTCTGAAGGAACCCTTGAAGGGCAGGTTGACGGCATTCTTACAAGAGAATAGCGATGTGTTTGCTTGGATAGTAGCTGATATGCCAGGGATTGATCCCCAACTCATAACTCATAAGTTGAATGTCGATCATAAGGGGAAGACAATAAAGCAGAAGAAGAGGAACTTCGCTCCTGAAAGGCAATAGGCCATTAAGAAAGAAGTGGATAAGCTCTTGGAAGCTGGTTTTATTGAGGAGATTCAGTTTCCTGAATGGTTGGCTAACCCGGTGATGGTCAAAAAGGCAAATGGAAAGTGGAGGAGGTGCATAGACTTCACAGACTTGAATGATGCATGTCCTAAGGATTGTTTCCCTCTACCAAGGATAGATACGTTGATAGATGCCACAGCTGGGCACGAGATGCTGAGTTTCATGGATGGTTTCAGTGGATACAACCAGATCAAGATGCATAAGGATGACATCCCTAATGTATCTTTCATAACCGACTTTTGTATTTTCTGTTATCTTACTATGGCATCTGTGCTAAAGAATGCAGGAGCCACCTGCCAATGACTAGTGAATAAGATATTTGCCCATCTGACTGGGAAAACCATGAAGTTCTATGTTGATGATATGTTGGTCAAGAGCCTTTTCAAGGCAGATCACATTAAGCACCTCAGAGAGGCATTCGAAGTGCTGAGGCACCACAAGATGATGTTGAATCCGGCCAAGTGTGCTTTTGGTGTTGGATCAGGAAATTTTTTGGGATTGATGGTTTTGAAGAGAGGCATAGAGGCCAACCCTGACAAGATCAAGGAGATCTTAGACATGGAGCCACCACGCTCTATAAGAGATGTGCAGAAGTTGACAGGCTGCGGCCTTGGGGAGATTCATCTCCAAATCTGGTGATAAATGTTTGCCATTCTTTCAAGCATTAAAGAAAGTGAAAAATTTTGAATGGACTTCTGAGAGCCAAGAGGCCTTTGAACAGCTAAAGAAGTACATGGCCGAAGCCCCGTTATTGGCCAAACCAAGTCCTGGGGAGATTCTTTATCTATACTTGGCGGTATCCGAACAAGCATTAGGTACGGTTCTCATTCGAGAAGAAAGCAAGGTTCAGAAACCCATCTACTACGTAAGCAAGGTGTTGCATGGGGCTGAGTTAAATTACTCTACCATCGAGAAGTTTGCCTTGACATTGATAACGGCCTCGAGGAAACTGCGACCTTACTTTCAATCACACAAGATTGAAGTCCTGACGGACCAGCAGCTAAGAAATATTTTGCATAGCCCGAAAGCCAGTGGAAGGCTAATCAAGTGGGCAATCGAACTTGGAGAATTTGACATCACATACAAGCCTCGGACAGCCATTAAGGCTCAGGCATTGGCTGACTTCGTGGTTGAATGTACCATTGACAACCAAGAAGTCGGGGGGCAGGAGATAATAACCACCCCTGAGAATGGAGATAAAGATGAAGAGCTATAATAACCACCCCTGAGAATGGAGATAAAGATGAAGAGCTAGTAGCTCATCAGAAGGAATATTGGGTGCTCTATTTTGATGGAGCATCAAAAACAAAATCTAGTGGTGTAGGTTTGGTTTTGCAAAGCCCTGATGGGTTCACAATTGAGTATGCTTTGAAGTTGGATTTTCCTACTACCAACAATGAAGCTGAGTATGAGGCATTGATAGCCGGATTGGGCTTGGCTAGAGTCATGAGGGTCAAGAACCTCAAAGTGTGTGGAGATTCAAGACTGGTAGACGCAAGTGAATGGCGAATTTGAGGCCAAGGATGAAACTATGGCAAAATACTTGAGAGTCGTGAAAGCTGTTATGACTCAGTTTGAGGAATGCTATATTGAACACATTCCGAGAGAGGAGAATGTTAAGGCCGATGCCTTGTCTAAATTTGCTTCTTCTGAAATTGAGAACTATGCAGGAAGTGTTTACTTCCAGGTCTTGAAGGCCCCGACTATCAACTCTAAGTTGGTAGCACCAATTGATGTTGGAGGTTGTTGGATTGATCCTATCAAAGCTCACCTCGAAAATGGATGGCTCCCTGACAATGCCATGGAAGCATGGAAACTGTCAGTGAGAGCATTGAGATATACTTTGACTGAAGGCCTTCTCTACAAGAGATCTTTTGTCATCCCGTACCTAAAATGTCTAAGGCCCCAAGAGGCAAAGGAAGCACTGGAGGAAGTTCATGGAGGGATCTGTGGGCAACACTTGGGGGGCAGAGCCCTAGCTCACAAGATCACATGACTAGGATTCTATTGGCCAGAGATGTTGGCCGATGCATAGAATTATGTTAAAAGGTGTGACAGATGCCAAAAGCACGCACCAATTGTAAGGCAGCCGCCTGAGATGTTAACTTCGATTAACTCTCCTATTCCGTTTGCAATGTGGGGGATGGACATACTTGGTCCTTTCCCTATGGCTTCAGCACAAAGAAAGTTTCTGATAGTGGCCATCGACTACTTCACCAAGTGGATTGAGGCTAAACCTTTAGCCAAGATAACCACCAAATAAGTTGCCCAGTTCTTTTGGGAGAACGTTATTTGCAGGTATGGAATTCCCCGAATCCTTGTAACGGATAATGGGACAAAATTCAACAAAGAAGAGTTTAAGAAGTATTGCAAGGAGAATGTTATTGAACTTCGCTTTACTTCAGTAGCTCACCCTGAGGCTAATGGACAAGCTGAGGTAGCAAATTGAATTATCCTTGATGGACTGAAGAAGAGGGTCGAACGCTCAAGAAACACTTGGGTGGATGGGTTGCTGCCTATACTTTGGGCATACCACACCACCTACGAAGTAATAACTGTAGCAGCCCCGTTTTTGCTGGCTTATGGAGCCAAGGCAGTTGTGCCCCCTAGAGATTACACATGCATCGCCAAGAGTGGAAGCATATGATCCCGAGACCAATGAAGAAGGCGTGAAGCTCGCCCTCGATCTGATTGACGAGGTTAGGGATGAAGCGAGTGCTAGAAACGCAGAGCATCAGAAGAGAGCATCTTTCCACTGCAACCAACGGGTTAAGGAGAAGTTCTTTAAACAAGACAACTTGACTCTGAGGAAGATAGAGGCCTCCAGAGTTGGCCAGAAGGGAAGACTATCCCCCAATTGGGAAGGGTCGTATCGAGTTAGGAAGACACCAGGACGAGGATTCTACAGGTTGGAAATCTGGGATGATGAACACATTCCAAGATTAAGGATTGAAGCCTTGAACTTCAAAATCTCAACACAAAATTAATTGAGCCTTGATGGCCAACAAGGTTGTCCGCCTCCAATCAAGCTTGTCGCATGGACTCAAAGCATTGAACTAAGAGACGTCGGTCAAGTTGAAACCTAAACAAAGTTCTATGAGAATCAAGATAAAGGATTGAAAACCAACCAAGACGTACCATTCCTGAGGCGCTAAGGAGAAAGTGGACTTCCTGAACGATCGACCGAGAAGTAAGACCTCCCACATATGGAACAAGGGGGGCAAGAACTAAAGAACCTCATCTCAAGTTCAACATCTTAGAGTGATAATCGTGGGATGGTGATAACTTTAAAACCAAGGATTCAACAAACAAGTTAAGGCCCGGAAGGTCACGAGGACTAAGAAACAAGTCATTCGAATTAAAGGTTCATGAAACCTTTCAAGGCATGGCAAACACCTCCTATTGACCTGAAACCTCGCGATTGGTGGTCCGGAACACCCCCAACTTGATAAATGTGTTGGTAGTTGATTAAGAACACTTATTAGGAAAGCTAATAAGAAAGGTTGATACCTCGATTTGGAAATTGAAAAATCAACTTGGGATCCTGGGTCTTTGATCCAGAACACCGACGTTGAACCTGAGAACATCAACCTCGAATCCTAGCCATGAAGGCCAAGGTTAGCCATGAAGGCCAAGGTTAGCCATGAAGGCCAAGGTTAGCCATGAAGGCCAAGGTTAGCCATGAAGGCCTAGATTAGCCATGAAGGCCAAGGTTAGCCATGAAGGCCAAGGTTAGCCATGAAGGCCAAGGTTAGCCATGAAGGCCAAGGTTAGCCATGAAGGCCAAGGTTAGCCATGAAGTCACGAATGACCAAACTGACGACTTGTGATCAAGATCAAGATTCTTGATCCTTAGGTTCACGGATGGGTTTAGATCCTAGATCCCTGATGACTTGAGATCAAGATCAAGGTTCTGGATCCTTAGGATCACAGATGATTCTAAGTCCTAGATCCCGGACGACTAAGGATCAAGATCAAGGTTCTGGATCCTTAGGATCACGGATGATTCTAAGTCCTAGATCCCGGACGACTAAAGATCAAGATCAAGGTTCTGGATCCTTAGGATCACGGATGATTCTAAGTCCCAGGTCCCGGAAGACCAGGTCCCAGCCGACTAGCTCCGGTGGAGGGGGTCCAGCCGACCAGGTGCTAGCCCTGGATCCAGCCGATCTAGGGTTAGTTCTTGGTCCTGGATCCTGACTTTTTCAGCAAGTGGTTTCAGACATGGTTCTCGACTTTTTCAGCAAATCTCGGATGATTATCAATGCTAAAGGGAGGCCAAGATTAGCCATGAAGGCCAAGATTAGCCATGAAGGCCAAGGTTAGCCATGAAGTCACGAATGACCAAACTGATGACTCGTGATCAAGATCAAGATTCTTGATCCTTATGATCACGGACAGTTTTAGATCCTAGATCCATGATAAAAGTTTAAGATCAAGGTCAAGTTTCTTGATCCTTAAGATAACAAAGTCACGAATGACCAAAATGGTGATTTGAGATCAAGATCAAGGTTCTAGATCCTTAGGACCACGGATGATTCCTGATCCTAGATCCATGATCTCTTTTAAAATCACGGAGGGGTCTAGGTTCAGCTTCCGACCGACTAGCCCCGGAAGAGGGGATCCAGCCAACCAGGTCCCGGAAGACCAAGTCCCGGCCGACCAGCTCCCACGGAGGGGGTCCAGCCGACCAGGTCCCGGAAGACCAGGTCCCGACCGACCAGCTCCCACGGAGGGGTCCAGCCGACCAGGTGCTGGCCCTGGATCCGGCCGGTCTAGGTTCAGTACTTGCTCCTGGATCCCGGTCTAGGTTTAGTACTTGGTCCTGGATCCCAACCTTTTCAGCAAGTGTTTTCAGACATAAATCTCGACTTTTTCAGTGAATCTCGGATGATTGTTAATGCTAAAAAGAGGTCGAGATTAGCACCGATTAGTGCCGATTAGCACAGATTAGTGCCGATTAGCACCATTTAGTGCCCGTAAGCACAGTTTAGTGCTGTTTAAGCACTGATTAGTGCCGATTAGCACCGTTTAGTGCCCGTTAGCACAGATTAGTGCCGATTAGCACAGATCAGTTCCGATTAGCACAGATTAGTGCCGTTCAAGCACTGTTTAGTGCCTGTTAGCACCGTTTAGCGCCGATTGGTGCCGTTAGTGCCGTTTTATGCCATTTAACATTGTTTAACACTGTTTAAACATTGTTTAAGGCTGAATAGCGCTGTCTAGTGCCATTTAACACCGATTAGTGTCGTTCAACATCGTCCTAAATGCGTCGGTCGCTCCATGCTTTACATTAAGATGATATTGTTGAAAATACTCGTGTATGAGCAATAAACCCTGACCCAAGTCTCGAATAAGGCCATTATAACTTCAAGGAAAACCTGATCAGTTTTCCTAGAAGTTGGGGGGCAAATGATATGGGCTAGAAATAAGCCCTAAAGACACATTTAATGTGGCATTAATTAGACCTAGAATGGTCCAAACGTGGGGCCCACCAGATAGGCCCAAACCCTAATTATAATATTAATTTCGTAATTAATATTAGGGGTAATAAACAGCTCAGCAAATAAGAGTCAAACAAGGATATTACTCTTGCCTGACTTAGCCTACAAGATACATACTTCAACAAGGAAACTGATTCCTACAAGGAAGGGGTCTAGAACCTTCCTTGAGGTGGTGGCTTACCCACCAAGTTTCTGACTCCTACCATAATTCTAAGGCTTCTCAGCCTATATAAGGACCTGCTCCTTCACCCTCAGAACTACGTTTTTTGGCTTGATCCTTGATACACATCAAGGTACGTAGGCATCTCGTAAAGGCAGATTCAGCCACGAGTACGAGAACAACCATTAAAGCACGAAGCTCACGAACCCTAGTAATAAATTCACAAACCCTAGCCGCTATAATTACAATCTAGTTTTTATTCCACAACATACACAATTTTAGAAAATGGTTCTATACATAGAGAGGGGCGCAAAGAACATATTTGCCTATACATAATGATAATATAATTGTGATTAATTTTAAATTATAAATTGTGATTATTTAGTTAATGAGTATTTATGAAATTAATCAGTAATACATAACTATATATTATAGTATGGATATATTTAATATTTTTGAAAATTTGCTCGTAAAATATAATTGTATAATTTTGATTGACTTTAAATTAATTGTTAAGTGATCATGATAAGTAAATTAGGATGTGAATGATATGATTTATTTAGTTTCAGTGATAAATTCTGATTGGCTCTTTTATAAATTTATGAAAATTAATTCGTAATATATAATAATGTATTTATGATTAATTGTAAAACAAAAGAGTAGAAATTTAATATTACGAAGATCGCTTAATATTATATATTTGTATAATCCTAATTGATTACAATTTAAAATATTAATTTATTATAAATATTTTTTGACTTAAAAAAATATGTAATTTTTGAATATTTTAAATCAAGTAACTAATATTTATAAATTAGAATTGTTAACTAACCATGGTTAGTATAATAAGATGAGATTGATAAATAAGGAATTTTCTTTTAGTATAATATGATTGTCCTAAAATTTTTGGAATGTCCTTTGATTGGTCCTAAAATAAATCATAATTTTCTGATTGGTTAATTACATCTAACTATTTACTTGGGTAGACTCAGGTATTATAATAAATGATTTAAAGGTAAAATGCCTTAAATACCACAAACTGAAAAAATGGCCCTTCTTATCACAAAGAAACACAACGGCATGTAGCGTTTTTGATTTTGGGACAGTAACGCAACTGCGTGTTGTGTTTCTAATTTTTTTTATCATGCATGTTGAAGATGCGTTTGTGCATCTTAAGTCCTGTGGCCCCCGCAGGTCCATATAAAAAACACAACATTAAGTTGCGTTTCTCATTTTTTTTTATAAAATTCAAGTTTTGAAAAATAAAAGGGGCAAAAACGTCACACGACAAAGCGTTTTTAAGATACCCAACATTAAGTTGTGTTTTTTTGTGATACAAATGGTCATTTTCGTGGGTTATGAGATTTAAGACCTTTTGAATTCAAATTGTGATAGTAAGGGCCAACACCACTATACGCCAGTTTGTACTTTGTACGTGTATCACACAATAATATTTTTATAAGTATTTCTTCATTTATTTGATTTAAACTAATTCTAGCTCTATAGCGGGGCTTGTTTCATCAATATTTTGTAAATATTTTTATTAAAAATGATTTTTTCAAAAAAATTTCTAGTAACTTGTAAAGTAAGTAGTAATAAAAAATGTAATCGTAATAAGCAAAATATAAAGGTAACATTATAATCGGAGGGAGGAAATATTTTTAATGGGGGTCGGTTTTACTTTAAAATTTTAAAATGAAAAGTTATATAAAATTTTAATTGTAAAATGAATTTAAAAAATCTATGTTATGTTATCGATAATTAAACATGGTAAAGAAATTATTAAAAATGTTAATAATTTTCATAAACATGTTAAAAAATATACAAATCTAAACCTAAAAAAATGAAAAAACTACAAGAAATAGTGTCAAAGTTAAAAAAAATGTGAGAACTAACTTAAGTGCATGTAGTAGGATCTATTAGAATATATAATATAAAGATCTAGTTGGGCCTTCCTCTAATACCTTAATGTTTTAGAGTAACTAGTTAGTTAACATGATATCAAAGCTTAGGCACGCAGAGGTCTCAGGTTCGAATCTCTGCGACCCCCAATATTCTCTATATTTATTATGGACACGAAAGGCAAATTAGGCTCAAAGATGGGCGCACGTGATCCATTCTTGACCTAAAAATGGGCTTTTGAGTGAAGGGGAGTGTTAGAATAAGATATAAAGATCCAGTTGGGCCTTCCTCTAACACCTATAAATTTTAGATGGACTAGGAGCTTAGGCATGCAGAGGTCTCAGGTTCGACTCTCTACGACCCCCAATATTCTCAATATTTATTATGGACACGAAAGGTAAATTATGCCCCAAAGATGGGTACACGTGATCCACTCTCGACCTAAAAATGGACTTTCGAGTGAGGGGGAGTGTTAGAATTGTTGAGTATGGATACACACAAGAAAATACAGAGGGGTGAATGAATTTTCAAACTTTCTTTGATTTGGCTTCGAATAAGAACTTGTTTGAATCTGTTTTGGTTGTTTTAGCTGAGTATTAAGTGTGGAAATAAGAACACAAACAACTCACTTTAATCTAATATTTTATTAGATCGAAGTATGCTACAAACTGTGAATACAAATGAAGTGTTCTCAACTTCGTTTTTCTCTGAGAGATATTCTAAGTGTTTGCAAAAATGAAAAACTTAACAGCTAAGGAAGTGGAGCTGTGCACTTATAGCATGTGCACAGTCAACTATTACAAAACTAGTAACTGACAAATTCTCTTTTCTAACTTGTCTATACAACTTTGGTGCAAGTCTGGGTACCATGTGATATAACTTTGTTTTACTCTAACCAAACCTACTTCTTTAGCTGTTTTTCCTTGAATTTCTCTATAAGCTTCTTTGTAGACTTTGTCAGGTACTCTTTGCAACAAATTGACTATTGCAGGTACCTTAGTTTGTGTAGATTTTCTATCTTGAGAATCTTCGGTAATTTGTATTCTAAAAACACATTTAAAAAATGGCTAAGTTCTTGATTCGAGAACTATTTTGAATGGCTAGACACCTCTGAGTTCTCGAACAAGCCTTTTTAGAGATATCGAATTACTTCTCGAATGAGTCTTTATTTCTGGAATCCTTGAGATATCGAATAGTTTCTTGACTTATGGAATCCTTGAGATGTCGAATAGCTTTTAAATCCTTGAGATATCGAATATGACTTTGACTTGATTAACTCCTTGAGCACTCGAATGAACCTTTGACTTGTTGACTTCTTGAGTTCTCGAATAGAGTTCTGTGAAATGTCGAATCCTTGAGTTGTCGAATTGGGCTTTGACTTGTTGACTTCTTGAGATATCGAACAGTGTCTTTGACATATCTAATCTTTGACTTCTCAAATAAAGCAAATTACTTCTCAAATTTGTACTTAGGCAAATTTTCACTCTCCAATCTTCAACTAGCCTTGTTCTTTAAACTTGAGGCATGATCTACGGATCTTCTTTCAAACATTATTTCATGACTTTTTATACAATCACAAAGATAAAGTTGATGTCTATTACAAGTACAGTTCACAAGATAGAAAACATAACTAAAGCGTTCCCCAGCTAAGGGGTCATGTAAGTAATACAAAGTATTACCATGATCAAGTAGGCATGTTATTATATGGTTATAAACATGCCTTTGTGACTAACAAGAATATAATATAAAGATCTAGTTGGGTCTTCCTCTAATAACTTAAGGTTTTAGGTGGACAAGTTATTTAACAGGATCGAACCCATGCCTTCGGGGAAAATACACAAAGTTTTACCAATCAAGCTATATACATAATACTCAAAATAATTTTTTGTTTAATTAAGTCTCACTTAATTAATTAATAGCTAATTTCAGAATTAGATTGAGTAATTCCATTTTTATATTTATCTAATTAATTAAGTCATACTTAATTAATATTATAAATAAAATTAATTAATTAATTAATTTAAATTCATAATTTAAATTATTTTTCCTTCAAACGTTCTTTATGTGCGACCTTGTAGGTTATTATTACGTTGGCAACAATTTTAATATCTAATTAAAATTGTAAACAATGAGCGGCATCTAGTAATACATTATTGTTACCCAAGTAATAATAATTAAATTGGTAGTTCGATTAAGCCTTTCGTGAGTAATGTTCCATGTAATATAATCCCTTTAACCTTCATGTTATAGATTAAACTCGAGACATGTAATGTGTCATTCTCCTCATAATTTAATCTTAATTTTCTTGATCGATGAGTATGAAAGGATATCTTCGATATATTATTTATTTTGATATTTGTACGATTTAACATAAAATTTAATTACACTTAGTTATCCTCTCTACTAGGTCATTAATTTAATTGATTCCGTCAAAAGTCAAAAGTCAAAAGTCAAATTCTAACAATATCTATTTTTAATTATAAGAGATATTCCATTATTGCGAAAAATCAAAATTATATTTTTATGGAATATATCTCTACACCAAGGCAATAAGATCGAAAAAGAAATATTGATATCTGATATTTTTTTATCTCCGTTGCAAAATTGATAAGGCGACAGGCTCGAACAAAGAATATTCGAGGATTAATATTCTTTAGAGAACTCGTGCTATATTAAACGATCAGTTTTTATTCAAAAATATTCCGCCTTAGAACTCAAAATACTCCTATCCTCAAGAATATTAATATCCAGTGGTAGAATATTAATACTCATTGTTATCTCGTGCTAGAAATATTTAAAGTAAATTTTCTCCCATATCTCAAATTTATTCCTTTTTCGGAGAAAATTATTTTAAATACTCAAAAATATTTCCTACACTCTCAATATATTTTATATATTAGGAAATATATTCTAAGTATTTATTCAAATCAAAACATCGGTCAAAAGATGTATCTAGTTCAAGAAAAGACCAATCGTATTTTATTCGGAACCGAAAGCTGATTTAATCGTATTAAATCCAAATAAAATACTTCCACTTACTAGAATGACTTGAAAATTGAGATGGATCACTTAAATGTTATTTTCTATGCATGGTAAAAGTTTCGTAATTTTATGAGAATTTTGGTCCGGGCACAAAAATCGAGGTAGTGGGTCCACAGTTGACTACGTTTGACTAAGTCAATGTTGACCATTTTTGACCAAAACTTCCATAATTCCATTTTATTATATTCCGAAATGCTCCATAATTTTAGAATTATTTATTGGGAATTTTCATATTTTTTGGGTATTTAATTAACGAAACATGTTACGTATTTAATCGTTAATTGATACGAGTACGATACATTAAATAGGAGCCCAAACACAGCTGGGATACTTTACCACAAACCACTTGGAAGTAGGGATGGGCATTCACCCCGGCCTGCCCGATCCCGGTCCGATCCCCGCACCGAACGGGGCGAGGAATCGGGGATTTTTTCGGGGACGGGCCGGGGAGCGGGGATAATTTAAAAAAAAAAAACCGGGGAGCGGGCCGGGGCCGGGATTCTATGTCTCCCCGGCCCGATCCCCGACCCCCGACCCGATTTTCTCCACCCAACCCGATTCTCAATCCCCGACTCAATTTCACCATATTATAATATATATAATTATATATATTAATATGTACAAATTTCAAATAATTTATATTGCAAACAAAATAATATTTTAATCTAATATATTTATATTTCTAGTAGTTAAATAACATAATTGTTTATTTTTTAACTTAACATCTAATCTAGCTATAGTTGCTAATTTCACTATATATCACAAGAAAAAATTATTTCAAACTTACTATTTATTGTTTAAAATTATTTAAAATATTTTTTTTGTTTAAAATGAAATTCCCCGATTCCCCGCGGGGATCCCCGTTACCCGTTTGGGCCGGGGAATAAAAAATAATCCCCGACGGGGATCGGGCCGGGGACGGGGATCGGGTTTGAATTCGGGGATGGGGGCGGGGATAGCACTCCCGGCCCCGAAGTGCCCCGATGCCCATCCCTACTTGGAAGAAACACAAAACTACTCCAAAGAAACACAATACCACTTTCCACCTCATCAATCCAAGTGTTTTCAATCTCAACCACTCCTTTTACATTCAATCTCAACCCTTCCTTCCACCCAACTCCTCCTATAAATAAACCCCTTCCCTCAACCATTTTCAAGAAGCTAAAGAGCCAAATAAGTGCTGGGAATTTAGAAGTGGAAGCTTTCTCAATATATCCAAATACTCTCTACACCCACTTCATATCAAAAACCTTCTCTTTCTTATATATACTTAAATATATTCAAGGATTTTGTTCCATAAAGCTTAGTTCCTTCAACCAAGCTCTCTCCCACCTAGAAAGCTCCTCTACCACTACTATCCGGCCTCCCGAAGGACTGCCCAAGTTCGACCATAAGCCAAAATCCGGCCGAACCTCCGGCGAATTTTTCCGGCGATCTCCAAAAGTGGTAATTTTTAGCTTCATATCCGAGTCTTAACCGACCATATTTATATACATATAAGAGCTCTATACCTTCATCTTATCTTCTTTATTAAGCTCTTATATCGGATCTCGAAACGAGACCTTAAAAATCCGTACAAGGATTAATATTCGAACAACGATTCGAAATATTACAAAACTTCAAAAAGAGGTAATATTGGACGACGGTCAAATTTTTATATCGAGCTTGATTTGATTCCCTTCTATCACCTTAGTGTTCCGAGGGAAAAGAATCTATAAGCCACTTAATTAAAACTTTAACGCACTTACTTTGGCCATTAATATTTTATTATTGTGATATATATAATTGTGCTAAAGCGTGATTTGTTTCCCTTCTATCACCTCTAGTGTTCCGAGCGAAATAAGTTATTAAGCTTCTATTTATATATTCCGCACTTTTTATTCTCGTCCTCACACTTGTGAGTGATTTTATTTTCCGCACTTTTTATTCTCGTCCTCACACTTATGAGTGATTTTACTTTCCGCACTTTTTATTCTCGTCCTCACACTTGTGAGTGATTTTATTTTCCGCACCTTTTTTACTCGTCCTCACACTTGTGAGTGATTTTACTTTTCGCACTAATTTAACGCATAATAGCGGTCCTCGGTTTATCCTATAGATAAAACGAGCTACTTTTCTACACGTGTGTGTTATATTTGTGTGTGGTGTTTATTTGGCCAAATTAATATTAAAAGTGCAAATTGTTAAAGTAATATTGTAACACTCTCGTTTAAATATATACGAATAGTCTAACCAAGACTATATCGAACGAGAAGTTGTTTATCAAAGATCCTTAAGCTATAAAGCTTATAAAGGACTTGACTTATACATTACTTCGAAAATAGACGTATTTTCAATAAAGAATTAATTTCGTGTATACTTCGATCTTTACAAAAAGATGAACCAAAATATACGATTATAAGCCTTATAAGCCTACGAGCTTAAAGGACTTAAATATTTACAAACTCCGAGATATATTTAAATCTCACTATACAGAGTATTGTATCATAAAGTCATAAGCAAATAAAGGCTTACTGAACTTATTTTAATTAATATTCGGGTAAGAATATTATAGTCACCCTAGGACATATTAAGTCCAAAACCTCTCTTTATATTACGGTTTGTTTCGTAGATATTGTTTTCTAAGTTTTGCAGTGAGGTGAAGTTGAAGTGAGGTGATTCTCGTTCTAAGACCCAAGTCCTAGGCATTAACGGGAGTTAGTGGCCTTTGCACCGTGAAGAAGAGGAAAGACCCGAGACCTTTCATCTAAGATCCAGGACCGGCAAAAGCGAGGAATTCAAAGACTACACCAAGGGTTCTACATCAACTTTGAAGAAGTAGCGGGGAGTTGCTGTCTAAGATAAGTTGTGTAGGTTTTTCACAACGACTTTGAGGGTGTAACGAGGAGTTACGGCCCAAGACGAGTCTTGTGGGTTTTTATATTTATTGTGAGGTAATATCTTGGAGATACGTACCAAGACCAATATTTATAGGGTTGTAAAGGCTTCTCCACCTACTAAAGGAGCGAGTTATTTTTAAGGGAAAATCTCGAGTCCGGAGAGGAGATCGGGGACTGGAGTAGGGGTGAGCGAATCCATTAGGGGTTGCGCCATCGCGAACCAGGATAAAATATCTTGAGTGGTATTTTCTTTCCTTGTCTTTTATTTCTGCACTTATAAACCGCATAACGACTCGGTAAAGTTTTAAAAAGGAAAAATTATTTTAAAACGCCATAATAATTTTTAAATTGGTAATTAAGCTATTCAACCCCCCTTCTAGCTTAATATAGCCCTCTTACGGGACCTAACAATTGGTATCAGAGAAGTGCTTTTTAACGTGTTTGTTGAGTGATTTGCAGATTTACAAGCACAACAAAAAGTGATCCTACATGACGTATCTAAATACTATCGGTTGCGGTGAAGGCCTATCTAGCTCTCGCCCTCCTCTATTTGATGGCACCAACTTTGCAACATGGAAAACGAGATTTCGCATCTATGCTAGATCTCAAGGAGTCAAAGTGTGGATGGCCATAGAAGACGGAGTTGTTATTCCTACCGAAACAGTTGACGGTGTCATTGTTGAAAAGAAGGTTAGTGAATACACTCTTGCCGAGGAAAATATGATGAATATAGCCGCTAAAGCGGAAATGTTTCTCACAAGTGTACTTGCAGAAAAAGAATATAAAAGAGTAAACAATTGCAAGTCCGCACAAGAAATGTGGAACAAATTAGTGGTTACCTACGAAGGAACCATTGATATAAAAGATTCTCGAATGGATACTTTAATCCACGAATACGAGAACTTTAAACTCCAAGAGGGAGAAAATATCATCGATATGGAAACAAGATTTACTCATATAATCGATGAATTATCTCAACTCGGAAAGAGTTATTCTCGAAATGAAAAGAACCGAAGAGTTCTTAAATCTTTACCTCCTAGTTGGAAGGTTAAAGTTACTACCATAAAAGAAATGAATAATCTAAATGATTATGACATTGATAGTTTATTCGGGAATCTTCGTGCATACGAAGAAGATAATATTCCGGATAAAGTCATTCCTAAAGTGGAAGACAAAAAGAAAAATATGGCTTTAAAAGCTATATTAATCGATGAAAATGAAAACGACGAGGAGTTGAACGAAGAACTCCAAGATCTCGATGAAAGCGAAATTGCTTTACTTACGAGACAACTTCGTCGTGTGCTACAAAGCAAATCTCAAAGATACGGAAAAGGCTTCCTAAAATCAAACAATCAACAAAGAGTTTTTAACTCTAAAGGAAGACCTAATTACTCTCAAAATTATAGTCCTAACTATAAGAGTAATTTTCCAACAACGAGCTATAATAAAGGCAAAGGCACTCAAAATCCAAATGCCTATAATAATGCCAACAACAATAATAATCCTACTTACACTCCTTCAAAATATAAAGAACAAACTCCGGAGGAAACACAAGAAGTGTGTTTTGAATGTAAGCAACCGGGTCACTTCAAAAGAGAATGTCCAAAGCTTGCTAAAGGAAGAATTCTCGTGGCGGAAAATGGTTGGGATTTAAGTGAAGATGAAGAAGCTCCAAAAGCTAGTAAAGAAGTTGTCAACTTGTGCTTAATGGCTATCAGGGATGAAGCTACTTCAACGGGAGCCTCCACTTCTCATCAAGAGGTAAGTTCTAATCTCAACTACATCTCAAATAAATTGCAATTAGATGAATCTAATTTGAATCTAGTTGACATGAGTAAGTGTGATTTAATTGAGCTTGTAGTAGGTATCAACAATTAATATAAAGATGTTGATAAGAGATTCCATCTATTATGGTCCGAGAAAATGAAACTCGAAGAAATGTATCACAATCAAAGTAAAGAGTTCACTCGGATGATGGATATACAAACTCAAAATGAGAATGAAATGACATTTTTAAATGATCAAAATCATCTCTTGAAAGTTGAAGTAAACAACTTCAAAGACAACGCTCTCAACCTTGAAGTAGAAAATGTAGCTTTAGTACTTCAAGTAGAAGAGTTGGAAAATGAGAAGTTGCAACTCAACGACAACATGAACAAACTTCATGTTGATCTATTGAACCTAAAGATTCTAAAGAATCTAGTTCAAAATAGTGCAACATCTAAATTTCAAGAAAATAATCTTGAAAAAGAGAATGATCTATAAAAAATCTTTGAGTTAAAAGAAAAAGAATTACAACAAGAAACTCAAAGATTAAAAGAAGAAAATTTCAAGCTCATATCACAAGTTATGGATCAAGAAAGATTCTTTAACAACAAGATTAATGCCTTAAAAGATGAAAAAGAAAATCTTGAAATTGTTGTTCAAAGATTTACTAAAGGCAATGAGATGTAGATACCTAAAAGTCTCCTATAACCGTGAAGGTCTAGGATACGATAGAAACGCTCCTCCTAGAGAAGTTGTTCAACCAAGAGTGCAACCTATAATAGCTCCTCCAAAACCACAAACTTTAAAATGTATGTTGAGTATTGAACACATTAAAAGAATACAGAGGGGGGGTGAATGGATTCTTGAACTTTTCTTTGTTCGAGTCTATGTAGCAGTTAAGCGTTTGTGTGTGCAAGAGTGAAGGTGCGGATAAAAAACAACACAAAACACAATATCACTTTAATCTAATGTATTATTAGATAAAGGTTGCTACAATCTGTGAATACAAATGATAGTATTCTCAGCTTCGTTTTTCTCAGAGAGATACAGCTTGCAGTATTGAAAAACCCGACTTACAAAGTTAATGACTAAGGAAGTGAGGCTTTATCCTTATAGAACATGGATACAAGCTACCTACTACAAACAAGATAGCTAAACAAATTACTTTCTAGTCTATCTATCCTTTTTGAGTAAGTGTCCAAACGGTTACAGATTTGACTTTGCAAAGCCTGTTCAGATCCACTTCTTTAGCCCCTTGTCTCTTCTATATCTCTCCAAGATTCCTTGTAGGCTTTCCAGAGCACGTTACAGATTGTGGTCCATAAAGTGCATTGGCTTGTTGCAGGTTTCAGACTTGTACAATTTATTCAGTATCTTGTCTCCAAGAACGTATTCGAGAAGTGAATAAGTAAGTGATTCGAGAACTAGAATTGACTTGATCGATAACTCTGAGTTCTCGAATACTGTTATATTGACATATCGAATCACTTATCGAATAGCTCTTTTCTTCAGGACTCCTTGAGTTGTCTAATAGAACACTTGACTTGTCGAATCCTTGAGCTATCGAATAGCTTTCTGAGTCCTTAAGATATCGAATGGAACTTTGACTTGTTGACTCTTTGAGAACTCGAATACCACTTTTGATTTGTTGGCTTCTTGAGTTCTCGAACAGAGTAATAGACATATCGAATCTCTGAGATATCGAACAGTGTATTCAGAGATATCGAATAGTGTCTTGAGATATCGAATCCCTGACTTCTCGAATGCTGAACTTCTCGAATAGACAAATATACTTCTCGAATTGGTACTTAGGCAAATTCTTCATTTCTTCAAATCCCAACTGTGATTATTTGACAGTCTTTATCTTCTTGCTTGAGGCATGAACCTTGGAACTTCTTTCAAGCATTATTCTTGACTATATAAGTACAGTTACACAACTAGGATCTGATGCCTACTATAAGTACAAAACAAATAGAAACTCTACAACTAGAGGTTCCCTCAGTTAAGAGGTCTTGTAAGTAATGCAAAACATTACAAATAATTAGGCTTGTTATTAGATGTAAACAGACATGCCTCTGTGACTAACAATCTCCCCCAAATTGTGAGTGAGACCCTTAGTCACAATTTTATGTCTGATAATAAGCCTAACATACATAAAGATAAAACTTTGAACAGTCAGGTATGTAGATTAATTGAAGAAAATACATAGAAGCATTCTTACAAGTTATGAGGAAATACTAGCCATATCCTTTTGGATTCATCTCTTGAGCTTTGGCTTGCAGATTCTCATTTTTCATCTTTTCTTGAGCTTCTTTAGCTTTCTTCTTTGAATTTTCTTCCATGGCAGGAGTAATGTCTTCCATTGCAGTGAGTTCTTCAATTAGAGGGGAGCCTGATAAATCCTTAAGAACTTCATTCAGCTGTTTCTCAGAATAGGAACTGATGTAATCCATTCTAATCTTTACATTTCTACCATATTTCTTGTGCTCAATGATGTAAGGATTAAACTTGACTCTACTCAGACCCATAGCCCTCAATTCATCAGCCTTAGCTTCCATTTTAGCAAACTCCTCCTCCCTTTTCTTTACTATCTCTTCATTGATCTTTTTCACTCTACTTGGTGATCTCTCTTCATTTTGACAAAGTCAATTAGCTCCAGCTTCCACACCCTTTCCACTCTGTCTTCAGAATCCAACATTGCAATTATCCTTTCTATGTCATATAGCCTGCCCCAGTGCTGACATGTTCCTTGTCTGAATTTCTTCTGTTTTCCATCAGTATATTTAATTTCAAGAAAATCATCAACAATGGCAACATGATAGATTCTTTGAGCCCATAGGAACTGCAGTTGGTCTTCATCATAGTTTTCATCCAGAGGTGGTAGGTTTAATCCTGGAATAATTGTCAATGCCTTTGACTTGGATAACTTCACCTTTCTTGCAGCATGCTTAAATTTAATCCTCTTTACATGGTTGCTTGATTGAAATTTTTGACCTTTATTGGTAGACCATAGTAGTATTCCATTAGCAGTTTGCTTTCTGAAACATACACATGGTTTCTTGACTTGAATTTTCTTCTCTTCTTGAGGTAGTAAAACATTTGCAGAGGCCATGGAATTTGACTTTTGTAGGTCACTACTAACAATATTCACCCTAGACTTAGAGTCTTGTGTTGTAGTGAGGTTACCGTCAACATTGCCTAAGGCTTGCTGTTTTCCAATCTTCCTCTCAGAGACTTTGCCTTGGTCATCTCCATCTTTCTTCTCTTTGTCATCTTTCTTCTTTTTCTTGCCTTCATCACCCTTATCACTCATGTGATGTCTTCTCCTCCCATCACTCTTGTCATCATCTTTATCTTCATCCTTATTTCTCCTGGGCTTGGCCAATTCTGGAATTAAACCAGTTGAAATGAATTCTCTAAGGATGTGCAATACCTCAATCTCCTCAGCTGACCTTATCCCCTTCTTCTTTTGCATTTTTCAACTATGGCAATGATCAGTCTATTGTTCTTAGGGGTGAGATCATTGGGAATAACCAATTGATCCACATCTTGAATTTTGGTACCAGACTGATAGAGGATGGTTCTTGGTTTGGTGCACACTTCAGGAAGTCTGGCTTGTTGACCATTTCTTAGTTTAGTATACAGACTCTGGTTGTTCTCCCCTTTTTACTCAATTAGTTCCAAGATGGCATCAATCTCAATAAATTTCAGTGCTGTCAAGGTATCAATAGATATGTGCCATATCTTGCCTTTTGTCACCATCATGATTTCCTTGAGGTAGATCTGACTGAGCTTTCTTGGAATAACTGTTAGATATTGGATTTGATCTTTCAAGCTTCTTCTGTATAGCAGGGTATCTCCTCCAACCTTTGATTTTGAGGCTTGCAGAAACTTCAAGAATGCAGCATCATGATAAACTTTTGAGTTTGCTACTTCTATCAGCTAGGCCTCTGTAACCACATTCACTTCCACTGGATCAGCTTCATGTTTTGAAGGTTGGACTAGATCACTTGGCATGGATCCTGCCACCACTGTAGTGGTGACAGTTTGCTTTTGGCCACTTGGAGTAGTGATGTGCACAGGTGGTAAAGTGACCACTGGCAGTGTTGGAGGCTCATTCAGTTTAGCTTTGCCTTTGCCTGGTACATGAGGTGGTGTTGATTTTGAAGTTCTTTGAGCACCCTCATTGATCATGATTCCTTTTTCTTTAGGCTTCTCCCCTTGAGGATTTGAGTTCCCTGTCCTCTTCTCCCCCTTAGGCTTGTTGTCAGGCACAGAGGCTACAGAAATGACCTTTGGAGTAGAAGAGTTGAGGTTGACTGATTCAGCAGGTAGAGGGAGGCCCATATGCTTCATCATTGCAGCCAACATAGATTGTTGATGCAGAAGAACATCAGCTGTGGTGGTGGCTTGAGTGTTCAACTGCTCAGTAAGAGTGTCAACTTTGTCTGTCAGATGAGCATTAGATTTTGAGAGAGAAGCTACTTCCTTTTCTAGAGTGTCCACCTTTTTGAAGAGCTCAGAGGCCTTAAAACCATAGAGTGATTGTTCTTGGAGTCTCTTCACCTCAAACTTTGACATTTCATGCACAGGGACTTCAGTCACTAGCCTGTCTCCATAAAGATTTTTGAACATTGTCCTCAGCATGGCATTGGATTCTGTAGTCTGATTAGATAGAGCCTAAAATTTATGCCCCAGACCTGTGACAGAATCTTTTAGAAGAGCCAAACCATTGTCCATCTTGGTGCATGTAGACTTGCATGCCAGAATGTCCTTGATTACAGTCTCTAACTGAGGAAATTTGGCCTCAAAAGTCCTCTTTATCTGTAAGAACCCAGATTTTCGGTAGAATTAAAACTTTTCTTATTAAGAATAAGTATATACGTGAATAGTGTTTGTCATGCGTGAATAGTTATTTATGGATGAATAGTGATTTTGAGGACCAAGAAAATTTTCACGCCACCCTATGTACAAGACATGGTATGGATATTTCGAAGTCATATTAGTGATCCACGGAGCAAATAAGTGTATGTAAAGACGATCGGAATTCAGAAATTCCAATTTGTATTCTGGTGTAATATTTGATCGGGCAGTGAATTATATATTATTATATTCAAGAAATGAGATATTTAATTTGAGGAATTGAGGAGTTAATATTTTGGAATTTTATTATAATTTATTTGAGAATTTAGAACGAAAACCTCTGAGACAGTGAAATGGACGTTCTAGAAACCGCTAAGATATTAAAACGAGATTAAGCGATTAAGCGAACGGATCATGGATTAAGGATTATACCATGGTGGAGTAATAAAATGCAACGTATGAGTTGTAACATATTAATTTTATTCAAGAAATGACAAAGAAATCAAAGCGGTGTAAACGAAAAACAAATAAAGGGACAAAAGTACAAGAAACAAAAGCTAGGGACTTGGTTGCAAATGGAATGGATAAGGGAAATCCAAGGGGACCAATGAGAGGTTGACAACACTAAAGGAGAAGATGCATCCAAGTTAAAAAGCTATTATACGTGTATTATTACACAAAACAAAACAAAACACCAAGAACCCTCCATTCTTTCAACCAAGATAGCAGCTCAGTAAAACGGGCCTAGAGACTTCATTACTCAATGAAATTTTTTGTTCTTTATATGGTTAGAAAGCTGTGAAGACGCTCTACAACTTTCATTCAGGAGCCACGACCAGGAAACGAGTGCAAGGGCTTCGTTTTGGCTGATCTTTGGGGCGTGTTTTTCCAGTCAGGAAACTCACTTCCATGTTCTTGATTTCTTTGGTGAGATTGAAGATGGTGAGCATAGACTAAGGCTTCCCCAAGGTTAACCAAGCTTGTTTGAGATTGTGAGAACATCAATAAGGTATAAAAACCCTAACCCCTCTTGGCCATGTAGTAATTGTGATGTTTAATGTTAGATCCATGGTTATTAGTGTGAATCTTGGACATATAAGTTATGGATGATGTAGACCTTGAGTTTAAGTGTTGTGGTTGTGATTTTTAGGCTTGTGGTTAGTGTATGTATCTCCATGTATGTTATAAAGTATGATCTTGGTGATTTAGATGTTGGTTGTGATGTGGATGTAAGATTCTTGGTTGGTTTAGTGATATAAGCATGCTGAGTTTTTCCCAGGAACTTTTACTGTCTTGTAGGAGGGTTTTGAACCCCCAAATCTTATCCCCTGAAGTCCTAATTTATATTGTTGGAAAGGTATTTGAATGTAGTTTCCAGAAATATAAGGTTCATGACTAGGTGATGTATAGATTCTAAGTTATGGCCGGAGAAGTAAATTGTGTTTCTGGATTCCGGACTGCACTAAGTGACCCCATTGTGAACCTTGTTTAAACCCCTAAAAATATATGTGGGATCATGGAAAAATTTGAGAAACTAGGAAATGCAGTGGTGAAGACCACCCAAAAAGAATTGGATTAAAATATGAATTTTTGAATTTTATAAAAATGCTAGAGTAAATTTCGCGCAAGGGAAAAAGGTCGTTAGTGGAGCATAATTCTAGGGGGAATGGATATGATTCGGAGGTGATAACCAAATTGAGTCAAATAAGTGACGAGCGTAATCGAGTGATGGCATGGACCTATAGGAGGGCTAGAGAGTCATAGGACGGAGTCCTTAAGTTAGTATGTATTCTCTAAAACTTGTGATTAAGAGGTATTGTTAAGGTACTAACGAGCGCATATTGATTATGTATAGATCTTCATTCCACGTCGCGAGCTCGACCACCCCAACCTCACCAAGGCAAGTTTTCCAACCCTAAGTATTTATTTTCAAAAGATTATATTCTTGATTTTACCTATGCAAGTTTACTTTTCAAAACTTATATATAAGGATTTTCACTGTTGTGTTTATAGCTTCCAAACGTATTATATGCTTATGCTTTACGAGATTATGTTGAAGTTTGAGATATATGCATATGTGTTTGTACACCCTTGAACTTAGAATGAAAGTGTTTTCTTCGGACAAAGACTCTAGCAATAGAGGTCGTAGCGGTCCAAATATACTATTGACCGGGGAGCGGTATATTGTTGTATCGCGATTAAATTGCGGAAACCCGAAGAGTCATTCGGGAAGTATCGTTTACCTAAGTAATTTTTTTTTACGTTGTTAAAAATACTTAAAAATATCTATCTTGGATTAAAAGCTTATTTTAATTAAATAATTATTTTATTAATTGTTTATATTAAATCTCAAAATATTATTTATTAATTATCGTTCATGATTTTAAAGACAAAACTAATCCAAGATACCTTCAGCGTTTTCAAACTCGAACTCTTTCCCACCCAAAACATTTTCGAAAACCCCCGGTCAGGTTTTGCTTCTTGTACGTTTTTCAAGAATTATCGGTCGACTGAGGTCGAACTTCAACTACTCAAGTTTTCTATCAAAATGATTTTGAAAAGAAAAGAAAAAGGGGACTCTGGCAGGTGTGGGAATCGTTGACGAATGATTCCCGGGATGTGTAAGCGGCCGTGAGCCAGGTGGTCCATCAATTATTATTCCGGCCCAGGTGTTGCCGAAGGATGATTACGGATGTAGTTTTCATCGAGGGTGATTACGGATGTAGTTTTCACCCGAGGATAGTTACAGATGTAGTTTCTATCCTTCTACCGGTAGAGAAGACCCGCAGATTGTTGGACTTGGTTGTGGCGACTGATCATCGTCAATCCTTGTCAGGTTTTTATGTTTTCTTCCAGTCCCATCCTCCACTTTGGAAAAATACTCAAACACTGCTTCTTGGGCCTAAGTGCCAAGTTGCCGATAGTGTGGTTTTGATAAGAAAGATATTGACATCGTGCAGTATCTAGAACTGCAAGATTTTCTATAAAGATTGGCACGTGTTAGTGCACTCTTGCAATTATTCCAAAGAATGAAATGTTTTTGAATGAGAAACCTTCTAAGCTAATGGAAGGAAAGAGGTTTTGCAATAATGTATTCCATGTACAGTATGTTAACATTAGAGTGTTTTGCCGAAAATGATATACTCATATGTATATATATTTTCAAACTTGAGATATATTGAAATGGGAACCTTATAAAGGATTCATATGTTATTCTTAAAGCTCCTTAGCGAGTATAAATGTTTTATTCAAACTCGGACATATATATTGTCGAATTATGTTTTGAAATCTGAGATATATACCCATACAGTTGGGAACGTTTTCGAAATAAACCACATTATTATTTTTCAAAATGGTGAACTTGCTGAGCATTATGTAGTTCATTCTTGCTTTAGAAAAACTTTTCAGAAGGAGAAGAATTTGGTCGGTTAACTCCGCACCAGCAGAAGAGGAGTAGAAGATTTACCCCTGAGATGATTTAGTTCCTGATAAATACTACAGAGTAAGCCTGATAGGTTTTCAACTGTAATAGTAAGACTTGTCTTCAAGTGTAGTTGTATAAGTAGAAGTGCGTAAGATTCTGGATTGTACAGATGAATTGTAATATTTAGTGTTATTTTTTTTATTATCGTTTCTGAGGCTCTAACTTGTATGTGCGTAAGATTGAGGTCTGGATGGATGTATTGTTGAGTTATAAAGTTAATACAGGTAGGATATGGTTGGATGGTGATGTGACGACCTGAATCTCTGACCTCGGATCTGGGGGCGTCACAGAAATGGTATCAGAGAGATAAGTTACAGTACTCAGAAACGAGAGTGTTGAGAGTTAAGTCTAAGTAGGAGAATGACATCAGAGATCGTAGTAAACTTATTATTGGACTACCAGAAGAGGTACTGGTGAGTAGAATGGACTGGAGTGTTTACAAGAGGTATTATGCTAGGGTCGATAGAATCCTTAGAGACCTTTGGAATAATGAATAGAGGTTTGAGAGTCGTACATGACCTATCATAGGTAATGATATAGGAAGCAGAGCAAAATCTCAAGAGCAGCTGAGGTAGAGGCGATATTGCCAATATGATCGGATGACTAGGCTGGCATAAATTTGTGGCCCATAGTCCTCCACAGTTTAGAAGGCGGCATTTTAAGAATTAAGAAGTTTAGACATCCCTACATAAGTAAGGGTACTTATTACTTGGAATAATGAAAGTCTTTTACTTTGGCTATAAGATCCGATTTTCGATAAGTAACGGGTTTACCTGAAAGTTGGTCACTATGTCGTTGTGGATTTCATTACCCTTGATGGCGAATTTTACATGTGTTATACGAGAATGTTATCATAAGACGAGCGTGCTAGATAATTCCACGCATGATTCGGACGCTAGAGCATGGTAGTTCAACTTAGAGAATAAACAAGTGGGATTAACAAAGGGACTCAAGAGAAGTTGAATATGGTTGCAACGAGCGATATAATGATCTCAGAGTCTACGAAAAGAAAAGACCAGTGGGTCTAGAGTGGGATCCTTTGATAGAGATGTTATCAGGGACTACGTATATACGTGTTGTAGACCTCAATATTTTGGTATATGTTCACATGCACACACCCGCCACTGAACCTATGGACTGCATTGAGATCCCTGAGAGATCTCTTTGATCTGTTCCCAGGGGGAACTGGCCACTTGTGATTCATGTCGGAAGGCATGAAGTAGGACCCTATGGACTTAGCAGGTGTCCCCGAAATGATGTGAAGCTTGGTCTTCAAGATAAAGCACGGAAATGACAGATATATTTGTGAAACCCTAACTCGATAAATGACTTTAAGATGATGATTGAGAGACGCACTAGTTGATGTCTTGTATTACGAAGACGAAGAGATGGAGTTACCCTCATAATGGTGATAATGAGATGCACGAATGATTATTAACTTATTTTGGTAACTACCGGCTGGTGCACTACTTCATTTTAAACTGTTCACTAACCATGTTACCTCGATTAGTTTATATCAGGTAACCCTTATAGCCTTCTACTTCAAACTTGTGGAATAACCACCAGTGATATACTTTCTCTAAACCGGGACTCATCCAAAGTATCTTATTTGATCCCCGAGTATTCTATTTGAAGTTTATAATTATTTCGTTCTGCTCAGGACTATTTACACTTCCTTTCAATTATCCAAGGAATGTTCAACAATTATTTCCTTAATTAATCAATGAATATTCCTAAACGAATATTGATATTTGACTACTTCTTTCATACTTGCACTCTTCAGTCGAGCCCATAAATATTTATCAACTTGTTGATAACAGGGATGATCTAACATCCAGACATCCTTCATGAATTCTTTTCTTCTATTCAAGATGAGATTGTACATCGTACATTGAAATCATAGTAAGGATATCATTTTGATACTAGTATTCTGAATTTCATTCTACTGTAAGATCTAATAAAGCATGTGTACGGAGGCACCCTTGGGTGGACCGTTTCACAGATAAGTAATATCTGATGAGAGGTTATCGATTGTTCCGATACCTAGAACATTCTCTTCAGATTTTATAGTTTTCTTTTTTCAAACTTAATAACTTCTTATTTCCATTCGTTGTCCGAGTAGCCTAAAGTTTCTTCAGTGGCTACGATGTTGAAATTCCGTTCTAGCCAATTGAAACTGGCTAGTCGATATGTCAATATGAATGACTAGTTGATTGTTCTAACTAGTCAAAATTGTAATGTTGTGAAGAAAACCTAGCTAATTGTCCTAGCTAGTGGTGATGTCTCAAACAGGCGAACTAGCAAATTTTGTCTAGCTAGTTGCTAGTGTTTCTTGAAAAGGACTAGTTATTGTTTCACTGGTCCAACTCCCAATTTAATTCATTCAGCAATTCCGCAATGCATTTTGCATGTGGTAAAGTATGATGATGAAAGTTTTGACGAATGACTTGATTGAGACCTAGTGAGGTCGTCCACTCAACTTGAATTCTACCCATCTTTGTATCAGACTTTATGTCACTTGAATATTCTATTCTTTCATTCATATAATGAAGATTCATTTGAAACCATAGATTACTTGAATGATAAACTGCTTCATTTTTATTGTCATAGAGTAGAATTGCTTTCGATCGGTTGACCTTTATCAGTGGGACTTTTCAGATCCTCTATTTTTCAGGAGGAAAAGTATTCACCAGATGTAAGAATCGTATAAAGACCGTCTTTATGACTTTTGTATCCAACAATCATTACCCTCGTGCAACATTCTCTATGATATCACATTACAAAATTATCAGGACATGAAGGAATAAACCTTGTTGTATTCTTTCTGTCCATCCTTACATCTCCGAAAATTGAGACTCCTAGTATTTGGAACCATCAACATTCTTGGAACATCCAATGTGGAATTCTTATTGAAATTATCTATTGGACCTTGTTATTTTGAAACCATTCCTTTCAAAAGTGATTACTCTAAGGTGAACTGGAGGTACAATTGTGAACCGTTGCACCAATATGAGATCAAAAACCAAATGTTGTAATTGTGCAGCCAGAGCGTGATGCCGAGTAATTATTTAAAGTAGGAATAACATGCCGAGGCATAACACAAGACCTTTAATATTAGTGTGAGGAATGTTATAGGAAATGATGAGGTGGTTGGGAGTACGTTCCTACCAACCGTTGTCAGGATGTTATAGTAATGAATTCTGGAGTTACCAAGCCTTTTCCTGATCCAAGAAATTCAAATCGATTGCAATGTAAGACATATCCTTAGAGGAAACTAACATGGAAGTGAGATGGACAAGAAAGGAAGAAATATCGTGGCAAGAATGTGAAGCTTTACTTAGCTAAAAGGGATTGATGCACATAGCGAGGCATAAAGTTTAAAAGGCCCTTAATAGCAAATGGATGCATGGATATATCCCAATGATCCTTCGAGATTACCACCTAATCAAGTTTATTGGGAATCACAGCAGCATACAGGCCTCAGGCTGATTGGTGCCAGTTGTGAAAGAGGACGAGCGTATGACATCTTACATATACCATCGAGAATCGATACCCCTAACCGGAGATGTAGGAATTGTTGACCAGTTAAAACGCGTAGTTGTTTTTTTTCAAAGATAAGGTTGTAAGGCGGGTTTCACCAACTCAAGATCGACCTCTGTACTGTGCCAAAGTTGGGATTTCACACGAATGTAAACGTTATAAAATTGTGGTAGTATCGTTTGAGTGGACTAATGAGTCAGAAGCCTTTATGGATTAATGAACAAAGTTTTGGAATGAAATGAGATATTAGCAACAACCTCGTTGTTAGCTATACTTGATGATAAAAAGAGGACTTTGAGGGTCACGATGATGCGTCTTTCAAGAGTTTAAGAGGTGTGCTGATGTAGTAGAAAGGGGATGATAGCCTATACTTCTAAACAACATAAAGGTTAAGGGATAGGATATACTAACCGTGAGTCGGGGATTAGTCATGATAGCGTTCACGCATAAAACTGAGACGTTAACCTTATGAGAAAAGTGTGAAATTTTTCCACAAGTGCCTTAAGTATATCTTATATTAGAACTAAACATAAGAAAGAGAAGGTAACGAAAGGGAGCAGGGAGTATAATGGAGAAATTTGTTATTACCCAAGAAAGGCCAGTGTGGTGGCCGATACTTATAGAAGTGATTATTCGAAATTGGAATTCAGTCAGTATTGACCAAGAAAATAGAGTATATACAATAAAGAATAATGTTAGAGGAAAATGACTAAATTATGGGGAAGGACAAAGATGTATAGAGAATTAAGAGAATGTTTGGCAAACAGGTATGAAGAATGGCATTGGCAAACTATTAAGTACAAACGCGACATGTCGAAAGCAGAATGATAGAGATCTAGTGGATTAATTCCGCCGGTAGAAAATCTTGAACGTGGACAGAATTATAATGAATTTCATAAGTAGGTCGCCAAGACCGATCCAAGAGATGGCCCTATTTGATTTATAATTGTTGAACCAAGTGATTTACCTACGAGAGACTTTTCATTTGGAAGATTATTGATTTATATACAGAATAGATGGTGGTGCAATATAAAACATCTGCAGTGATTACGTCAGATAAAGACTTAAGGTTAAACTTCGAATATTGAAGGTGCTTTCAAGTATATTTAACAAAGAGATTGAGCGTATGTACTAATTTGATCTGTGGCTGACGGACAGGGAAGAAGAATTATCCAGACGATCGAATTTATATTTAGTGTCGTGCCTTAGATTTCACGGGCCAGTCGAGAATAAAAACTTATCCATGAAATGAATGTTGTTATCACGATCGTCACCATGCGAATGTAAGGACGTCTCTTGTAAAGCGTATTGCGAAAGAAGAAGTTTCGCTTTTTTGCATTATGAAGAAGTCAATGAACGAGGGATATAGTAGCTGAACTGGTTCGACGTATACCAAAGACTATACAATATCCATAGCAAGTGGTAACGGCTGACGGGAGGCAACACATGCGTGCTAATCAAGCCAAGGAATATGAGGAATACCATGCGTATTGACGTTGTCTTAGATTATAAAACACGACCACAAAGTATTCACGGGCCAACGATACCAGGACTCATCACGGATACTATGAACAAGGTAGGAAGGGAACGTATAAGTAGTAGGATAGAAATTTTCATTCATAGAACAACCGGTAAGGAATACAGGTCGAGGAGAGCATGCGTTGAGAAACAACATTAAAGCGTTGGTGAGACAAAGGTGAGAGAACAAAAGGATTGAAGTTTCAACCTGAGAGTTGGAAAGGGTAAATTTGGAATTGTATCCACAACTATTTTCCTTATGTTCTTAAGATAGAATCCTTTTAAGGAGAGAAGACCACAATAACCCTAATTTTCGTGAATATTCGAAACCTGGATGAATAGTAATTTTATGCGTGGATGGGAAATTTTTGCAATCACAATATGTATGAATTATTAATTGAAGATTTTGAATTGATATTACGTCTTTACGGTGCAGACGAGTGTATGTAAAAGTCATTAGTTTTTTTTTTTATGAAACCCATCATTTCGAATGGTCAAATTTTATGAGATATCAAAGGAGTATGAGGTGGGAGACTTCGTGATACTAAAGGAATCTCCCTGGAAAGGATTGATGCGGTTTGTTAAGAAAGGGAAGCTAAGTCTGAGGTTTATTGGACCTTTTTAGATTTTGAGGCGTGTTGGGAAGTTAGCCTACGAGTTAGCCTTGCCCCAAGCTTGCAGCAAATTCATAATGTGTTTCATATGTCTACGACCCTACCACACCGACTATCAGCATGTGATAGAGTACAACCAAGTGGACCTATGACCCAACTTGACCTATGTGGAGCAACCCGTGGAAATCATGGATAGAGAAGAACAAGTGGTGAGGAACAAGGTTTTCAAACTAATAAGGAATTGTGAGAAAATCAAGATGTGGAAAAATCCACCTGGAAGTTGAAAGAGTGAAACAAAGAAGGAGTAACCCCAGTGATTCCTAAACTGATTCCGGGACGGAATCCTTTTAAGGAGGGGAGACTGTAAGAACCCAGATTTTCGGTAGAATTAAAACTTTTCTTATTAAGAATAAGTATATACGTGAATAGTGTTTGTCATGCGTGAATAGTTATTTATGGATGAATAGTGATTTTGAGGACCAAGAAAATTTTCACGCCACCCTATGTACAAGACATGGTATGGATATTTCGAAGTCATATTAGTGATCCACGGAGCAAATAAGTGTATGTAAAGACGATCGGAATTCAGAAATTCCAATTTGTATTCTGGTGTAATATTTGATCGGGCAGTGAATTATATATTATTATATTCAAGAAATGAGATATTTAATTTGAGGAATTGAGGAGTTAATATTTTGGAATTTTATTATAATTTATTTGAGAATTTAGAACGAAAACCTCTGAGACAGTGAAATGGACGTTCTAGAAACCGCTAAGATATTAAAACGAGATTAAGCGATTAAGCGAACGGATCATGGATTAAGGATTATACCATGGTGGAGTAATAAAATGCAACGTATGAGTTGTAACATATTAATTTTATTCAAGAAATGACAAAGAAATCAAAGCGGTGTAAACGAAAAACAAATAAAGGGACAAAAGTACAAGAAACAAAAGCTAGGGACTTGGTTGCAAATGGAATGGATAAGGGAAATCCAAGGGGACCAATGAGAGGTTGACAACACTAAAGGAGAAGATGCATCCAAGTTAAAAAGCTATTATACGTGTATTATTACACAAAACAAAAAAAAACACCAAGAACACTCCATTCTTTCAACCAAGATAGCAGCTCAGTAAAACGGGCCTAGAGACTTCATTACTCAATGAAATTTTTTGTTCTTTATATGGTTAGAAATCTGTGAAGACGCTCTACAACTTTCATTCAGGAGCCTCGACCAGGAAACGAGTGCAAGGGCTTCGTTTTGGCTGATCTTTGGGGCGTGTTTTTCCAGTCAGGAAACTCACTTCCATGTTCTTGATTTCTTTGGTGAGATTGAAGATGGTGAGCATAGACTAAGGCTTCCCCAAGGTTAACCAAGCTTGTTTGAGATTGTGAGAACATCAATAAGGTATAAAAACCCTAACCCCTCTTGGCCATGTAGTAATTGTGATGTTTAATGTTAGATCCATGGTTATTAGTGTGAATCTTGGACATATAAGTTATGGATGATGTAGACCTTGAGTTTAAGTGTTGTGGTTGTGATTTTTAGGCTTGTGGTTAGTGTATGTATCTCCATGTATGTTATAAAGTATGATCTTGGTGATTTAGATGTTGGTTGTGATGTGGATGTAAGATTCTTGGTTGGTTTAGTGATATAAGCATGCTGAGTTTTTCCCAGGAACTTTTACTGTCTTGTAGGAGGGTTTTGAACCCCCAAATCTTATCCCCTGAAGTCCTAATTTATATTTTTGGAAAGGTATTTGAATGTAGTTTCCATAAATATAAGGTTCATGACTAGGTGATGTATAGATTCTAAGTTATGGCCGGAGAAGTAAATTGTGTTTCTGGATTCCGGACTGCACTAAGTGACCCCATTGTGAACCTTGTTTAAACCCCTAAAAATATATGTGGGATCATGGAAAAATTTGAGAAACTAGGAAATGCAGTGGTGAAGACCACCCAAAAAGAATTGGATTAAAATATGAATTTTTGAATTTTATAAAAATGCTAGAGTAAATTTCGCGCAAGGGAAAAAGGTCGTTAGTGGAGCATAATTCTAGGGGGAATGGATATGATTCGGATGTGATAACCAAATTGAGTCAAATAAGTGACGAGCGTAATCGAGTGATGGCATGGACCTATAGGAGGGCTAGAGAGTCATAGGACGGAGTCCTTAAGTTAGTATGTATTCTCTAAAACTTGTGATTAAGAGGTATTGTTAAGGTACTAACGAGCGCATATTGATTATGTATAGATCTTCATTCCACGTCGCGAGCTCGACCACCCCAACCTCACCAAGGCAAGTTTTCCAATCCTAAGTATTTATTTTCAAAAGATTATATTCTTGATTTTACCTATGCAAGTTTACTTTTCAAAACTTATATATAAGGATTTTCACTGTTGTGTTTATAGCTTCCAAACGTATTATATGCTTATGCTTTACGAGATTATGTTGAAGTTTGAGATATATGCATATGTGTTTGTACACCCTTGAACTTAGAATGAAAGTGTTTTCTTCGGACAAAGACTCTAGCAATAGAGGTCGTAGCGGTCCAAATATACTATTGACCGGGGAGCGGTATATTGTTGTATCGCGATTAAATTGCGGAAACCCGAAGAGTCATTCGGGAAGTATCGTTTACCTAAGTAATTTTTTTTTACGTTGTTAAAAATACTTAAAAATATCTATCTTGGATTAAAAGCTTATTTTAATTAAATAATTATTTTATTAATTGTTTATATTAAATCTCAAAATATTATTTATTAATTATCGTTCATGATTTTAAAGACAAAACTAATCCAAGATACCTTCAGCGTTTTCAAACTCGAACTCTTTCCCACCCAAAACATTTTCGAAAACCCCCGGTCAGGTTTTGCTTCTTGTACGTTTTTCAAGAATTATCGGTCGACTGAGGTCGAACTTCAACTACTCAAGTTTTCTATCAAAATGATTTTGAAAAGAAAAGAAAAAGGGGACTCTGGCAGGTGTGGGAATCGTTGACGAATGATTCCCGGGATGTGTAAGCGGCCGTGAGCCAGGCGGTCCATCAATTATTATTCCGGCCCAGGTGTTGCCGAAGGATGATTACGGATGTAGTTTTCATCGAGGGTGATTACGGATGTAGTTTTCACCCGAGGATAGTTACGGATGTAGTTTCTATCCTTCTACCGGTAGAGAAGACCCGCAGATTGTTGGACTTGGTTGTGGCGACTGATCATCGTCAATCCTTGTCAGGTTTTTATGTTTTCTTCCAGTCCCATCCTCCACTTTGGAAAAATACTCAAACACTGCTTCTTGGGCCTAAGTGCCAAGTTGCCGATAGTGTGGTTTTGATAAGAAAGATATTGACATCGTGCAGTATCTAGAACTGCAAGATTTTCTATAAAGATTGGCACGTGTTAGTGCACTCTTGCAATTATTCCAAAGAATGAAATGTTTTTGAATGAGAAACCTTCTAAGCTAATGGAAGGAAAGAGGTTTTGCAATAATGTATTCCATGTACAGTATGTTAACATTAGAGTGTTTTGCCGAAAATGATATACTCATATGTATATATATTTTCAAACTTGAGATATATTGAAATGGGAACCTTATAAAGGATTCTTATGTTATTCTTAAAGCTCCTTAGCGAGTATAAATGTTTTATTCAAACTCGGACATATATATTGTCGAATTATGTTTTGAAATCTGAGATATATACCCATACAGTTGGGAACGTTTTCGAAATAAACCACATTATTATTTTTCAAAATGGTGAACTTGCTGAGCATTATGTAGCTCATTCTTGCTTTATAAAAACTTTTCAGAAGGAGAAGAATTTGGTCGGTTAACTCCGCACCAGCAGAAGAGGAGTAGAAGATTTACCCCTGAGATGATTTAGTTCCTGATAAATACTACAGAGTAAGCCTGATATGTTTTCAACTGTAATAGTAAGACTTGTCTTCAAGTGTAGTTGTATAAGTGGAAGTGCGTAAGATTCTGGATTGTACAGATGAATTGTAATATTTAGTGTTATTTTTTTTATTATCGTTTCTGAGGCTCTAACTTGTATGTGCGTAAGATTGAGGTCTGGATGGATGTATTGTTGAGTTATAAAGTTAATACAGGTAGGATATGGTTGGATGGTGATGTGACGACCTGAATCTCTGACCTCGGATCTGGGGGCGTCACATTATCTCATTCACCTCCTTCGTTGTGGCTTTGCATACTTCATTGATTTCTGTTTTGAGACCCTTTCCAAGGTAGTGTGCAGCCTTGAGAATGCCCTTGTAGTTGTCATTCACTGCTTCATACACCTCACTAGGGGAGAGAGATTTGGCATTTGACCCTAGTGTAGTGATGTACTCTTCTCTGATGTACTGGAGGCCTTCTGAGAGAGGAATGTCATATTTTCCTTGTAGCCAGGCATCTGCATTTCCATCTCTCTCAGAATCATCTATTATCTTGGCCTTTTGCACCTCCATATCATCTCTATGACATAGCAGAATGGCTTCATAGTCTGGATTAGGCATGTTGGAGGTGACCAAGTGTTGAGCTATCTTGACAAACTCAGGAATCTGATCCACAACTAAGCTTTGAAGTGCTTCAACCGTCAATTGTGGTGGAACAGATCCTGATCCTGAAGCACTATCATGTTGCACAGGCTTCAGGCATTGAGACAAGAAGTCAGAGCTAGAGTTAGGCAAGCTAGACTCCTCAGTTACAGATGCAACTTCTATAACCGGATGGAATGACTCTACTACTGTTGTCTCCACAGGAGTGGGATGAGTTACAACAGTAGTTGACACAGGCACAGAGTCTCTAGTAAAAACTAGTGAATCCTCTGTGTTTGTGATGGTGTCATCACGATATGCCCCAGCATGCATTCCCTCACCATCAAAATGTGGGTCCTGGGTGGTGAGCAAAGTGTCATGCACTAAGTCACTTGAAATCATTGTCTCATCAAGAGAAAAGAATTCTTGATGATCAATGCCTTGCTCCTCAATAGTTTGAGTTGCAGGCTGCAAAGAAATTTTAGATGTAGATGCTGGAAGAGAAGTGTCTTGTGGATTAGATTTTGGCAACCCCCCCTGAGAAATAGAGGGAGTTTCAAATGTGATGTGCTCTCCACTTTGTGTTGTGCCAGCCTTATCACTCCCGGGTGCTAACTCTGTACAAGTAGGTGCATTGGGGAGGATGCTTGATTCTATAGATGCACCTTGTTGAGAGGATACATCTAGTGAACTGTTTGCCCCTGATTTTACAACTTCAGCCATTTATGTGACTGAAGAGGTGGTTTTAGTTTTCTTCTTCTTTGGCCTGATAAGGGGTGACTTAGGTGCCTCACTTTCTAATTCTACAGCCAATGTTGCTTCAGATAATATGGTTAATGGTGCAGAGGCTATCTCCTTTCTCTTCTTTTTACTAACATCACCCTTTTGAGAGGATGATGCAGTTGGCTCAATATTTGGTAGAGTGTTTGGCTGAGAGGGTAGGTTAGCAGGCCCTGGGTTAGCATTTTGTTCTACTTGCTTGGGCAGTGCTAACTGTGATTTGGAGTCAAATATTGGCATGTTGTGGGGGTAAGTCCTAAATAAACCCTCCATATGGGGAGTTATTTTATGTCTTACATAAACATCATTCCTAGTCTCCAAATTACCAAAAATGAGTTTGGTCATGGATTTAGGATAGCCTATTATATTTCTATCTATCCCAGGCAGTTCAATCAACTGAGCATTTTTAAAATTAAGAACATATTGAATAAAGCGAGGGAAGAAAATGTCAGTACCTCTCTTGGTTGTGTTCTTACCAAGTCTCCCATACAGCTCTTGTAGGATGATTTGACCAACATCTATCTTCCTTCCATAGGCCAATGCATAGCCAATTTACTGCGCAGGTGCACTAATTTGGTCAAAACTAGATTTCCTGGCGGTGAAGACTTGTAGGAGAGTTGCAAACACATAGCTCCACTCCTTTCTCAGATTCTTCCTATTCAGCTTTCCAAGATTGATCCCATCTGAGTAGTGGATGAATTCAAAGAATTCTTCCAACTCTGCATTTGTGGCCAGAATGTCATACGACTCTTGTTGTAGGCCCAGTGCTTGATTCATGTCTGCAGTAGTGATAGTGATTTCCTTATCCTGAATCTTGCAGGAGATGATATATGACGTTATTGCGCTTTCCAGGGCTACAACTTCCACAATAGAGTTCCCCAAAACTGTTCCAGGATATCTAGATACAGAGTTGGGTTGGCAGAGAATGCATCCTTGATGTATGACTCAGCCATCCATTTCACAAAGCATTTGAAGTTCGCATTTGGTGCTTCAACATCACTGGTTAAGGCGATAAAATTGGTGTTGAACTTCACTGTTGCCATTGATTCAGAGAGAAGAGAATGAAGAGTAAAGGTTGAAGAAGAAATTTAGTTTTTGCAGTTAGGGTTTTCAGAGGTTTTGGGAGTTTAGATGCTTGAGAAATCGAATGAAATGAATTGAATAGATGTAGAATTGTATAAGTATGAAGTACTTGAATTGTCGATTAGATGTATGTTTTGTATCGACAGGTCAGGCATTCGAGAAGTAGAAAACAACTATTCGATAACTCAAGAAAGGCTTATTCGATAACTCAGGCAGGTTGAAACTCACAGCTGGCAGTTATTTAACTTAGAAATAATTCTAAATTAAATAAAATGTGTTTTTATGAGTGAATTAAAATTTCAGACAAAAATCCAAAATCGGTTGAAATTCAGCGAGAATTTAGCCTTTTCAAATGATTCGAGAACTCAAATATAGTGTTCGAGAATTCAGCCATTAGAGAACTCAATTACCATATTCGAGAAGTCAAGAGTACCTCTATTCAATATCTCTAAAAGACTCTATTCGAGAACTCGAGAGTGCTCTAATGAGGCTTGTTAGAGATGTCGAATAGTGAACCATTCGAGAAGTCTGACTTATCGAAATATACTCATCACTCACAAAAATTTAATTTTCACTATCTTTTAAAATTTACCAGCTATATTCATTGAAGAATATTCTAGCAAATTAAACAGTGATTTTCCCAAAATTTCATAGAAATTTCAAGTTAACAAAAATATGATTTTCCAACATATGCAACAGATTTGAAATATTTATAAATCATATTTCAGCCAACACTTACTCCAAAAATATTGAGAATTTAGATAAAGAAAGTGTTTACTGCTGTAACAAACTAGATGCTATATTCAATTAGCCAGAGTCTGAAGAATTCAGCATTCCAATCTCACTAACCAACCTTGTGAAGGTGGCTTTATCTAATGGCTTAGTGAATATATCAGCTAGCTGTTTATCTGTAGAGACATAATGCAACTCAATGGTTCCATTAGTTGCATGTTCTCTAATGAAATGATATCTGATGCCAATGTGCTTTGTCCTAGAATGATTGACAGGATTGGCAACTATAGAGATTGCACTTGTGTTGTCACACATGATTGGAATTCTTTCCAACACAAGTCCATAATCTCTAAGTTGGTTTCTAATCCAAAGCACTTGAGCACAGCAACTTCCAGCAGCTATGTATTCAGCCCCAGCTATAGAAGTTGACACATATTGTTGTTTCTTGCTATACCAAGAGACTAACCTTTGTCCAAGAAACTGGAAGCTACCTGAGGTGCTTTTCCTATCCACTCTGTATCCAGCATAATCAGCATCAGAATAGCCAACCAGGTTGAACCCTGTGTGCTTAGGATACCATAGACCCAAGTTTGGAGTGCCCTTCAGATATCTAAAGATCCTTTTTATCGCAACCAAATGTGATTCTTTTGGATTTGATTGAAACCTTGCACACAAGCAGGTAGCAAACATGATGTCTGGCCTACTTGCAGTGAGGTAGAGTAGAGAACCAACCATGCCTCTGTAGACTGAGATATCTACTTTCTTGCCTTTAGCATCTTCATCCAGTTTAGTGGCAGTGGCCATGGGTGTCTTGGCAGGTGAACAATCTTCCAAGTCAAACTTCTTCAATAAATCCTTGATGTACTTGGTTTGACTGATAAAGATACCATCCTTCCTTTGACTGACTTGCAACCCTAGGAAGAATGTCAACTCTCCCATCATACTCATCTCATATCTGTTCTGCATGAGTTTAGAGAACTTCTCACACAGCTTCTCATTTGTAGAACCAAAAATGATATCATCCACATAAATCTGAACTAGGATAATATCATCACCATGCTTCTTGTAAAACAGTGTCTTGTCCAATGTGCCTCTAGTGAATTGATTTTCAAGCAGAAATTGTGATAACGTATCATACCATACTCTTGGAGCCTGCTTAAGTCCATACAATGCCTTAAGCAATCTGTAGACAAATTCTGGGAAATGTGGATCCTCACACTATGTCAAATTTGGGCTTTCGTCACTTTTTTGTACAGTAAGGGCTGTGACACTTTGGGAAAAACGAGTGGCTAAAGGTCATCTTCTCAAGTTTTAGCCACACAATAGTTTTTCGAGTGACCAAAAAATTAATTTTTGTCACAACTTTAAAAATGTGTGACAATTGAGAGATAAAACAGAATGTTTTTTGTTGACTTTGACCGAATCCAAGAGTTATAGTCATACCTGAGAGATAGCAGTGTGACAAAAAATAGTGACGCTTCTTTGCTGTGTCTAAATGTTAGGAAACGGTCACAGTTATTTTATGTGATGTGGCTAAATGGGAAATAACCTATGGTCACTACAGGTTTATTGTGACTAAAAATTAGAGTGTTGTCAGACCTTTGTTTTCTTAAGGAACCAAAAAACTAGTGACTGTATTATTGTGTGACTAAAAAGTACTCTGTTTTCAGGAATACTTGAAGCAGAGTACACTCTGTTTTCAGCAACATATCTGTCACATTGTTACATTTGTGTGTGACTAAATATTTAACCAACTGGACATGCATGAAATATAGTATAGCAGATCATTAACCAACAGATGACAAACACAAACTGATATACCACAGACAAACACAAACTGGATATATCCAAGTTGCATACCAGATGACCTTAAAAAATCCATGCCCTTCGGCCAACATTCAAATTCACCATTACATATTAATTCTTCATCAAATAAAAAACAAAGAAAATGACCAAGACAATGATAACATTATACAACTTCCCACGTATGACATCAACCTCCTTTCGAAGATCTTCAACTGTTGACATGCAGTTTTGCAGCTCAGTCTTCACATCATCAAGTTCTTTCTGGATCTTGATCTTCATGACATCTGGTTTAGGATCAATCCATTCCCAAAACGAACATTTGGGTCCAAAAGACTTGAAAAGGGAATTGAAATTAAAAGCTGTTTATTAAATTAAACAGATGAAACTGATAAACATGAGCTTACCAATGAATTTGATCTATGGCACACCCGAAATCTTCTTCCAGGGTTGTCAAGTGTATTTGATGTTCTAATCCAAGCAGGAAGACCACAGTAGCAGAGATCACTTCGAGTTTGGTTTGAGCTCTAGGAATTTGAAGACGACATCATGATCAGGCCTTTTTCTTTGCACACACCTGGAGAAAAAAACAGGAATGAAAATGGAGCATAGAATTTAACCAAACAAATAGAATTTAGCATTACATAAAAAACGTGGAAACTGACAAACATAATGATAATATTTACCGGATTCAGTTACCATTACGTATAATAATACCCTTACAGTCCGGTCTAAAGTAATCATCACGAGATTCATTACCCAAGTCACGTGGATCTACAAGTGGTAATATATTATCATTGTGAGGAAGAATTACAGTACTGAAATCCTCATTGAGATCATCGTACAGATCTCTATAATTCTTGGGAGGGGTCATCAGGACAATAGACATCTTTTTATCCAGTTGGTCTTTAACATAAAACACTTGTCGTGCTTATGAGGCCAATATGAACGGATCATCCTTGTGGCCTAATCTGTTAAGTTCGACCAACGTGTAACCCATGCCATCTTGTTTGACACCATTTCTATTGTCAACCCAGTCGCACATGAAAAGAGGAATTTTCCTACTATGATAATCAAGTACCCATATCTCTCGTAGAACCCCATAATAAAAGTTCTTTCCATAGGTTACTACTTCTTTAGAAATGTGCATCTCAGTTGCCTCAACACAAACCCCACTGTTCTGGTGAATTCTGCCATCACGGATTTTTGTACGAAATGTATAGCCATTGATGTCATATATATCGTATTTGTTCACGATTCTGCGTGCTCCATGTGAGATCCACTTCACTGTTTCTGATACACTTTCTTGGGAGATCGATAACTCGCTTTCAACCTAAATTACACAAGTAAAAGGATGAGATTCATCTTGCACAAATTACAATTGAGAAAAAACTAAGATCATGCTGATTTAAATATTACCTTGTTGCGTAACCAGTGACCAAACGTTGTGCTATGCTCTTTCTCCAGCCATGCTTGTCGTTTACCAGGATGCTTGTTTTTCAAAAATGTCATGTGTTGTCTGCAAGTACAAAAATGAGTATCAAATATGATCCTATTGTTAAATAAAACAAAAACACAAATAAACATGTTCAGTAGGAGTCCTTACTCGATATACGGCACAACTTCAGGCGTATTTTGCAATACATAGAAATGTGCTTTCATGTAGAGATCTTGAGAAACTTCAACTGGTTTACCAGCTGACAAAGGAATTCCCTCTCCATTACCATTTTCAGATGTGTTGTGCTGGTGTTCTGGAATATCAATAGAGGTCATGCATTTTTTGTATTCGTTGAAGAACGCAATTGTTTCTTCTACAATATGCTCCTCAGCAATGCATCCTTCTGGGTAAGCTTTGTTCCGCACATGCCCTTTAATAACTTTCATCATCCTCTCAAAGGGATACATCCACCGAAAGCATATTGGGCCACATAATTTTACTTATCTAACAAGGTGCACAGTTAGATGAAGCATAACATCAAGAAAGGATGGGGTAAAGTATTTCTCCATCAAGCACAGTGTAACACAAAGCTCCTAATGCAATTTATCGAGTTCTTCTACATTGATTTATTTGCTACATATTGATTTGAAAAAAAAACAAAGTCTGATAATAGCATATCTTGTGGGTTCAGGCATGATAGACCGTATTGCAATTGGCAAGAACTGTTGCATAAGCATATGGTAATCATTTGATTTAAGTCCCATAAGCTTCCTATCCTTTTCATTGACCAAACTAGAAAAGTTGGAATAATAACCTTGCGGAGCCCTTAAGTTGTGTAATGTGGCACAGAACTTGTCTTTTTCATCTTTAGTTAATGTGTAGCAGGCTGCAGGAAGTAATGTCTTGTCGCCTTGACTTTTAGCCTGCAACTCTTGTCTTATCCCAAAATATGCCAGATCCTTTCGAGCTTGCAACCCATCTTTCGTCTTGCCCGGAACATTTAGTAATGTTCCGATAATACTCTCAGCCACATTCTTCTCAGTGTGCATGAAATCAATACAATGTTGGACCAAATTATACCGCCAATACCTAAGTCGCCGATTCCATATGTTGAATTTCTTCCAATAGGTCTGTTCTTTCTGTCCGGAATTTGAGCTACCACCCCCTTTTGATTTTCTCTTTTTTGTTTTCCCCCCTCTTCCAGTCGAAGTGTCCATATTGAGTTCTGAATCTTTATCCTTAAATCCCTTCCCCCACTTATTCCGAACAAATTTAACCTCGTTGTATATTTCTTCCCCTGTCATAGGATCTGCAGCAGTTCCCCACTCTTCTTTTCCATTGAACGCCTTAGTTTGCTTTCTGAAGGGATGACTATATGGTAGATATCTTCGGTGACCACCATAACTCTGCTTGGCAGAGAACGGAAGTCTTACACAATGAGTTTCTTTCCTGCACACCACACAACCATGGAATCCACTATAAGGGCAGCCACATAATGCACCAAGAGCAGGGTAATCATTAATCATCCATAAGACAACAACACGTAAATTGAACTGTTCCTGGGCATAGGAATCATATGTTTCAACACCTTCTTCAAACAAGAGCTCCAGATCATCGATCAAAGGATCCAAAAACACATCGATATCATTTCCAGGCGTTCCCGATATTAATAACGAAAGCATGATGAACTTTCTTTTCATACACAACCAAGGTGGAAGGTTGTAAATGACAGTTAATACCAGCCACACACCGTGATTCCTATTCCCTCTGTTTACGTCGACCCCGTCTGTGGAAATGCCAAGCCGAAGATTCCTTGGATCAGAGGCAATTTCCGAAAATCTATCATCTATTGCTTTCCATGCAGGTGAATCAGATGGGTGGCGTAGAACACCGGGCTTTTTGGAACTGGTGGAGTGCCATATCAAATCTTTTGATATGCTTTTCACTTTATAAAGTCGTTTCAATCGTGGAATAAGGGGGAAGTACCATAATACCTTTGTAGGAACATTTTCGTATATGACTTTAGTCTTCTCATCCTCCTTCCACCGTGACATGCCACAAGTTGGACATACAACCAAGTCCTTGTACTCCTTCCTGTAAAGAATGCAGTTGTTAATGCAAGCATGTATCTTTTCGTATCCTGAACCCATTGCTGTCATTATCTTTTTGGCCTCATATGTGTTGTTCACCATCTCGTTACCTTCTGCAGGTAGCATCCTTTTCAACAGAAGTAGCATTTCAGTAAAGCACTTATTTGTCATTCCATGCTTACTCTTCAAGTTTAGTAGTTCTACTGTTGCAGACAACTTTGTGAAGTTAGGACAATATTTATACAAGGGCTTCTCCGCATCTGCAAGTAGTTCTTGAAACTTGTCAATGTCATCTATAAAATTGTCTTCCATAGCTTTTACCATTTCTATTGTTTCTGCAGCATCTGTGGGAAATTCTACTGCATCAAATTGGTTGGAAGTTGTTGGCTTGTCTTTTTCTCCTTGTTTAATCCACCTGGTATAATTCCGATCGAATCCCTTAACGAGTAAGTGGTAATGGACCTCATCCACAGAAAGAGAGCAGTGGTTTAAACAGCTTACACATGGACATGGAATAATTTTCGTTGACATCTTCAAATTAGAAACCGCAAAATCGATAAATGCTACAACTCTATCCATATATGGTTCACTGTTTCTATCGGTTAACATCCAAGACTTATCCATAACTACAGCTTTAATACATATAAACTAAAGAATTACGAGCATATTACAGCATAACTACAGCAATTACGAGCATATATTAAAGCATAACATTAAAAAATTAGCATATATTTAACACATGACTTACTAGGAGAGAGGAGCAGGAGTGATTAAGAGTAGAAGGGTGTGAAGCGTAATGAACTCGTTATGGACGAAATTAGGGATGAAATTAGGGATGAAATCGTTGTGGATGAAATCGTTATGGATGAAATTAGAAGCGGGCAATTGAGCAGCAGTGGTTTGAATCCGATACTGTGGTTTCCAATTGAGAGAATGAACTTTCCATTTAGGTATTTGACCACCATTTACTCACTCTGGACTGTACTTGTTTAAGGCCCAATTAGAATAGTGTTGGGCAATTATTAGAATAGTGTTGGCCCAAATAGAAACGAGAATCGATCCAAAGAGTGGAAATTATTTTTTTAAATTCATTTTTTGACGATCCAACCGTACGGATATTAACAGATACGCATTGTGATGTTGGGGAAAAAAATCGAAAAATCAGGAATTTATCTTGTACGACGTTTTGACAAGGATCTGACCAAAGTACTACTCCGAGAAACGAGAATCGATCCAGAGAGTGGAAATTATTTTTTTAAATTCATTTTTTGACGATCCAACTGTACGGATGTTAACAGATACGCATTGTGATGTGGGGGGAAAAATAATCAAAAAATAGGAATTTATCTTGTACGACGTTTTTACAAGGATCTGGCCAAAGTACTACTCCGAGAAACGAGAATCGATCCAGAGAGTGGAAATTATTTTTTTAAATTAATTTTTTGACGATCCAACCGTACGGATGTTAACAGATACGCATTGTGATGTTGGGGAAAAATAATCGAAAAATCAGGAATTTATCTTGTACGGCATTTTTACCAGGATCTAGCCAAAGTACTACTCCGAGAAACGAGAATCGATCAAGAGAGTGTAAATTATTTTTTTAAATTCATTTTTTGACGATCCAACCGTACGGCTGTTAACAGATACACATTGTGATGTTGGGGAAAAATAATCGAAAAATCAGGAATTTATCTTGTACGACGTTTTTACAAGGATCTAGCCAAAGTACTACTCCGAGAAACGAGAATCGATCCAGAGAGTGGAAATTATTTTTTTAAATTAAGTTTTTGACGATCCAACCATACGGATGTTAACAGATACGCATTGTGATGTTGGGGAAAAATAATCAAAAAATCAGGAATTTATCTTGTACGACGTTTTTACGAGGATCTAGCCAAAGTACTACTCCGAGAAACGAGAATCGATCCAGAGAGTGGAAATTATTTTTTTAAATTCATTTTTTGACGATCCAACTGTACGGATGTTAACAGATACGCATTGTGATGTTGGGGAAAAATAATCGAAAAATCAGGAATTTATCTTGTATGACGTTTTTACAAGGATCTGGCCAAAGTACTACTCCGAGAAACGAGAATTGATCCAGAGAGTGGAAATTATTTTTTTAAATTCATTTTTTGACGATCCAACCGTACGGATGTTAACAGATACGCATTGTGATGTTGTGGAAAAATAATCGAAAAATCAGGAATTTATCTTGTACGACGTTTTTACAAGGATCTAGCCAAAGTACTACTCCGAGAAACGAGAATCGATCGAGAGAGTGGAAATTATTTTTTTAAATTCATTTTTTGACGATCCAACCGTACGGATGTTAACAGATATGCATTGTGATGTTGGGGAAAAATAATCGAAAAATCAGGAATTTATCTTGTACGACGTTTTTACAAGGATATGGCTAGAGTACCACTCCGAGAAACGAGAATCGATCCAGAGAGTGGAAATTATTTTTTTAAATTCATTTTTTGACGATCCAACCATACGGATGTTAACAGATACGCTTTGTGATATTGGGGAAAAATAATCGAAAAATCAGGAATTTATCTTGTACGACGTTTTTACAAGGATCTGGCCAAAGTACCACTTCGAGAAACGAGAATCGATCCAGAGAGTGGAAATTATTTTTTTAAATTCATTTTATGACGATCCAACCGTACGGATGTTAACAAATACACATTGTGATGTTGGGGAAAAATAATCGAAAAATCAGGAATTTATCTTGTACGACGTTTTTACAAGGATCTGGCCAAAGTACTACTCCGAGAAACGAGAATCGATCCAGAGAGTGGAAATTATTTTTTTAAATTCATTTTTTGACGATCCAACCGTACGGATGTTAACAGATACGCATTGTGATGTTGGGGAAAAAAATCGAAAAATCAGGAATTTATCTTATACGACGTTTTTACAAGGATCTGGCCAAAGTACTACTCCGAGAAACGAGAATCGATCCAAAAAGTGGAAATTATTTTTTTAAATTCATTTTTTGACGATCCAGAAAGTAATTAATTTTATTGAAATAAAAAATTACAAATATTAATCTAAAAAATACAATAAATATCTTGATATATAATTTTTTTAAATAATTAATACAACATATATACTGATATATAATTTTGCAATTAAGTTGTCTGAAAATTAGGTCTGATATATATGCGTATATGTGGCGGCTAAACTTTCCCAAAAAACTCAAACTTCCCCCCACTTCACTTTCAACATCGCTTTACCCTCAATTCACTTTCAAATCTCCCTCTCTTTCAATCGGTGAAATTAGGTTACACCGTCGGTGAAATTTGGTGACCCAATCTGGTTTATGTTCTTGAAATTAGGGTTTTACCAACGGCGTTTAAATCACCTTGCTTATCGCAGGTAAACCATTCTTTCAGTTACTCGAGTAATATTTGTGTTATTTGTGTATGTTTGAGATAGTTTGAGAATAAGATATATGGTTGGAGAGATTGACTGTTTTAGTTGTATTTTAGATCGAGATTGAGACTATTTGACCTGTAATTATTTGACACTTCCATCCCTTTTTTATGATACACTCTGTGTGGGTATACTTATTTCAGTTACTCGAGTAATATTTGTGTTATTTGTGTTATATGAGTTACTCTGTGTGGGTACTTTTGCTTTAATGTTGATGTATTAATAGCTGACATTGTTGTGCTTTTGTCTACAGCTAATTTGAGTACCATGGGAAAGATGTACAGGTTGGTTGCTTACTATGGGGGTGAGTTCATGACATGTGTTAAGTGGCAATACACTGGTCCTAAATCAAAGGTGTTCGAAGGAATGGAAGTCTACAACATGACTGTTAAACAAGTTAGGGATTTGGTAGCGGATGTAGTTGCGGATGATGATAAGCTTTATTTCATGAAAGATGGGGTGACCCCGGATAATGGATATGGTTTATTGCTTCGAGACAGTGACTTAAAAGAGTTGGCTATTTCTTCTAACATGACTGGAGTCTGCAAGATTCACGTCTTCCATTCCTGGTCCATAGCTACTGCACCAGTTTGCGTTGAAGAAGAATACCTAGGTAGACTCATTTTTGACTTCTCATATTTATTCATGTGTATGTTTATTGAACAGATCAATCATGTAATTGCTAAGGGTTCTTGTACTGGTTGTAGGTGGGGACAATGAGGAACTTGAGGATCAATATTCAACGGAAGAGTGTAGCGAAGAAGAAGAAAGCACAGAAGGAGAAGACGAAGGAGAAAGCGCAGAAGAAGAAGCAGAAGAAGAAGACGGCGCAGAAAAATAATGCAAACAGGTGCAACAAAAGAATGATGTCAAAGCTAAGAGGGGGCTAACCAGGTTGCCGAAGCTGCATAGCAGGTTTACAAACTCTGGTGGAAAAAAACATGAGGTTGAATTTGACTCACTTGGTAGGTTAATGGGGGAATACAGATCAGAATTTACGAGCTTTTTGGGAGACACGGTCAGGGAGCATGTGGGCTTAAGATGGTTAACATGGAAGGAGGTGCCAAAAGAAGTGAAGGCTAAGCTGTGGGATCAAGCAACGGTAAATCAGCTACTCTAAATATATTTTACATTTTGAATATGAAACACTATTGTTCAACTTATCTGCTTGCCTTATATGTGTATTAACACCATGTATTATATATTGCAGCATTTTTTTGATATAGAATTTTGTCGTCGAAAGTTTGTAATGACTCAGCTTGGTGGGCTGCTTCGCAATTCAGAAGAAAGATGTATGCCAGATTCATACAACCTAACCTGAAAAAACCAGCAAAACTTGCAAAAGTTCCTAGGCAGTATAGTACACTGGTAGAGCAAGCTGATTGGAATAGGTCCGTAGCCCACACGCAAACGGATAAATTCAAGGTTGTAATACTTTAATATACGGATCATCGTTTGAATTAACGTATTTTTCCAATGCACTTTGCTGAAATAATTCTTTTGACTATTGGAAGGATGTCTCCAAAACTATGAAAATTGCGCGATCACGGTCCGTTTTTGATCATCACTTGGGACGAGGAGGATACCCTCGTCTTAAAGAAAAATTGGTAATTCAGATGTGTTTTTTTGTGTTACTAGTGATTATTTTGGTTTTTTCCTGTCTGATTGTGTCATCGTTGCATTATGCAAGGTTTCAAAAAAAGAAATTGCAGTTGATGACGTCCCCACCCGTGCTTTTATGTGGAGGAAGGGGAGGGAAAACAAAGATGGAGAGTTGGTAGATCCTAAAGTGAAGAAGATGGCAGATTATTTAGTAAGTTTAAATATGAGACTTAGTATATCATAAAGTGAAGAACATGTCCTTGTTACTAATTTTCTTCACTTTTTTCTTTACAGATGGATATTGAAGCACAGATAAAGGACGGAATAATCAAGATTGGCCCGGATGAGGATGCCCTTACAGTGGTTTTTGGTAGGGAGCAGGGTTCATACTTGCGAGGTGTTGGTTGTGGAGTCACTCCCAGTACGTACTGGCATTGTCCTCGGCAAAGGACAACAGGAAAAGATAAAATCAAGATTCTGGAGCTTTAATTGGAAAATGAGAAACTGCTGCGTGAGAAGAAGGATGAAGAACTGAAGAACCTGTCGTTGCAGATGGAGGCAACGAACAATAAACTGAATAAAGTCATGGCTCAATTGGATTCGCAAGGACTGCTTTCAGCAACAAAACTAGATGTAAGCACTACGTAAATTGTTGGAGTTTTTTGTATTTGAATTTAGTTATCTTGTGTCTATATTCCAAAACATAGTTTACAAAACTTGTGTTATCGCTTGACTTTCCCATTTGACATTACATTCTGTAGGGAACACCGATAAGTGGGAATGGTTCGAGGGACAGCTGCATTAATGTTACCATCCCAGCATCGAAAGAGTTTTTAACACCTGTAAATAATGGCTAATTTAATTTCTTTTTAATTTTTTCTAAGTAATTGCTGATTTCTTGTCCAAATTTCTTAAATTGTAGGTTAAATCTGTGGAAAAGCAAGTGACTCCTACTGCCGACACATCCATAATGGCGCAAAAGGTGATCACCACCAGGAGGAAAGTTTATATATCTCCGCGTACCACTAAATCACAAGAAGATCCAACAATTGTGCAACAGGTATATTTTTACAATATTGCTAAATGCACATGTATATTGAGATTAATTTCCAACTTTAATATGTTGGAAATTATGCTACTACTTTTGTAGGAAAAGGTGATTACATCCAGAACCAGGAAGAAGATTTGTTTATCTCAGCCTAGCACTATCTCTGGTCAAATGCCATCTCAGTCAAATCAAACCTCAACTATTGTCCAATCGGTATGCATTATATTTCTAAATGCGTACGTATATTAATTCACTTTACCTTTATGATGTTAATTATGCCACTAACTTTTGTAGGCAATGAAGTGTACTCTGTATACATTGAATTTGAACAACCCGGTTGCACGTGGTACGACTTTCCTTTCAGACCAGCAAGGACAAACCATTCATGGAGTCCCCCTACAAGATGATTGCTATAGAGTTTCTGTTGATGAAGTTGTTAAGGGGGCAGCATTCTTACCGTATGAAGCCGGTGATATGCGGACAGTTGAGGATGCTTTGGGTTCTTTTGTGGCTTGGCCCAAAAACCATATCAAGATAATTGATCATCAAGTACGTTTCTTACTTTGCATTCCATTTTGGTTGTGTGCATTTATTCTCCCGCTTTATAATTTTGTTTAAACTGATGGAGCTTTAATTAAATAACATTACTTGTCCAACGGTCTTAACTTGCTTATCTATAGAATTACATTACTTGTGTTAAATGGTCGTAACTTGAGGGCTGTTGAAATGATCATCGTATTTGTTTTCCTGTTTTACTCTAGGTACCAACTCCAACTGCCAATGGGGAAGGGAAAGAATATAGCAATGGGGAAGGGAAAGAACATAGCGCAGCTCAAGCTAAGGAGGAACATAGCGTAGATCAAGCTAAGAAGGGGAAGAGATGTAATACCATTACTGGTTCCCCAGTAACACGTTCAAAGGCTAAGGCGAACAAGGCAGACAAGCTGATCAGGAAGAAGCGGAAGCTGGCCGTGGTGTAATTGTAAACTGAATTTGACTCATGTTAATGTGGTTTTCTGGTTCTGAACTTTTGGTTAAGTTGTTAATTTTCTGTACTCTGGTTATGGTATGTGGTTTTTATGGATTGTGGAGTTATACTCCATATCCTTGTAATGGATTTAGTATGGATTTTATGGACTAGCTAGTTTGGAATTTGGCATTTTTTTTACTCTTCTATTTTGTCATTTTAGTTGTTTGCATATATTGTGGCCTTTTGGTATTGTGATTTGTATCGGCCTTTTGGTACGGCCGTGGTCATTTATATTACAAATGAAACCTGTTTGTAATGTGGTTAAGTATGTGTGGCTAGTACCACACTTCAGCCACACTACATATTATATTATATTCGGGGATAGTTACTACAATTGTTAGTGACTAAAAGCAGTTGTTTAATATTAAACATAGAAACGACCACACAAAAATTATAAAATGTGGCCATACCCAAGTTTTTGGCCACGATTTACCAATAAATAGTGTGACCAAAGCTAAGCCTTTCATGAATGTTGGTATTTAGCCACGTTATTATTTCTCTTTAGCCACGACGCATCCTGTGGCTGTAAGCTGGTATTTAGTCACACTTTTGAGCTTAAAATGGTGGCTGTCAGACCCAAGGGGTGGTATGCTTTAGTCACTCTGTTTTAAGTTACAACCACACAGCTGAGGTGTGGCCGTAGGGGGCATAAAATGACGAGACCTTAGGTCACACTTTGCTGAAAAATTAAAACGTGACGGAAAGTGCTTAGCCACACATATTTGATGTGACGGAAGCCAAAATTTGACGTAGTGCTCAAAGCCAGGTGGTTGTTGCACATAAACCTCTTCTTCCAACTCTCCATTCAGAAATGCACTCTTGACATCCATTTGATAAACTTTAAAGTTCGAATGGGCAGCAAATGCCAAGAATATTCTGATGGCTTCCAATCTAGCAACAGGGGCAAATGTCTCATCATAATCAATGCCTTCCTGTTGAGAGTATCCTTTTGCAACCAACCTTGCTTTGTTTCTTATTATTACACCATCTTCATCCATCTTATTCTTCAGAACCCATTTTGTTCCAACAATGGTTCTATTCTTTGGTGCAGGCACAAGTTCCCATACTTTGTTCCTTTCAAATTGATTCAGCTCCTCTTGCATAGCAATAATCCAATCTGGATCCAACAGTGCATCATCAAGTTTCTTAGGCTCAATCTGTAATAGAAAACAACCATTGAGGCATGGATTCTGAGTTGCTCTCCTAGTCCTTACTCCTGCATTAGGGTTTCCAATGATTTGCTCTGCAATGTGTGATCTATCCCATTTCCTTGAGTGCTCAGCCTGATTTCTCCTTCTTGATGTTGCTTCATCATCCAGATCATGATCATTCTCATTTCCCCCCTATGAGGTTGCCACTACTCACAGGTGTGTCTTGGATGCTTGTTTCTCCACTGTTGATTGGCACAAATTCTTCTCTTGTATCATCATTCACTTGAGTTTGTTGAACTTGAGTTTCAACTTCAGTTTCAATTTCTTCATCAGAATCATCTAGATTATCAAACTTTAATGGATCTTTATCTTCATCATTGGCTTCTTCTAGTCCAGGTAGTTTGCTGTCATCAAATGTCACATCTGTGCTTTCCATAATTTTCTTTTGACTGATGACATAAACTTTGTATGCAATTCTTTCCATAGAGTAGCCAAGAAAAATTCCTTCAAATGCCTTTGCATCAAACTTTCCAACATATTCAGAATTATCTTTCAATACAAAGCATTTGCTTCCAAAAGTATGGACATACTTTAGAGTAGGCTTCTTTCCAGTCATCAAATTATAGGGTGTCTTTTTAGTGTTTTTGTTGATGAGGGTTCTGTTCTGGATATAGCATGCAGTGCTGACAGCCTCAGCCCAAAAACATGTAGGCATTTTTGCATCAAGTAACATTGTTCTAGCAGCCTCAATTAGAGTTCTATTCTTTCTCTCAACAACTCCATTTTGTTGTGGAGTCCTTGGAGTTGAGAATTGCTGAGAAATACCATTCTCTTTGCAGAATGCTTCAAGTATGGCATTTCTGAACTCTGTTCCATTATCACTTCTTAGTGCAATCACACTTGCGTTGTTGGCCTTTGCTTCCTTGTCAACTTTCTTTATGTGCTCAATGATTACTTGTGGAGCCTCATCTTTTGATGCCAAAAATTCCACCCATGTATACCTTGAAAAGTCATCAACCATCACCAAGGCATACTTCTTTCTTCCTAGTGACATAATATTGACAGGCCCAAACAATTCCATATGAATGAGTTGTAGGGGCTTGGTTATTGATGTCACTGTCTTTGACTTGTGGCTTGATCTTTTCATCTTTCCTTTTCGACAAGCCACACACACTCCTTCTTGACAGAATTCAAGTGTGGGCATGCCTCTCACTAACTCGCTTTTGACTAGAGAATTAATGGCTTTGAAGTTCAGGTGTGATAGTTTCTTGTGCCACAGCCAACAATCTTCATTTAATGCCTTTGAGTAAAAGCAACAGATTTTGTCCTTGTTTGCAGAATCCATATTGGCTACAAATAGGCTTCCTTTCCTTACTCCAGATAGAGCAAAATCACCAGTCTTCTTGTGGGTGATCAAACATTCATCTTTGTCAAAATCCACCTTGAATCCTCTATCAGTAAACTGACCAACACTTAGCAGATTATGCTTGAGTCCCTTGACTAGTGCTACATCTTCAATGATGACATTACCAACTTTTAACTTGCCATATCCCAATGTGATACCAATGCTGTCATCTCCAAAAGCAACCATTGGGCCAGCCTTTTCCTCATACTGTGATAGCAGGGCCATATCACCAGTCATATGATTTGAGCATCCACTGTCCAAGATCCACATGACCTTCTTTTCATTTTATTTGCCCTGCAAACACAAAGGTATTACTTTTCCTTTGGTACCCAAACAAGTTTGGGTCCATGTGACTTAGAAACAGTTTTATCATAAACAACATGCTTATCAACTTTCTTGGTGTTAGTCTTCTTGTCACTGTTAGAAGTCTTGGAACCTGAGGTTTCAGACTTTGGTGACAGAGGTACCTTTCTAGCTTTAGGAGGACTTGAAGACTTTGACCTTGTGTAGTGTGTGTGAGAATTGTGACTGATACAACCATTAATGAATTGTCTTCTTAAATTAAAACAACTAGTCATAACATTCATATTGCATGGCATACAGTCAAATTTATCACAAAATGGTGCATCTCTATGTCTTAGAGGCACAGAACAATCATAGAAAGGTTTAGGCACACTACCAATAGGTTTCTTGCATGCATGAGTTAAATGATTGGTACTGAAACAGTTCTGACAAGTTTTCCTAGGGGCATTAGGCATATAAGCATAGTTGTTATCTTTGTTAATCCCTAACTTGCCATTTCTGTTCTGTTTCTTCTTAGTCCTTTTCTTTTCTGATTCACTCTTCCCTGCTGAAACAAACTTAACAAACTTTTTTGGTCTAGACCTATCACCTACTGGCTCCTTGGCTTTTGACCTGGCACTCTCACTCTTGGAGGATGCTTGTTGTTCACTCGATTGTGCCTCATCCTCATCATTCAACATTTGCTTGATGAGTAAGGCATTCTCATCAATTTCAAATGTTGATTCTTTATAAATTGGATTTTCAGCCTTTTTCAAAATGTGAGGCACTTCCTCATGAACAACTGTGTCATCTTCTATGACAGCATAGCCTTTTCTCTGTTTAAGAGTGCCATAGTCAAGCCCAATAGCAGCCTTGGGTTTAGCTTGGATTTTCTCACAGTAGGATTGCCCTAGACCAGCTGATTTCTTAAATGTTTTCAGTTTGAATTCATTTTCAGCCAATTCATCCCTAAGAGCCTTTTCTACTTGACTAGCACATAGAACCTTATTCTGCAAATATTCAACTTCTTTCTTAAGGTTTTCTACTTGCATAGCAGTTAGCTCAAGTTCCTCATTTCTTTTGGTTAACATTTCATTTTTAGTAGACAGTTTAGCAATTTCTTCATTAGCAGCAGTCATACTAGTATGAATATTAAACATCTCAACCGATAGTTGTTCAATCATGGATTTATACTCAGAAACAGACATGTCTATAGTCGTGAGATATGGTACCTGAGAGTCTGATATAGATGTGTCATCCTTGGAATTGGCCATCAAGGCATAGTTACAAAATTCTTGTTCCTCTCCATCACTATCAGAATCATCCCAACACTTCCCTTCAGCAATGTAGGCTTTACCTTGTGTCTGCTTTTTCAGAAGGGCCTCATACTTAGCTTCGAGCTCAAGAAACTCTCTATCCTTCTTTTTAGGCTTCTTGCATTCACTGGCAAAATGCCCTAGGTCATTGCATCTATAACACCTTACAGATGACCTATCCACATGACTGGTTTTGAACTTGTTCTTGTTTGATTTCACAAGTGCCTTGCTCTTGTTGAATGAATGGTTTTGGGTTTTGGGTTTGAAGGGTTGATTCCTTTTGAATCTGATGTTTGGAAATTTTCTGGCCATGAAGGCATATGAAGTGTTTTCCATCCCATCTAGTTCTTCAAGAGTGTAAAACTCTTCTTCCTCCTTCTCCTCAACAGGTTCACTTACTTCAGCTTTAGTTTCTTCATCATCATCTACTATCTCCTCTATCCTTAGCTGGCTTGTAGATGCTTCTAGATCTTGAATAGACTTATTGACAATCAAGGCACATGATGTGTTTATCATTCTGCCTTGGTTGGCCTGGATAGCCCTTTTTTGAAGCAACTCAAGCTCATGAGTTTTTAAAACTCCATAGAGCACATCATAAGTGATTTTGTTCAAATCTCTTTCTCTTAGAGAAATGACCCTTTGCTCTAGATGATTTGGTGAAGATAGCAGAAACTTCATGTTTAACTCCTTGGTGCTGTAAACCTTGCCATTCATCTGCAACTCAGTGACTAGCTTGTGAAATCTTTCAAACATCTCAGTAATGCTCTCCTTGGGCTGTGCCATGAAAGCTTCGTACTGTGTGACCAGTATCTGTTTCTTGTTTTCCTTAACCTCATCAGTTCCTTCATATAACACCTCAATGTGATCCCACATTTCTTTAGCAGATGTGCATGATGCAATGTTTGCAAACATTGACATATCCATGGAATCAATGATCAGCAACATGAGATGACTGTCAAGAGCAACCATCTCTTTTTCTGATTCTGTACATTTAGATGGTTCCTTGGCCACATAAGATCTTGGAATAGTTACAGTTCCAACAGTCTTCTCAGGTATTTCTTGTTGTGGAACGAAAGGACCATTCTTGAGAATCTCAGGATACAAAGGATGAGAGGCTTTGATGAACAACATCATTTTTATCTTCCAAAGGTTGTAGTTTTCTTTGTCAAACTTAGGGACTTTCACCGTACCTGTAGTCTTTGGTGTATTCGAACTCATGATCGTTTTACTGTTTTTGAATAAACAGCCCGCTCTGATACCACTTGTTGAGTATTGAACACAGTAAAAGAATACAGAGGGGGGGTGAATGGATTTTTGAACTTTTCTTTGTTCGAGTCTATGTAGCAGTTAAGCGTTTGTGTGTGCAAGAGTGAAGGTGCGGATAAAGAACAACACAAAACACAATATCACTTTAATCAAATGTATTATTAGATAAAGGTTGCTACAATCTGTGAATATAAATGATAGTATTCTCAGCTTCATTTTTCTCAGAGACATACAGCTTGCAGTATTGAAAAACTCGGCTCACAAAGTTAATGACTAAGGAAGTGAGGCTTTATCCTTATAGAACATGGATACAACCTACCTACTACAAACAAGATAGCTAAACAAATTACTTTCTAGTCTGTCTATCCTTTTTGAGTAAGTGTCCAAACGGTTACAGATTTGACTTTTCAAAGCCTGTTCAGATCCACTTCTTTAGCCCCTTGTCTCTTCTATATCTCTCCAAGCTTCCTTGTAGGCTTTCCAAAGCACGTTACAGATTGTGGTCCATAAAGTGCATTGGATTGTTGCAGGTTTTAGACTTGTACAATTTCTTCAGTATCTTGTCTCCAAGAACGTATTCGAGAAGTGACTAAGTAAGTGATTCGAGAACTAGGATTTACTTGATCGATAACTCTGAGTTCTCGAATACTGTTATATTGACATATCGAATCACTTATCGAATAACTCTTTTCTTCAGGACTCCTTGAGTTGTCTAATAGAACACTTGACTTATCGAATCCTTGAGATATCGAATAGCTTTCTGAGTCCTTGAGATATCGAATGGAACTTTGACTTGTTGACTCTTTGAGAACTTGAATACAACTTTTGATTTGTTGACTTCTTGAGTTCTCGATCAGTGTAATAGACATATCGAATCTCTGAGATATCGAACAGTGTATTCAGAGATATCGAATAGTGTCTTGAGATATCGAATCCCTGACTTCTCGAATGATGAACTTCTCGAATAGACAAATATACTTCTCGAATTGGTACTTAGGCAAATTCTTCATTTCTTCAAATCCCAACTGTGATTATTTGACAGTCTTTATCTTCTTGCTTGAGGCATGAATCTTGGAACTTCTTTCAAGCATTATTCTTGACTATATAAGTACAGTTACACAACTAGGATCTGATGCCTATAAAAAGTACAAAACAAATAGAAACTCTACAACTAGAGGTTCCCTCAGTTAAGAGGTCATGTAAGTAATGCAAAACATTACAAACAATTAGGCTTGTTATTAGATGTAAACAGGCATGCCTCTGTGACTAACAATGTACTTATTGCAACAAAGATGGACATTCGGTTCTCTATTGCAAATTCAAGAGTGGTGAATTTAAGGGGAAGCATGTATGGATTCGTAAAGGATCAAGACCATACAAGAAGGTTGAAAAACAAGTACCATTTAACAAAGTTGCTTATAATGGTCAAAAGCAACAAAGGTTTCAAAAACCTATTATGTCTCAAAATAGAAACACAATGCACTATAACAATGCTAGTAGGTATGCATCTAGAAATCAACATGCTCCTAGTCGTAATTTCTATCCTCAAAATGCTCCCTAATTTGCAAATGCTTGAAATAATATGCATCGTGTTAATTTTAGATTTTATGATAATGCTAGATATCCACAACATCATGTTAGACATCATGCACCTAGAAATATCTACATGCCTAACAATGATTATTCTATGCATAGATTCTATCATGCAAATTCAAATATTATTTATGATGGACTAACCCCAAGACCCTCAAGACAAAAGGGTACCTATAAATTTAATTGATCTATTTTGTAGGTTTGTCTTGTCGCTAAACAAGACATATGGTACCTTGATAGTGGATAATTTGAAACAAGCTCCAAGAGCTTGGTATGAAAGGTTGAGCAAGTTCCTATTAGAAAACAATTTTAAAATGGGAACGGCCGATAAAACCTTATTTACAAGACAAGAAAAAGATGATATCTTGCTTGTACAAATATACGTAGATGACATCATCTTTGGTTCAACCAATGATGCACTATGTAAAGAATTCTCTCATAATATGAGCAAAGAATTCGAAATGAGTATGATGGGTGAATTGAATTTCTTTTTAGGATTGCAAATAAAGCAATCGGATGAAGGCATACATATTTCACAATCGAAATATTGTAAAGAAATGCTAAAGAAATTTGAAATGGAAAATTCAAAACCCATCTCTACTCCTATGTCGACTTCTGATAAATTAACAGAAGATCCCAACGGAATACCCGTTGACACTAAGAAATATCGAGGCATGATTGGTAGCTTGGTTTATATCACCGCAAGTCGTCCCGATATTCAATATAGTGTTATGCGATAACACGAGTGCTATTGATCTTAGCAAAAATCTGTTATTACATTCAAGATCTAAGCATATAGATGTGAGACATCATTTCTTACGTGATCATGTCAATAAAGGCGATATAAAAATGACTCATATCGAAACTGAGTATAATCTCGCAGACATATTCACGAAACCATTGAATTCCGAAAGATTTACTAAACTCCGTTTGGATTTAGGAATGTTGGAAATTCCAAAATAATGGTTTATATTGATATATAAATATTATAAATATTTATATATTCTTGTGAGAAAATTTATCATTATTTATAGTCATCTCACGAAAAAGATATCTTTCCGGTTAATTAAATCTCTAAAACTCAGATTCATCGATAATAATAACATATGAAACTTTATCGATCGGGTTTTATCGAGAACTTAATTTTCCTACGGATAAAGATAAAACTATTCAAGCAATATTTATCGGAATTAATTTCGAAAATATTTTTGAGATACTAGATAAATGATATTTTATCTCAAATACAAAGAATCAAAATATTAGTATATTTTCTAATATATTATTATAGATCAATATATATATATATAATGATAATTATTAATTTACAAAACTATTTTCAGAAATTGAAATATATTATTTTCTACTTATCTTGGTCATTTTGACCCAAATAATAGAGTCAAAGCCGACCCAAGTCAGTCAAACCCTAATTAATCTCACCCATTAGATCTTAAGGATGTATTAATCCTGGCAGTTCATTACCATAATTATACATAATTGCTAAATGCAGTTATGTTTTGCTTTATGCAGTAGTAAGAGATTACATTTCTAGCCCTGTTTTAAACGTAACTGCATTTACTGCTTTGGCTACATAGCCTGCATAGTCTATATACAGTTACCATAAACAATATAATCGGTTAGCAGAATAATAATAATATAAGATTTAGTTACATATCTTGTAAAATTATTTATATTATAGAAATTAATTTTTGTTTTTTATAAGGTTTTTTATTTAATGAAGAATAATATTCTAAAATTAAGAGCAAATAACTATATGTATTGAAAATAAGTAACTTAAATAAAAACTTTATTTTAATAAAAAAGTAAATAAAATAATAATATAAAAGTATTTTAAAGATATAAATACTGTGATTTGGGAGATGGAAGAACAAAACAAAATAAGATATGAATTAAATGTGAACAGAGGAGGAAAGGGGTGATTGTTATTTTCAAGATAGACTTAAATGAGGTTTAGATAGAAATTAGAAAATCCTTAAACTCCACCTTTGAACGGTATATTTTCTATATATAATATTCCTTTAATATGTTCTTTTATGTAACTAATTTGAACGTGATTATTTAAAAATATATTATATCATCAAAATTATTAATTTTTGTGCAAGTGAGACATTTATTCAATTTATAATATTTAATATTAAAAATTGTAAATTTATAACTTTTCATATTTAAAATAATATTTTAAATAAAATTGACTAGTACTAAATATATTGTTATTTGCTATTAAAATATGATAAATAATGTAATATAATATTTACATATATTGTGTTTTGTTTACCAGGATGTTACCCACTTGTTTATTTATGGTTTCTTAAAAAAATTATGTACATGATCATAAAATTTCAAAGAGTGTTAATATGGATTAAATATTAGACTTGTAAATATAGTACATTAGTAGTCAACTATATTAATAAAGTGCTAATCATTTTATTCTTTAGGTTTAATGGTTCAAGGTGTTAAAGATAATTACACATAACTGCATAAAGCAAAATGATACTACATATAGCAACACTCTTATTATACATACTAAATAAATGGGCAAAATGTCACTTTCCCTACTGTACTATTGCAAAATTTCCGATTAGCCTACTGTACTATCAATCGCATCACTGCACTTTCCTTTTTTTCTCTTTTCACCATCGCCGTCTGTTTGACTAAATTGCGTCCATTTGACTAACGGATGGCTGACTTGGCTACACAGTCACCAGTACACGTAGATGACACATCAGCAACACAAAACCAAAAATAAACCCCAAAATACACCCAAAATAAACCCTTAATTAAACCCCAAATTAAAACCTAATCTAATTCATTAAAATCCTTAAATTAGTTCATTTCATCGATCTTTCTCTTGAATACTCGAGTCCTCTCCTCTCTTTCTCTCGGTAAAATCTCTCCCCCCTCTCCCCTCTCTCCCGTGAAATCTCTTTCTCCCATGTACGTATATTCGCGAGTGTTGTGTGTGTTGAATTCGAGAAAAGTGTGTGGGTTCTATTGTGGTGATACTAATATCTTCTCCCCTCTGTTCACGTTGCTTCTGAGATTACTCCCCTGTTCCTGCAGTCGAGTCCCAGCGTCTTTATGCGCGGTTGTGTTGTTCTTGTGGGTGTGGGTGTGTGTGCGACTAAAGCATTGTGTGGGTATGTGAGTGTTTATGCCTCTTTGGATTAAGTGCTGGGTGTGTGTGCGACTAAAGCATTGTTATGTAATTGTGGTTGTGGTGCCTATACATGTGGTGCCTATACAGTTGAGTGGAAGTGATGAGGGCGGAGGTTGAGGGAGATGGGGGAGGGGGATAGAAGTTGAAAATGGAGCAGTGGTAGTCGCGGAATTGGTGGTAGAAGGTGGGAGGTATGGCGGAAAGAGAAGACAGTGGTGAAGGAAATGAATGTCGTTGCTGGGCAGGAGATTTGAGAAGAAGAGAGAGGAGAAATGGAGGTGGACGACTGTTGTGGGTTGGAGGCGGAGAAGGGTGAAGGCGGAAGGGGTGAAGAGAGGCGAAGTTGTAGCGGTGGAGCTGCTGTTGGCCGGAGGAACAGATGGGGCGGTGGATATGTTGGTGAAGAACAATGTTGGCAGGCAGTGGTTTATTTAGAGGTTTAATTTTGGATTTTATTTGGGGTTTATTTTGAAGCTGATGTGACCAAAAGTGGAGTGGTGATTAACATAGCCAACTCAGCACTCCGTTAGTCAAACAAACGGATTTCTTTTTCAACAGACGACGATGGTGAAAAGAGAAAAAAAGGAAAGTACAATGACCACTTCGATAGTACAGTAGGCTAAGTGGAATATTTTAAATTGTACAGTAGGCAAAATGACCTTTTGCCCCTAAATAAATGTACTATTCATTGTGTGTATATAGTAGCCGCGCGTGTATCTCATTCTCTCTCTCGAAACCTATCGGTTGTTCTTAGTTTTTTCCGACGAATTCATCATCTCTTCGGATGAAAAACCAATCAAACAGTACTATATACACTACACATCATCTTAACATCGATTTGATTCTCAAAAATCTCAAATCGACACAAAATCAAATGGGTTGGGTATAGAAAAAGGATTTTTTTAACAAGTCGTTATCATCACAATTGATTTCGATTTATAGATCAAAATCGAACATTCTCACATATATATACTATATACACACACTCGAGCACATTATTTTAATTTATATGTTTTGATTTTTCAAAACCCTAACATTGTATCGAGAGTTTTATGCAGGATTGGTGAAGAATCGATCTAATTGAAGACATCACGGTGATTATCTCGCCCATTTCTGGACTAGCGAAGCTCATAAAGGCCTAACTCGAAGGGATCGGCATCGACTCAGTGAGTCAACTCACCACTCGACGATTTATGGATAAGGTAAGACCCCAAGAAGACGATGAGGCCTTGGGCTAAGGTATAAACGTTATTGAATTTCATTGGCGTATTCGAACTCTGTGATATCTTGAATCTTGTATGAATTTATCTCTGCGAAATTCATGTGTTCTTGAATATCTCTGTTCAAATGTAAGAAACAGATTTAGTTGAGTTATCAGTTCACTTGAAATGTTGTGTGTACAAAAAGAGTTTGTATCTGGATTACGTGATATAAATATTCGATAAAATGTTTGATTGATTTTGGTGTATAGATTAATCTGATAAATTCGAATTTATACTGATTGGGATTTAACTGTGCTTAAAATTTGTGAGATATGATATATAATGTTATAAATGGTTGTATAAATGTGTATTGTATCTATGTTGCTTGACTTGGTCAACTGTGCCTTGAAATAATGTTAAGTATGAATCTGAGATATGGTAGTTGACTCTGTCTACACTTAAATTTCTGATGATATTCGGTAATTTGAGGATCTGATCTTTATCTGCCTACATGTTTTGAAACCATCTGAAATGAACTTGGCTTTTGCAAAATCAAATACATGATCCAACCGTGGTTATAGCTTTTGATATATGTGGTTATAATGGTTAATAAAACTGTGAGAATGTGAATTTATCAATGACATGTGATTTAGTCTGAACATATGTGTTAAGGCTTTATAATAAGCACTAATGATATTTCTGAGTTCTATTTACCTAAATTGAGAATATGAAACAAGTTGCTTGTGTTAGAATATGTCTACAACATGATTGATTAACTCTGTTTGTAGTTGAAATCCTTGTTTACACTATACAATTTGATTTAAATATAAATTTTGGAGATTGTATCATTATCTAAATCTTATCCCTGGTGTGACTGTGATCTATATACTGTTATATGATAGTGAACTTGATCTTGATATGATATCTGACTGAAACTTGGCTGTTTAGTTTGAATAGTATGCACTGGTTAGACTCTGTTAAAAAAAAATACTATGATGGATTGTAACTATATAATGACATTTTACACACACACACACACACTTGCCCTCACCCAAAGACTTGGCTGGGGATCCTTTTGAGAACCCCAGTATCTGGACACTGGGATGATAACGACCACTTAGAAAAATAGGATTCATTCCTTGCATAAACTTAGAAAATTGATTTTATATTGTGGTCTGTGAAATCATAATTGTATTCTGTCATTCTGTGTGCAGTGCATGCTTGTTTATCTTGATTGACTTAGTCAATGTGTGTTCTGTGTTTCTAAAATTCAAGGCAATCTAAACTGATGTGATACTTGGAGTCTCTATCAATCAATCATATGTTATAAATAATGCCTTGAGTCATTAATATATTCTTGTAAGCACTTAAAGTAGCATCTTGGCATTAAATGAGAGTGACCTCACTTGGACTTTTAAGGAGTATCATTGTACCTTAAGAGGTAGCCTTCAGTAGAGTCAGCCACTTGTTCCCTGATCCCTTATGTGTGCACTTAGAAAAGTCAAATATCTCATGCTCTTCTCGTACAATATATAGATTGCATGACCAATTATGATATTCTGTGAGCATTATCTAAGTTGCTTTTACACACATATGTCTAATAAACAATATTACACACATTTCTGTCTACTTTGTGTCAACTGTCACTACATCACTCCATGTACTGAAGTACATCACAATATGTATAGAATATATATGTATATCTACATGAATCCGCATGTATCTTGACACCTGCATATACATCCAGATTTGGTCTTAATAGATCATGATATAAAGAACAAAAGGCAGAAATTCATATGACATATGCATCAACCAGTTTCTCTGTCAGTAGCATACAATCTTATATCCATACGTCCTCTCTAAGCATGCTCTGCAATTCATTTAAGGATCTCACTATAGATTGCATCATCATTTTTCAAACCTTTCGGATTTACAAAACCAATATATTCTTATATCATGCTTTTATGTGCTAGCTGTTTACATGCACTACCTGTTCTAACTTGAGCTAAGTGCCTATATCTATCTAAGCATGCCCTGCATCTCATTGAATACTTGAACTGTAGTATCACTAAATTGCATCACCACTTTTTCAAGTACTTTTGAGCTGTTAAATCATGAATGTATTCAAAATTGTCGTCATATGTGCTAACTGTTTATATATATATAAGTATGTATGCTTTGCTTCTAGTATTCTGCTTTTAAGTATATAAGATTGCATTGAACTCAATCTATCTCTCTGCACTTATTATATATATATATTTGTCCTTATCTCTCTACAAATCTGGTATGCCATACACTAAACATGAATTAGTTCAGTAGAGATGAGAAATACAGAAGAGATTTGAATTATATATGTTGTTCTAATTGAATGCCTGCAATGATGTAATATCTCAGATATATGGACAGAAATATGATTCCTTTATCAACTGAAATCTTTAAATCTTATATGATCAGTGATAGGACAACTCTGCAATTTCATTTAATCCTTCAGTTTAGCATTATGGCACTTCTATTGACAAATCTTATCTAGTGTTATGAACTGATCTGCAATTTGCTTGCATGGCTATCTAGTGTGTTACTGTTTGCTTCTAGTTAAACATGTAGTTTGTCTTTTAGCTCCTTAATGATTCCAGCATGTTGTCTTTAATATGCTGTGTTTGTGTTGCTTAAATATGCTGCAATTTCTCTATTGCAAAGTTGTGCTAGGGAAATTATAAGATATGGTTCGTGAAATCTGTAAGATAGGTTCCTTAAGAAAAGCAAAAAGGGATATATACCAAATTTGCAATGTCACAAAGTTCACATACATGATCCAAAATCTATATATCTATCTGTATTATGTGTGTTAGGTCCTGAAGTATCGTAGAAGGGGGGGTTGAATACGATACTTCCAAAATAATTCGATTCTCAAGATTTTTGCGGATAACAATTTTTCGGATCTTGAAATCAAAATAACAAAACAATTCCGATAATATATCTTTATTGATAATAAACTCGAAGGGGTGTTACAACTTCTAATCCGATGGATTAGCTTCAAAACCGGAACACTCCTAAGGATAGTTTAGGCACGAGGACCTTCTATCCGACACTTCCTGAAAGCGGACTAAGCCGGCTTTCCTACTGGATGGACTATCTAGCAGCTGACACAGAGAGGATATAAGAGAGAGAAGAGAGAGTTGTGTGTTGAGGTGTGTTTTGAAATGAAATACAGCATGCCTATTTATAGATTATAGAAAGTTACTATGTTGTACTATTTCAACAACCCCCGTGGGCCCCTCCAGCCACTTTTTGAATAGTAGCCGCCATATGAATAGTATTTGCCGTATGAATAGTAGCCGCCATGTGAATAGTAGCCACCATATGAATAGTAGCCGCCATGTGAATAGTAACCGTGAATAGTAACCTTGAAAAGTATTACTATTTTTGGCTGCTTCTTTTGGGCTTCTCTCTTTTGTTTCAAATATTCTGCTGAATTAATTCTTCTCGGAAAATAGTTCAAGTACCTGATTAATTTAATTATTTATTATAAATAATTAATTAATCTGTTACTTAGTTAATTTTCAGATAAATTAACTTTTGACAATACCTTGAGATATTATGTTTGTCCTTGATCATCAATAGGCTTTGGCAATTCTTTCTGTGAATTAATGTGTTGATCCTTCTCGTATGTGCTAACACTTAGTGCACTGGTCTGGTTCACAAGTGACTAGCACTGATCTTGATCTTCACACCTTCGCTATATTCCAATTGATTAGCCTGCAGCAGTATCTTCAATAAATACATGGAATCTTTTGGCCCTTCAACTGAATCATTTGTACATCTTATTCTGTCACTGAGGCTTGATCATGTTAATGAACTTCTTTCAGCGACTTGATCCTTGTTGGTGCCTGTTCTTCAAATTTCACGATCCCTGTATAGAGTTAATATTATTTATCTTTTATCCTAGTTGAGTTATATATGTCCTCTATTACATATTACATTACATTATGTTTTACAATCTCCCCCTATTTGATTGTTAGGGTTTGACAAGCAAATTCCTAGAAGATAACTCAACTGATACACGAAAAATGATATACAAAGATAAATACTATTAAAGCGCATTCTGGATCATATATACATTTTCCAGATTTCTAAAATTTGAACAAGTACAAGACAAATTGTTCCTCTAGACTGAACATATCTTCAAGTTTGCTTTGTTTGCTTTCCACAGAGCACTAGTACTCCCATTAGCTTTTCCTTTCCCAAAATAAAGTTAATTCCGTGTCAACAACCTTTTCCTTGCCCTTACGCCTAGTAGATTTTTCTTGATCATCCACCTTCTCCCCCTCAGTTGGGTTATCCTCCAGATTAGTAGGATGTGGAGTTGGTAAATTAGACGAAGATGGCTTTACCAAGGAGTTGATTGCATGACTAAACTTGGCTGCCATGGAACTTAATTGAACCTGGAATGCATCATGTTGAATAAGTTGCAAATTTTTTATTTCTCCAATGGACTTACAAATATTTGACAACTCTTTCTCCATTGTTTGGACCCGTGTAAGTAGTCTGCTATATTCCTTTTTGGTTACAAGTGCATGTGGTTGAATAGGTTGCTCACTTGTACGTTCTGCAGGTGTTTCACTCAACACTCTATATTCACTCGGTTTAGTGGTTTGGGTTACACTTACATGTTCTGTTGGTGTTTCCCTCAACTTTCCTCTAGAGCTTCCACTCATATGTGTACCTGCAAACCAAATCATCCTAGCCCCTTTTTCAGAGGTCACGGATGGTGCAATGAAAGAGTGGTAAATCTCGAAAGAGATCCAGAGATTTTCTCTTTGGGAGGTTAAACTTGAATCGATTAAATGGCACAAAACCCAAGTTTCCCTCGTACGTCTGTGAAGACACTTGGTTCATAAAAGAACCTCCTACCGATGGATCTTTTCGTAAAATGGAAGATTCACCAGCAGTTATTGAGGTAGTTAATTCCACCTCGAATACCTGTGAAGGCATTTGATCTTTAGAAAGATCATCAACCACTCTTATGTTCCGTGAAATGGAACTCAAGATAGTTGCTCCCGTCAATTCAACCTTATTTACATTTTCACTCATTGGATAAGAAAGAATTGTTTCACTAACAGTTGCCGTTACCTCAGGTTCATTGGGTTTACTCCGTTTAGAATGAGGTAGAGCGACTGATGTAACTAACTCCTTATGTGGTGATGCTGAGGCACTATCTCCCTCAAAAGTGTTGATGGCTGGTCGTTTAAGTGACAATTGAGGTGTAGGAGTTTGTTGTGTTTGTGTTTGCATTTGTAGAATGGGCTCATCGACCTGTGTTAGAGTCGGTGGGATTTCCTGCTCTTGGTCGGGTAAGATGGCCACTGGGGGCTGTAGAAACTGTATTTCCTGTGACACAATAGGGAATACAAATGTTGGAATAGCAGGGATTGAAATATTACCTTGTCGTATACCTGCTCTCACTGGTCGTGGTAACAACGGAAGTGGGACAGTCTTTAGATATTCAGTTAGGACTGTAGGCACATCCGTATATTTCTTTTTGCTTATGTAATTAATTACATTCGTCTTCATGGAAGAACATTCCACCTTTTGACCATTTTCCAAGCGTACCCTGTCTTCATCATTCAAAAAATCATTTGATATTAGTTGTAGAAACCTTGGATATAGACATTTGACATTGTGAGTCTGAACATCTCTTGTTCCCAAGTGTTTCATCTTTAAAATGATTTGACCAAGCACTATTTTTCCAAAATTAATCCTCAAATTATTGGCAACCGCATACCCTATTATTTGAATAAATTCAGGTATTCGATCTTGATTTGTTCTATCTGAGGAAAAAACATGGTTAAGAGTGTGAAAGAAGAAATTCCAATACTGGGTTAGAAACATTATAGAGAGAGTACCAGTATTGAAATTGCCATCTTGGTACCTTATAAAATGAAAGAACATTTCAATATGTTCAGGTGTAGGATCAGAAACGAGATTTTCCGTAGGAAAATGGAGAATTCGATTAACATCTCGCTCAGTGACCCTAATCGACCTACCAAATAGTCGATATGTGAATGCACACCCGTCCTGTCCAGAAGTGTTAACTGCACTGCAATATAGTTCACGCAATGCATCATGGTTAAGCTGCACTTTTGTAACTAAAGCATAGCGAATTAATGAATGTTCATTCAGAAATTGTGTCCAAGCCCGAAATTGCTCATCCTGAATGGTTTCGATTTGCTGAATGGAAACATGATTAACTTTAGCAATTAAAAAGCTTCCCTGCAATGCCATTTTCAAAACTTTGAGGAAACTAAAAAACAAGGGTTAGTTTTTATAAAGGATGATGTATAAAGGAAGAATATGAAATCCGATCTAAAAACCACCAGCTAGATTGAGAGATTTTTCTGATCAAAGCTCGAAATATTCAGCAATTGTGTGTATATGCTCTGTATATCTGAAAAATGATGATGTTAAACACAAACAAAAACTCATCATTTATAAGGTTTCAAGGTTTAGTGGATTAGGTGTAATAGTGATGTTTGAAAAACTAACACCGCTCAATAATTTCTCACCTAACACCCTAATTAGCCGAAAAACATCTTATCGCCGAAACCTGTCGGCCGAAAAACATCTTATCACCAAGACCTATCAGCCTAGACACATATGCACATATTTAATAATTCTAATTATTATGGATTTAAAAATAATCACGCAGTGAATCAAGAAATAATCCACAATAATCAGATAAACTCACAATTAAATAGACATAAAATTAACAAAATATCATTAATTGATATATGTCAATGAAATATTTATTAAATTATGCTACAATGATATCTCTAGAATAATCATGCAGATAAACAAATAAAACAAACAAAATCCAGAGAATGAAATTCATTGACTGCAACTAATTGAACAGACATTTTAAATGATCATGTGAAATTTAACATACCAAGCTCACTTACCAACCTTGAAAAGGTTGCTTCATCCAAATCTTTAGTAAAAATGTCTGCCAACTGTTTTTCACTAGGAACAAAATGCAGTTCCATAGTGCCTTCCATCACATGCTCCCTGATGAAATGGTATCTGATGTCTATGTGCTTGGTTCTAGAATGCTGCACTGGATTCTGTGATATTGCAATTGCACTCGTGTTGTCACAGAAAATTGGGATCTTTTTAACTTTAACTCCATAGTCAAGTAGTTGATTTCTCATCCATAGAATCTGTGCACAACAACTCCCAGCTGCTATGTATTCAGCCTCTGCAGTTGAGGTAGATACTGAGTTTTGCTTCTTACTGAACCATGAGACCAGCTTGTTTCCCAAGAATTGACAGGTTCCTGTGGTACTTTTTCTATCCATTTTGCAACCTGCATAATCTGCATCTGAGTAACCAATTAGATCAAAACCAGAATCTCTAGGGTACCAAATGCCAAGGTTTGGTGTTCCCTTGGAGATATCTGAAAATCCTTTTAATAGCTACTAAGTGAGATTCCCTAGGATCAGCTTGAAATCTAGCACATAAACATGTAGCAAACATAATATCAGGTCTACTAGCTGTTAAGTATAAAAGAGATCCAACCATGCCCCTATAGCTTGTCATGTCCACCTTCTTTTCCTTAGTATTCAGTTCAAGCTTAGTGGCAGTGGCCATGGGTGTTTTTGCAGAAGAGCAACCTGCTAAAGCAAACCTTTTTAAAAGATCATTAATGTATTTTGTTTGACTTATAAAAATTCCCTCATTCACTTGTTTAACTTGTAAGCCAAGAAAATAAGTTAATTCACCCATCATACTCATTTCATATCTACTTTGCATGAGTTTGGCAAACCTCTTGCAAAGTTTCTCATCTGTAGACCCAAATATTATATCATCTACATAAATTTGGACAAGTATCATAGAGCCATTGACATTTCTATAAAAGAGAGTTTTATCAATAGTACCTCGAATGAAGTGATTCTCTATAAGAAACTGTGAGAGTGTGTCATACCAGGCTCTAGGTGCTTGCTTCAGGCCATAGAGTGCTTTGAGTAGAAAGAACACATATTCTGGAAAGTCTGGATCTTCAAAACCAGGTGGTTGACTAACATACACCTCCTCCTCCAGAATACCATTCAGAAATGCACTCTTGACATCCATTTGATAGACTTTGAAATTGGCATGCGCTGCATAGGCTAGAAAGATCCTTATTGCTTCTAACCTTGCCAATGGTGCAAAGGTTTCTTCAAAATCAATTCCTTCCTCTTGACAATAGCCTTTAGCAACTAATCTAGCTTTATTCCTTGTGACTATGCCATTCTCATCCATCTTGTTCTTGAATACCCACTTTGTGCCAATCACTGATTTGTCTTTAGGTTTGGGTACAAGTTTCCATACTTCATTTCTTTCAAACTGGTTTAGCTCTTCTTGCATTGCTAAAACCCAGTCTGGATCCAGAAGAGCATGTTCAACTCTTTTAGGTTCCTCTTTGGATAGAAAACTACTATATAAACATTCTTCTTGAGTTGCTCTTCTGGTTTGGACCTTTGCATTAGGATCTCCAACGATAAGCTCAAATGTATGATCCCTGGTCCATTTTCTCTGTGGTGGTAAGTTTGACCATGATGAAGGGGCTTCATTTTCTCTGTGTTGTTCATTGTGGCTTGTTGTTGAGTTTTGACTGTGAGAAACTCCCCCTGAGTGTATGGCCCTCGAGATTGATGGAGTTCTTGCAGATTCATCAACAGATGCTTCTCTTTGATTTTCTATAGATGCTTCAAATTGATTTCCAACTGATGGTGTAAGTTACTCTTCAACAGGTGGTTCATTCTGCACTTCAACTGATGATCTTTTTCTGTTTCTCACACCATTTGATCTCCATTCTTCATCATCAGCTTCACTTTCTTCACCACTTCTCTCATTCTCAAATGAGAGAGACTCATGAAAACCTTCATCTACTAGACCATATATTTTCTTGTCATCAAAGACAACATGTATGGACTCCATTATAATGTTTAGTCTTAGGTTGTAGACTCTGTAGGATTTTCCAGCTGAGTATCCAACAAAGATAGCTTCATCTGCCTTTGAATCAAATTTTCCAAGATGCTCACCATGATTTTTCAGTACAAAGCATTTGCATCCAAAGACATGCAGAAAGTTGATTGTTGGTTTCTTGCCTTTGAAAAGTTGATAAGGTGTCATGCCTTTTGCTTGATTGACCAAAGAAATATTCTGAGTGTAGCATGCAGTGTTTATAGCTTCTGCCCAGAAGTATGTTGGTAGCTTAGACTCTTCAAGCATTGTTCTTGCAGCTTCAATTAGAGTTCTGTTCTTTCTTTCCACTACACCATTTTGTTGAGGAGTTCTTGGTGCAGAGAATTCTTGGATAATTCCTTCTTCTTCACAAAACTCTTTTATTACAGAATTCTTGAACTTAGTTCCATTGTCACTTCTGATTCTCCTTACTTTGAGTAAAGGATTGTTGTTCACTATCTTGATGTGATTTATAATGACTTTACCTGCCTTATCCTTAGAGTGCAGAAAGAATGTCCAAGAGAATTTTGAGAAATCATCAATAATCACAAGACATTATTTCTTCTTTGAGATTGACAACACATTGATTGGTCCAAAGAGATCCATGTGAAGTAGTTGCAAGGTTGATCAATTGATGACATTGACTTTAATTTGAAAGAGGCCTTCTTCTGCTTCCCTTTCTGGCATGCATCACACAATCCATCCTTGGAGTAATCCAATTTTGGAATACCTCTAACCAAATCCTTCTTTACCAACTCATTCATTGCTTTAAAACTCAAGTGTGACAGTCTTTTGTGCCAAAGCCAACCTTCATCTACACTTGCCTTGCTGAGAAGACATGTAGTCATGTTTGCATTTGTTGAATTGAAGTCAGCAATGTACACATTTCCTCTTCTATCTCCTTTCAACACTACCTTGTTGTCACTTTTCTTGAAAATGACACAAGCTTCAGATGTGAACCAGACGTTCTGGCCTTTATCACACAACTGACTGACACTTAGCAAGTTATGCTTAAGTCCATCAACCAGTGCTACTTCTTCAATGACACCATTCCTTTGTGAAATCAAGCCATATCCTCTAGTATATCCTTTGCTATTGTCTCCAAAGGTAATGCTAGGGCCAACTCTCTCCTCAAACTTAGTGAGCAGGGTAGAATCTCCAGTCATGTGCCTAGAACAACCACTATCCAGGTACCAAAGATTCTTTCTATGTCCCTGCACACATCAAAATCAAATCAAGTTGATTCTGGTACCCAAATTTTTTTGGGTCCTGCCTTGTTAGCCTTTTTCTTATTTTTCAAGCCCTTACTACCCAGGGTATCTGATTGAGTTAAATCAACCTTAACTCTTGGTGTAGGTTTCTGAAAAATAGGTTGTTTCACTTGCTCACATGCATTAAAACTAGATGTATAATTTGGCATAGTCTGTGCATACATGTTATTCATCATCCATGGCAACTGAGGCATATTAAAAGCATTGTAATATGGATTATGCATGAATGGCATGTTAGCATAATGACTAGATACATGAGCAGGCTGAACAAACATGTTTGGCATAACATTCATAGCAGGCATAGGCACAGAAATAGGCATACTAGGCACAGAAGCATTTTTAACAGTTTTACAATTGAAAGACATAATGATTAACACTACCACATTTTACACATTTTTTCCTAGGAGCATACTTATCAGGTGTGTAATTGCAGTGTTTGTTAATTTCTACTTTTCCATTTCTATTCTTCTTTTTAGCCTTAGCCTTTGATTCTGTCTTTTCTAATTTATCCTTCAATTTCTTGATGGATAAATGGCCTATGTTTCTTTGTTCAACAGATTTGGTTTTGCTACACTTTTCCAATACAAAGTTTTTATTGACAGGCCCGTACTTTTTATTCAATTTAGTTAAAGTTGCTTTGCTAACAGGCTTAAGTCTCAAAGAACATTCTTTTTCGACTAAATCACTATCTGAAGCAACTTCCCTATCAACATCTAACTTAACTTCTGCTAATTTGTGAAAAGAATCAACTCCTTGTTTACTAGAAATTTCTTCAGTTTTAGCCTTTGATCCCTTCCACTTAGTAGTTAAGTCTTGTTCCTCTTTTAACTGTTTTATTAAACACTCTTCTCTTTTCATAGCCTCAAGTAACTCATTCTTAGCATCCTGGCAATCTCTTTTCATTGTTTCAAAATCAATTAGTTGAGTTTCTAACAAAGTATTCCTATCACCTATCTTAGCATTAAGATCTTTAATATTTTTGTTCTCCTTGTTAAGCGATTTTAATGCGACATGCATGTTATACAATTCATTAGACATTTCATTAACAACATTATCACATTCATCTTTGGAAAGCTCAGTTAGATTTGTAGAATATACCTGGTTACTTGCTGAACTAGCCTCTTCATCATTTTCATTTGCCATAAGTGCAAGGTTGACAAACTCTTCCTCTGCATCTGAGTTTCCTCCAGCTGCCCAATCATCATCTCTAGATACGAATGCTCTCTCCTTTTGCTTGAGAAGGTCAAAGTATTTCTTTTTGTAATCGACAGTCTCAAACTTTTTCTTTTCATTCTCAGATTTCGATTTTCTATATTCATTGGCAAAGTGACCAGTAATTCCACAGCTATAGCATTTGATCTTTGATCTTTCAACCACATCCTTGTTTGGTTGATAGCTTTTCTTGAATTGTTCGGCTCCTGCTGGATTCTTCTTGAATCTTAGCTTCGAAAATCTCTTTGATAGAAATGCCAAATAATCATCTAGATCTTCAGATTCATCCTCACTCAGTGCATCAAGTTCTTCAATCATCTTGCTTTTGCCCTTGCTAGCTCCACCTTCACAAGTTCTTTGACTTGGTGTGGCTTTCACATTCTTCATCTTCTCTCCATCTTGGTTGGTTGGAATATTGGCCACCAAAGCTATATTTCCACCTTTCTTCTGGTTCTTCTCAACTTCTTCATCCTGTTGCAACTCGAGCTCATAGGTCTTCAGAATTCCATACAGTCTCTCAAGTGTAAAATCTTTGTAGTCTTGAGAGTTTCTCAACGAGACTGTAACTGGCTTCCATTCCTTAGGAAGAGATCTCAGAAATTTTAAGTTGGAGTCTTTGACTTCATATGTTCTTCCATACAACTTCAGTCCATTCAATAGTTTCTGAAATCTACTGAATATCTCTGTTAAATTTTCACCAGAATTATGATGGAAGTATTCATACTGTTGTATGAGGAGTTGCATCTTGTTCTCTCTAACTTGCTCAGTCCCTTCACAGAGTGTTTGTATAGTGTCCCACACTTACTTGGCAGTGGTGCAGTTTATGACATTATCAAACATGTCTTGATCAATTCCATTGAACAGTATGTTCATGGTTTTCTTGTCCTTCTGGACTTCTTCTTTATCTGCCTCTATGAATTCTGCTGGCGGTTTGGGAATAGGACTTCCAGCAGCTGCAGTTTCGGTTGCTTCTCCAACTGTAGTGTTGGCCTTCATAAGAATATGAGGACCTCTCTCTATACAGTTTACGTAACCTTCATCAATGGATAAGAGATGTAAATGCATCTTTACTTTCCAGTGAAAGTAATTATCTTTTTCAAGGACTGGTAATTACTTTCTAGTGAAAGTAATTATCTTTATCTTTGCAGTGTTGGCCTTCATAGGAATATGAGGACCTCTCTCTATACAGTTCACATACATGATCCAAAATCTATATATCTATCTGTATTATGTGTGTTAGGTCCTGAAGTATCGTAGAAGGAGGGGTTGAATACGATACTTCCAAAATAATTCGATTCTCAAGATTTTTGCGGATAACAATTTTTCGGATCTTGAAATCAAAATAAAAAAACAATTTCGAGAATATATCTTTATTGATAATAAACTCGAAGGGGTGTTACAACTTCTAATCCGATGGATTAGCTTCAAAACCGGAACACTCCTAAGGATAGTTTAGGCACGAGGACCTTCTATCCGACACTTCCTGAAAGCGGGCTAAGCCGACTTTCCTACTAGATGGACTATCTAGCAGCTGACACAGAGAGGATATAAGAGAGAGAAGAGAGAGTTGTGTGTTGAGGTGTGTTTTGAAATGAAATACAGCATGCCTATTTATAGATTATAGAAAGTTACTATGCTGTACTATTTCAACAACCCCCGTGGGCCCCTCCAGCCATTTTTTGAATAGTAGCCGCCATATGAATAGTAGCCGCCATATGAATAGTAGCCGCCATGTGAATAGTAGCCACCATATGAATAGTAGCCGCCATGTGAATAGTAAAGTTGAAAAGTATTACTATTTTTGGCTGCTTCTTTTGGGCTTCTCTCTTTTGTTTCAAATATTCTGCTAAATTAATTCTTCTCGGAAAATAGTTCAAGTACCAGATTAATTTAATTATTTATTATAAATAATTAATTAATCTGTTACTTAGTTAATTTTCAGAGTAAATTAATTTTTGACAATACCTTGAGATATTATGTTTGTCCTTGATCGTCAATAGGCTTTGGCAATTCTTTCTGTGAATTAATGTGTTGATCCTTCTCGTATGTGTTGACACTTAGTGCACTGGTCTGGTTCACAAGTGACTAGCACTGATCTTGATCTTCACACCTTCGCTATATTCCAATTGATTAGCCTGCAGTAGTATCTTCAATAAATACATGGAATCTTTTGGCCCTTCAACTGAATCATCTGTACATCTTATTCTGTCACTGAGGCTTGATCATGTTAATGAACTTCTTTCAGCGACTTGATCCTTGTTGGTGCCTGTTCTTCAAATTTCATGATCCCTGTATAGAGTTCATATTATTTATCTTTTATCCTAGTTGAGTTATATATGTCCTCTATTACATATTACATTACATTATGTTTTACAATGTGGACCGTCTAAATATGACCTTTTAATTTTGCATATAAGAGAACTGTAGTTATTGTCCTGCACTTTCCTAAATTCTTGCTATACTACAAAACTATCAGTCATACTTGTAATATCTTGATTCTATGAAATGCTTGAATATAAAAAGGACTTTGGCTATTAAACCTTGTTTAAAAATCTTATCAGCTTTTGTGCTTAGCTGTATTATGTTTTTCTCTACATCTAGTATTGTGGACTCCTTATAAAGACTAAAGTAGAATAAGTTTCTATGAGTTCTACTCAGATCACTTGCACTATTGAAAGATTCACTATTATAGTACAATATCTATCTCATGAATTGTCAAAACATGATCTTTGTATTGTACTCATGTGACAATAGCTTATATGGAATTTGTGCTATGAAGATATGGTATAATGAACATGCAGTGTCTATCCCGTCCGTCACTGTGTTCTATAAAGAAAGATTGAGCTATGTTTGGCTATTTTAACTTCTCATGCACCTATAATTGATTATCTCATCAAATTTCTTGCTTAAGCAGTAACGTGTACTTACAGTGTTATCAATGATCAGTCTTACAGCTTTTCTCATAAGATCATTTAGATTAAGAATGCATATACATATATCGAGTATAAATGTTCAGATTACATTTCGAATTGATTCATGTACTTGCAACTCTGAAAACGCTTATGTACAGTGACTGTATCTGTTATATTTATCAATGAGCAAAACTTCTGAACACTAGACATAATCTAGTACTATGAACTGCATATAAAAAAAACATGTGAAACTGGAATAAAAGTACCTTTCTTGCTTATATCCCTCAGATTAACTGCAATGATCACAAGATATATGGTCGAAAAATCTATATATTTCTCTTTATCCAGTAATGTAACACCCCCAGTTCCAGGGTTAGGGATCTGGTCGTTACGGTCTCAATATCCATCCATAAAACCAACATAATTTAAATTACAACCTTGTGACCCAAAACAACAACATAGAACACACCCGTTATAGTCCCAGAGATGAAATCAAAGTAATTACCAAATATTATTAATCACAAGTTTGAGTTCTTACAACCCAAAGAATTACAATTAATCAGTACATACTCTTTGCCATCCATTTGTATATACCATATAATAAATACATTTGATGCTCAAATTCTAACAACTAGCCTACCAGTAGCTGCATCCTCAGCAATGGTAGCTATAACCTCAGCGGTTAATCTTCTGACGGCTGACACCTGCTTACGCTGAGTGCGCCTCGCGCGGCCATCTGATCTAGCTGTTGTTGTGATATAAATAAATAAAGCAAGGGTGAGCAATAGCCCACCAAAAATATAATTGAACAGTGATAATATATAACAGTCCAAAATATCTTTGAAACCATATGCCATGCATTCACGAACGTAGTACCAATCACAGATCGATCCTCAGAGACTATGAATTTTCAAAACCCTAATAATTAACTCAGGCGAACTAGACAATAAGATTTGAGATGAGATTTAATTAACCTAATTAACCTAATTAGCAAAGATTATCAAATAATATGGAAAACCTAGGAATCCGAATCCGTTAATCAATCACAATTAATATCAACTCGCCCTAAAATCAATTCTCTTTTCTTCACAAATAAGATATATCAATTAACGAGGCAAGGATATACTATGAAACTTGTTATCTAACAATAACCTATCAAAACTTCAAGGAGCAAGCATAGGCTATGAAAAATAAATCCGGTAACAATAATATATCAAAATCACTTTGTTAATTGAACAATTAAAACTCAAAATGTAATTGTTCCGAAGAAATATCTACTATGTCTAAGATAAGCAAGATATTATCAAATTTTCATAATAGAGGAACTTGCAGGAAGAATATTGCAATTCCAGTTCAAACACTTTTCAAACCTACCAACAATGATAATGTTGCAGAAAATTTCCAACATTGAGAGATGAACTAATACTGGAGTTTGACGCGCCAGGAGACATAGCATTTACACGATGATCAGTCGCATGTTATGCTCCCCACCTCTTGTTCTCTACATGTAGAAGGAAGCACCGACGGATTTACTTGTCGACCGCCCTCTGGAACCCCCTCGGCCAACGGTTGGGCCATTTGCTGGACCGGTGCCACTGGGTCACTTACGCATCTCCTAGTTCATTTCACATCCATAACTTTGAAACGTAAAGTTCGTCCCCCTTTCTCCAAGTATAAGACTTGTTGATAAGACTCCACAAAGTAGTCGTATCTAATTGGAAAGGAAAATTCACCAATATTTCCCAAGCTGCTGCTTGTTAATGGATACCAACTTGTTCCATCAATTCTTACCCCTCGAGCGTTGAGGAGGTAACAAAACAGATTCATATCGATGCTTGAAAGAATCAAGATGTGAGTGACAAGATAGTTTAGCAAGTATAGGACCGGGCAATCCAATAAATAACATCTCTCAAGTGAGGTCCCCTTATATACGTTCGGAAGTTGAGCGAGTATTTAAATCTTCTTTAAGATAGATTTAAATGAAAATAAATTTTGGGAACCTCCCCTTGATAAAATAGTCATAAAATACTCCAAAATATTTTACACCATATCTGAAGGTGAAAGATAATATTTGAATAATGGCTTAATGACCTTTTGGCCCTTCAAGTTTGCGCAGTTATACCCATAAAACCCTAAGGTTTAAAGTCGTTCCTTTTCGCCCCTCCAACTTCAAAAATGTACCTTTTAGCCACAAACCGTCGTCTTTGGCCTTTAAAAGGCGACGGTTTTATGTCAAAAAGGCGACGGTAAAATGGCTAAAAGGTATATTTCTGAAGTTGGAGGGGCAAAAAGGAACGATTTTAAACCTTAAGGCTTTATGGGTATAACGGCGCAAACTTGAAGGGCCAAAAGGTCATTAAGCCTTGAATAATATGAATCAATATAAGAGGAACTCAAAAGAATTTAAATAAATATTTCAAGAATATCTATTAAATCAATAATAATTAAGGAATATGATTAGATCATAATATTGCTCGTAGGTAATCCTCGAATGAATATATAGAATTATTTACTAAATAAATCTCTTCTTAAGTGAATATTCAAAATAATATTCGTTAAATAAATAAACTTAAATAAATATTTAAAATAATATTTACTAAATAAATCAAACCTTAAATGAATATTTGAAAATAATATTCATTTAACAAATAACATTCCAAATGAATATCCAAATAATATTCATTTAACAAATAACATTCCAAATGCATATCCAAATAATATTCATTTAACAATCAAAACTTTAAAGGAATATTCGAATAATATACCTTAAGTAATTAGAACTCCCAATGAGTACTTTAAAATAATATTCATCAAGTACATAAAATCTTAAATGAATATTTAAAATAATATTCATTTTATAAATAAATTTCCAAGAATATTAAAGTAATTACTCATTGAATAATCAACTCTAAATGAATATTCGAAACTAATATTCATTTAAGTAATTAAAGCTCGAATGAATATTAAAATAATATTCAGTAAATAAATATACGCGAATGAATATTCAAAATAATATTCATATAGTACTTCTCGATTGAGATAATATTAAAATAGCATTCCTCGAATAATTTCCAAGTAATCAATACTTTATGGAAATATAAATAATGCTCATAAATAACATTCCTCAAATAAACTATCACTGGTATCCCTCCGGGTTTCCACGACTATCTCTATATCCCAAAATACCGACTCCCTGTCTATTTTTAAAGAATGAATATCATACGCCCTTCACTAAGGGTTTTGCCAAAACAATCCGGCTTATAACTGATACTTCATATCTAGTCTATAGGCCAATATCATTTCATGGAACAAGTATTCCAATATACTTTGAAAACAAGCATGCATGCTATGGCATATGTATAACAACAATCATATATATTATCACAACAACAGTTCCAAGGTATTGGAAACTTGCCTGGTAATCCTGTAGGGGTAGTGTGCCTCGTGTTAATCCAGTGATCTATAAATAGTCACAGTAACCGAGGTCAATTACTTAACATTTCGAAGGTTAAGTCTAACTTAACTTAAGTCGAAACACGTTTTCGAATTATCTCGTTATACACCTCTTAGTGTAACTCCCTTTTATTATCACTTATGACCTGACATTCGTCCGCTACTAAGACACGTCACTATACTTACACTTGGTATATACTTAAGTCATGTAAGTTTTAAGGTCGGCCGTTTACGAACCAAGATTATACCTCGAGATTTATCGCCCGTTTCTAAGTCATTTACCAAAGTCATATCCAAGTATGCTTCTAGGGGTTCGTTCGCGTTTAACCTTGATTCGAACATTTTTATAAAATCGTAAAATGATACATTCGACATGTGGTTTTCTCTCATACCTTCCTTTTTACCTCTAATATTTAATTGTCAAGATTCGCCACTGATTTCATAGTATTAAAGGAATCCAATTTCAGTTACGAACTTTTGTTTACGGTTTCGAACCACTTTTACGAATTTGACCATAACTCCTAAATCGTAAGTCCAAATGCTTCGATTCTTTCGCCAATGTGATCTATGACTCAAGATATACAAGGGCAAGTCTTATATTCAACAAGACCAGTGAATTATACCAACTGTGATGCACGAAATTTATGGGTTAACGAAATTTCGGCATTACGATGGCTATAAATCGAACGTTTCCAAATTTATTTCAACACAACCAAGCCACACCGGGTATACCATACATCTTAACATCAAATATACTCCATTAATCAGCCAAAAAACCGTGCATAACCAGCGGGTTCTTCATTTTTATGAAAACCTATCGATAACTCATGCTATCGATAAGCTAAACGCATAAACGACTAACCCATAACCTTAATTACTCATCCATGCTTTCAATTTCAAATTCTAAGAAGTTTCAAAATTAAAATCACTGTAGCACAGCCTATAAATCATGAGAAATGAACAAGCTAAGGTTGGAGGTGAAGAGAGTGGTTACCGTAGATGCGTAGAGCTCGGAAAGGGCTTCGATTGGAGTACTAGAACGCAAGAAACGGACAAGGCTAGCCATGATTCCCTTTGGCAAGCATGAATTCGGCCATGGAGAGAAAAAGTGGGAGGAAGATGAGAGAAATATGAGATATTTACTTGTGGTTGGTTGTAATAAAGCTAAATGAGTTTCTGTTCCGTGTGCGAGCGTATACCGTAACCTACCGTGCGTCTCGTCCTCCTTCCTTCTCTTTCTTTTTAAGAAATTCAATTTCTATTCCTCAAATAACTTTTCTAATTGTGCACTTAGTCACCACTTACTAATATGAAGCTCTCTCTGAAATTTGAGATTTTTCGGGTTTCGGGATATTTTCCATCATTCACTTGATCGTTTTTACATCGTTAAATCAGTTTTCTCCAATTCGCTCTTTTATGAATTCTGACGAATCCTACTTACGTTTATATATGTCCTAGATTGAGAATATGCCTTCGAAATATTTCTCTGGAATAAATAATTAGTCCATCTCAATTTCTGGCCCAATCTGGTCCGTTTAGGAAAAATAATTTTTGAATTTCTGTGATCTGACGAGACGATCTTACGTTTATATATTCCACAGATTATGAATACGTCCTCAAATCTTTTTATTAAGTCCTTAAATCTTTCAGTGTCTAGGAAAATCTCGGAGAAAATAAAAGTGCTATTTTTCAGAATCCGATATCTTTTACATACACTTATTTTCCCCTTGGATCATTAATACGAACTCAGAAATCCGTTCCGGGTACTTCTATATAGTGTCATCTGATAATATTCATATTTCCCCCAAAAACACTATTCATCACTTATTTTCTTTTTATTCCCTGCACTTAGCAAAATGTCCTCATTCTCTTTCGAGCGTTCCTTATCTCTTTTACGGAACCATTGGTCTTATAACAGATATCGATTTAGATAACATGAGAATATCTTTTCCTCTTTAGGAAACATATCTTGACTTACTAGGAGATAGATTATTCTAATCTAAATCGTCAACCCATTGCATTCTTCATGACATATAAACATTGGAATCTATATCCATTCCATATTCATTTATTAGAACTGTTAATACATTAAAATCAGAATCACCGTTCATTCTTTTATCAATACATAATAAAAAGTTTTAATTCTACCAAAAATCTGGGTTCTTACAGTCTCCCCTCCTTAAAAGGATTCCGTCCCGGAATCAGGTAGAAGACAATTGGGTACATTTCGGTCATTTCACTTTCTATTTCTCCGGATGATCCTTAAACATTCCAATCCTTTTAAAGCACATCTCACTAGTGCAACCATACATCTTTTTATCCTTTTTCCTCAATCTTTGCTATAATTCGTACAATACACTATCCGGGTTGTAACGCCCCCAAATCCCCTACAGGAATCCAGGTCATTACACCTCTTGCGGAATATTCAATCATCTGCTAATACAACAATATTCATAACAACTCCATATTTTACTCCACGGGTTATAATCTTAGAACAAGCACTCAATAATTCCAAAAGATATTACATCACAATTTCACTTCCCAAAACCTCTAAAATACTTTTACAACTCCAAAGAATTAGATAATAAAACATTATACAAACACCTTCCCAGTCTGCACCCTCCTCAAATGCTATAAGGTTAACACGCTGAATCAATTGTCTTCCCCTTTCTTCAAACCCGGTTCACCGTACTAGAGCCGCCTCTGGTTTCCACTGTTTTATAATATTTAAATAGCAAGTATGAGCCAAAGAATGCCCAGCAAGTATATATAGATATCATATAATACAACAACTCGACCAAAAATACAATTTTCACCACTTCATATATATTTTTGAAAAGAGATCAACTCGGAAATTTTATAAATCTCGAAATACTACTCGTATGCAAAAATAAATATAACCCAGTAACTCCTCAAAATACTGCTCATATGAAATAATAAATATATCTCAGAAACTCCTCAAAAATACTCCTCATATGAAAGAATAAATAAATAACTCCTCGGAACTGTTCAATTAATTTGAATGAATAAAAACAATTTACCAACTGCACAGATCATCCCTCTAGTTAACAGAACCACGCAGGCATCGGTTAACCGTTAGGATATCGATAATTGGATTTCTCCTCAAACGCCTCCTCAAGTAATGGATGATCAATCCATTGTCCCGCCTCGTTTTCTATCGATAGAAGGATGAGCCGACGTCTCGAACACACCCTAAACTCCTTATGGGCCGGTGCGTTACTCCGGTCACTTTTGCTTTCAAAAGCAATAATTCACAACATACTTCATATATATATAACCCACTCTTAAATATAAATATTTTGCAGTCTGAAAATATTATGAAATACATCTTTATCATCTCTTCTACAAATACGAATGAAATATCTCAACAAATGTACCAACTCATGAAATAGATTTCAACACCTCGTATAATAATTTCAACACCTCAAATAATAATATAAACACCTCGAACAATATCAACACCTCGAATCATAATATCAACACCTCAAATAATAATATCAACACCTCGAATAATATCAACACCTCGAATCATAATATCAATACCTCAAATAATAATATCAACACCTCGAATCATAATATCAATACCTCCAATAATAATATCAACACCTCAAATCATAATATCAATACCTCCAATAATAATATCAACACCTCGAATAATATTAACACCTCGAATCATAATAAATTCTGATATAAACCATAAGAAAGAATATTTGAGTTTGTATATCGAAAATTTAATCAATCATATTTAAAAATATATAAGTACTCCGAACGATGGAGTACGAATTAGTAAACTTGCCTGTGCCATGCAGTACGATACTCCAACCTGCTCCGCGTCTCTGGTTCTCCGGCATTTCACCTTCTCGGGCCTAGTTCAACTATTATCTAACTCAACTTCTGATCACCTTTCAATCAACTTCTACTCACCGTTATATAGTACCTTTGCATATCTACAACTTTCATCCTTTAAGCTTTTCCAAACGAGTCTCCTAACTCCTCCGAAATCCTACCCCAAAATGGTTCCTCGAATAATTCTAAAACTCAACATTTTTACGCGGAACCTTTTCCATTTTTTAAATCTCACAAATAATTTAACAATAAATCCGATTTTAGTCTAAAATAATCTGATTCAATCCGGTTAGTTAAAAATAACCCGAAAATGCTAAATATCAACCCTCTAAAATAATACCATTGACATCCTATATAAAACCCAATCAATAAATAATCCTCAAATAATTATCTTACTTCACGATAAATAAACATAATTAACCAATTAATCCTCGAGACAATAATTAATCCTTAATTTAAATAATTAAACCCTCGAGACAATAATTAATCCTCAAATTAAATAAATAAATCCTCAAGACAACAATTAATCCTATTTACTCAATTTAAAACCATAATAATTATTTCCCTTATCATTTTAAATACCTCTTTTATAAATGAATCATTAGGTCTCTAAATTATGTCCCAATATTCACTAATTATTTCTAGTCAATTAATTACACCATTTTTATTCGCAATAAATCCATAATTATTACTCTTATACTAACTCCTAATTTTTCTAATTTAATTAATTAATCAATTACCATTTTTTATTAAATTATTTATTTCTCACCACATTAAATAATTTTTCAATTCTAACCAACCAATTGAACCATTTTTATTTAGACAGTTCCCAATTAAAATATTCGATCATTAATATAATATAACTGTATCGTTTTATAAAACATTTAACAGCAGCGTGTGGGGTCCACCCACATCCTCCGCCGCCCTGCATCTCTGTTCCATCTCTCCGGTTACTCTCCGACCCCGACTTCCATCTCTCTCGACATCTCTCCTCTCCGCTCTCAATCTCTCTCGACATCTCTCCTTCTCTCCGCCTCCCTCATCTCTCTATCTCTCTCGCTACTCCATCTCTTATTTCTCTCTTCTCTCATTCATCCCTCCCTCTCGTTCTTCTCGCTCTCCCTCGATCCCTCCCAATCTCTCGTCTCCTTGCATCAATCTCGCAACCTCTCTCTTTATGCCACCCCCAACAACAATGACAACACCCACCACCATCTCCTGCCTCTATCCGTCAATCTCTCTATCCCTCCTCCTCTCTCCCCGACTTCCCCTCTGTTCACATCTCTCTCTTATTCTCAACCTCCCCCGTTCATCTCTACTCCGATTTCCCCCATACCACGACAAACATCACCCTCATCTCTCCGTTCTCTCACCATCTCTGCCTACCTCCCTCTCTGCACTCCCCTCCTCTCGTCTCTTCCCTTTCACCACCACCGCAACTCCTCTACACCACCACATCCTCACAACCCGCCTGCGATACACTCACACTCTCTGAATCGCGTACCCACACATATACGCAAAACACACATACACAACATCCTCTCGTCTCCCTCTCCTCTCTACTGTCAACACCGAACAAAAACACCACCACCACACAAACAAATCCAACACCCATCACAATAACCCAATCATCTAATCATTATATAATTTTAAACCCATAAATAATTCAAGCCTACCGGAACAAGAAACTAAATCGGAAAAGAAAGAAAATCCTAACAGAAAATAAACTACCTGCTATGTTTTTGTGTATATGCATATAACCGGTTTTGGAAGAAAGAATTAGAGGTGATATCTCTGCAGAACACAGAATGATGGGGTCTTGTTTGCGTTTTGTTTTGTGACCAGTGAATAAAGATGGGGAGTTATATGTATATAGCTGTATCCTGTTTTGTAGATAATGAGCCGGGTTTATGTTTAATTATTCCAAAGAGACAATCACACGGGGACTATAAAAAAAAGAACCACGCTGGTACATTTCGTGTAACACGCTGGAACATTTCGTGTTTGTGAAAAGAGTCCCGTGCTATGTGAAAGAATTGCTCGTTTTCTGTGATCGAAAAATGCTGTCTTCTCCTCGTGTTTAGCAATCCGATCAGTAATATTAACCTCGTTTTCTCCCTTGTCGGCGAATTAAAACGATACTCTAATTTTTCGCTTTCTAAAATAAATTCGATCCAAAAAAAATAAAATCTTATGTTCCTAAATTTTCCTGATTTTAATAAATACCAAATAAATATAACTAAATAAATATAATATAATATTTACTCGCATATAATATATAAAATTTTAAAATTTACAAAAACGTGCTAATTAAAATATACTAATGCATCGCTCTTAAATAAAATTTAAATAACAAGTAGAAAATATTATTCGAAAATTTGCGGTTATTACACGGGTTATAATCTTATCCAGTCATATACTGTTACCCTTATTGGTATCTGTAGTGACTTCGGTATCACTATCTCGCTTCGAATTCGAAGATAACCTCACTCGTACTATGCATTCCCCGATTGCTTTTATCTTCGCAATCTCGATCAATATATAGGAGTGGGAAAATTTATTGAGAGATCACTATGATCAATGAACATTTGTTACATTGCATAGTTAGTACAGAAGGGGGCCAGCCTTTAGTACTTGACAAGCAATTAAACAATTAATGGCATTCCACTTAGACTTCTATCACACAGACAGATAGTCACGTAGCAGTACCTCCCCTCCTTAAAGGGTTGTTCTTCTCAATTTAGAATAAGATAATTAAGGAAGAAGAAAAGAAAAGAATTTCAAAGAATTATATATAAAAAAATTCTTCATGATTGTCAAAAATATCATACTTAAAATTTACCTCTGAACTATAGAGGTTTATTAGAGAAGAAAAATAATCGTATTCGTATCACATGTCCTTGCTGCTTTGTCCATCATTCTATTGACCTATACTTTTATTCGATATTAGCATCACTTACTTTTGGAAAATCCTTCAACCTCTCAGGTTAAATCTTGGATTTCTCGCTTGACATTATTATTACTGACATTCCACGCCACGGCACTGGCTCTTTCATATTCATAATACTAACACTATCAGGTTGTCATTCCGAGAGCTCGTTAGGAAAACCCCTTCATCAATCCATTCATAACATTCCTTTCTCCACATTTCATAATTATTTCCCCATCTTTTCTTTATCAATCACATTCTTCTTATTGTCTAATTCTCATTCACTTCTATTATTTAACTCCACCATCATCTTATTAGTGGAACACTCGTAACCTTTACTCAATATGCGTTACACGTTTGTGGTCAAACTTTTCTTCGTTCAACCATATAGATTTCACTTTCTCATTCCATGAGTCTCTTTTATTACTCAATCAATCTATTCCATATTTCCTCGATTTTTCCAAACTTAAAAGGAGTCAATTTGTATGTCATTTATGCTCCTAGTTCCAACTTTTCGTTTAGGGCAATAGCTTTGCCATGACAATTCCATACTTTTCTTGCTTCATTACTGGGGTTTCTCAGGAGTCCGTATATCCACTCCCTTATTGATTCCTCAACTCTATATTCATCTCTATCAGTTAATTGTTTCCATTTCTACTATAATCACTCTATGAACCATCATAGCCTAATCATTTATTTCAAATATCCCGTCGTTCCAGAAATTAAACCATCCGAAATAAACCTGGATGATTTCTCTAACTTAGATTCAATTCGACATTTCCACAGTCGTTATCACCTAATTTCTCAGAAAGATCACCATCGTTTATCATTTACGCAGTGCTTTAATAACTAAACATACGGGTTTCATAATTGTCAATTCAAGATCCTCTAGGAAAACAAAATAATCACTATTCCTTATCCATAAGGAACGCTTCCTGAACTTGACGTAGATATTACATGAAGCAGATAAAATTGCAGAAGAGCTTCCAGCATCGCAGCTGGAACAGGCTGGTGATATTATTAAGCATATGGCTCCAGTATAAGACTGAAAGCTTAGCAGTTTACTTAATCACTTTCTGAACCTCGTTAATTCTTTTCACAAGGATACTTTTCCGCATCACGATTCTCCAACCTCATGTTCTATAACTTGTTTGCACAGAAATACACCAGCATAAACTTGCTTGTCATTCGTCATCATGCCAATTAGCTTATCAATATCAGTACCAATCTATCTTCTGTATTCAGTCATCCCTTATTACCTTATCTCTCCTCTCTTATTCTAAAATAAAGGAGAGTCGCTTGGGGAATTTGGTCTGGCCTGTCGCAGAACCTTCTAGTGTCGATAATGTGCTGTAGACAAAATCAGGAATCGAATGTTTACTTAAACTATCCTTATAGTTGATCCTCGCACAATCATCAGGGGAACGTAAATTTCTCCATCACATTCTGACCTTCAAGGCCCTTCTCATTATCACGCTATTTCATTGGTATGAGCATTTATACTTACTCTCTTATACTTAAAGTGTCGGCCACCTTATTGGCCTTTCCTGAATATAATAATTTCTTGAAATCAATGTTTTCTGGATCTATTCCAACTCAGGGTGGAAGCATCCTCCCTTGAACTCTGCTAAATGAGAGAAAACATATTCCAGTCTTTTTCCAAAAGTCATTGCTTCCACCTTTATGTGTGAACTTTATCACGATCACTCCCAATCATACCTAGGATATTTCTTATCTTAGTCCTTTCCTATTTTAGGATAATCTCAACCTTATTGGTTCAATCCATACTTTCTCATGGTTTGACACATGCTTCATCTGGCCTTATTGCTACTATGTCATACAATCCTTACCAAATGTCCCTTTTGAAGTTCAGAATATTACCTCTTCCCTTATAAGGCTTCTTAGGTCATCCTCATCATTCCTCCTGTATCTTCTGGGTATAGGGTATATCAAACATCATTAATCAATTCTATAACAATTTTGTCTATGTACTTTTCGAGACTCCTTTCCACAAATCCTTACAGGTTATTGATACCTTGGTCGATTCAACTTATATCGTCTGAATTCACAATGTCTTTATTAGGGGTGATGCTATCCTTTGTGCATCCCCAGGGTTCGTCTTAATTTATAGATGTTCTTCCCTCAATTATATTTTCAAGGAATACTTACATTATCCTGAAATTGGCAATCAAATCATGTATCCTTAATAAGGGTCTATTTTCAATCATTCTCATCTTAATAATCAATAGGTAGCTTAATGCTAACCTTTTCTTTCAAACGAATGTCGGTCTACATGACCTTCCAAAAGGCAACATATGATGTTCTGGAAGATATTGGTCATGTTCAACGTGAATCTCTTAGTACCTATTGCTCTTCTTGAGGACACTAAGCTTCAGATAACATTTCTACATCACATTGCACTATCTCTGACAATCTTCATAAGCTTTATTGGTCACTATCCTCAGTCCTAATACATCCATAATATTTATAAAATCCATCATCATGTGCCTCAATTCATTTTTCATCAAAAGTTCTCGCGGTTGGCGCTCGGTTAGAAGCAACCCCGCTTTGTCCTTTCATTGCTGTTCTAGTCACTTGATAATCCTTTGTGACTTGGCCTCCACTGGCCACACTAAAATATGTGAGTTTAGGGGTTGGCTAATAGCATTACTTTTCTAGCAATTTCTGGCATAGTGCCTTCTTCTTTGATACCTTTTGATCTTTTCGGAACTTTACTCTATATAAGTCTCAATCGACTTCTCGGTACCGTCTCCGGTCACCTTTCCTTTACTTTTATCTTTTCCGCTATTCTTTTTAACTCCACGTGCCACAAAGCTTAACACTTCTGGTTATACAACCTTTTCATTTAAGTCAATCCCGGAATTTCTCAGTCCGACTTGTTTCTTAATTACATTTCCCTTTTTACCATCCAATCTCAACTTCATCAGTTTATCTCTAGAATCAATAGTAATAATCGGGATTTATCTACCAATCCGTATAGCGGCTACCTTACCCAATTCATAGGGTTCGCTCCAGTTTCCACTCTTTCCGGTGACATCTTCTGATAATCAGAAAGACAAGGTTTGCCAAATTGTTGAAGTTCTTCCCAGAATCAGGGAAATTTCAGTCAATCTATCCACCCACTGGTAACGCTAAGAAGATCCATTTAGATACCCGAAGAATATTTCTAGGAACATCCAAGCGGGTCGAACCATAAACAGTTTTAATAATGAAATGATTGACATAAAGTTGGGAGTTTAACCATTGGAAAGAAACCAAATATATATACCTCCCTTAGAAGGGAAAATCAAAGTATCCAAACTGAAACATACCACATCTTCCCGGTACATATTCATCCTAATAGTCGATACTACCAAATGCTAGTCTACCTAACATCTAGTCTCAGAAGAAACACTACCGTCGAAGTTAGTCGCCCCACAAAATTGGCACTATCAAGGCCATCCGAATCTGGTAAACCGTGCTGTCCAAATATATTCGAAGTTATCCTACCATGTTGCACAAGCACATCACCTAAACATGTACGAGGTGCATCCTAATAAATTTCCAAAATTTTCCTTCCTCCATTAGATAACGCCAATGTTGGGTCGTCATCAATTTTATCTTTAACTCTAGGGAGATTTTCCCCCATTTATCTTGCACATTCAAACTTTTAGTCTTACAATTAAGTCTGGTTACGGGACTACACTCTTCGTAAAGTCCTGAGCAGATCTTTGGTAATACCTCATGAATCTTATGAAATTTCTCACCTTTGCCGGTGTGGTTGTCCTTTCTCCATTTGAAACTGTCTTTAACTTGGTGGGGTCGATCAATCACTACTTCCTATTGCTCATATGTCCTATTATTTGGACTTCATTTTGCCAAAACTCTTACTTCGAGAACATGGCCTACACCTGTTCTTTCAGGTTTCATCTAAAAGCATTCTCAATTACATCTCAACCACTGCTCGTCTTACCTAATCCATTTATGATTCAGTGTCGGAATAAACTTAAGGTAACTACCATAATCCATTCAAGGAAAAGAAAGAATTTAATATTCCTCTGAATCACATGCATCTAATGTTTCTGGTTTATCATTCCACTGAGTTAAAATAACCTTATACTTAGGCTCTGACAATAGTCTCGTTACGAGTCTATCACAGACTCACTGGTCTTCTCCTTTTGTAGGTTCTGAGACCATTGTCTTGCTTACTACTTCCTTATATACCTTATCCAATCATACCATCACCTTCCAATGTCTTTATTTTCTAAGTTGGTCCATTCATAAAATGAACATTTCCCTGAACCAAACCACCTCATCAATCTCAGTTTTGACTTTATAAATTATAACCTATGATATCTGCCTTCTCATGGCGAATTATTATTAACAATGTTCACACTAATCCCTTTATCAAATGATATGGAACTTGCTGCCTCTATCCCAACTGCTCCTGGAGACTCTGCTCCCTATCCTCTATCGTTGTCTTTAATAATCATGTACCACTCTAACTCTTTTCTCATTAATATGAAGGTCTCTAAGGATCTATCTATCCCCATATAAGACCTCAAGTAATCCTTCCAACTCATCTTAATTGTTGGTACTTCATTCGGCAGTCCAGATATGAATCCAATATGCATCTTTAGTTTTCTTAATAATATCTCTGTCCTTTACGCTCACTTCTCTGAGCACTATACCTTAACTCTTATAGTCTCTCTGGTTGCAGCCCTCATTTCCTCAAAAGTAAACTTCCTTATCTTTCATAAGATTCTCCTCCCCTGCTGAAACCTCTTCCGGGTCCTCGGAAGAGTACTCTATCGAATCCACCATCCGATCGTCAGCATGCAATCAAGCATCATCGCGCTGCTGCTCGTGCGCCTCAAGGTCTGTCGCCTTACTAGTTGGTACGAGAACGAGCTAAGTTACTATCATGATACTTAATAGTTCCCATAAGGGTTTTATATGTCAGCACTACATTAAGTAGTCCGACTATGAACTTGGCAAGAGTTCTTATTATCTTAGTGAATTTATTGTTTTAATGTCACATCATCTCTGGGATATATAACGCTCGCTCTGATACCATTTCTATAACACCCCCAGATCCAGGGTCAGGGATCTGGTCGTTACGGTCTCAATATCCATCCATAAAACCAACATAATTTAAATTACAACCTTGTGACCCAAAACAACAACATAGAACACACCCGTTATAGTCCCAGAGATGAAATCAAAGTAATTACCAAATATTATTAATCACAAGTTTGAGTTCTTACAACCCAAAGAATTACAATTAATCAGTACATACTCTTTGCCATCCATTTGTATGTACCATATAATAAATACATTTGATGCTCAAATGCTAACAACTAGCCTACCAGTAGCTGCATCCTCAGCAATGGTAGCTATAACCTCAGCGGTTAATCTTCTGACGGCTGACACCTGCTTACGCTGAGTGCGCCTCGCGCGGCCATCTGATCTAGCTGTTGTTGTGATATAAATAAATAAAGCAAGGGTGAGCAATAGCCCACCAAAAATATAATTGAACAGTGATAATATATAACAGTCCAAAATATCTTTGAAACCATATGTCATGCATTCACGAACGTAGTACCAATATAAGGTATGGGATGAAGTTACAAGGTAACTCAAAATGTAATTGTTCCGAAGAAATATTTGCTATGTCTAAGATAAGCAAGATATTATCAAATTTTCATAATAGAGGAACTTGCAGGAAGAATATTGCAATTCCAGTTCAAACACTTTTCAAACCTACCAACAATGATAATGTTGCAGAAAATTTCCAACATTGAGAGATGAACTAATACTGGAGTTTGACGCGCCAGGAGACATAGCATTTACACGATGATTAGTCGCATGTTATGCTCCCCACCTCTTGTTCTCTACATGTAGAAGGAAGCACCGACGGATTTACTTGTCGACCGCCCTCTGGAACCCCCTCGGCCAACGGTTGGGCCATTTGCTGGACCGGCGCCACTGGGTCACTTACGCATCTCCTAGTTCATTTCACATCCATAACTTTGAAACGTAAAGTTCGTCCCCCTTTCCCCAAGTATAACACTTGTTGATAAGACTCCACAAAGTAGTCGTATCTAATTGGAAAGAAAAATTCACCAATATTTCCCAAGTTGCTGCTTGTTAATGGATACCAACTTGTTCCATCAATTCTTACCCCTCGAGCGTTGAGGAGGTAACCAAACAGATTCATATCGATGCTTGAAAGAATCAAGATGTGAGTGACAAGATAGTTTAGCAAGTATAGGACCGGGCAGTCCAATAAATAACATCTCTCAAGTGAGGTCCCCTTATATACGTTCGGAAGTTGAGCGAGTATTTAAATCTTCTTTAAGATAGATTTAAATGAAAATAAAGTTTGGGAACCTCCCCTTGATAAAATAGTCATAAAATACTCCAAAATATTTTACACCATATCTGAAGGTGAAAGATAATATTTGAATAATATGAATCAATATAAGAGGAACTCAAAAGAATTTAAATAAATATTCCAAGAATATCTATTAAATCAATAATAATTAAGGAATATGATTAGATCATAATATTGCTCGTAGGTAATCCTCGAATGAATATATAGAATTATTTACTAAATAAATCTCTTCTTAAATGAATATTCAAAATAATATCCTTTAAATAAATAAACTTAAATAAATATTTAGAATAATATTTACTAAATAAATCAAACCTTAAATGAATATTTGAAAATAATATTCATTTAACAAATAACATTCCAAATGAATATCCAAATAATATTCATTTAACAAATAACATTCCAAATGAATATCCAAATAATATTCATTTAACAATCAAAACTTTAAAGGAATATTCGAATAATATACCTTAAGTAATTAGAACTCCCAATGAGTACTTTAAAATAATATTCATCAAGTACATAAAATCTTAAATGAATATTTAAAATAATATTCATTTTATAAATAAATTTCCAAGAATATTAAAGTAATTACTCATTGAATAATCAACTCTAAATGAATATTCGAAACTAATATTCATTTAAGTAATTAAAGCTCGAATGAATATTAAAATAATATTTAGTAAATAAATATACGCGAATGAATATTCAAAATAATATTCATATAGTACTTCTCGATCGAGATAATATTAAAATAGCATTCCTCGAATAATTTCCAAGTAATCAATACATTATGGAAATATAAATAATGCTCATAAATAACATTCCTCAAATAAACTATCACTGGAATCCCTCCGGGTTTCCACGACTATCTCTATATCCCAAAATACCGACTCCCGGTCTATTTTTAAAGAATGAATATCATACGCCCTTCACTAAGGGTTTTGCCAAAACAATCCGGCTTATAACTGATACTTCATATCTAGTCTATAGGCCAATATCATTTCAGGGAACAAGTATTCCAATATACTTTGAAAACAAGCATGCATGATATGGCATATGTATAACAACAATCATATATATTATCACAACAACAGTTCCAAGGTATTGGAAACTTGCCTGGTAATCCTGTAGGGGTAGTGTGCCTCGTGTCAATCCAGTGATCTATAAATAGTCACACTAACCGAGGTCAATTACTTAACATTTCGAAGGTTAAGTCTAACTTAACTTAAGTCGAAACACGTTTTCGAATTATCTCGTTATACACCTCTTAGTGTAACTCCCTTTTATTATCACTTATGACCTGACATTCGTCCGTTACTAAGACACGTCACTATACTTACACTTGGTATATACTTAAGTCATGTAAGTTTTAAGGTCGGCCGTTTACGAACCAAGATTATACCTCGAGATTTATCGCCCATTTTCTAAGTCATTTACCAAAGTCATATCCAAGTATGCTTCTAAGGGTTCGTTCGCGTTTAACCTTGATTCGAACATTTTTAGAAAATCGGAAAATGATCCATTCGACATGTGGTTTTCTCTCACACCTTCCTTTTTACCTCTAATATTTAATTGTCAAGATTCGCCACTGATTTCGTACTATTAAAGGAATCCAATTTCAGTTACGAACTTTTGTTTATGGTTTCGAACCACTTTTACGAATTTGACCATAACTCCTAAATCGTAAGTCCAAATGCTTCGATTCTTTCGCCAATGTGATCTATGACTCAAGATCTACAAGGGCAAGTCTTATATTCAACAAGACCAGTGAATTATACCAACTGTGATGCACGAAATTTATGGGTTAACGAAATTTCAACATTATGACGGCTATAAATCAAACGTTTCCAAATTTATTTCAACACAACCAAGCCACACCGGGCACACCATACATCTTAACATCAAATATACTCCATTAATCAGCCTAAAAACCGTGCATAACCAGCGGGTTCTTCATTTTTATGAAAATCTATCGATAACTCATGCAATCGCTAAGCTAAACGCATAAACGACTAACCCATAACCTTAATTACTCATCCATGCTTTCAATTTCAAATTCTAAGAAGTTTCAAAATTAAAATCACTGTATCACAGCCTATAAATCATGAGAAATGAACAAGCTAAGGTTGGAGGTGAAGAGATTGGTTACCGTAGATGCGTAGAGCTCGGAAAGGGCTTCGATTGGAGTACTAGAACGCAAGAAACGGACAAGGCTAGCCATGATTCCCTTTGGCAAGCATGAATTCGGCCATGGAGAGAAAAAGTGGGAGGAAGATGAGAGAAATATGAGATATTTACTTGTGGTTGGTTGTAATAAAGCTAAATGAGTTTCTGTTCCGTGTGCGAGCGTATACCGTAACCTACCGTGCGTCTCGTCCTCCTTCCTTATCTTTCTTTTTAAGAAATTCAATTTCTATTCCTCAAATAACTTTTCTAATTGTGCACTTAGTCACCACTTACTAATATGAAGCTCTCTCTGAAATTTGAGATTTTTCGGGTTTCGGGATATTTTCCATCATTCACTTGATCGTTTTTACATCGTTAAATCAGTTTTCTCCAATTCGCTCTTTTATGAATTTTGACGAATCCTACTTACGTTTATATATATCCTAGATTGAGAATATGCCTTCGAAATATTTCTCTGGAATAAATAATTAGTCCATCTCAATTTCTGGCCCAATCTGGTCCGTTTAGGAAAAATAATTTTTGAATTTCTGTGATCTGACGAGACGATCTTACGTTTATATATTCCACAGATTATGAATACGTCCTCAAATCTTTTTATTAAGTCCTTAAATCTTTCAGTGTCTAGGGAAATCTCGGAGAAAATAAAAGTGCTATTTTTCAGAATCCGATATCTTTTACATACACTTATTTTCCCCTTGGATCATTAATACGAACTCAGAAATCCGTTCCGGGTACTTCTATATAGTGTCATCTGATAATATTCATATTTCCCCCAAAAACACTATTCATCACTTATTTTCTTTTTATTCCCTGCACTTAGTAAAATGTCCTCATTCTCTTTCGAGCGTTCCTTATCTCTTTTACGGAACCATTGTTTCTTATAACAGATATCGATTTAGATAACATGAGAATATCTTTTCCTCTTTAGGAAACATATCTTGAATTACTAGGAGATAGATTATTCTAATCTAAATCGTCAACCCATTGCATTCTTCATGACATATAAACATTGGAATCTATATCCATTCCATATTCATTTATTAGAACTGTTAATACATTAAAATCGGAATCACCGTTCATTCTTTTATCAATACATAATAAAAAGTTTTAATTCTACCAAAAATCTGGGTTCTTACAAGTGAACTACCGAGTTATGATATTTCAGTTTGGATTATGGAAAGTCATTTTATTCGGAAAACCATTAGATAGCAATGGGTACTTACTTGAGATTTTCTAATCGTTTGCAGATTATGATTAAAAGAACTGACCACTATAAGCTCACAGCAGCCTTATATGGAAATACATTTCAAAGAAGAATACAATATGTATCTAGCATGATTGATCAGATTACAATTGAGAAAGATAATACTCTTCTAATAGACTGATTGTATCAATTATATATTGAACATTTATCAAAATATTGTACTAAACGTTCATAAAAAACGTTATAGACTGAATGTTACTACTTGATAAGATTGAACGATTTATTATTGTCTCTGAGTTTAAATATTTATGTATGAATCAAGATTGCCAAATTACGAGCAACTTAGATCAACATAAAAAGAAAAGAAGAATTCAGACATATATAAACTTTGTTGGTATTATACCGAAAACAAGTTTTCGATTCATTTACAAAAGTGAAAAGAAATTTTCGTAAGTAAATGGACTTTTTAAAAGAGCTGACATAAGCCTTTTATAGATAATACAAGGTTTCTGATGAAAAGAAACAGAAGAGATAAGGAAGAAAGAAGAAAGAAAAAGATATAAGGGAAAGAAAATTGAAATTGAAAATTAGTTTGATTCAAAATGAATCATATTTTGAGGGGAAGCACAAAATTTTGATAAATACATCAAAAATTGCAAAAACTTACAATAAATAAAGGAGAAATAAGGGGAAAGTCATTCGATATTACACCAATTAAATTAGTCTTAACCGAAATATTCAAAAGGAGAAGAGGAAATTTAAAGTTTTTTGGTTATATATCAAACAAAAAGGGGAAGACAAAATTAGACCCCTAATTTAAAATTTTCAAAATTTCTTATATTAATTATGCCTAACAATATTTATCTCATAAGTTGTTTTGCAGGAATCAATTAGTGGAGAATAAGAGTTACTGCGTGCTTCGAATCGAGTCTAAAATATTTTTTAAATTCATACATACACTAAGGGGAAGCACACACGGGTAAATTTTTAAATTTTATGTTTTGTTTGGCAAATACCAAAAAGGGGAAGATTGAAAGGATATCTTCGATATATTATTTATTTTGGTATTTGTACGATTTAACATAAAATTAAATTACACTTAGTTATCCTCTCCACTAGGTCATTAATTTAATTGATTCCGTCAAAAGTCAAAAGTCAAATTCTAGCAATATCTATTTTTAATTATACGGAGTAAGAGATATTCCATTATTGCGAAAAATCAAAATTATATTTTTATGGAATATATCTCTACACCAAGGCAATAAGATCGAAAAAGAAATATTGATATCTGATATTTTTTTATCACCGTTGCAAAATTGATAAGGCGACAGGCTCGAACAAAGAATATTCGAGGATTAATATTCTTTAGAGAACTCGTGCTATATTTAGAAACGATTAGTTTTTATTCAAAAATATTCTGCCTTAGCACTCAAAATACTCTTATCCTCAAGAATATTAATATTCAGTGGTAGAATATTAATACTCATTGTTATCTCGTGCTAGAAATATTTAAAGTAATTTTTCTCCCATATCTCAAATTTATTCCTTTTTCGGAGAAAATTATTTTAAATATTCAAAAATATTTCCTTCACTCTCAATATATTTTATATATTAGGAAATATATTCTAAGTATTTATTCAAATCAAAATATTTGTCAAAAGATGTATCTAATTCAAGAAAAGACCAATCGTATTTTATTAGGAACCGAAAGCTGATTTAATCGTATTAAATCCAAATAAAATACTTTCACTTGCTAGAATGACTTGAAACTTGATATGGATCACTTAAATGTTATTTTCTATGCATGGTAAAAGTTTCGTAATTTTCTGAGAATTTTGGTCCGAGCACAAAAATCGAGGTAGTGGGTCCACAGTTGACTACGTTTGACTAAGTCAACGTTGACCATTTTTGACCAAAACTTCCACAATTCCATTTTATAATATTCCTAAATGCTCCATAATTTTAGAATTATTTATTGGGAATTTTCGTATTTTTCGGGTATTTAATTAACGAAACATGTTACGTATTTAATCGTTAATTGATACGAGTACGATACATTAAATAGGAGCCCAAACACAGCTGGGATACTTTACCACAAACCACTTTGAAGAAACACAAAACTACTCCAAAGAAACACAATACCACTTTCCACCTCATCAATCCAAGTGTTTTCAATCTCAACCACTCCTTTTACATTCAATCTCAACCCTTCCTTCCACCCAACTCCTCCTATAAATAAACCCCTCCCTCAACCATTTTCAAGAAGCTAAAGAGCCAAATAAGTGCTGGGAATTTAAAAGTGGAATCTCTCTCAATATATCCAAATACTCTCTACACCCACTTCATATCAAAAACCTTCTCTTTCTTATATATACTTAAATATATTTAAGGTTTTTGTTCCATAAAGCTTAGTTCCTTCAACCAAGCTCTCTCCCACCTAGAAAGCTCCTCTACCACTACTATCCGGCCTCCCAAAGGGCTGCCCAAGTTCGACCATAAGCCAAAATCCGGCCGAACCTCCGGCAAATTTTTCCGGCGAACTTTTTCCGGCGATCTCCAAAAGTGGTAATTTTTAGCTTCATATCCGAGTCTTAACCGACCATATTTATATACATATAAGAGCTCTATACCTTCATCTTATCTTCTTTATTAAGCTCTTATATCGGATCTCGAAACGAGACCTTAAAAATCCGTACAAGGATTAATATTCGAACAACGATTCGAAATATTACAAAACCTCAAAAAGAGGTAATATTGGACGACGGTCAAATTTTTATATCGAGCTTGATTTGATTCCCTTCTATCACCTTAGTGTTCCGAGGGAAAAGAATCTATAAGCCACTAAATTAAAACTTTAACGCACTTACTTTGGCCATTAATATTTTATTATTGTGATATATATAATTGTGCTAAAGCGTGATTTGTTTCCCTTCTATCACCTCTAGTGTTCCGAGCGAAATAAGTTGTTAAGCTTCTATTTATATATTTTCACCACTTTTTATTCTCGTCCTCACACTTGTGAGTGATTTTATTTTCCGCACTTTTTATTCTCGTCCTCACACTTGTGAGTGATTTTACTTTCCGCACTTTTTATTCTCGTCCTCACACTTGTGAGTGATTTTATTTTCCGCACCTTTTTTACTCGTCCTCACACTTGTGAGTGATTTTACTTTTCGCACTAATTTAACGCATAATAGCGGTCATCGGTTTATCCTATAGATAAAACGAGCTACTTTTCTACACGTGTGTGTTATATTTGTGTGTGGTGTTTATTTGGCCAAATTAATATTAAAAGTGCAAATTGTTAAAGTAATATTGTAACACTCTCGTTTAAATATATACGAATAGTCTAACCAAGACTATATCGAACGAGAAGTTGTTAATCAAAGATCCTTAAGCTATAAAGCTTATAAAGTACTTGACTTATACATTACTTCGAAAATAGACGTATTTTCAATAAAGAAGTAATTACGTGTATACTTCGATCTTTACAAAAAGACGAACCAAAATATACGATTATAAGCCTTATAAGCCTACGAGCTTAAAGGACTTAAATATTTACAAACTCCGAGATATATTTAAATCTCACTATACGGAGTATTGTATCATAAAGTCATAAGCAAATAAAGGCTTATTGAACTTATTTTAATTAATATTCGGGTAAGAATATTATAGTCACCCTAGGACATATTAAGTCCAAAACCTCTCTTTATATTACGGTTTGTTTCGTAGATATTGTTTTCTAAGTTTTGCAATGAGGTGAAGTTGTAGTGAGGTGATTCTCGTTCTAAGACCCAAGTCCTAGGCATTAACGGGGAGTTAGTGGCCTTTGCACCGTGAAGAAGAGGAAAGACCCAAGACCTTTCATCTAAGATCCAAGACCGGCAAAAGCGAGGAATTCAAAGACTACACCAAGGGTTCTACATCAACTTTGAAGAAGTAGCGGGGAGTTGATGTCTAAGATAAGTTGTGTAGGTTTTTCACAATGACTTTGAGGGTGTAACGGGGAGTTACGGCCCAAGACGAGTCTTGTGGGTTTTTATATTTATTGTGAGGTAGTATCTTGGAGATACGTACTGTTAGGTCCAATAAGATTGTAGAAGGGGGGGTTGAATACAATCTATACTCTTTTATCGAAATTTGTTCTTCAAATAAAATTTAACTTGAACAAATTTGTGCGGAATAAATTGACACAGATTTCAAGTTGAATATAACAATATATTAACTTGATGGGTGTTACAATTTCAGTACAGATTAATTATCAAGTTGATAATAACAAATTAGAAAATTCGACATGAACTTTTCTAATTTAGTTAATAACCAAACAAGATAAGTACTAGGAAACTTAATTCGTTAGTAGTACAAGAATCACAAATAATCAAGTTCTATCGGATCAAATATTACAAATATTGAGAACTTGATTTTACAGAAATTTATTTGTTCTTGCTGGGTGTGTTCGTCAGAGAGAAAAGAGAGCTTCTGTGTGTGGATATTATGTTATGTATATCGTTTTGATGAGCCGCTTGATCTTTAATATCTTCTGCCTCTTCTGTCTTCACTTTACATTTAGCAGACTATCCAGGATAGTCTTAGAAGAGTTAAATATTCTGCCAGACTATCCAAACAGATAAAGACTATCTTTTACAGATTATTAAATGGCTTGTAGACTATCCATTTAATGATATAGACTATCAATTACTCTTGCAGACTTTCGGTATGACTATCAACTTAAAATCCAGACTACCGGTGTGACTATCAAGATAGTCTGTAAATGAATTAACCAAACTGATTTGTTTTCTGCAAACACAAACACCAGACGCAGGGACTGGACGTGCAGGACACGCGCGGGCTTTGCAAGAGACTCTTTCGGTGCGTGGCGCTCACGCGCTGAGCTGGTGATTGAGTAAACAGCCGACAGCAGCATGTGGTTGACAACAACTTTCTCTTTTGTTGGTTTCTTTGTTTAAAAAATTCATACGAATTGTTTACACAACAATTCATTTCTTTGTTTAAACAACTAGAACGACCTGCTAACAGTTCTTGTTCAACCGGGGCTTATTTTGTCCTATTAGGGACGGGCTCCGTAGAAATTCTTTTTATCCCGCACAGCTTATAATCTTTAATTAATAAATAATTATTTTAATCCACAAATTATAAAAATAAATATCTAATATTATTAGATATTTATAAATATAATTTTCTAAATAAATAAAATATTTATTAATATAAAATTATACTTAAACTCTAAACTGCGGTTACCTGAGCGTCTGGAACCGGACTCCCTCTGCTTAACAAAAAATATATCAATTCCAACCGGAGTTCCAGCTTTAAGAATATATCACTTTTGCATTTCTTTGTGATAATTCTATTTTCTCATAACCAGTCCACTTGATACTAAAATCCTTGTGGTTAATTAATTTAGCACTCTTGTTGCTTGCACAATGATTTTCTTTCATACCAGTCTTGATAGCTTGAACCACTGAAGTTAATGATGAACAACCACTGTTAAATGTTGACACTCGATGTACTGTCTGGTTCATGAGTGACTAAACGCAATGACTCTTCTTCATATGTTGACTTTAAAATCTGGTTCCTTTTCTTTTCTCATCTCTCTTCAATTCTTCTGTACTGTCTCTGTCACTGTTGAAATCTCTATCACTTTAAATGAATCCACTTCTTAATGAATACTTCACTGAGGCTTGATCAGATCACTGAGCTTCTTTCAATGTAGTAATTTCTCAAGTCTGTAGATTGACCTTGATCTTTTTCTTCTGATAGATAATACAATCTGAGATTCCTTGTGACAGTCTATATACTATTCACTATTACAATCTTGTTTAAGTTGAGTTGTATCCTCGAAATACAAATAGGCTACATCATATGCCTTTCAATCTCCCCCTATTTGTTTGTTAGACAATAACAAGCAAATACCTAGAGGATAACTCAACTAACTCACTTAAACAAGAAAAAGATTAAGCATTTAGGAGCTTAGCAAATAGTACATTAAAAAAATTTCTCTGGTTTGAATTTAACAATTCCAGAATCCTCAGTTAATGAAATGATAGATGATTGTTCCTCTAGCACTGAACTGATCTTCAATAGATAACTCATCTTCATTTCTGATTCTTCATATCTCTGCCTGATAATCCTTCACATCTTACATTGGTGTTTATCAGCAGTTCTTGATTTACAATCACTTCCCTTCTCTGACACAGCTTTTCTCACTAAAGAAAAACAATTATTCCTACTACGTAGACAATGGTGAATCAATACCATTTCTATAACTTCTGGGAAATCTACTACTCTTTCACTTAGCCTTATACATAGTACATTGAAAGACTAATAAAATAGTATTGTGATGTAACTCTCCTTATTTCTCCCTTTTCTTCTCAACTGAATCTCCCCTTCCCTTTTCCATCTAAGGCTCCCCCTTAGTAACTTGACTTGCTTCTCTTCCAAAGCACAGTCTGTAAATGCTCCCCCTTTCTAACCTACTCTCCTTTTTCTTGTACCCCCTTACTTCTCCCCCTTAGTTGAGGAATCCTCCAATCAACTAGTTGACAAAGTAGTTGTACCAATTATAGAGTTCTTTGTTAGAAAGGAAGTTTCATTTTCTTCCTCACTGTGAGTGTGTGATAGTGTTTAGTGAACCTCACAAGTGTTTCACTCTTCTCTCCACTTATTTGTGTTGAGTGTCTCACTTCTCTCTGTGTTTTCACTCTTGCTCACTGGTGTATCACTCATATCACTCATAGCTCCAACATCCTTTAGTGTACCTGCAAGGAAAAATCACCCTAGCCCCTTCAAGAGAGGTTAGTGATGGTGCAATGGGAGTTCGCAAATCCAAAATCCTCGTTAGACTCGTCAGACGAATCTGAGTCATAATCTACAAGTTGCTAGTTTTCCCTTTTTAGGGTTTTCAGATTTGAATTCTGAGAAGGTAGACCATGATCTATAAATTAGCATTGAGATCAAGATTCCCTTCTAATGTCTGTGAAGACACTTGGTTGATTAAAGAACCTTTAACTTATAATCCTAACCGTAAAATGGTTGGATTACAGGTTTACGTCAATTCATCCTTAGTGTGTGCAATCTCACTTTGTGCATATGAAATATTTTGGATAGTGTTTAAGGTAGTGACTCTCCAACTGAATATCCCACACATCCTTATTTGTTGCATCATGTGCAGTTACTCCCTGGTGACCTCTAGTCTGATAGGTTACTTCCTTTTAGGGGGTAAGTCAGAATGTGTTTGAGTTTCACTGTAGTCTGGGATAAAAGTTGTTCGGTTTACAACCTCATGACTAATCATGTGAGAAAACAAAACTCCATGTAGATGAACCTGCATCACAAAATATGAGCAATAGATAAAATGCATTTTTTACATTGAATAGTTTTTTGTGAAAATATTGCATTTATCTTAAGAGAAATGATGTACAATTGTGATTTCAAAAGGTTTAACATCTAAGCAATCACAACTATAGAAAGAGATTTTGAGTTAGGAAATATAAAGATCTTGAGCCGGTTTTACTAAACAAAACATAAACAAAAATCCAATTAACAATAAATATTAATCAAATTAATGAATGTTAATGTTCAAACCAATACAAACAAAACTATTTTATTATGTTTTAGATCCTGTATGTTAGATACCAACTGTTACCACTTGTTAACACTTGTTAGGTCTTGTCTTCCAATTGTTAGAACCTGAAAATCAAACGTTAGTTCCTAAACAATTGAATTGACATATACCATTTTGATACCAACAATGGTCCTATATAAGAAATTCTGTTAATAACAACAACACAACAAAGATTAGAAGTTAAAACAACATGATACGTGTGTGTTAAACAGAAGAAGTACAAAAGAACCAAATACAGGAACCTGTTTGTAAGTTTTGAAAGTATAGTGACTAAACTGAAAAACTATACAAACTATTTATATACACATGAAAAATAATATACAAAAATAAGAAATAATATACATAATAATTATACAAAATAAAAACTAAAAAGAAAAGAAAATTCGTTTTTTTATATTAAAAAATAATTGTATTAATAATATTTACAGAATATTAGAAATAAAAGAAAATAATTTAAAAAAATATTTACAACAATATAACTACTTAAAAACTATCTAAACAGAAAATAGAAAATACTAAAAATACCATAGATTATCCTTTTTACGAAATCAAACAATAATAACAAAAGGACAAACACTACAAAATATTGAATAAACTATTAACTATTTACATAAATATTTGTAGTAAATTAATAAATCTATATATTTTCTTAATAAAATAACTTTCTTATAGAAAATCATTTAAAGAGAAAATATGACTTATTAAATCAATACAAATATTCAAAAGTAATTTTCAACAAAATAGATTTCTCACTAATTTCAACTTGTAAAATTTGAGAAAAATATTTTTAGAGAAAATTAAAATATTCTAAAATTAAAAGAAGTAAGTAGGAATATATTAAGAAGATAATGACAATGATTTGAGAATTAACATGCAAGAAAGTAAGTTGATAAAATAATTATACAAGTGGTTTTAATAACAAATATTAACAAAGTGATCACTTATAAATTATTAAAGAGCAAACCTCAGATATTAACTAGTTTAATTACTAGGACTATTTAACATACCCAATTCACCAAAAATTCTGGAGAATGTGGATTCATCAAGGGACTTAGTAAAAATATCGGCTGTTTGTTCTTCCGTGGGTATAAAATGTAACTCCACGATACCATTCATGACATGCTCTCGAATAAAATGATACCTGATATCAATGTGCTTGGTCCTCGTATGCTGCACAGGATTGTTGGAGATTGCTATGGCACTTGTATTGTCACACAGGATAGGAATCCTGTCAAGTACAAAGCCATAATCTCTTAACTGATTCCTAATCCACAAGATCTGTGCACAACAGCTTCCAGCAGCTATGTATTCAGCTTCGGCTGTAGAGTTGGAAACTGTTTGTTGTTTCTTGCTGTACCAGGAAACCAGCCTACCACCTAGGAATTGACAACTCCCAGAGGTGCTTTTTCTATCTACAACACTTCCTGCATAATCTGAATCTGTATATCCAACAAGATTAAAACCAGAATCTTTAGGGTACCAGATGCCTAAGTTAGGCGTACCCTTAAGATATCTCAAGATTCTTTTAACAGCAATGAGATGAACATCTCTAGGATCCGATTGGAACCTTGCACACAAGCACGTAGCATACATAATATCTGGTCTACTTGCAGTAAGATAAAGTACTGAGCCTATCATACCTCTGTAGCTTGTGATATCTACCTTGGCAGAATTTTCACAAACTCCAAATTTAACAGCTGTAGATGATGGTGTTCTTGCTGAAGATGAGTCCTCCATTTGATATTTCTTGAGAAGCTCTTTGACATACTTGGATTGACAGATAAATATCCCATCTGTCCTTTGACTTACTTGCAATCCAAGAAAGAACTTCAGCTCACCCATCATGCTCATTTCAAATTTACCCTGCATTAACTTAGCAAATTTCTTGCAAAGAAGATCATTAGTAGACCCGAATATTATATCGTCCACATAGATTTGAACTAATATTGTATCATTCTTATGTTTCTTTGTGAAGAGAGTTTTGTCTATGACACCTCTAACAAAACCATTTTCAAGTAAAAATTCAGAGAGAGTGTCATACCATTTTCTTGGTGCTTGCTTAAGACCATAGATAGCCTTGAAGAGAAAGTAGACATAATCCATGAATTCTGGATCTTCAAAGCCAGGGGGTTGTTCCACATATACCTCTTCATCTAGCTTACCATTCAGAAAAGCACTCATGACATCCATTTGATAAACATTAAAGTTGAGAATGCTGCAAATGCCAAGAATATTCTGATAGCCTCAAGTCTTGCCACTGGAGCGTAGGTTTCATCATAAGCAATGCCTTCAGCTTGTGAATAACCCTTTGCTACCAGTCTTGCTTTATTTCTCATCACTGTACCATCTTCATCTAGCTTATTTCTGAATACCCACCTTGTATCAACCACTTTCCTGTCTTTGGGTCTGGGTACCAGCTTCCATACTTCTTGTTGTTTAAATTGATTGAGTTCATCTTGCATAGCAATCACCCAATCAGGATCAGAAAGAGCTTCTTTAGTTTTCTTAGGTTCCATTTCAGATAGAAACCCTGAATAATTACATTGATTTTGAAAAGCTCTTCCAGTTTTCACACCAACATCAGGATCACCAATGATTAGCTCAAAAGGATGAGCTCTATTCCAAACTGTTTGTCTTGGAAGATTTAATCTTGATCATTCGCCTTGTTCTTCATTGTGAGGTTGAGTAATACTAGTTGATCCTTCATTGTCTCCCCCTGAGTTGTTGCCAGGTTGACTGGATGAATGTTCAGGAGTGTCAGGTGTATCTACATTATTATCATTGTTTTCACCACCATTACCCTGATCATCATCATCATCACCATTATCATTGTTGTCATTAGCATCAACAAAAACATCAGGTGGATTGTCATCATCTGGATCTGTCATATCATCAAAAGATAGCTTTTCAGATGAATCCTCAGTTTGGATACTAGTGAATTTAGTGTCATCAAATGTTACATTGACACTTTCCATCATCTTCTGCTCATCAATCACATACACCCTGTATGCTCTTCTTGTATAACCAATAAAAATTGCTTCATATGCTTTGGCCTCGAATTTTCCACCTTGATCATCACCTTCTTTAAGCACAAAGCATTTTGCCCCAAATACATGAAAATATTTGAGTGTTGGTTTCTTTTCTTCCATAACTTCATAGGGTGTCTTCATTAGGTCTTTGTTGATTAGAGTTCGATTCTGGGTATAGCAAGCAGTGTTGACAGCTTCAGCCCAAAAGTACAATGGAAGCCTTGATTCACTTAGCATAGTACGTGCAGCTTCAATCAAGGTTCTATTCTTTCTTTCCACTACCCCATTTTGCTGAGGAGTTCTTGGAGCTGAGTATTGTCTGGTTATACCCTTCTCAGTACCGAAATCATTCAGAACTGCATTCTTGAATTCAATTCCATTATCTGACCTTATGGCTCTCACTGGATACGTAGAATCCAGCTCAATTAACTTGATGTGATCAATCACCAATTGTAGAGTCTCATCTTTAGAATTCAAAAACAGGACCCATGTGTATTTTGAAAAATCATCAACAATCATTAGAGCATATCTCTTCCTTGACATGGACATCACATTAACTGGACCAAACAAATCCATATGAAGTAATTGTAATGGTTCAGTTATTGAAGATGTGTCAGTGCTCCTGTGAGTTTCCCTTTTTAGCTTGCCTTTTTGACATGCATCACAAAGTCCTTCTTGAGTGAATTCCATAGAAGGCAAACCTCTCACCAACTCTCTTTTAACAAGAGAATTCATTGTCTTGAAATTAAGATGAGAAAGTTTCTTGTGCCATAGCCAACTCTCGTCATTAGATGCTTTAGTGTAGAAGCAAGTGATTTATTCAGTGCTTCTTGAGTTCATATTGGCAACGTACAGATTGCCTTTTCTAACTCCTGTCAATTGTGGCTTTTCATGTCTCTTGTGTGAAATTAGACAATTCTTCTTGTTGAAATGAACTTCATATCCTTTGTCACATAATTGACTAACACTGAGCAAACTGTGCTCAAGTCCTTTCACAAAAGAGACTTCATCAATGATAACATTTCCAGCTTCAAGTCTACCATATCCATCAGTTCTACCTTTGATGTTATCTCCAAAGGTAACTACTGGGCCGGCCTTCTCCACCACATTTGTCAGCAGGGTTCTGTCACCAGTCATATGCCTTGAACATCCACTGTCCAAGATCCAGGTTACTCGTTCAACATGCTCAACACCCTGCAATGACAAACGGATTAAACCTTCTTCGGAACCCAAATTTGATTGGGTCCAGAATACTTAAAGAATTGGCCTTTGTCAGGCAAAACAACATTTTTTACCTTAACACCAATTTCACCCTTATTCAACAAACATTTTACCCTATAAACAGATTTGACAATCTTTTGTTTTATTCTGGGTATCCAAGTTTCTTTAGCAGCAATAACACTTGTTTCATTGACTGGACATTTGACCTTATAAGCAGCCAAAGTAGAACTTTGTTTAGGCTTAGGTACAAATGTCTCTCTCCTAACATGAGGAGGACTAGCAGTCTTTGATCTAACATTTTTATTTATGTTCATGTGTTATCGAGGAGCAGTCTTATTAGCACATGCATGATTACCATTAAAGTAAGCAGACATGACATTAAAAGCACAAGACATACAATTGACAACATCACATGCTTTATGAGAAGAATCAATAATAGGCATGGTATGCATGTCAGACTTGTTATTGTTCTTTTTCGACTTGTTATCACTTAACCCAATTTCTGAAGAACTAGTTAATTCAACAACCTTAACTTGTTCCTTAACAGTTTGACATTATCAAGGACTATGCCATTAGCACTGTCCTCATTTCTCATTTCTTCCTGAATATATTTGGTGGTTCAGCAACAGACTTTTTAAACATGGGTTTTTCAACATTCTTGAGTACGTGTGGTATACCTCTTTCTTTAGCAGGAATAGGATTAGCAGAATGATTGCCCAAAGAACCAACAGCCTCTTTGTAACCAAACCCTATTCCTACAGTTCGTCCTACAGCTTGTTTGTTGAAGAACTCTTTAGAAACTTTAACAGAATTATAACACGCTCTAATCTGTGTTTCAAGTTCTGTAATCCTGGTTTCTTGTTCAGCAATCCTAGCAACTTGTTTTAACATGTATTCTCCAAGCGACTTTTCTTTGAAGTTAAGTCGTGTTATTTCTTCTATATGCTGATCTTGATTAACATGCACATTTTTTAATTCTAACACTTCAGTTTCAAGTTTAGTGTTTACAAGACTTATTCTTTCGTATCCATTTTGTGCATTAGTCAAGCAATTACGTAAGCTTTGAATTAACTCAGCTTCAGTAAGAATTACCGGTGTGGTGTAATAAGTTGATGTATCAGCATTTGCCACCATCGCAAAGTTTCCATATTCTTCATCTTCACTATCTGTGTCATCCCAGCTTTTGCCAGCAGCTACATAAGCTCTTCCAGTCTTCTTCTTTTCAGAAGCATAATCTTCATTACAATTAAAGCAACGAATCTTGCTTCTGTCAACAGTTCCAGTTTTGTATCCTCCCCTGTTACTAGAGGATGAAGAACCTCCTATCTGGAATCTGTTATTCGACTTGAACCTGAACTTGGGATTTCTTCTGAATCTGAAGTTACTGAATTGTCTCACCATCATCGCCATAGATTCATCTTCTAATTGATCCAGCTCTTCTAGTGAATAAAATTCTCCACCATCCTGAGTGGCTGGTGTCTGGCCATGTTCCACTTCAGTTTGTTCCTTGTTGAAGCTGTTAGGTTGAACAACTTTAACTTCTACTTCCTTAGGAACCTCAGCTACTAGAGCTGTAGAAGAGCTTGCCACTCTGCCTTTGCCAGAGAACTCCTTCTGCTATACTTGTTCCAACTCATACGTTTTTAGAACACCAAACAGCCTTTCAAGAGCAATCTTATTTAGATCTCTAGATTCTCTGATGGCAGTTATTATATGCTCTAAGTGAGTAGGCATAGTCAGCAAAAACTTCATGTTGATCTCTTTCTGTGTATACTGCTTGCCATGAACTTGCAAGTTGTTGATTATTTTGTTATACCTTTCGAACACTTCCTGAATGCCTTCATTGGGGCCAGCTCTAAAGTGTTCATATTCAGAGGTCAAAATTTGAAGTCTGTTTTCCCTGACTTCATCAGTTCCTTCATTAAGAGTCTCAATAGTTTCCCAGATGTGCTTAGCAGTTTTACAATTCATCACATGGCTATACATTACAGCATCCAGGGAATCTATTAGAATGAGTCTCAAATTTTTGTCAAATCCAGCTTCCTCTTTTTCCTCAGGAGAAAAGTTCTTAGGGTCCTTTAGATAGGATTTAGCAGGTATTGTAACAACTCCATTTGTAACCGATTCAGCATCATGTTGCATAGGAATTATTGGTCCATTTTTCAAAACCGACAAAAATCTTGGATTTGTAACATCAAGAAACAACTCCATTTTATTTTTCCACATATCATAATTATCCTTATTAAATATGGGAATCTTAACAATGGCTTTTGAAGACATGATGAATTTTTAAGTGAGTTAAAAATTCAAGATAAATTTTTGATTAAATAAAAATAGGATCTTGATTTGTGTATCAATCAATAGGCTCTGATACCAATTGTTAGGTCCAATAAGATTGTAGAAAGGGGGGTTGAATACAATCTATACTCTTTTATCGAAATTTGTTCTTCAAATAAAATTTAACTTGAACAAATTTGTGCGGAATAAATTGACACAGATTTCAAGTTGAATATAACAATATATTAACTTGATGGGTGTTACAATTTCAGTACAGATTAATTATCAAGTTGATAATAACAAATTAGAAAATTCGACATGAACTTTTCTAATTTAGTTAATAACCAAACAAGATAAGTACTAGGAAACTTAATTCGCTAGTAGTACAAGAATCACAAATAATCAAGTTCTATCGGATCAAATATTACAAATATTGAGAACTTGATTTTACAGAAATTTATTTGTTCTTGCTGGGTGTGTTCGTCAGGAGAGAAAAGAGAGCTTCTATGTTTGGATATTATGTTATGTATATCGTTTTGATGAGCCGCCTGATCTTTAATATCTTCTGCCTCTTCTGTCTTCACTTTACATTTAGTAGACTATCCAGGATAGTCTTAGAAGAGTTAAATATTCTGCCAGACTATCCAAACAGATAAAGACTATCTTTTACAGACTATTAAATGGCTTGTAGACTATCCATTTAATGATATAGACTATCAATTACTCTTTCAGACTGTCGGTATGACTATCAACTTAAAATCCAGACTACCGGTGTGACTATCAAGATAGTCAGTAAATGAATTAACCAAACTGATTTGTTTTCTGCCAACACAAACACCAGACGCAGGGACTGGACGTGCAGGACACGCGCGAGCTTTGCAAGAGACTCTTCCGGTGCGTGGCGCTCACGCGCTGAGCTGGTGATTGAGTAAACAGCCGACAGCAGCATGTGGTTGACAACAACTTTCTCTTTTGTTGATTTCTTTGTTTAAACAATTCATACGAATTGTTTACACAACAATTCATTTCTTTGTTTAAACAACTAAAACGACCTGCTAACAATTCTTGTTCAACCGGGGCTTATTTTGTCCTATTAGGGACGGGCTCCGTAGAAATGCTTTTTATCCCGCACAGCTTATAATCTTTAATTAATAAATAATTATTTTAATCCAGAAATTATAAAAATAAATATCTAATATTATTAGATATTTATAAATATAATTTTCTAAATAAATAAAATATTTATTAATATAAAATTATACTTAAACTCTAAACTGCGGTTACCTGAGCGTCTGCAACCGGACTCCTTCTGCTTAACAAAAAATATATCAATTCCAACCGGAGTTCTAGCTTTAAGAATATATCACTTTTGCATTTCTTTGTGATAATTCTATTTTCTCATAACCAGTCCACTTGATACTAAAATCCTTGTGGTTAATTAATTTAGCACTCTTGTTGCTTGCACAATGATTTTCTTTCATACCAGTCTTGATAGCTTGAACCACTGAAGTTATGATGAACAACCACTGTTAAATGTTGACACTCGATGTACTGTCTGGTTCATGAGTGACTAACCGCAATGACTGTTCTTCATATATTGACTTTAAAATCTGGTTCCTTTTCTTTTCTCATCTTTCTTCAATTCTTCTGTACTGTCTCTATCACTGTTGAAATCTCTATCACTTTAAATGAATCCACTTCTTAATGAATTCTTCACTGAGGCTTGATCAGATGACTGAGCTTCTTTCAATGTAGTAATTCCTCAAGTCTGTAGATTGACCTTGATCTTTTTCTTCTGACAGATAATACAATCTGAGATTCCTTGTGACAGTCTATATACTATTCACTATTACAATCTTGTTTAAGTTGAGTTGTATCCTAGAAATACAAATAGGCTACATCATATGCCTTTCACGTACCAAGACCAATATTTATAGGGTTGTAAAGGTTTCTCCGCCTACTAAAGGAGCGAGTTATTTTTGAGGGAAAATATCGAGTCCGGAGAGGAGCTCGGGGACTGGAGTAGGGGTGAACGAATCCATTAGGGGTTGCGCCATCGCGAACCAGGATAAAATCTTCTGAGTGGTATTTTCTTTCCTTGTCTTTTATTTCTGCACTTATAAACTGCATAACGACTCGGTAAAGTTTTAAAAAGGGAAAATTATTTTAAAACGCCATAATAATTTTTAAATTGGTAATTAAGCTATTCAACCCCCCCCCCTTCTAGCTTAATATAGCCCTCTTACGGGACCTAACAGAGTAGACTATTAAATCAAATCAACACTTGAGCACGACGTGCATTTCATAGTCTCATTCAAACAAGAGGCCAATACCTATAACTAGGAGGGTTAATCTCATCTTTATTATTCATATTTCTCATACGATTCATAATATACTCAATCTCCACTTTTATTATCAGCCGGTCAAAGTTAACTTTTAATGTAATCAAAGTAAAGTATAGAAATATAATGATTTCAGGTATCATTACAACATTATCATTGTAAGAATTACTTATGACACTATTAACATGTAAATCTCACGATGAGTCAATCTAGTGCCATGTACTCTTACAGGCACCTACATTTTGACTTTAGTATCACCATACCTATGACCAATGAGATGTGATCAGCAGTCAATAAACATAGTAGTCTCTATGCTTTATTATCGTACTTAAATAATAACACTCGACGTACTAGGGATACTTAGGAATAAAAATACTATATATATAATCTCATTTTTAAGTCACATACTTAAAGATATATAATAGGTATCATAATTCCAAGGACGTTTATTAGGCTAACATTTATAACGCGCTAATAAAGACATAATAAATTATATAAATAATAAATAATAAATAATAAGACATAATTCTTAATAATAAAATATTTTCCCTAAAATATTAAAGTATTGTCTCTAGGACATAAATACTAACACACCTTCTTCACTGAATTCATAACTTTATTTTAACATTCTATTGTTGAAGGATAAGACCGAACTAGCTATTTAGCCCATGCAAGGCACGGGCATGTTCTAAATCCGAAAAAAATATACTTCTTTTTTAAAATATAAGATGTATTAATGATGTGATATGATCGGTAATTTTGGAAAAATATTTGTTGTGAGACTAGTAACTTTTTATTTTATTAAAGTATTATTACATGAAAATTTGATGTAATATATATAAAAATTCGATGTTGATTGAGAGAATTTATCAATAATTTTAGTCTGAACCGATATTAGGTAAATTATGAACTTTAAATGTTCTCTAGAAAAATAAATTATATGCATTGATTTGATTATTTGTGTACTTAAAGTATTGAAGAGGTTATATATATAGGCCATTATTCCAGAGAGGACCTCCTTATATGGAGAATATGAGAGAACTACTAATTTTATATGATTCTATAGTAGAATCAAAATTTTAATTTTTGGTTCTATAAAAAAAATGACCAATTTGATAATTCTATGATAGAACCAAACATTTATTTTAAAAAAAATTTAAAAAAATATTAATGTTTTTTTTAAAAAAAATTAAAATCTGTCTGCTGACGTCACTGATGACGGGGCAGTGACACGTCAGCAGTGACGTCAGCGGTGCTGACGTGGCACTACCACGTCAGCAATGACGTCAGCGGTGCTGACGTGGTAGTGTCACGCAGCACTGCTGACGTGGCAGTGATGCCGTGGCAGGTCATTTTTTTTTTTTAGGAATTTTTTTTTAGAAAAAAAATTTTTTTGAAGAAAAAAAAAATGGTTCTACTTTAGAATCTGAAAAAAAACATGGTTCTCATATAAAATTAGTAGTTCTCTCATATTCTTCATATAAGGAGGTCCTCTCTAGAAGGGGACTATATATATATATATAAGTTTTTGCTCAAATACAAACCAATCTTTAAATACAAACTACAAACTAACACTAAATTAATTATATTTCATCTATTCTAAGGTTTCCGCCAAGGGTACCTTCACAAAAAATGCTTAAAATAATTGGCTCTATCCAACAAAAAAAATAAAAAAAAAACAAAAAAAAAAAAAATCTCTGCCGTGGAAATGCGAAGCATTTAAGACAGTAAACGGATGAGTTAGGTAGTCATGAGGGCCGAAGGCTCTCGACACACCCGTCAATCGTCTATTGCCTTTACCATTGATTGCCATTCCTTACCACTTTAGAATGATAAAGGCGCGAAGCGCCGTACAAGAAGGTGCGAAGCACCGTTAACCAGAGAAATCCACTGCCACGTCATCACGTGAACAGTGATTTTTTTTTTTTAATTTTTTTTTTTGTTGGATAGAGCCAATTATTTTAAGCATTTTTTGTATTGGGGTACCCCTAGTTTGGTCATTAGATTAGCTTGAAATATTAGATTAGTGCTTAGTTTTTAGTTTGTAGTTAATTTTAGTTTGTAGTGGAGTAGGACTCTATATATATATATATTGCTCAATTGAACGTATGAGCTTTTACAATGCATTTAAGCAGGATTGTTGAAATTTGCTTTCAAATTCTGACAACTTCGCTTAGGAGTCACTAATAAAACCAGATGTTCATTTTAATTCTGGCAAAGTGCAACACTTCTTTGTTATTCTAACATTGGTGGACCATTCGGCCACTATTGTTCCGAGATGATAACTTCGGGGAGCTGCAGCTAGCCCTTTACATGAGTTTCCGCTTAGCTCATTTGTTCAGAAAATCCGCTTGATGCTGTTGAAGTTTGTCTGAAGCTCTAAAGACTTGCCTTCAGAGACCTGCATTCTTTCGGCTATAAATGTCTTGTCCATCTTATTGAGAATTTCTGCCGATCCTTTGTTTTGAACGGCTAGCTTCTTGCACCCGAGGAGGTTTGACAAAATTAAATATCCGGCCAACAAACTTGTCAATTCAAAGAGGTATACTGTTTTTCATAAGAGATAAAGTTGCCTAAAGTGCTTGTCAAAGAGCTCTCGTAGCAACTGAACAGCGTCAGAAAATAGATCTCTAGTCTGCGGGAAGGTTATACTCAGCAGCTTTGCACTTACAAAATTGGAGACTTTGCTTGAGTTGCCAAATAGAGCTTGCTTCGAAGTAGTGATAAGAGGGATGCATGTAGCAGCTGCGGTTGACGTAGTGGTGTCCAAGAAGGCAAGAACAAAAGATATTGCATTCTGCTAATGATTTAAACCTTTTACTTGGGTGCTGAGAGCTTGATTGGAGAAACCACGTGGTTCAGCAGACCCCTCTTGAATAACTTGTGAAGGTAAGCGACCCCTCTTGAATAACTTATGAAGGTAAGCATGGAAATTTCAGCATTATCTGGACCACCCAAATTTTATAGAGAGATCCGGATGAGGATACAGATTTAATTGCAAGGGCTGTGAGTCTGTTCCTGGGCTTTTTCCGCCCCTCAAACAATGACAAGGGTGCTGACATGTATGATTAAGAACCTGGGCTTTGTCCGCCCCTCAAACAACGACAAGGGTGCTGACATGTATGATTAAGAACCTGCTACAATGTATCAGGTATGCATTTCAAGAGACAGGAGCATGTCGTAAGAATTTCAGCGTCTTATAGTCAGAAGACTTGGCATCACATAATATATGTAGTATTCATCTTCTTCGTCTGTTTGACTTTGGGGATGTTGTTTTACGGATCACAGAGTTGAGTTGCATATTCTTCGGCATTTTGTATGAACTGTAAGTACTGATATTATCTACACCATGGAGACAAGTCTTGGCCGCTGATCTTGTGATGGTTTGTTGAGCTTGAACAATGCATCTCTGAGCTCGTCCTTGTGTAAATTGTCCAAACAGTTTATAAGATTTTTATTCTTCTACTAAACTGACTGTATGGTTTGACCAAGTGAAGAGTGTACATTGCCAGCAAATTAAAATCTGGACAAAATACTTCCGTTAGATAAACAAGGTTTGTATAGGTGCTTCCGTTGTAGGTGATTCAACTTTCAGAAAATCTGAAAGGGCACCTTTTGATTCGTTCGTTGTGGAATTCAGGATTCGTTTTTGTCTTTGTAGCTTGTAGCATATAGTTCGGGGCTCAATAGGCGTCGAGCTTGTATTCTGATTTCTGAACATAGAGGCTCTATATAGATCAACGGTCAGGTTGCTCATCTCTTGTTGAGAGCAGCACATTGAGGACTGCAATGATAAGGGCTAAGAACTTTTTTTTTTTTTCATTTTTTATTTTTTGAGCAGGAGCTACCACCACTGGTCTTAGGCACAAGAAGTCTCTAGGTGCTAAATTGATTGTTGGACACCTTATTCAGAAACATATTGCTTCCTTGTCGGATGTCATTCCTTCACCTTCACCTGAAATTCATCCATTGTACCTGCTTCTTTTTCTTTTTTATTGTATCGCTTCTTTGGGCTATGGTTCACAACTTAAATTGACATAACATGGCAAAAGCTGAATATCAATGGCTAGGTGTTGCTTCTGGTCCGCAGATTGTTGCTAATCCCCTTTGTCCCAGCTTAGTAGCTTTACAGCTAATTTCCTAAACCATTTTCCTGTGGTTCAGTTATTTCTTTTCAGGTGACTTGCTACACATATTTACAGTGTTCTAATATAGTTCCTCCAATATCTACACTATTCCTCTCATCATTAGGTGCTTTGTCAAAAATAGATTTATATATACCAACCGATGCTAGAGGCCTCAAATTGCAAGTTATATAACATTACACATCCATCAATACAATGGTTGGTTGGTTCCAAAATTGATACTTTAGAACCCGAGTGTATTCAAATCACACAGAAAAATATAAAAGTTCTACGGGTGATTATAAGCTAAACTGCTAAACGATATAGATTGACCATATGAATGAAGCAAGCAAGTCACATCCTCATTAACTAATTAAAAAACGGACAAAAGCAATCTTTAATTAATGAACACTATATCAAGTTAAATTACATGATGATGAAACAGAAGCCTGTTACAAGAAATACTGAACAATCTTACAGAGTAAATTACTGTGAATCTAATTAACCTGGAAGCCCCCCTTGAGGAAGTTCCCAATTGTCATCATCTTCTTCCTTCTTGCTGCTCTTAGCAGTATCCACTCTATCTGGCGGCCCAGCTCGAAATGGGGTACGCCTGATTATAAGATAAACACTATCAGCCTACTTCTTTAGTGAGAATACAAGTCTGTAACTGATACACACGCCTACTACTAGAGGTGAACAGGTTTTGACCAAATAAAGATATACCCCCCCGCGGCACCCACACAATACAATTTTACTAATGCTTGGAGCTTATGTTATAAAACGGAACCAAAATGCACCTAACGGTGCTAGAAGACTAAACAACCCAAAATAATATGGGTGCTGATATATGCACACCCTAACCTTTTTCTGGACTAAAATACCCCTCTCAGGTTTCCATTAGAATGCCTTTCTAGTTCACAAGGTATCTGGTGTCTACGTCATTGCAGATGTTGCATATTATACTGACTGATGACACTATTTCTTTTGTGAACTTCCTCCTAACAAGTATAATGGAAGCTACAACAAGTTTCATCTTGAACTCATGCAAGCAACTTAGTAGCTAAAAGATTGTAGTATAATACTAGTGACTACGGACTCCACCGCATAACTAACACTAACATCAAATGCACTTATGTAGGACAAAGAATTCAAATGTCCAAGTGAGTGAATAGAAACATGAAAAGATAAGGAAGAATACAAATTACAAAATACTTTTGTCAGTAGAGTCGCCTGAAGGCCTGGAATTAGAATTAGGCGGCATGAATAATTCTGAAAAATTCTCAACACTATTTGATTTGATCAAATCAATTACTTCATTTAATTTTAACAATTCTTTATCAATACTATGTGACTTTAATGTAGACAAGTGAAACAAATAAGAGTAATATGAAATTTCATTGTATTATCTTAAGAAACAAAATACTAATTAAATATGTAGACAGGGTATGGGTAATTTAGTCCAAAAGAATGTTAGGGTGTGCATATATCACCACCCAATATACTACTTACTATAAGCTTTGTAAAACTAAGAATTGGGGTATGCAATAAGTGGTAAAATTTACTAGATCTCTAATGTACTATCAAAATGATAATTGGGGAACGGGCGGGGAATTACAACAGAGAATCACTTGAGAGACTTCCTGCATCACTGTTTGTCTTAATCCAAACTTCACTTCTAACACGTTCTGAATTCATTGTTCAAAATTAAATGGGATGATGTACGGACAGAATGACATTAGGGTTATTTCAGTTTAATGTATCCAAACATTTATCCTTCTGCTCACTCCACACCATGCCATTGAAATTGTATTTTTCCTTTCAGTGAATGCTCATTACTTTGTCGCAATTGTATCATATTGTAAGTCACAACATAGAAAAATCACACAGACATCATCACTCTATCGTTTGGATAATTATTCTCTTATAAGTCTCCACTTGTAATTTTGATTAATTTCATTCCTTCCAACCAAAGAAAACCTAGAACCATTTATAAAGGGCAAGAAAGAACCAACATGACCCTCTTGATAAAATCCTGGGCAAGCAATTTATAGAATGGACATAAAGGGCAAGCAACAACTGAAAATAAGAAAAAGCGAAAAATCAAGGAGAGCTAAAACCTTCTTCGATTGCGCTTAGCAGCTTCGCGGGTCTTACGTTTCTTCTCATCCTGTTTATTCTCGTGATACTTCCTCCTCTTACACTCCTGAATAATGCCAGCCCTCATAACTTCTCTGCGGAACCTACCAAGAAGCTTCTCTTCCGGTTCATTATCATCCACAATGACCTGAACATTATAAGCTGATCTGAAGAAAAGGGTGTTGGAGTAAAGCAGAGAAGGGCACACCACAGACATCAATTCATTTGCAGAGTTGTTTGTGTTGGAGATTAGTGGGGTAAAACACTGGTCTTTGTGTTTTGAAGAGTCGAGAGAGAGATGAGATGGAGGAGGAGGGAGTTTTGGGGGAGATGGTGAGGGTTTAGAGGGCATGAAGAGAGATAAGAAATTCGAGAGCGATGAGGATGCCATCGGCTGATGGATGGATGGATAGCGGAGAGTGAGTACTGTAATTTCTTATCTTTTGCCTTTTATAAGATGGGTTTTTCAGGATAAATGTAAGCAGGCTGGACAGCTTATTCGCATTAATCGAATCGCATTTTATGAATAATTACAAAATATATGTTTTTTTTTGAAAAATTACAAAATATATGTTAATTATTTATGAATGTAAATTTTAATAATCACTTATTTATGATTACGATTTCATAGAAATTTTATGAGAATTGTGGGATGTGATGCTAAAAAAAAATATTTTTTTTATAATACATAAATTATTCTTATAGGTTCAAGATTTGAATCCCGTCAACAAAATATTATTATTAAATATTTATAGCATCTTATAAACAAATTATTAAAATATTCTATGATAGACAAAATATTCTATGATTTACTTTCTTACTAATTAAAAAGCAAATATTAAAATTATAAGTAATAAGATAAAGATATTAAATATTAAGATAGAAATATTAAAATCTTCCGTGCATCGCACGAGTTATAAGTTAGTATATATGTAATCATACGTATATTGTATAATATTATAAGATTGACAGCGCCCCATTTGTTGCATAAATGGGTGGATGTGAAAATAAATACATAAAATCTTATTACAAAATTTCTGTATTTTATCAATTATGTCTATTTATTAGTCGGATGGCCAGAATATGTTAATTATTAAATTAGTCTATCAAGTAGGTAAATGGGCGAATATGAAAATAGCTCAATAAACATTTATTACAATATATCTCTCTTTTCACAATTATGTTTATATATTAGTCAAATGGCCAAAATATGTTTATTACTAAATTATTACAGAAAATGATAAATGAAGTGTATAACCTATTTTTACTCAATATCAGTATAATATTCTATTTTAAGTATGAAAGGTAATGAGGTGGCCGAAAATTGGTCAAAAAATCGAAATGAGGAGGTAGGTGATGGAAAATAAGTAGAAATCTATTTCAAGTAGGTAAATGGATGGAAGTGAAAATAGATATATAAAATCTTATTACAATATTTCTATCTTTTAACAATTATGTTTATCTATTAATCGAATGGTCAGAATATGTTTATTATTAAATTAGTCTATCTCAAGTAGGTAAACGGGCGGAAATGAAAATAGATCTATAAAAATTTATTACAATATATCTCTCTTTAAATATTTATGTCTATATATTAGTCAAATTGCCAGAATATGTTTTTATTATGAGTAAAAAGCACTTCGTGTACTTGCACTTATACGAAATCTGCACTTGGGATACTATAGTTCAAAAACCCCTACTTGTAATACGGCACTTTCAAACTTTTTGCAAAGTGTGTACTTCCATCAATGTCAGCCTAACTCCGTTAATTTGTTGAGGGCGCGCAAAACAATCATTTCGAATATAATTAATCAATTAAGTATCCAAAATTCTAATATTCATCATCATCTTCAATCCCCAATTTAAGATATGGTCAGAGGGGCACTGGAAGAAGGCAGGGTGGATAGAGAGATGGGAGAACGGAGGTGTTGTAACATCCTTGTCCTAGCTTACATATTTTATTCTAATAAATAAGATTTCTTTATTGATAATACGACTCGTAGAACTTAAGATTCGTATGCATATTATTAATATACGTAAAAAAATGAGTGTATGGAAACGCAGTTTATTTTCAGAAATGAGGAACTTCTCGGAGGCGATGAATAGTAACCTTTGAGGAAACTTTTAGTGGCTTATGTTGCAAAATCATATTATGCATGTAATTTTACCTTTTGGATTTATTCGATAATTTATCTCCAAAATTCCTCTGGACGAGAGTAGAACATTTTTTAGATTTTTCTATATAAATGGTTATACTTCTAAAATGCGTAGAAAAAGATCTACACGTCAGAATTACGCGAATAAATAGTCCACGCGAAGGTAAGAAAAAGAGGAATATGTAGAAAGTATGAGAAATAGGATTTGAGAACAAGAAATCGAGATTTTGATCCACCGAGAGAAGAGAACGAATTTTCTAGTAATATAAGTGAAAAGATAATCCTAAGTCAACTAACTAGTCAAAGACTTAGCCACTAAGTTTGGCTATTAAAAATAATGGTAAAATTAAAAGATAATGATAAGCTAAGCTTAAGTGAGAAGCCAAGAAAAATACTTCCTCATCCCTTTTCTTTTCCATTGCCCAATGGAAGAGCTTCCATGGAAAGCTTGGAGAAGAAAACTTGTTCATTGATTTCTACTTGTCCTAAAATCACAAAATTAATATATGTTACCTACAGAACAATTATACACATATTAGATGGGTTAATGGATTGAAGAAAGAAGGGCTGGAGCAAAGAGTTTAAGCTAGAGTTTCAAGAGGTTTTGTGCAAGGAAGCAAGCTAGTAAAGAGGGTATTCTTCCTATCTTCCAAACTTTGATTTCCAAACTTTGATTTGCTTTGAGTTTTATGTAATTTTATTGAGGTTATATAATCTGGAAATTTGGGTATTGAGCTTGAATGATTGTTGTTGATTGTATGAAGTTATAAGGTGGAGCTTGATGGTGGATATTAAGTTGGGATTTTTAATCTAAACTTTACTAAGTGTTTTATTATTATTTAGTTTAGTGAGTATTATTTAGTTAATTAAGATAAATTAGATGTGTCTATGTGATCAACTAGGAGAATTAGTCGTACTAGTCGTTCAGTGTTTGTAGGAGTTGTTAAAACTAGTTGGAGTAGTGGAGATAAAGTAGAAAGAAAGTTGCTAGTTTTTATCTATTACCTGTGGGTGTTTCACTCTATATATAGCTTGTATGTAATCGTTCAATTTTAAGCAAAAACAATACAATGTAGCCCTCAAAGCATATTCAGTTTGTACATATTCTTGTTTTAGTTTCTACACTTGGTATCAGAGCTCCCGATCTTTGTGGCGTAACAATTGATTTCGACAAGAAGCTCTAGTGCTGGGAAGAAGCCGAAGGCTGGGAATAAGTCCCCAGAGAATTCTTAGAAAAACGGAGCAAGAAGAAGAATGATTTTTGTTATTAACAAAGGGGCGGAGGTGCTGTAGTGACATGGTGACAGCAGAGAGATGTGGCAGCAAACAGATGGCGAGAAAAGATGATGCAGTAGTGATTTTTCATAATCTTTGTGGTTCCTGCGATTTTGTTGCTTCACTGATGGTGGTCGCTTCAGATGAGGCTATGACGGAAGAGGTTACAGAGAAAGAGTAATTGTTGCACCTTCTTGTTGTTGTCATTGTTGTTATAGGTCGATGTGAGAATGGTGACGGTGGAGTTGTCAAATTCAAAGGTGGATGTTCTGTATATTTCAGCAGTGTGTGATGTCATGGTTATGGTCGAAGAGTGTGAGTGCAAATGTTTTGTACATGTATGTACAACAGCATGGTGTTGTTCGTCTAGCAACATGGTGTTGCTGAATGGAAAAGTTGTCAGGGGTACAGAAAAATATTTGCCAGATGGGCACAGAGGTAGCCATACGGGCTGTTAAAGTTATTTGAAAAAGTTGTTAAAGAGTTACAGGTGAGACGTGCATCATGGAGAGAAGTGCTCCAAAATGTGTTGTTGATGAGAAGTGCATCAACATTGATGGTGGTGAGAAGTGCATCACAAGATGGTGGTGAGAAGTGCATCACAAGATGAAGAGAAGTGCTTCATAAGTTTAGATTAGGGGGTAGGTGATGAGAAGTGCATCAACAAAGTAAATGGGAGAGTGATGAGAAGTGCATCACAAAATGAAGATGAAAATGATGAGAAGTGCATCACAAGATGAAGATGAAAGTGACAAGTTTAGATTAAGGGGGTGATTGTTGGGATTTTTAATCTAAACTTTATTAAGTATTTTATTATTATTTAGTTTATTGAGTATTATTTAGTTAATTAAGATAAATTAGATGTGTCTATGTGATCAGCTAGGAGAATTAGTCGTACTAGTCGTTCAGTGTTTGTAGGAGTTGTTAAAACTAGTTGGAGTAGTGGAGATAAAGTAGAAAGAAAGTTGCTAGTTTTTAGCTACTACCTGTGGGTGTTTCACTCTATATATAGCTTGTATGTAATCGTTCAGTTTTAAGCAAAAACAATACAATGTAGCCCTCAAAGCATATTCAGTTTGTACATATTCTTGTTTTAGTTTCTACATATTATTGATAAATGATGAATTTATGGGGTTATAGAGAGATTAAGCTAAGTAAGGCAGTTTCTGCCCTGTTTTTGTGTAGTTAATTCGAGGCAGATGAATGCCTGTTTTGGCCATGTGTTGTAAATGAAAGTTGTAGTACTCGGAGTCTAGTTTGCGTGTCCGCAAACGGTGCGCAAACCGGATTAACGAGCTAGGAGTTATGGCCGTTTTAGTATCGGGTGTCCAAGACCCTCGGGATTGTCCGAAAAATGAGTTTAGGAAAATTATTTCACCTGGTTAAACTCCTTATTTAGCCTTGAAAAAAATATGTAAGGTGTATAGATGATTAAGGAAGATGTCGGTGAAGTTTAGTAATTTTTGGAATATTTTTGGATTTATTAAAAATGTTAGAGTATCGCTGATTTTGGGGACTGTTTTGGCAGTTTTTATACAAACCTTGAGCGAGCATTTGACATAGCTATACTACTCGTTTAAAGTTGAAATTCGGAGGATAGCAAGACCTTATATTAGAGAATGAAATGGAAAAGGTTTTGTGTAAAAATATTAAGTTTTGGATTTATGAAAATGTCGGAACATAGGGGTTTAATAATGATTTCCTAAGGAAGGAAATCAAGGAACTATTTTGGAATAAGATTTCGGACGAGTTAGAAGACTCGTTTGAGAAAAATAATTAAAGAACGGAAGTTATAGATATATGTGAAAGCTATGTCCATACCCAGTGTGGTAATTATTGGACATGTAATGGGATTATTAGTAAATAAGCCGTAGAGAGAAAGATTAACATAATTTCTTAATAATCTTAATTTAGAGGATAATATATATATATATATATATATATATATATATATATATAAAGGAATAGTTTATTTATCTTAGTGGCTAACTATAGTTGCATGAATATAGGGTCTTGAATAATTAGCGGGGTTCGAGAACGGCAGTCGTCTGTGGTAATCATCTGGTAAACAACATTAAGAAATATTGCAGAGGCCAAGGTGAGCATTTATCAAAGCTTTGTTTTATATACGTATACTCTATAATAACTTGTGATATTTATGGGATTGAAGGGATATAACCAATAAATGCTCAAGACTTGAATATATATATATATATATATATATATATATACATATATATATATTACAAGAAATAATTACATGATTTATCAGAATATTTGGGTTTATATGATACATGATGATTGTGATGTGTTCTGATAGATGTAGTCATTACGGGGACTTTAAATGATTTCATGAGAATGTTATTTGGAAATTATACGGTTACTTGACTCCATATGTTAATTAAATAGATTAAGTTGATTATCTGGGATTATATGCTATGTGATACATGGTTATATGATATGTTGTGAAATTGACTACGTGATAACTATAGTATTGTTAAATGAAGTTATTATATGGCTTACGTGATTGTTGTGAGAATGTTTTATGAAATTAAATAAGTAGATGGACAGAAAACTCGTTTATGATACATAATGTGAATACGGAGATATGTCATAGGCATACAGTGTTAATACTAGAAAAGTGAAAGAATATATGTATACAGAAAATGATTACATGGGCACTGAAATAGGGTCATATGTACGGGAATGAGTATATAGGTACAGGGTTGAATATGTTATCGTATTATGCGAAGTTACGTGATATGAAATGAATGAGAATACATGATGACTATGTGAATATCATGGTTACATGAAAAAGGTTACATGAACATGAATGTAGATTACACAAAAAGGATATACAGGAAGGATTGTAAGGACCCCGAAAAAGGGCCGTATATACAGAAAGGAAACATACGAATACATGATAAAGGTCATGTGTACATGGATGAATATATAGATAAATGTTTGATATAGTGATACAAAGAATATGTTGTATGCATGTCATTCATTACATACAGGTGCATTCGACCTTATAAAGGTGTTGTGACTGTCAATGTTACTTTAGGGAATAAATGGCCTAGCTAGCCGGGAAAGTCCTCGAGACTATAAACATGGAATATCCCGGGAATAAAGTCGATTATAAACATAAAGAGCCCTAAGAGGCCGGGATTATATGAAAGTCCTTGAGACTATAAACATGGGATATTCCGGGAAAAGATGAAAGTCCTTGAGACTATAAACATGGGACATGGGACATGGTCCCGGGAAATTCTAAAGTTAAGTTGATCAGTCACAACAAAATAAAATAAAAGAGAGTCACATGCATATGTTGTATACATTCATAGCAAATGCTTACGGGGAATTATTGAATGATTTATTTAAATTTATTTATGTGAATATGGATTGACAAGATTTGAATACAGGTGAAATCATGAAGAATTTTATTATATGTGAATGTTATATACATGAATTGACTGTATAGTTATTATGAATGGCGTAGCTAATCCTTATAAGCATATAGATGGTCTTCGGATATATACTGCAGGTGTATATGTGGTTGGTTGTATTTGTAAATACGTAGAACAAAGTTGTTATACTAATAACAGGGATAAGACTATGGAAAGATACCAGGAGAATTCGGTCATTAAAGAGATCATGGATTACATGTATAGATATACAATACTATGAGAATGTTAAAGATAACAGGTATTTATAGATATCTTCACAGAATGCAAAATACTGGATTGTTGGTTTTGAAATATATATATAGTTTTTCACTAAAGTATATTATATGATGATTTATGTTCACTGAGTTGCGACTCATTAAAATCGCTCATGTTTTTCAGGTTAAGTTGTATGGTCGGCAAGTATGGATCTCCAGAGTCCCTCATCCTCAGCATTTGCATATATAAATATGTTAAGTTTTTATTTCCGCTGTTAAGATTAAACGTTGAGTTATCGTGTTGTGTTGTATTTGTATAGTTCACCTTATCGGTTAGGACAGGTTGAACTTGTGGTTATTTTTCTTAAAAGTTGGAATTTGGGTTAGTTTGAATTACAGGTGGATAGTCCGATTTACGAATACTTCATGCAGAAATTTTATAAAATTCCCTTGTATCAAAGTCTATTTTATCTAATTAATTCCAATAGTTGAGAGCATGTTTAACTGCTAAGTGTTATGTGTCTACTGAGTCACATTTTCTAAACTTTTCAGCTTCCGTATTTCAAATAGTAATATTATTATTCAGGGTCTTATTTATTCCCTAAAAATGATTAAAGAGAAAATGACACATATATATAGGAATATTCGAGTATTTTATTATAAAAAGTATATTTTCAGTATCGGGAAGTTAGGGTGTGACAGCTTGGTATCAGAGCTAACACCCGGCCGGAGGTGCACTAGCACTGCCCGGGTATGGTTAGTTTGTTATGTTTTCATTGGGCACATTTGCATACATACAGTTAAATGGTGTTCGTCATACATGTGTATGTACGAGAATATGAACATATAGATATGCATGAGCATATTGCATAAAGGAGCGAGGGGACAGCTGGCCAAAGTCAAGTCTATTGTGCATCACATGTTTCTAGCATACATTTGCATATATGACATACACAGATACGACATATAGAGTTCTAAAACTCTACAGGGATTGATATGTGAATAAAGGCATAAGGAACTGAAGATGCAAGGTATCGTGGCATATAGAGAATTGAAATTATTTGAGGTAATTCTTTATTTAAGAAATAGAGAAGAAGTTATAGAAGGTAATAAAGTATAAATGATTGCTCTGTGAAAAATAGTTATGAGGTGCAAAGAATTGAATGTTTATGTGATATATGCTTAGATCTTTTCAGTTATGTAATAAGTATGGTTATACTTGTTGTTTTAGATGTAATAATCAGTTGGTGGTTGAGTTTGCTTCTTCTTGTTGATTTTATAGAGGATTTGACTAGAGTGGAGGAAGTTATAAGGTGGATTAAAGTGAGAAATTTTGGTTAGTTGTTTTGGACCCGAAAGGTTGTCTGAGGGACTGTTTTGAGCAATAGTTAGTGGACTTATGATCACTATTTATGAGTAGCATTTACAAGTGCCGACGAGCTAGATAAAGTATATAGAGATAACGGAAGGACAAGAAAAGAAATGAGTTTACTTAAGGTTATTACTTGCGTATAAGATGATTAAGAACTTATCTCAGCGGAGATTCTAGAACTAGTATTGTTGAAAGATAGTAGTGTTGAGAATTCATTCCATTTAGAAAGTATATTCTATACGTTATTAAAGTTTCCTTCTAATTGTTTCTAGAAGACAAAGAGTTGTTGATTCCTATCATTGAGATTTTTTTCAAATATTTCTTCTAATTGATTCAAGAAGAAAGTTATTCATCTGATGTTGAAATTCTAGAGAGTAATATGAGTATGATATAATAGATTTGAGGAATTTCTGTCATGTGACATAGGGAACGGTAAAGGAAAGTTCACCAAAATTCTTTCGAAATCAATCTTTCTCCATTACTTCAATAAACGATTGGTCATCCGGTTAGGAAAAACAATACATATGGTATCTGGTGGGACGCCACTTAGCTACTTATGTGTTGCAAACCAAAAGAGTACAAAAGACTGATCATCTTAAGTACGATTATGGTTGTTCTCAGTCACATCCAAAGTATTCTTATCTCTCATGTAAATTGTTGATAAGTTCGCTGATTTAAATTCACTCAGATTTCTTGTTGCGACACGTGGTAGATTGTTTCAAGTTTCTTATCTTGTGAGAATATTCAGAAAGTATCAATCAGAATAAGGGATAAGGTTTGACTTTTAATCGGAAGTTACAGAGGAATCTTATAGGGTATCAAAGTAGAAAGTTTTTGCCGAAGTAAATGGATGTGCTGTAAAAGAAATTGTATTAGTTATAGTTGAGATTTGTAAAGGCATAAGGGAACAAAGTGCTACACGGGTAAATACTCGTGGGAGCCACCTCTTGAATCCATTCACTCAGTATAAATTGATTGATTTGGCTTTCAAATGAGAATGATAAGTGATTAAATGTTTCAGTGATCATTATGATCAAAGTATTATGAGTTCAGTGATAAAGTACACTTGGTCATCGTGATATATGTATATAGTATGTAGATGGGTTTTGTCGCTAGTGACTTTTCAGATTATGATGTTATGGTATGGTGAAAATGGTATTATTCGCAAGTCGATTGGTAAATGATAGTGTTTTGGCATATGGATATTGAAGTATCATCTGACAGATTTCTGATAGTGTAAGTCATAATGTGGAACCAGTAGAAATCGTGGTTATAGAGTAAGAGAGTTATGAGAACAGGAGATATGGTTGAATAAGGTGTTAAGAGTAGCTATATTAAAGAGGAAGGTGTCAGGAATTCGTAAGGGAATATGATAGGTAAGTTACTATACTTGGTCAACAACACGTGTATGAAATTTCGAGGACGGAATTTTTATTAGTTGGGGAGAGTTGTAACATCCCTGTCCTAGCTTACATATTTTATTCTAATAAATAAGATTTCTTTATTGATAATACGACTCGTAGAACTTAAGATTCGTATGCATATTATTAATATACGTAAAAAAAATGAGTGTATGGAAACGCAGTTTATTTTCAGAAATGAGGAACTTCTCGGAGGCGATGAATAGTAACCTTTGAAGAAAATTTTAGTGGCTTATGTTGCAAAATCATATTATGCATGTAATTTTACCTTTCGGATTTATTCGATAATTTATCTCCAAAATTCCTCTGGACGAGAGTAGAACATTTTTTAGATTTTTCTATATAAATGGTTATACTTCTAAAATGCGTAGAAAAAGATCTAAACGTCAGAATTACGCGAATAAATAGTTCACGCGAAGGTAAGAAAAAGAGGAATATGTAGAAAGTATGAGAAATAGGATTTGAGAACAAGAAATTGAGATTTTGATCCACCAAGAGAAGAGAACGAATTTTCTAGTAATATAAGTGAATAGATAATCCTAAGTCAACTAACTGGTCAAAAACTTAGCCATTAAGTTTGGCTATTAAAAGTAATGGTAAAATTAAAAGATAATGATAATTTAAGCTTAAGTGAGAAGCCAAGAAAAATACTTCCTCATCCCTTTTCTTTTCCATTTCCCAATGGAAGAGCTTCCATGGAAAGTTTGGAGAAGAAAACTTGTTCATTGATTTCTACTTGTCCTAAAATCACAAAATTAATATATGTTACCTACAAAACAATTATACACATATTAGATGGGTTGGATTGAAGAAAGAAGGGCTGGAGCAAAGAGTTTAAGCTAGAGTTTCAAGAGGTTTTGTGCAAGGAAGCAAGCTAGTAAAGAGGGTATACTTTCTATCTTCCAAACTTTGATTTCCAAACTTTGATTTGCTTTGAGTTTTATGTAATTTTATTGAGGTTATATAATCTGGAAATTTGGGTATTGAGCTTGAATGATTGTTGTTGATTGTATGAAGTTATAAGGTGGAGCTTGATGGTGGATATTATTGATAAATGATGAATTTATGGGGTTATAGAGAGATTAAGCTAAGTAAGGCGGTTTATGCCCTATTTTTGTGTAGTTAATTCGAGGCCAATGAATGCCTGTTTTGGCCGTGGGTTGTAAATGAAAGTTGTAGTACTCGGAGTCTAGTTTGCGTGGCCGTAAACGGTGCGCAAATCGGATTAACGAGCTAGGAGTTATGGCCGTTTTAGTATTGGGTGTCCAAGACCCTCGGGATTGTCCGAAAAATGAGTTTAGAAAAATTATTTCACCTGGTTAAACTCCTTATTTAGCCTTGAAAAAAATATGTAAGGTGTATAGATGATTAAGGAAGATGTCGGTGAAGTTTCGTAATTTTGAAATATTTTTGGATTTATTAAAAATGTTAGAGTACCGCTGATTTTGGGGACTGTTTTGGCAGTTTTTATACAAACCTTGAGCGAGCATTTGACATAGCTATACTACTCGTTTAAAGTTGAAATTCGGAGGATAGCAAGACCTTATATTAGAGAATGAAATGGAAAAGGTTTTATGTAAAAATATTAAGATTTGGATTTATGAAAATGTCGGAACATAGGGGTTTAATAATGATTTCCTAAGGAAGGAAATCAAGGAACTATTTTAGGATAAGATTTCGGACGAGTTAGGAGACTCGTTTGGGAAAAATAATTAAAGAACGGAAGTTGTAGATATATGTGAAAGCTATGTCCATACCCAGTGTGGTAATTATTGGACATGTAATTGGATTATTAGTAAATAAGCTGTAGAGAGAAAGATTAACATAATTTCTTAATAATCTTAATTTAGAGGATAATATATATAAAAAGGAATAGTTTATTTATCTTAGTGGCTAACTATAATTGCATGAATATAGGGTCTTGAATAATTAGCGGGGTTCGAGAATGGCAGTCGTCTGTGGTAATCATCTGGTAAACAACATTAAGAAATATTGCAGAGGCCAAGGTGAGCATTTATCAAAGCTTTGCTTTATATACGTATACTCTATAATAACTTGTGATATTTATGGGATTGAAGGGATATAACCAAGAAATGCTCAAGACTTGAATATATATATTACAAGAAATAATTACATGATTTATCAGAATATGTGGGTTTAAATGATATGTGATGATTGTGATGTGTTCTGATAGATGTAGTCATTACGGGGACTTTAAATGATTTCATGAGAATGTTATTTGGAAATTATACGGTTACTTGAATCCATATGTTAATTAAATAGATTAAGTTAATTATCTGGGATTATATGCTATGTGATACATGGTTATATGATATGTGGTGAAATTGACTACGTGATAACTGTAGTATTGTTAAATGAAGTTATTATATGGCTTACGTGATTGTTGTGAGAATGTTTTATGAAATTAAATAAGTAGATGGACAGAATAGTCGTTTATGATACATAATGTGAATACAGAGATATGTCATAGGCATACAGTGTTAATACTAGAAAAGTGAAAGAATACATGTATATAGAAAATGATTACATGGGCACCGAAATAGGGTCATATGTACGGGAATGAGTATATAGGTACAGGGTTGAATATGTTATCGTATAATGCGAAGTTACGTGATACGAAATGAATGAGAATACATGATGACTATGTGAATATCATAGTTACATGAAAAAGGTTACATGAACATGAATGTAGATTACACAAAAAGGGATATACAGGAAGGATTGTAAGGATCCCGAAAAAGGGCCGTATATACAGAAAGGAAAAATACGAATACATGATAAAGGTCATGTGTACATGGATGAATATATAGATAAATGTTTGATATAGTGATACAAAGGATATGTTATATGCATATCATTCATTACATATAGGTGCAGGTGTTGTGACTATCAATGGTACTTTAGGGAATAAATGGCCTAGCTAGCCGGGAAAGTCCTCGAGACTATAAACATGGAATATCCCGGGAATAAAGTCGACTATAAACATCAAGAGCCCTAAGAGGCCGGGATTATATGAAAGTCCTTGAGACTATAAACATGGGATATTCCGGGAAAAGATGAAAGTCCTTGAGAATTACAGAAATTACTCGATTAATGTATATAAAATCGAGAATTTGAGGTTTTACTAAAACAATAAAATTTGTGGTATTTTATGAAGCCCCGTAATTATTATTTTTTTGAGTTGCATTTACAAATTATCAATAATTTGTAAAATGCATATCAATTCAGAAAAATTAGATTTAATTCTAATTCTTTCTCCAAAAGTCTTTAAAAATAATCTAGTATTTAATTATGCTGGAATTATCATTTTTACCGATCGAGGTTTTTAATTCAAAAATTATTATTTTACCCGAGATATGTTTTGCGGGTTTAAAATTAGAAATGTAGTGTTTAAATAGTATTGGGCCAAAGGCCCATTAGGTTTTAACACAAAAACACACAGCACACCACAAATATACATACAAATACATACATACTTACACAGCCGCATAAACCAACCGGGGGAGGGGAGAGAAACAGCGGGGAGAGAGACCATCGGAGAAAGAGAGACGAGAGATTGGGGGCTTCATTTTACAACTCAATTAGCTAGATATATATATATATATATATATATATATATACATAATCGTGTATGTGTGTGTATACACGCGTGTGTGTGTGTGTGTGTGTGTGTGTATGTGCGTGAGTGTGTGTGAGCGTGGTGTGCGTGTATGTGTGTCGAGGGAGGAGAAGCCACCACCGATCGGTGGTGGTGGTGGCAGTAGCTTGAAGTGGAGAAGAGAGGGGCTGGAGAGATTTGTGCAGAGAGAGAGAGAGGGGAACCAGCGGTGAGAGAGATGGCCCGAGAGAGATGGAGCGGTGGTGATTCCGCGGTGGCTCTCCGGAGGATTAAACTCGGTATACAAACATTTATGTGTATGATTTAATTTAATTAATTAATTGTTGTAATTTAGTTAGACTTAAATTGCGAGATTATTGTTTTAATTTTCGTTATTTATTTCGGAGAGCATAAAAGTCAATTATAGTTGATTGTATTAATTGTGGGTCCGATTAAATGTTCGGGTTTGTAGTTGTTAATTGTGAAATGTTTATTGTTTGTTGCTATGTGTAATGGTTGGAATTAATTTGTGGTCGTTAGTGGGTAATTAGGAGTTGCCTTATAAGTTGTGGAGGTTATATGAGTTGCTAGTTGCATATGGTGTCGGAAATGTTTATGTGCTAAATGGTATAAAGCGAGTCGTAGTATTTGATGGCTTTACTAATTATGAATGTTATATGTTATTTAGTTTAACTGCAAGGAGTCGTAAAGAGATCATAAGTCCTAAATGTCAATATTTAAGGACTTGTGTAATTCTCTTCGACTAGATCCTCGGGCTTACGAATATCAATGATTGATTGTCACCAGTATAATTAATATGCTCAAGTGATATGATCATTAATGTAGCGTAAGTAATAGTTAATGCTAGGGGTTGTTCCCTAGGGCTTACGAACATCAGTAATTGATTGTCACGTGTATCATTGAAAATACGTGAGTGATACGATCATTGATGTAGCGTAAGTAGTAGTTTAAGCTAATATAAATTATTATGTGTTGTTGATGCAAGTTGAGGCAGGCAACTTTATTTTTGTAAAAACAGGGTTGAATTGTTTGTGATTGATATTGAGGGGATGTGCCCATAGTCCGATAAACGAATACCTCATGCCGAAATTTTATAAAAATGCCCTGCATTTAAATTTATTTAACTTGTTTGATTTCAAGGGTATAAAGGCATGCTTTGGCTGTTAAATGTTATGTGTATACGTGTTAAGTAAATTAATTCGAGGGTAATTGTTGTATCGAGGATTTATGTGTTAATTCGAGGATTAATTGTTGTTTCGAGGATTAATTGTTGTCTCGAGGATTACTTGTTAATTGAGCTGTAACAAGAGAATGTCAATAGCGTTATGGTTGAAAGTGTTAACTGTTTAGGTATATATGTGTCAAGAGACTTGTTTCGAGGATTAATTATGTCTTGGAGATTAATTGATTACTTATGTGTTAAGTGATTTATCTCGAGGAGTTATGTGTCTATTCGAGGATGTATGTGTTTCGAGGATTAAATGCGTTTTGAGGATTATTTATAAACTTAGTTCTGACATAGAATGTCAACAGTATTATAGTTGTATATGTCAAGTGAAGTGGATTAAGTTGTATTATTTGAGGTGTTTATCAGCAGGAAATGTCCACTTTATAAAAAGGGGACTCTTTTCGTGTTGCTTGCTATTGCTAAATGTATTATGTGCATTAAGTGGTATTAGAATAGTCAGCTATAGGGAGGACACATATAGTTTGAATTTATGTGACTTAGTGGTAATCATGAGTTGTGTTTACTCGAGATGCGAGGTTGGACTGACACGTACTCGTAACTATTTCAGTACCATTAGGGTATAATCAAGTTGGAGCGACGTGCATCAAAAAGGAAAGATCGAGGCGTCATATGAAGAAAGGTAAACTACCTCCATGGAAATGCTTGGACGAGGTGCGAAGGATTTATTCGCGGTTTCTGTTTTCTGCTAAGGACCAGAGGCAAGTTTATTTATGCATACTCTATCGTTCAGAGTATCTGTGTTTTAAAATATATGAAATGTGTGGATTAGATTTAAATCCATAATTGCAAGTTTTCCCACTCTGTGCTTCCTCATCAAAACCATACATTTCTGGCTTTGCTAATGTTATTAAGTTCTGCTTATGCAAATGGTCAAAACCCCATGACTTATAATATTGTCGATGGGCGGTGATGTTTTTATGATTATACCTTTTGATGTATATGGTATATATTTATAAACTTTTCGTATTATGGAAGTGGACCGTATATTATATGTATCGGAATAAGAAAAGCTCAGAGGGTAGAGCATGTATTGAGTTGTATAACTTAGCCCGCGTGGCGGGGTTATTTTGTATTATATATTTTCGAAAACCCGGACAAAGCTTTTTAAAAGATATTTCGTAATAATTTACCTAAAGGCAACATCACCAGCAAATCAGTGGTTATTTAATTAGTAAATACTTCTGAAGCATTTACGGATTAAATAAACCTAATTCGTCTAATTAAATTTATTTAATTGGATGAATATCATTTTCAAAACGTTTTCTTAAAATCGCTTTGTTCCGGAATGATAACAAAGATATTCCCATGGTTATAAATTGAATATTTTCGTTTATAAATATCTGGAATGATATTGATAAAATGTGATTTGGAAGTTTATTTGATTCAATGAATATTATTATAGTATTCATTTAAAAAGGGATTTATTAATTGTTTATTTCTTATTGACCGAGAGTCAGTATTTTGAGATATAGAGATAGTCGTGGAAACCCGGAGGGATTCCAGCGACCGATTATTATTCATTTTGAGGAATGTTATTTACGAACATTAACTATAATTCCAGAAAGTATTAATTTCTTGGAAATGATTCGAGGATTATTATTTGAGTATTATCTCATTCGTGGAATATTATTTGAATATTTCTCATACGAGCAACATTATTGAGTGTCAACTCTTTCAAGGATTAGTATGTGAGTATTATCTCATTGGAGAAATATTTTTTTAAAATATTCATTTAAAAAGGATCTATGTATGATTTACTACCTATTAACTGGGAATCAGTGTGAATATTTAACAAAGTGGTTAAAGTCCGGAAATGGCCGGAGGGGTAATAATGAGGTTTTGGTTAATATATTCCAAGGTTTATATTTGGGTGTTTTGGAGGTTATTAAATACTTCAATATTATTAATAAATATTATTCGAATATTTATTTTAATAAAAGACGATTAATTGGATTATCCTTTTAAAAAGGGATCATTAGGTAGTCATTGCCTAACGATTATTAAATTGTATAATCACTAAATTCTCGAGGATGATTCAAGAGTTATAAAATGCTAAGTGAAGGTTACTTAGGGACTTTCATAACCAGTAAAATATTATACTGTGATTCTACCGAAGCAAGTTTTCGAACCTATTTCTTGCTGATGTGTTATTATTGCTGATATGTATATGCAAAGTAGAAAAGCATGACTATTCTTGAAAGGTATATACTGTGATATTATTTTATATATATGCTAGTGGAAAGCATACTAATTGGGGGAAACATACTGTGATACTGGATTATGATTTGAGGAATGGCTTATAACTAGATATTGAATATTAGCTATGAGCCGGATTTTATAATTACCCTTAGCGAAGGGAATATGAATCGTATCTTTGTAAAAGACCGGGAGTCGGTATTTCGTATACTTTCGAAGATATATTCTCATAAATATATCGAATAACTATTACTGTGTTTAATGAATATTATTTTGAATATTCATTTAAAGACTATTTATTTAATGAATATTATTTTCAAATATTCATTCGAGGTTTAGTTATTAAGTGAATATTATTTTTGAATATTCACTTAAGAACTTATGTATTATTGATTACTTTGTTAATTATGTATTTAATGAATTTTCTTCGAATATTTATTAGATACTTTTAAATTAGCTTTTTAAAGCGAATTATCTTATTCATCTTCGACCTTCAATAATTGTATGGAATATTTCTGAGACTTATTCTTATCAAGGAGAGGTTCCCAAAACTTTATTTTCCATTTAAATCAATCTTATAGGAAGATTTAAATGCTCGCTCAAAACTTCCAAAAATATAAGGGAACCCTACTTGAGAGCTGTTATTTATTTTGTTTGACTGCCCGGTCATAAAGCTTTTGAAAGTATTATTTTCACTCGCTTCTTGATTCCTATACCTCAAGATGAGTCCTTTTGATTACTTCCTCAACACTCGAGGGGTAAGATTGATGGAACAAGTTTATATCCATTAACAAGCATCAGCTTGGGAAATATTGGTGAACTTTCCTTTCCAAATAGATACGACTACTTTGTGGAGTCTTATCAACAAGTATTATACTTGGGGAAAGGGGGAGGAACTTTACGTTTCAGAGTCATGGATTTATTCGAACTAGGAGTATGTGTGTATGAGGCTGTGAATCAGTCCATCACTGATAATCGTGTAAGAGGCCATGGGACGGTCCATCATTATTAAAAGGGGTCCGAGTTGCGCCGGTCCCGACTATGCCCAACCGTTGGCGGGAGATCAAGAGGGCGGTAGACAAGTAAATCCGTCAGTTCTTCCATCTACATGTAGAGAAACAAAATTTGGAGATGCACAACTTATGACTGATCATCGTAAGGTTGTGACATCTGGCGCGAGATACTCCAGGATTAGTTCATCATCCAAATTTGGATATTTCCTGCAACACGTATTGAAGAGACTTCTTTCAGGTTGGCAGGGGTTTGAAAAGTGTTCAAAACTTATGTTTTACAATGAATTCATGCAGTATCTAGAACTGCAAGGCTATTCAAATAAAATTGGCACGTGTTTTAGTGCACTCTTGAAAGTTTTTAAAAGATGGTTCATCGATTATTGATGTTAAGCCTCTAATGGCTCGTTTCAAAAACTTTGACTCTCTTACTATCAGTTATCTCTAATTCTTAAACTTATCAAGTGGTTAAAGGAATTATATCCCGTACAGAATATCAAACTGTAGGGTGTTGTGATAAAAGTGATATACTTATATGTATATACTTTCAGACTTGTAGAATACTAAAAAAGGGAATCTTTTTATGACTTGGTTTTTGTTTGATGAAAACCCTTGTAATAGCAGTATATTGAACTGCGTATTTTGAAGAGCTTTCGTAAAGGTTATTGAGATTACAGCTTATACCATTTTGCTAAGGTATGAAGCTTACTACGGTTATTATGAGCTCATATTGTTCATTTTGATGTTATTTCAAATGTTATACTTCCCTTATTGAAGTTTCATATTTATAAATGTTTTGGATATGAGATTTAATATTGTTGGATATTGAATACCCCTTGTGTGTATTGGTGTATTTATATTGTTAAGCTCTAGTATTAACTTGCTGGGTAATTCTTTCGCTCATACTTGCTTGTTTTAAATATTAACCTTTCAGAGGAAGGTAGATGATTGAGGCTTATCTGCATGGCTCAGAAGAATCAGGTAGTACGCCTTATGAAGATGATTAGCTCCAGAAAAGTCGTAGCTGGAATAAGTTATATGTAAGTATTGATGTGTAATATTTATATTACTTTGTACATGATAGCACTAGTTGCTGGTGTACTTCTCATCGAAGCTATACTGGTAGTATAGGATTTGTAATACGCAATATGATGTAATTGAATGGTTGTAACGAATTGAGTAATGTAAGGATTTTAGTTCTTGTTTCTAGCCCTATAACCCAAAAGATGCTTGGAAGTTGGGGTCTCAATTGTGGTATGGCAGTTGGTAAATGACTATAGGTGATTTGATATTAAGGATTTCTGCGTGACTACCAAATCCTAGACCCCGGATTTGGGGGTGTTACAGAAATGGTATCAGAGCTGAGGTTATAGTAAACTAGAAACGAGAGTGAGTAGGAGTGTGTATAGCTATGTGAGAACGTTAGAACTCATGTAGAGTTCATGTTGGACTATCGGATATAGTACCAATGATTAAGTTAAGATATGAATGCTATGCTGAGGAATGTTGAGATAGACTTCACTTCTTGTGATGATGGATGTATACTAAAGAATTCTCAAAGATAAGTATCGGTCGGCAGGGGCATAAATCGCCCGAGACCTAAGATTAAAATGATTTTAGGGGATTCATGGATGTAAGTATATATTCCCCAAATGATAGGAAATTTCAATATGACGATGAAGGATGGAAAGATGGCATCCGGAATTATGACAATGATGAGTTGAGATAGTATTCGTACCATTAAAATTCCGAAAAGGGAAGTAAAATAAGACCCCTATGAAAGAGTATTAGCCAAAGTTGCGGGTATTTAAATCTTCTCGCGTTTAAGAGAGCTTGAGGTAATATTATGAATGAATTGGTGGACAGACACCGAATGTTTCAAATGATTACATAGATAAAAAAAATGGTGAAGTGGTGATTGGTCAATGAAGACGAGATATATTTTAAGAACCAAGACGGACTAAGAAAGTCAGAGAAAGACTTAAATAAGAATGCTGTTGTGCCAAAGGTGTTAGCTAATGTAGCACACGGGATTGATATTAGAAAAAGGAATGTTTGGTATGAAGACGGTTATACTAGTAATTGGATTGAAGTACGTATTTTCTAACGATGTTCCGGAGTATCGCCTAGTCGAAACGTGGAATTCGTCATTGCTAGGGGCGACACCGGTATCGAAGTCTACTCAAAAGAATAGAACGCTTGCTTGAGATGCTTGCGCCGAGTCGATTAGAACTCCCTGCGATTATAAATGTCGATGATTGAATCCTTAGCGACTATTACGAGTCGACGACGATATCAATTATCAGGCACCTTAGGGTGTGCATGGAAAAGAAAAGCTTTAAAATCGAGCGATTATCCGTCAGAGGAGCCGATATAAAAGGCATCTGTGGAGACCTTGGCAATACCCTCCCCATTCGTGAATCATCTGGATTACCTCCCCAATCTATGATCTATCTTGACATCTCTTCAAGAAAGAATTTTGATAAAAGATAAACTCCCTCTTCGAAGTTATTTTATGACACTTGTGCTAAATCATATTTAGTTTTAATTGTGCCAGAGGCTGTCACTATACCTACTTTCAGGTTTTCGAAGCCTTGTCAACTGATGTTATTCAATCTTTCACTTTTCTTCAATAGTGAATAATCCTATGGTGGTATAGCACCACTTGCTTGTTGTATACCAGTATCTTTCTGGTTATCCTTTCTTTTGACATCTCACCTTGGAATCTGATCAATTTCGACCCAAGGTGTCCCTTTTATGAATTAATTATCAAAAGATGATACTCATTAACTTGATTTTGAATTGCTTTCATACTAAACAACTTCCACTGAGACGAACAACCCTATACTTATAGGGGCCACAAGGACTATCTGTCTGTGTGATAGAAGTCTGACGGGACGCCGCCACTTGTGAGTTGTGAAATACAAGAAGGCTAACTACCTTTAGTAATGTCTCAACTGAGGAACGCAACATGAGTTCTTTTGATCATATTGATCTCTCGGTACATTCTCTTATCTCAAATAAGGTTTATTTTAACACTCATAACCTTATGATCACCAGTATGTGACAATTGCCTTGATATGGCAGCAATCTTTTCACAAGCTCCATGATTCTTGTTATCTCTAATGCACTTCAAGGGGATGCCAACCAGGTCGGCCAAGTCATACATTCGCTTATAGAAATTAGATTCGAATGGAATCACCTATGACAAGAGCGGATCCCCAAGACGAATAGAATATCAGTGGCATATCAATGGTATTAGTTATTCTCCCTCTCATGGATGTTATGATTAATGGAATGAGTGCAATCTCTCTCTCAAGAGTGTTATGTTAAGTGAACTCTCTCTAAAGGATGATATGATAATCGAAAATTGGTCAAGATATATGTGTGAAAGGAATAATGTGGTAAGGCTCTAGTGATACCTTTGTCAAATAGGGATCCTATGGTTGGATTGAAGTTTCAGAGAAGTTACGAATGGACACTATTTCTGGGTTGGCAGAATAAGTGTTGATGATGAAAGAGTTAAGGAATCCCAGTAGTGGCCTTAGCTGATTCCGTGGACGGAAACCTTTTAAGGAGGGTAGACTGTAATAACCCGGATTTTTCAAGAAATGGTTCTATTATTATTTTGATAATAATAATGTTTTTCCTAAAATGAGGAGGAATTTTTTTTATTATTCAATTATTTTCGGTTAAGTGGAACCGAGTCCCTTTTTAAAATTTTATTGACCGAGTAGGTATTTCGAGTCAATAGTTTATTTGTGCAAAGGTTTAATTTTGAAGTGTGGATTTATTTAGTAAAGATTTTATTTTAGATTACTGAATAATTTGGAGATTTTAAAATCATTGGAAAATGATTATTTTAATTATTTGAGGAATTACAGAAATTACTCGATTAATGTATATAAAATCGAGAATTTGAGGTTTTACTAAAACAATAATATTTGTGGTATTTTATGAAGCACCGTAATTATTATTTTTTGAGTTGCATTTACAAATTATCAATAATTTGTAAAATGCATATCAATTCAAAAAAATTAGATTTAATTCTAATTCTTTCTCCAAAAGTCTTTAAAAATAATCTAGTATTTAATTATGCTGGAATTATTATTTTTACCGATCAAGGTTTTTAATTCAAAAATAATTATTTTACCCAAGATATGTTTTGCGGGTTTAAAATTAGAAATGCAGTGTTTAAATAGTATTGGGCCAAAGGCCCATTAGGTTTTAACACAAAAACACACAGCACACCACAAATATACACACAAATACATACATACTTACACAGCCGCATAAACCAATCGGGGGAGGGGGGAGAAACAGCGGGGAGAGAGACCATCGGAGAAAGAGAGCGGAGAGATTGGGGACTTCATTTTATAACTCAATTAGCTAGATATGGATACATATATATACATAATCGTGTGTGTGTGTGTGTATATGTGCGTGAGTGTGTGTGAGCGGGGTGTGCGTGTGTGTGTCGAGGGAGGAGAAGCCACCACCGATCGGTGGTGGTGGTGGTGGCAGTAGCTTGAAGTGGAGAAGAGAGGGGCTGGAGAGATTTGTGCAGAGAGAGAGAGAGAGAGAGAGATAGAGAGAGAGAGGAACCAGCAGTGAGAGAGATGGCCCGGGAGAGATGGAGCGGTGGTGATTCCGCGGTGGCTCTCCGGAGGATTAAATTCGGTATACAAACATTTATGTGTATGATTTAATTTAATTAATTAATTGTTGTAATTTAGTTAGACTTAAATTTCGTGATTATTGTTTTAATTTTCGTTATTTATTTCAGAGAGCATAAAAGTCAATTATAGTTGATTGTATTAATTGTGGGTCCGATTAAATGTTCGGGTTTGTAGTTGTTAATTGTGAAATGTTTATTGTTAGTTGCTAAGTGTAATGGTTGGAATTAATTTGTGGTCGTTAGTGGGTAATTAGGAGTTGCCGTATAAGTTGTGGAGGTTATATGAGTTGCTAGTTGCATATGGTGTCGGAAATGTTTATGTGCTAAATAGTATAAAGCGAGTCGTAGTATTTGATGGCTTTATTAATTATGAATGTTATATGTTATTTAGTTTAACTGCGAGGAGTCGTAAAGAGATCATAAGTCCTAAATGTCAATATTTAAGGACTTGTGTAATTCTCTTCGACTAGATCCTCGGGCTTACGAATATCAATGATTGATTGTCACCAATATAATTAATATGCTCAAGTGATATGATCATTAATGTAGCGTAAGTAATAGTTAATGCTAGGGATTGTTCCCTAGGGCTTACGAACATCAATAATTGATTGTCACGTGTATCATTGAAAATGCGTGAGTGATATGATCATTGATGTAGCGTAAGTAGTAGTTTATGCTAATATAAATTATTACGTATTGTTGCTGCAAGTTGAGGCAGACAACTTTATTTTTGTAAAAACAGGGTTGAATTGTTTGTGATTGATATTGAGGGGCCGTGCCCATAGTCCGATAAACGAATACCTCATGCCGAAATTTTATAAAAATCCCCTGCATTTAAATTTATTTAACTTGTTTGATTTCAAGGGTATAAAGGCATGCTTTGGCTGTTAACTGTTATGTGTATACATGTTAAGTAAATTAATTCGAGGGTAATTGTTGTATCGAGGATTTATGTGTTAATTCGAGGATTAATTGTTGTTTCGAGGATTAATTGTTGTCTCGAGGATTACTTGTTAATTGAGCTGTAACAAGAGAATGTCAATAGCGTTATGGTTGAAAGTGTTAACTGTTTAGGTATATATGTGTCAAGAGACTTGTTTCGAGGATTAATTATGTCTTGGAGATTAATTGATTACTTATGTGTTAAGTGATTTATCTCGAGGAGTTATGTGTTTATTCGAGGATGTATGTGTTTCGAGGATTAAATGCGTTTTGAGGATTATTTATAAACTTAGTTCTAACATAGAATGTCAACAGTATTATAGTTGTATATGTCAAGTGAAGTGGATTAAGTTGTATTGTTTGAGGTGTTTATCACCAGGAAATGTCCACTTTATAAGAAGGGGACTCTTTTCGTGTTGCTTGCTATTGCTAAATGTATTATGTGCATTAAGTGGTATTAGAATAGTAAGCTATAGGGAGGACACCTATAGTTTGACTTTATGTGACTTAGTGGTAATCCTGAGTTGTGTTTACTCGAGATGCGAGGTTGGACTGACACGTACTCGTAACTATTTCAGTACCATTAGGGTATAATCAAGTTGGAGCGACATGCATCAAAAAGGAAAGATCGAGGCATCGTATGAAGAAAGGTAAACTACCTCCATGGAAATGCTTGGACGAGGTGCGAAGGATTAATTCGCGGTTTCTGTTTTCTGCTAAGGACCAGAGGCAAGTTTATTTATGCATACTCTATCGTTCAGAGTATCTGTATTTTGAAATATATGAAATGTGTGGATTAGATTTAAATCCATAATTGCAAGTTTTCCCACTCTGTGCTTCCTCATCGAAACCATACATTTCTGGCTTTGCTAATGTTATTAAGTTCTGCTTATGCAAATGGTCAAAACCCCATGACTTTTAGTGCACTCTTGAAAGTTTTTAAAAGATGGTTCATCGATTATTGATGTTAAGCCTCTAATGGCTCGTTTCAAAAACTTTGACTCTCTTACTATCAGTTATCTCTGATTCTTAAACTTATCAAGTGGTTAAAGGAATTATATCCCATACAGAATATCAAACTGTAGGGTGTTGTGATAAAAGTGATATACTTATATGTATATACTTTCAGACTTGTGGAATACTAAAAAAGGGAATCTTTTTATGACTTGGTTTTTGTTTGATGAAAACCCTTGTAATAGCAGTATATTGAACTGCGTATTTTGAAGAGCTTTCGTAAAGGTTATTGAGATTACAGCTTATACCATTTTGCTAAGGTATGAAGCTTACTACGGTTATTATGATCTCATATTGTTCATTTGATGTTATTTCAAATGTTATACTTCCCTTATTGAAGTTTCATATTTATAAATGTTTTGGATATGAGATTTAATATCGTTGGATATTGAATACCCCTTGTGTGTATTGGTGTATTTATATTGTTAAGCTCTAGTATTAACTTGCTGGGCAATTCTTTAGCTCATACTTGCTTGTTTTAAATATTAACCTTTCAGAGGAAGGTAGACGGTTGAGGCTTATCTGCATGGCTCAGAAGAATCAGGCAGTACGCCTTATGAAGATGATTAGCTCTAGAAAAGCCGTAGCTGGAATAAGTTATATGTAAGTATTGATGTTTAATATTTATATTACTTTGTACATGATAGCACTAGTTGCTGGTGTACTTCTCATCGAAGCTATATTGGTAGTATAGGATTTGTAATAAGCAATATGCTGTAATTGAATGGTTGTAACGAATTGAGTAATGTAAGGATTTTAGTTCTTGTTTCTAGCCCTATAACCCAAAAGATGCTTGGAAGTTGGGGTCTCAATTGTGGTATAGCAATTGGTAAATGAATACAGGTGATTTGATATTAAGGATTTCCGCGTGATTACCAAATCCTAGACCCCGTATTTGGGGGTGTTACACATATGTTGCATACATTCATAGCAAATGCTTACGGGGAATTATTGAATGATTTACTTAAATTTATTTATGTGAATATGGATTGACAAGATTTGAATACAGGTGAAATCATTAAGAATTTTGTTATATATGAATGTTATATACATGAATTGCCTGTATAGTTATTATGAATGGCGTAGCTAATCCTTATAAGCATATAGATGGTCTTCGGATATATTCTGCATGTGTATATGTGGTTGGTTGTATTTGTAAATACGTAGAACAAAGTTGTTATACTAATAACAGGGATAAGACTATGGAAAGATACCAGGAGAATTCGGTCATTAAAGAGATCATGTATTACATGTATAGATATGCAATACTATGAGAATGTTAAAGATAACAGGTATTTATAGATATCTTCACAGAATGCAAAATACTGGATTGTTGGTTTTAAAATATATATAGTTTTTCACTAAAGTATATTATATGATGATTTATGTTCACTGAGTTGCGACTCATTAAAATCGCTCATGTTTTTCAGGTTAAGTTGTATGGTCGGCCAGTATGGATCTCCAGAGTCCCTCCTCCTCAGCATTTGCATATATAAATATGTTAAGTTTTTATTTCCGCTGTTAAGATTAAACGTTGAGTTATCGTGTTGTGTTGTATTTGTATAGTTCACCTGATCGGTTGGGACAGGTTGAACTTGTGGTTATTTTTCTTAAAAGTTGGAATTTGGGTTAGTTTGAATTACAGGTGGATAGTCCGATTTACGAATGCTTCATGCAGAAATTTTCTAAAATTCCCCTGTATCAAAGTTTATTTTATCTAATTAATTCCAATAGTTGAGAGCAGGTTTAACTGCTAAGTGTTATGTGTCTAATGAGTCACATTTTCTAAAGTTTTCAGCTTCCGCATTTCAAATAGTAATATTGTTATTCAGGTCTTATTTATTCCCTAAAAATGATTAAAGAGAAAATGACACATATATATATAGGAATATTCGAGTATTTTATTATAAAAAGTATATTTTCAGTATCGGGAAGTCAGGGTGTGACAGGTGTTGTGGGTAGAGAGGTGTGGAGGGGTGAGTTCGATGGAGCAGTAGCGGTGAAGAAAAAGAAGAGAAGGGAATGAGTGATGGGTCGGTTGTGTTGGAGGCGGAAAGGGGAGGCTGTTGTGGAGGGGGATGGTGTTGCAGTGGTGGTGGTGAGGACGATAATTAGCAGGTGGGGAGGCTGTGCGCGATGGTGGTTCGCAGGTGAGGAGGGAGGAGATGTGAAAGGAATGGAATAGAAGGGGGCTAGTGGCGTTGGGTTGAATGAAAGCCGAGGTGGGGATTGCTGCGACAAAATGAGGGCAAGGGAGGCGTGGGGGCTGCTGTTTGTGTGAAGGGGAGAAGGGGCTGAAGATGTTGAACGGAAATGGGTGGAGGGAGGGAAGGAGAAGAATGGCGGAGGCGGAGCAGGAAGTGGGGTGGAGGGGAAATGGGCGGTGGAGGACGAGTAGAGGTCGATGCTGTTGGGTTTGAATGTGTGGTGTTGAAGAACGAGAGAGGAGTGGTGGTTGTGAATTGAATGGAGTTGTTTGCAGCCGGCTTGCAGGTGGAGACGCGGTGGGTTGAGAGGAGGCTGATGTTGTTGAAGGAAAAGTGGATTAGAGGTTTGGTTGTGAAGGAGAAGAACGATAGTGAGGGGAGAAGAGGTGGGAGGGCGGAGCAACGGTGGTTTCGTGGTCGGAAAATGAAGGAGAAAAGGGCAACGTGAATTGGTGGGATGATCGCGAGATGAAGGAGGCTGAACGGAGAAGGGAGAGTTGAGGGGGGGGCAGATTTGTGAGAAATGGGATGAAGGTGGGAAGTGTTGGGGGCGAATGAAAGAGAGTTAGGCACGGAGAAGAATGAGCAGCGAAGGTGAGTTGATGGGTCGTGAAAGAGATGGGTGGAGGAGAGAGGTGATGAGAAAAAGACTAAAATACCCCCACCTAAACTAACGGAGTTGGCTTACATTGACGGAAGTACACACTTTGTAAAAAGTTTGAAAGTACAGTATTACAAGTAGGGTTTTTTGAAGTTTAGTATCCCAAATGCAGATTTCGGGGAAGTTCAAGTACACGAAGTGCTTTTTACTCTTTTATTAAATTCATACAGAAAATGATAAATGAAGTATAATATTCTATTTTAATTATAAAAGGTACCGAGGTAGCCAAAAATTGATCAAAAAAAATCGAAGTAAGGAGATAGGTGACGGAAAATAATTAGAAGTATATCTCAAGTAGGTAAACGGGCGGAAGTGAAAATAGATATATAAAATTTTATTACAGTATTTCTATCTTTTAACAATTATGTCTACATATTAGTCGAATTTTCAGAATATGTTTATTATTAAATAAATAAAAAAAAGGATAAAGAAAGTGTATAACATGTTTTTACTCGATATCAGTATAATATTCTATTTTAAGTATATTTGTGTTATATCGGTTTATCCTATTAGCATCGGATAATTTATAGATTGACAAATAAAAATATTAAAATATTTTAAATAAGAATAACTTACATATGAGATTCTGATCTGGTTAAAAAATGTCAATATGGTTTTGATATCATTAGTCTCTTGCACTATATTTTTGCAGCATTTTCGTAATATGCTAATGTTATTAATTTCATACAAAATGAGTTTTACAACTATAAACTTAAATAGTAATCTACCAGTTTCACTTGAGTTTCAAACTTCAATGCGAGTTTCATCCCGGTGTGAGACTAATAAACTCGAAAATTACTGATACATACAATGTCTTATGATTAGGGATGTGGTATGTGTATTTATTTATTTCCCGACTATCATTTTGGTGTTACCTCAAATTAAAATGATATTTCTTGGATGCTTCATTATCGTAGTTATGTCTATATTCTTTTCATAGATTGAATTTTATTGTACACGTGAACTTTTACAACATTATTCATTCGGTGTATACATTAACACATCTCATTTTAAAAACCTGTTATGAGATATGACACTTTAATTTTAGTTATTCGTGTATTTGGTCAAATTTGTACATGTCTAAATATGTTTTGTCTTGAGATATTACCTAGGGTTTTTGGAAGGTTCACTTATGACAATGGATGGTAAAATGTATTTGAAGAAAAGTTTTTGTTATGGTCAATTTGCTATTGAAAGGATACATCTGAAATGGTCAAATACCATGATCCTAGAAAAGCACACATCATTCATTTATTTTTGGCACAATGGTTAGGATACGTGTGAGACAGTCTTTTGCGAAGATTGTGAGACAGTCTTTTACTTGTAGGTTTTGGTGATTTGTCAAAAATGAAAGTGAAAATTAAATTAGATATAGGAAGTTACTAGATAACTTAGTAAATCTTCCCTTACGTTTATTCAAAGTGACATAAACAAGTGACGAGTCAATCTGACAAAACCTTTTTCTCGTACCAATCACTAATTTGGATAAGGAATGTCAATGAAATGACATTTCCTAGTCTAAGTTATTTATGATACATTTAAAGTTAAAGTCTAGACGACACAAATATTGAAATTTCCCGAACACTGATTTTCTGGACCAAAAATAAGTATTTTATTCAAAAATAGTGTTCATTTTAAATGTTTTATTCTCAAATATATTCGATATATTTTTCAAAGACTTATTTTCAAAATGCCTTGTTTAAAGACTTGCCGAAAGAATAAAAATAGATTTTATCTCGGAACCCTTAACAGTTTTTATTTAAATTGGATAAAATTCTAAAATATTCAAAATAAATATTCCTAGGACTTCATGGTCATTAATATTTGAGGAATATTACATTTGAATATATTTCAAGTCAAAACTTTAGCCAAACAAGTTATGGTAAACGGCTAGTGTATTTTATTCCGTCGCATAAGGATAATTAAGCAAAACATTTTTGAGTAAAATATCTTCACATGTTATTTTGACTTGAAACTTTGGATATGTCACTAGAATAATTTAAAAAAATTTAGAATTAATTTCATGTTTTTTGCATGACTTTTTTCCGGGACCCCTAAAATCGATACATAATTGATTTTTCAGTAGTTCAAAAGTCATAAATGGTCAACTCATTTCAGGGTAAAATTTTGACCATAATCCTCTGGGAATATTTCTATGGGATTCCCGTAATTTCATAATTTTTGAGTGATATTTCGATTTATTTCATAATTGTGGATTTATCGCGTAGTTTCGGGTTTTTCGGCTATAACGAAGCTTTGGAAGCCTCCTACATATTTTATTTTGCAATTACCACATGTTGTACTGCTGGACGGAATCTAGGAAGATGTCAAGAAGGTGCTTTATGACTTTTATTATTTTATTATGTGCATGACACTTGTCTTATGACCATTGGTCACTAAAACCCTGAACTAGCCTATAAATACCCCCCACCCCCACTCATTTTCTCAAGGCTTCTTGTGCCAAATAATTGCTTCTTGTTTCTCTCTATAATATCAGCAAGTTCAAATAGCCAAGAGCCTTCAAAAAGATTTGGATAACAAAGCTTTGCTCCTTCATTTTTCATCATCTTTTAATCTTTATTTTTGCTCCATTTCTTACATTTCAAACACCACTCGACCAACTCGGTTTTGGGTAGTCCTTTGGCTCATCCTAGGTAGTCCCCAAGTGCTCTTTAATGTACATTTGAGTCAACAATTTATCCTCCTTGAATATTATTCTTTTGGTGTTCATTTGGCCTTATTTTAGTGGTGTTATTGGCTCTTGTTTTTTCTCATCTTGGTACTCTCGGAAAATTCACTTTAAGGCAGCCTATTGGTCGATTTCTTGAAACCTTGTAGGTGTTGTTTCTTGAGAATTTGAGTCACCTTTCCACTCATCTTGATTATATTTCTTTTGGTGCTCATTTTGGTGGTGTTTTTAGGCTTGAAACTAGCTCGTATCTCTTGTAGTTCTCTCTTAATTAAAGAGGAGCTTGAACCTTTGTAAGGTCAAGAGTCATAAGCTAGTTAGTGGGTGTGTGCAAGCTATATATTCGGCAAATTAGTGTTTAAATCTTTTGAATATATGCTTGTGTTTAAGTAGTCTTACATTTGTCACTTATACACACTTGTTCTTGAATTAATTCGTGTAGTGTGTGTAGACAATTTGTAAGCTACCAAGAGGAGGTTCTTTCAAGAAATTATTAAGCCCTCTTTAAGACCTTAGTAACCATTTGAGCTATACTTGGTTAAAAGGCAAAGAAGTATCTTTTGATTTGTGCTTAACTTGCATACACTAGTTTCTACCTTAAGTGGTTTAAACTTAGTACACCTTTAAATCAAAAGAAAGCTTCTTTTATTGTTGGTTATACAAGTCCCTTGAATCTTAATTGTATTTAATCTCTGAGGACTTAACCAAGACTACCCGAACTAGTTTTTTAACCGAAACCAAGTTCATATCATTCGACCCTTACTTGCATTCATTCGGCCGGATTTTTTGTAGTATATATTGCTTGTTGCATTCACGTTTAATTTGTTGTCTTGCATTAGTTGTGTGACAAGTCCCTTGTGTGACTTTTATCGGCTACTTATATATATTTTCTCGCACTAGTTTAACACAAAGTAGCGTCCCTCGTTTCAACGAGCTATAAATAAGTATACATATAAAAATACTCGGCCCTATCTTGGCCTAGGGTATAATAAAGCCATTTATAAGTGTTAACACTTGTATACTTTGTGTTTAGTAGCTTGTTTAATATTTTACGGAATATCTTTAACTCGCTCTTACACATTTTATTTGTATTGTAGGACATAAGTAATTTGTATATTTAATTTTATCTATATTCGACAAAACCGAATATTTATACAAATTAATATACTTGGCTTTTATTTATATTGACGTAGTTTATCTCGTTAATATTTATATTTGCTTTCTTGATCTAGTTGTCATACTATTTCAATTTAAATCGTCAAACTTAAAAAGGGTTTTCAAGTCGTAGTGCTTGTATTATATCATTTGACGTGAGGTGAAGTGAAGTGAGGTGATTCTCGCTCTAAGACCCAAGTCTTAGACACGCTGACAGGGGGTTGGGTGTCTTTGCACCGTGAGGAGGAGAAAAGACCCAAGATCTAAGTCCTAAGATCCAAGATCGTTAAAAGATGTAGATACGAAGTTTACGCAAAGGGTTTTACTTACGTGGTTGTGAGGAGGTGATGGGGAGTTACGCTCCAAGATAAACTCGTAAGGGGTTTACTTGCATAGCATTTGAGGAGGTAGCGGGGAGTTACGCTCCAAGATAATCTTACAAGGGGTAGCTATAGTATTTTAAGGACATAACGGGTAGTTAGACTCTAAGATAAATACTTAGTGGTTGTAAAGGCTTCTCCGCCTACTATAAGGAGTGTTTTACTTATAGTGGACGAAATCTCGAGTTCGGGAGGAGCTCGAGGACTGGAGTAGGGGTGTTCAAATCCGTTAGGGGATTGCGGCATCGCGAACTAGGATAAATCGATTGTGTCATGATAAGTGCATATTTTTGCATATTTTTATTGCCTATTTATTGTTTGAAATCGTACTTTATTAATTTATTTTGTTGCATTTCAGGTAATTTGAAGAAAAATAAAGAAATGGAAAAATAAAAGAATAAAAAGCAAGGAAGGGCCAAAAAGAGAAGAAAATGACCAAAATGTAGAAAGGCAAAAGAATTAGGAGTTTGGTGAAAAAGGGAAAGCTTAAGGAGTCCGGTTCCAGACCCTCAGTAGACCACAGCTCGGAACATAAGAATTTAATTTTTGGTTATAAATATTTTATTTAAATTAGAAAATTATATTTATAAATATCTAATAACATTAGGCATTTATTTTTATAATTTCTGAATTAAATTAATTATTTATTAATTAAAGATTATAAGTTGTGCGGGTTAAAAAGCATTTCTACGAAACCCATCTTACAAGTCAAAGCAACCGGCATTAAAACTTCAAAAGTTCCAGCTAGCAAATCTTGGAAAATATTCATGTGAAGAAATTTGGAAAAGCTGCATAGCTGACTTTGATTTGTGATAGCACTATAAATAGACATGAAGAGCAGAGAGACAGGGACGAAAGGGAAAAACTCCACAAACAATTGCCTGCACCTTTTGCTAAACACTTTTCTTTTGCTTTGCTTTTTGTTTTTGTATCTTCATAACATTGTAGCTGTAATTTAGTTACCCTAAATTTTGTAGCCTTCATCTTTATTCTTGTAATAAATTCTAGATATTGCAACCCCTTTATTTCATATTAATGCAAGTCTTAATTTTTCTTATTCCGTACATCTGTTTTTTTTTATGTTGAATAAATTTCGTTATTTTCGTAAATCCGATTAGTGGACAAAGTAGCGAAATGCTAACCACTTGGGGTTGAAATTAACGATCTTTAATTTCTTGTTCGTAGTTAAATATTATTATTGTGCCCCTTTAAATTTCCATTTTATTGTGGGTTTTATAATTTATAATTATAGTATTTAAATTTTGTTTTTCATTTTAATTATTAGTGTAATAAAAAATAAAAATCACAAAAATATTAGTGTAATTTTTTGTACCTTTTTATTCGTTTATAATTATAAAAATTTGAAACTTTATTTAATTAATTCCCCTGTTTCTATCTTTCTTGTACGAAAAAACAAAAAAATCCCAAACCCAGCAGCTTCTTCTTTTTCACCGCAAATTCAATCTCTCCCTCCCTATCTCTCCCATCTCTCTCGATTCTCCCTCTTCCCTGTTCGATTTCTCTCTCTCGATTTACATACGCAAATCTCTCCTCCCATCGCCAAGCTCATCTCGCTCTATATTTCCTCCTATCTATCTCTCTTTCGTTCTTAATCAAATAAAACCCCTCTCCCCTTTTCCGTTTATCTCTGATGCAAATCCCCTTTTCTGAGTTGCGATTTGAGTTTTTCCGAGTGGTCTTCATTAGTTCTTTGTTCTAATCGTTTTAATATTGTTCCTCTGTTCTTTTCTTGTCGCGGCAAATCGATCGAGTTGCTGCTGTGTTTATATGTTACGGCTGAGTTTCCAAGTTCTATTACGATTTGTTAATGTTACCGAATGCAGATAGTTGAATTCGTGAGTCTGAGTTTTGAGATTTGAATCGCTGCTGTTTGGAGTCAATGTCTGTGAATTGTGCGAGGTTCCGAGTCCTTCGTTTTTGATGTTGTAATTGCTGTCGTTTACTGACTTCTGAGAAGTGTTGAGTTTAGTTTTGCTTCGTGTCTCGTTTCTATCGTTGCGGTTCTGTTTAAATCTCTTTGTCTTGTTTATGTACTTAGTCGAGTTCTTGGGTAGTGTTGCCGAGTTGCTGTGAATCCCTGTGTATGTTAATGTACCGAGTCGACTCAGTAGTGTCTAGCGAGTTCGAGTCGTTTTGTTGAAGTCGCCGGTTCTCGAAATTGTAGGTTGTCTTGTTCGAATTTTAATGTTGCTGGTAGTGAAGTTGAGTTCTGATGTGTGATGTCAAGCACTACACCATATATGGCCTATTGCAACACCAATATGTATAAGTGTTACAAAAAGTGTTACAATAGACACAAAACTTGGTAGTCTATTGCAATATTTTTTATAGTGTTACAAGAAATACCAAAAGTGTTGCAAGGAAAATGATAATTTTGACATTTTATAACAATTGTAACACTTTTCGCACTTTTTGAAAAGTGTTACAATACACTACCAAAATTATAAGCGGGCTATTCTAATTTTTTGTTCCCGGGCTTCCCAAAATTTTTTTCGTGCCAAAAATATTATTACACAGACGAAGTAATGTTTTATTACATAAAAAACAAGAAACCTCTCTCTCTTATCTCTCTCTCTCACAGACCTCTCTCTCTCTCGACCATCTCTCAGATCTCACCATCTCTCGTCTGTCTCGACCTTACTCTCGAGTCTCGACCATGTCTCCCTCTCTCATCTCTCTCACTCATCTGTCTCACTAATCTCTCACTCATCTCTCTCCGTCACTCTCTCATATCTGACTCATCTCTCTCGACCTCACCGGACTCTCTCGACCATCTCTCTCACTCATCTCTCTCACTAATCTCTTACACCTCTCTCAAGCCCCTAAATCAAACCGCAAAACCCCAAAACCCCAAATCAATTACATCTAGAAAAGTTGGAGTGGACTGTGGAGATTCAATTAGAAATTTAATTCAAGGTAAATTACCCGTATTTTTTCGATTATGTTAGATTATACATGGATAATATTTGGATTATATGTTGGATTTTATTTGTTCATAATTTTTGTTCGATTAAAACTGGTATTATATGTTGGATGTTTGTGTTCAATTTGTGTGAGCTAGTTTTATTAATTTTTTGGTAATTGTTTGTTAATTTTGATTGTTTGATTTGTCAGATAGGTGAGATATTTTTTGGGATGGTAGAGATAGGTGAGATATTTTTTGGGCTATGGTGTTTTGATATTATTTTTAATATCTATTTGGTCATTTCAGGTTTGGTTTCTGTCCAAATATTGTCGTCTATAACATGTGAAACATGTAATTGCTACAGATTACAATGCTACTTGTGTTATTTGAAATGCTTGGTAAAGTACTAAATTTTGAGAATATTACTTTTCATGAAGACTGCACTGCTGTTATGACCTTTTTTACACAGGATATTTAAATTCCATGACAGTGAAATAGCTATATTTAACAGGCGTGTGCTCAAATCTCAGACACGAATATGGTGAATCTTATTTGTGTTTTTGGTCGATCTTGTTTATGTATAATTGTCTTGCATTTTTGGACAATTTGTAGTTTAAGACGATTTCTAGTAGAAGTTGACATTATATATTCTACATTGACAGTTAATACCTACTTCTAATTATAATAACTTGATTTAGTTGTAGTGAGAAATGTTATATTGATGGAGCACAAAAGGAAAACAGAACTGGTGAACCAAAACCAATTTAATTGGACTTGCATTGAATAGTTATATAAGTTTTTCATACAAATAGGCTAAAGAGCTTGTATGTTTTCGAAATATCATGGTATAAACGGAATGAGGTTCCTTTCTTTCTTTCGGAGGAACAAGCTTTCATGATTAAGATGCTAAGGGTAGGCGTACCATAATAATATAAGTTGGTATCGTATACTCCTTATGTGTTTGCACTTGTGCCATCATTTTGGAATACAGTTGCATCAAGTAATAACTCAGACAATGTTCTTTTGGGTTTATTTTGCACCTGTATCTTGCTATGATTCGAACTAGTTTGAAACACTGCATATCTTTGTGTTATACTTACTTCCAGTCTAATTTTGATCCCTAGCCCATAATATTTGTTTGCCCTTCTTTCAACCAAATTGGTCATGGTTGCATTCTCTTAGGTAAAATTAGTAAGGGGAGCATTATTGGTGGTTCAGTTGTACTTGGACTGGTCAGCATTTTTCCACGCATTTCATATTCTGTGGAAGGTAGGCCTAAAGATTTATTTGTTCGATTTGCATCCACATTACATATAAATACTAACAAACCGCCTAATTCCATTTCTGGTTTATGTGAACAAGAAATGCCTAATTAGTCTAAAATTTTATAGTGCAGGGTTTCAGTTTTTGCTGGATAATCATACTAGCTTTTCCGGTAATTTCAAGTTCAAGGAAGAAAAACTCTCTTTCTTGGCATTTGCAAAAAAGTTTATGCTGGCCCTCTTTGCTATTGCTACTGTGTTGACAAATATGGATCACCCTGTCAAGCTTGCCGCTAAACTCATTGTTGCTCTTCTTAGCTCAAAGCCTAGCCCTTCTTCAGTATATTTTATCATTGAACAGGTCAGGAAGCAACACTATACTTGTTTCCGACATTTGACAGTTGCACTTTCTGTATTAACCATCTTATAATCTATTAGCATTGCCCATGCACTTGCTTACGAAAATTAGAAACTAACAGTTGTTTTTACATCATCATCAGTAGTCTTATGTGAACTCTTTTAATATTAGGTTGAGACTAATAGCAGACTCAGGGATATAAAAAAATGCACACTACATACAGTTAAAATTTTGAATATTGCAACTCTGCAACCCAAATTGCACTATTTAAAATGATCAATCATGTCGGTTCCTTTTCAAAATCTTAGCAGCTTAAAAGATGCGGATTGTTTGACATAAATCTTTCAATTGCCTATAGAAGTAGATTCACCAATAATTTCTGATTATTAACCCTTATATTGGGCCAAGATGTATATCGAGAACATATGCATGTAAAGTTTCGGAAGTGGAATGTTGAACAGATGTTTCATCTGGAGATTGTGGGGTTAAGTATGTGCATCAGTATCTGGGGTACTATTAAACATTTGTGGAGCTCCTCTCTCAATCCATGGCACCAATTTTAGTGTCATTGTTTAACAAATTATCATCTTCATGTTTCAGTGTCGACATCAATATATGCGGCAAAATCCCCTTTGGTACAAAATTAAGGTTAGTGTTTATAAACGTACTAGTAGCTATATATTCTTCCTAATTGTTGATACACAAATAAATGTTGTAAATTATTAATGTTTTGTTATCAAACAAGCTACCCTAAACTTTAGTATGTTTGATTTATGCTAATTTGAAGGAGAACTAAATTAGTTTTATGACCATAGCCGTATTCTCTTTGTTATTTACGAGCAGATAAGAATGCTTCTGTTTTTGGAATGTTCTTTAGGTACTTTCTGGAACAGATCCTGTAACAATTCAAAAACAGCTGAAGCATTAGTTTGTAGCCAAGACTGGCTAAGAAAGTCTGAAACTGCCACTGATTTAAGAGGCGAACCAGAGGAGTATTTGCAACTTGAGAAAGTGGAAAATGGTAACTTCTTCAATGATTTTTCTGCTGCTTTTCTGCTGTTCTTTTTTGTTGTTTTTCTACTGCAAAATGTTAAATCTGTTGCTACTGTGCTTTTATTTAGTTGTTTTTTTGCTACTGTGCTTTTATTCAGTTATTTATGTATCTTCTTTTTTAACAGATGAGGTGAAATCTGTTGGAAAATCATTCGAGCACCTGGACATCGATGATTAAAGTGTGGAGGACTGGAGGTAAATATTTGCCATTCTAAATCTGATAAGAGTCTGAGAATTTGTCTTGCCACTTTTTGTTTTGTTTTCTGACTTTGATTAAATATAAATATAAATATTACTAGTGAGTTTAGCACCTACTGGAATAATACAAATTTCCTAAAGGAGAGGTTTATGTAACCTTATGTTAAGTCTAGACAATATTATACTGCATAATGATTATTTAGAAGTATTGTCAGGAGATTTGTGCATCTACATAGATGAATATATGTTGTCGGTTTCTATTTTCCTGTGTGAAGAGCACAGCTGATTAATACCAAGTTAAACTAATTCCCAGCAAATCAGAGTACCAGATAAGTTAATTTTAAGTTGGCATTTTCTTCCTTCATTCTGAAAACTCATCTTCTGCTCAGTGTCACTGACCACAAGTAGCACCCATTCATCATTGTAATCAAACTTCAGTTAAGAGATTTGACTTGTATTTTACTAGATGTCTTGCACGTTCCTCATACTCCTTCTGTTGTAGAAACTTACCCTGTGCAATTGTGCATCATGCACATGCCCTTTATCAGTGACATTATTTACTTATTCACCTGAGTTTGTCCTAATGACTGTCTGAGCCTGAACCATTTGAATTGATCATATACAGTTTTATACTACCATGATACATGGCATAGTCTCACTTTAATTTTATATGTTACTTGGGCCACATTTTGGTGTTGATTTCTGACCTTTGTCTATGAATAAGCAGTTAATCTTTTAATATTTATTGCACAGATCATGAAGGCTTTATGTCTGCATCATCTGGAAGAATGGAACACTTGTATCTGTTGCTGTTTTGGCCATGCTATGCTGCTCCTGCCAATTAAATTCGAAGATTATGTTGAATTTTCATTATTCAGGAATTATGTTAGACTTTCGCAATTTATTATAAAAACTTTGTATGCTATTTCGGAAGAACAAATGAACTTTCTATGCTTAAGTATGCTTAAGTATGTTAAGTATGTTAATTGGTACCTTAACTATTTAGACTACGCGTTTAATGTAGACTTTTGGTGTAAGTCGACTTGTGTTTCGACTTTAGACTATGTTTGGCCTTCATTGACATGTGTTTGTTGGACATTAATGAAATGTCATTTCTGGTTTGGTATATGCTTTCATGCATGGTAAATTTAAATTTCAAACAGGACATTGCAATGTGAACTAATAAAAATGTTGCAAATTAGTGTTGCCAATAAAATTTAAAAGTATTACAATAGTCATTAAAATGTTGCAGAGAAATGTTGCAAAAATATCAAAAAGTATTGCAAAAGGTTCCAAAATGTTGCATATAAATGTTGCAAAAAAAACCAAAAGTATTGCAAAATGCATAATAATGTTGCAAAAATATGTTGCAATAAACTCACTTTGTAACATTTTTAAGTCAATTAATGTTGCAAAAAAGTGTTGCATTCGTCTGTTGTAACATATTCAAAATGTTGCTAAAACATGCAAAAGTGTTACAACAAACTACACCAAATTCTTTTTGTAATACTTTGAAAAGCGTTGCAATAAACACAAAAAGCGTTGCTATAGAAGGCTGTTGCAACGCCGGCAAATGCAACACTGACTTTTAGCAAAAGTGTTGCATAAACATCTATTGTAACACTTTTGGAGCCTAATGATACACTTTTTTGGTGTTGCAACAGCCCATATTTGGTGTAGTGAAGTTAACTAGAATTATGAAATTGTATGATTTGATTTATTTTGGCTAGTCGTATTTCTAAATGAGTCATGTCGAAATTTAGTTAGAAATTTAGTGTAAATAAATTATAAAATTAGTTAAATTTAAAATTCTACTTTTAATAATTGTTGGAATAATTTAACTCATTTTATTTTAATTAATTAGTTAAGAATTAGAATAAATTAGAGTTTAAAATTAGGAATTAATTGGTAAAAATCAAAATTTCACAAAACCACTTGTTCTAATTCGATTAAGTTAGAAATTAAGGATCGCGAAAATAATAAGTCCCTGTGGATCGAATCTAAAATACTAAAACGAGATCGTGCGCTTGCGATTTAATTGTAACATTTTCAGCACATCAAGTTTTTGGCGTCGCTGCCGGGGACTAAATATTTTTCGCGCCTTGATTTTTAATTTTTCGGATTAGTTTTCTTTTGCTTGCCTTATTTTTATTTCGTTTTTTTAGGAAAGTTTGGAAATTCGGGAATCTTCTCGCGGAGCTTGGAACGAAAATTGGAATTTTTGGAAGCGTGCCTCGGTAACCCGTATCTCATTCTTTTCGCCTTCTTATTTTAGAAAATCACAAAAAAATAAAAAATTGAAAAAAAAAAAAATCCAAAAAAATTAGTTAGTAAATACATAATTGTTGCACCATGCATTTAATCACTTAGGGCACATCATCTAGATTTTTATTTTCTTGATTTTAATTTTTCGTACCTTTAATTGTGGTGATTGCTGGAGGATCCAAAGGTACGTTAAATTCTTCTTTCTTTTAGAGTAGTACACGTAGTATAAGCATCCATAATTGTTTACCATTTTTGTATATATATCATGGGTTGTTACATTCATTTTAATAAATTTTAATAAAATTAATTAGACATTTGCCCTAGGATTTCGCGCTAAATTAGAAAGGTGCCTAAAAATAAACTTAATTAAGACTTATTCACGACCTTTAGTGTCTAAGGTTCGCCTGGCTGTTAAGATTCGGTGTCTAAGTGACGAGTTTGGCCTCTTAGCAATGCCTGCTCTAATCTGGCCGAATCGGTCTGAATAATTCTTAATTTACGGAATTTTTAGTGTGTCTTACAGTTAGGAGCAAGGTCTAGTTATTTTCTTAAGGAACCCTAGGTCTAGAATTTTCCTTTAAATTTTACACCCTTTCTTTTGTTTGTTTATTTTGTCGCACTTAATTGCTACGTGCTACTTCTGTGGTTTATGCGAACTACTTGGATTAGGGATAATTCTGCTAGGCTAGTAAGATCAATCGATATCGCGTCTTCTTCTGAATCCGAGTCTGTAGAAAGTCCTGACCCCGTAGTAACCATGGCAGTTTCGTTAAAAGACCGTTGCTATCCCACCCGTTCTGCTCAACCCTCGTGCATCACTCTTCCCGCCGTTACTGGTAATAATTTCGAGATTAGAGGTCATCAAATTAGCATGTTACCTAATTTTCGCGGGAGTGACGGTGAGGATCCGTATCTTTTTCTACATGAATTCGAGGAGGTTTGCGCATTGCAAAAACTCCAACAACTTACCGATGATTCCATACGGCTTAGACTAATCAACTTCGCTTTAAAAGATAATGCAAAAAAATGGTTGTATAGTCTACCCGTCAATTCAATTTCCACGTGGGAGGGTTTCGTAGTCATCTTTCTGAAAAAATTCTTTCCAAACCATAAGACTACGAAACTCACTAATGAGATTAATCAATTTCGTCAAAAACACAACGAACCATTTTGGACATGTTTTGACCGTTTTAAAAATCTCCTATCTCAGTGCCCCCACCACGGAATCGAAAAATGGAGGCTCTGTAAGATTGTGTACGAGGCCTTAGATGGTTCAACAACCGCATTGTTGGAATCCATGTGCCAGGGAAAATTCATGGAGAAAGACGAGGATGAGGGATGGACATTTTTCGAAGAGTTCGCGGAAAAGACTATGTTGTGGGAATCGACTAGGGAACCCACTCGAGAACCCGTGAAATCGAACGATTCAAATGCTACCATGCATCAAAAGGGATTACATCAAGTTGGCAGCTCTATCGTGACCGAGGCTAAATTAGCCACTCTTACTCGACGTTTAGAAGCCTTAGAAACCAACGGTTCTCCCTCCCAAGTATCCATGTGCTCAAATTTTAACCCAACCAATCAGGGGATGCAAAATCCTCAAGACTTTCAACAAGTCAATGCAATGTTCCAACCGGGTCCTCGAAAGGATCCTTATGCTCCTACTTATAATCCCGGTTGGAAAAATCACCCGAATTTTTCTTGGAATCAAGGTCAAGGTCAACAACCTCACCCCCCACAATTCCAAAATCAACCTCCGGTTTTTCATAAACCGCACTCAAATCCGTTTCCACATCAAAATCATGCTCCTTATCCAAGTCAAGTTCCTTCCCACCCTCCCGGTTTTTCTGAGTCGGATAAGCGATTTACATCGTTGGAGAAAAGTCTCGATGCGCTTCTCAAAACCACCACTAATTTGGCTCAGTCGCAACAAACTTTCATGCAAACCATGACTCAAGATAAGCAAATCTTAAATGCTAGCACCCAAGCCATATCTAAGTTAGAGGTTCAGGTGAGCCAATTAGCTAATACCATGCATGAGCGTGAGAAGAATAAGTTTCCAAGTCAGCCCGAGGTCAATCCTAAGTTTCCTCTTAATCAAAGACCTCATGACAATGTGAATACTGTCATTTCCCTAAGATCCGGTAAGCACGTTGATAATCGAGTAGGAGTCGAGTCCCCCGAAGAGGAAGAAGAAGAATCAAACGTTGCACCGACGCCTATTCTCGATCCTTCTGATCAAACTCCGGCTCCTGTCTCTTCACCTCTTTCTAGTCAGCCCTCGTCTTCGAGTGGAACAACCTCGGAGCCCGTTCCCGAAGAACAAGTCTATAAACCAAAGGCTCCTTACCCACAACGCCTCGTCTCTAATAAGTAAACCGCTCAATTAGACAAGATCTTAGAGGTGTTTAAGCAAGTTAAAGTCAACATTCCTCTTTTAGACGCGATTCAACAAATTCCATCCTATGCGAAATGTCTAAAAGATTTGTGCACTCACAAGCGAACCACCCAAGTCCCTAAGAAAGCCTTTTTGACCTCTCAAGTGAGCTCAATTCTTTCTAACCAGATTCCCGTGAAATATAAGGACCCCGGTTGTCCCACAATTTCATGCGTCATAGGTAATTCTTTTGTGGACAAGGCGTTACTCGATTTAGGCGCTAGTGTGAACTTGCTTCCATTTTCTGTCTACCAAACCCTAGGGTTAGGAGAACTTAAAAAGACGAATGTTACCCTTCAATTAGAAGATCGCTCAATCAAAATTCCTAAGGGGATCATCGAGGACGTTCTAATTAAAGTTGGTGATTTCGTCTTTCCTGTTGACTTTGTGGTACTAGAAACTGAACCGGTTAGGAATCCGGCATACCAAATTCCTGTCATTTTAGGGCGTCCTTTTCTAGCCACTTCGAATGCTTTGATTAATTGTAGAAATGGATTAATGAAGCTCACATTTGGCAACATGACCATTGACCTCAATATCTTTCATGTTGGGAAACAACCCGATGATTTTCATGATCAACCTATGGAGGTCAATTTAATTGATGAAATAGTTGATCAAAATTTCATGACTTCTAACGAGGCCCTCGACTTTTGTTTAAAACACTTTGGCGATGATTGGGATGATTCCGAATATATAAATGAGGTCAACCAAATGTTAGAATCCACAATTCCTACAAATAATCAAGATGTTGAACCACCTCCTCTTCCACTTTTTGAAGCTAGTGAACCCGTTGAGTCAACGCCGCCCGATTTAGAACTCAAACCTCTTCCCGACACTCTTAAGTACGCCTTTTTAGGTCCCAACAAGTCTCTTCCCGTTATTATCGCCTCTGATTTGACCGAGTCACAAGAGGATGAGCTTGTTGGGGTACTTAGAGAACATAAGGAGGCCATAGGTTGGAGTATCTCTGATATTAAAGGAATTAGTCCGGCCATTGTCCAACATCGAATTCACTTAGTTGATGATGCGAAACCCGTTCGAGATCCTCAACGGCGTTTGAACCCCACCATGATGGAAGTCGTTCGAAAAGAAATTCTTAAGTGTCTCGATAATGGGATCATTTATCCCATTTCTGATAGCTCTTGGGTCAGCCCCATTCAAGTAGTTCCTAAGAAGTCTGGTATTACCGTTGTCACCAACGAGAATGATGAGCAAGTGCCCACCCGTGTTCAATCCGGATGGAGGGTGTGCATAGACTATAGGAAACTCAATTCTGCCACTAGAAAAGACCACTTTCCTTTGCCTTTTATCGATCAAATGTTAGAACGGTTAGCTGGTCATTCGTTCTATTGTTTTCTAGATGGTTATTCTGGCTATTTTCAAATTCCCATTGCTCCCGAAGACCAAGAAAAGACCACTTTCACATGTCCCTTTGGAACTTTTGCCTATCGACGTTTAGCCTTTGGTTTAACCACTGCTCCAGCCACTTTCCAAAGGTGTATGATGAGCATCTTTTCTGACATGGTAGGGGATTTTCTCGAGATCTTTATCGATGACTTCTCCATCTTTGGTTCATCTTTTCACCAGTGCCTAAATCATCTTCAGTTAGTCTTAAAAAGGTGTAAAGAAACCCACCTCGTTCTCAACTGGGAAAAATGCCACTTCATGGTTAAAGAAGGAATCGTTCTCGGTCATAAAATTTCTGAAAAGGGGATAGAAGTCGATAAAGCCAAAGTTGACCTCATTGCAAATCTTCCCCCACCCAAGTCGGTCAAAGCCATTCGTTCCTTCCTAGGCCATGCAGGATTTTATAGGCGTTTCATTAAGGATTTTAGCAAGAAGGCTAGACCCTTAACCACTCTTCTCGGGAAAGATGTCAAATTTGATTTCAATAGCGATTGTTTAAAATCTTTTGAGCACCTTAAAAAGGAATTGACTTCTGCCCCAATCATTCGATCTCCCGATTGGAATCTTCCCTTCGAGTTGATGTGTGATGCTTCTGATTATGCGGTAGGAGCCGTTTTAGGGCAACGAATCGATAAGATGCCCCATGTCATTTACTATGCTAGCAAGACTTTGAATGATGCCCAACTTAATTATTCTACCACCGAAAAAGAACTTCTAGCCATAGTCTTTGCTCTCGACAAGTTTCGGTCTTATCTTATCGGTTCAAAAATCATTGTCTACACCGATCATGCCGCTCTTTGTTATCTATTCTCTAAGAAAGACTCTAAAGCCCGATTGATTAGGTGGATTCTCTTGCTTCAAGAGTTTGAACTAGAAATTAGGGATAAAAAGGGTTATGAGAATGTTGTCGCCGATCATCTCTCTCGCTTGATAGTAGAGTCCACCATCGACTCTCCTGTAAACGAATCTTTTCCAGACGAGCAACTTCTATCCATCTCTACTCCCCCTTGGTTCGCCGATATTGTCAACTATCTTGCAACCGGCGACATTCCATCTCATTGGTCCTCTCAAGATAAATCTAAATTATTTTCACAGGTCAAACACTTCTTATGGGACGACCCGTATCTCTTTAAATACTGTCCCGATCAAATCATTCGGAGGTGCGTCCCAAACCATGAATTCAAGAACATCCTTTCTTTCTGTCATGACCAAGCTTGTGGAGGACATTTCAGTGCTAAGAAAATAGCCGCTAAAATCCTCCAAAGCGGTTTTTATTGGCCTACTTTGTTCAAGGATGCTGCTGAATACTGTGCCGCGTGTAATAGGTGTCAACATTTAGGAAGGATCACTAGGAGAAACATGATGCCAATGAGCCCCATCTTAATCATTGAGATTTTTGATGTATGGGGTATCGATTTTATGGGCCCCTTTCCTAGTTCCTTTGGCAACCTCTACATCCTGTTAGCGGTCGATTACGTGTCTAAGTGGGTGGAAGCCATTGCCACTAAGTCCAACGATAACAAGGTCGTCCTTAAATTCTTAAAAGAGAATATCTTTTCTCGATTTGGCACACCTAGGGCTATCATTAGTGACCAAGGCAAGCACTTCAAAAATCGTCAATTTGAGTCGCTTTCGAAAAAATACTCAATAACTCATAGGCTAGCCACCCCTTACCATCCTCAGACTAGTGGTCAAGTTGAAGTCTCGAATCGTCAAATTAAGCAAATTTTAGAAAAGACTGTCAACTCGAATAGGAAGGATTGGTCAACTAAATTGATAGATGCCTTGTGGGCCTATCGGACTGCTTTTAAAACCATTTTAGGCATGTCCCCTTATCGGATTGTCTTTGGCAAGGCCTGTCACTTACCCGTTGAGCTTGAACATAGGGCCATGTGGGCCATTCGTGAGTTGAATTTTGACTTACCAACCGCCGGTAGTCATAGAAAGTTGCAATTGTCTGAACTCGAGGAGTTGAGAAATGAAGCCTACGAGAACGCTAAAATCTATAAACAAAGAACTAAGCTTTTGCATGATAAATCTATTTTGAGAAAATCATTTTCTCCGGGTCAAAAAGTTCTTTTGTACAATTCTAGGCTTCATTTGTTTCCCGGTAAATTAAGATCCCGATGGGAAGGTCCTTATGTTGTTAGGGTCGTTTTTCCTCACGGTGCTGTTGAAATTGAAAATCCTAAAAATGGTGATATTTTTAAAGTTAATGGACAAAGACTTAAACCATTTTTAGAGCTTCCGATTGATCCCGAGGAAGAGGTAATCCACCTCGTCGACCCCTAACAAGTAAGTTCTTTCGGTTATTTTAAAAATTCTCCATCATCCCTTATCAGGTATATTCTCACCATTATCCTTTGCATATTTCTGTCTTTTGCATACATTGAGGACAATGCATGATTTAGGTATGGGGGAGGTTTTTAGTGAATATATAAAAAAAAATCCAAAAAAAAATTGAAAATATTGAAAAAATCACAAAAAGAGTTGTAGAATTGTAAATAGTAGAGTTCTAATCTTATTCTAGTCTTGTTAATTGATTACTAGTTGCTTTATGCAACCTTACATGCTATGATAATCTTGTGTTCCTTTAACTTTTGATTGAGAAGTGATTTGCAAAGTTCTTGTCCACACACTTACACTAACAAGGTGAAACTAGTAGACTTATTTAAATTGTGCAAGAAATTAGAAGATCATGATTAGGTGTAAGATGATTTGGTTTCATGCTTTGAGTACAAGTAGGTGCACTAAGGATACCTTTACTTGAGATTGATTATGTTCTACCACACCAAGTGAGTTTTGAGCCTATATGCACATCTTTTGCATTTATATTCTTTTGCTTGAGTGTCCACTTGTCATTTGCATTGCTAGCACTTGTTTGAGTTCTTTCTTGTAACACATGACATTGATTGATGATAAGATGATAAAGGCATTTAGGAATAACCCGTATTTCCAAAATATCCACACCATTCTTATGTGAACAATTAGTTACCCTTTGAGCTTAATCAAATTCTTTCGGTGACACACCACATTACTCGCCTAAGACCTTTTTCTTGTACAGCCTTACGTATACTTGATCCCAATTTGTCAAAGGCTAGTAGGAACTTGAGGGAGTAATAAGGTGTGTGAAATAGGGTTTACTTTTGTTCATAACTTTTGAGGAAATATATGTTTTGTTGGTTATCTTGTTAGTCGATTTTCTGTAAAGGAGGATTCTTGTTGCTTATATTTATTTGCTCTTAAAAAAAAGAAAAGAAAAAAAAAAGAAAAAAAAAAGAAGAAAAAAATTGAAAAAGAAAAAAAAAAGAAAAAAAGAAAAAAGAAAAATATATATGAGAGCATACTTATGTTTTTGTAATCCTCCTTCATTCGGCTAATCAACTCTTTTTGTTAAAAGTAGAAAATAATGTGTGGGGAGTAAGTTTGGTGTTGTGCATGATTTTCATGGTGACTACTAGCTTTTGACACTTCACCTTGTTTTGGCCTTACTTGACATACCTTGTCCCTAGCCCCATTACAACCCAAATAAAGACCTTTTGATTATCATCATTAATGTATGTTGTGTTCAAGTTAGAATAATACCAAGTGTCAAGCATGTTTTTGATTTTGTTGAAATTGAGTGATACAGTTACCCTTGTTCTTGAGTGAATAATCTTTTGTGAGTGAAATGTGAGGTATCACTTGTTTCTTTTGCATATGAAATCTCAAGTTTTGACTCTAAGGTGTGCTCTTGTAGACTTAGCATGGTTTCCAATAATTTTTGCACTTGACATGAACTGGTAATCACTCTTGCATGTTTCTTTAAGTAGACTATGTGAATCCTTATCTTTCCACACCAAGACTTTGCAAATTCATTTTTTATTCTTAAGTTGATGTATCATTAGAGGACATGTATGTGTGGTGTTGCATTGCCATGTGATCTTTTATACGAACTAGATGGATTTTGTGGGTACATTCACTATAGGCCCTCACGAGACCTCACTCGTCCACTAGGGCTGCCTAGGGGTTTAAAGGGCTTGTTGCATATGCCAAATACAATCGTCACACCTACGAAAAGGAGTATAGGATTTTTTATCTAGATTTTCTTTTTGTTTTTGTTTTACTCGAGGACGAGCAAAAGATAGGTATGGGGGCATTTGATAAGTGCATATTTTTGCATATTTTTATTACCTATTTATTGTTTGAAATCGTACTTTAATAATTTATTTTGTTGCATTTCAGGTAATTTGAAGAAAAATAAAGAAATGGAAAAATAAAAGAATAAAAAGCAAGGAAGGGCCAAAAAGAGAAGAAAATGACCAAAATGTAGAAAGGCAAAAGAATTAGGAGTTTGGTGAAAAAGGGAAAGCTTAAGGAGTCCGGTTCCAGACCCTCAGTAGACCACAGCTCGGAACATAAGAATTTAATTTTTGGTTATAAATATTTTATTTAAATTAGAAAATTATATTTATAAATATCTAATAACATTAGGTATTTATTTTTATAATTTCTGAATTAAATTAATTATTTATTAATTAAAGATTATAAGTTGTGCGGGTTAAAAAGCATTTCTGCGAAGCCCATCTTACAAGTCAAAGCAACCGGCATTAAAACTTCAAAAGTTCCAGCTAGCAAATCTTGGAAAATATTCATGTGAAGAAATTTGGAAAAGCTGCATAGCTGACTTTGATTTGTGATAGCACTATAAATAGACATGAAGAGCAGAGAGACAGGGACGAAAGGGAAAAACTCCACAAACAATTGCCTGCACCTTTTGCTAAACACTTTTCTTTTGCTTTGCTTTTTGTTTTTGTATCTTCATAACATTGTAGCTGTAATTTAGTTACCCTAAATTTTGTAGCCTTCATCTTTATTCTTGTAATAAATTCTAGATATTGCAACCCCTTTATTTCATATTAATGCAAGTCTTAATTTTTCTTATTCCGTACATCTGTTTTTTTTTATGTTGAATAAATTTCGTTATTTTCGTAAATCCGATTAGTGGACAAAGTAGCGAAATGCTAACCACTTGGGGTTGAAATTAACGATCTTTAATTTCTTGTTCGTAGTTAAATATTAAAATTGTGCCCCTTTAAATTTCCATTTTATTGTGGGTTTTATAATTTATAATTGTAGTATTTAAATTTTGTTTTTCATTTTAAGTATTAGTGTAATAAAAAATAAAAATCACAAAAATATTAGTGTAATTTTTAGTACCTTTTTATTCGTTTATAATTATAAAAATTTGAAACTTTATTTAATTAATTCCCCTGTTTCTATCTTTCTTGTACGAAAAAACAAAAAAATCCCAAACCCAGCAGCTTCTTCTTTTTCACCGCAAATTCACTCTCTCCCTCCCTATCTCTCCCATCTCTCTCGGTTCTCCCTCTTCCCTGTTCGATTTCTCTCTCTCGATTTACATACGCAAATCTCTCCTCCCATCGCCAAGCTCATCTCGCTCTATATCTCCTCCTATCTATCTCTCTTTCGTTCTTAATCAAATAAAACCCCTCTCCCCTTTTCCGTTTATCTCTGATGCAAATCCCCTTTTCTGAGTTGCGGTTTGAGTTTTTCCGAGTGGTCTTCATTAGTTCTTTGTTCTAATCGTTTTAATATTGTTCCTCTGTTCTTTTCTTGTCGCGGCAAATCGATCGAGTTGCTGCTGTGTTTATATGTTACGGCTGAGTTTCCAAGTTCTATTACGATTTGTTAATGTTACCGAATGCAGATAGTTGAATTCGTGAGTCTGAGTTTTGAGATTTGAATCGCTGCTGTTTGGAGTCAATGTCTGTGAATTGTGCGAGGTTCCGAGTCCTTCGTTTTTGATGTTGTAATTGCTGTCGTTTACTGACTTCTGAGAAGTGTTGAGTTTAGTTTTGCTTCGTGTCTCGTTTCTATCGCTGCGGTTCTGTTTAAATCTCTTTGTCTTGTTTATGTACTTAGTCGAGTTCTTGGGTAGTGTTGCCGAGTTGCTGTGAATCCCTGTGTATGTTAATGTACCGAGTCGACTCAGTAGTGTCTAGCGAGTTCGAGTCGTTTTGTTGAAGTCGCCGGTTCTCGAAATTGTAGGTTGTCTTGTTCGAATTTTAATGTTGCTGGTAGTGAAGTTGAGTTCTGATGTGTGATGTCAAGTTAACTAGAATTATGAAATTGTATGATTTGATTTATTTTGGCTAGTCATATTTCTAAATGAGTCATGTCGAAATTTAGTTAGAAATTTTGTGTAAATAAATTATAAAATTAGTTAAATTTAAAATTCTACTTTTAATAATTGTTGGAATAATTTAACTCATTTTATTTTAATTAATTAGTTAAAAATTAGAATAAATTAGAGTTTAAAATTAGGAATTAATTGGTAAAAATCAAAATTTCACAAAACCACTTGTTCTAATTCGATTAAGTTAGAAATTAAGGATCGCAAAAATAATAAGTCCCTGTGGATCGAATCTAAAATACTAAAACGAGATCGTGCGCTTGCGATTTAATTGTAACATTTTCAGCACATCATGTCATACTCTTCATCTTTCTCTCTTTTATTTTCTGCATTTTATATTGCTGATTTATAAGTAATTAATTTTAAAAGGAGAAAGAAAATTAAAAAACACCAAGCTTTTCTTTTAAAAGGTAAAAAGCTATTCAACCTCCCTTGTAGCTTATTTTACCCACTTACGGGACCTATCAATACGAACTATGAATGTGTGAAAGTGGGGGGGGGGGGAGTGTTCAATTCCTAGAATAACCTAATTTAATTATTTTTGTATTAATTATAGATGAGTGCCATTTTTGTAATATTTCAAAAAATAAGGATGAAATCAGAGCCGGTTCTAATGGGAGTACTCCCATACTCCTGCCTAGGTCCACCAAAGGGCCTCATAATTTAATCTTATTATGTATATATAGTATGTATAATTATCAATACTTGTTATTTTTACAGAAAAATTAGTGAAATAAATTTCTTTCAAATTAAAATAAATTCAGAAATTTTGCACAGTCAAAAGAAACGAGGATAATAACTTCTTAGATTTAATTTGCTACTTTTAAATCTATGTAGAAGAAAATGTTAGCTAAACCAGATTATAATGATTTAATTAAAGATTTTGCACATTCAAAAATAATGAGGATAGTAACTTCTTAGCTTCAAATTGCTAATTTTTGTATTCAAATTGAAACTTCTGCATTAATATATTATTATAGTTTTTTAAGTAATTTTGATTTATAAAATTTATAGTTCCTCCGTCCTATTATAAATGTCCCTTTTAATTTTTGACTGGTCAAATTGATCAAAGTTTGACTAAAATTTTTATGTATTATATAAATGAAAAAACAAAAAATATATATATCATTAAAAAGTACATGTAATTTATTTAAAAATGGAATTTTCGATTTTTAAAAATAATAATTGAATAATTTTTAATGTTTAGTCAAAGATTGGTTAATTTGACTATTAAAAATCAAAATGAACATGTATTTTGGGATGAATGAAGTAGTTTTTAAATATTGTCGGAAACAATTTAGGACCTCCAAAATTCTGAAAACTAGGGCCTCCAAAATGCTGGAGACGATCTCGGATGAAATAGTAATTTCACAACCATTTCTCAGGCTCATTTTGCCCCTAAACGGCATATAATATATAGAAGTAGATAATTTGAAAAAAGAAAACGAAATTCCATCCTCGTTCAAAAGAATAATCGGCAGAATTTAACATTTTATCAAAGAGCATATTGCAATTTATACTCCATTAATTTTTGACAAATATGGTTAAATACTCGAGTCTCGAGATACGAAGTGTGCAAAAATTAACTTAATGAAATCACCTTTAGAGGTCTTTCATCAGCTCATGCATGCAAAATTACAGGATGAGGATTAAAGTACTTCAACTTCATGAAAAATGAGAACGACAACATAGAGGCTGTTGTCGAGCATTATGGATCTTTGATTGATCTTCTTGGACGTACTGGCTGCTTTGTAAGCGCTCTTCAACCAGTTAAAGATATTCCTAATTGCGTATGAAGCCTTTTGCAGCAATTTGAGGTCCTTTACTAAGTTCTTACATGATTCATGGTAATCTTGACACCGTTTTTATTGCAATCATGCAATGGGCAAAACATGTCTTACTTTCAAATATATATGCAAGAGTTAGAGTACAGGATGGTGTTTTAAGAATGAGAAAATTCATTACAAGCAAGAATTTGAAGAAAACTTCCGGATGCAGTATGATTGGGGTCAATAATACATTTCAAGAATTTGTATCAGGTCATTCAAAGCCCTTTACAAAAGATATATTTTAGATGTTGGAGCTTATAATTTCCAAGACCTCGCCTCTCTATTTTCCACTCACCTGTGTGGGAAGACAATCCAAAGTCTGGCAACGAGGGCAAAGTGACACTACAAGATTAAAATTTAATAGTTGAATGCATGATCAAAAATTTCTGTTAATGAGCAATTAATATTTCATTTCAATAATCTAAGTGTTGGATTATCCTGCACAACTTTATTTTTCAGATGTACTTACTAAGGCCACTTGAATCTTTTAAATGTTTTCCTTACCAATCCGAATGGACGGATTACTGAAAGAAGGTTCTCGAGGAAGAATTAATCAATTTATGTACATTTTTGTGAGGAAAGGAACTACCTTCAAAACTGTAATGTATTATTGTTGTTCTCACCAACATCTCTGCTCATTGCTAACTCATTCAACATTAAAACATACAAGAAACAAACTACCCTGTATTCCCCCTATTCTTTTACTTTGTTATAAGAGATAGCAAGATTTATGTCTTTAACTAAGAAAGAGAATTTACAATGATAGAAAGGAAAAATAGTAAAATTAGTAGACAATGAGAGAAGGCATAAAACGAATAACAAAATTGAAATGCTTGACGTGGGATTTGAACTGATAGTGTTAGTGCCATAGAGACAATGTAGTTGTGCTTCTAGGAATGACTATTTTGTTATTTAAGGATTGTGTTCTATGGATTTTTCTACATTAATTTATTATGTCTTAATTTACTGCGATATAAATGTAAAAGTAATAAATGTCCTTGGAATATAGAACACATATTCTATATCTTTAAGTGTGTGACTTAAAAATGAGATTATATGAATAGTGTTTATATTCCTAAATATCCCTAATCGAGCATTATTAATATGGGACAGTTATAATGCATAAAGAATAGTATGTGTTATGCCTGAATTTGGCATAAGTCCTAAACAGGCCTAATGGGCTAAAAATATCAGTACATCTCACATAATGGGCCTAAGAATAAGGAATGGGTCATTAAAGTTCGCCATCATGAGAGGATTCATCATATTATTTTTATACAGCGGGTCGCCAGCGATCCCTAGTAGCAGGGTCGCAGTTCGCGAGGTCTAGCGAGGCCTAGAGGTCCAGCGTGGCCTAGTATGTTACTATGAAGGCTTATGGTCAGGCCCAGCGAGGTCGCATAAGTAGGATATCTCCATACAGTGAGGATCGCCTCGCATGGCCAGACCCAGCGAGGTCGCATGCGAGGTCGTCCAGTCAGTTTCGCCAGTAAAGATAAATTATAGCATTACACAAGCAGCAGGTTCCCCTTTATGGGTCATGGACCGAGTAAATGGGTAGAAAAATAACCCAAGGAGATGACTAGTGGATCTGGGCCAAGCCGAGCCCATAAAAACCCTAGCCCATCTAGATAACTTCTTCTCCAAGAGAACTACGTATGGCTTGATCCCTATAAATAGGGTACGTAGGCATCTTGTAAAGCATGAGAAACAGTTCACCACTGATTATCAATATACAAGAGCAGCCACATCCAAACACATAAACCCTAATCCCCATTCTTCTTATAGCAAAATATCCGTATTTTGCTCCGTAAATCCAGCAACCTCCATAAATATTGTTATACAATATTCTCCCTATAACATTTGGCGCTAGAAGGAGGGGCCAGTCATTGATTGGGAGAACGATGACTAAATCTCACAAGAAGAGGAACGGAGAGGGGGAGACCCCGGGGTCACATAGGAGGAATAAGGATGACCCCCGTAAGAAGAACCCATCAGAGAGCGAAGTGCACAGAGAAGGAATCGAGGGAGAGTTCGAGGACGAATTTGAAAAGGAACAGACCCCCCCTGTTGTCCAACAGACAGCCTTGCCTGGCGACGTCATGTCATTCTTGAAAGGCCTTGGCGATCAAATGATTGAGGTAAGGGCTTCGGTGGCCAAGATGGAGAAGCGACATAATTCCAGAGGCTTCAAGAGGAATACAAGGACAGGGGATCGAACTCATCAACCAGAAAGTAGCAAGGGTCCCACCAAGAATCTAATTGGGGACTTTGATGATGTAGTGACAGATCGAACGAACCCTGATTGGGAGGAGGAAGTAGCTACGATTGATAAAGAAGGATCAAAAGCGAAGCCCGCCTCGTCGGAAGGACGGTCCGTTAGTGTTTTGACCGTGTTGGAAAGAAACTCAGTGAGCACGATCTTCGTCTCAAGTTGGAAAAGCTCAAATCTAACAAAGATGGAGGTCCCAAGGATAAGAGTAAGGGCTCTCAACCCGCATCTCCTCGAAAAGATCGTGAGCGGTCATATCGTCGCAATGACAGACCCCCCTCTCCTCGAAGAGAGCGTGAGCGGTCCCATCATCGCGACGACAGACCCCCTTTCAATCGGGAGCGTGAGCGATCCCAACATCGCGAAGAAGACCCTAAGAATAAGGATCGCAGGAATGACCAGGAAGAATCTAGTGCTCCAAAAAAGACTCAATCTCATCATGCTAGTACTGGAGGAAAGAAGGATGGAGACAAAGAGGCGAGAATTGGGGATTACAAGTTAGAAGATTTAAAAAAGGCGTTGGATGCGATGAACGGCGAGAAAGGGATCTTCAGCAATATGGGTTCCTCCTCGCCCTTCACTCATGAAATTCGTACAGCCCCTCTACCCGTAGTGTTCCGTGGTCATCACTCTGACATGACCTATAATGGGGAGACGGACCCAGCTGAGTTCGTTATTCGCTTCAATAATGAGATGGATGTATACCAGGTGTCGTTATTAGCGAGGTGCAGGCTGTTTGCGGCCTCGTTAAGAGGGAGTGCCCAACAATGGTTTTCAAAGCTAGGGTCCCTAGTTGTCATTGACTTCTGGGAACAGCTCGTGGATATCTTCATTAAACAATTTCAATCTTCGATGCTCTATGCACCTCCTGTGTCCACGCTGGCAAATATAAAACAGAAAGAAGGAGAGACTCTTCATGATTATTTCAAAAGGTTCAATGCTGAAGTGCCCCGGGTTCGAGGTGCAAATGACGAGGCCGTAAAAAATTTTCTTATCGCAGGGGTAAGGGAAGGAACCAAATTCTGGGAGAAATTACAGGAGCAAACCCCTGTTACACTTTCGGAGTTGCACCGGGTCGCTGAGCCTTTTAAGCGAGTTGAGAAATCATTGGCAGATCTCAAAAAGAATGTTGGGACCAGTAGCAATGGAAGTAAGGGCAAAGGGGTAAAAAGAAGGGATTCTCGAAGCCCCGGGCGAAGACAGGATCGTAGCCCGAGCCCGAAGAGAAGGGATCGCGATTCCTCAAGACGATCCCCACCTCGTGCTCGTCCGGCTAGGGATGAAGACAAATTTGTTCCCTTAGTGGCTTCAGTTGATCATATCTATGCTGTCAACGCAAATAAAGGAATGTTCACGAAACCTCGTGCTATGGGTCCACAAGGAACATGGAACAATGCAAAGTATTGTGATTTTCATGAGCAGAAGGGGCATGATACAGCTGACTGTTGGCAACTTAAAGAACAAATTGATCGTTTGATTCGAGAAGGGAAGTTAACAGAATGGGCGGTCCGCGAAGTGAAAAAGCATCAAGATAGCTCAGGAAAATCAGGCATAGGGTATCATGCTGTGCCTCATGAGGGCCAAAATACAGAGCCTCGCAAGGAGAGAGAAGAACGAGGCAATAGCATCCATGTAATCATTGGTGGGCCACATATTGGAGGAGACAGCAACAAGGCTAGGGAAAGGTATGCACGCGAGGCCAAGGAGCGACCCTTAACCAATGTACATCATCTGCAAGAGCGACCCCCAAAGCTTTTCAAGGGGGAAGATACAAATATCATGTTCACTGAAGAGGATGCGAAGTGGGTACATCATCCTAACTCTGATGCTCTAGTGGTTCGAGTTCGCATTGGCTCGCAGAATATCTACAGGGTGCTAGTGGATAATGGAAGTGCTGTGAATGTTTTGATGTATGATGTCTACAAGAAAATGGGATACGTAGACAAAGATTTAATTCCAACAGTAGGCCACCTCTATGGATTTACTGGAGCATCTGTTAGTGTCAAGGGACTTATCAGGCTTCCCATCACCTTGGGGGACGAGCCCTGCATCACTACGCAGGTCGCTGATTTCATGGTTGTAGATCAACCATCGGCTTACAATGCCATTGTGGGGCGTCCCATCTTGAAAGAGATGAGGGTGGTGACTTCTATCTACCACCTCTCAATGAAATTTCCCACCCCGCATGGTGTAGGTTGTGTTAGAGGAATTCAGCACGAGTCATGAGAGTGCTATAACCAGGCCCTGAAGTCAGCAGAAAGGGGAAGAAGTTCTATGAATGTCGAGACCTTGCAACCTTCAAATGATTGCAACATAATTTCAATCGAGGAATTGCCTGATGATTATTTTGACAGCTTGGGCATACAAGTAGAACCAGTACCAGGGGCAATAATGATGGAAGCCTCGCAACCTGTGATGGTTTTACAAGAAGGAATTGTTGAAGAAGCTAGCGATGAAGAGGAAAGTCCAGAGCAGGCCGCTGTGCGAGCCCGAAAGGGGAAATGGGTTCGCCAGGAAACATCAACATTGGTAGACCTGCCTAATGGTATCACAAGAGAAACAACAATTGTGAATGAGTACGGGCATGTGGGAGCGACCCCTGACCCCGTGGCGGGAGTCATGGGGCAAGGTGAAGCAGAATCTAGTCGGGCTCGGAATGTTGAAATTGATCTGGACCCTCGCATACCTGAGCATGTGGAGCGAGCCGGGGCCGCAGAGGATACCGTATCTATTCTTGTTGATGCCAAGGATTCTACGAAGGTTTTAAAAATCGGGTCGCAGTTGAATCCTGATCTTAGGGGAAGGCTCGTGGAGTTTCTTAAAGCTAATTTGGACATATTTGCATGGTCTCATGAAGATATGGTAGGAATTGATCCCAATGTGATGTGTCATAGACTTAATCTTGATCCGAGCAAGAAGGGAGTAAGGCAGAAAAGAAGACCAATTAGCGGAGAGCGAGCCGAGGCTCTAAAAGAAGAAGTTGACAGATTACTCGAGGTCGGGCTCGTTAGGGAATCATTTTACCCTGACTGGCTCGCAAACCCTGTCCTAGTCAAGAAGCCAAATGGCAAGTGGAGGACATGTGTGGATTTTACTGATCTGAATAAGCATTGCCCGAAGGATAGTTTCCCTCTTCCAAGAATTGATCAATTGGTAGATGCAACAGCGGGCCACGCACTCTTAAGTTTCATGGATGCCTATTCTGGGTACAATCAGATACCCATGTATGGCCCCGACCAGGAGCACACTTCGTTTATCACAGATAGAGGTCTCTATTGCTATATTGGGATGCCCTTTGGTCTCCTCAATGCAGGTGCTACCTATCAGCGGCTCGTTAACATGATGTTTGAAAAGCAAATCGGGAAGACAATGGAGGTCTATGTAGATGACATGCTTGTGAAGTCCAAGGAGGCTGGGGATCATATAGCCCACCTCGCAGAAATGTTCGATATATTGAGGAAATTCAGAATGAAGCTCAACCCCCAGAAGTGTGTTTTTGGGGTCGAATCTGGAAAATTTTTGGGGTTTATTGTTAACCACAGAGGCATTGAGGCTAATCCAGCTAAAATAAAGGCATTGATGGAAATGAGGTCGCCAAGAAGTGTCAAGGAGGTACAAAGTTTAACTGGAAGGATCGCAGCATTGAATCGATTTGTTTCTAAATCATCAGATAAGTGCCATGAATTCTTTAAAGCAATCAAGAAGGTAGGAAAGAATTTTGAATGGACCCCTGAGTGCGAGGAAGCTTTTCAGAGGATAAAAGAGCATCTGGGCTCGCCTCCATTACTTTCTAAGCCTAATGAAGGTGAAGTTCTTATTGTTTACTTGGCAGTTTCAGAATATGCCATCAGTGCTGTCCTCGTTCGCGAGGAGGGAAAGCTTCAGCTCCCCGTGTACTATGTCAGTAAGAGACTGCAAGATGCCGAGACTCGCTACACTAACATGGAGAAGCTCGCCTATGCTTTAGTTTTGGCTTCGCGAAAGCTGAGGCCATATTTTCAGGCTCATAGTATCCAAGTTCGCACTGCGTATCCACTCAGGCAAGTAATGCATAAACCCGAGGCCTCGGGTAGACTTTTAAAGTGGACCATAGAGCTAAGTCAATTTGACATTGAGTACAAGCCTCGAGGTGCAATAAAGGGGCAAGCTTTGGCAGATTTCATATTGGAGTTTCCTTCCCAATATGAGGAAGATGCCTGGGCTCTCATAGCGATCCCAGAAGTGGTTGACCCCAAACTCAAAAATGAAAATTCAGCCCCGTGGTGGGAATTGTATGTTGATGGGGCCTCTAACAAAGAAGGGGCCGGAGCTGGGATCGAGCTTGTTACACCTGAGGGTCGCAAGTTGAGTAGTGCTGTTCACTTCGCCTTCGAAGCTTCTAATAACGCAGCAGAATACGAGGCTCTTATAATCGGCCTCAAGCTCGCGATAGAAATGAAAGTAGAGAACCTCAATGCATATAGCGATTCTATGTTAGTCACAGGTCATGTTGGATGTGGATGGCAAGCCAGGGGACCCAAGATTGAGTTATATTTGAGGTGTGTGCAAAGGCTTATGAAGTCATTCAAGCAAGTAAAGGTAGAGTTTATCAGGAGAGCAAAAAATCAAGGAGCAGATGCCCTCGCGAAAATGGGCTCGCGGCGCGAAGCTAATTTGTTTGGGATTATCCCCTTGGAAATTCAAAATAAACCTAGCGTACCAGAGGAATTTTCTATGGAAATAGCGAGCCGGGAAACAACATGGATGGCCCCTATCTGGGGGTATGTAAAGAATGGGATCCTACCTCAGGATAAAAAAGAAGCGAGGAGGGTCAAATATCAAGCGGCTCGCTATGTTATTTATGACGAGGTCTTGTATCGAAGAGGGTTCAACACTCCACTCTTGAGGTGTGTAGATGGTGAAGAATGCAATTATATTTTGAGAGAAGTCCATGAAGGAATATGTGGCAATCACTCGGGGGGTAGTTCCCTGGCTCAAAAAATTCTGCGACAAGGGTATTTCTGGCCCACGTTAAAAAGGGATGCTTTTGAGTTCGCTAGGCGATGTGACAAGTGTCAAAGATATGCAAACTTCAGTAATGCCCCAGTAGCTCATCTCACCTCGTTGATGAGCCCTTGGCCCTTTGCTATGTGGGGAATAGATCTTATTGGCGAACTTCCTAAAGCTAAGGGAGGAGTAAAATATGCAGTCGTGGCTGTGGATTATTTCACTAAGTGGGCCGAGGCCGAGCCTCTTGCTACCATTACAGCTAAAAAGTTGAAGGACTTCGTTTACAGAGCAATTGTTTGTCGCTATGGGATTCCATATCAGCTCATTTCAGATAATGGGAAGCAATTCGATAGCAAGGAGATGAAAGAATTTTGTGAGAGTTTGGGAATCAAGAAAAGTTTTTCTGCTGTGAGTCACCCCCAGACAAATGGACAAACCGAGGCCATCAACAAAATCATCAAGCATACCCTAAAAGCTAAGTTGGAGGAAAGTAAGGGTAATTGGCCTGAGGAGCTACCAAAAGTCTTGTGGTCATATAACACGACTCCAAGGTCTACCACAGGTGAAACTCCATTTTCACTGACATATGGGTGCGAGGCTATGGTGCCCGTGGAAGTAGGGTCAGGCTCGTTCAGAAGGGAACATTACGACCCCGGGTCAAACGAGGTCAATCACAGGCTCTACTTAGACATGATTCAAGAGTCAAGAGAAGAGGCTCAGTTAAGGCTCGCTGCGTATCAAAGGCGGGCCGCAAGGTATTATAATGGAAAGGTTCGCGTGCCACATCTTCGCGTGGGGGACTTGGTGCTTAGGAGAGTGATGCCTAACACTAAGGTCTCGTCTCATGGGGTGTTTGGAGCCAATTGGGAAGGGCCCTATAAGGTTTATGGTGTCATCAATGAAGGAACTTATTATCTAACTGATATGGATGATAAGGTCATGCCACGAGCTTGGAATGCAGAACATTTGAGAAAATACTACCAGTAGAGGCTTCGCTCCTGGTGGTCTCCATCTACTACTACTTAGCATGAATAAATTCATACAAAGTACTCGGGGGGTAGTGATCATATAGACACCTCCTCGTTATGATGTAATGAAAGTTGGGCTTTGTCCCTAGTTGGGCTTTGTCCCTAGTATTTATATTTATGAAATTTGTTCTCCAAAAAAAAAAAGTTGTGCAATTTTATTCTTTTGTCAGTGTTAAAAATTCAGGACTAGGCCGGCACAGCGTATGTGTGGCTGAACACCCTTCAGGTCAACGAGGTTGCGAGCGTGCACTTACTGCGACCTGAGGGAATGTCCTCAAAGTTTAGTTAAAAAGTATCTCCTCGCGGAAAAGGAAGTCAAGGGGCGACCTTAATCTCCGGATCGTATATGCGACCTCGCAAGGAAGGCATTGCAAGTTTTGATCCTAAGGAGATAAGGTCCACCTTGAAGTTTTTTGAAAAGAAAATGCTACAAATTCTACTATGAAAGCTTCGCGGATGCGAGGCCAATATTTCAGAAACATAAAGAAAGCAAGCTATCTATAAAGCAAGTACAAGACATGAAGAAATGAAGACAGTTAATGTAAATTGATAGTTGGCAAAGCAGTTACAGGGTCGCTACGCGAGCCCAATATACTTCAAAAGTTATCAAAAGTTATCAACAAAATATTACAATTTGCGAGACATTCAAAGGGTGTCCGCATCCCCAATTCGAAATGTTGGAATAAAACAGATTACATCGCAGCCTCCTTGGGTTTTTCTTGGTTGGTAACATTGGCCTTAGCAGCTTCGCTGGCGATCTTGGCATCTTCCTCATCTATCTCCTTGCGGAGGTCAGCTGCGTACTCAGCATTGCCAGGACCGAGCTGGGACCAATCGAAGTTGGGGATTTTTCTGATGAAGCTTTTCATAAAGTCAGCTTGGGCGGCCACTTCGATGTCTTCTCTGTTAGTCTGAGCAGTAGCGACCTCCTCCTTCAGCTTCGCGAGCTCCTCCATATGAGTCTTCTTCAGCTCCTCCTCATGTTGCTCCGCCTCGTTCAAACCCTTATGGAGGGCTGCTTTTTCATCATTGATTTTCTTGAGTTCGGAGCGAAGGGATGCTGTTTCAGTTTGTAGCACTCGCTGGTAATTCTCAGCCATCAGCTTCTTCTCCTCCTCAGCCTTAACCTTCAAGGACTTCAACTCCTTCTCCAATCTATCATTGGCGAAGACAACCTGCTTAAGCTCTCGAAGATGCGAGGCTTGGCGAATGAAGCCCTCAGCCAGGCATTTGGAGACTGCCTCAGAATTCTCAATTAACTCGGCTCCCACCCACTCAGTGCACTCCGCTTCAGTAGCGTGAGTATACCCATGCTTTGCATATAAATGATGCACTGGCGTCGTATCCGCAGGCTTTGAGACTTGGGGCAGGGGACCGGTTTTGTGTTTTTTGGAGACATGGTCTTCGGGGTTAGCTTTGGTCTGTGACGGTTGAGGAGCGACCTTAGCAATTGCTGATGGAGGAGGGAGATCGTTTGTTTTCTTTGGAGGAGTGACCGTTGAAGGCTTGATGGGGATTTCCTTGTTCCTCGCACAAAAAGGGGGCCTTCGACCGCCTTTGCCTGACATGTCTGCAAAAAGGGGAAAAGAAAAAGCAGTTAAAAATAATTGTCCAGAAAAGTAAAAATGCGAGGACAATGAAGACAATTAATATGAAGAAATTATTGAACTACGGAATAAAGCATTCTTACTCTCTTCCGTTGCCATTTTAGAGGACGAGGCTTCCTCTCGCACTTTCCTCTTTTGCGAGGCCTTCCTCGCACTTGAAGGCCCCACCTCAGAAGGAAGCTGAATCCCGTCTTTCAAAAATCCGCATTCAATCAGATTTTCTAAGGAAAGAAGGGTTCGCACACTCCTATCTTCGCGAGGCATCTTTAATACATCATCAGCTCGGGTTTTCTCTTCACCCTTCAAGACGGTTCGCACTTGACCGATTGGAAGATAGTTAAAAGATGTTTTTACTCTGGGCACCTCGTGGATGTAGAAATAAGGTCCCTTCCATGAGCCCGCGTTGCTCGGAGCGCTATGGTACAATTCTTTCTTGTTAAACTCTGGCCAGACTGAGAAGTATACGTAGCCGAAATCAGACGGCCCGCATCTCTTCAATTGCAAGAAGTATCCCATGGTCCTCGCGTCGAGTGGGGGATATCCCAACTTGTGATAAATAATATAGAGAGCTATCATGGCTCTATACCCATTTGGATTGATCTGGATAGGAGCAAGGTGGTAAGTCTCGCACACGTCCCGGATGAATGGATGAAGAGGTGAAGAGACGCCTATTTTCATCATGGCAGACGACAACACCATGCGAGGCACTCTTCCTCCGTTTTCAGTGTAGTTAAAGCGATAGCATCGCATTGAGGATGTGGGTAGAATGACCTTACCTTCCGGTCTATATGTATCAACTGCCTTTCTTAAAGATTCGGCATCGAGAGAGGTAGATAAGTCCCTGCAGCCTAGAGTGCGAGGCTGACCTGGTTTCACCTTCGAGCCCTCTTCGATATTTTCGGGGCGAGGTCCTTCAACATACACAGTGCCCTCCAGTTCAGGTTGAGGGGTCGGGATGTAAGGTTGAGGAGAGGCTTCGGGAACATAGCTGTAATCTTCAAAGTTAACCATTCTGGCTACTTCGTCCAGACCGCCATCATCAGAGCTAGGCTCTTCATAGTCCGAATCATCAGAGTTCGCCTCGTTGTCACCTCCACCCTCAATCTCGTAGTAAGCGTGGCCAAGGGAGTCTATTGATGAGGAGCTGGTGGTTAGTAATATGGGACTAATATTGAGAAGGTTCTTGTTAAGAGGAGAAAGAGGTTTGGGGAAGTTGGAAAAGAATTTTTGACCTTTCTTTAGCAGTTTCTCGACTTCGCCTTGAACCGAGGAGGGAGGAACGGTTAAAGATTCTGGGTTTATTGAGCTTGAGGGGAGGTCAATAGAGCGGCTCTGCGAGGCGGAGGGTCGTCGTGATCTCCATGTTGTCAGGGGGGTCTCTCGGGTAAATTCCTCCTGGGACCATTGAGGATCCATGTATAGTTTGAAGGATGGGGTGCTTGCACTTGTGGCCTTAGCAATATTTGCGGCCGCTCGCTCGCTGATGGAAATGTGAGGGAGAGGTGAAGGAGTCCTTGAGCTATCGCTAGACATCTGAAAAGATGGTGGAATATTAGTGTGTGCGCTTACAGAACATCAAAGAAGATAAAAGAAGAGGAAAAGAGAAGGCTCTAAGTGTTCCTACTTCGTGCATAAAGAATAAGGGGTCGCGTAATTAAAGGGGTCGCGCTCTTTAGTCTAGCGAGGCAGGGATCGCATCGTGAAATTAAGTGTGTGGGGTCGCAAGTAATCAGGCTCGCGTCGCATGCAATTATAAAGCAAATATTTACAAAATTATGAGCTACGCATGCATTTAAATGAAGAACAAGAGAGAGAAACTTACTTTTTGATGAAGAAAGGTTGAAGATCTTGGAAAAGGGTGGCCTCATTCTTGATTAATAGCGAGCTGGGTCTCTGTTTGATCCGGGAGCAAATTGGCAGCACTTCGGTATGTTGTTAATATGGAAAGTGACAAATGATTTGAAGATTGAGGTTTATATAGTAGGGAGGAGAGAGGTGAACAAGCTACACGTGTCATCATCTCAGCGGGTGTGACCAGATCAAGAGACGCGCCAGCTGTTAGCATTTATTCAAAATGATTGGGCCTATGATGAGAGCCCATAAAGGAGTAATTGATAATGGGCCTTGGCCTCGCATTTCATTCTCTGGAAGACATTCTCTGAGTCCACATCGCATTTCTAATGGCAATATGGACTCGGGGGGTAGTTGTTATGCCTGAATTTGGCATAAGTCCTAAACAGGCCTAATGGGCTAAAAATATCAGTACATCTCACATAATGGGCCTAAGAATAAGGAATGGGTCATTAAAGTTCGCCATCATGAGAGGATTCATCATATTATTTTTATACAGCGGGTCGCCAGCGATCCCTAGTAGCAGGGTCGCAGTTCGCGAGGTCTAGCGAGGCCTAGAGGTCCAGCGTGGCCTAGTATGTTACTATGAAGGCTTATGGTCAGGCCCAGCGAGGTCGCATAAGTAGGATATCTCCATACAGTGAGGATCGCCTCGCATGGCCAGACCCAGCGAGGTCGCATGCGAGGTCGTCCAGTCAGTTTCGCCAGTAAAGATAAATTATAGCATTACACAAGCAGCAGGTTCCCCTTTATGGGTCATGGACCGAGTAAATGGGTAGAAAAATAACCCAAGGAGATGACTAGTGGATCTGGGCCAAGCCGAGCCCATAAAAACCCTAGCCCATCTAGATAACTTCTTCTCCAAGAGAACTACGTATGGCTTGATCCCTATAAATAGGGTACGTAGGCATCTTGTAAAGCATGAGAAACAGTTCACCACTGATTATTAATATACAAGAGCAGCCACATCCAAACACATAAACCCTAATCCCCATTCTTCTTATAGCAAAATATCCGTATTTTGCTCCGTAAATCCAGCAACCTCCATAAATATTGTTATACAATATTCTCCCTATAACAGTATGTTTATTGACGGATGACCACATCTCATTGGTCATAGGTATAGTGATACTAAAGTCAAGAACATAGGTGCATGTAATTTTATACATGTCATTGGATTAACCCACGGTGAGATTCTACATGTTGATAATGTCATTAGAAAGACTCACAGTGATAATGGTGTAATGATCCTTAGACTTGAGATCATCATATTTCTATACAAGGATTAATATACTTTGATTACATTAAAAGTTACCTTTGACTAGGTGATGATAAAAGTGGACATCGGGTATATTATGAGTCGTGTGAGAAATATGAATGATAGATATAAGATCATGCTCAAATATTGATTTATTTTAATAGTCTACTGTTCACACTAAATCACGCAAGCGTACGCGATCACAAGTAATATAAGGTAAAGTTAAGTTCGTTCCCACAGAGACTGGTGTAATGCAGAATATGCACCTATGCAACAATGTATGATTTCTATTCACTGCTAAGACATGTATCAAATTTGAGTTTTAGTTACCTAATTATCTAAGAAGTGATTTAACAATATTAAGATCTAATTAACTAATGTGGTTTAAAACTGATTTACTAATAGGAGAATAAACATGGGATCCTAAATTCATTAAATACTTTGTCTAGAGTTGATGCCTTTAATCAAAGTATGTGATGGTACCAAACGACTCAACATCCACAAAAGAGATAGAAGTTAAGCAGACATGAATTATGTTTAGACCCTATATGCCTATAAGATTTGAAAACATAACGGTTTGAGAACAAGTTATCCATTGAGATCACATAGGGCGGCATAAGATGGTTAAAATTACGCTACTAATCATGCATTTCAAAACATCCATAATCCTATGCTAGCATGGCAAGTTCTAATCTCTATATCCACTGTAGCTTCAATAAAGATTAACAATTTAGATGTTAACTACGCATCCAAAAGCATTAAGTATAACCATACGAGGATATCAACAATTCATCACACACAAATCTTTAAAGCAATCAAACAACTAAACTCCGTAAATAAATCCGTTAGAATCCAATGACAACGATTAGTTCATAATCAAACGGCTCATCATCATGCGATCTAATGATAACATGATGTAAAACAAGGTCTGAATAAAAATAATCATGCTAGAGTAATAGAGTTAAGAAGACAAATCCAAAAACGAGATCCAAAGTATCACCTAATTAGAAGAAAACAAAAGATGTAGATCTAGATCTCCGATAGTTGTCACAATCTTCGGTGAATCCTTCTCCAAGTCTCTCTTGTCTCTCCTCTGTTAAAAAACCGACTCTTATGATGTCTACAAGTGTATTTATAGCCCCCAGACTTGTCCTCCAAGAAAAAATCGAATCAGAAATAGAATACAAATTCTGGACATCGGCCTAGCGCACCCGTGCCAGCCATCAGCGCGCCCGCGCCCTCTGACTGCATTCTCAGCGCGCCCGCGCTCCTTACAGCGCCCCCGCGACTGCTGCTTCTACCATTTTTGTTGATTTTTTTGAATTTTGGTCGTTTCACCTCCAATTCCTTCGCGAATTACTGTACTTCAATTCTTGAGCTTAAATCCACCTACTAAACATAATAATGCAATCTCTGCTTCTAGTTTTGCAATCCTACAAAAACACATCAAAACACCAAGTACTTGAGGCCAAGTTAATCAATTTAAACCGATCCGAAGCGTTCCAAGTGGATATAAAATCCACCTATCATCTACTTATTGATCAAGGAAACTCGGATTAAACATTGAAGAGGATGACTAATTACATGCCTTGAGTTTAATCTATAATATTTGGTTAAAGGGATTATATTACACTGAAACATTAAATCACGAAAGGTTTAATTGGATCACCAATTATTATTATTAATGGGTATTAAAATTATTTCCAACGTAATAATAACCTAAAGGGTCACAGACTTAGAACGTATTAAACAGAGCTTTATTTAAATTACGAATTTAAATAGTTATTAATTCGAATTATTGAATTAATTAAGTAGGACTTGATTAATTATAATATAATTCAAATTTAATATTAAAACCAAAATCAGATTGGGTCTTAGGAAGCCCAAAACGGATTTAGGGTTTTAAGCCCAAACTCTTCCTCTTATAAATACATAAAGATGTATGGTTATAGGGTAATCTTTTGCAAAATTGTTTTACCTAAAACCCTAGATGCTCTACATCTTGGAGAGGCTAGAGAGAAAGAGAGAGAGTGGGCGTTTTTGGCTAGTACCATCCCTGTTGATCGTTGGACGACCGTTGCATTCGTGTGGAATTAGCGACACAGATCTTGACGCAAGGGATGTGTAGTGATTGCTTCTTGGACCTCCATCTTTCTGAATTCGAAAAGCTCTTAAAGGGTATGATTTTGTTTCTCCATAATGTAGAGAATATAGGGTTTTAGGTAAAACGATTTTGCAAAAGATTTACATATAATATATCTTTAAGTGCACATGCTGAGAAGGAGGGAGCCTGGAGCACCAGCTGGCCGATTTGTACCTTAAGTCTATCAACAATTCCATACTTGATGCTAAGCAAAAGGTCTAACTCTTATATCACCTGAAACATATTCGCAACTTCATGAGATTGCAACTCAGTGAGCATAAAACTATTAGAGATCAAAATAAAAAATTCATAAATATATAAGTAACATAAAAACAAATTCTATCAAACATATAGGTTATGCACATGCCACTATATTTTGTTTACTTTAGATGTGACCAATCAACTTTTGTATCATCCCGGGATATCTATAGACCCGCCAATTCACTATAGACCGCAAGGACCGAGAACTATAGACCACTATAAACCACGAAGGTCAAGGGCTATAGACCATAAAGGTCAAGAACTGTAGATACTCCAACATGAATGGTCACAACATTTTTCTTTAGTCAAGTGCAAGTGAATGTTTGCGTATATAACATTTAACAACTATAATATCATCTCAAATTTTCATATAGATGATCATGTAGATATAAATCCCACAATTATATAAATTCAAGTAATCAAGAAAACTGTAACACATATCATATAACACATATGACAGACCACATAATTATATAAATTCAAGTAATCACTGAAACTAAACAAATATACATGTCAATTGACTTTAAACGCCTATCATATAGCACATACAAACTTCGTCTCAATTATATATTCACATATATTTTATTTACTTTAGTTGTGACTAATCAACTTTTGTATCATCTCGGGATATCCATAGACCCGAAGGCCAATTCACTATAGACCACAAGGGCCGAGAACTATAGATCACGAAGGCCGAAAACTATAAACTACGAAGGTCAAGGGCTATAGACCATGGAGGTCAAGAACTATAGATACTCCAGCATGAATGGTCACAACATTTTTCTTTAGTCAAGTGCTAGTGAATGTTTGCGTATATAACATTTAACAACTATAATATCATCTCAAATTTTTATATAGTTAATCATGTAGATATAAATCCCACAATTATATAAATTCAAGTAATCAAGGAAACTGTAACACATATCATATAACACATATGACAGACCACATAATTATATAAATTCAAGTAATCACTGAAACTAAACAAATATACATGTCAATTGAATTCAAACGCCTATCATATAGCACATACAACCTTCATCTCAATTATATATTCACATAAAGTTAATTTCCAAATTTATGCTCACCTCGGCTCGTCAAAGTCTTTCGAGAATAGCTACTTCCTATCACAAGGCTCGATCACCTTCTGAGAACCTATAATAACATAAATCATGTATTAATAACTAGCTACAATGAACCCTTTTAATGATACGTAACTGACCTGCTTACTAATGAGTACACATCTTATGCTTTTGGTTAGAGATTGATAAGTTTGGTTATAGAAACCTATTGTGCACAACCTACTTAAACATTTTTCATAAATTGGAAAATACTCTATTTTACACAAAACTTCCAGATTACATCCTAATTCTTCCATGGACCTCACATAAAAATTTCAAAGTATAATCAATTGCATAACTTCAAAAATGAATCATAAACATCTTAGATCGATTGTCGCATAGAAAATTCTGCGCTGCGCTACTTTTACTAAAATTACGATAACTAAAGTACATAGGCTAATGTCCCAAGGTTTTCGTGTAAATAAACTAGAGACCAAATAGAAAAACTTCATCATAAAATCACTGCCCAAAACATGCCTGAAATATTCCAGAATAGCCTGACCAAACAGGGCAGTTTACTCGACTATACCAACCATCACTCCAAAGTATCATCCAGCTTCTCCAATCAACCATAATCGTATCCAATTACAACCCAATCATGTTTATAAATAAGTGCATATCTTACTAATATCAGCCAAAAATTTTGTTTATCATCATTGCAACAACTTATTAACTTCATCAAACATAATAAGTAACAAAGAAAACATATGAGTGAATAACAACCCAAAAACTGATTTTAGTCCAGCGGTTCTTTCTCTCTATCCAGACCACGAAATGACAATCACACCTTTCAGATTAAACCCACTGATGTACCAGATCTACTGTCAAAATTTGAGAATAATCGGACCACAGATGAATCTCTATCAGATGAAATATCTGGACTGCTGTTACCAAATCCGAAATTCTATTTTTTTCCTCTTTCTCTTTGATTTTGCTTTCTTTCTCTCCTTATCACTTGACTTCAATTATTGCCCCTAAATGACTAAAATCCTCCCTCATTTAGAAAAGAATTTTCTGGAAATTAGAAGAAATATGTAGAGATTTCTAGAGATTTAATCACTTAAATGGGCTTATTTCCAATTTGGCCCAAATCTTTCTAGGCCCAACAGGCTCTGCCCAGTTACCCGAACATTCCAGAAGAATGAGTGCGGGAAAGGGCATAGAGGAGGATGAGGTTATGGACGAAACCGTGGATGTGGAAATTTTCATGGTCGGTTTCCAAAATTAGTATAACTCTGGCCACCTGAAGTGGCAGTGTGATGGCTACAACAACTCTAGCTACCAGAAGTGGCAAAATGAGGTGTCAAATAAAGGAAGGCACGACAAGAAGGAGATACTAAAAATATATGCTTTAGATGTGGGGATCATGAGCATTGGACTCGTACTTGTCACACACCTAGACATCTTGTAGAACTTTACGAGTCTTCTAAAAAGAAGAATGGACAAAGGGTGGAAATAAATTTGGCTAGCTTTAGCGATGAACCAATCAACAAGACTTCATCTGAACTTAATAATAGTGCTAATATTTACAACGACACTAGTTCTTATATGTATCGCTTTAAATGCTTGTTCCTTATGTATTTGCTTTGTTTTCATGTTTTAATGTACTTGTTTTATGTTTTTGTTTTATGTATTTGGGTTTGCTTTAATAAAAATTTTGTTCACTTATATTTATGCACAGTATAAATATGGGAGATATATGCATTGTTGATTGCGCCACCACTCACATAATTGCTTTTTCTCCCACCTCAGCTTCGCGGATGGGAGGAGGGCGAGAGCTGAGACCCTTTCTTACACTCACTACTTTATCACCTGCGGACGGATATAGCGCTTACTTGATTGGCTCAAAACCTTACCTTGGAATTCAGCCTGAAAATCGATATTTCGTAGCAGGGTTAAAAGAGGGTGTCACCCGAACATTCATCTTATTTATTCACCCAAAGCCGGTTCATCATTGCTTCCTTGCATGCCTGAAAATCAGAAATATTTTTCACATTTGACTAAAATCAACTCACATGTCTGGACCATTTCGGGCACATAAAAAATAATAGAGGGCTTTGGGAAAACCAGTTTTATCCTACCAAACGAGGCACAAATTCACGTACATAACGTTCTATATTCTAGTAAATTCACTAGAAATCTTTTGAGTTTCAAAGACATTCGTCTTAATGGTTTGCACGTAGAAACTACTAGTGAGAATGAAAAATAATATCTTCTTATCACTTCAACCTTTTCAGGTCAAAATAAAATCTTAGAAAAATTACAGTCAATATCTTCTAGATTATATGCTACCCAAATTAAAGTCATTGAGTCTCATAGTATCACAATTCCAAAAAACATAGACCCAAAATCACTCACCCTTTGGCATGAAAGACTTGATCATCCAGGAGTATCTATGATGTGTCGGATAATAGATAATTCAATAGCAAACCCTCTTAAGACCCAAAAGATCATAGCTCAAAATGAACTTCCTTGCTCAGCATGTTCTTTAGGAAAATTGATTATCCGACCATCCCCAGTTAAGCTTCAATTTGAGTCTCCAAATTTCTTAGAAAGAATCCAAGGTGACATTTATGGTCCTATTCACCCATCATCTAGTCCATTCAGATATTTCATGGTTCTAATTGATGCATCAACTAGATGGTCTCATGTCTGTCTACTCTCTACACGAATGACAGCCATTGCCAAACTACTTGCTCAAATAATCAAATTGCGAGCCCAATTTCCTGACCATCCTATTAAATCAATTCGACTAGATAATGCTGCTGAATTTACATCTGCAACTTTCAATGATTATTGTATGTTAGTAGGGATCTCAGTCGAACACCCTGTAGCTCACGTACATACACAAAATGGCTTAGCAGAATCTCTAATTAAAAGACTTCAACTCATTGCACATCCTTTACTTTTAAGAGCCAAATTGCCTACATTCGTTTGGGGTCAATAAATATATACTTCATGCATCAAACATAATTAAGATAAGACCACCTGCTTACCACAAACAATCTCCCCATGAGTTAGTTCTTGGCCAAGTTTATGATATTTCTCACTTTAAGATTTTTGGTTGTGCCGTATATGTACCCATTACACCCCCACAGAGATCCAAAATGGGTCCAAAAAGAAGAGTAGGCATATATGTTGGTTTTGACTCACCATCTATCATAAGATATCTTGAACCATTAAATTGTGATGTGTTTACTGCTCGTTATGTTAATTGTCATTTTAAGGAGTTTGTGTTTCCTCTATTAGGGGGAGATAATGTTTTGCACAAATTAAATTCTGAACTTTCATGGAATGCATCAGGATTAAATGCTATTGATCTACGTACTAAACAATGTGAATCTGAGGTTTTAAGAATCATTCATATGCAAAATATCGCTAATCAAATGCCAGATGCTTTTAATGATTTTAGACTTATTATAAAATTTCATGTACCCGTTGTTAATGCTCCGACCAGGGTTAAAATCCCTGTTCATAAATCAATTCCTGAAGAATTTATTGGTAATTCAAAACCATGCCAGAAGCGTGGTAGACCTATTGGTGCGAAAGATGTTGTGCCATGAAAACAGAAATTGAATGGACATGTCCCTGAAATGGCAAATGTTCCTGAAAGTACCCCAGAAGTGGTGTCACCTCCTAAAGAGGATCAAGCTCTTGAAGTAGCTGTGACAAAACCACCCAAAGTGGTATTACTTCCAGAAGAGGATATTGCCCCTGAAGTGGCACATGCTTCCATGGAAGCAAAGGTACCTGAAAATTATGAGATCTCAATGAGTTATGTACATAATGGAAAATTATTGGATCGTGGGAGTATTGAGGATGATGATGTATATGCTTTTTTCGTGGAATGTGATATTATTATGAACTCCAATCCTGAATCCTAAAGTGTGGAAGAATGTCGATAAAAAGATGATTGGCCAAAATGGAAAATTGCAATCTCGGAAGAATTGCAATTCTTGCACAAGAGAAATGTATCTTGTAGTCCAAACACCAGCTGGTGTGGTTCCTGTTGGGAATAGATGGGTATTTGTACGAAAACGGAATGAGAGAAATGAAATTGTAATGTATAAGGCCCGGCTAGTAGCCTAGGGATTCTCTCAAATGCCCGATTTTGATTACCAGGAAACTACTCTCCTGTAATGGATGGAGTCACTTTTCATTTTTTTATAGGTATGGCTTGTGTAGAAAGATTTGTGACAGCCTACCTTTATGGATAACTTGATAGTGATATTTATATAGAAATCCCTAAAGGATTAAAGATAGAGGAAACTAAGTCTTGACATTTGTATTTAGTTAAATTACATCGATCATTATATGGCTTGAAACAATCGGGTCGTATGTGGTACAACAGGCTAAGTGAATATTTATTGAATGATGGGTATATAAATAATCAAGTGTGTCATTGTGTGCTTATCAAAAGGTCACAATCTGGTTTTGTTATTATTTCAGTATATGTGGATGATTTGAATATTGTAGGTACTTTTGAAGATATTACTAATGCTGCTAACTATTTGAAAAATGAGTTTGAAATGAAAGATCTTGGAAAGACAAGATTCTGTTTAGGTATACAGGTGGAGCACTTATCTTCAGACATATTGATTCATCAATCAACCTACGCAGAAAAGGTTTTTGATCGATTCTACATGGACAAAGCTCATCCACTAACTACGCTGATGGTTGTTCGATCTCTAGAAGTTGAGAAAAATCCTTTCCGTCCTAGAAAAGAAGATGAAGATGCACTTGGGCCTGAAGTTCCATATCTTAGTGCAATTGGAGCTCTTATGTATGTTGTAAATAACACACGACCTGATATTGCGTTTGTTGTGAACCTATTGGCGAGATTGAGTTCTGATCCAACTAAAAGGTATTGGGATGGGATCAAACATATGTTCAGATATCTTTGTGGGACAATTGATCTTGGACTATTCTTCCCAAACAATTCAAAATCGCAACTAATTGGATATGCGAATGTTGGGTACATGTCAGACCCTCATTTTGGGCGATCTCAAACAGGTTATCTATTTACATATTGTGGCACTGCTATATCTTGGAAGTCTACAAAACAGACTATGGTTACAGTCTATCATACAAAATATTCGAGAATCATGTGGTCTATTAAGTATTTCAGACAGTCCAATAGTTATGTTCGAATACAACTCACTTGCATCAAGCAACTAAAGGAAGGCTATATCAAAGGAGATCGAATGAAGCACATCTTGCCAAAATTCTTCTACACTCATGAACTACTAGAGAATGGTGACATTGATGTACAACAAATTCGGTCATGTGATAACCTGGCAGATTTACTTACGAAGTCACTACCTACATCAACATTAACATTTGAAAAGTTGCGAAATAATATTAATATGCGAAGATTGAGATCTTTGCTACTACAAGATGTCAAATTGTGAGACATTTGATTCAGGGGGGAGATTGTACTCTTTTTCCTTCGTCAAGGTTTTCATCCCACTAGGTTTTTCCTTGCAAGGTTTTAACTAGGCAGTCATCTTTGTAATAACTCACAAATTAACAATCAAGGGGGAGTGTTATGAATGCATTAAATGCATTGGTTATTGTCAATATAGTAGTAAAAGTTGAACACATAAAACAATGCAAGCTAGTTACTGTCACTAGTACAAAACTAGCCTTTTACGTCGGTTAAATAGGCCTTATACGTCGGCATTTTGGCGACGTAAGGAGGGGCGACGTATAAAGTCACCACTCTTTTACGTCGGTTAAAAAGGCGACGTATAAAGTCTAAATATATGTCGCTAAAAAGCCGACGTATAATGTCGAAGAAAGCCGACATATAATGTCCAAAAAGGACCGACGTATAATGTAGTAAAAAGCCGACGTATAATGTCGACAAAGGCCCGACGTATAAAATCCAAAAGACCGACATATATTGTTGAAAGAGACCCGACGTAAAAGAAAAAGAACCGACGTATATTGTCTTTTGAAAAATGGCAATTTTTCCCATTTTATATTTATATATATACCAAAATTCTTGTTATTACAAACAAAAAATAATAATAAAACTTGCAATCCAAATTTCTCAACAAAGTGATTAATTAAATTGAAATAATTATTATTACGTAAATTCTTGATCCAAGTAACCATGTCATACATTTAATTTCTCAACAGAGTTCTGATAATTATACATATATGGAGGAATCTGGTTTTGCTAACGTAGATGCACTTGAACTTTGGCTGGAGTGGATGCTGTCTAGTAAGCCACATGCAATCCAGTAGACTTTCGGTAGTGTTTAACACCATGCAAAGATGATTCTGAGCCATACTATTCCCTGACATCCCTCAGGCATTTCTGCAATTTGCAAAATTTGCTCTCAGAAAACCTTTATAAGACATAATATAACAAAACTTGAACTACAAACTATAACTCTTTGACATTAACTATATATTGGTTCATGTGTAAGCTTTTGCAGAGCAGTAAAAGATTTGCATTATGTACATAGGCAAAATGGACTAATCATTTTTGTGTGCTGAAGAGTGCCCAAGTAATACTAATACCACATGAGATTGACTATACCTTATCCTTATGAATGCAACATTACAAAAAAGTGAAATCATCAACAGTCCTTCTGTTTCTAGCATCACATGATAATGTTAACATTTAAGATGGTATACTTACCACTTAACAACAGCTACTTTGCGTGTCAAAATAGATCCACTGCCACTGCATGTTCCATATTTAACTAGCCCACCAGATCCGCAAGTTGCACAAGGAATCTTTCCCTTGCCTTTACATATTATACATCTGCAGTAATCAATAACTTATTAGAGAACAGTGTGCTTTAAAACAGAGAGCAACATTATTGACACCAATGAGTTCACCGATTCTGACCAAAAATTATGAAAAAAGTGGAGCATCATATGCAGATTAATTAATGTATGAATCATAGACAGATTAACTCTCCCTTGCCATCATATATTAAACATCTGCGCCAATAACTTTATCCGAGAACCAAAGAGCTCTTGATCTAGCAGTATTGTACGCACTCCCTTTACAGGAGGTTGAGGGGTAATTACCTTGTGAAAGGCAAAGTGGATGGGTGTGTGTGTTATAAGCAATACATATAACTTATTCAGAGAACACCTGTGCATTTCATTAGTAAAATAGAAAGCGTCGTTGGTGTTACAATGAGTTATCCAATTAACTGAACAAAAATTGTGCTAAAAAAGTAGAGTATTCTGTCTAGATAACTAGTATTGGCACACTATGCGAGGGACTAGATGTGAAATAATGACCACTTGATCCACAGTGCTATTTTTTTGCAGTTCTATTGTTAACATGAGATGATGGTTGTCCAGAAATCTAAATTGTAAACTTAAAAAATTAAAATAGTAGTAAACTCACATTGTGTCAGACCCATCTCTATGAGCAATCAGACCTCTTCCATGACAACTGAGGCACTTGGTCATCTGTTGTTCTTGATCTGCATTGCAACTTGGGCACACAAGATCGCCTCGACCACCACATTCTGCACAAGGTGCATCATGAATGGCTTTAGGAACACGAATTTGTAACTAAGACAACCCGAAAAACTAATAAGCCACAGTTTCATAATTTAGAAACATAACGGCGGGTGACTGTAAGATAGTCCGAAACAATAGAGACTTAAAAGTGAAAACATGTATCTTGCAACATATATACATCTAACCACTCCAGAAGTTTACAAGCCTAAACATGATGATTATTACCTGAACATTTCACAATGGAATCAGAGTGAGGGATTTGGGTGCGCGACTCTTTATATGGTGTGAATAGAACAGGAAATTCAGACCTTAAATCCAATTCCCAGAGTCCAAGTTCTGGTTCCTTGTGCTTTTGAAACAAAGTTATGGATCTGCCTGACACTTGTAATAAAGGTCACTACTTTCTTGAAATTTCAGCAAAGGAGTTTTAAATATATAATGGCGACTTTCTGTACATCTTAACAACATTCCTTGTTGATAAATATCCCAAAATATCTTTGAACAACCTCTATATATTATGAGTCCTAATGATAATTACACCATATAGATATTCATTCAGTATGTAGAGTAGTTGAGTGAGTAGAATACCATTAGGATAGGGCTCCGGAGAGCTGATGAGGGGAGCATGAAGAGACGGAGGATAAAGATCAGAAACAGTAGGAGCTGATCGAATCTCATCAACACTGACTTCAGTTCCAGCCAAGGAAGAAGTAGGAAGTACAGAGCCTGACCTCTTAACATACTGATATGAACTCCATTTCTCGCTTTCTCCTCCCCCTTCTCACAAATAACACGCAAACACATAAAATTTAATTAAAAAAAATACCCACATAAATCAAAGTAAGTCCAAGAACAACCTAAACACAAGCTTAGTTTTTATCCACTAACCAAAGTACACAATCAAGACTCAACATAGTGCTTTTACAAAAGCGAGATACTAGCTTACATATATCCAAAAATGAAAATACCCACAAATTAAAGACTCAAAATTATTATAAAGAAGCGATTTTTGAAAAAATGAGATGACTGCCAAATACACAAAATTGTACACAATTAAACCAAAATCTTTACAGTAACATAAAAGATGATTTTAGAGAGATAGAGGGTACCTTAAAGAAAAGTGAGAAGGTGTAGAGCGAGAGTAGAGACATGAAGAAGAAGTTGTTGTCTGGAGAGATAGCGCCATTTAATCGATCTCCAATTTAAGATCGAGCTTCGCTTCGACGATTCCTGCATAATCTAACAAAACAGATTAGGGTTTGAGTACGAAAAATATATGAGTGTATATATATATATATATATATATATATATCTCGATTTTGAAGATAATCTCTTAATCATTTGATCGATTAAGAGAATCGATCCCCAAAAATCTTTTGATTTTACCAACCCATCACAATATACATCAATATGATCCTTGAACGATGAATAGAATAGATTTAACTGTATGTGAATCTTAGAAGAGAGGCCAAAATCACTCGTCTTCGAAATAGTGTGTAGAAGGAGGCGTCGCAGAGAGAGAGGCGAGAGAGATTAGGGTAGATTGGAGTGTGTGAATGAGCACAGTAGACGCTCCAAACTTATATATATTAAACAGTATAGACGGTGTAGATTAGAAGTTACTCCGTATATCTTTAAAGGTTTTATACGTTGGTTATATTAAGAGCGACGTATATAATAGCATTATATACGTCGCCTTTTCCTCAACCGACGTATAATGTCATCATATACGTCGTCTTTTACTTAACCGACGTATATAGTATCATTATATATGTCGCCTTTTCTTCAACCGACGTATATAGTAGCATTATATACATCGCCTTTTCATCAACTAACGTATAACATAACCTTATACGTCGGCGTTTTCTTGAATCGACGTAAAAAAGGTTTAAAAATGTACATATACGTCGCCTTTAGGCGGAACCGACGTATATAAGTACTTTATATGTCGCCTTTGGCCAGAACCGACGTATAAGAGGCGACGTAAAAGATTAATTTTGTACTAGTGTGTTTTCATAGGTTTAAAATAGTAACTTAGAAAATGAAGGATATCACATTTACCAATACACATATGGCTGTACATTATAATTTATGTTCATATGTAACCAGTGAGTAGAATTGTTACTATAAATAGCCCCTTGTACAATTCATTCAAACATACATAAGAAGTAATAGAAACATTACTACTATCTTCTTTGTTACCCCCTCTCTATCTTTACTACATATAAAGAATTATAGTAGTTTATAGTTTTACAATGGAATAAATGATGTTAGATGAGTCTCAGAGAAATTGTGTTGTAAGGTAAAAGGTTTAATACTTTTCTCGGTGGATCAAGAAAAGGGAGATCAGAAGGCAACATATTTGGTCATTTTTCAAAGAGTACGTGCTGGAGATTGATGAGACCAGCTGGAAGAAGGCCGGAGATGTAAAGGAAATGAACACAAATTTGAACCATTTGTGTTTTTTTTTCTTTTTGTTAAGCATATATAAAAGCACCATTCAGGAGAACTACACACAATCCTAGCGAACCTACCTTCGTTAGAATGATATCTGTGCACACACTGCAATTTTTTGCAGGAGAAGTATTGCCAACTTATTATCATATCATAGAAACACACCACTGTTAGTACTTTTTATTCTTCTGATTTGATGTATACTTGGAAACTATAGAGATCATGTATCTTGGTGTTACCAGACTTTCTTTGTTTAGCTGTTAGTACTTTTTGTAAATTGCTTTACGGTGTATTGGAAGAATTATTTCAGTGATTCTCAGTTCTCTATATACACTTTTCGTAACATTGCTCCATGTTTAGTGGGGAAAGATTGATATGCCTTCTCCTTAACAATCATGAGACGGTTTATAAGATGTCAGTCATTCAGCTGGTTGATTCAGTCATGAATTCTTTTAGGTCGTGTTTGACAATCAATGATTAGGTGAATCGGATTGAGTTAGCTCTTTTGATTAATGGACTGAATTAGCTGTTTCGTATGAAAATGTTTGGTAATTAGTTGTTTGAATTAGGTTTTTATATTTTAATTAGACACATTTACAATTTCTTAATTGAAAAAACTCAGCCAAGTAAACTTTTGAAAATTAGCTTATTGAATTCAAATCCCTATTTCAATCAGTTAATTATCAAAATATTCATATTAGATATTTCATTCGGTCAAATTTCTAATTTGACTCAAAATTTTAATTTTAATTCATACCTCAAACTTTCAAAATGCACCATAATTTTTAAAAGGAAAGGCAACACAAAGACTAAAGTTGGTCATGATATTTTTTTGTAAAAATATATAAGGGTAGTGCATATCATAATAAATGTGCAAATAAATAGGACAAGCTTACAAAGATTAAAATTTTTGGTGAAGGAGAAGGCGTGCACAAGAGTACAAAGCTGGGATATCAAGTATATATCACGATCAGGGAAAGAAACTTTAATTAAATCAGTGGCACAGGCCTTGCCTACATATGCCATGAATGTGTTTCTTTTGCCCCTCGAGATCACAATGAACATTGAAAAAACTCTCTCGAATTACTGGTGGAAGACGCCCCAGACAAATAATACTCGCTTAAACTGGATGAGTTGGGAGCGAATGACAAGGCATAAAATTGCGGGTGGTATGGGCTTTCGAGACTTCCGTGATTTTAACATCGCCATGTTGGGCAAGCAGGGATGGAGGTTCATTTCCAATCCGAACAGTCTAGTTACGAGACTTTACAAGGCTAGATACTTTGCATGTATAGATTTTTTGAATTCGGAACTGGGTCACAATCCCAGTTTTATTTGGTGTAGTATCTTTGAAGCAAAAAATCTGCTTATTGATGGCGTTAGATGGAGAATTGGAACAGGTGAAAACTTCAGAATTCTTAATCAGCCCTGGTTGTCAAGCCATGATAATCCTTACGTCTCTACTAGCTCACAAGCGCTGGAAGGGAAGATTATGGCTTCGTTATTCCAGAACGATAGCAAAGTATGGAATGTCGATCTTATTAAGTTTGAGTTCAATGCTAGAGACCAGAAAGCAATCCTTGACACTGTGATCTCAGATTCTGGGACGGAGGACATGTTGTTCTGGAATCAAGAAGTGACAAGCCTTTATTCGGTAAAAAGTGCATATAAATGGTTGCAGTTGAAAAAGGAAGCTTGGCGCTCTACAGATGTGTCAAGTGTTTGGGCAAAGCTATGGAAAACTAAAGCACCACCGAAGACAATCAATGTAGTCTGGCGAGCTTTAGCGAATAGTCTTCCAACTCTTGTTCAACTGCAATCTAGAAAAGTAAAGGTGCAAGCAGTGTGTCCAATCTGCCATGAGGATGCTGAAACAATTCTTCACAACTTGGTTACATGCTTGTTTGCACAACAATGCTGGTATGTTCTCAAAATTGTTATTCAGGGGATGATATTCTCGAATATTTCTACATGGCTGGAGGTTGCTATAAATGCTGTGAGATCAAAAGAGCGAGCTGAGATTATCACTCTCTGTTGGGCGATATAGCGTAATCGAAATGATCTAGTGTGGAATCAAAGAGCTTCATTAGTTAACAAAACAGTAGCTGCAGTGAAGTAGTACCTTACACAATGGTCAATGGCCCAAAGTAGGTCCTCTACGGCTCTTCTTCAACCTATCTTTGAAGGAGATGGAGACTGTATTTGAGTTAATCCTCAACAGAACTCAGTTAAGGTATCAGTTGACGCGGTTTTTTTGAAGACAAAGATGTAGTAGGCTTTGGTTTGGTAGCTAGAGATGCAGGGGGTATGCTTATCCAAGCAAAAGCAAAGGTTCAAGCTGGGGTAGTCTCACCAGTGCTAGCGGAAGCCATGGCGGTGAAGGAGGCTCTCAGTTGGATAGATAAAATGGATTGGCCTTCTGTTGTGTTGGTGTCGGACTGTCTAGTCGTTATTCTGGCGATTAGGAGTAAAACACCGATGAGGTCTCAGTTCGGGTGCATCATGAAAATGCACACCTAGAGGGGGGTGAATAGGTGTAAATGGCTAACTATGTATAACTAAAACTGATTTTAAGAATTACCAGAAACAGCTTACTGATTTCGTTTTATGCAGAGACAAATGGTATGCTGAATGCACAGATAATCAGTACAGTAAGATGCAGAAACAGTAAGCTAAATGCAAGCAGTAAGTAAATAACAGAAAGTAAAGAACACAGAGACTTTTAGCCAGGTTCGACCCCTAACCCCTATGGTCTACGTCCTGGTCCCTTACCAACTTGGTAAGAGAATATATTATTGATCACTGAAATAAAACCAATTACAAGATACAATAATATATCTCCCTTAATTCCCAGCTGTTGACAAATGGCGTGCTGAACTCCTGTTTCTGAACTTGCTCTCTAAGCTATACTTCCCAAGTATACTTCTCTAGCAACGTTCACCAAACCCTAGTTCCCTAGCCAAACTGTCCAACAACTAATCCTTACAAATCGAACAATACAATCAATAAATAATACAACTCAAACTATGAACTCTTTAAGATATAGCACGTATCAATATACTAAGAGCTCGAGAGAATGAAAGATATAGCAATGAAAAACCGAGTTGTTTGAAATCTTGTGTGCTTGAATATTTTCTCTGAAGTGTTGTAAACGAATGAACACAAGAATCAGTTTATAAAGCTTCACACCAACGTTCAGAAAATCAATCACCAATTTATTCGAACTGTTAGAATCAATTTCCAACGTTCAATTGGTTAGAGATTTTACAAACGTTCTTGTGAACGTTAGACAGAGGGTTTGAAAGAAAGAAATCGATGAGAACCATATCCCTTCTGTTCGTATGTATATAAAACGCGTATAGGAGATTTTGAAGAAAGAAAATCTTTTAAATAAGGAAACTCCTATAAGTTTTATAAAATAATTTAAAAGAAAGATATTTGAAAAGATTTGAGCTCTAGAATATATTGTGTACGTATTATATAATAAATAGTCCTCACAATATATATCCTGAATTACATCCATGAGAATTTGTCTTGATAAAAGTCTTCAGGATTTCTGGCAGTTTGCAAATGGCTTGCTGTTTGTGTCTGTTGGTGCAGATGGCTTGCCAAACTGTCTCTGTTGTAACACCAAATGGCTTGCTGTATATATATTCTCTGTAAACTTAATATACCCTGCAAAACCAAGTTAGTACAACCATAACACAATGTTTTATATCAAACTACAAGCAAATAGCTTGCTGAAAGTGATCATCAAAACCATAGGAGTATCAATCTCCCCCTTTTTGATGATTACACAATATTTAGGAGAAATAAAAACTCCCCCTAAATCCCTGCATATTAGTACATTTTGATATAAAACTGATTCAAGATAAACAAGCATAATTAATCATATCCACATCGAATATCTTGACCAAACAAGCAAATAAATACTCCTAAATTTCTCCCCCTTAATCCATCAAAAAATCTAACAAAAAGAATATTAGTCCAGGTCTGGAATAAGCATAGAGAAATAATTGTAAATCATGGTAATGACATATAAACAGTTTAGATACAAATAGTAAGCCAACGTTACCCATTCTGTGCTTGTCAGCTTGCTGACTACACAGTACACATGCCAAGTTCCATTCGAATAGCTGCAAATCTTTCTTCAGCCAATGGCTTTGTGAAGATATCTGCTAATTGAACTTCAGTTGAGACAAATATCAACTCAATCTTCCCCTTTGCTGCATTATCTCTTAAGAAATGGTGACGAACGTCAATATGCTTCGTTCTTGAGTGATTCACAGGATTCTTGGAGATATTGATAGCACTCGTGTTGTCACAATATATTGGAATTTTGCCACACTTGATATTGAAATCCCTTAGAGTCTGAATCATCCATAAAATTTGAGAGCAACAGCTACCAGCTGCTAGGTATTCTCCTTCGGCCGTTGATAGAGCCACAGAAGCTTGCTTTTTGCTTTGCCATGAAACCAAGCTTTGTCCAAGAAATGTACAAACACCACTTGTACTCTTTCTATCAGTTTGAGACCCTACATAATCTGCATCACTATACCCCACGAGATCAAAAGTATTTGTGATAGGATAGAACAAACCAAGATTGATAGTACCACTTAAGTATTTAAAAATTCTGTTAACCGCATTTAAGTGAGACTCTTTAGGGTTGGATTGAAACCTTGCACAAACACAAACACTATACATGATATCAGGTCTTGAGGCAGTTAAATATAATAAACTTCCAATCATACCTCTATACCTTTTGACATCCACATCCTTACCATTCTCATCTGCAAACAGCTTGCTGTTTTGAGTCATAGGAGTTGTTTTTGCTTTGACATCTTCATAACCAAATCTTTTGAGCAGATTCTTTGTAAACTTTGATTGATGCACATAAATACCATCATTGGTTTGCTTGATTTGGAGACCCAAGAAATAATTGAGTTCCCCCATCATGCTCATGTCAAATTCATTGTACATGCACTTAGAAAACCACTCACACATAGATTCATTAGTAGCACCAAATACAATATCATCCACATATATTTGTACAACAAGAATATCTTTACCATTTTGCTTTGTAAATAATGTTGGATCGATATTACCTCGAGTAAATCCATTTTTGAGAAGAAACTTACTAAGCCTCTCATACCACGCTCTAGGGGCCTGTCTTAAACCATATAATGCCTTCTCGAGCTTGTAAACATAGTCATGAAACTTCTCATGTTCGAATCCAGGAGGCTGTTTGACATAGACTTCCTCATCCAGCATGCCATTTAGGAATGCACTTTTTACGTCCATTTGATATAACTTGAATTTCTTGTAGCATGCATAAGCAAGAAGCATTCTGATTGATTCTACACGAGCTACAGGTGCATATGTTTCTTCAAAATCAATTCCTTCTTGTTGATTATAGCCTTGAGCCACGAGCCTTGCCTTATTTCGAGTAACTGTTCCAAATTCATCCACTTTGTTCTTGAACACCTATTTGGTTCCTATGATAGAAGCATCTTCTGGTGGTTTTACAAGTTCCCAAACATCACATCTCTCGAATTGGTTGAGTTCCTCTTGCATTGCCATGATCCAATTTTCATCTTCTAATGCTTCTTTGATATTTTTGGGTTCTTCTTGAGCTAAAAAGGCAGCATAAGCACAAAAGTTTGCTTTTCCTCTCCTTGTTGTGATTCCATCTGAGATATTTCCAATGACAAGTTCTGGAGGATGATTCTTTACTGTCCTTGTAGCCTTTGGTAAAGAATGTTGAGCAATTTCTTCATGTGAAGTGATTATGACCACTTCAGCTTGCTGTTTTGAATTTCCAGCTTGCTGTTTTCCATTCTCAGTAGTGTTGTTGGCTTGCTGACTTTCAGTTTCAGCAGAACTGTTGGCTTGCTGATTTCCAGTAACTTGATGTTGTATATTATCAACTTCACCTGCAAATTCTTCCTCGTCTCTTGGCAGATCATTGTTAGGTTCTTGAAAAGTAACATCAATAGATTCTTCAACTATATGTTTATTTAAGTTATAAACTCTATATGCTCTACTAGTTAAAGAATAGCCAAGAAAAATAGCTTCATAAGATTTAGCATCGAATTTACCATCATTATCAATTGTCTTGAGCACAAAACACTTTGAGCCAAAGATTTTGAAGTAACTAATGTTTGGCTTCTTTTTCCTCAACAATTCATACGGAGTTTTGTTCAAAATAGGCCTGATTATGACTCTGTTCAACAAATAGCACGCTGTATTCACTGCTTCTGCCCAAAAACTTCTAGGCAGTTTGCTTTCTTGCAAAAGAGTCCTTGCTGTTTCTTGTAGTGACCTGTTCTTCCTTTCTACCACTCCATTCTGTTGTGGAGTCCTTGGTGCAGAAAATTCATGTGTAATTCCTCTTTCTTCACAATAAGCAATGAAGTCTTTGTTGAGAAATTCACCTCCTCTATCACTTCTTATACCTACAAGCTTTGTATTCAACTTGTTCTCAAGTAATTTGATTAGCTTCTTAAACTCATCAAAAGCACAATCTTTAGTACGAAGAAATAATACCCATGTAAATCTAGAATAATCATCTACAATCACAAAACCATATTGTTTACCTCCAATACTCTTGTAAGCTTCTGGACCAAATAAGTCCAAATGAAGAAGCTCTAAGGGTTTAGAAGTAGATACCATTTTCTTTGATTTGTGAGTACTTCGAAGCTGTTTTCCCAACTGGCAAGCTGAACATACTTCATTTTTGACATACTTTAGCTTGGGCAGCCCTCTCACTAGTTTCTTGCTTGATAACTTTCTGAGCAAATCCATGTGTGCATGTCCCAATCTTCTATGCCAAATAAATGGGTCATTATCCATTGCAGCCAAACAGCATGCTGTTTCCTGCAAATCGAAGTCTAATACATATATATTTCCTTCCCTTCTAGCAACTAGGGGGATTTTGTTAGTACCAATAGTAATAATAGCTTTATCAATGCCCAATTCAACATGATGTCCATTATCAAATAATTGAGTGACACTAAGCAAATTATAAGTAAGGCCTTTGACATATTGAACTTTATCAATTGAAATATTACTATTACCAATAGAACCGGTACCAAGGATTTGAAGAGTTTTGCTATTTCCAATTGTTACTCTTCCACCCTTTTTCATTTTGAGATTCATAAACTGAGATTTGTCTCCACACATATGTCTTGTGCATCCACTGTCCAAGATCCATTGCTTTGACTTGACCTTAGCAGCAAGGCACATCTACAAAACAAACAAAAATAACTCAATGTTTTGGTACCCATATAGGTTTGGGTCCAGGTTGGTTAGTAGCAAGAATATATAAAGCATTTAAATCAGATTTCTTGATCCACATTTGGACCACTTTTGGGGACTGATCATTTTGTTGGTAAGCTGTTTGTCTTCTGCCAGAAGCATTCTGGTATGCTGTTTGTCTCCTGTCTGGTGCATTCTGGTATGCTGTTTTCGTCTTATGATATACTCGAACCACACAATTCTTTTCCAGATGTCCTTTTCCACCACATTTGTTGCATGTCTTCCAAGGCATAGCATAATTGTAGGGAATGCCATTCCTTCCATCATATTTGAGCACCTTATCTTTCTTGTTGAAGTTTAAACCAACACCTTCTCTGACCAAAGGTACTTTTGCCTTCTTCATCATTGTTTTTAGAGTGTCTTCACCTTGAACAAAAGTTTCCATGCCCTTCTTGAGATCTTTAACTTCTGTTTCTAGGAGGGTGATCACTTCAGCTTGCTGTTTGATGAGTTCAGCTTGCTGGACTCTCTTTTCAGCAGTTTTTGAGGATTCGACTTGGCTAGATTCCTTCATTTTGTATGATTCCAATGCTTTAGCTTTAGTTTTGACATCAGACCTTAGCTCTTTGATTTCTTCAGTCAAGGTCTTGTTTCTCTTTTCAAGTAGCTTGACATTAGCCTCTAAATGTCTGTTCTTAGTATTGAGTTCCTTGATCTCTGTAGCTTTACTGAATGAAGTTGAATCCCATTCTTCCATTTTTGGCAGCAAATCTTTTACCATTTTGGATAAATAGGCATTTTTATCAGTCAGCTTGCTGATTTCAGCCTTTAGTGCCATGTGTTCTTCAATTGTAACACTATTTTGTTCCTGCATGGTTATTGAATCTAACAAAGTATCATCTGAAGAAATATAATCATTAAAAGAGTTTACCTCACTCTGATCTTCTTCAGAATCAGTTTCAGCATACACTCCTTCTGAATTTCCAAGAGCAGATTCATCTTCCATTCCAACAAGTGCTAAGTTCACCATTTCTTCACTTGAGTCATCACTGGAATCTGAATCATCATCACTCCAAGTCAGTAGAGCCTTTGATTTCTTCTTATCCTTGAAAACAGTAGGCTGTTTTGACTTCAGTTTGTAGCAGTTCCTTTTATAATGACCTGGCTTGCCACATTCGAAACAAGTTTCCTCCTTAGAGTCTTTTGAGCCTTTCTTGTTGTTGTAGTAGCCACCTCTTTCCCTTTTCATCATGTTCTTCTTTTCTATCAGCCTCTTGATCTTCTTTGAAATAAGTGCAAGTTCCTCATCTGAATCAGATTCATCATTAGAGTCAATTGGCTTGCTGTTTTTAGAATGGAGAGCCATATTCTTCATCTTTTCTGTTGGAGCTTTAACACTTGAACTTCCCACCTGATTTCCATTTATCTTGTTTTCAAATTGCTCTAGCTCAGCAAATACAGCCAAGTGATCCATAGTATCAATAAGTGGTGAGGATTCCAAGGCAGTAACTTTGGCTTCGTAGATAAATGGTACTGCACTTAAGACCTTCATATTGATTTCATCTTGTGGTATAGATTTTCCAAGCCTCTTCAGTGAGTTAATAGTAACTTGAAACCGTGCTTGACTATCCTTGATAGTTTCACCTTCATTAAGCTTGAAGTTTCCAAAGTCATTCATTAGCTTACTAAGTTTCACCTTCTTTAGAGACTTCGAACCTTCATGATAAGTCTCCAAAGCATCCCACATTTCTTTTGCTGATTTGAGTGAAGATACTTTATCATATTCAGCCTGGTTCAAACCATTCATAAGAGAACTCCTTGCCTTTCCATTGTAGCCAACTTTGATTAATTCATCCGGAGTGAGATCATCAACATTCTTTGGCTTGCCATCCTTGTCAAGAAAGACATATGGACCTTTTTGCACAACTCTCAGAACTAATGGATCTCTGGATAAGTGAGTTTCCATGCTGCTTTTCCACCAGTGGTAGTTGTGTGTGCCATGAAGAAGTGGAGGCCTAAAATCAGATTTTCCTTCGGGATAGTTTTCAGCCATTTTGATCGAATACTTTCCTGTTACAGAATTGTTAGTATACCAAAGCTCTGATACCAAATGAAAATGCACACCTAGAGGGGGGTGAATAGGTGTAAATGGCTAACTATGTATAACTAAAACTGATTTTAAGAATTACCAGAAATAGCTTACTGATTTCGTTTTATGCAGAGACAAATGGTATGCTGAATGCACAGATAATCAGTACAGTAAGATGCAGAAACAGTAAGCTAAATGCAAGCAGTAAGTAAATAACAGAAAGTAAAGAACACAGAGACTTTTAGCCAGGTTCGACCCCTAACCCCTATGGTCTACGTCCTGGTCCCTTACCAACTTGGTAAGAGAATATATTATTGATCACTGAAATAAAACCAATTACAAGATACAATAATATATCTCCCTTAATTCCCAGCTGTTGACAAATGGCGTGCTGAACTCCTGTTTCTGAACTTGCTCTCTAAGCTATACTTCCCAAGTATACTTCTCTAGCAACGTTCACCAAACCCTAGTTCCCTAGCCAAACTGTCCAACAACTAATCCTTACAAATCGAACAATACAAGCAATAAATAATACAACTCAAACTATGAACTCTTTAAGATATAGCACGTATCAATATACTAAGAGCTCGAGAGAATGAAAGATATAGCAATGAAAAACCGAGTTGTTTGAAATCTTGTGTGCTTGAAATTGAGTTGGATTTTTCTAGTTAAATAAAATTCCCAGCTTTCCGTCAAAAAAAAATAATTTTGGTGGACTTAGAAATTTTTTAGCGTTCGTCAAAAAAAAAATAAAAAGAAATTTTTAGCGCGTCAAATTTGAAGGACCAGAAAATAATTAATTAACAACAAAAATCAAATCTTGGTTTCATAAAATAATAAAAATTCTACGAAATTTGGCACTAATATTCAATATTCACGTATTATCTCAAGTGTTATGGTGTATATATATCCACTATTCAACACTCCCTCCGTCCTAAAAAACTTTTCTCATTTCCCTTAGACATGTTTGCCAACGCACACTTTTAATCGTTAATATATTTAATTTCGTATTAGTATTCAATATAAAAACTTCACTGTATTAAAGTACTCATAAATACGAATCCAACAAGATCACTCGTGAATATATTTGGTTTTATAGGTTAGTCGTAAATTAGTAATTTGTCTCTTGTTATGAACAATGCCGACATATCAAACGAGAAGAATAATATGAGAAAGAGGGAGTAGTGTTCAATTATTGATGGAATTGGGCTTGTCTCTGATTTTATAGCAGACAATGCACATCTGGATGGATGTGTGGGCGGAGTAGTGCTAGGTTCCCCAAAAAAAATTCCTAAATATTTTACCAAATGACGTGGCATGACAAGTGGCGAGTTTTAATTTGTGGGCGCATATGTATGCACGCGGGGTCATTACTATTATTAGGAAAGTTACCATTTATTCACCATGCCATGTCATTTGGAACAAAAATTTGGGAAAAAAATTTGGGGAACATAGCATTTCCCGTGTGGGCTCCAATTCTGCTGATCTCTAACCAGGTTCCACACTTTTTATACTCCCTCCGCGGCTCCGTCTTATAATAAGTTTCTCGTTTAATATGTCAGGACTGTTCATAAACAAATTACTAATTTACGTCTAAACTATAAGATAAAATATAGTCATGAGTGATCTTGTTTGATTCGTATTTGTGAGTACTTTAATACAGTGAAGTTTTTATATTTAATACTAATACAAAATTAAAGATATAAATGATTAAAAGTGTGCGTTGGCAAACATGTTCAGTTAAAGTGGGAAGAGTTTTTTGGGAGAGAGGGAGTATATATTAGCGACCCAGACCACAATTATCTAATGTCATTGTATGTGTTGCTAATACTCGAAGATGAGATATTCAAACAACCATACTGCGTACAGATTCATTAATAATTTCCTAATTATAATGATACTAACAAGGTTCATTTTATCAGTGATTTGATTCTTTACTTGCTTGGTTTGGTCCAATAAATCATGAGTAGTGTACACTTTTAAAAAGGATGCGAAATGACAAAACTACTAAAAAGTAATATGAATTAAGTAACCACCAACCAACTAGTCAATCCGCTGAATTGATGATAGTCTGAGCTAGAATAGTTGGCCATGTAAATTTGATAGTTGATAGTCTGCTGCTGCTGTTGGGTTGATGCAGTTGCTTAATTTGAAGCTTTTGAAAAGCTAAAGGTAAAGTAGGTGGAGTTTGTTTACACCACCACCAAATTTAGTAGAGTAGTTGTTGTAACTACAAAATCTTGGATCTCTATAATTATCTTCTACATATCAAGTGAATCATATGAAGATGATAATCCTCTGGATAGATAGGCCAATCACATTATATATCTTGCATGCATTTTCTTGAAACAGACTTGGATTGCTACAAAAATTACTGCAAACATCAAACTCTTTAAACAACATGAGTTACATGATAATAACATAGAGATCGAGAGTGAAAACTGTTAATCCCAAGGTTTTTAGGATGATATTTTTGAATAGTCTTCGAATTAAATTATGGAGATTTGATTCTGAGTTTCCATATATGATTGCCATATCTATTACAGAATTTATATCGTATTTATTGCAGGACATATATTTTGGGATATCTCTCAAAGATATCATGAGATTTGATTCGAAAAAGAGCCGTTGCTAATGATCACTGATTGATTGATTATCTAATCTCAAATATGTGCTTGATTGATTCTTATTCCAACAGCTATAATCTCAGGGATTCATCTCTAACGGCTACATATTCTTGTGCTATATAAAGACGATCTTTTGGCAAGAACAACAACAACTCTCAACACATCTGCAATACAACTTCTTACCAAGACTATCAAGCTTATACACTGCGTACAGAAGTTACAGTTCATCGAGTTGTAATTTTATACACATTTTATTCATACTTGTTCCGGTTTGTGGCAATTAGATAGGATTGCAAGTCATAAGCCAAGGTAACCAGTGGGCTAGGTAGCAGGTTTGCTAGGTGACAGTTGTGTCAAGGGAAGGGTTCTTCCAAGAGGCTTTAAACTTGTAATCGGGAAAGACTATAAGCTTTATATTATTGTTATAATAATATAATCTCTGTGCTAGTTGGCATAGGGACTTGGATGTATGCCATAGATTGGGTAGGGACCGAACCAAGTGAAAATTCTTGGTGTTCTTGTTTTATTTTCTGTCATTTACTTATCGCTATTTATTTACTCTGTTAGTTAATTGGGACACTCTCACACACAAAAGAGACGGTCTCATTATCATTTGAGACAGTCTCATTTAGTTGGCAGTTAAATATATTGTGCTATCAGTTTTACATTTGGTATCAGAGAAGGTGCATTTAACCTTTGTTTAAGTGTTTATTTTGTTAGATCCATGGCACAATCAGGTTGGCAAGAACGTCGTTCAATCAATGTTCCACCACTCTTGCTTGGAACAGAAAACTATCATGACTGGAAGTTTCTAATGAAAATATTTCTCCAGAAGGATACATACGAATGGGATGCTGTTGAAAATGGTATTACTATTCCCGTGAAGGATGGCAAACCCACACCAGTAAAAGATCTCACTGTTGATGAAGTCAATTCTCTGGATTATAATGCTCGAGCTATGAATTCTTTACTTAATGGACTATGTGCTATTGAACTTTGAAAAGTCTCAGCATGCACCTCGGCTAAACAAGTTTGGGATACTATTGTGATGAGTCATGAAGGCACCTCAAAGGTTCGTAAAGTCAAGCTTGATCTTCTTCTAAGTGACTATGAAAGTTTCAGATTGGAAAAGGATGAAAGCATAAAAGAAGCTCAGGGACAATTTCTTACACTGATGAATTCTATTGCTCTCTTGGAAAGGCACATTCCTCAGGCAGAAATTAACAGAAAAATTCTTCGTTCACTGCCCAAAAAGTTTGCTCCGAAAGTAACAACTCTGCAGGATTCTTCCTTGATATCAAAAATGGATACACTCACTCTTTTCAGTGAATTAGAAGAGTTTGAGAACCAATTAAGAAGATATGATGAGGAAGAAGAAGTACCAAGGAAAAAGACGTTAGCTCTTAAAACTATTGCAGATTCTAGTGATGATTCAGATGAGGAGATTACTCTTTTAACAAAGAAGTTTCAAAAGTTCTTATCCAAGAAGAAAGCAGCTAATCGACCTTTTCAAAAATCTTATGGAGGCAGAAAGGAATTCAGAAACAACAGTAACGATGAAGTATGTTTCGAATGTAGCAGGATGGGTCATTTCAAAAAGAATTGTTTTCAGTTGAAGGCAAAATTGAAAGCTTCTGGATCAAAGGATCAAGAAAAGGAGACGAAAAATAGCAAAGCATTTCTTACATGGAGCGATGACGAATCTGATATAGAAATTGATTCTGATGATGAAGTTGCTCAACTGTGTTTTGCTGGATTTGATGAAAACTTTAGTGAAAATGAAGAGGTATTTTCTACTCCTCCAAAATCATTTGTTTCTGAAGACCTACTAACTTTGCAGGCACAAAATAAAAAATTGCGTAGTAAAAATGCTTACTTAAAGCAAGCATTAAATGAAGTGCTAAGTGAAATGGATGATTCTATGAAAGAGGAATCATTTATTGAAGAAAACAAATTGCTTCATGAAAAGATGAACAAGCTTGCTGAAGAGAATACACATCTGAAAAGTGAGATTGAAAGAAAGGACGCATGTTTGGCTACACTAAGGCAGAAAACAGAGTCTTCCAAAGAAACAGAATTCAAATTGGCAGAAACAGAACAAAAGTTCACTGAATCACAGGAAAAGATTGATCGTCTAAAAAAAGATATGGCTAAATTCGTGCATGGTGAAGGCACATTAGATGTAATGTTGGCGGTCCAAAAATCCTCTTTGGGAAAAGAAGGACTAGGTTTCAACACAGGCAAAAAGAGTGTATTCCAAAAGACCAACAAGAGGACTAATATGAAGTACAACATGCCTTATGAGAAATGCAAGGATTGCGGAAAAAGGGGACATATCTCAGCAAAATCCAAATTCTGTTATATCAAGGGCCAAACTGCTAAACCGTACGATTCTTCTAATACTTCTCAAATTTGGATTAAGAAAACAGAAAGACATTTATATAATATCATAGATACTGACAATGCAGGACCCAAATCAAGGTGGGTACCTAAAACATGAATATATATATATGTTTTGCAGGTGTGTTTAAAGGTTCATGTTCCAAATAATAAGTGGATCATAGACAGTGGTTGCTCTCGTCATATGACAGGAGACAAATCGATATTCCTATCTCTTATAGCGTCAGATGGAGGGTTAGTTACCTTGGGTGATTCCAATACGGTAAGGATTATTGGAAAAGGCACCATAGGTAATGAAAAATTCTCTATTAATGATGTAAGATTGGTTGATGGTCTTAGAGTTATTTGCAATTTGCACCCCCAAACTATTGTTCAAAATCAAATTTGTACCAGGATTTTGAGATAAACGATCTGCACCCCTTAACTTTCAATCTTGATTGCAATGTGCACCCCTTGACCATTTTCTTTGATTTTATGAAGGGTAAAATAGATATTTCAGTATAAAATTTAAGTAATATAAATTTCAAATTTTCAAAATTATTTTAAAAATCGAAATCTTTTTTTAAAATTATGAAATAATAATTTTTAATATCCAAATCATACTAATAATTAGAATTACATTTCTTATGACAAAATATTAATTCCAAAATTTATGTTTTACTAATATTAAATTTTAAATAAATTTAACATTAACTTGAATTATACATTAAATTTAAATACAAAATTTGCTTTACAAATTTTTATTTGAAGTTGTTATCAATGTAGCAGGAAAATTATAATTTAATACAAATATTTATTATAAAAGAATTTATTAGTATAATTTTTTAAACTTATTTGAAATTCTAAATATAAATGTCATTGAAAGTTGATACGAAAGTTCCGATTTTACCCATCATTAATTTAACAATAAAGGTTAATAATAATAAAAAATTATTAAAGGGGTGCACATTGCAATCAAGATTGAAAGTTAAGGGGTGCAAATTGTTTATCTCAAAATCCTGGTACAGAATTGATTTTGAACAATAGTTTGAGGGTGCAAATTGCAAATAACTCATGGTCTTAAATACAATCTTATCAGTGTTAGTCAACTCACAGATTCTGGTCATAGTGTTAATTTTGATAAAAATATGTGCTTTATTGGTACTAACTCTAATGAGACTCCCTTAGTAGCCAAAAGAAAAGGAAATATCTTTGTGTTAGATTCTGATGAGCAACAGGAAGAAATATGTCTAGCTTCCATTCAAGAACAACAGCATCTATGGCACAGAAGACTTGGCCATGTTCATATGGATCTCTTGAAGAAAATTTCATCTCATGGTTTAGTCAAAGGTCTGCCAAAGCTCAAATATAAAAAGACAGAGCCTTGTTCTGCTTGTCAATTGGGAAAGCAAGTCAAGACATCTTTCAAAGCCAAAAATCAGGTTTCTACAACTGATTCATTGCAGTTGTTGCATCTCGACCTATTTGGGCCTGAAAGGTATGTAAGTGTTGGAGGTAAGAAATATGCTTTTGTTATAGTTGATGATTTTTCTCGATTCACTTGGGTACTGTTTCTTCGTACTAAAGATGAAGCTTTTAGTGAATTTCAAGATTTAATTGCTAACCTTGAAACTAAGTACTCCAAAAAGCTGAGAACTATCAGGAGTGATCATGGTGGAGAATTCGAAAAAGACTTTGTTACTTATTGTTGGTCACAGAGGCATGCCTGTTTACATCTAATAATAAGCCTAATTGTTTGTAATGCTTTGCATTACTTACATGACCTCTTAACTGAGGGAACCTCTAGTTGTAGAGTTTCTATTTGTTTTGTACTTGTGATAGGCATCAAATCCTAGTTGTGTAACTATACTTAAAAGTCTGAGAATAATGTTTAAAAGAAGTTCCAAGGTTCATGCCTCAAGCAAGAAGATAAAGACTATCAAATAAATCACAGTTGGGATTTGAAGAAATGAAGAATTTGCCTAAGTACCAATTCGAGAATTAATTTTGTCTATTCGAGAAGTCTAGCATTCGAGAAGTCAGAGATTCGATATCTAAGAAGACACTGTTCGATATCTCAGAATGAACTGTTCGATATCTCATTCGATATCTCAGAAGATTCGACATGTCTAAATACTCTATTCGAGAATTCAAGAAGTCAACAAGTCAAAGTGGTATTCGAGTTCTCAAAGAGTCAACAAAGTCAAAGTTTCATTCGATATCTCAAGGACTTAGAAAGCTATTCGATATCTCAAGGAATCCTGGAGAAATTTATTATTCGAGAAGTGATTCTATATGTCAATCATACAGTATTCGAGAACTCAGAGTTATCTAATCCTAGTTCTCGAATCAGTCACTTAGCCACTTCTCGAATACACTCTTAGAGACAAAATACTGAAGAAATTGTACAAGTTTGAAACCTGCAACAAGCCAATGCACTTTATGGACCACAATCTGTATCGTGCTCTGGAAAGCCTACAAGGAAGCTTGGAGAGATATAAAAGAGACAAAGGGATAAAGAAGTGGATCTGAACAGGCTTTGCAAAGTCAAATCTGTAACCGTTTGGACACTTACTCAAAAAGGATAGACAGACTAGAAAGTAATTAATTTGTTTAGCTACCTTATTTGTAGTAAGTAGGTTGTATCCATGCTCTATAAGGATACAGCCTCACTTCCTTAGTAATTAACTTTTGAGGAGTCAAGTTTTTCATACATATTGTAAGCTATATCTCTCTGAGAAAAACGAAGCTGAGAATACTACCATTTGTATTCACAGATTGTAGCAACCTTTATCTAATAATTTATTAGATTAAAGTGATATTGTGTCTTGTGTTATCTTTTATCCGCACCTAAACTTTGCACACACAAACACTTATCAGCTACACAGACTCAAGAATAAGAAAAGTTCAAGAATCCATTCACCCCCCCTCTGTATTCTTTTACTGTATTCAACACTTAACAAGTGGTATCAGAGCGGGCTGTTTATTCAAAAACAGAAAAATGATCATGAGTTCGAATACACCAAAGACCACATGAACGGTGAAAGTCCCTAAGTTTGACAAAGAAAATTACAACCTCTGGAAGATAAAAATGATGTTGTTCATCAAAGCCTCTCATCCTTTATATCCTGAGATTCTCAAGAATGGTCCCTTTGTTCCACAACAAGAAATACCTGAGAAGACTATTGGAACCATAACTGTTCCAAGATCTTATGTGGCCAAGGAACCATCCAAATGGACAGAATCAGAAAAGGAGATGGTTGCTCTTGACAGTCACCTCATGTTGCTAATTATTGATTCCATGGATATGTCAATGTTTGCAAACATTGCATCATGCACATCTACCAAAGAAATGTGGGATCACATTGAGGTGTTATGTGAAGGAACTGATGAGGTCAAGGAAAACAAGAAACAGATACTGGTCACACAGTATGAAGCTTTCATGGCACAGCCCAAGGAAAGCATTACTGAGATGGTTGAGAGATTTCACAAACTAGTTACTGAGTTGCAGATGAATGGCAAGGTTTACAGCACCAAGGAGTTAAACATGAAGGTTCTGCTTTCTTCACCAAATCATCCAGAGCAAAGGGTCATATCTCTACGGGAAAGAGATTTGAACAAAATCACTTATGATGTGCTCTATGGGGTTTTAAAGACTCATGAGCTTGAGTTGCTTCAGAAAAGGGCTATCCAAGCCAACCAAGGCAGAATGATAAACACATCATGTGCCTTGATTGTCAACAAATCTATTCAAGACCTAGAAGCATCTACAAGCCAGCTAAGGATAGAGGAGATAGTAGATGTTGAAGAAACTGATCGAAGCTGAGGTAAGTGAACCTGTTGAGGAGAAGGAGGAAGAAGAGTTCTATACTCTTGAAGAGCTAGATGGAATGGAAAACACTTCATATGCTTTCATGGCTAGAAAATTTCCAAACATCTGATTCAAGAGGAACCAACCCTTCAAACTCAAAACCCAAAACCATTCATTCAACAAAATCAAGGCACCTGTGAAACCAAACAAGAGTAAATTTAAAACCAGCCATGTAGATAGGTCATCTGTAAGGTCACTACGCCACATATGGCCTACGGCTACGCCCAAATAAGTGTGATTATAGGGCCAAAAGTGTTGGTAAAAGAGCATAAAACCACCTCGGCTACACTTTTCCCAAATTTGGGAGTGTTACAAAAATGGGTGCTACCGTAGGGGTCTATGCTAACACTTTTTCGATTTTTGGTAACATGGGAGAAAAGTGTAGGCTTAGACCCCTATGCCAACACCTTTCTGATCTGTGGCTACACCTTATAAGATGTTGGTATAGATCTATGCCTACACTATTATCTTTCTAGTAACACTATTAAAAGTGTTGGTGTAGACCTATGCCAACACTTTGCTATTCTTTTACTAACACATAATGATTAATATTTTAGAGCTAATGGCTACATTTTTGCAGGCTCTATACCAACATTTTAAATAAATAAAGGCAACATATGAAATTGAAAAATAAAGATTCTCATTCAAAATATTATCAAACATTCCGATACATAAAGGTTGTCCAAAAGCCAAATATACAAATACATAAGTGCATCGATAAAACCACATTCATCCTTCTCCGATTTTTCCTGGCTTGAACTACCAGAAGATGAACCTCGACTTGAATCATCATCCGCACAACTGCTGTAAGGTGCGCTCGGTGTAAAACAAAAATCCAAGGATGTGCTGAAATAAAAGAAATACAAATTACCTCAAATTGTATGCAGAGAATTGTAAGTACATCATGGGAAAAAAAGCATATATAATGTAGAAGTTAGCCAAAACCATCTTAGATAAATATGCAAACAATTATTTCATGCTTGAAGATAACCTAACATGGCACGATAGTACATATCAAATTATCAATATGATGCTGTCAAAAAATTATGGTGCCACAAAATGCTTACTTAAAACTTCATCGGCTGTAATTCTTGCAGAAGCATCCCTAGTAAGTATCCGCTCAAGCAAATCTCGTGCAGAAACACACAATACCCTTTAATACCTGCAACATAGCTTCTTTTAGCTTAGAGTGAAGAAAGGAACAAAACAACTTCAAGAAGAAAAGAAGACTAACCACGTAGAGAGTTTAGTATGCATTAAGGGAATGGTACAAATTGGGAAGGAGCACAGAGATAAGATGCGGTTTTGAAAGTGTTTTTGCTCACCCTCTTGCTGTTGGCTCTCCAGTTTTTCTTTTTGTTGCCGTAATTTTACAGGATCCACCTTCTCAACCTGGATGCCACCAAACGCAAAATTTATCATGCTCCCAAGGAAATTAGTTTATTATTAACAATCTGAGCATGCATACCAGATATAAATAAAGAACTAACAATTGTAGTACATGATCAAGAAGAGCTTTCTTTGGCGACAACTGAAGATCACTAGCAGTCGACAACTGAAGAACAATTTCATTAACTTTGCTTTGCCCCATTTTTCTTCTCATTCATTCTCCTAAACATTGCCTTCTCAAATCCTACAAGGTGTAAATAAAAAAACTATCAGCAACTGTTCTACAATTTTATTAGTTAAAAAAAATCATAATGAATTTGGCATCATTATGCAGAAGCACCTGGAGCCTTTGATACCCTGCCATTGTTCTTCTTAATGTTAATTCTATTTAAAGCTTATGGAAGTGTTGAACACAAAAAGGAAAAGAAACTAATAACTTACCGCCTTAGCCTCCTTGTATTCAGTCATTGCTTTATGTGAGGCATAAGAGAACATCACGTCAGGTCCACATAAAAGATCTTAAAATTAAGTTAACACCGTACCTACCTTAACTCTCAAATATAATGCAAGTAGCTATTAATTATACCGATACCAGGTAATTATAAACAAATTGTATAAATAAATTGGTATTGCAGAAGGCCTCTTTGGAGATGAGTCCAAAATCACTAAATATTACCATCAGTGGTATTACAGAATCACAAACTGCATAAAAATAAAGTAGATATTATGAACTAACCCGTAAAGACATAGCACATGACCTTAAAATTCCTTTACAAGGCATTATTAGCACATCTTCAGAGAATATGGAAGCGTATTATCACCTCTGTAATAAAACGGTTCACATTAAAACTATTATACAACAGATTTGGTTATCAAATAAAGCTATTCTCTATGGGCATCTGCAGAGAGTGTCAAGCTCCACTCTCATACTATTCTGCTACCCCGCTTAAGCCATTCCTGCATATTATAGCATGCATCATCTAACTCATCAGTCTTGCAAACAACATTCACATTAAATTACAGCATAATCTCCAGCATTTGCAAAATAGCCTTAAATCATATAAACCCTTTTTTCATTTTAGGTAAATCATTCAGCCCTTGTCAAGTTCAAGAATACCCAAACACCCAATACACTCCATTAACCCAGGTCTCAACCAGTAAAAAAAAAAGCTTGTATCAGCAATTGAACAGTAACTTTTCTTGATTTTATCTTTTTGTTGCAATGTTTGTAGACCAACAATCAGGCAAAAGCTACAATCTTTGTGTATGAGTGTACATGTATAGATAAAAAGAACAGAAATTTAACAGTTACTAATTTACAGAACAGGTAAAAATCTATCTCAACTGGGCCTTCAAATGCAAGTGATACATAAATTTCAAGAAGACAAATAAGCATTAAATATAAAATCTAAATATGCTTACATAAAATTATAAGCAAGTTTAAACAAAGTAAAGAATTAAAAGAAACTAGAAATGTAAGAGATCTTACTCTTAATTCAAGCTTCAGCAATTTGGGGTTTTTTACTATGTGAAAAAAGAAAAGATTGTTATGAAGAGAAGAACAAACTAAGATAAGTATATTCATCAAATTAAGATAAGTAGCATAAATTTTTTCTTTAAGAACAATGAACTAGCAGAAACACTCGGAGCAAACGCAAAGGTAACATATTGCAAATTTAATCCACAAAAAAACGAAACAGAACCATTCATCAAGGGCAAGTCAGAAATCTCAATTTTACCTTGTTGAAAGCACTAATTAATCAAAACCCCCAATTTTGAAGCCCTAATTGCCTGCAAAACAAAACCTCCAATTAATTGTAGCAAAACCCGTAATTAATCAGAACAAAATCCCAATTAAGATGTATATAGTTACCAATCAACTCGTACCCTCAATTTGAAGCTTAAATGGCCTGTAAAATCAATTAAAAATTAGTAATCACCTTTAAATTAGACATGTCGAGGTAAAGATATTGAGGGAGGTTGTGAGTTTGAAAGTATTCAGACACCAAGTCTTCATCTTCGATCTGTTCTTCAATTTGTGTTTGAGAGAGAGAGAGTTGGCGTCGATTGAGAGTATTCAAGAAACAGAGATTGTCGACAAAGTGTTTGAGAGTCTGTGAGGGGAGAAATATCCCCAGTGTGTTTTCATTTGGGGGGGAAATAATACCGCCCACACAATTCATTACTTTCTGTATAATTTTTAATTTTTTTATTTTGGGGGGAAATATTCTAAATGTGTTTAGATTGGTATTTATTCTTTTTTTTTAATTTTTTTTTATATAAAGTGTTATTTATGGGGTATATGGTAAGTTTTCTAATTATTTTATTTTTGAAAACTTTTTTACAAAACATTTTCAATTTAAAATTATTCAAAAAAATCATTATTTTCATTCCTATGTAATTTAATATTTTTAATATAATAAATAACTTCATTTAACAATTTTTTTACTTTTTATGTAAAATGTTATTTATTATAAATTATTTTTAAAACATATATACAATTTCTTAATTAAAAAAATTAAAAGTTTTAAATTTGTTAATTTTAAAATTATTGAAAAATATATTACTTTACAAAAAAATACCATTCACTCCAATTCAAATTTCAAAAAAATTTAAAAAATTAAAATTTTTTATCACTTTTATGTAAAATGATTATTTAATTTATTTTTTAAGTAGTCATATAAAACATCTACGCCAACACTTATCATGTCTACGATAACACAAATATTCGGTGTTGTAATAGGTAAGGATGAAAATAGCTACGGCATCACTTTTTCAGAGGGCAACACCATGCAAAAATGTTGTGTAAAGTCATCTATGGCGTAGTGAAATATCTGAACAAAATAACAAAAAAAAATTAGGGTTCTTAAGGGAGGTTATGTGAGAGGTGAGGTGAGAGAGACATGGGTGAGGTCGAGAGAAAGAGGAGAGTTAAGAGGGAGAGAGTGAATAATTGAGATAAGAGGGAACAAAATTAAAACCCGCTGAAATGAAAATTTTGGGGCAAAATTAAGCCCGCCCATTTAGTTAGTGGATATTCAAACAAAATTGAGCAACGCCTACACTTTTTTTTAAGACCAACGCTAACAATTATTTCCGTGTTAGGATAGATACAGTCTGAAGTCTATGCTAACACTTATTTATAGAAATGCTAACACTAAAAAAAAGTGTAGGCGTAGACCAATTTTAAGCCATCTATGCCAACACTTTTGCTCGTAACACTGAAAAAAGCGTTGTTGTAGGTCATTTGTGGCGTAGTGGGTGTTATAGATGCAATGACCTAGGGCATTTTGCCAGTGAATGCAAGAAGCCTAAAAAGAAGGATAAAGAGTTTCTGGAACTTGAAGCTAAGTATGAGGCCCTTCTGAGAAAGCAGACACAAGGTAAGGCCTACATAGCTGAAGGGAAGTGTTGGGATGATTCTGATAGTGATGGAGAGGAACAAGAATTTTGCAACTATGCCTTGATGGCCAATTCCAAGGATGATACATCTCCATCAGACTCTCAGGTACCATCTCTCACTACTATAGACATGTCTGTTTCTAAGTATAAATGCATGATTGAACAACTATCTGTTGAGATGTTTAATATTCATACTAGTATGACTGCTGCTAATGAGGAGATTGCTAAACTGTCTACTAGAAATGAAATGTTAATAAAAAAGAATGAGGAACTTGAGCTAACTGCTATGCAAGTAGAAAACCTTAAGAAAGAAGTTGAATATTTGCAGAATAAGGTTTTATGTGCTAGTCAAGTGGAAAAGGCTCTTAGGGATGAACTAGCTGAAAATGAATTCAAACTGAAAACATTTAAGAAATCATCTGGTCTAGTGCAATCCTATTGTGAGAAAATTCAAGCTAAACCCAAGGCTGCTATTGGACTTGACTATGGCAGTCTTAAACAGAGAAAAGGCTATGCTATCATTGAAGATGACACAGTTGTTCATGAGGAAGTGCCTCACATTTTGAAAAAGGCTGAAAATTCAATTTTTAAAGAATCAACATTTTAAATTGATGAGGATGCTTTACTCATCAAGCAAATGTTGAATGATGAGGATGAGGCACAATCCAGTGAACAACAAGCATCCTCCAAGAGTGAGAGTGTAAAGTCAAAAGCCAAGGAGCCTGTAGGTGATAGGTCAAGACCTAAGAAGTTTGTTAAGTTTGTTTCAGCTGGGATGAGTGAATCAGAGAAGAAAGTGACTAAGAAGAAACAGAACAGAAATGGCAAGTTAGGGATTAACAAAGATAACAACTATTCTTATATGCCTAATGCCCCTAAGAAAACTTGTCAGAACTGTTTCAGTACCAATCATTTAACTCATGCATGCAAGAAACCTGTTGGTAGTGTGCCCAAACCCTTCTATGATTGTTCTGTGCCTCTAAGACATAGAGATGCTCCATTTTGTGATAAATTTGACTGTATGCCATGCAATATGAATGTTATGACTAGTTGTTTCAATTTGAGAAGGCAATTCATTGATGGTTGTATCAGTCACAATTCTCACACACACTATACAAGGTCAAAGTCTTCAAGTCCTCCTAAAGCTAGGAAGGTACCTCTGTCACCTAAGTCTGAAACCTCAGGTTCTAAGACTTCTAACAGTGACAAGAAGACTAACACCAAGAAAGTTGATAAGCATGATGTTTATGATAAAACTGTTTCTAAGTCACATGGACCCAAACTTGTTTGGGTACCAAAGGAGAAGTAATACCTTTGTGTTTGCAGGGCAAAGAAAGTCATGTGGATTTTTGACAGTGGATGCTCAAATCACATGATTGGTGATATGGCCCTGCTATCACAGTATGAGGAGAAGGCTGGCCCAATGGTTGCTTTTGGAGATGACAGCATGGGTAACACATTGGGATATGGCAAGTTGAAAGTTGGTAATGTCATCATTGAAGATGTAGCACTAGTCAAGGGACTCAAGCATAATCTGCTAAGTGTTGGTCAGTTTACTGATAGAGGATTCAAGGTGGATTTTGACAAAGATGAATGTTTGATCACCCGCAAGAAGACTGGTGATTTTGCTCTATCTGGAGTAAGGAAAGGAAGCCTGTTTTTAGCCAATATGGACTCTGCAAACAAGGACAAAATTTGTTGCTTCTACTCAAAAGCATCAAATGAAGACTGTTGGCTGTGGCACAAGAAATTATCACACCTGAACTTCAAAGCCATTAATTTTCTAGTCAAAAGAGAGTTAGTGAGAGGCATGCCCACACTTGAATTCTGTCAAGAATGAGTGTGTGAGGCTTGTCAAAAAGGAAAGATGAAAAGATCAAGCCACAAGTCAAAGACAGTGACATCAATAACCAAGCCCCTACAACTCATTCATATGGACTTATTTGGGCCTGTCATTATTATGTCACTAGGAAGAAAGAAGTATGCCTTGGTGATGGTTGATGACTTTACAAGGTATACATGGGTGGAATTTCTAGCATCAAAAGATGAGGCTCCACAAGTAATCATTGAGCACATAAAGAGAATTGACAAGGAAGCAAAGGCCAACAATGCAAGTGTGATTGCACTGAGAAGTGATTATGGAACAGAGTTCAGAAATGCCATACTTGAAGCATTCTGCAAAGAGAATGGAATTTCTCAGCAATTCTCAGCTCCAAGGACTCCACAACAAAATGGAGTTGTTGAGAGAAAGAATAGAACTCTAATTGAGGCTGCTAGAACAATGTTACTTGATGCAAAGATGCCTACATGTTTTTGGGCTGAGGCTGTGAGCACTGCATGCTATATCCAGAACAGAACCCTCATCAACAAAAACACTGGAAAGACACCTTACAATTTGATGACTGGAAAGAAGCCTACTCTAAAGTATGTTCATACTTTTGGAAGCAAATGCTTTGTATTGAAGGATAATTCAGAATATGTTGGTAAGTTTGATGCTAAGTGTAACACCCCTAGATCGGGGTCGGAGATCCAGGCTGTCACTATATCCTTAATTCCCATTTTAATAAACATTACTCTCAATCTTCATTTTAGCATGCTGTGACCCCTCAGTCAAACATAACATTTAAAGATTATAGGCTAAGAGACGAAATTAAAACGTTACTAAGTTATTACAACCATCTTGAAATAGATATTACAAACCCAAATTATCATAATCTTAAAAGTTCAACTTTAAAGGAATACCATCTAAGGCGGCATCTACAGCCACAATACGGTTTGGTTTTCAGAAGCTTACACAAGTCATGCTTGTAAATAAACCTAACCAACCTAAGCTGTAAACCTATCCAACTTAGTCTGCTCACCTGTGGTAATGCTACTGGGTGCGGCCTCGGCACCTGCCTCGTAAATAGTCTCCTATACTGCTGACCGTTTAGCACACTTTTGCGGGGGGTCTGCCTTGTTCTTGCCATGCTTATCTGTTGTTGTGTGGTGGTATATATAAAAGAAAAGCAAGAGTGATCAATATAGCTCAGCCATATAATAATAGTTTTCAAAGTACTTTTGTTAACGTAAACCATATGACATATCATATACTGATATTGTATCATCATTAAACATTTTCATTCTTTATCCAAAAATATAACGAAGAATTTTTGAAGTACTTTGAACAGTTCATCATTCTGTCAACACTATCGGTAATTGAGCACCTAGGCTTACATTATAGTGTTGCAGTACAGTTCCAATTGGAAGAATGGGATTATGCTGGAGCCTCTTCCACGATATTTGGTGATCAGCCAATATACCGTGCCTCTGCTTCTCTACTAGTAGAAGGACGACGTTCCCTTATTTGGACTACGCTCAAAGGCGATGTCCCCTCTTCCTCCAATCCCTTAGAGAATTCTATGCATCGTAGGAACAGAATTTTAATTCAGTTTCCCCCAAGCACAAAGCTTGATGACTGGTTTGATAATCATTACTAACTTTACTTCCATGAGTAATTGAGAAAGTAACTCTGATGTGTGGGTTGACTTTAGTCAACAGATTTCGATTACTAAGAATCGCTTCATCAAACATAACTTGGGAGTTGGTCGGAGTTTTGAGTGTTTAGTCAAACCTGAGCCCCTCCTTACTAGGTAGGGTGCACTTCTTGTTGGTAGCGAAGGGAGAAAATAATTAATACTAGCTCCCAAAACCTTGGGTTCCCGAGTTTTGATAAGTTTGAGCGAGGTAGCTATACTTTTCGATGAGTGAAGCTATAATCAGTGAATAAATGGGAACCCGCTCTATTTTTAAATACTTTTTCGACGATCAAAAAAATATTTAAAATAAGTTTTAAAGTTTTAAATAACTTTTGAAATAAATAATATGATTTGTAACTCATCCTGGAATATTTAATAAATATTCAAATAATATTTATTAAATAAATAATCAGCTTAGAATATTTAATAAATATTTAAATAATATTTATTAAATAAATAATCACTCACAATTCTCAATTGAAAATAATATTCAACTTATTAATAAATATTCAAATAATATTTATTAATATCATTAAAAGAATTTTTTTATCCGAAAATATCCAGTTTATATTTATTGGATTATTTTTAAAACGAACTATACGTCATATATCATCTCCGGAGACTTCCGGGTTTTTATGTCCTTATCCGGACGAAATATCTCCGACTCCCTTACTAAGAAAAGGTATTATCATACTCTACTGGGAACTTGTAACACATCATCGTATACATATATATAAGAGTCTATGCATACATACATACTTAACAGGTTTATAAATCCACGTAAATAACCATACATCATATGCTGATTCGCAAAAATACTATCTGTTGGGAATTATGACTAAAACAACAACATAGAGGCAGTTATATATCGTATTTAACAAGCCAAGGCCAAGCAAACAATTAACGAAACAAAACATGAAGGTAAAAAGCATGCATATCAGTAACCGAAAGAACAAAGGAAAGTCAGAAAACATACCAGTAGCCATAGCTATATCAGTATGTAAAACAAGTAAAACAAACAACTGAGTCGTCAGGATTTGCTCAAAGTCCTGACTGCTCTTGAAGAGATAATTGCCCCCACTTACAACTGTGTTGGGATGCTTGCAACACCTCTCCCAGGATAAAACAGCTCCGAGTACAGTGATCACAGCAATCAGAATACTCAACTTCGACTAGCACCTCAGTCGCTAGAAAACCCTAAGTAACATAAACTATAACAGGAGGAGAACAGAGAGTGTAGAGAAGAGAAGAGAATGTAGGGTGTGGTATATAAAACCCAGCAGCTTAGCTCTCTATTTATAGGAGAGACCAAACGTAACTGATGCCACCCAATTAATATTGTAACTCCCATTCCAATTAATTAGAATGAAACGGTCGATTTAATATAGTCAAAACGGCTGATTTCATATTAAATAAATCGTAACAGTTACGTATATATATTATCCACACATATCAGTTTTTATTTTAATTATACGAATATATATTATCAAATTCTGTTCAGGATTCAACATCAGTATTTGATCAAGCATCAGGACTTGAGGTCCATCAGTATTTGATCAAGCATCAGGATCTGGTACTGTCAGGACTTGAGGTCCATCAGTATTTGATCAAGCATCAGGATCTGGTAGTACCTTCAGGATTTCATCGGGACTTGGTCCATCAGTATTAGATGTCTGACCAGTTACTGATCTATTCCAAGTACTGATCCCAAACGATATATATATTCTAATTAAAATATTATTTAATCACATAAATAAAATCCCTCGCCCAGGTCGCCTCGCGTACGCGAGACGCCGAGACATTCGCCCAAATCGCCCTTCGACCGAGCCGAGTCGAGTCGAGTCGAGACGTGACGTGGCGTGGCGTGGCGAGGCGGGCGGCGGCGGTGGCGCGCGCGTGTGTGTGTGTGCGCGCGTGGAGCACACAGTAACACCATGCACCATCATACACCTTAGTAGTTGTACACTACCCATGTGTGTGATTCTATATAAAGCCAACAACCCCCTTTATTCATTTCAATGTGGGACAAATACACATTCTCATTTCAAGCTACTAACTTCAACTCCATTTCTCTATGGGTTTCACAAAGAAAATTACTTAGACCCATATATGAAATTTTAAGTCCTCATAGTAAGGAACAATTTCCAATCGTTAAAATCCGGAATTAACATCAAGAACATAAAAATACTTATGCCCCAAAACTCCATTTTCTAACAATCCCCCACAAATCCATATAGAAATGCTACAGGTTTCTCATCATGACTTGTTTTTCAGAGTCGGTACCCTTCCGGGTTTGAACCCTCCTAAGTCCCCTACTTCAATGATTACCGGATTCAGATGGAATGTTTCACCTTGAATCTTAATCCGTTTGATGTAAGCATGTTCCATAGACGACGACAAGTCAAAGGCTATGGTGCCAATCTACGGCTTTGAGACATTAATGGTCTTGTCTCGATCCTGTTCATCGAATGCTTCAAGGAATAACCCTTTCCTCTAATTGCGACCACACAATTACATTCGCTTAGCTGGGCATCTCCAGAGATGTACTGCTACCATCTCGTCGAATGACTTGACCCCATTCAGAGTTATAATAACTCTTGCTAACAAGCAGCGTCAGTACCTTCTAGGTTCACAGGGGATAGACTCAGATACAACAGTATCATCTATGTAGCAAAGGTACTACCAATTCATCCTTACAGCTTGTTATTACCACATTGAATACAATTCAAGGGATCTCCTCTCATGTGTATTGGGTTCCCACTGATGATGAACTATGATGGGTTGACAGCCCCATCCCCAACCTCGACTTAAGGACCACTGCAGGTTCCAGTCCTTTAATTAAAGGATCAGCTATATTATTCTGAGTTCCTATGAACTCTACAGCAATAATCCTATCAGACGCTAAACCCCTAATAGACTTTAGTCTAACTTGGATGTGTCTCTTGGTTTTAGCATTATACTTTTTACTGCTAATCTTGTCGATAGTTGTTTTACTATCACAATGAATAGCAAGTGCAGGAAGCGGTCTGCTTACTACAGGTATCGTGGACATAAGTCCATGTAACCATTCAGCCTCCGTCCCCGTGGCATCAAGCGCACACAACTCAGCCTCAAAAGTAGACCGAGTTACTATAGTCTGTTTGGTCGACTTCCAGGATATTGCTCCCCCTGCTAAGGTGAACACGTATCCAGTCACTCCATTGGAACCAGACTTCTTAGCTATCCAACTTGCATCACTGTACCCTTCAAGCACACCAGGAAATCTCCTATAGTGTAAACTAAGGTACATTGTGCCTTTCAGATATCTAAGTACTCTATCAAGAGCATCCCAATGAGTTCTGTTTGGATAGCTTGTATACCTAGCCAACTTAGACACAGAGTATGAAATATCTGGTCTAGTACAGTTAGCAAGATACTGCAAACTCCCTATAATCTGAGAATACCTTAACTGAGACACAGGTACTCCTGAAGTATTCTTAACAAGGGCAACTTTAGGATCATAGGGTGTACTAGCGATTCTACACTGTGAATAACCATATTTCTCAAGTATAGATTTATCTATATAAATAGACTGCGATAAAGTTATTCCCTCAGCTAACTGAGTCAGCTTGAGACCAAGAATCACACTAGCCTCACCCATATCCTTCATTTCAAAATGCCTTTTCAAGAAAGCTTTTGTCTCGTTAATTATCTCAAGATTGGTTCCAAACAATAGTATGTCATCAACATATAGGCACATGATGACACACTCACTACCTTTAACTTTAGTGTAGACACACTTATCACTTTCATTAATATCATAACTGAAAGGCAATATAGTTTCATCAAACTTTTTATGCCAATCCCTAGGAGCTTGTTTCAAGCCATAGATGGATTTGATCAACTTACATACTTTCCTTTCGTTACCAGATGCAACAAATCCCTCAGGCTGATCCATATAAATCTCTTCTTCAAGTTCACCATGAAGAAAAGCTGTCTTTACATCCATTTGATGGATGATAAGACCATGTACGGAAGCCAATGCTACAAGCATTCAGATTGTTGTCATCCTAGCTACAGGAGAGTATGTATCAAAGTAATCAATACCCTCCATTTGCTTAAAACCCTTAGCTACCAGTCTAGCTTTGTACTTATCTATTGAGCCGTCAGGGTTCAACTTCCTCTTAAAGATCCATCTGTACCCGATAGTAGAAGGAGGGAGATCAACTAACTCCCATGTTCCGTTAGAAACAATAGAGTCAATTTCACTCTTTACAGCGCCCTTCCAGTGCCTAGACTCTGAAGAATCCATAGCTTGTCGGAAAGTTAAAGGTTCGTCCTCGACATTGTAAGTGATAAAATCACTTCCAAAATCCTTGACTACCTTTGCACGCTTACTCCTCCGTGGTTCCTCTATCTCCTTAGGAGTAGAGCTACTACTAGGTTCCGGCCCCACATTTGTCATCTTTTCCACATGATCAGGAATAGAACTTGATGTGTGAGTAGGATCTTCATTAGAAGCAACTAGAGGCATACCAGTCTTCATAGGGTAAACATCCTCAAAGAATGTAGCATCACGAAACTCAACTATCGTGTTTGCCACTATACCATCTATGTCAGATTTTAATACTAAAAATCTCATAGTTGTAGTGGTCTCAAGATAGCCCAGAAAGATACAATCAACAGTCTTCGGACCTAGTTTCTTTCTCTTGTGTTCAGGGACAAGTACCTTGGCAAGGCACCCCCACACACGAAGATACTTAAGACTAGTCTTCTTGCTCTTCAATAACTCATAGGGTGTCTTATCCATGTGTTTCAGAGGAACTCTATTCAGAATATGGCAAGCCGTATTCAGAGCTTCTCCCCACATGTATTTAGGCAACCCAGAATTAATAAGCATAGTATTAAGCATATCTTTAAATGTTCTGTTCTTTCGCTCAGCAACCCCATTAGACTCAGGTGTGTATGGTGGGGTAACTTCATGAACTATTCCATTGCTTGCACAAAATTCATTAAAAGCGTTACTCGTATACTCACCACCTCTATCAGATCTCAACCTCTTAAGTACCTTACTAGTTTGTTTTTCTACTTCAGTTTTATATATAATGAATTTACTAAGTGCTTCATCCTTATGTCTAAGTAAATAAACATAACAGTATCTACTACTATCATCTATAAAGGTAATGAAGTATCTAAACTGGTCCTTAGTCAACACACCACCAAATTCACAAATATCAGTGTGTACTAAATCTAACAAGTCTGAATCCCTAACAATATTATGAAAAGGTTTCCTTATTTGTTTAGCAGACACACATACTTGACATTTAGAATTCTTTTCTATAGTGTGTTTTGGAATCAACTCTAAGTTCATCATATTTTTAAGAGCACCAAAATTTAAGTGACCAAGTCTATCATGCCATAAATCTGAAGATTCAACATAGTTAATAGAAGGAGTAATCTTATTAAAAGCACCCAAAACGGGCTCAGCATTTACTACAAATAAACCATTTGACAAGTAACCCTTGCCAAAGAAAGTACCAGTATGAATAAGAACTACTTTATTACATTTAAGAGAGACTTCAAAACCATTAGCTACTAAACAGCTACCACTTATTATATTTCTACGCATGTTGGGAACATTATGCACTCTCGTCAGGGATAGAATATGACCCGAAGGAAACTTCAAGTCCACGTTTCCTATTCCATGTACTTGAGCGGCACTTGCGTTCCCCATCGTCACTGTCAAGCTATGACTCTGTTGATAAGATACAAATAAACTAATGTCAGCACAAATATGCACATTAGCTCCAGTATCAATCAACCATTCATTTCAGAAGCCAAAGCCTCACCAACAACCATGTTCTCTACAAGCCCACTTGAGGTTCCAAGCACAGCATTCGCTTGAGCTACCCCCTCGGCTTTCTTTGCTTTCTTTGTAGGGCAGTCCTTACTCCAGTGCCCAACCTGCCCACAAGACCAACATGGTTTGTTTGCCTTTGGTTTCTTGGCCTTATCCTTGTCATTCTTAGGTTTATTACTATTACCCTTCTTAGAGATAGCCTTCCTTTTCTGTCCTACAGTTGCTACATTTACCTTCGAGCTTCCATGCTCAGTTGGCATCACATGTCCCTGTTTGGACTTGTGTTGTTCTTGCACCGAGATGTCCAGCATAAGGTTGGTCCAGGTGATCTCTCCTTTTTGTCTTTTCAGGGAGAGAGAGAACTCTTCCCAAGACTTTGGAAGCTTTTCAATCACACTCATCACCTTAAACTTTTCGGGGAGGTCCATTCCAGACTCCTTCAAAGCATGCACTATCATCTCAAATTCATGCACTTGCTCAGTCATGGACTTATTGTCCACCAGCTTGAAATCAAGGAACCTAGCCATAGAATACTTTTCCAGACCTTGTGAGTCAGTATTATGTGTCTGGTCCAGCTTCTCCCATAAGAGTTTTGCGGTGTAGGCATCAAAGGAGTACACATCAAACAATGTGTTGGTTAGAGCAGCCAGAATTGCTACCCTAGCAACCCCATCCTTTTCAGCCCACTTCGCATAACTCTTAACTGATTCAGCCTTCTCTTGATCCACAACCGGCTTCTCATATTCCACAACAGGCCATAGACCCTTTACAGTCAACCACAACTTCATCCTTTTCTGCCAACGAGAAAAGCCAACGCCCCCATTGAATTTTTCTGGCAAGCCAGTTAATTCAACGGGTTGTGGAAAACTGTAAGTGGTCCAATCAATGACCCCAACAGATGCAACGGAACTACCACTAGTAGGAATCTCACTCTCGTTAACCATTATGCTAAATACTATATAACAAATTATCTCTTCAAGAATGTTGGGAATTATGACTAAAACAGCAACATAGAGGAAGTTATATATCGTATTTAACAAGCCAAGGCCAAGCAAACAATTAACGAAACAAAACATGAAGGTAAAAAGCATGCATATCAGTAACCGAAAGAACAAAGGAAAGTCAGAAAACATACCAATAGCCATAGCTATATCAGTATGTAAAATAAGTAAAACAAACAGCTGAGTCATCAGGATTTGCTCAAAGTCCTGACTGCTCTTGAAGAGATAATTGCCCCCACTTACAACTGTGTTGGGATGCTTGCAACACCTCTCCCAGGATAAAATAGCTCCGAGTACAGTGATCACAGCAATCAGAATACTCAACTTCGACTAGCACCTCAGTTGCCAGAAAACCCTAAGTAACATAAACTAAAACAGGAGGAGAACAGAGAGTGTAGAGAAGAGAAGAGAATGTAGGGTATGGTATATAAAACCCAGCAGCTTAGCTCTCTATTTATAGGAGAGACCAAACGTAACTGATGCCACCCAATTAATATTGTAACTCCCATTCCAATTAATTAGAATGAAACGGTCGATTTAATATAGTCAAAACGGCTGATTTCATATTAAATAAATCGTAACAGTTACGTATATATATTATCCACACATATCAGTTTTTATTTTAATTATACGAATATATATTATCAAATTCTGTTCAGGATTCAACATCAGGAACTGATGTCCGTCCATCAGTATTTGATCATCAGGATCTGATATTGTCAGGACTTGAGGTCCATCAATATTTGATCAAGCATCAGGATCTGGTACTGTCAGGACTTGAGGTCCATCAGTATTTGATCAAGCATCAGGATCTGGTAGTACCTTCAGGATTTCATCAGGACTTGGTCCATCAGTATTAGATGTCTGACCAGTTACTGATCTATTCCAAGTACTGATCCCAAACGATATATATATTCTAATTAAATATTATTTAATCACAGAAATAAAATCCCTCGCCCAGGTCGCCTCGCGTACGCGAGACGCCGAGACATTCGCCCAAATCGCCCTTCGACCGAGCCGACCCGAGTCGAGTCGAGTCGAGACGAGACGTGACGTGGCGGGCGGCGGCACGCGCGTGTATGTGTGGAGCACACAGTAACACCATGCACCATCATACACCTTAGTAGTTGTACACTACCCATGTGTGTGATTCTATATAAAGCCAACAACCCCCTTTATTCATTTCAATGTGGGACAAATACACATTCTCATTTCAAGCTTATTCAAGCTACTAACTTCAACTCCATTTCTCTATGGGTTTTACTAAGAAAATTACTTAGACCCATATATGAAATTTTAAGTCCTCATAGTAAGGAACAATTTCCAATCGTTAAAATCCGGAATTAACATCAAGAACATAAAAATACTTATGCCCCAAAACTCCATTTTCTAACACTATCAAGCATTTCATAGCATTTATACCACAACAACAGTTTGAAAATACTTGAAATACAAGTTTCTAAAACTTGCCTGATAGTGTCGGAATAGTCTGGGCTCTGTCTCTAGTGTGATGATCTATAATAATCAATACGGTTCGGTTAATTCGTTAAACGATCCCGTCAAATCGACTATTCACGTAAAGACACAACTTCGTAACGATACATCCTTGTTACACGTTTTGCTTATTATAAGTCCATGATATCCTTTAACCACTTTTGGATAATTATTGGTCTCGTAACGACTTTCGTTAAAGGTCATTTTCAATGAAACTAAAGTTCGTCTCGTATCGTCCCTTAAAAGAGTTTTTCACTTGCGCAACTTTAATTCGAAAAATTCTATAAAATTGAAAAATAAACTTTTTCATGAAATTCTTTTTCTCACTTCTTCGTAACTGTCCAGAGGATTTTTCATCCAAATTGCATAATTAAGAACATCTTTTTGATAGCTCAATTGTTGCTCTAAAAAGAGCTTCTTTCTGCAGTGGTTTCTCATGTGCATTCTTGACTTAAACATTTCTATAAAATCGAAAATTAAGCCTTTTGTCTTCAAATTTTTACAGGGACTTAACCACTGACTAAGTTACCCCCTGTAAAAATTTCATAATCACAGACCATTTTTAAAGGGCTCGTTTGACTTGGTAAAGTCAGTATATCTTAACGATTCGTCCGTTTTAACCGGTTTCACTAAAACGAGCATATCTCGTAGACCGTAAATCGTAATCACATGATCTTAGTGTCAAAACAAACTACAAAACAATTCCTACTGGTTTATGGCCAAAAACTTACCAAGAAAACATGTGTTCAATTCGGTATTAACTACTCAAATGATCTAATGAAATTTCGACATTATAACGACTATAAACCGAACATCTTCAAATTCCATGAACTCCATCTAACCACTTAATTCAACCACACATCATCAAGATCATATAAACATCATCAAGGATCTATAAGACCAGTGGTAACATCCATTTATCACTATCCAAAACTTTACCCATACTTATAAAGCTTTAAACATCACAATCCCCTTAAACAAGTACATACTTGAATCAACCTTTCAAATCAACTTATAGCTCATAAAGTTTAAGATGGGTGTGAGTGTTTTACCTTCCTTGGAGTCTTAACAACCTTAACCAAGCTTGACTTTCTATAAAAACACCTTAGATAGCTTTAACAACCTTTAATCTTCAAGACCTAAACAACCAAGTTTAAAATTTTCGTAGTCAGCATTACCACTCTTGAAAGAACTGGAAAAACGAGGGTCTTACCTTCCTTATCTGAACGAGGTTCTTGAATAAGAGTTGTAGAGTACCTCAATACCTTTCCAACAAGCTAAAGAATGAAATTTTCTACTAAGAAATGAAGGAGATACGGAATTTTTAGTGTGCTCCTCTATGCCTTGGCCGAAATGGAGAGTTCTTGGGGTTTTGCTTGCTTCAATCTTGGCTACTACTTATTTGAAATGGTTGTAATGCCTTCTATCATAACTTAGCTGGTCCTTTAACAAATAAATCAATTACCCATAACATAATAATTATTGTGAATTACTTTTGCTAATGGTAATGGACTTTGTCTCCTTAATTGCCAAGTTGACTTCCTTGATTGCCAATTAGCTTCCTTGTATTCTCTTCCACTAACTAATGGTATAATACACCACTTAATACTATAATTCATTGTATGCATGTATGTATTTAATTTATTTACTCTACATCATACTATTCTCGCGTATTCCCTGTACAATATTTATTCCTTAATTTCCATGCTAATCTTCAATAATCCTTAAAATGTTTTTGGGTTCAACATTCTAATTTCTTTATCCTAGTACTTTGGTTGCATGGTCATTTTCAAATTATATAACTCTTGGGCTTGTCATAGTACTCTTATTTATCGATACCTCATGAAACGTCGGTCGTTAGGATTCTTCGAATTCCGACGACTTTTACATACACTTATTTCGCTTAAGGAATCATAATATGAACTCAAATCTTAAATATTCATCATACATAAGTGGTGGTTGGAATCATTCTCCTAAATTAATGAAATTACTATTCATTCGGGACATTTTACAATAGTACAAAAATCCGGGTTCTTACAACCTTCCCCCCTTAAAAGGATTCCGTCCCGGAATCAGGTTGAAAATAATTGGGGGTACTTCTCTTGCATTGCACTTTCCAGCTCCCAGGTGGATTCCTCTATGTTATGATTCTGCCACAAAACTCTGACTAAACTGACCACCTTGTTCCTGAGTACTTACTCCTTGTGGTCCATGATTTCCACTGGTCGCTCGATATAAGACAAGTCTGACTGTAGATCCACATGCTCATATTCCACCACATGCTTGGCATCGGGGTTATATTTGTGACACCCCCCCAAATCCGGGGTCAAGAGATTTGGTCGTCACGCTAAAATCCTCAAAATGAAACATCTGTTTAATAATAATCATTCACTTGTGATTGTCCAACTCTGGAAATATAACATCTATGACCCCAAACATACCAAGATCTTTTAAGGTTATAGGGCTAGAAAAAAGAATCCAAATTCCATTAAATAAAAAGTTATCCTTCTTTACCACATTCTATTTGATCAAATCTTAAACCACTGGTGTAACTTCGATAAGAAGTACGCCAGGTCAACTAGGCTATTACATAATAATAATAAATATTAGAACTCAATTATATAAAATAAATCTTACACTAAATGCAGACATCCTGAGCCAAGTCATCTTCGAAATAGCATCACGCTTCTTCTCTTTCTGAAATGTGCGGATAAGTCTTGCCATACTACCTTACTGAAATGTTAGAATTTACAACAGCAAGTATGAGCGAAAGAAATGCTCAGCAACTGTATAAAAATTTTGATATAAAACCAGGATAAGTGGGGCATAAAATCAACTGAAATATAAAACAGTTTATAGCGAAAACTGAATCAACAACTGTGATATAATTCAAACCATAACTGAAATCATTTGGCATGTCATAAAAATGAATCATCTGCCAACTCACAATATATAATAGCCATTCTGGCGATATGGATTGGATATATACAACTGAAACACCTTTGCCCCCTGATCAGGTTCAAAAGCAATGGGACCACTTTATACAACCACCGAATACCTTTCTATCCGCGTGGGTATAACGAGGATTTCTGGGTACCCAAAATAGGCAAGTAATGTTAGCCTATAGGAAGATGGTATGGTTACCATATCCTCCTTAAATATAGCTGGACCAACTACTCAACGTGGCCGCCTACGCTTTACTAATTTTCCAATCCAATAGAGCAATTTCCGAATTCAAAAGGAAATGCTTAGTTTTAAATACATGTCATATCCTATTATTACTACGATAATCAGAATATAAAGAGTTTTTCTTACACAATTCCCCACATCAAGGGTACTAAAATCAAGTAACTGTGTTCGCACAAAAATAATTAAGAATCACAAATAGCACTGAACAATAACTATTTGTCATGATATGAATAAATGAAACAGAAAATAAAAAGTGTTTAGGATGATCAAGAAAATACTTGCCTCTGGTCCTTAGCTAATACGTAACGTCGAAGGAATACAACTATCCTTTTTCTTCTATCTCACGTCAGCATGTCCTCTGTTTTAATCAATCTTTGGTTTACGCTCTAGCGGTTGCCACGAGTCTGATCCGTCGACATCGAGCCCGCGCGTCTACTCCTATAGTTAAACATAAGCTGGTACTTCAGTCTTCAGACGTTAAGTTCTACTTTTATAAACATTTACAAACTCCATTCGAACTTATTAACCCTGCTTACCAATATCTCTGTCATAAGAAAATAATTGGAAATGACCCCTTTCAACATAGGCGTTTTCCCGGTGTTAAAACACCTCACAAGTAAACCAGCAATTCCACAAACAATACTGTATCCATCTCCACCTTCTTCATAACATCCCATAAAGAGTACTACATCCATCTCCAACCCTCTTCGTCTCATACCAACTTAACTCCGCTGACAAACCTAAGTCAATATTCAACAATTAATCCTTGAAAAATTTATTCTAATCCTCGATAAAGAAATACAAATATAAATATAACACTTAACCCTCGAGACCAATACTTAATCCTCGAGTTAAATACATATATACTTGCCACGTAACCAATCAACACATAGCATATACGACTCACAAATAAAAGAGCACTCAAAGTATTTTTGGAATATTTAAAAATATTTTTAAAGCACTTAAAAGAATTTTAAAAGATCTAAATACCCTTTCTGAATCAAAAAGGATCGATAATAGTCCCTCCGGCTAATTATTGGATCCCCAAAATATTTTAATAATTATTTAATCCGGGTTTATAAATAATTTTAGAATTTTAAAACTATTTTTATCACTCCCGGATTATTTTTTGGATTTAAAACAATTTCTTTCTATTTTTAAATCATTTTAAATCATTTAATAAATTAATTAAGAATTAAATAACTCTAATTAGATTAATTAAAATCACTTAATAACTAATTAATAAAAATATTCAATAAATGATCTCATTTATCAAATAATTAGATTAATTAACTGTTACTTGAAATTAATTAATCATAATTAAAAGTATTTATCTCTTAATCATTTTTGAATTACAAATAAATAATAAAATAAATTTTGAAAATCAAAATCTTAATTCAGAACTAAATTCTGAATTTCTAAAACAATGTTAGAAAATAATTTTCTGAAATTTAAAATTAAAATTCAGAATTATTAAAAGTAATTTAAAGTAAATAAAAGTAAAGAAAATATTTTTTTTTAAGAACCATCATCGTCTTCAACATCACAGAACACCCCCCCCAGTTTACAATTCACGCCGGCGACCAAAAATCTGGCCATCTCCGGCGAGGCCCAAACCAACTCGGTTTCTCAGAGTTTCTACATAAAACAAACTCCAAATCAACCCAGAAATCTACCCATAACAACAAACGCAGAAACCGGTCAAACGTTAGTCGATTTCGGCGAAAAACGAAGCTCTCCGGCGAGCTTCAAGAATTTCCCGACGACCTTAAATCCTCCACCAAACTACAATTTCTTTACATCAAAACGAAGCTTATGACTTCCATAATCTATATCAATCCTCAAGAACATCAACCCATCAACAAACAACCCTGAAAAATAAAAATTAAAACTCACCCACACTAAACTCGTTTTGCTAAAATCGGACATGAAAAATCAAATAAAAATCATAATTAAACTCCTGAGATCATAAGAAATCTATAGACACTAACCACATAAGCAAAAAATCATCATACAAGCGACACCAAATTCGAATAATTCGAAAATTAAATAAGAAAATTAAAATTTTCGATTGATGCATACACACATATACATACCCACATAAACATGTAGTACATATCATGAGATTCAGTTTGGTTACTAATACGAGAGATTTGGATCCCGGAATCACCTTCAAAAGGCTGTTTGATCCTCAAGAACACCAAGAACAATATTCAGAGAATTTCCAGAAAATAAAATCAGAAAATCTGATTTTCTGATTATTTTAATAAATAAAAATAATTTAGCTGCTATTTATATTACTTACAAATTAATACACCAAAAATATTTTTAACCCCTAATTAAAATCATTAAACCTTAAAAATAATTTTTATGGGATAAAAATGTAAAATTTTTATTTTTAAACAAATATAATATAAATGTCAAAATTCTCCAACAATTACGAATATTACAAAAATTACAACATAATGCATTTTTAGATATCCTACTATTATATAAAAATAATTTTATCAAAAACAGGGCCTCGAATTCAGTACAGGGGTTGGGCCCGAAAATTAAAATGCGAAATAACTGTATTCTAAAAATATAAAAAATACAGAAAAATAGAATAAAATAATCTATGCTACACAGAAGTCACATAACACGTATGGGATAATTTTCCTATTTAATAAAAATCATAACGCGTTTAAATGCATTAAAAATAAACTAACAAATAGTAAAATCATCTAAAAATATATTTTAATATAATAAATTACACGAAATTTTTCGGGTCGTTACATTCTTCCCTCCTTATAAGGATTCCGTCCTCGGAATCAGCTAAGGCAACTGGTGGGGTTCCCTAACTCCTTCATCTTCAACACTTGCTTTAAAAAACTGGGGATAGTGTCCCTTCGTAAACAACTTTTCCAATATCTCAATTTAACTATAGGGTCTCTATCTGACACAGTTATCACTGGAGTCTTACAACCCATCGTTATTCGTTCCAAATAAGGCTCGACCAACTTTCCATTAACATTATCCATGAAAGAGAGAGAGTGAACTGATTCCGTTGATATGTCACTGATATTCTAATCATTTTAGGACTCCTTCTTGCTCTTGGCGATTCCGTTGTGAATCTAATTTCTATCTGCGAATTTCGCTTATCCTGACCTGATTGGCATACCATTGAAATTCAATAGAGATAACAAGAATCATGAAATTTTGAAGAGAACGGATTCCATATCATAGCAAATGTCCCACAACTGTGGTTATGATTTTTACGAATTTTTAAAGCGACTTGATTTGAAATGAAAGAATAACTGAGAGATCAATATGATCACATGAACCCGACGTTGTGTGTCTTAGCTCCGACATTTACAATTAAAGGTGATCAGCCTTCTTGTAATACACAACACACCAGTGATGGCGTCCCATCCAACTTCTATCACACAGACAGATATACCTGGTGTCCCCTACAAATAGGGTTGTTCGTCTCAGTAGGAGTACAGAAATATGAAAGGAATATGAAATCAAATTAATAACTGATGTTTTCGGACAAATAATTATCTGAAGCACACTTTGGATTAAAACTGAAAAAATCCCAAAGGTGTTATTTTTGAGAAGATGAACAACCAAAAGAAAGTACCGAACAAGTGGTACTATATTGTAAATAAAGTTATTAACCACTGGAGAAAACAAAAAGTTGAAATTCAAAATGTCACTATTTAGAAGAGGAGATATATCTTTTAACAAATGCCTCTGTAGGCGGGAAATCAAAATAATTCATAGAAAGGAAAGGTATTGCCAAGGTCTCTACTTATGCCTTCTTTGTCAGTTCCTTCAATAGCTCGTCATTCGATTTTAAGCTTCTACCTTTCCACGTTTTAAGGATATCGATATTGTATGTCGTCGTTGACTCGTAACAATCTCTGAAGATTCCACAGTAGCCATCTCCATTCGTGAGGCGGTCTATCCAGTTCAGCACTACTATCTCAAACGAGTACTCCAATCTTAACTTACTAATTGGTACTATATCCAATAGTCCAACACGAACTCTACAAGAGCTCGAACGATCCTTACTTAGATATACACACTCCTACACACTCTCGTTTCTAGTTTACTATAACTCTGCTCTGATACCAACTGTGACACCCCCTAAATCCGGGGTCAAGAAATTTGGTCGTCACGCTAAAATCCTCAAAATGAAACATCTGTTTAATAATAATCATTCACTTGTGATTGTCCAACTCTGGAAATATAACATCTGTGACCCCAAACATACCAAGATCTTTTAAGGTCATAGGGCTAGAAATAAGAATCCAAATTCCATTAAATAAAAAGTTATCCTTCTTTACCACATTCTATTTGATCAAATCTTAAATCACTGGTGTAACTTCGATAAGATGTACGCCAGGTCAACTAGGCTATTACATAATAATAATAAATATTAGAACTCAATTATATAAAATAAATCTTACACTAAATGCAGACATCCTGAGCCAAGTCATCTTCGAATTAGCATCACGCTTCTTCTCTTTCTGAAATGTGCGGATAAGTCTTGCCAAACTACCTTACTGAAATGTTAGAATTTACAATAGCAAGTATGAGCGAAATAAATGCTCAGCAAGTGTATAAAAATTTTGATATAAAACCAGGATAAGTGGGGCATAAAATCAACTGAAATATAAAATAGTTTATATCGAAAACTGAATCAACAACTGTGATATAATTCAAACCATAACTGAATTCATTTGGCATGTCATAAAAATGAATCATCTGTCAACTCACAATATATAATAGCCATTCTGGCGATATGGATTGGATATATACAACTGAAACACCATTGCCCCCTTATCAGGTTCAAAAGCAATGGGACCACTTTATACAACCACCGAATACCTTTCTATCCGCGTGGGTATAACGAGGATTTCTGGGTACCCAAAATTGGCAAGTAATGTTAGCCTATAGGAAGATGGTATGGTTACCATATCCTCCTTAAATATAGCTGGACCAACTACTCAACGTGGCCGCCTACGCTTTACTAATTTTCCAATCCAATAGAGCAATTTCCGAATTCAAAAGGAAATGCTTAGTTTTAAATACAGGTCATATCCTATTATTACTACGATAATCAGGATATAAAGAGTTTTTCTTACACAATTCCCCACATCAAGGGTACTAAAAGTCTAAAATCAAGTAACTGTGTTCGCACAAAAATATTTAAGAATCACAAATAGCACTGAACAATAACTATTTGTCATGATATGAATAAATGAAATAGAAAATAAAAAGTGTTTAGGATGATCAAGAAAATACTTGCCTCTGGTCCTTAGCTAATACGTAACGCCGAAGGAATACAACTATCCTTTTTCTTCTATCTCACGTCAGCATGTCCTCTGTTTTAATCAATCTTTGGTTTACGCTCTAGCGGTTGCCACGAGTCTGATCCGTCGACATCGAGCCCGCGCGTCTACTCCTATAGTTAAACATAAGCTGGTACTTCAGTCTTCAGACGTCAAGTTCTACTTTTATAAACATTTACAAATTCCATTCGAACTTATTAACCCTGCTTACCAATATCTCTGTCGAAAGAAAATAATTGGAAATAACCCCTTTGAACATCGGCGTTTTCCCGGTGTTAAAACACCTCACAAGTAAACCAGCAATTCCACAAACAATACTGTATCCATCTCCACCTTCTTCATAACATCCCATAAAGAGTACTACATCCATCTCCAACCCTCTTCGTCTCATACCAACTTAACTCCGCTGATAGACCTAAGTCAATATTCAACAATTAATACTTGAAAAATTTATTCTAATCCTCGATAAAGAAATACAAATATAAATATAACACTTAACCCTCGAGACCAATACTTAATCCTCGAGTTAAATACATATATACTTGCCACGTAACCAATCAACACATAGCAGATACGACTCACAAATAAAAGAGCACTCAAAGTATTTTTGGAATATTTAAAAATATTTTTAAAGCACTTAAAAGAATTTTAAATGATCTAAATACCCTTTTTGAATAAAAAAGGATCGATAATAGTCCCTCCGGGTAATTATTGGATCCCCAAAATATTTTAATAATTATTTAATCCGGGTTTATAAATAATTTTAGAATTTTAAAACTATTTTATCACTCCCGGATTATTTTTAGGATTTAAAGCAATTTCTTTCTATTTTTAAATCATTTTAAATCATTAAATAAATTAATTAAGAATTAAATAACTCTAATTAGATTAATTAAAATCACTTAATAACTAATTAATAAAATTATTCAATAAATAATCTCATTTATCAAATAATTAGATTAATTAACTGTTATTTGAAATTAATTAATCATTATTAAAAGTATTTATCTCTTAATCATTTTTGAATTACAAATAAATAATAAAATAAATTTTGAAAATCTTAATTCAGAACTAAATTCTGAATTTCTAAAACAATGTTAGAAAATAATTTTCTGAAATTTAGAATTATTAAAAGTAATTTAAAGTAAATAAAAGTAAAGAAAATATTTTTTTTAAGAACCATCATCGTCTTCAACATCACAGAACACCCCCCCCCCCCAATTTACTATTCACGCCGGCGACCAAAAATCCGGCCATCTCCGGCGAGGCCCAAACCAACTCGGTTTCTCAGAGTTTCTACATAAAACATACTCCAAATCAACCCAGAAATCTACCCACAACAACAAACGCAGAAACCGGTCAAACGTTAGTCGATTCCGGCGAAAAACGAAGCTCTCCGGCGAGCTTCAAGAATTTCCCGATGACCTTAAATCCTCCACCAAACTACGATTTCTTTACATCAAAACGAAGCTTATGACTTCCATAATCTATATCAATCCTCAAGAACATCAACCCATCAACAAACAACCCGGAAAAACAAAAATTAAAACTCACCCACACTAAACTCGTTTTGCTAAAATCGGACATGAAAAATCAAATAAAAATCATAATTAAACTCCTGAGATCATAAGAAATCTATAGACACTAACCACATAAGCAAAAAATCATCATACAAGCGACACCAAATTCGAATAATTCGAAAATTAAATAAGAAAATAAAAATTTTCGATTGATGCATACACACATATACATACCCACATAAACATGTAGTACAGATCATGAGATTCAGTTTGGTTACTACTATGAGAGATTTGGATCCCGGAATCACCTTCAAAAGGCTGTTTGATCCTCAAGAACACCAAGAACAGTATTCAGAGTATTTCCAGAAAATAAAATCAGAAAATCTGATTTTCTGATTATTTTAATAAATAAAAATAATTTAGCTGCTATTTATATTACTTACAAATTAATACCCCAAAAATATTTTTAACCCCTAATTAAAATCATTAAGCCTTAAAAATAATTTTTATGGGATAAAAATGAAAAAATTTTATTTTTAAACAAATATAATATAAATGTCAAAATTCTCCAAAAATTAAGAATATTACAAAAATTACAACATAATGCATTTTTAGATATCCTACTATTATATAAAAATAATTTTATCAAAAACAGGGCCTCGATTTCAGCACAGGGGTTGGGCCCGAAAATTAAAATGCGAAATAACTGTATTCTAAAAATATAAAAAATACAGAAAAATAGAATAAAATAATCTATGCTACACAGAAGTCACATAACACGTATGGGATAATTTTCCTATTTAATAAAAATCATAACGCGTTTAAATGCATTAAAAATAAACTAACAAACAGTAAAATCATCTAAAAATATATTTTAATATAATAAATTACACGAAATTTTTCGGGTCGTTACATTCTTCCCTCCTTATAAGGATTCCGTCCTCGGAATCAGCTAAGGCAACTGGTGGGGTTCCTTAACTCCTTCATCTTCAACACTTGCTTTAAAAAACTGGGGATAGTGTCCCTTCGTAAACAACTTTTCCAATATCTCAATTTAACTATAGGGTCTCTATCTGACACAGTTATCACTGGAGTCTTACAACCCATCGTTATTCGTTCCAAATAAGGCTCGACCAACTTTCCATTAACATTATCCTTGAAAGAGAGAGAGTGAACTGATTCCGTTGATATGTCACTGATATTCTAATCATTTTAGGACTCCTTCTTGCTCTTGGCGATTCCGTTATGAATCTAATTTCTATCTGCGAATTTCGCTTATCCTGACCTGATTGGCATACCATTGAAATTCAATAGAGATAACAAGAATCATGAAATTTTGAAGAGAACGGATTCCATATCATAGCAAATGTCCCACAACTGTGGTTATGATTTTTACGAATTTTTAAAGCAACTTGATTTGAAATGAAAGAATAACTGAGAGATCAATATGATCACATGAACCCGATGTTGTGTGTCTTAGCTCCGACATTTACAATTAAAAGTGATCAGCCTTCTTGTAATACACAACACACCAGTGATGGCGTCCCATCCAACTTCTATCACACAGACAGATATACCTGGTGTCCCTTATAAATAGGGTTGTTCGTCTCAGTAGGAGTGCAGAAATATGAAAGGAATATGAAATCAAATTAATAACTGATGTTTTCGGACAAATAATTATCTGAAGCACACTTTGGATTAAAACTGAAAAAATCCCAAAGGTGTTATTTTTTAGAAGATGAACAACCAAAAGAAAGTACCGAACAAGTGGTACTATATTGTAAATAATGTTATTAACCATTGGAGAAAACAAAAAGTTGAAATTCAAAATGTCACTATTTAGAAGAGGAGATATATCTTTTAACAAATGCCTCTGTAGGCGGGATATCAAAATAATTCATAGAAAGGAAAGGTATTGCCAAGGTCTCTACTTATGCCTTCTTTGTCAGTTCCTTCAATAGCTCGTCATTCGATTTTAAGCTTCTACCTTTCCACGTTTTAAGGATATCGATATCGTATGTCGTCGTTGACTCGTAACAATCTTTGAAGATTCCACAGTAGCCATCTCCATTCGGGAGGCGGTCTATCCAGTTCAGCACTATTATCTCAAACGAATACTCCAATCTTAACTTACTAATTGGTACTATATCCACTACGCCATAGATGACTTGCAGCAACGTTTTCAAAATGTTGCAGCAAGCCAAAAAAACGTTGATGTAGAGCAAAAAAACGAAACGGCAACGCTTTTTCAGCGTTGCATTTGGCACAGCTGCCGTAGGGGTCTACGGCAACGCTTTTGTTCACTACGGCAACACCACTACTTTTGTCACCAGAAACTTCTACGGCAACGTTAAACATAATGTACTGCAACACTAAACTAGTGTTGCAGTAGATATTAACATGTGGGTCCCACATGTGAGCCCCTTCCATGGATTTTCAAATGGGCCCCACATAAACAAATTTTGAGCAATTGATGACAACAATATATAATACCTACAACACTTTTATAATAAAAATTTAAAAGGAACAATTTGTATATAATGCATTTCCCAAAAAATTGAAACTTGTTTTATTACACCAATACCAAAATTCATCAATACAAGTTAATGGGCTTCATAACCCTTAACCAAAAAAAAAAAAATTACAATCCAATACTACAAGAAAACAAATAAAATCCTTCTCCATTTCATTTGCATCATGCGCTGCGTGTCATCTATAACTGCATCACAAATACAAGTTAATTCAATACCAACTTAACATGTTACATGTCTCAAACAAAGAGAATCATGAAAAGGTCTTCATTTTAAAGTTGCAAAGTCGCTAACCATTTTCTTCTCCTAGAATAAGACTAAATAAACCCCTTAGTCCAAACAGATTGAGGAAGTACCTGATAAAGAAACAGAACACAATATTCAACTAAAAAAAAGTACAAACATAAATTCATGCAAATTGGATAGAAAAGCTTCCTGCTAATGAAGTTGAATAAGTACCATGAGCGACTGGCGACTGCTGACATCTACAATACTTAAATCAATTTCATTTTGTAACATTGACCTAAACTTTTTAGTCGGTGGAAAAGGTATCTTTGCTGGAGCAAAAAATACAGAGATCCAGATTATCAGAGAAAATGTTCATTAACAGATAAGAGCAGAATATAAGTACACAATGATGTCCTTATACTGACTTAGATGTATAGAACAGAAGAGTTCAGTCCAAACAGGGGTAACATATTCCAAACAGAAAACGAAATAAGAGAACACAAACCTGCTACAAATCCGGAGAAGAAAAAGTTGACCCAGGCAAAAGTAAGAGTCTGATAAAGGGGTATAATTATTAATTAGAATTTAGAACAATAATCAATAAGATGGTTTCTGTTTTACTAAAAAAAACAAGTGGAATACTTAAATATGTGACAATGGTGTTTTAAAAAAAAACAAATACCTGGGGTATGATCATTGAGAGATTCTTCTTCATCATATCCATAGCCATGTTGGGATCAGAGAACATTTGAGCCTGTGGATTATTCTGAGCCTCGCCCTTAGGAACATGAAGTAATCCATTTTCCTGCCATGTCATATGCAATTAACTTCAGTGTTATTAGACTATCATTATCAACCTCATGTAGTGCAGTAGCTCTCAAACATATAGAGTTGCAGCAACTTGCATGACAAGAAAGACAAAGAGATGCACAACAGCAACCAAAATGCTCTACTTGTATTACATTAATGTGCTTGTAGGCTACCTCCACTTTTGCAAGAGCCATAATGCAATCCTAAGTTTTAAGAAGCAGTGGAGAACCAAGATGAGATACGGAGACCTAATATGCAATATCAGCAGCAAGAGTAGATAATAAAGTTTGAAGATAAATGTAAATCACATGATCTTGTATGCAAATTTATTACAAAAAAATTTGGGTTGTTCATGTTAATAGGAGCCAACACTGCACAACACATAATTAAAATTATGCAACTGATACTTAAGATTTAAACCTTGTACTTGGCAATATTTATATTAAAAAAATGTAGACAACATTCTTAAAACAAATGACAGCTCATTATTACTCTATTTTTTAGCAGTCGCATAGTAAATTTTCTGCTTCCACACTATGCAAAGAATTGTCTTTAGTAGTCACTTAAAAACCTTAGTCTCCTAAATGATGTCAACCTATCCTTGTCATAAGTAATGCCATATATGAAGGACAAAAATGGGGGAAAAGGTGATTTACAATACATTCCAGAAGCTGCTCTTGCAAAAGCAGGGCTCATGGGTGGTTCTGATTCAGGTGTGAAATCCGTGTTTGCCGATCCATCCTTCTTTTCTTGCTGTAAAAGATTTGAAAATGGAACTTATGTTAACTAGCTTTATCTATAGTAATGAAAGGAAAGATAGAATTTCAAAATAAGTTAATTAACAGGTGAAATCTATTTTCTACAATAATGGGCTACCTTCTTTTCCTCCATAGGCGCAGCAGGCTTTGTAGGTTTAGGATCTTCTTGTGGCAATCCAAGATTGCGTCTTCTTTAAGCCTGTATTAACAGACAATTTTTAAAAATTGATACTTTTAATCTACAAGCTAACAAGTGAAATATACTTTGAATGTGCATACTGAAAGCGCATCATGAATATGTACAGATATTTGACTGAGCTTCTCACAGGAAAATGAATTAGGTCCAACTGCCTTCACATGATAGCTAGGCTGTAAAAAAGACAATGAGTCCACTGATAAAACTTTAAGCTTCTAATTGACCTTTTTGCAACTCTCGTGTCTTGTCCAAAATGCCAACCTTGCCATGTCAGATAGATAAAAAATATATATCAGAATGAGATATATATGTACGTATCAACACTATAAAACACTATACTATTGTAATAGCTATGATACAAAGAATAGATTTTAATCAACCTGAAGCATAAAAACACTCTTTTCTTTGTCGTCCTTCAAACATTATCCTGATTAGTACATGACTTCAAAGTGTAAAAACCAAAAACACAAAAGCTAAAAAAGAGAAACAAAATTAAGATCTTACAAGTAGGAGTTGTGAGCTTGAGTGTGCGGAAGCAAATGTCATAGAGAGCTTCATTGTCAAGAACCATGCACTCATCAGCATTTTCAACCAACTGATGAACAGACAACGTTGCATTATAGGGCTCAACAACAGTGTCCGACACCTTGGCGAAGGGAACACAGAGAACGTAAGCATCATCCGGTCTGGGTATTCCTCTCTGATCTTAGAGATCAGCAGAGTACCCATTCCAGACCTTGTTCCTCCTCCAAGAGAATGACAGACCTGGAATCCTGCCATTTCATACAAAAAACAGTCAGCTTTACCGAAACACACAAATCACACTAAAACTTTCTCTCATATATATTCACTCATATACATTCTAATCTTATGTGTTTGGCTACCTCTTAAGCCACATATTCTCTGTTTTCACATGTCTATCACATCAATCAAAAAATAAGAACCACTATAACAACAAATCTTTACCCTTTCCCATCATCAAAAACACTAATCACACAAATATTAGGGGAAAAAATCATATTAACACTAACCAGAAATTTACTATAATCGTCGTCTTGTATAAGTAAGAGCATCTTAGAAATATGAATATTATTCTAATTAAAGCCACCCACCCCAGACAAAAGGTGCAGTAACATGAAATGGGCAGCCAAATCAACATTTCCAAGGACATAAGTAAGATGGCCCAAAAGTGACTCCCGTACTCCTTTCACCAAACTAGATTTTGGCTACATGTTTACAATTGCAGAACTTAAATGAGAGTACAAAAGGTCAATAAAACCAAACCAAGGTAGATGAAAATAATTTAAGAATAATTGAAATAAAATCTAATAACCTCCAATGTTACTGAAGCGGAAAAAAAGTCATGAATAGCAAGTTTCCGGTGTACGATGCAATGAAGATGAGGTACTTGCAAAATTTAAAGTCAAATGCTATATCACAAATCAAACTGAAAACGAGAGTGTAACACGAGTAAGACAGAGAACGAGAGAGGGAGAAAGAATAGAGATAAGGAGGAAAAATAAAGAGAGATGGAGAAAGAGGAGAGATAAAGAGGAAAAATAGAGGAGATTATACCTCGAAATCGAAACCAAACGAGAATTGAACACAAACCTAGCTTTGAATCTGTGTCTAAAGCCTAATTGAATCCTTCAATCCTTTGAATTAAACAATAACCCACAGCTCGAATACCATATGAGAGATGAAAGAGCAAATGAATAACCCAGTGAAACAGTCGAGAGAATGAATGATAATGAAGCCCTAATTTTGTTTTTGCCCCAATTATTAGTTTAATTTGCACCAATTTCATTTTGCCGCTCTCAGTTATTTGAGTATTTCATTTGCCGCTCTCAACCATAATTAGAACGATTCGGACCACGCCACAACTCAACATAGGTGCATTAATTAATGGGATAAGTTTAAAACTACCCATGTCAACTATTGGGCTTTTAAAAATACACAACCCACTTTTTTAATATTACAAATATACGATTGCTACTTTCTATTTTTTAAAAATACGTTGTTTAGAGTCCCGACCTTCATCTCCTTTTCATTCACGCAGCAGAGCTTTGTCTCCTTCACACAGCAGCTTATTCTCCTTCTGGTGATAGGCCCCGCAGGGGCTGCTTATCAATCGGACGGCGGCGGCGAGTTCTCATCGGAGCGGCGGTGAGTTTTCATCGGAGTTTCTTATTCTGGGTATGTGTGACATATACTTATAAATGATGTGTGTGTATATATAATTAAGTGATTACAGTGTAAAGATTGTGGAGTAGATATGTTTTCTTGAGTATAGAATATCCATTTGAGGCTTAAATTCCAGAAGATTGAGTATATTCTTTAATTTCTTTGGACTTGTTCTATTAAAGATTGTGGATTTTTCAGGCTTGTACCAGAAGGAAGAAACTGTGAAGGAAGTGCTTGGTTCATTTGTAAAGGTAATTTCTTTATTTTTTTGGCTAAACATATTTTTGGGGTCAGACTTTCTTTTCTATTAAAACAATAATGAGAGAGATTTCGTTAATATTGTTATGGTGATTATGAGCTTCTAGTACAAAATTCCCTTATTACATGTTTTTGTCCATCTTCCTTGTTGTGATGTTTCAGATTGAGAGCCCATTTGTTTAAATAAGACACTTAGTCTTAATTAAACTTGATCTTGGAGAACTACTAAAACAGAGTTTTTTTTATATAATAAATTGATGGATGTTTGGTGGCAATGTATAGGTGAATGAAGTTGAGGTTACGTTTCCTGACATGTATTATAGTGATTGGCTTGTTGTTCATGGTGTTCGTCAGATTCTTTCATTGCGTACTAATTCAGATGAAGAGGGGAATTCGTCAAATGTGCCTGATAATGCAAGGCATGGCAGTGATCAGAGCTCGTCAATTGCACCTGATACCGAAAATCTTGGCAATGATCACTGATCAGATCTCTTCAATTGCACTTGATACCGAAAGTCTTAGGCTTAGCAAAGATCAGAATCCATCAATTGCGCTTGGCTCATCTTGAAGTTTGCTCTTTTGTAAAATTGTCTCCTTTAATTGATGTGTAGATGATTACAGTATGTTTACAAACATGTGATCACAATGCATTTTTGGTGAAATGCATGTTTATAGTATGTTTACCAATGAACAAAGTGTTCCTTACATTGTCAATCTTTTGAGTAAAAATCAGGAGAGTGTCCTTTTATATTCAAGGATAGCTTCTTTCGTATTTCTAAACTTGTGCCCTGTAGGCCTAATACCCATTTCTATCGTTTCTTGAAAAAAATGATGACATTTTCAAACTTATTTTCATGGCACATACTGTTAATAGTTAAATTTGACAAGTATGCAAACAACCGCGGGTCAATATGAACTTTTAGAAAGGTGCCCCTGTGGGGCCTACTTTACGGAGAATCATATTGTCTTTTGAAATACAATCTGTTAAAAGTACTAGTTTCTTTAGCTTACAAGTACTATATTGAAAGACATAAGTTGCAAATAGGATTGCATAAGTTGCAACTATTATTGATAAGTTGCAATATGATTGCAAAAGTTGCAACTGAGGTTGCAAAAGTTGCAACTGAGATTGCAAAAGTTACAACCATGTTTACAACTTATCAATATCATTTGCAACATAAATTTTAAAAACAACATTTTAGCATTTTAATTGCTCAATTAATTAAGTTGCAAATACTTTTGCATAAGTTGAACAAACAAGGTTGCAACCTTGTTTGTAAAAGTTGCAAAATTGTTGCAAACATGTTTGCAACCTTTGCAATCATTGTTGCAGAAGTTGCAATCATGGTTGCAACCTTTGCAAACAAGGTTGCAAAAGTTGCAAACAAGGTTGTAGGAGTTGCAATCAGGTTTGCAACCTTTGCAAACAAGATTGCAGTAGTTGCAAACAAGGTTGCAACTGATAGAAACAGTTGCAGAAGTTGCAACCATATTTGCAAACATGAAATGACAATATTAACCAAGCATATCGTACTAACCATTTAAATATTCTGATACGTTAGAGATTTTATGACTGAATTGAATTTTCCTTGTTTTTGGTCCAAAGATGATTGTTCCAGAATAGCTTTTTTCAAATGGTATTCTGCATTTGGCTTTTTAAATGGGGTAGAATAAAGGTTGCAACCTATTATGCAACTTACGCATAAAATTTCTTGATGGAGTTTTTATAACATCAAAAAAAAATATTTACAAGACCAAAGAAAGGACTCCTCTCAATGGAAACATAACAAACCGCCTAGAACAAAAAACATCATCTTGGAACATACTCCAAGATAAAAAAAAAACGAAAACAAAAGCACAAATTATTAGCTACGAAGCAAACACAAGACCACATCAATGCTAAAATTGGATGCCAAGTGCAACCATCTGATCTTGGACATAGGTCCTGGACATTAATGCTAAACATTAACTTACAACCTTTGCAACCATGTTTGCAACTTCTGCAACCATGTTTGCAATTGTTGCAACCTTTTGCAATCTCTGTTGCAACTTCTGTAACCATGGTTGCAATGGTTGCAAATATGGTTGCAGTAGTTGCAACTAAGGTTGCAAAGTGTTGCAGAAGTTGCAAGTGATGTTGCAAAAGTTACAATTGATAGAAATACTTGAATATGACTATTAATATGGGTGTCCCTGCGGGGCATGTTATAGCAAATTCAAGCTATAGGAGAAACTAGCTAGTATGGAAATAAAATAACAAAGACAAAAATAGCAAATGCATGTTGATTGAGAGAGGCAACATTGTCATCTTACACCAATATCATCCAATTGAACAGAATAAACAAGCAAACAAACAAAGATGGTTGCCCCTGCGGGGCCTGTTCCGTATAAAATAATATTGTCTTCACATTTCTGTTATGAACTGATCCTACTCCACTACTCCTGACTTTAATGGAATAAACACTACTGTCTAAAATCTAGCCATTTTTGCTAAAAATGAACTATTGAACTACTGTCTCTACTGCTGCTACTTCATCAACTCCACCTTCATCAACTCCTGAACTACTGTCTCTACTGCTGCTACTTCCATTTCTCTTCAGTTGGAATGTGTGTTTCGGTAGAGCATTAATGGACTCTTCACTGGCTCCTCTCATTTGATTCACATCCTCCCGGACTTCCAGAATTGATATTATACACGGCAAGCAGCAGCATATCATCGCACATAAAATCAAGGGCATAACATACCCAATGCAGCTAATTGTAAGAAAAACTAAGCATAACCTGCAAAGAGGCCAGAAAGGTGTTGGGAATTTACAGAGTACATTCTAAGATAAGCTTCTCTTTTTTCTTTTTTGTGAAAAAACTGGTGTTTACCTATACAAATTTGGAGCATCAGATGCACTTCCTCCAAAAATCCAAACCTTTCCAACAACAAACCACGCAGCAAAGAAATAATCCAACGCCATCTTGAATTGGTCCACTAGTGCAATAAGCCTTCAAGAAAGAAATAGCTCCGTTAACTGAAATGTTTGAGGACCATTTCTGATATATAAAGGGTCAATTAAATCATTGACCCATGACACAACATTTCTCTGGTGCATTTCATCAAACAGGTCCCATGAACTGCACAGCCATGGATTTAGCTTGAAGATTCCGTGCATTTTCTCAACAACCACATACCTCACCATCTCTTTAATACAGCCATCACCTCCATCGCAATCTTCATCAATCACCCGACCACCCCATATATTCTCGCCTCCATCTTCTCCCATCTCCTCCATGTCATTCCTTGCCCATCGTCATCTCGCACACCTCCATCGTCGCCGTCGATCAGAGATGTGCCCCTGCGGGGCCGTTGATAACAGTCGGGGGAAGAATCTTGGCATGCGATGAGATATGCACCTTATCATCTCCTATCGAAGGAGATGATAAGGTGGAGAGAAGAGGAGGAGGAGGCGGTGGGGTGACGGAGGGTGAAGATGAGAGTTGATGGTGATGGAGAAAGTGACTGAATGGAGGAGATAAAGCGGACCGTATTTTTAGAATTATGATATTAGCTAGCAGATGGGTGTGGTATATATGTAAATTCTGTTTTGTAGAAGTGAAAGACAAAGTTAAAGACAGTAAAAACAGAAATAGTTACAAAAAGTATATATATTTTTGTAAATTACCCGTAATTAATTTATCTTTTTTTTTGTAAATTTTTTATTTGAAAATTTCTTTAATTTAATTAAATTTATAAGAAGATATGCTATTTTTATAAAAATATTAAATAGCATAAAAAATTTTAATATCAAACTTAACATTATTTCTCACACTTTATTAATTTTTTGGAAAATTATTTTTTTTATTTTTCTGCTTTATTAATTTTTATTTGAAAATTTCTTCAATTTAATTAAATTTATAAGTAGATATGTTATTTTTATTTATAAAAATGTTATTTTTTAGTTCATTAATGCATACAAATTTTTAATATCAAACTTAACATTATTTCTCAAACTTTATTCATTTTATGGAAAATTAATTTTTTTTCAAAAAAAAAAATAACTTGTTACGTTTTTTTTTAATAATTTGGTCTATATTCAAATTATAAAAAATGTCCTATTTTATAAAAATTATATTATTGACTCTAATAACAAACTTTGAAAATTTAAATTATTTGTTTTTTAAATTAATTAATTTTAATTCACAATAATTATTTATTTCAATTTTTGTTAAAAAGATTGTGTTTAAATCATATTAACGGCAACACTTCACAAGTGTTGCAACTTGCTACGTTTCTTATAGCTACGGCAACACCATGTTTTGTATACAGCAACACAAAAACAAAGCGTTGCTGCAGGCCATCAAGTTTAGAGCTACTATAACGTTTTTCATTGCAACACCGAAAAAAAGAAATGCTGCAGGCCATCTATGGCGTAGTGATCCAATAGTCCAACACGAACTCTACAAGAGCTCGAACGTTCCTTATTTAGATATACACACTCCTACACACTCTCGTTTCTAGTTTACTATAACTCTGCTCTGATACCAACTGTGACACCCCCCAAATCCGGGGTCAAGAGATTTGGTCATCACGCTAAAATCCTCAAAATGAAACATCTGTTTAATAATAATCATTCACTTGTGATTGTCCAACTCTGGAAATATAACATCTGTGACCCCAAACATACCAAGATCTTTTAAGGTTATAGGGCTAGAAACAATAATCCAAATTCCATTAAATAAAAAGTTATCCTTCTTTACCACATTCTATTTGATCAAATCTTAAACCACTGGTGTAACTTCGATAAGAAGTACGCCAGGTCAACTAGGCTATTACATAATAATAATAAATATTAGAACTCAATTATATAAAATAAATCTTACATTAAATGCAGACATCCTGAGCCAAGTCATCTTCGAAATAGCATCACGCTTCTTCTCTTTCTGAAATGTGCGGATAAGTCTTGCCAAACTACCTTACTGAAATGTTAGAATTTACAACAGCAAGTATGAGCGAAAGAAATGCTCAGCAAGTGTATAAAAATTTTGATATAAAACCAGGATAAGTGGGGCATAAAATCAACTGAAATATAAAACAGTTTATAGCGAAAACTGAATCAACAACTGTGATATAATTCAAACCATAACTGAAATCATTTGGCATGTCATAAAAATGAATCATCTGCCAACTCACAATATATAATAGCCATTATGGCGATATAGATTGGATATATACAACTGAAACACCGTTGCCCCTGATCAGGTTCAAAAGCAATGGGACCACTTTATACAACCACCGAATACCTTTCTATCCGCGTGGGTATAACGAGGATTTCTGGGTACCTAAAATAGGCAAGTAATGTTAGCCTATAAGAAGATGGTATGGTTACCATATCCTTCTTAAATATAGCTGGACCAACTACTCAACGTGGCCGCCTACGCTTTACTAATTTTCCAATCCAATAGAGCAATTTCCGAATTCAAAAGGAAATGCTTAGTTTTAAATACATGTCATATCCTATTATTACTACGATAATCAGGATATAAAGAGTTTTTCTTACACAATTCCCCACATCAAGGGTACTAAAAGTCTAAAATCAAGTAACTGTGTTCGCACAAAAATATTTAAGAATCACAAATAGCACTGAACAATAACTATTTGTCATGATATGAATAAATGAAACAGAAAATAAAAAGTGTTTAGGATGATCAAGAAAATACTTGCCTCTGGTCCTTAGCTAATACGTAACGCCGAAGGAATACAACTATCCTTTTTCTTCTATCTCACGTCAGCATGTCCTCTATTTTAATCAATCTTTGGTTTACGCTCTAGCGGTTACCACGAGTCTGATCCGTCGACATCGAGCCCGCGCGTCTACTCCTATAGTTAAACATAAGCTGGTACTTCAGTCTTCAGACGTCAAGTTCTACTTTTATAAACATTTACAAACTCCATTCGAACTTATTAACCCTGCTTACCAATATCTCTGTCGGAAGAAAATAATTGGAAATGACCCCTTTGAACATAGGCGTTTTCCCGGTGTTAAAACACCTCACAAGTAAACCAGCAATTCCACAAACAATACTGTATCCATCTCCACCTTCTTCATAACATCCCATAAAGATTACTACATCCATCTCCAACCCTCTTCGTCTCATACCAACTTAACTCCGCTGACAAACCTAAGTCAATATTCAACAATTAATCCTTGAAAAATTTATTTTAATCCTCGATAAAGAAATACAAATATAAATATAACACTTAACCCTCGAGACCAATACTTAATCCTCGAGTTAAATACATATATACTTGCCACGTAACCAATCAACACATAGCAGATACGACTCACAAATAAAAGAGCACTCAAAGTATTTTTGAAATATTTAAAAATATTTTTAAAGCACTTAAAAGAATTTTAAAAGATCTAAATACCCTTTTTGAATCAAAAAGGATCGATAATAGTCCCTCCGGGTAATTATTGGATTCCCAAAATATTTTAATAATTATTTAATCCAGGTTTATAAATAATTTTAGAATTTTAAAACTATTTTTATCACTCCCGGATTATTTTTATGATTTAAAACAATTTCTTTCTATTTTTAAATCATTAAATAAATTAATTAAGAATTAAATAACTCTAATTAGATTAATTAAAATCACTTAATAACTAATTAATAAAATTATTCAATAAATGATCTCATTTATCAAATAATTAGATTAATTAACTGTTACTTGAAATTAATTAATCATAATTAAAAGTATTTATCTCTTAATCATTTTTGAATTACAAATAAATAATAAAATAAATTTTGAAAATCAAAATCTTAATTTAGAACTAAATTCTGAATTTCTAAAACAATGTTAGAAAATAATTTTCTGAAATTTAAAATTAAAATTCAGAATTATTAAAAGTAATTTAAAGTAAATAAAAGTAAAGAAAATATTTTTTTTTTAAGAACCATCATCGTCTTCAACATCACAGAACACCCCCCAGTTTAATATTCACGCTGGCGACCAAAAATCCGGCCATCTCCGGCGAGGCCCAAACCAACTCGGTTTCTCAGAGTTTCTACATAAAACATACTCCAAATCAACCCAGAAATCTACCCACAACAACAAACGCAGAAACCGGTCAAACGTTAGTCGATTCTGGCGAAAAACGAAGCTCTCTGGCGAGCTTCAAGAATTTTCCGACGACCTTAAATCTTCCACCAAACTACAATTTCTTTACATCAAAACGAAGCTTATGACTTCCATAATCTATATCAATCCTCAAGAACATCAACCCATCAACAAACAACCCGGAAAAATAAAAATTAAAACTCACCCACACTAAACTCGTTTTGCTAAAATCGGACATGAAAAATCAAATAAAAATCATAATTAAACTCCTGAGATCATAAGAAATCTATAGACACTAACCACATAAGCAACAAATCATCATACAAGCAACACCAAATTCGAATAATTCGAAAATTAAATAAGAAAATAAAAATTTTCGATTGATGCATACACACATATACATACCCACATAAACATGTAGTACAGATCATGAGATTCAGTTTGGTTACTAATATGAGAAATTTGGATCCCGGAATCACCTTCAAAAGGCTGTTTGATCCTCAAGAACACCAAGAACAATATTCAGAGAATTTCCAGAAAATAAAATCAGAAAATCTGATTTTCTGATTATTTTAATAAATAAAAATAATTTAGCTGCTATTTATATTACTTACAAATTAATACCCCAAAAATATTTTTAACCCCTAATTAAAATCATTAAGCCTTAAAAATAATTTTTATGGGATAAAAATGTAAAATTTTTATTTTTAAACAAATATAATATAAATGTCAAAATTCTCCAAAAATTACGAATATTACAAAAATTACAACATAATGCATTTTTAGATATCCTACTATTATATAAAAATAATTTTATCATAAACAGGGCCTCGAATTCAGTACAGGGGCTGGGCCCGAAAATTAAAATGCGAAATAACTGTATTCTAAAAATATAAAAAATACAGAAAAATAGAATAAAATAATCTATGCTACACAGAAGTCACATAACACGTATGGGATAATTTTCCTATTTAATAAAAATCATAACGCGTTTAAATGCATTAAAAATAAACTAACAAACAGTAAAATCATCTAAAAATATATTTTAATATAATAAATTACACGAAATTTTTCGGGTCGTTACAATATTTCCTCAACATAGACACATGAAGCAAGTTATGTATTTGCTCTAGACTTGGAGGTAAGGCTAACTCGTAAGCCACCTTAAAATCTCGAAAGGTCCGATGTATCTCGGGCTCAACTTTCCTTTCTTCCCAAACCTCATCAGTCCTTTCCAGGGAGATACCTTTAGCAACACCATGTCTCCTACTTCATATTCTCTTTCCTTCTGAGCTAAGTCGGAATACTTACGTTGTCTTTCTTGGGCTACTACCAGTCTTCCCCTGATTAGAACTATCACATCTCTTGTCTGTTGTACCAGTTCAGGTTCTAATATCTTCCTTTCACCAACTTCTTCCCAACATAAGGGAGAACGACATTTCCGGCCATAGAGGGCTTCATATGGGGGCATTCCGATACTTGAGTGATAACTGTTGTTATAAGCAAATTCAATTAATGGTAAGTGCTCTACCCAACTTCCCTTGAAATCCATAACACACACTCTCAGCATGTCCTCTAAGGTCTGAATTGTTCTTTCACTTTGTCCGTCAGTCTGGGGGTGGTATGCAGTACTCATATTTAGCTTGGTTCCCACACAGTCTTGAAAGCTCCTCTAGAGCCTGGAGTTAAACCTTGGGTCTCTATCGGACACAATGGTCACGAGAACTCCATGTCGTACCATAATTTCTCTTATATAGATGTCTACTAATTTAACGACAGTGTACCTCTCGTTGATTGGGAGAAAGTGGGCGGACTTAGTCGACCTATCGACGATTACCCATATCGCATCTTGGTTAGTCTTGGTCCTTGGGAGTCCTACTACAAAATCCATGGCTAGGTGCTCCCACATCCATTCTGGAATCTCTAGGGGTTGCAATAACCCACTAGGTCGCTGATGTTCTGCCTTTACTCGTTGGCAGGTCAAACATCTATTCACCCATTCTGTCACATCCTTCTTCATGTTGGGCCACCAATAGTATTCTTTCAAATCTCTTAGTTCCTGAACATTTGGGACCCAAATTCTCGTTGCATATCTCATGATTCCTCCTCCATCTCTTTCGCACTTAATTTCCTCCCCGGTCAATACCTCTTCCTTCGCGTTCTTTTCCTCTTCCATCTTTTGCTCTTGGCACATTCGAATCTTTTCCAATAACGGAGGCTGGATATGAATTCCCATTAACACTTCTTGGTTACTTCTCGATGTCTTAACTTCGATTTCTAGCTTCTCCATTTCCTTTATTAATTCTTCTATCGAAGTCATCATCTTGAGCCTTTCCTTCCGGCTAAGGGCATCGGCCACCACATTGGCCTTTCCTGGATGATAACGAATCTCACAATCGTAATCCTTGATTAACTCTAGCCATCTTCTCTGTCTCATATTCAATTCTTTCTGAGTAAAGATGTACTTGAGGCTTTTATGATCTGTGTAAATTTCACACTTTTCTCCATATAGGTAATGCCTCTATATCTTTAATGCGAAGACTATCGCGGCTAGCTCTAAATCATGGGTAGGGTATCTTACTTCATACTCCTTTAATTGTCGGGAAGCGTATGCAATCACCTTACCGTGCTGCATGAGCACGCAACCTAGTCCTTTATGCGATGCATCACTATAGATCACAAAGTCCCCCTTATCATCTGGCAGTGCCAGCACTGGGGCGGTCATTAATCTTTTCTTTAGTTCTTGAAAGCTCTCTTCACATTTCTCATTCCATACAAACTTTTCAGTCTTTCTGGTGAGTCGAGTCAATGGGGCTGCCAGCTTGGCAAAGTCTTGTACAAACCTCTTATAATACCCAGCTAGTCCCACGAAACTTCTTACTTCGGTCGGGGAGGTCGGTCTTTCCCATTTTGATATTGCCTCTATTTTGGCAGGGTCAACTAGTACTCCTTCACTACTAACCACATGACCTAAGAATTTCACTTCTTTCAACCAAAATTCGCATTTTGAAAATTTGGCATACAACTTTTCTTTCCTCAAGATTCCTAGGACTATCCTCAAGTGTTCTGCATGTTCTTCCTCGGTCTTAGAATAAATCAAGATATCTTCAATGAAAACTATGACGCACTTGTCTAGGTACTGTTTGAATACTCGGTTCATCAAGTCCATGAATGCCGCGGGGGCATTAGTCAATCCAAAGGACATCACTAGAAACTCATAATGGCCATACCTAGTTCGAAAAGCAGTCTTGGGTATATCTTCCGGTTTGATCTTTAACTGATGGTACCCCGTTCTCAGGTCTATCTTTGAAAAGTGAACTGCTCCCTTGAGTTGGTCAAAAAGGTCGTCAATCCTAGGCAAAGGGTACTTGTTCTTAATGGTTAACTTATTCAGCTCTCTGTAGTCTATACATAGTCTCATACTACCATCCTTTTTCTTTACAAACAACACTGGGGCACCCCATGGGGACACACTTGGTCTTATCATGCCCTTATCCAATAGTTCTTGCAACTGAGTGGCCAGTTCTTTCATCTTAACGGGGGCCAATCGATAGGGAGCTTTAGAAACTGGTGCGGTTCCTTGTGCTAATTCTATCGCAAACTCGATTTCCGTATCGGGTGGTAACCCAGGGAGGTCTTCTTGAAATACATCTTCAAATTCCCTGACAACTGGAATGTCCTTCAGTTCAGGGTTTCTTTGCTTCGTGTCTAATACATAAGCTAAGTAGGCCTCACTACCCTTTCGTACTAACTTTTTGGCTTGAGCAACAGTCAAGAATCTTTGAGTCTGTCGCTGTCCTTTGAATATGACCTCTTTCTTTCCTGACACCTTTATCTTAACTTTCTTGCTCTTGCAATCAATCTGGGCACCATTACTTGCCAACCAATCCATTCCTAAGATGACATCGAATCCGCCTAACTTAAACGGAATTATGTCTACCCGAAAGTGGTGACCTCCTATTACTATATCGCAGTTAGGATATATCTGGCTTACAGGAACCACTTCATGGTTAGCTATCTCTACCATTAGCCATTCCTTTAACATTTCTGGTTTCAAGTTCAGTTTACATGCAAAATCTTGCGATATAAAAGATTTGGTAGCTCCAGAATCAAACAAAGTATTTACACTCAAGGTGTTAAGGAAAAGGGTACCTGCGATGACATCCTCATCCCTTACTGCATCCTGCACTGTCATGTTGAAAGTCCTAGCGGTGGGTGGTCGGTTGGATGCAGTACCGCTCATCCTTGATCCTGTCGGTTTCAGTTTAGGGCAGTCTTTCTTCCAGTGGTCCGTGCCTCCACACTGATAGCATTTCATGAGTGAGTTCCTTTGAGGGCAATTGTTGGCATAGTGTCCGGTCTGTCCACACTTAAAACATGTCGTCGTACCCTGGAGACATACCCCTGAATGTTTCTTTCCACAAGTCTTACAGTTGGGTAGGGGAGGGCGCGACTATCCTGATATGGGTGCCCTGGTTGATCCACCTCCTTGGCCAACACTCTTGCTTTCTGCTCTGTTAAACCCTGTGCTTTTGGCTGGTTGGGACACCGTTCCTCTAACAAACCTGCTGGAGAAATTCCCACTTGCAGCCCCACCACTTCGACTTTCAAACTTCCTTTTTTCATGATCTTGTCCTTCTAAGACTGCTCACTTCCTGCCTCTACAATCGATGCCTTCTGTACTAGAGTGGCGTAATCCGTAATTTCTAACACCGCGATGCGGTTCTGAATCCACTATTTCAATCCTTGTTGAAACCTCCTTGCCTTCTTAATTTTAGTGTTCACATACTCTGGCATGAACCTTGACAGCTCAATGAACCTAGCCTCATATTCAGCAACAGTCATATTGTCTTGCTTAAGCTCTAGAAACTTGAGTTCCATCTGGGTCTCCATAAACCTCGGAAAGTACTTTTCCAAGAATAACTCTGCGAATCTGTCCCATGTAATCACTCCATCTGGTTCCATATTTTTCTTGGCCTCCCACCAGTAGTTGGCCTCTCCCTTAAGCAGGTATGTAGCAAAGATGGTTTTCTGGGCTTCCTCAGTGCCCATAATCTCAAAGGTCTTCTCCATCTCCTTCAACCAGGCCCTGGCCTCAACGGGGTTTGCAGTCCCATGGAATTCTGGGGGTTTAAGTGACTTAAATGCCTTAAAGGCATTGGCTACTGCGTTGTTGGGGCCGCTGGGTGGTGGTTGTGGCCGTGGCTGGCGCTCCAGATTTTGCCTCATCAGGCGCATAAATTGTTCCATTGGGTCCTCTTCTTCTTCCTCATAATTCTCATCATCAAACTCATTGTAATAATCTTCCTCGTCATTCGGTTCTGGGTGACGACGTTCCTCTTCCCTGTGTTGGTTACTACCATGAGTGGCGGACTCGGTTGGGTGAGTTCTTGCATATCTTCTTGGTGGCATTTTTCTGAAAGTATACATATATAAAAATTCTGTTAGGGTTTCCTCATTTTTTCATAATCTGGTTTTCTATGATTGGCACCTCGAAGGTGAATTCATTGATGGCATTTATGCAACTTATAAATAGTTGTCAAAGGATTATGGCATCATATATGTAACAATTTAAACAGAAACAGTTGTTAACACCAAACGAAATTTACGTCATACTGCTAGTGACTTCTCAGCATCAAAGTTTGAAGTACAACATAAGACTGAAATATATAAAAGTACATCAAAAGCCAGCTAACATGTCTTCCTATCCGAGGGAAAGTACTACGTGACCAACATCACTACCAAAAGTAAAACTACTACAATATCCCTCTGTACTAGAAGACTGAACTGGTCATCCATCTATCCATCAGTTTGCGTGAAAGCGTATCGCCTGCCTAACTCGGCTTATAGCCCTCGAAAGGACTCTCTCAGCATCCCTCCTGCGGATCCTCCTACCGTGGTGGGAATGTGGAAGTGCTCTAAGTCGGGTATGAGCCCTCCTCTCAATCTCTAGTACTGCCCGCCTCATCCGTCTAGCTCTGGAGTCTCTCCCCTGGAAGTATAGTCTCGCTCGTCTCTCCTCAGCTAGCTGGAACCTTAGCTCAGCTACTCGGGCCTCTGCTGCCACCAGGTCGGTGGTCATACGGGTCACCATCCAGTCGTACTCAGTGGCTCTAACAATCTATATGGGAGGACTAACCGGCTCGCTCTCCGGGGAAACCTCAGTCTCGGCATCCTCTGGTATAGGTTCCTCAGAGTCACCCTCTAAATCTGTGTCCCAATGATATCCACTAGGGGATGAATCCTCTCTGAGAGGAGGGGAATGCATAGGAATATCAGTCCACACCACCTCATCATCCTCAGGCTCCTCTCCGGGTGCGGGGTCAGCTGGAACATCGTCCACGGGGTCCTCCTCTGGATCTTCCTCTAGATCCTCCTCTGGATTACTCTCTGGCTCATCTGAGTCCACTGGGTCCTCTATGGGCATAGGGTCATCAGCTCTGGGATCCTCCTCGGGATCCTCCTCCTGGACTATCTCTCTCTCCCTCCTGCTGAGGGTCAGTCTCTGTCTCAACATCAGGCTCATCTACAGCTCTCAAAAGGGCATCATCGTGTCGCTGCTCGAAACCCTAAGGTAGCTCTACATCCTCGGGTGTCTACACAAAAAGGGAAAAATGTCACTATCCTTGAGGTTCTGATAAATAGTCCTCTTATTAGCTTAAGGTTGTCAGGGCTATATCTACTAGCCCGACCATGTTTCGGTAAGGGTTGGTGTCCTTAAACCTTCCTATCGTCTCTGAGATTATAACCTAATTCTCTGATACCATTTCTGTAACACCCCTAGATCCGGGGTTGGAGATCCAGGCTGTCACTATATCCTTAATTCCAATTTTAATAAACATTACTCTCAATCTTCATTTTAGCATGATGTGACCCCTCAGTCAAACATAACATTTACAGATTATAGGCTCAAAGACAAAATTAAAACGTTACTAAGTTATTACAACCATCTTGAAATAGATATTACAAACCCAAATTGTCATAATCTTAAAAGTTCAACTTTAAAGGAATACCATCTAAGGCGGCATCTACAGCCACAATACGGTTTGGTTTTCAAAAGCTTACACAAGTCATGCTTGTAAATAAACCTAACCAACCTAAGCTGTAAACCTATCCAACTTAGTCTGCTCACCTGTGGTAATGCTACTGGGTGCGGCCTCGGCACCTGCCTCGTAAATAGTCTCCTATACTGCTGACCGTTTAGCACGCTTTTGCGGGGGGTCTGCCTTGTTCTTGCCATGCTTATCTGTTTTTGTGTGGTGGTATATATAAAAGAAAAACAAGAGTGAGCAATATAGCTCAGCCATATAATAATAGTTTTCAAAGTACTTTTGTTAACGTAAACCATATGACATATCATATACTGATATTGTATCATAATTAAACATTTTCATTCTTTATCCAAAAATATAACGAAGAATTTCTGAAGTACTTTGAATAGTTCATCATTCTGTCAACACTATCGGTAATTGAGCACCTAGGCTTTCATTACAGTGTTGCAATACAATTCCAATTGTAAGAATGGGATTATGCTGGAGCCTCTTCCACGATATCTGGTGATCAGCCAATATACCGTGCATCTACTTCTCTACTAGTAGAAGGACGACGTTCCCTTATCGGATTGCACCCTGACCGCGTATGGGCCTTAATATTTGGACTACGCTCAAAGGCGATGTCCCCTTTTCCTCCAATCCCTTAGAGAATTCTATGCATCGTAGGAACAGAATTTTAATTCAGTTTCCCCCAAGCACAAAGCTTGATGACTGGTTTGATAATCATTACTAACTTTACTTCTATGAGTAATTGAGAAAGTAACTATGATGTGTGGGTTGAATTTAGTCAACAGATTTCGATTACTAAGAATCGCTTCATCAAACATAACTTGGGAGTTGGTCGGAGTTTTGAGTGTTTAGTCAAACCTGAGCCCCTCCTTACTAGGTAGGGTACATTTCTTGTTGGTAGCGAAGGGAGAAAATAATTAATACTAGCTCCCAAAACCTTGGGTTCCCGAGTTTTGATAAGTTTGAGCGAGGTAACGATACTTTTCGATGAGTGAAGCTATAGTCAGTGAATAAATGGGAACCCGCTCTATTTTTAAATACTTTTTCGACTATCAAAAAAAATATTTAAAATAAGTTTTAAAGTTTTAAATAACTTTTGAAATAAATAATATGATTTGTAACTCATCCTGGAATATTTAATAAATATTCAAATAATATTTATTAAATAAATAATCAGCTTAGAATATTTAATAAATATTTAAATTATATTTATTAAATAAATAATCACTCACAATTCTCAATTGAAAATAATATTCAACTTATTAATAAATATTCAAATAATATTTATTAATATCATTAAAGGAATTTTTTTATCCGAAAATATCCAATTTATATTTATTAGATTATTTTTAAAACGAACTATACGTTATATATCATCTCCGGAGACTTCCGGGTTTTTATGTCCTTATCCGGACGAAATATCTCCGACTCCCTTACTAAGAAAAGGTATTATCATACTCTACTGGGAACTTGTAACACATCATCGTATACATATATATAAGAGTCTATGCATACATACATACTTAACAGGTTTATAAATCCACGTAAATAACCATACATCATATGCTGATTCGCAAAAATACTATCAAGCAGTTCATAGCATTTATACCACAACAACAGTTTGAAAATACTTGAAATACAAGTTTCGAAAACTTGCCTGATAGTGTCGGAATAGTCTGGGCTCTGTCTCTAGTGTGATGATCTATAGTAATCAATACGGTTCGGTTAGTTCGTTAAACGATCCCGTCAAATCGACTATTCACGTAAAGACACAACTTCGTAACGATACATCCTTATTACACGTTTGGCTTATTATAAGTCCATGATATCCTTTAACCACTTTTGGATAATTGTTGGTCTCGTAACGACTTTCGTTAAAGGTCATTTTCAACGAAACTAAAGTTCGTCTCGTATCGTCCCCTAAAAGAGTTTTTCACTTGCGCAACTTTAATTCGAAAAAGTCTATAAAATTGAAAAATAAACTTTTTCATGAAATTCTTTTTCTCACTTCTTCGTAACTGTCCAGAGGATTTTTCATCCAAATTTCATAATTAAGAACATCTTTTTGATAGCTCAATTGTTGCTCTAAAAAGAGCTTCTTTCTGCAGTGGTTTCTCATGCGCATTCTTGACTTAAACATTTCTATAAAATCGAAAATTAAGCCTTTTGTCTTCAAATTTTTACAGGGACTTAACAACTGACTAAGTTACCCCCTGTAAAAATTTCATAATCACAGACCATTTTTAAAGGGCTCGTTTGACTTGGTAAAGTCAGTCCATCTTAACGATTCGTCCGTTTTAACCGGTTTCACTGAAACGAGCATATCTCATAGACCGTAAATCGTAATCACATGATCTTGGTGTCAAAAAAAACTACAAAACAATTCCTACTGGTTTATGGCCAAAAACTTACCAAGAAAACATATGTTCAATTCGGTATTAACTGCTCAAATGATCTAATGAAATTTCGACATTATAACGACTATAAACCGAACATCTTCAAATTCCATGAACTCCATCTAACCACTTAATTCAACCACACATCATCAAGATCATATAAACATCATCAAGGATCTATAAGACCAGTGGTAACATCCATTTATCACTATCCAAAACTTTACCCATACTTATAAAGCTTTAAACATCACAATCCCCTTAAACATGTACATACTTGCATCAACCTTTCAAATCAACTTATAGCTCATAAAGTTTAAGATGGGTGTGAGTGTTTTACCTTCCTTGGAGTCTTAACAACCTTAACCAAGCTTGACTTTCTGTAAAAACACCTTAGATAGCTTTAACAACCTTTAATCTTCAAGACCTAAACAACCAAGTTTAAATTTTCATAGTCAACATTACCACTCTTGAAAGAACTGGAAAAACGAGGGTCTTACCTTCCTTATCTGAACGAGGCTCTTGAATAAGAGTTGTAGAGTATCTCAATACCTTTTCAACAAGCTAAAGAACGAAATTTTCTACTAAGAAATGAAGGAGATACGGAATTTTTAGTGTGCTCCTCTATGCCTTGGCCGAAATGGAGAGTTCTTGGGGTTTTGCTTGCTTCAATCTTGGCTACTACTTGTTTGAAATGGTTGTAATGTCTTCTATCATAACTTAGCTGGTCCTTTAACAAATAAATCAATTACCCATAACATAATAATTATAGTGAATTACTTTTGCTAATGGTAATGGTCTCCTTAATTGCCAAGTTGACTTCCTTGATTGCCAATTAGCTTCCTTGTATTCTCTTCCACTAACTAATGGTATAATACACCACTTACTACTATAATTCATTGTATGCATGTATGTATTTAATTTATTTACTCTACATCATACTATTCTCGCGTATTCCCGATACAATATTTATTCTTTAATTTCCATGCTAATCTTCAATAATCCTTAAAATGTTTTTGGGTTCAACATTCAAATTTCTTTATCCTAGTACTTTGGTTGCATGGTCATTTTCAAATTATATAACTCTTGGGCTTGTCATAGTACTCTTATTTATCGATACCTCATGAAACGTAGGTCGTTAGGATTCTTCGAATTCCGACGACTTTTACATACACTTATTTCGCTTAAGGAATCATAATATGAACTCAAATCTTAAATATTCATCATACATAAGTGGTGGTTGGAATCATTCTCCTAAAGTAATAAAATTACTATTCATTCGGGACATTTTACAATAGTACAAAAATCCGGGTTCTTACACTAAGGCATTTGAAGGAATTTTTCTTGGCTACTCTATGGAAAGAATTGCATACAAAGTTTATGTCATCAGTCAAAAGAAAATTATGGAAAGCACAGATGTGACATTTGATGACAGCAAACTACCTGGACTAGAAGAAGCCAATGATGAAGATAAAGATCCATTAAGGTTTGATAATCTAGATGATTCTGATGAAGAGATTGAAACTGAAGTTGAAACTCAAGTTCAACAAACTCAAGTGAATGATGATACAAGAGAAGAATTTGTGTCAATCAATAGTGGAGAAACAAGCATCCAAGACACACCTGTGAGTAGTGGCAACCTCACAGGGGGAGGAAATGAGAATGATCATGATTTGGATGATGAAGCAACATCAAGAATGAGAAATCAGGCTGAGCACTCAAGGAAATGGGGTAGTGTTAGGAATAATTCATGAGTTGTGATGTTAAGAATAGAATTTTACTTATACTTCTTGTATATCCTGATTTATAAAGGATTTAGCACTTTGTATAGGATATATGTATTGGACAGTAATCTGTAGAATTAAGTCAGGAACAGTGCATCGAGGACTACGTGTCTGGAACTGAGATTGAATCCTGATATGCAAGTCAAATCCTGATCAAGTACTGGTGGATGATCAGATCCTGATGCATGCTGAAATCCTAATATCAGTCGTGTTACTGATGATGTCATTATAGATGCTACAGAAACTGGCAAGTGCTATAAAACAGGATCTTTGTTTGAAGAACAAGCAAGAAGATTTCGTGATGGAAAGAATTTTCTATTGATGGAAACTATCAACTGGAAGGCAGAACATTGTCATGTATAGATTATATCTTTCTGTTATTAGTTGATAGGTAGCATTATAAATACTCTCTCTATATCATTGTAAAAAGAGTTCGTTCGTGCGAGTTTGTATGCGTAGCTCTGTATAAGGTTTGTATTCGAGAGTTCGAAACAAACAGAGAGAGATTTAATTTGTCAGCAGCTGCTAAAGGTATTTGTACACCTTTGGTAGAGTTTGTATTTGATCTCATTAATACAATTAAACAGTTTGATTCATTCGTTTGTTCTTGTTTATTTAATCGAGCAAAAACCAGATATGATTATATAACTTGTATTCAATCCCCCCTTCTACAAGTTATTCGAGTTAACAATTGGTATCAGAGCAGGTTGATTTCGAATAATCATAAAGATCTGCAATCATGTCTGGTTACAAGGATGGGAATACTAAGATTCCTATGCTCAAGAGAAACGAATGTACTCTATGGGAAGTAAAGATGTTGCATCATCTGGAAGCAACAGATCCTGATTATCTTGACAGAATCAGAGATGGACCTTTTGTTCCAACAAAGGTGGTTGGACAAGCAACTATTGATGGTGAAGTTGTTCCAGAACATACAGCAGAGAAGCCTAAATCTGAGTGGTCAGATAAGGACAAGGAGAATGTTCTTAAAGACGCTAAAGTGAGAAACAAACTATTCAATAGTCTTGATTCTGTTCTCACTAACTATGTTCTCTCTTGTAAAACTGCTAAGGATATATGGGACAATCTTAAGGTTCACTGTGAAGGAACTAAGCCTGTCAGGAAGAATATGAGGACACTACTTATACAACAGTATGAGTACTTTGAATCCAAGTCTGGTGAGTCACTTACTGATACCTTTGATAGGTTTACAAAACTCATAAATGAGATGGCCATGCATGGTAAATATTATGACTTGGAGGATATGAATACAAAGTTCATGAAAGCCTTGCCTGATTTCTACAATGAGAAGATATCTGCAATTGAGGAAGCTAATGATCTGGATGAGATATCATTAGAGGCTGTGTATGGAAAACTGAGGGCTTATGAACTTGACAAGCAGCAGAAGAAGAGCAGGAGTGAAGGAAAGATGAAAACTATTGCACTTACTGCTCAATCTGAATCAAAGAAGCTTCCAGAGGAACAGCATGATGAGCCTGTTGTAAAGAACTCAAGGAAGAAGAAAAGCAAAGAAAGTTCTGAGTCAGAGACTATTGATATAGACTCTGACAACAATGATTCTGAATCAGAGATGCAGGAGCTCTTTGCTTTGTTTGCTAAAGCTTTCAAGAAAGGAAGATTCAACAGGAGAAGATTTAGCAAAGGACCTTTTCAAAAGAAAGAGGAGAAGAAGAGTGAAAAAGGCAAAAGTACAATTATCAAGCTTGATAAGGCCAAGATCAAGTGCTTTAACTGCAATGAGCTTGGACACTTTGCTAGTGAGTGTAAGAAGCCTAGGAATTCAGGAAAGGGCAATGCACTTATGGTCACACAGAAGGATTGGGCTGATTCAAGTGATTCTGAAGATGAATTGGATTATGACTACATTGCATTGATGGCAAATGTTTCAGACAAACCTGGATCTCCAAAGAAAACTTCTTCATCTTCTGTTAAGGTATCACTTCACTCTCTTGATTCATTTGATAACTTAAATTTTGATGAAATTATATCTATTCATGCTGAGTTTAAGAATCTTATGACTAATTTTAGAATTCTTACCAGTGAAAGAGATGAACTTAAGGTTAAGAATGATAAGTTAGTTGATAGAAATAATTTTCTTGAATCTGAGTTAATTCAAATGGAAGAATACAAGATAAGTTCTGATAAGGCTAAGCATAATTATAGTGTTATTCTTGAGGCTTATGACTTTGTCAGAAAAGAACTAGAGGAAGAGAGGAAGGTGATTAAGACCATTAACAATTCTGGTAAAAAGACACTAGAAATCTTTGAAAGTGGAATTCGTGGTAAAGTTAATTGGTCTAGGTTTTGATAAAGCTAGACAAGAGGAAACGGTAGCTATTGTCAATGATGATAGTAAAGTAGAAGCTAGCACATCCAAATCTGAAGGTAAGAAAATTGTTTCTGAACCTAATCATGTTAAATTTGTTGATTCAAAAGGTACCCCTGTTGTACACAAAAGAATTAACAATAGTAATTCAGATGAGAAAGTGTTAGAGAAACCTAAGAATGTCAACATAGGGTTTCTGTCTAAATCTCAGTTGAAACAGAGACTAGATGGTCTTTCAGAGTCTAGCAAGATAAAAAGAAATAGGAATTGAAAAGAAGGTATTAACAAAGAGAACAATTACAAGAATGTACCTGATGCACCTAGGAAAAAATGCTATAAGTGTGGAAATCATAATCATTTCGCCCTAGACTGCAATAAAAAACCTTCTTGGAAAACTGAGTCCAGATTCTCCAAGACTCAGAAAATTCAATACCAACCACAAAAAGCTTGTTATCATTGTGGTAGTTTACTTCATTCCATTTACATGTGTAGAGAATATCATGAACTATATTATGACTATTATTCTCTGAAATCTGAAACTCCTAGTCACAAACAATTTGTGAAATCAGAGTCTAAGATTGACTCTGCAACAGGTAAAGTAAAAGCAAAATCTTCAAAGCCTGTTGTTTCTAAATCTAGTAAGAAAGGATCCAATCAAAGTTGGGTCCTAAAAAATTCTAACTAGTTACTTTTTGTTTGCAGGGCACAGGAAAGAAGCATTCAATTATCTTGGAAAGTGAATGCTCTGGACATATGACTGGAAAGAAGTCCCTGCTTACAAAGTTTGAGAGGAAAGCTGGCCCAATAATATCTTTTTGAGATGACAACAAAGGAGAAACTCTGGGATATGGCTCAATTGTTTTGGGGAATGTCATCATAGAAAATGTAGCACTAGTTGAAGGTTTGAAACATACTCTTCTAAGCATAAGTCAACTGGGTGATAAAGGTTACCAATCAATCTTTGACAGAGAAGGATGCAAAATCATGAATATGCAGAATGGAGACATTGTTCTAACTGGTCAAAGACATGGTAACATATATGAAGCCAGCTTAAGTGATACATCTAAAAGAATTGTTAGATGTATCTACAGTAAAGCAACAAATGATGAAAGCTGGAATTGGCACAAGAAGCTCTCACATCTCAACTTCAAGAAGCTTAATCAACTTGTTAAGCACAATCTAGTGAGAGGCCTACCTCAGGCAAATTATGTGCAAGATGGACTTTGTGATGCTTGTCAGCTTGGAAAACAAAGAAGAACCATTTTCAAGAGAAGGATGAAGCTCCTCAGCAAATCATTGAACTTGTCAAGAATATTCAGAATAGCTCTAAGTACAAAGTCAAAGTACTTAGGAGTGACAATGGTACAGAATTCAAGAATTCAACAATGGAGGAGTTTTGTGCAGACAATGGAATCACTCAACAGTTTTCTGCACCTGGTACACCTCAGCAAAATGGTGTGGTGGAAAGAAAGAACAGGACTCTCATAGAGGTAGCAAGAACCATGCTTGTAGATGCAAAACTTCCAACCTATTTTTGGGCAGAAGCTATTAACACTGCATGTTTCACTCAAAACTGTACTTTGGTAAATAGTCATGGAAAGACTCCCTATGAGATGATCAAAGGAAAGAAACCAAGTGTGAAACACTTTCACATCTTTGGATGCAAATGCTATGTCCTAAAAGTTCATCCAGAATAACTTGAAAAATTTGAAGCCAAATCGGATGAAGCAATCTTTCTAGGATACTCAGCATCAAAGGCCTTCAAAGTTTATAATCTCAGAACTCACATTATTATGGAATCAATTCATGTTGCATTTGATGACAAGAAATTTGGAATTTTGCAAACTGATGAAAGCCATGACAAATTGGAATTTGAAAATCTGAAGAATTTTGAGATACTTTCCAGTGATGATGAAGGTTCTCTAGAAGAAATATCTATTGCTTCTCAAAAGAATACTACTGTGGAGGGGGAGCAAATGAATCAAGGAGAACACAGTAATCATCAAGAGCAGACTAGCTATTCAGAGTCTACTCCATCAGGAATTGATCCTTCAGAGTCTCCATCAGGAACTGATCTGTCAGAGTCTACTGAAGAAAGATCAGTAACTAGCAGCAGAATGGAATTTACTGACTCTATTGATCAAGAACGAGTTTTTGAAGGCAGAGAAAGTTCTTCTACAAGAGATACCACTAACTTAAGGGGAGAGTTTAGCAGAGGCAATTTACCACATGTTAGAAAATGGACAAAGGATCATACTGAAGACTTGATTATTGGTGATCCAAATAGTGGTGTTCGAACTAGAAGATCAATTCAAAATGAATGCTTGTATAGTTGCTTTCTCTCAAAGAATGAACCTAAGAAGGTTGAAGAAGTCTTACAGGATCCTGATTGGGTAATTGCAATGTAGGAGGAGTTAAATGAATTTGAGAGAAACAAAGTCTGGAAACTGGTACCAAGACCTAAAGATAGATCGATTGTTGGTGCAAAATGGGTTTTCAAAAACAAGCTAGATGAATCTGGTATGATTGTAAGAAACAAAGCAAGACTGGTGGCCAAGGGTTAATCTCAGGAAGAAGGCATTGATTATGATGAGACCTTTGCACCAGTAGCTAGATTGGAAGCAATCAGGATGTTTCTTGCATTTACAGCTCATTCAAAATTCAAGGTATACCAGATGGATATAAAGAGTGCATTTCTAAATGGCAAGCTTGATGAGGAAGTGTATGTGGAGCAACCACCTGGATTTGTTGATCCAAAGTTTCCAAATCATGTCTACAAACTTGACAAGGCACTCTATGGACTAAAGCAGGCACCAAGAGCATGGTATGAGACTTGTCTAAATTTCTTCTTGAAAATGGCTTTACAAGAGGTACAATTGACAAAACTCTGTTCTTTAGAAAGATAAAAGGTGAATTGCTTTTAGTTCAAGTTTATGTTGATGATATTATTTTTGGTTCTACTAATGAAAAGTTGTGTGCTAAGTTTAGCAAGCTTATGCAGTCTAAGTATCAGATGAGCATGATGGGTGAACTAAATTATTTCTTAGGCTTGCAGGTCAAACAGACTGAGACTGGTATTTTCATTAATCAGTCAAAGTATATCAAAGATCTTTTAAGAAGGTTTGACTTTCAAGACTGTGCAGTTGCAAAAACACCCATGGCAACAGCCACTAAACTAGACTCTGATCCTAAGGGAAAGAGTGTGGATAATACTAGTTATAAAGGCATGATAGGCTCATTGTTATATTTAACTGCAAGTAGACCAGATATAATGTTTTCTACCTGTTTATGTGCTAGATTCCAAAGTGATCCTAATGAATCTCATTTAATTGCTGTGAAGAGAATTTTTAGATATCTCAAAGGAACTCCAAATCTAGGTTTGTGGTATCCTAGAGAATCTGACTTCTCACTAATTGGCTATTCAGACTCTGATTATGCAGGGTGTAAGATAGACAGGAAAAGCACTACAGGTACATGTCAAATCTTGGGAAAAAAATTGATTTCTTGGGCAAGCAAGAAGCAGCAATCAGTTTCAACCTCAACTGCAGAAGCTGAGTACATAGCAGCGGGCAGTTGTGCACAGCTCCTTTGGATAAGAAATCAGTTGATGGATTATGGTATGACACTTAGTAATATTCCTATGTTGTTGTGATAATACTAGTGCTATCAAAATTGCATAAAATCCAGTTCAACATTCAAGGACTAAGCACATTGATGTCAGGTATCATTTTATTAGAGAACATATTGAGAATGGTACTCTGGAACTTCATTTTGTTCCTACTGACAAGCAGCTTGCAGATATTCTAACCAAACCGCTTGATGAGTCTACATTCAGTAGGTTAGTAAGTGAGTTAGGATTGTTAAATTTCTAGATCTTTAACATCTGCAAAAGTAGCAAGGTATGTTGTTTTCAGCTTACAGACTTGATTTTTTTGTCAGGATCTATATTTGATTATTAAATTCTTAAACTGTAACAGTGTACTTTGATAAATCTCAGTATGATAGACTTGTTAGTAAGCATCAGGATCAGGATTACTATCAGTATGCTGACGTCATCAGTATTGACATCAGGATTGCATTCTCAGTATCAGGATTGTGAAATTTTTGTGCTACAGTTTCAAATCCTGAAGTTCATGTTATTTAGTGGTCCAGTTCTGAGTTTTGATTAAGTCTATTCTAGCAAGTTTAACACATGCATACTGATGATTTAGAATCTTACAGATCATTCAATAAACAGGGAACAATAAGACAAGATAGATAAATAGAAAGACATGTATTATCATTAATTGAAAGCATTACATACATGGAAATGAAATACAACATCTTTTTGTCTAACTTCTACTGATAACACTACTCTTGTCTAAAGTTGTTACTGTTCTAAGTCTTTAGAGATCTACTCCAGGACAAGGAGCATTTCAAGAAATCCATCAGGGAATTTGAACAGTCTCGTCTGCTTTTGGATTCCTTGTCTGGGCGACTTGAATGAGAGCAGCTAACTTAAATGTATAGCATCCCCATCAAGATCAACCTCAGACTCTCGGTCAAATTTTTCATCCTCAAGTTTTGAGGAGGTTAGAGGGTGATTATATCCAACAGATGGATGTTTTAAGAGAAGGTTCTGGATATTATGTGGACCTACTCCAACAATGTCAAAATAGATGAGAAAAGTCATCTCTTCAAAGAGACGAACTATGAACCTTTGGTAATGAAAAATTTGTTCATCGTCTGTGAGGAATTGAAAGATTGGGTTGAAGATCATTGTTTTGTGGAAGCTCTGTGTTTACAGAGAGGTTTTGTGTTTGGAGTTAAGAAAAGGCAAAAGACATCAAGGGTTTATAAAGGAAACAGTGAGAAGCTGAACAGTCATTTTCAATGTTCAATGTATTTGTGCATACATCTATGCGTATAACTGACCCTCTCATATTTCCAAGATATTTTGACAATCTAACAAAATTTTTTTGTTTGGATTATTGATGTTTTCTTTTCAGATTAAATTCTAAATTGCCACGTGGAACTCCATTTAATTATGGAATCAGGATGATAGTAATCAGGAAAATGAAAGTGATTTCATCAGGATTGATGAGTTTTTTTTTATTTTTAATCACTTTGAGAGTTGTGATTATCTTGGTGAAAAAGATCACATTAGAAAATGAAGCTGATCAGTATTGATTTTATTTTGATTTTACCCTGATTTATTTAATTGAAATCAATTTTGGATTTTATTTTCCAAAAATCATGGGTAAAATGCATTTTTCAGGGAACTGACACCTGTCAACCTACGTGTCAACGTGGGTTTGTGGGTCTGAAGAATTTTTGAATTTATCTTTATTTTGAGACTCTGATTGTTTATTGCTAACTTCTAATTCGTATTTACAGAGGCAAAAACATTCATTCAAGTGCTCAAATCTCTAATCAATTTCAAAATTTCTCAAGTTCTTTTCAGATAAAAAATGGCAGCTCAAAGAAGTCTACCTAAATCAGTAGCTTTCAAGTTTGGTGACTTTGATTTTATGACTAACAATCATGTTGCAGCAATCACCAACAAGAAAGGAGTATTAGCTGATTTTCATCCTGTAATGGATTTTATGGCTTTTAGATCTTTGAGTTATGCATTGACAACATCTCCAGAAATAAATCAAGCTGCTGTTTCACAAGCTTGGGGAATGCTGAGGTAATTGATTCTACTTAGAGTCAATCAGGTAAGATTGTTCTACAATTAGGACATGACTCATTTGATATTACTGAATCTGTTATTAATTCAGTACTTCGATTACCTGTTAGTATGAATTATGAGAATGTACCATCTGATGATGATGTTAGAACTATGTTAGCTGAGTTAGGTTATTTTGGACCTTTAGATAACATGAGCCAGTTAAATAGATCTTTTCTTAGGAAAGAATGGTCTTTCTTCTTTGATCAAATTGCTAAATGTTTTACTGGCAAATGTAGTTCTTTTCAGCAAATTACTTCTGTTACTTCACATATTGCTTATAGTTTGCTTTATGACAGAGTGATTAACATTGGTCACATTATCTTAAGTCAGATGTGTATTAAACTTGGGTCAAGAGATCAAAACAGGAAAATGGTTTATTATCATAGATTTATGCAAATGTTTATTAACCATTTTATTCCTGATGTTGAAGCTAGATTTGGTAGAGAACATTGTGTTTCTTCTTATGTACAGCAAAAGAGAATTTTCTCTGACATTACAAAGAAGAACAATGAAAAGAATCTAGATGGAATACCTGCAATTCATTATCCAAATCATGTTCAGGTAATTCTTAAAACTCATCTTCCTACTCTCTACAACTCTTCTTTCTTTTGTGGTGAAATGGCTCAGGAATCTCAATTGGAGGAGACCCCCCCTGTGTCTACCCAAGTAGCCCAAAACATGATAGTCTCTGAAACAATTATAGAAACTAGTTTTGAACCACAGCATGTTGTTTCAAAGAAACCAACCTCTGGTGTTTCTCAAAAGACTTTAGTTGTAAGGAAGAGAAGAAGAAGATTTGTTGTGTCAAGTAGTAGTAGTTCTAGTGAAGATGATGATGATTTAACTCTTGTTGAAAGAGAAGAATTGAAGGCTGCAATTCAACTTTCTAAGCTAGGACAAAGAGATGAAGCACCTAGTCACAGCCAGGCTGCAGTCTCTCAAAAGGCTGTAGTACTTAAAAAGGGAAAACAGTTACTGGATACTGACTCTCAAAAGACTGTGTCTATTGAAAAAGGATCTCATCCCAAGATCACTTCTGTGTCTACACCTCTTGAGTCTTCTCAGGATAAATCTTTTGCTCACTATATGAGGAGAACAAGGAGAAAGATTCATTTATCACCTACACACACAGAGTCTAGTCCAACTAATATCATGCAGGTCTCTACAAATGAAACTACAATCAAGTCAGCAAATGACTATAGAGATTTTGATATGGATTCTTCATGGGAAACTACATTATCATACAGACTAGCTATGGGAGTTATTTCTATCAAAGTGAAGCTGTCCAGGCCTGTTCTAGATTTTCTGGTTGAAAGAGTACCAAAACTTTTATTTCCATAAGAGTATGGACTTCTACATCAAAGACTTGACTTAATGAAGATGCATTTCTATGTCACTGTTAGAAGACAATTAGTCAAGAAATTTGGACTCTCAAAGCATGTTGCACTTCAATCACTTCATGCATATTTATTTGACAAGGATGTCATTGTTGAAGATGTTTCAACTCAAGGTGAACAACAGGAGGAAGTAGCTAGAGAAAAGCAATCAACAGAAGATACTATTGCACCAGTGGTGGATAGTAGGAAAGATCAGATCACAGTCACTGCCACACAAGAACCATCTAGTCAGAGGTTGGATGACTTAGGAGCTGTGATAGCTGATGCTGAAAGGTCTTCTGTGATGACTGAAATTGCAAGTGAGAAACCCTATGATATGAGAGAAATGACTTTGATTGATTTTCCTGAAGATCAAACAAATATTGTTCATTCAGAGTCTATTCTTCTTGAGGGTGTGTCTCAGCAAACAACACTTAAAGACGGTGAAATGCTAACTATGGTGTCTAATGAAGTATTACTGAAGACATCAGAGTCTAGTAGAGAACCTGAAAGTGGTATACTAGAGCCTGTAGTCTTTGAAAGGAAAAAAGATGATTGTAAGGATTCAGAGACTATAGCAGCTCACTCCTTGGAGAAAACCTCAAACCCCTTGCAAAATGAGGAACCCTCTCTCCATGTGAGTTCAGGTATAAAAACTTCTTCTAAACTCTATTTTTCTGTAGGTCATGAGAGCACTTATCCAAATTTGAGTGATACACATGAAAAGATGGATATTGATCCACAATTTGAGAGGCTGGCTCCTGACCAGGCAAAAGGAGAGGTAGAAAGAGTGTTGACTTTAGATAGTCAAAGTGAGAATGAGGGTATGGATGATCAACTCTATATTAAGGGAGAGAAAATTAGGAAACCACCATCGTTTGATTTCTGGGATCAGGTTTTTCCTGAATCTTGGTTTGATAATCTTTGTATGGATGCTGGTACTTATTCTTTTATCAAGATGTATGAGAAGAATGACTTAGCACATCACAATGCAAAGCCAGAAGTTAAAGCTCAGAAGCAAAAAGAAAGGCTTGCAGGAATTATCAACAGAAGAGGTGAAAGGCTAAGACAAACTTCTACACCACTTGTACCAGAAGATATTCCTAATGATCCAAGTATTCCTTTGTATGTACTACCAATATCAACTAAAATTGAGACATCAACAGTATCTGATAAATCAAAGGAGGAGTCAGGTTTTGAAGATGTTAGTACACAGAATACTGGTGAAGGACAGGATGATCATTTTGAAGCTTCAGATAAGAAAGATGAAGATGTTTGTAACTCTAATCGAGTATTATTACTTGAATATCATTCTAAACAGGCAACTTCTTCTACAAGACTTGAATCTGAAGATATTCCAAACACTTCCAATGTTGAAGTCAATTCTGAAGTTTTACAAGAAATTCAGACATCTCAAGTTGAAATTCAATCAATACTTCAAACACTTGAAGATAACCAAGTCACTATTATGGAAAATCAAGCAGTTCTGATGAATCTCATTTGTTCTGTTACTGAATCTCTTGGAATTAATGTTGCTGATGTCAAAAAGGGGGAGATAAAAACCATTCACAGACAACAACAAAAACAGACTGAAGGAGATAAAAGAAGAACTGGTAGGGGAGATAAAGATAGTGACAGAGGTGAATCTTATCAGGGAAGTGGTAAAGGAAAAGAAGCATCAAATAGTTGAATTCTTTCTTCTAAGTACTAGATACTTTGTCTATATCTGAAGAAGGAGGTACTTAACTTCATGATTTTTGAAATCATAAATTCTATTCTGATTGTATTGTTATATGTTTTGACATCAACAACTCAGATTTATGCTTCAGATTTTAAAGCATAAATAGGGGGAGATTGTTAGGAATAATTCATGAGTTGTGATGTTAAGAATAGAATTTTACTTATACTTCTTGTATATCCTGATTTATAAAGGATTTAGCACTTTGTATAGGATATATGTATTGGACAGTAATCTGTAGAATTAAGTCAGGAATAGTGCATCGACGACTACGTGTCAGGAACTGAGATTGAATCCTGATATGGCAAGTCAAATCCTGATCAAGTACTGGTGGATGATCAGATCCTGATGCATGCTGAAATCCTGATATCAGTCGTGTTACTGATGATGTCATTATGGATGCTACAGAAACTGGCAAGTGCTATAAAACAGGATCTTTGTTTGAAGAACAAGCAAGAAGATTTCGTGAAGGAAAGAATTTTCTATTGATGGAAACTATCAACTGGAAGGCAGAACATTGTCATGTATAGATTATATCTTTCTGTTATTAGTTGATAGGTAGCATTATAAATACTCTCTCTATATCATTGTAAAAAGAGTTCGTTCGTGTGAGTTTGTATGCGTAGCTCTGTTTAAGGTTTGTATTCGAGAGTTCGAAACAAACGGAGAGAGAGATTTATTTTGTCAGCAGCTGCTAAAGGTATTTGTACACCTTTGGTAGAGTTTGTATTTGATCTCATTAATACAAACAGTTTGATTCATTCGTTTGTTCTTGTTTATTTAATCGAGCAAAAACCAGATACGATTATATAACTTGTATTCAACCCTTCTACAAGTTATTCGAGTTAATAGATAGATCACATACTGCAGAGCAAATAATTGGAGATCCTAATGCAGGAGTAAGGACTAGGAGAGCAACTCAGAATGAGTGCCTCTATGGCTGTTTTCTATCTCAGGTTGAGCCTAAGAAACTTGATGATGCACTGTTGGATCCAGATTGGATTATTGCCATGCAAGAGAAGCTGAATCAATTTGAAAGGAACAAAGTATGGGAACTTGTGCCTACACCAAATAATAGAATCATTGTTGGAACAAAATGGGTTCTGAAGAATAAGATGGATGAAGATGGTGTAATAGTAAGAAACAAAGCAAGGTTGGTTGCAAAAAGATACTCTCAACAGGAAGGCATTGATTATGATGAGACATTTGCCCCTGTTGCTAGATTGGAAGCCATCAGAATATTCTTGGCATTTGCTGCTCATTCAAACTTTAAAGTTTATCAAATGGATGTCAAGAGTGCATTTCTGAATGGAGAGTTGGAAGAAGAAGTTTATGTGCAACAACCACCTGGCTTTGAGGATCCACACTTCCCAGAATTTGTCTACAGATTGCTTAAGGCATTGTATGGACTTAAGCAGGCTCCAAGGGCATGGTATGATACTCTATCACAATTTCTCCTTGAAAATCAATTCACTAAAGGCACATTGGACAAAACACTGTTCTACAAGAAGCATGGTGATGATATTATTCTAGTTCAGATTTATGTGGATGATATCATATTTGGCTCTACAAATGAAAAGCTGTGTGAGAAATTCTCTAAACTCATGCAGAGTATGTAACGCCCCCAAATCCGGGGTCAGGGATTTGGTCGTCACACGGAAAACCTTAATAACAAATCAACTGTTTAACCACATTAAACCATCTGTAGCCATTAATAATTGAGTTACAACATTTGAGACCCCAACCACCAAGCATCTTTTAGGTTATAGGGCTAGAAACAAGAATCAACTCCTTACTACTAGTATAACTTCGTTGAGAAGTACACCAGTAACTAATACTATTTTGCGCAAAGTAACATATACATTACACATCAATATACTTACATATAACTTACTCCAGATATAAACTTTCTAGATCATATCGTCTTCATAAGGGCACGCTGCCCGCTTCATCTAAGCCATGCAGATAACCTCGTCCGGCTACCTTCCACTGAAAAGTTAATATTTGAAAACAAGCAAGTATGAGCGAAAGAATTGCTCAGCAAGTTATTACTAGAGTTTAACAAAATATCCCATCAGGTGCATGGGTTTCCAACATTCAACCGATACTTGATATCATTCTTGAAACATTTATAACCACGAAATTCTATAGGGAAAGTATAATGTTTGAAAATAATATCAACTGAACAATGTACCAATATAATATAAAAGGTGTCGTTACAAGGTAATTAAATAGCCGCATCTTGTTTGCGTAGTAATACACCAACATAAACTTGCTAGTTATTCAATATGAACTCACTTACTTATTGATAATATAATATCAGTTCTCTTCTATAACAAGATAATATTCACTACATCATCTAGTATAATACCTCAAGGTAATATAACATTTAAAATCAAGCTCTCAATATAATCTTTCCATTTTCTTTTAATCAACAATTATATATAAAAGTAATATAAAATCAGTTTCTCTTCATCTATAATAGTAATTCCATCATCTCATATCATTTTCCCTTTTCAGTATACCAATCTGACTTTATCGTCGATTCTTTATTCGAAAATTTTGGGGGTTTTCACTGTTGCCGAATACGTGAGGCACGATGATCAGTCGTCCTCCGTACCCGTCCCTTTTACTACCGGTAGAAGGAATGAAGGCCACCTGCTAACATCATCCCTGGAGGAAGGCCACCTGCTAACATCCTCCCTTGGCATCTTCGTGCTGAATCATATAATGAATGCTGGACTGTGTCGCACACAGCCCTGACACAGCCTCTTACGCAAGTTTGTTGCTATCCCCCCTTTTTATAAAATCATTATTCCATTTATCAACACCATTTCACATTTTTCCACTTTTCCGTTTCCATTCCACATTTCACCTTTCCATTTTCATATCCATATTATAATCATTTGAAAACATATATACAGGTATATCAATTCAAGACATACATTCATTTCACTATGAAATTCCTTAAATAACCTTTTAACAATATTTAATCACCCTTAGAACACTTAGAATATCTAAAGAATAACTATTCAATAATCCCTTTTAAATGAATATTATAATTAATATTCATTGAATTAAATAACCATTAAAATAACATTTATCATTTTCATTCCAGACATTTTTAACCAAAAATGTCTCCTTTATAACCATCGAAATATTTTTATTATTCCGGAACAAAGCGATTGTAAGAAAACGTTTTAAAAATAATATTCATCTAATTAAATAAATTAGATGGTCCTCGCCACCCAGGACCCACATTTAGATGGTGAGGGAATGCATGCTGTGGCATCTCCTGATGACACCATCACAAACACAGAGGTTCCACTAGTTGTCACTAGAGACTCTGTGCCTGTGTCAACTGCTGGTGTAATTCATCCCACTTCTGTGGAGACACCAGTAGTAGAGTCAATTCATCTGGTTACAGAAGTTGCATCTGCAACTGAGGAGTCTAGCTTGCCTAGCTCTAGCTCTAACTTGGCTCAGGCCACTCTGTCAGAATGGCTGAGACCTGTGCAACATGACAGTGTGTAAGAACCCAGATTTTTTGGTAGAATTAAAACTTTTTCCTATGTAATAATACAGGAATGAATAGTGGTTATGACTGCGATGTAACGAATGTCTGTTGAATGAATGGGAAGGATTTAGATTCAATTATTTATATGTCATGAAGCATTCTTTTGGTTGACAGCATAGATAAAAATAATCTATCTCCTAAGGATATAAGATATATTATTCCAAGAAAGATTATTCTTGTGTCATCCAAATCAATATCTATTATGAGTCCAGCGGCTCCGTAAAAAGGTTAAGGTACACTCGAGGATGAACCAGGTTCATTTTCCTAATTATAGGAATTAAATAAAAAATAAGTGATGAATAGTGATTTTGGTAGAATTTGGAATATTATTATAATAATGCTATACCCGGTATTCGGAATGGATTTCTGAGTTCGTATTAGTGATCCAGGAGGAAAATAAGTGTATGTAAAGGCTGTCGGATTCAAAAAAATAGCACTTTGATTTTCTCCGAGATTTTCCTGGACACTGCAAGACGTAAGGAATTATTAAAGGGATTTAAGGAAATTAAATTCGGGAAGTATTAAGAAAGATGAGGAATAGTATTATAAATATTAAGAAGGTTTTTGGTAAAACCCTAACTAGAAACGAATGAGTTATTCCCTCGAACGATCAACGAATTAAGCAATAACCGGACAACAGAGCGAGCAGGGAACAAGATGCATCCAATCTTACATTACACACCATCCAAGTTAGTGGATCATGACATCACACCTTTATTAAAGGTAACTAGCATGTTTAGAAACCAAACTAAGTACTTAGCAAATCCAACCACTTAGTTAGCTTATAACCATCCAAAGATCAACACTTGTCATGCAATTTTCATCATCCAATACATCATCACTTTAATAAAGTGACTTTAGATGAGATGTTATCCATACATGCACCACAATAATTCATTTCTTACACATTAACCAAGCAAAACACAAACTCTCTCATTTCTTCTTCAAACTGCTGCTGCTCACTGCCCAGGCTGAACGGGGGGGTTCCAACCATCATCTGATATTGAAATTTTTATGGTGAGTACTTCATATCATAGGTTAGATCCTCTAAAAATTTCCGCTTCAAATTCATCTTTTTCCATTTTCAAAAAAATCATCAAAGTGGATGATTAAAAGTGTTCTTCATGAACTAACATTATTTTTCTTGATTTCTTTGATGGATCTAGCAAGCTTAAGCACTCCTAAGGATTATACAAACATTTTTAAGGCTAGATCATACTCTCAAGAAGGTATAAGTCTTGAAAACCCTTAGCATCATTTTGAGTTTTATAAGTTTTATGGATGATTTAGTGTTAGTAGGCTATGTTATGCTTAGATCTATGTTATTAGTTGAATATGGTTGATGTTTGGATTATGATTCATGAGATGGTTGAAATATGATGTTGTTAGACTAGTTTTGATGTTATCATTAGTTAGAATGGATGGAGTGTAGTGCTTGATTGATTCGCGGTGATGTGAAAACTTGGAAATCGTGTAAACATAGCCGTCGTAATGCCGAAATTTCGTTAACCATTAAAAACCGTGTATCACAGTAGCATGAACTCACTTTCCAGTTTCATATTCTGCTATGGTTAGCTAGATCATGTTTCAAGCTTCGTTTTGATATAAAGTTCGTATGAAATGGACTTACGGTTTAGGAGTTATGATTAAATTCGTAAAAGTGGTTCGAAACCGTAAACAAAAGTTCGTAACTGATTTTGGATCCCTTTAATATTACGAAATCAGTGGTATATTTTGATAATTAAATAATAGAGATAAAAAGGAAGGTGTGGGAGAAGACCTCATGTAAAAAGGATTGTTTTCCGATTTTATAAAAATGTTCGAATCAAGGTTAAACGCGAACGAACCCCTAAAACCATACTTGATTATGACTTTGGTTAATAACTTAGAAAATGGACGATAAAACTCGTAGTACAATCTTGATTCGTAAATGATCGATATTAAAACTTACATGGCTTAAATATGTATTAAGTGTGGGTGCAATGTCGGGTTATAATAGCGAACGTATGTCGAATCGCATCGGTGATAAAAAGAGTTACACTAAGAGGTGTATAACGAGATAATTCGAAAACGTGTTTCGACTTAAGTGAAGTCTATATTTAACCTTGTAAAGTGTTAAGTGATTAATTCCGAATGCCTTGGCTATTTATAGATCGTCAGGATGACCCGGGACACGCTACCACTACCCCTACCCGCACTCGCTTTCCAGGCAAGTTTCAAATCCTTCTAATAGGCTGTTGTTGTGAATACATATATATGCTTTCTGTTATACATATGCCATAGCATGCATGCCTACTTTCAAAGTCATATTGATATACTTGTTCCCTGAATTATTGTTGGCTTATGAGCTAGATAGTTATTATATCAGTTATAAGCCGGAAATTTCCAAAACCCTTAAGCGAAGGGTAGTCGAATCTCATTCTCTGATTATAGACCGGGAGTCGTTATTTCTTGATATATCGATATTATTTTTAGAGGAAAATATTTAAGTAAATATTTTTCTATGTATTATCTAGCGAATATTATTGCGATATTCCTTTGAGATATTGGATTAATATTATTCGGGTTATTCATCAGATAGTTATTTATTCGATGAACATTCTCTGTAATATTCATCTAAAGTCGATTTAATATTCGAATATTATTTCGAACTCTCAGCTAAGTTATTTACTTAGAGAATATTCATATTTCTTCGATAAATATTATTTTGAATATTCATTCGAGTTTATTTATTTAACGAATATTATTTTGAATATTCAGTCGAGCCTTATTTATTTACATGAATATTATTTCGAATATTCATTCAATCTCTATTTACTTTATAAATATTAGTTGAGCATTGATTCGAACTCCAGTTATTCGATAAATATTATCTTCGTCATTCATTCAAAGTCAATTCTATTATTGAACATAATTTTAAATATTCATTCGATATTCATTTCTTCGATAATTATTATCAAGTCGAATATTCATTATTTATTCAATGAATATGGTCTCAATTATTCAATCGATAATTATTTCATCATTAAGTATCATTCTTAAGTTGAATATTCATTATTTATTCAATGAATATTATTTCAAATATCCATTTGACGATTATTTCATCAATAAAATACTATTATTATTAATTGGAATATTCATTATTCGTCCAATGAATATTATTCCGAATATTTATTCAAAGATCATTCCGAGCAACACTTTTCCAATATCTGTGACTTAAGAAATATTCTTGGAATATTTATTAAACTCTTCTAACTCGTTCCAAAGATGAGTTACTTCATTCACTCTGTATCTTCGACCTTCGAATATTATATAAAATATTTCAAAGACTTATTACTATTATTATATTATCAAGGAAGGTTCTCAAACTCTATTCTTCGTTCAATCCTGTCTCTTAAATTATAAGGGAACCTTACTTGAGAAATGTTATTTATCTCGTGACTGCCCGGTCATAAATTATTCGTTTCACTCGCAACTTGGTTGCTATTATTCATGGAATCTTGTGTACCCTCTCATCGTTCGAGGGGTAGAATGTTGGAACAAGTTGGTATCCATTAACAAGCCTCGGCTTGGGAAATATTGGTGAATTTTCCTTTCCAACTAGATACGACTACCTTATGGAGTCCTATCAACAAGTGCTATACTTGGGGAAAGGGGGACGAACTTTACATTTCAAAGTTATGGATGTTAATTGAACTAGGAGACGCGTAAGTGGCCGAGTGGAGCATGACATGTAGAGAACAAATGATGGGGAGCATGACATGCGACTGATCATCGTAGATGTTGTGGCTCCTGGCGCGGCAAGCTCCCGTATTAGTTCATCACCCAAATTTGAAGAATATTCTGTAACATTACCATTGTGGGTAATGCTGAAAAGTGTTTGAACTGGGATTGCAGCATTCTTCCTGCAAGTTCCCCTATCATGAAAAATTGATGATCTGGCTTATCTTTGACATAGCAGATATTCCCACAAAATATAAATATGTTTTGAGTTACCTTGTAACTTCATCCTTTATATTGAGCTGGCACTATTTTCAGTAATGCATGGCATATGGTTTCAAAATATATTTTTGAACTGTTACATATATATACACCTATGCAGTTATATTATTGTTGGTGGGCTATTGCTCACCCTTGCTTATTATTATGTCGCAACAACAGCTAGGTCACATAGCTCGCGTAAGGCGCACTCGGCGCAAGCAGGTTACCCGTCCCACCGGACTCCCCGCTGATATTGTTGCTGCCATTGCTGAGGTAGCACAGATAGTGAATTATATGTATCAATAATGTTAATCAACGGCAAGAACTTTAAACTTATGATGTTATCCCTTTGGTTTGTAATAACTTTTATTCGTAATCCGTAATGTGAGACTTATTTCAATTTCATCTCTGGGACTATAACTGTGTGTGTGTGAGTGGATTATTGTGGGGTCACAGTGTTAGGTCGAATACACAATATATAATCAATTACTGTATGAATAAGTAACAAGAACACACGTTTTAACTCTTAAAACTGTTTGGAATTAATAATTCCTCTCTCAGTGATGTAAAGTATCACAGAGAGCTGCTTAGGTTACAAGAATGATGTTCGTTCACGATGGATACCCTTCTAGGGTTAACCTAACTGTATTTATAAAATATACAGCTACGTACAATCGTAAATTGATTCTCCTAAAATTAAGCTATACAATTGATATCAATTACGATTGCTACACGTCTTCTAAGTCAACTCGATCTCTTTGACAGCTATCCAATCTTCAAAGATATCGCTTCCATATTAATATTAAATTAATCTTCAAACTCTGTTGACTTGTAGACGCTCCCAGTAGATAGACTTTAGCAAACTCTGTTCTCTCCACGCTAACAGTGTTTGCGCTTCCATGTATTCAGCTATCAGTGTTTACGCTTTCCTCTGTCAGCGTTTGCGCTTCCAGCAATCAGCGTATACTCAAACTCTGTTTACAACTGCTTTCAATAACAAGTTAAACTCTCTTTACCTGAAACACTTAAACACTGACATTAAATCACATCAATTATATCTAACAATCTCCCCCAACTTGTTCATTAAGAAAAAATGTACAAGTTCATAATAATTGATGATGTCAAAACTAACAAATAAAAACACAGTGTTTAACATATAATCAGAGTTTAAACTTGACTTAGCAAAATTTACAGAAAATTCGAATTACTTACAAATTCTGTCTACCTAACCTCTTCAAGATCTGGAGTTGTTCTGAGATAATCAATCAACAATCTCCTCTCAGCATTTTCAAGTTCAATTTCCATAGCTTGCTTGATCTCTCTTAACTCTGGATCATTCTCATCCGTTTGAAAAATAGCAGCTCTGAGATCATAGATCTTGTTTCTTCTCATTTCATTACCCAATCTGATGTACTTTAATTCTTCAGACTTCACATTGAAATCCAGAACTGTAATTCCAAGATCAGTCTTCAGCCTTGTAGTTCCCTTCTGCATTTCAATCAGATTTCCATTCCAGTCTCTGTATTTTGGAACATACTTTTCAGCAGACTTTGTTCCTGTAGCAACTTTAGCTTTCAGCATATACTCCCGTATAGAATTAGCAATAATCTGTGTTCTTTGATTTCTAACTCTGAAGATATGCAAGACATACTGAAGTTCCTCAAATAATTTTAGCTTGATTGCTTCTTCATTCACTCTATACACTGACCCATCTGCCATAAAGTATAGTAGAAAGTGAATATCTAAGCTCTTTTGATGAACTACCTGAACTGACTCCAACTTGTCTAGATTTTCTTGAGTTATACCAGAACCAAGAGATACAAGTGCAGAGGGATCTCTTGGACTGTTACCAACTCTCAAATCTTTTCTTGATCCCAAACCAGAAGTATTCCTGCCTGGTGGCTTTCCTGAACAGGCAACATTATGCTAATATCCACCAGTCACTCCTGCTCCTTCTTCCACTGGAATCTTTGCCCTTGAAAAACCAGGTAAAAGTTTACTTTTAGTCTGTACAACTTGTGTAGCAACAGAGGTTGTAACTATCATCTTGTTCTTGCTCTCTTCATCAACTTTCCCTTTTAACTTCAACTTAGCATCAAGAGAAGACTTTCTAACCAGCTTTCCAGTATCTTCTTCTTCTTCTTCTTGAATACCAGATAGTTTTTCTTTGATTACAATTCCTTTCATCACAGGCTTTGCAGACTTTGAAGCTTTAACAACTTTCTTCACTTTCTTGGACTTCACAGCTTTTAAATGTTCTTTCTGCAACAGCTTTTCTTCAGCTTGAATATCCTCAAATGTAGCTTCAGCATTCTCTTCTCGAAAAAGTTTTGCAGCCAATTCTTCATCTGTTTGTGGATTGTCAGAGAATGACAAATCCCTTGGCCTTGAACCAGAAGTACTCTGAGTATTTGAATCTAACACCAAATTCGGCTTTGACCTTGAAGACCTTCCATGTCCTTGTCTGAGATTTTCATTTCTTAAGCCCTTATCAGCATTGGTGCCTTCATCATCAAGATGATCTTGCTTTGACAGAGTTTGATCTTTTCTGCACTTGGTTTTAGAAACTCTCTCCCCCTTTTTGACATCATCACCATCTTGGATCAGAATCGAGGTGATCAACTCAAGAGAATTTGCAATAGAATCAACTTTCTCAGCCAGTAAAGTCTGATTCTTTTCAACTGTACTCAGCCTGTCATTAATATTGGATTGAGTTTTTGCAAATTGTTGAAAGAGTTTAGCATTAGCTAGTTGAGCTTTTTCCTCATGAGTAGCAACTTCTGTGCGAAGATCAACAATAGATTTTTTAGTATCATCAAATCTATTATTTAAAGTTTTGATCTGTATCACTGTGCCTTGCAAACAAGTGAAAATTTCTGGATTTTTAATCTTCTTGGAATTGACTTCAAGAAACATTGCAGCCCTGCCAGGTGGAAAAATACACTCTGATTTATACCATTCAGCAGTTTGCTTGGCCAAATAACCATCATCAATTTCATTAACAGAAGGCCCAGCAAAATCTGGTTTTACTCCTGTTTTCTGACCATCAGGCTGATTTTGTGGTTGGTCAACTCCTGTACTATCAGCTTCAACAGAATCACTCATCGATTCACTAGTAGAGGCAACAGAAGGACTAGGTTCTGGAGCAGCAATTGGTTCTTGAGCAACAATAGGTTCTTGAACAACCTGTTTTCCTTTATCAACTGGAGTTTGCTCTGACGAAATAACCTTTTCTGGTTTATCAACCTCCTCATCATGATTGGCATCAGAGTTCAACTCAGTGTGTGATGCAACCACAGTGTCTTCAAGAACAACAGTAGGCCCATCAGCAACACCAGTATCTATAGAAAGTGTACCCTCCATGAGTGGTGGAGTGAATGCTTCATGATTAAAAGACATCGGAGTCTCAGCAAACTCTTCCATTGGAGATAAAACATCTCTAGCATCTTCATTGTCTTGAACCTTATCAACTTCTGGTTCAGCAACCTTGACTTCTGATTCTGGGATTACAGGATCTATGATAACCTCTGGCTCACCAGTAGGAATATCAAATGAGATTTTCTCTTGAGCCTCTTCAACAGGCTCATCATCAGAATCAGTCAGAATAAGCCTCCTCCTCTTAGATGAAGGTACTGCAACCTGTTCTGCAGCTTCACTGGAATTCTCACTAGAACTTTCCTCAACCAAAGGTGGTGAAGGTCTGTTTGCCCTTTGTATGAATCTTCTAGAATAAACAGCCTTTGGAGTTGACTGTTTAGCCTTAGCACGTTCAGTGTTGATTGCAGTATGTTTCTTCCTTTTTGGCTTTGGTGGTGGTTGTGGATGAGTAGTAGAGACAGGGTTTGTTGGTTCAGTGTTCATTTGGTCAGGTTGTGTTTGAGGTTCTGTTTGTGTTGGAGGTGATATGGGTTGTTCAGTGGTTGTTGGTGTAGGCTCAGGTGTTTGAGTAGGTTGAGATGGGATGTTTTCTGTACGATCAGTGGCTAAAGGTTCAGGCATAGGTTGTGGTTCTGATTGATGTGGTTGATGTGTATCAGTGTCTTGTGGCTGATTGACAAAATTTTGCAAAGCAAGCGGCAATGCTAAAGGAGGCAAGTCTTTTCCAACATCTTTGTTAGACATATCAGTAAATATTCTCTTAGTGACTCGAAACGGTTGAATCTCATCAGCTTCATCAACAGATAAACCAGGAACACATGCATTGAACAAAAGTTGACAAAATCTAGCAAAGTAAACTGTAGTAGATTCTGACAACTTATCACCCAAATTCATTAAGACATATCTACCAAAATCAAAATTACTACCATAAAGTAGAGAATACCCAATTTGTAGACTGTCCATTGGAATAGCATCCCAGTTGGTGACCTTCTTCTGGAATGTCCTGGTGATACAATCAAAGAAAAAATTCCACTCTTTTCTCAAGTTCGGCCGCCTCACACTGCCCAGCTTGGCAAGTGATTCCATGTACCCAATCTCTGTGAGCATTTCCCTCAGATTTTGCTCAGAGACAACAGCATACGAAGTATGTGTGTCAAAATCCATGACGTCGCGAACAGTTTGTGGAGTAATCACAAACTCTTGTTCTTCATGAGTGAAGATAATAGACGGAGTTCCAGTCTCTCCTCCTTCTATATATCTTGAATTTTGCCAGAAATTAACGACTTGGGAAGCAGATAGAGTAGCCGGTTCAACCAGCGCTTGCCCAATCTCAGAATCTCGAAGAAAATTTTGCATAAGATGAAACGGCTCTGGTGCCCGGTCGTTCTCAAGTAAAGCTGCATAGTTGTTAGGCACAAAACGTAGACCAAAGACAGTGAAAGGTTTAGTTGCCATTGAATCAAGAAATAAGCAAGAAACAACTATGAAAATGTTTTGCAAGGAAGGTGTTTGTGAAAATGCCAAAGTGAAAAACAAAGATGTTCTCTGTTTTGGTAAAGTGAATATGTGTGGATGAAAATGATTGTGGCAAAAAGTAATTTGAGTTGTAGTTAAAAACTAAACTCAAACGATTTTTACTTGAAAACACGCAACTGTTCCCTTGAAAAGTGTAAAAGGGAGACATAATGATGAGTGAGTGGGACAGGTGTCACACATGCAACGGTTCACTTAATACAGGCGCAGTAAAAGCCATTATTACCGCTGTCGTTCCATTTATCAAGACACGTTACCACTAATGACACTAATTAACAGTTGTCAATTACTCCATTTACTCCAAAATTTTCAAATATTCTTAATGAAAATATACCTTAGAGTACATAGCACAATCAATCAGTGTTTATCAAATTTTCAATCTTTATCACAAAAACCCTTTCAAAAACGCACAGTCGTGATTTTCGTGTGTGAGTAGCAGAGTTTACCAAATCAATTTTTATAGCATCTAATATTTCATAAAACCCATAAATCAAAACAATAAACACTGAATGCACAAACTCTCATTTTAAACACAGAGTATATGATGAATGCTAAACTCTGTAGTTCCTTAATTACAGAAATCTGAATATCCCTGGTCCAGTTTATGATTATGATTATCCACGTAAGCACACAGTCATTAAAGACAAAAAGATCAGGAGATAAACATCAAAGCATCATTCAGTGAGTTACATGTCAAGAATTTTCTCACAAACTCTCACATCACACAAGTGTTTAGGTGAAGTGTTTACTCTCAGATTCAATCAGTAAAAGCAGATACTACCATAAGCTTGAATATCCACCAAATCTACACCACTTCGATTACATATATGCACAAATCAAAAGGACTTTTGTTCAGGGTTATAATTGAGTGAAATCAAACAGATGAGAAGGGATGTGTTTCGAATGAGAATTTTGAACTGAACAATTTATTTGATCAAAATGTTCAGTCAAATGGTTAGTACATTTTTGTACAAGATGATCAGTATATATACATTTTTTTTTTTTTATTATTTTTTTTTATTGACATATATATATATATACTGAGTAAGATATAGTATGAGAGATACTCACCTGCTTGAATCAGATTTAACAAAAGAATATAACTGCTCTTAATACTTCAGTATTCAAGAAAATGAGCAGTTAATTAGGCTCAAAAGGGTTTACTACGGGTCATGTTTATGAACAGAGTTTATGAACAGTGTTCAAAGATATTTTGAACAGTGTTTGAAGAACAATGGTTAAACCGATAAGAACAATGGTTAATCCTTATTGCCTTTATCATCTTCATGCACACATATATCATGTAGTTCCAAAATGGTTTAATGCAAGTTCTAGAGCAACATACTTACTAATGAATATCACACAACAATAAACTCTGATTGATATAAAATGTATCAATCACTGATTCGGCTCAAAATCTCACAGGGTTCAGACATGAACTGTTTCTCACCAAAATAAACAATGACACATCTCAAGTTTTAAAATTTTCACAAGTGCAAACACAGAATCATCAAGAATCAAGTATGACTTGAAAACAGAGTGTCACTAATCAGAGTTTAGAATTCATCAATATCAGTATTATTCATGAGAGGCAATGCATACAGTATTCATAGATTCAGAGTTTAGGATCAAATAAACTAAGAGATGCTCTAAATATGAAACAGTATCATGCTGTGTTAACTTACTGTGCAATTTCTGATTAGATTGCAGTGACTCAAAAAGAATCTTGATTTTTCACTGAAAATCATGCTCTATACATTTTTCTTCATCGGTATTTTCATTCAAACAAAAATCAACTCAGAATTCACAGAGTTTAACAAACATATTAACAGTGTATGACCAACAATCATGCTAACAGAGTTTAACTAATAAGGTTCACATAGCACTTTAGCAATTTACAGAGATATGAGCAACACATTTTATTTGAAAGAGTTTGAGTCTAACCAACATGTTTAGTCAAAACCAGATACCATCCCTAGTTCATTGACCAGTCTTGTAAATGTTGCTTCACTTAGAGGCTTTGTGAAAACATCTGCTAGTTGTTGATCTGTAGGCACAAAGTGAAGCTCAATATTTCCTTCCTCTACATGCTCTCTGATAAAGTGATACCTTATGCTGATGTGCTTGGTCATTGAGTGTTGTACTGGATTACCTGTCATTGCAATAGCACTTTGATTATCACAGAAAATAGGTATCTTGGTATACCTTAATCCATAATCCAGCAGTTGATTCTTCATCCATAGAATCTGTGCACAGCAACTACCAGCAGCAATATACTCTGCTTCAGCTGTAGATGTAGATATTGACTTCTGTTTCTTGCTGTACCAAGACACTAGTCTGTCACCAAGAAATTGACAACTTCCACTTGTGCTTTTTCTGTCAATCTTACAGCCAGCAAAATCTGCATCAGAGTAACCAAGTAGCTTAAAGTCTGATTCTCTTGGGTACCACAGTCCTAAGGTTACAGTGCCCTTGAGATATTTGAAAATCCTCTTCACAGCTGTTAAATGTGGTTCCCTTGGATCTGCCTGAAATCTTGGACACAGACAGGTGGCATACATGATATCAGGTCTACTAGCTGTTAAATAAAGTAGAGAACCAATCATCCCTCTGTAGCTTGTCATATCCACTGATGAACCTGTATCTTTGTCCAGTTTTGTTGCAGTTGCCATGGGAGTTGTTGCAGATGAACAGTCAAGCATGCCAAATTTCTTGAGTAGATTTCTGGTATATTTTGCTTGATTAATGAAAATTCCATCATCTGTTTGCTTCACCTGTAAGCCTAGAAAATAGCTTAATTCTCCCATCATACTCATTTGATATCTAGACTGCATGAGCTTGGCAAATTTCTTACAGAGTTTATCATTAGTAGATCCAAAAATGATATCATCTACATATATCTGTACTAAGAGCAGGTCATTACCAGATTGAAAGTAAAACAGAGTTTTGTCAATAGTACCTCTGTGAAACCCACTTTCTAGCAGAAATTTAGCAAGTGTTTCATACCATGCCCTAGGTGCCTGTTTAAGTCCATAAAGTGCCTTGTCTAACCTGTAGACATGATCTGGATATTTTGGATCTACAAAACCAGGTGGTTGTTCAACAAATACTTCTTCTTCAAGTTTTCCATTCAGAAAAGCACTTTTCACATCCATTTGAAAAACCTTGAATTTCTTGTGAGAAGCATAGGCAAGAAACATCCTTATTGCCTCCAATCTGGCAACTGGTGCAAAAGTCTCATCATAATCTATTCCTTCCTGTTGTGAATAGCCTTTAGCTACCAGTCTTGCTTTGTTCCTTGTGATCACACCATCACTGTCAGTTTTATTTCTGAAAACCCATTTAGTACCAACAATAGATCTGTTCTTTGGCCTTGGTACAAGGGTCCACACCTCATTTCTCTCAAATTCATTTAGCTCTTCTTGCATTGCTGTTATCCAGTCAGCATCTTTCAGAGCTTCTTCTACTTTCTTTGGCTCAGTTTGTGACAAGAATGCATGAAACAGACATTCATTTGTTGTTGCACTTCTTGTCCTTACTCTTGCATCTGGATCACCAATAATTAAATCAGGTGTATGTGACTTAGTCCATTTTCTTGCAGAAGGCAGATTGCTTCTGTCTTCATGAGATCCTCCCCCTTGATCCATGCTCTCCTGATTATCTTGGTGCCTTTCTTCATTTTCAGATGCTCCCCCTGAATGTGACTGCTCAGTATTTGAATGATCAGAGTTTGAATCAACAGTGTTTGATTCAGAGTTATCAATTGAGTCACTATCAGTGTTTGAATTTTCACTTTGATGTGATTCTTCATGCTCCCCCTCAACTGGTTCTTCCCTTGTTTCTGACTGAATAGTTTCTTCAGTATTTACCAGTAGAGGTTCAGAATTGACCTCAACAGTGTTTGTCAGATCTGTATCATCCGAGTTTAATAAGTCTTCATTTTCAAAGTGCAGTTGATCATGCTTATTAACATCTTCAAGTCCAGTTATTTTCTTGTCATCAAATGACACATGAATAGACTCCATGATCACTCTGGTTCTCAGATTAAAAACTCTGAATGCCTTTGTTGACAGTGGATAGCCAACAAAAATTCCTTCATCTGCCTTTAGGTCAAATTTGGTCAACTGTTCAGGATGAGTCTTCAACACAAAGCACTTGCATCCAAAAATATGAAAATATTTTAGATTTGGCTTTTTCTTCTTTACCATTTCATATGGTGTTTTACCATGCTTGTTGATCAGAGTTGCATTTTGAGTAAAACAAGCAGTTTGAACTGCCTCTGCCCAGAAATATGTTGGCAATTTTGCTTCATCTAGCATGGTTCTGGCAGCTTCTATCAAAGTTCTGTTCTTTCTCTCCACTACACCATTTTGTTGTGGAGTGCCAGGTGCAGAAAACTCTTGTTTGATCCCTTTACTCTTGCAAAATTCTTCCATAGATGAATTCCTGAACTCAGTTCCATTGTCACTTCTGATTATCTTCACTTGATGCTCTGACTCTTTGTCCAGTTGTAATATATGTTCTGTCAGTGTTAAAGCAGTTTCATCCTTCTTTGCAAGAAAATATACCCATGTGAATCTGGTATATTCATCAACAATGACTAATGCATATTTCTTCTTTCCAAGAGACATCACATTTACTGGACCAAAAAGATCAACATGTAGTAGATGATAAGGATCAGCAATTGAAGACTCAGATTTGCTCTTGAAAGAGGTTTTTCTCTGTTTGGCCTTTTGACAAGAATTACACAGGCCTTCTACATTCAACAATGACTTTGGTAGTCCTCTTGCAAGATCATTCTTTATGAGCTCATTGATATTGTTCAGATTCAGATGAGAGAGTTTCTTGTGCCACTTCCAACTCTCTTCACTGGACATTCTTGTTGACAGACATACTGCTTTGCCATCAGTGTTTGTTGACAATTTTATTTCATAGATGTTGTTGTGTCTGTTTCCAACTAGAGCAACTTTCCCTGTAGATTTGCTGATCACTTGACAATATTCAGGCTGAAAGTCTACATGATATCCTCTGTCACAGATTTGACTCACAGATAGCAAGTCATGCTTGAGTCCTGGAACCAGAGCTACATTTGTGATGATGACATTTCCAAGATTAATGTTGCCATATCCCAGTGTATGTCCTATGTTGCCATCTCTATAGGAAACTTCTGGGCCAGCTTTTTCCTCATACTCTGATAGCAGGGCTTTATTTCCTGTCATGTGTCCTGAACATCCACTGTCCACAACTAGGGTACTGACCCTGGTGCCCTGCAATCACAAACAATCACTGATTATTAGTTTTAAGGATCCAGACTTGCTTGGATCCTTTGGCTTTCTTAATTCTGTTAGCTTTTGCAGCGGAATTCATATTAACAGAGTTTAAGCTAACTTTTTCAGTGTTTACATTTGCAGAATTTACTTTAACCCATTTCAAATTTGGCTTGGGTTCATAGTAATTATAGTAAATAGCATGATAATCTCTGCAAGTGTAAATAGAATGCCAAGTACTTCCACAGTGTTTGCATAAAGTCTGTGGTCTAGTTCTCACATAATCACTCTTTACTGCAGTTTTAGAGGGCAAAGAATTAATGTTCTTATTCTTATTGCAGAAACTAGCAAGATGATTAGTGCTACCACAATTAAAGCATGTTTTCCTGGGAGCTAATGAAGCAAGCATTGGCTTAATTCCTGAGGTTATGCCTACTTTTCCATTTCTGTTTTTCTTAGGCATACTCTGTTTGTTGACAGATTTTATCTCCTTAAGCTTATGCTTGAGTTGTTTATCTGTCATTAAGCCAATGTTAGCCTCTTTAACAAAAGTTTTAGCATATGACTCTTTAACAGCCTTTTTCTGTGCTTCAGACTTAGGTCCACCTGTTCCCATGACATTACCCTCAGATGAACAATATGGTCTTACTTTTACCTTATTTTCAAATCTAAGTTCATCTCCTACAGAGTAACCTAGACCTACTGTATCTGACTGAAACACTTCTTGAGTGTCTTTACCAGAGTGTGTCCAAGTTTTAATGATGTGTTTACTATCCTCCAATTCTGATTCTAGTTGCTTATACTTACCTAGCAACTCCTGTTCAATAAACACTGCATCATCTCTCTCTTTTTGAATTTTATTCATGTTCTCTAGCTGTTCCTCAATAATTTTATTTCTTTCTTTGAGTTGAGAACACTCAGACTTTATCCTCTCATTTTCTAAGGTCTGATCCCTATAACTGATATGCAATGCTTTAAGATAAATTCTTAATTCAGTTATATTATCAGTGTTATAAGCATAGGTTGTTGGAGGTACCTTGAGATCATCATTTTCAGTCTGAGTAGTAGCCATGAGAGCATAGTTGACTTCCTCATCTGAATCTGAAGTGTCTGCCCAATCTCTGCCTTTGGTGTAGAGTGCTTTTTCAGTTTTACCCTTCTTGCACTCTGGAGCATAGTGTCCCATCTCCTTACACTTGTAGCATTGAATCTCAGACTTATCTTTCTTTCCAGATTTGAAGTCCTTTCCCTCAGATTTCTTGAAATTCTTCTTATCAAACTTTGAGTAGTCCTTGGAGAATCTCTTTCCCTTCTTGAAGTTCTTGTATCCCATCTTCTTGAAGGTCTTTACCATCAATGCAGCCATTTGCATCATATCTTCATCATCTTCAGAATCAGATGAATCATCTGTGTTTGAGTCAACATCAGTGTTTGATGACTCATTCTCTGAATGGATGACTAAGGCTTTCCCTTTTTCCTTTCTCCTTGATGCCTCCTTCTTTGATGATTTCTCCTCAACCTTGAGAGCAACAGACTTTGACTTTCTACTAGATCTTTTGTTTCTCTGCTCCAATTCCAATTCATGGGTTTTGAGCAGACCATAAATTTCATCAATTTCTGTTTCACCAAGTTCATAATTATCTCTAATAGTGGTCGTTTTCACATCCCACTTTTCAGGTAGAGAGAGAAGAAACTTGAGATTTGAATCTTCCAAATCATACTCTTTGTTCACCAATGACAAATCATTGAGCAGTTTACAGAATCTGTCAAATGTTTCTGTCATGGTTTCATCAGATTTTGCCTCAAAATGTTCATACTCCTGTGTGAGTATGTTCCTTCTGTTCTTCTTAATTGCAGGTGTTCCTTGACATCTAACCTCAAGTGCATCCCATATCTCCTTTGCAGTTGTGCAGTTTATCACTTTATTAGACATAACATTGTCTAATGCACTGTGAAGTAAGTGCCTTACTTTCGCATCCTTTGCTATAGATGAAAGATCCTCAGCAGATAGATCTTTCTTCTCTTTTGGAATTACTTTTGGTTCCTCACCAGTAGCAGCAGCAGATAACTTTGTAGGTTTGTGAGGACCTTCATAAATTCTGTCCAGATATTCTGGATCTGTAGCCTCCAGAAACATGGTCATCTTCACCTTCCAAATTGCATACTCTAATGGCCTCAGGATAGGAACCCTAATTGTTTCATACCTACTAACAGTAGTAGGGGCTTTCTCAGATGGTGGAGGTATCTCTGCCATTGATTACTATCGTGTTTGGATCTTTAACTGTAATAAAGTAACAGATTTGGCTCTGATACCACTTGTTAGGTCGAATACACAATATATAATCAATTACTGTATGAATAAGTAACAAGAACACACGTTTTAACTCTTAAAACTGTTTGGAATTAATAATTCCTCTCTCAGTGATGTAAAGTATCACAGAGAGCTGCTTAGGTTACAAGAATGATGTTCGTTCACGATGGATACCCTTCTAGGGTTAACCTAACTGTATTTATAAAATATACAGCTACGTATAATCGTAAATTGATTCTCCTAAAATTAAGCTATACAATTGATATCAATTACGATTGCTACACGTCTTCTAAGTCAACTCGATCTCTTTGACAGCTATCCAATCTTCAAAGATATCGCTTCCATATTAATATTAAATTAATCTTCAAACTCTGTTGACTTGTAGACGCTCCCAGTAGACAGACTTTAGCAAACTCTGTTCTCTCCACGCTAACAGTGTTTGCGCTTCCATGTATTCAGCTATCAGTGTTTACGCTTTCCTCTGTCAGCGTTTGCGCTTCCAGCAATCAGCGTATACTCAAACTCTGTTTACAACTGCTTTCAATAACAAGTTAAACTCTCTTTACCTGAAACACTTAAACACTGACATTAAATCACATCAATTATATCTAACACACAGCATGTGAATTATATATTGTGGATTCAAGTAAAGTATCAATCATGGAAAATAAGACCGTAACGACCCGATCCTGGACCCCTGATCTGGGGGTGTTACAGAAATGGTATCAGAGAGAGAGTTATATATCCCAAGAGATGATGCGACGTTATACAATAATAAATTCACTAATATAATAAGAACTCTTACCAAGTTCACTTAAAACCCTTATGGGAACTTTTAATTATCATGATAGTAATATAATTCGTCATTGTGTAGGCGAGCGACATCTCTGATCCGGAGGAGTATGAGAGACAGCACGATGAGGCGATCCAGGCCGCCGAGGGCTCGACGATGGTAGATGCAGATACTGAGGTGATTGAGTCAGAGGAGGAGGACCCTGAGGAGGTCCAGGTTGATGCTGATACTGATGTCATTGAGTCTGAGGAGGAGGAGGACCCGGAGGAGGTCCAGGCAGGGCAGGACGTTGAGCTAGTTGATGAGGGGGAGGATTTCTGGTATGTATCTGAGATGAGGACTTTGGGGGAGGATACTGAGGTAGTTGCTGAGGATGTTGATGTGGAGGACCCTGAGGAGGCCAGCTTGTTCATGATGTTAGGGTGATGGAGGAGGATACTGACATGACCACAGAGCAGGTGACGGCTGCTGTTTTAGGCCAGGATGTAGATGAGGGTGCCGAGGGAGATGTTGATGAGCCCGTGGCTGATGCTGTAGGGAGTTCTGGACCTTATGTGCCACCCCTCCCTGATGAGAGAGCCCCTACCCCGCCACCACTACCTGTGAGCCCATCATCAGATGAGTTTGAGGCATTGACCCCAGAGCCGCAGCAGGCAGAGGCTGCCCTTCCAGCAGATCCAGCCCCTCCACCCCATGTTCCGACTGAGGGAGTCCCAGCATGTTTTCACCACTACGTTGTGGCCAGACTTACTACTGAGGTAGCCGTGGCTGAGGCCAGGCTGGCAGAGTCCCGCAGAGAGCTAGAAGCGAAGAGAGAGGCCCGGTTGAGGCACCTGGGTGGTAGGCGTGCCAGAGCTAGAGAGATGTATAGGCAGGTGACCGGCATAGAGCTGAGGGCCCGTGTGAGGGTGTGACAGTTACCCAGTGATGGGCATGGCATGGTATCCAGGGCTGATGCAGAGGAGATTTCCGCCTTGCTATGAGGAGGGTTCGAGATTTGGCCCGACGTCATGGCTGACTGCAGTGTTAGTGATGTATTGGTCTAGTTGTCTAGTATTGTACGGCATAGTAGTGCCGACTTTTGGTAGGGATAGTTTCAGCTTGTAGTTCCCTGTTGCAGACTAGACAGATAGACAGCTTATCTCACTTTTGACTAGTTATTATTCGGATGGTTGTATTTCTTTTAAAACTGTTGTTGTATGTCGGATATTGTACCGTTTGGTACTTGGTATATATTTATTTCCCTTTTCAGTCATTTCAGTTTCCTTGTGACGCGATCACTAGTTTATTATGTATATATGCCCGTACTGCTTTCGATTAAAACTGCCATGATATATAGAACTGTGGGATCCTAAATCCATTTATGCATCGATATTGTGAGGAAAACCCTCTAAAATAGGTGAATAAACCTAATGTATATTGTCCAAATTTTCAGTAAAATGCCTCCGAGAAGAATGGGTACTAGGGCTAACCCTCATGAGTCTACTGACCAAGAAAGTCGCAATCAACCTGAGGAAGACCTTGAGTATAATGAAGAACAAGACCAGGATTACAATGAACAAGAAGATTCCCAGTATGGGATGGGGGATGAAACTTTTTATACTGCAGATTTTGAAGAGGAAGTAGAAGAAGGGGAAACCGAAGTCGAGCATCAGGGGGAGAACCAGGGCGGAAACCCCATGGGACAATTTATGGATCTGCTAAGGCAAAATTTGAACCAACATCCCCAACCACCCCAAGGAAACAATACCACTGTGGCCAATTCCTTTAGGGCCTTCAAGTCCCTCAAACCCCCAGAGTTTCACGGATCGGCTGACCCCGTAGAGGCAAGGGCCTGGGTCAAGGAAATGGAGAAATCTTTCGAGATTCTGAGTATTGAGGAAGCCCAAAAGACTGTCTTTGCTACCTACTTGCTAAAAGGAGAGGCCAATTATTGGTGGGAAGCTAAAAAATATGGAAACCGATGCTATTGTAACCTGGGATAGGTTTAAACAATTGTTTCTAGAGAAGTATTTCCCAAAGTTTATGAAAACCCAGATGGAGCTTAAGTTTCTAGAGCTAAAGCAGAATAACTTGTCGGTGGCCGATTATGAAGCCAAGTTTACTGAGTTATCAAGGTTTGTGCCGGAATTTGTAGATACTGAGGAGAAGAAGGCTAACAGGTTTCAGCAGGGGTTGAAACAATGGATTCAGAATCGAGTGGCGGTTCTAGAGATTACAGATTATGCCACCTTGGTACAAAAGGCAACCATTGTGGAAGCAGGGAGTGATCAGATGCAAAGAGAAAGAGAAAAAGGGGGATTAAAGAGAAAGCATGCCAGCATGGGCGAAGGTTCCGCAGGGGGAAGGCCCCCAAATAGGTTCAACCGAGGAGCAGTTTCCCTACCTGGGAAAAGTGTAGGGTTTAAACCATCGGTGAGTGCAACTGTGAGCCAGGGCGGCAAGCAGGCAGGGGTGTCCCGTTCCAACCTTTCTAGACCCCCACTGCCAGTATGTGCCACTTGTGGGAAGAAACACCCAGGAGAGTGTAACCAGAAACTGATAACCTGTTATAAGTGCGGACGAATAGGCCACTACGCCCACCAGTGTACCCCGGTTACTCCTGCTACCAATAAGGGCACTACTTGTTTCCAGTGTGGTCGTCAGGGTCACATGAGGAGGGATTGCCCAATGAATAAGCCAGCAGCATCGGGGGCAAGCAGAGCTGCCTCCAACAGGCCACCAACTGCTAGAACTTTTAACATGACAGTGCAAGATGCCGTGAAGGACGCGGATGTGATAGCAGGTACATTTTCCCTCAATTCAGTCAGTGCAAATGTTTTGTTTGATTCTGGAGCAACTAAGTCTTTTATATCTAGAGATTTTGCGCATAAATTGAAACTTAAAACTCAACCGCTAAGGGAGTCTTTGCAAGTAGAGATAGCTAATCAGGAAGTCGTTCCAGTTAATCAGATTCACCCCAATTGCAAAATAGAAATAGGGGGACGATCCTTCTGTGTTGATTTGATCCCTTTTAAGCTAGGGGAATTCGATGTTATTTTGGGTATGGACTGGTTGTCTCATAATAATGCACAAATAGATTGTAAAGGGAAAAAGGTTAAGTTGAAAACCCCAGGAAAGAAGGAAATAGTGTTTAAAGGGATACGACAGACCCAGACTATTCTAACCATGGCGCAGACCAAGAGACTACTACGAAAAGGGAACGAAGCTTATTTAGCTTACGTTATAGACACCCAGAAAGAGGTGCCTAAGATACAAGACATTCCGGTAGTCAACGAATTTGAAGACGTATTTCCACAAGATCTTCCCGGATTACCACCAGATAGAGTAATTGAGTTTGCTATCGAATTAGCCCCGGGGACGGCGCCAGTTTCCAAGGCCCCGTACCGATTAGCGCCAGTGGAGATGAAAGAGCTAGCCAAACAATTACAGGAATTGTTGGATAAGGGTATGATAAGACCCAGTGTGTCGCCTTGGGGCGCACCAGTGTTGTTTGTTAAGAAAAAGGACGGGAGTATGAGGTTATGCATCGACTATCGAGAGTTGAACAAGCTAACCATAAAGAACAAGTACCCGTTACCCAGAATTGATGATTTGTTTGACCAGCTAAGAGGAGCTGTGTATTTCTCCAAGATTGACTTGAGAACCGGATATCACCAGCTGAAGATTAAACCTGAAGATATTCCAAAGACTGCCTTCCGTACTAGGTATGGGCATTATGAATTCTTGGTGATGTCGTTTGGACTGACCAACGCCCCAGCAGCTTTTATGGATCTAATGAATAGAGTGTTCAATGAATATTTGGACCAGTTTGTTATAGTCTTTATTGATGATATTTTGATCTACTCAAAGACAGAGGAAGAACACGCTGAACATTTGAGGATAACCTTAGAGACGCTCCGGAAGGAGCAATTATATGCCAAATTCACAAAGTGTGAGTTCTGGAAAAATGAGGTGCAATTTTTAGGGCACGTAATCAACAGAGAAGGAGTGCTAGTTGACCCCTCCAAGATAGAGGCCGTTTTAAATTGGGAACGACCAACCACTCCAACAGAGGTAAGGAGTTTCATCGGACTGGCTGAGTATTATAGACGATTTGTTCAAGATTTCGCAAAGATCGTAGCTCCGTTAACTCGACTTACCCGTAAAACTGAGAAATTTGAATGGACTGAAAAATGCGAGAAGAGTTTTCAAGAGCTGAAGACGAGGTTGGTAACGACCCCAGTGTTGGCGTTGCCTGATGGAAAAGGAGATTTCGTAATTTACAGTGATGCTTCGCATAAAGGATTGGGATGTGTGCTTATGTAGCACGGTAAGGTAATAGCATATGCGTCAAGGTAATTGAAGGATTACGAGATCCGATACCCCACCCATGATCTGGAATTAGCAGCAATTGTTTTTGCCTTAAAGATTTGGAGGCACTACTTGTATGGGGAAAAGTGCGAGATCTACACTGACCATAAGAGCCTCAAGTACATTTTTACGCAGAAAGAGCTTAACATGCGCCAGAAAAGATGGCTAGAGCTAATCAAGGATTATGACTGCGAGATTCGTTATCACCCGGGCAAGGCCAATGTGGTGGCTGACGCCCTTAGTAGGAAAGAGAAGCTCAAAATGATAACTACGGAGAAAGAATTGATAAAAGACTTTGAGAAGTTGGAAATTGAGATCAAGATGCCTGAAGAAGGACAAGAAAAGTTGATGGAAATTCGAATCCAGCCCCCATTGTTGGAAAAGATTAGGCTATGCCAGGAAAGGGTAATGGAAGCAGAAAAGAACGCAGCTAAGGAGTTAATGACTGGTGAAGAAGTCAAGTATGAAAAAGATAAAGGGGGGATCATGAGATACATGTGGAGGATATGGGTCCCGAATGATCAGAAACTCAAGGAAGAAATTTTGTATGAGGCACACAATTCAGGATACTCAGTGCACCCCGGTAGCACCAAGATGTATAGAGATTTGAAAGAGTACTACTGGTGGCCCAACATGAAAAAGGACGTGGTAGAGTGGGTAAGCAAATGCCTGACCTGCCAGAAAGTGAAAGCAGAGCACCAGAGACCCAGTGGACTTCTATACCCCTTGGAGATTCCCGAATGGAAATGGGAACATATAGCTATGGACTTCGTAGTCGGTTTACCAAGGACCAAAACAAATCATGACGCCATATGGGTAATTATAGACCGGCTAACCAAGTCAGCCCACTTTCTTCCTATTAATGAAAGATACACGGTCGATAAGCTAGTAGATATCTACCTCAAAGAGATAGTGGCACGACATGGAGTCCCAGTCGCCATAGTATCCGACAGAGATCCTAGATTTAACTCCAGGTTTTGGAGGAGCTTTCAGGAATGTGTGGGAACCAGGCTAAACATGAGTACAGCTTACCATCCCAAGATAGACGGGCAAAGTGAAAGGACCATCCAGACACTAGAAGATATGTTGAGAGTCTGTACTATAGACTTTAAAGGAAATTGGGATGATCACTTGCCATTGATTGAGTTCTCCTACAATAATAGCTTTCATTCAAGCATAGGAATGCCGCCTTACGAGGCCCTTTATGGAAGAAAATGTCGATCTCCCCTATATTGGGATGAAGTTGGAGAGCGAAAGATGTTAGGACCTAAGATGGTCCAACGGACAAAAGATGCAGTGGATCTAATCAGAGGACGGCTGGTAGCAGCCCAAGATCGACAAAAGAAATATGCCGACCTAGCTCGGAAAGGAAAAGAATATGAAGTGGGAGACCTAGTGTTCTTGAAGGTATCTCCTTGGAAGGGTTTAATGAGGTTTAGAAAGAAAGGGAAGCTGAGCCCTAGATATATTGGACCATTTGAGGTCTTAAGACGTATTGGAGAGCTAGCGTATGAGCTGGCATTACCTCCGAACCTGCAGCAAGTGCACAATGTGTTCCATGTCCCAATGCTGAGGAAATATAACCCAGATGCCAAGCACATAGTGGAATATGAGCACGTGGACATGCAACCAGACTTGACCTATGTAGAGCAACCGGTGGAAATCATAGATAGAAAAGATCAAGTGCTCCGAAACAAGGTCATCAAGTTTGTCAGAGTTTTATGGCAGAACCACAACATAGAAGAATCAACCTGGGAGCTAGAAAGTGCAATGATGGAAAAGTACCCCCATTTGTTTTCAAGCTGATTCCGGGACGGAATCCTTTTAAGGAGGGGAGACTGTAAGAACCCAGATTTTTTGGTAGAATTAAAACTTTTTCCTATGTAATAATACAGGAATGAATAGTGGTTATGACTGCGATGTAACGAATGTCTGTTGAATGAATGGGAAGGATTTAGATTCAATTATTTATATGTCATGAAGCATTCTTTTGGTTGACAGCATAGATAAAAATAATCTATCTCCTAGGGATATAAGATATATTATTCCAAGAAAGATTATTCTTGTGTCATCCAAATCAATATCTATTATGAGTCTAGCGGCTCCGTAAAAAGGTTAAGGTACACTCGAGGATGAACCAGGTTCATTTTCCTAATTATAGGAATTAAATAAAAAATAAGTGATGAATAGTGATTTTGGTGGAATTTGGAATATTATTATAATAATGCTACACCCGGTATTCGGAATGGATTTCTGAGTTCGTATTAGTGATCCAGGAGGAAAATAAGTGTATGTAAAGGCTGTCGGATTCAAAAAAATAGCACTTTGATTTTCTCCGAGATTTTCCTGGACACTGCAAGACGTAAGGAATTATTAAAGGGATTTAAGGAAATTAAATTCGAGAAGTATTAAGAAAGATGAGGAATAGTATTATAAATATTAAGAAGGTTTTTGGTAAAACCCTAACTAGAAACGAATGAGTTATTCCCTCGAACGATCAACGAATTAAGCAATAACCGGACAAAAGAGCGAGCAGGGAACAAGATGCATCCAATCTTACATTACACACCATCCAAGTTAGTGGATCATGACATCACACCTTTATTAAAGGTAACTAGCATGTTTAGAAACCAAACTAAGTACTTAGCAAATCCAACCACTTAGTTAGCTTATAACCATCCAAAGATCAACACTTGTCATGCAATTTTCATCATCCAATACATCATCACTTTAATAAAGTGACTTTAGATGAGATGTTATCCATACATGCACCACAATAATTCATTTCTTACACATTAACCAAGCAAAACACAAAACAAAACACAAACTCTCTCATTTCTTCTTCAAACTGCTGCTGCTCACTGCCCAGGCTGAACGGGGGTGTTCCAACCATCATCTGATATTGAAATTTTTATGGTGAGTACTTCATATCATAGGTTAGATCCCCTAAAAATTTCAGCTTCAAATTCATCTTTTTCCATTTTCAAAAAAATCATCAAAGTGGATGATTAAAAGTGTTCTTCATGAACTAACATTATTTTTCTTGATTTCTTTGATGGATCTAGCAAGCTTAAGCACTCCTAAGGATTATACAAACCTTTTTAAGGCTAGATCATACTCTCAATAAGGTATAAGTCTTGAAAACCCTTAGCATCATTTTGAGTTTTATAAGTTTTATGGATGATTTAGTGTTAGTAGGCTATGTTATGCTTAGATCTATGTTATTAGTTGAATATGGTTGATGTTTGGATTATGATTCATGAGATGGTTGAAATATGATGTTGTTAGACTAGTTTTGATGTTACCATTAGTTATAATGGATGGAGTGTAGTGCTTGATTGATTCACGGTGATGTGAAAACTTGGAAATCGTGTAAACATAGCCGTCGTAATGCCGAAATTTCGTTAACCATTAAAAACCGTGTATCACAGTAGCATGAACTCACTTTCCAGTTTCATATTCTGCTATGGTTAGATAGATCATGTTTCAAGCTTCGTTTTGATATAAAGTTCGTATGAAATGGACTTACGGTTTAGGAGTTATGATTAAATTCGTAAAAGTGGTTCGAAACCGTAAACAAAAGTTCGTAACTGATTTTGGATCCCTTTAATATTACGAAATCAGTGGTATATTTTGATAATTAAATAATAGAGATAAAAAGGAAGGTGTGGGAGAAGACCTCATGTAAAAAGGATTGTTTTCCGATTTTATAAAAATGTTCGAATCAAGGTTAAACGCGAACGAACCCCTAAAACCATACTTGATTATGACTTTGGTTAATAACTTAGAAAACGGACGATAAAACTCGTAGTACAATCTTGATTCGTAAATGATCGATATTAAAACTTACATGGCTTAAATATGTATTAAGTGTGGGTGCAATGTCGGGTTATAATAGCGAATGTATGTCGAATCGCATCGGTGATAAAAAGAGTTACACTAAGAGGTGTATAACGAGATAATTCGAAAACGTGTTTCGACTTAAGTGAAGTCTATATTTAACCTTGTAAAGTGTTAAGTGATTAATTCCGAATGCCTTGGCTATTTATAGATCATCAGGATGACCCGGGACACGCTACCACTACCCCTACCCGCACTCGCTTTCCAGGCAAGTTTCAAATCCTTCTAATAGGCTGTTGTTGTGAATACATATATATGCTTTCTGTTATACATATGCCATAGCATGCATGCCTACTTTCAAAGTCATATTGATATACTTGTTCCCTGAATTATTGTCGGCTTATGAGCTAGATAGTTATTATATCAGTTATAAGCCGGAAATTTCCAAAACCCTTAAGCGAAGGGTAGTCGAATCTCATTCTCTGATTATAGACCGGGAGTCGTTATTTCTTGATATATCGATATCATTTTCAGAGGAAAATATTTAAGTAAATATTTTTCTATGTATTATCTAGCGAATATTATTGCGATATTCCTTTGAGATATTGGATTAATATTATTCGGGTTATTCATCAGATAGTTATTTATTCGATGAACATTATCTGTAATATTCATCTAAAGTCGATTTAATATTCGAATATTATTTCGAACTCTCAGCTAAGTTATTTACTTAGAGAATATTCATATTTCTTCGATAAATATTATTTTGAATATTCATTCGAGTTTATTTATTTAACGAATATTATTTTGAATATTCAGTCGAGCCTTATTTATTTACATGAATATTATTTCGAATATTCATTCAATCTCTATTTACTTTATAAATATTAGTTGAGCATTGATTCGAACTCCAGTTATTCGATAAATATTATCTTCGTCATTCATTCAAAGTCAATTCTATTATTGAACATAATTTTAAATATTCATTCGATATTCATTTCTTCGATAATTATTATCAAGTCGAATATTCATTATTTATTCAATGAATATGGTCTCAATTATTCAATCGATAATTATTTCATCATTAAGTATCATTCTTAAGTTGAATATTCATTATTTATTCAATGAATATTATTTCAAATATCCATTTGACGATTATTTCATCAATAAAATACTATTATTATTAATTGGAATATTCATTATTCGTCCAATGAATATTATTCCTAATAGTTATTCAAAGATCATTCCGAGCAACACTTTTCCAATATCTGTGACTTAAGAAATATTCTTGGAATATTTATTAAACTATTCTAACTCGTTCCAAAGATGAGTTACTTCATTCACTCTGTATCTTCGACCTTCGAATATTATATAAAATATTTCAAAGACTTATTACTATTATTATATTATCAAGGAAGGTTCTCAAACTCTATTCTTCGTTCAATCCTGTCTCTTAAATTATAAGGGAACCTTACTTGAGAAATGTTATTTATCTCGTGACTGCCCGGTCATAAATTATTCGTTTCACTCGCAACTTGGTTGCTATTATTCATGGAATCTTGTGTACCCTCTCATCGTTCGAGGGGTAGAATGTTGGAACAAGTTGGTATCCATTAACAAGCCTCGGCTTGGGAAATATTGGTGAATTTTCCTTTCCAACTAGATACGACTACCTTATGGAGTCCTATCAACAAGTGCTATACTTGGGGAAAGGGGGACGAACTTTACATTTCAAAGTTATGGATGTTAATTGAACTAGGAGACGCGTAAGTGGCCGAGTGGAGCATGACATGTAGAGAACAAATGATGGGGAGCATGACATGCGACTGATCATCGTAGATGTTGTGGCTCCTGGCGCGGCAAGCTCCCGTATTAGTTCATCACCCAAATTTGAAGAATATTCTGTAACATTACCATTGTGGGTAATGCTGAAAAGTGTTTGAACTGGGATTGCAGCATTCTTCCTGCAAGTTCCCCTATCATGAAAAATTGATGATCTGGCTTATCTTTGACATAGCAGATATTCCCACAAAATATAAATATGTTTTGAGTTACCTTGTAACTTCATCCTTTATATTGAGCTGGCACTATTTTCGGTAATGCATGGCATATGGTTTCAAAATATATTTTTGAACTGTTACATATATATACACCTATGCAGTTATATTATTGTTGGTGGGCTATTGCTCACCCTTGCTTATTATTATGTCGCAACAACAGCTAGGTCACATGGCTCGCGTAAGGCGCACTCGGCGCAAGCAGGTTACCCGTCCCACCGGACTCCCCGCTGATATTGTTGCTGCCATTGCTGAGGTAGCACAGATAGTGAATTATATGTATCAATAATGTTAATCAACGGCAAGAACTTTAAACTTATGATGTTATCCCTTTGGTTTGTAATAACTTTTATTCGTAATCCGTAATGTGAGACTTATTTCAATTTCATCTCTGGGACTATAACTGTGTGTGTGTGAGTGGATTATTGTGGGGTCACAACATGTGAATTATATATTGTGGATTCAAGTAAAGTATCAATCATGGAAAATAAGACCGTAACGACCCGATCCTGGACCCCTGATCTGGGGGTGTTACAGAAATGGTATCAGAGAGAGAGTTATATATCCCAAGAGATGATGCGACGTTATACAATAATAAATTCACTAATATAATAAGAACTCTTACCAAGTTCACTTAAAACCCTTATGGGAACTTTTAATTATCATGATAGTAATATAATTCGTCATTGTGTAGGCGAGCGACATCTCTGATCCGGAGGAGTATGAGAGACAGCACGATGAGGCGATCCAGGCCGCCGAGGGCTCGGCGATGGTAGATGCAGATACTGAGGTGATTGAGTCAGAGGAGGAGGACCCTGAGGAGGTCCAGGTTGATGCTGATACTGATGTCATTGAGTCTGAGGAGGAGGAGGACCCGGAGGAGGTCCAGGCAGGGCAGGACGTTGAGCTAGTTGATGAGGGGGAGGATTTCTGGTATGTATCTGAGATGAGGACTTTGGGGGAGGATACTGAGGTAGTTGCTGAGGATGTTGATGTGGAGGACCCTGAGGAGGCCCAGCTTGTTCATGATGTTAGGGTGATGGAGGAGGATACTGACATGACCACAGAGCAGGTGACGGCTGCTGTTTTAGGCCAGGATGTAGATGAGGGTGCCGAGGGAGATGTTGATGAGCCCGTGGCTGATGCTGTAGGGAGTTCTGGACCTTATGTGCCACCCCACCCTGATGAGAGAGCCCCTACCCCGCCACCACTACCTGTGAGCCCATCATCAGATGAGTTTGAGGCATTGACCCCAGAGCCGCAGCAGGCAGAGGCTGCCCTTCCAGCAGATCCAGCCCCTCCACCCCATGTTCCGACTGAGGGAGTCCCAGCATGTTTTCACCACTACGTTGTGGCCAGACTTACTACTGAGGTAGCCGTGGCTGAGGCCAGGCTGGCAGAGTCCCGCAGAGAGCTAGAAGCGAAGAGAGAGGCCCGGTTGAGGCACCTGGGTGGTAGGCGTGCCAGAGCTAGAGAGATGTATAGGCAGGTGACCGGCATAGAGCTGAGGGCCCGTGTGAGGGTGCGACAGTTACCCAGTGATGGGCATGGCATGGTATCCAGGGCTGATGCAGAGGAGATTTCCGCCTTGCTATGAGGAGGGTTCGAGATTTGGCCCGCCGTCATGGCTGACTACAGTGTTAGTGATGTATTGGTCTAGTTGTCTAGTATTGTACGGCATAGTAGTGCCGACTTTTGGTAGGGATAGTTTCAGCTTGTAGTTCCCTGTTGCAGACTAGACAGATAGACAGCTTATCTCACTTTTGACTAGTTATTATTCGGATGGTTGTATTTCTTTTAAAACTGTTGTTGTATGTCGGATATTGTACCGTTTGGTACTTGGTATATATTTATTTCCCTTTTCAGTCATTTCAGTTTCCTTGTGACGCGATCACTAGTTTATTATGTATATATGCCCGTACTGCTTTCGATTAAAACTGCCATGATATATAGAACTGTGGGATCCTAAATCCATTTATGCATCGATATTGTGAGGAAAACCCTCTAAAATAGGTGAATAAACCTAATGTATATTGTCCAAATTTTCAGTAAAATGCCTCCGAGAAGAATGGGTACTAGGGCTAACCCTCATGAGTCTACTGACCAAGAAAGTCGCAATCAACCTGAGGAAGACCTTGAGTATAATGAAGAACAAGACCAGGATTACAATGAACAAGAAGATTCCCAGTATGGGATGGGGGATGAAACTTTTTATACTGCAGATTTTGAAGAGGAAGTAGAAGAAGGGGAAACCGAAGTCGAGCATCAGGGGGAGAACCAGGGCGGAAACCCCATGGGACAATTTATGGATCTGCTAAGGCAAAATTTGAACCAACATCCCCAACCACCCCAAGGAAACAATACCACTGTGGCCAATTCCTTTAGGGCCTTCAAGTCCCTCAAACCCCCAGAGTTTCACGGATCGGCTGACCCCGTAGAGGCAAGGGCCTGGGTCAAGGAAATGGAGAAATCTTTCGAGATTCTGAGTATTGAGGAAGCCCAAAAGACTGTCTTTGCTACCTACTTGCTAAAAGGAGAGGCCAATTATTGGTGGGAAGCTAAAAAATATGGAAACCGATGCTATTGTAACCTGGGATAGGTTTAAACAATTGTTTCTAGAGAAGTATTTCCCAAAGTTTATGAAAACCCAGATGGAGCTTAAGTTTCTAGAGCTAAAGCAGAATAACTTGTCGGTGGCCGATTATGAAGCCAAGTTTACTGAGTTATCAAGGTTTGTGCCGGAATTTGTAGATATTGAGGAGAAGAAGGCTAACAGGTTTCAGCAGGGGTTGAAACAATGGATTCAGAATCGAGTGGCGGTTCTAGAGATTACAGATTATGCCACCTTGGTACAAAAGGCAACCATTGTGGAAGCAGGGAGTGATCAGATGCAAAGAGAAAGAGAAAAAGGGGGATTAAAGAGAAAGCATGCCAGCATGGGCGGAGGTTCCGCAGGGGGAAGGCCCCCAAATAGGTTCAACCGAGGAGCAGTTTCCCTACCTGGGAAAAGTGTAGGGTTTAAACCATCGGTGAGTGCAACTGTGAGCCAGGGCGGCAAGCAGGCAGGGGTGTCCCGTTCCAACCTTTCTAGACCCCCACTGCCAGTATGTGCCACTTGTGGGAAGAAACACCCAGGAGAGTGTAACCAGAAACTGATAACCTGTTATAAGTGCGGACGAATAGGCCACTACGCCCACCAGTGTACCCCGGTTACTCCTGCTACCAATAAGGGCACTACTTGTTTCCAGTGTGGTCGTCAGGGTCACATGAGGAGGGATTCACTACAAGAAAAGGGTCAATAGACATCGGTTTATGGCCGATGTCTATGTTATTTTGCATGTGATGTCTAGGTCGGAGATGTCTATTCTAGACATCGGTCAGAAACTGATGTCTGTGCTAACATAGACATCGGTATTTTCTTCAATACACATCAGTTGTTCTACCAAATAGGTTAGATATAATTAATTTTATAAACAAGTTGCATGTCTTATATTCTAGAAAACATATAATAAACTAAGTTATTTTTCACATACACATCACTTCCTTTCTTTGGAAAAGATGTCTATGTGGATATTAGACATCATAATTTTATAAGATAAAGTGATGTCTATAGTTATCTTAGACATCATCCTAGACTGATGTCTAATGTTCTTATTAACATCAGTTTCTTTATAAAAAAATCGATGTGTATAGCTATCTTAAACATCATCCTATACTGATGTCTAATGTAGGTATAAACATCAGTTTTTTCTGAAAAAACTCATTTATATGTGTCTCTTAGACATCAGATTTTATAAATAAAAAGTGATTTCTATTTGTTTTTTAGACATCGGACATTGTAGAAAAAATGTGATGTATATCTTTGTTTTAGACATCATTATTTGGTAAAATCACTTTATTTGCTAATAATAGATGTGACAATTGCCATTATCATTCCACAAAACTAACTAGATGTCCATCAACATTCAATCGGCAAAACACACTAAATAACTACGGCAAAACACACTAAATAACTACAAAGGATTTGCAGAACTACCTACCAACTAGCAATTCAATCCGCAAAATAAAATTGTCATTGGCAATTACTACATCACTTAACAAGTATACCAATAAACTGTCAAGACACTAAAAATCCACGATTCTGGGAACAGATCCGAAGTGCTTATACTTCTTCATCTGTAGAATAGCAAACCGTTGGAGTCTCAATCATCTTCCCTGATACATGCTTCTTGTGGCAGCTTGAAACTTAGACAAAACATATCCTGCATTATAGAAGTGTTGTTAGTTATACAGTGAACTAACAAATGGGAGAAGACTGCCACAATGACTGAAATCCTATGGTTATGCTCATTTCTGAACTTTCGGACAAGAATTATAAACAGGGAGCAAGTTACAGGGAGCTGACCCTAATCAGAATGAGCATATATACATGAGTTGGATGGCTTTGATCTTTTAAAACCTTTTGCATGCTAAATTACCTTATAGTACAATGAAGGCAGTATGGAGATTTACCAATCATTGTACTGAAAGAAAAAATGGTATGCTCTCAAAAGTCCTACTTACTAGTACTCTTAATGGTATGGCCCATTCGGACAGAAGGCACCAGCTTAATGAGTATCCAGATTCTGGTGCTTCTGGCCAAGAGCACTGTATTACCACCAGAGTTGCAACAGCAGCTACAAAAAGTCCAACTTTAGAAAGTTTTTGCTGAAAAGGACTAGTTACCTTATTTGTCATAAAAGCCTCTTCAGGATTTGGTACAATGTCCGAAAGGGTCCCATCATAATCTAAAAGCACTACGATTTTCCGCCCTTTCGCTAAGCACGTCATATGTTCAAACTCATCCAATGCAGAAGGGTGTTTCACCTGAGTAACATATGAAATATTAAATGCGGGATGATTTTTATTAAAAATAATGTGTATATATAACTACAGATGTGTGTGTGTGTGTTTGTGTGTGATGTCTAATGACCCTCAAGAACAAGAGCTAGTTAGAAAATTACACAGTTACGTAAGTCCGACATAATGGTGCATGTATCAGACTTTACCTGCCATGAGTTATATCTACCCAAATCAGCATTTCCATTCTCAATAAGTACTGAATGTTGTGGCAATCCCATCACTAAATCAATGCTTTTAAAACGTACTTGTATCTGCATATAAACTGATCCACATAAGTTTGTGCTTAGAGGCAGAGTATCACCTGCTAAATTATAATAATACTGATCTTAGATTCCAAAAGTTGTATGTACTACTTAACCCTATACAATAATGCTATCCAATCAGGCAAACTATTCGATTACTTTGAGGGAAACTAGTATATTCTATGATGATTCAGGAACATGCAGCAAGTACTTGTCGCGTATAAATATTTGTTTATAATACACATATAGATATGGTGACTTGATATCTTCATTTAATTGCTATGGACATTTCATTTCTTAACTTGAATTCCGTTGTACATGCAATTAAGTAATGATTATAGATACCAAACTACAACTCAACTTGAAAATCAGAGATGTATCTCATATGCAATGCTGTTAGTAATCCCAGCTGTTACAAATTTAAGTGGCAATCAGAAGTGTTTTACTGATTTATGCCACTTCCTCCAAGACGATTATAAACAAATCTCAAGCTCTTAATTTAACAGACTGAAAGAACTCTGTATGTCACAGTCAATTAGCTAAACATAATCCTACTAATTAGTATGTCACAACTGATCAATAAATTTGCATGTCAATTAACTCAGCGATTATAGTAAAATTAGAAAGGTTGAGCAACAACGTACACTACAAGAAAAAAGGACATTTCCGACCACCATATCAGAAGGGAAGGGGTATCACTATCTACTATACACATGGAAATGATCAAATATCAATTAGAGGTCCAAGCTCAAATATATTTCTACCAGGAAGGGAAGGGCTTTTAACTATCTAGTATAGTGTCTACTATGATACAAGCAAATGGATGGCAATGAATCAATAATATGCTTTTCGGAGAAAACGAAAAAAATGTATAGCCAGGAAATTTCGACAGTTGATCGCTTACTGCAGATAATACTGCATCAGCATTTTTTATTTAATTACACACATACACGAAAAACAAGTTAAATTACTAAAACTGGCATCTACTATACCTTCAACAGAGTAAGTACGAAGAAATGTGTTTATATATGATTGTAAGAACAAACTAGCCTTGAGATAAAGAGATAGAGAAGGTGATGAAAATAGGGATAGGGAGTAGATAGATTAATGAACAAGAGGAATGGAGTTATATAGGAAATCAAAAGGTAAGAACTTAACCAAAATAATGGCAATCAAGTTATTTAAATGAAAAGATGTAAGGAGTCATGCATGCATAGAGTTTTTGGTCAAGTCAGGGGAGTTGGCCCATTTTTTTTATTTTTTTTTTCTTGTGAATCATTGTTATTTTATAAAGGGGCAAGATTTCAAAGTGTTTAATGTCAACTTTTGTATTAAGTAATATGTAGGCTGTGAAAGCAACTGATCAACCAACAAAAATAATCTTATAGGAATATATATAAGATCCTATGGTGGACGAGGTCCCCTGATCACAGAAAATAATCCATGGGTAAAACAGGGTTTTCTAGATGCTCGACTGTGGTATATAGACTGGTGCTAATTATAAGAACATTTCACAAAAAGGTACTGTTGTACCTTTAACCTTTGCTTTATACATATATATAATGGTTTTGATGCACACATGCATGCATGCATGAGAACTGAGAAGTGATCAGAAGTCCCTGATTGCCAGACTTTCACTTCCAATTAGTGCCAATAATCCCGACAGATCCACATTAACCAATTAGTCTTAATCTTTTCATTTTTCTAGTCCTTCATACTACTAACCTGATTCCACTTGTACTATTATTCCACCGTCCTAATTGGACCCTTATTTAATTAACTAGCCATATTATCATACTTTGATTTAAAAACATTTTTCTTAACACGTATAATTTGAAACTCTGTTTTTGTTAATGTGTTTCAGACAACAGATTTCAGATATGAGATAACCCACTAACAAAGTACTAATAGATCCAAGTACCAACTAATTAACTCATTTATTAAAGACACCTAGCTTTTGGATTTAACTTTATTAAAGACAAGAAATGATTTTTTACTTGAGGCAACAATTAAAATGGAAAACACAAACAACTGCGCCATTTGCAAGAGTAATTAGCAATAGGTATGTTCAATTAGGCTAGCTAATAATGTTTAATTTGCAGAACCCAGAAAATGCAGGAGTTCTATTTAGAACATTTGGCGAGGCCAGTAGAGATATATATAGAGGTGATGAACAAGGAATGATCAAGGAAAAGATCAGAAAAGCAGCGTCTTCAAAATGCAACTTAGATTGAAAAGAATAAAATCCCAACAGGCCGCTTCATGGCTCTGAAATATAGCAATTAAATTAATCAAGGTATAGCATGAAGGAAGGGGCAGAACATAACAAAAGCAAAAGAAACATACTTAGCTGGATCCAAAATTGGTACTTCTAGAGTTTTAGGCCATAGATACATGTTTGCGACTTGATCTTTGATGAGCTCCTACAAAAGAAAAGTGTCTAAAATTGATCAAGAAGCTTAGACAGATGATAGACAGATGCCGTGACAATAGACGGATGCCGTAACAATTGAACTTACAAGTTTGAAGCAGATGAAGTTAATAGATGATTATGTTTTATATGAAACTCTACTAAGTAATACCTCTTGCTGCATTGATTTGAGATTTCCAGAAGTGTCCTTTATTTCGTACCCACTCGGCCATAAATGGAACGCCTAGATAAATAGCTTTCTTTCCAAGCTCTTGTGCAACCTGCCTCTCATATATGTAACCAATGGTGTGTAAGATATTCACCCCAAAAGCTGGAATTTAAACATCAGATGGTTTATCATAAAAAACAAAAGTTTATGAAAATGGCTAATCTAATGCAGTTTACAAGTCATGTGAATGAAAAAGTTGCTTTACCTGTATGTGACAATCGTTCTGCTTCGGTTTCAGCAAAGTGCAGAAATCCTTCCCTGTCACACTTCATTATATCAAATCTCCTAAATGAAGCTAAAAAACCAACAATAATGTTTAATGTGACGATCGTTAAAGAGTTATGTTTCTTACATTAGTTCCCGGAAATCCCCATGCTTGCCTCTATTGCAAGGCATTCCAATGGGTCATCCAGCTTGCTTTGTTGGTTTCCCCTCACTCTTTGTTGACAAATAATATTTCATGGCTGACCTGCTGTCCACTGCTTCCTGATGAAGGTGGTCTTGGCACTTGTGAAAATTGGATATCGGCTTTTGCAGTGGCTTCAATACAGCCATAATTTCAGAAAATGATGGCCGTAACTTTGGATCACTACAATTTTTTGATATAATATATTAAAATCTTTTACCATATCATGAAAAACATTATACTATAAAAAATTTAAACACGTGTAAAAAAACTGAGACATTCATAACTAACAATACCAATTCAGTAAGCATTGTAAACAGAGTGACGGTTTAACTTACGTTTGCCAGCATTTGCAGATGATATCTGCAATAGCCGGATCTATGTCATCTGGAATCTCAAGACGCCGATGTTGAAATCCAACAGCACCAACAACTTGCATAGGGTTCATTCCTCCCCATGGTTGTTGCAAGGTACAAAGTTCCCATAATATTACACCAAAGCTGTAAACATCGCACCTGTAGCATCAGAAGGTTTGAAGTCAGTGGACTAAAATACATACACACTTTTACATATCGATTTAGGCTATATATGCAGTTACTAGTACATTACACGATATTAAAGGAGGGAAAACCGTACTTTTCATTTGATGGCTCATTTCTGAGTACCTCTGGAAGAACACACAGTTTAAGAAATACATCCAAGTAAATAAAAACACACAATTTAAGAAATTAGGGTTTTGATTTAAAAAGCCCCAATTTAAGAAATTAGGGTTTTGATTTTAAAAAATCCTCAAATTGAATCTATCAATAGATCGAGAAGACCCTAGAAATAGCAGAGGAGATCTTATTCGTGTAGAGTATTACCGATTCTTACCAATTTCGTGTAGAGAGGTCGGACGAAGAACCTGGTGAGTAGAGAGCAGTGGTGAGTAAGGTAGTGAGTGGTGGTGGAGGTGAGTTTGTGGTGGTGAGAGATGAGCTAGAGAGATTCAGAGAGAGTCGAGAGAGTGAGTGAGTCGAGAGAGAGAGTAGAGAGAGAGAGTGAATCGAGAGAGAGTGTCTGAGAGAGAGAGGTGAGAATATTTTGTTTAATTAGTTTTTTGTTTGTTTAATTTGTCTGAGGGTACAATAATTGTGTATGGGCGGGGAGAATATTTGGTTAAGGGGGGGAAATTTTAACTTAGGGGGGAAATTTTCTCTAAGGGGGAAAACAAAAGCAAGGCGCGTATTTTCATTTTTTAAAGGTTGACTTTAGACATCGGTTTTAAAAAGAGTGATGTCTACGAAAAGCAAAGACATCAGTTTAATGCGGGATGATGTTATTACAACTTTTAACATCACGGGCATTTACGACTGATGTCTAAAGTATGATGTCTATTGACTGTTTTCTTGTAGTGATTGCCCAATGAATAAGCCAGCAGCATCGGGGGCAAGCAGAGCTGCCTCCAACAGGCCACCAACTGCTAGAACTTTTAACATGACAGTGCAAGATGCCGTGAAGGACGCGGATGTGATAGCAGGTACATTTTCCCTCAATTCAGTCAGTGCAAATGTTTTGTTTGATTCTGGAGCAACTAAGTCTTTTATATCTAGAGATTTTGCGCATAAATTGAAACTTAAAACTCAACCGCTAAGGGAGTCTTTGCAAGTAGAGATAGCTAATCAGGAAGTCGTTCCAGTTAATCAGATTCACCCCAATTGCAAAATAGAAATAGGGGGACGATCCTTCTGTGTTGATTTGATCCCTTTTAAGCTAGGGGAATTCGATGTTATTTTGGGTATGGACTGGTTGTCTCATAATAATGGACAAATAGATTGTAAAGGGAAAAAGGTTAAGTTGAAAACCCCAGGAAAGAAGGAAATAGTGTTTAAAGGGATACGACAGACCCAGACTATTCTAACCATGGCGCAGACCAAGAGACTACTACGAAAAGGGAACGAAGCTTATTTAGCTTACGTTATAGACACCCAGAAAGAGGTGCCTAAGATACAAGACATTCCGGTAGTCAACGAATTTGAAGACGTATTTCCACAAGATCTTCCCGGATTACCACCAGATAGAGTAATTGAGTTTGCTATCGAATTAGCCCCGGGGACGGCGCCAGTTTCCAAGGCCCCGTACCGATTAGCGCCAGTGGAGATGAAAGAGCTAGCCAAACAATTACAGGAATTGTTGGATAAGGGTATGATAAGACCCAGTGTGTCGCCTTGGGGCGCACCAGTGTTGTTTGTTAAGAAAAAGGACGGGAGTATGAGGTTATGCATCGACTATCGAGAGTTGAACAAGCTAACCATAAAGAACAAGTACCCGTTACCCAGAATTGATGATTTGTTTGACCAGCTAAGAGGAGCTGTGTATTTCTCCAAGATTGACTTGAGAACCGGATATCACCAGCTGAAGATTAAACCTGAAGATATTCCAAAGACTGCCTTCCGTACTAGGTATGGGCATTATGAATTCTTGGTGATGTCGTTTGGACTGACCAACGCCCCAGCAGCTTTTATGGATCTAATGAATAGAGTGTTCAATGAATATTTGGACCAGTTTGTTATAGTCTTTATTGATGATATTTTGATCTACTCAAAGACAGAGGAAGAACACGCTGAACATTTGAGGATAACCTTAGAGACGCTCCGGAAGGAGCAATTATATGCCAAATTCACAAAGTGTGAGTTCTGGAAAAATGAGGTGCAATTTTTAGGGCACGTAATCAACAGAGAAGGAGTGCTAGTTGACCCCTCCAAGATAGAGGCCGTTTTAAATTGGGAACGACCAACCACTCCAACAGAGGTAAGGAGTTTCATCGGACTGGCTGAGTATTATAGACGATTTGTTCAAGATTTCGCAAAGATCGTAGCTCCGTTAACTCGACTTACCCGTAAAACTGAGAAATTTGAATGGACTGAAAAATGCGAGAAGAGTTTTCAAGAGCTGAAGACGAGGTTGGTAACGACCCCAGTGTTGGCGTTGCCTGATGGAAAAGGAGATTTCGTAATTTACAGTGATGCTTCGCATAAAGGATTGGGATGTGTGCTTATGTAGCACGGTAAGGTAATAGCATATGCGTCAAGGTAATTGAAGGATTACGAGATCCGATACCCCACCCATGATCTGGAATTAGCAGCAATTGTTTTTGCCTTAAAGATTTGGAGGCACTACTTGTATGGGGAAAAGTGCGAGATCTACACTGACCATAAGAGCCTCAAGTACATTTTTACGCAGAAAGAGCTTAACATGCGCCAGAAAAGATGGCTAGAGCTAATCAAGGATTATGACTGCGAGATTCGTTATCACCCGGGCAAGGCCAATGTGGTGGCTGACGCCCTTAGTAGGAAAGAGAAGCTCAAAATGATAACTACGGAGAAAGAATTGATAAAAGACTTTGAGAAGTTGGAAATTGAGATCAAGATGCCTGAAGAAGGACAAGAAAAGTTGATGGAAATTCGAATCCAGCCCCCATTGTTGGAAAAGATTAGGCTATGCCAGGAAAGGGTAATGGAAGCAGAAAAGAACGCAGCTAAGGAGTTAATGACTGGTGAAGAAGTCAAGTATGAAAAAGATAAAGGGGGGATCATGAGATACATGTGGAGGATATGGGTCCCGAATGATCAGAAACTCAAGGAAGAAATTCTGTATGAGGCACACAATTCAGGATACTCAGTGCACCCCGGTAGCACCAAGATGTATAGAGATTTGAAAGAGTACTACTGGTGGCCCAACATGAAAAAGGACGTGGTAGAGTGGGTAAGCAAATGCCTGACCTGCCAGAAAGTGAAAGCAGAGCACCAGAGACCCAGTGGACTTCTATACCCCTTGGAGATTCCCGAATGGAAATGGGAACATATAGCTATGGACTTCGCAGTCGGTTTACCAAGGACCAAAACAAATCATGACGCCATATGGGTAATTATAGACCGGCTAACCAAGTCAGCCCACTTTCTTCCTATTAATGAAAGATACACGGTCGATAAGCTAGTAGATATCTACCTCAAAGAGATAGTGGCACGACATGGAGTCCCAGTCGCCATAGTATCCGACAGAGATCCTAGATTTAACTCCAGGTTTTGGAGGAGCTTTCAGGAATGTGTGGGAACCAGGCTAAACATGAGTACAGCTTACCATCCCAAGACAGACGGGCAAAGTGAAAGGACCATCCAGACACTAGAAGATATGTTGAGAGTCTGTACTATAGACTTTAAAGGAAATTGGGATGATCACTTGCCATTGATTGAGTTCTCCTACAATAATAGCTTTCATTCAAGCATAGGAATGCCGCCTTACGAGGCCCTTTATGGAAGAAAATGTCGATCTCCCCTATATTGGGATGAAGTTGGAGAGCGAAAGATGTTAGGACCTAAGATGGTCCAACGGACAAAAGATGCAGTGGATCTAATCAGAGGACGGCTGGTAGCAGCCCAAGATCGACAAAAGAAATATGCCGACCTAGCTCGGAAAGGAAAAGAATATGAAGTGGGAGACCTAGTGTTCTTGAAGGTATCTCCTTGGAAGGGTTTAATGAGGTTTAGAAAGAAAGGGAAGCTGAGCCCTAGATATATTGGACCATTTGAGGTCTTAAGACGTATTGGAGAGCTAGCGTATGAGCTGGCATTACCTCCGAACCTGCAGCAAGTGCACAATGTGTTCCATGTCCCAATGCTGAGGAAATATAACCCAGATGCCAAGCACATAGTGGAATATGAGCACGTGGACATGCAACCAGACTTGACCTATGTAGAGCAACCGGTGGAAATCATAGATAGAAAAGATCAAGTGCTCCGAAACAAGGTCATCAAGTTTGTCAGAGTTTTATGGCAGAACCACAACATAGAAGAATCAACCTGGGAGCTAGAAAGTGCAATGATGGAAAAGTACCCCCATTTGTTTTCAAGCTGATTCCGGGACGGAATCCTTTTAAGGAGGGGAGACTGTAAGAACCCAGATTTTTTGGTAGAATTAAAACTTTTTCCTATGTAATAATACAGGAATGAATAGTGGTTATGACTGCGATGTAACGAATGTCTGTTGAATGAATGGGAAGGATTTAGACTCAATTATTTACATGTCATGAAGCATTCTTTTGGTTGACAGCATAGATAAAAATAATCTATCTCCTAGGGATATAAGATATATTATTCCAAGAAAGATTATTCTTGTGTCATCCAAATCAATATCTATTATGAGTCTAGCGGCTCCGTAAAAAGGTTAAGGTACACTCGAGGATGAACCAGGTTCATTTTCCTAATTATAGGAATTAAATAAAAAATAAGTGATGAATAGTGATTTTGGTGGAATTTGGAATATTATTATAATAATGCTATACCCGGTATTCGGAACGGATTTCTGAGTTCGTATTAGTGATCCAGGAGGAAAATAAGTGTATGTAAAGGCTGTCGGATTCAAAAAAATAGCACTTTGATTTTCTCCGAGATTTTCCTGGACACTGCAAGACGTAAGGAATTATTAAAGGGATTTAAGGAAATTAAATTCGAGAAGTATTAAGAAAGATGAGGAATAGTATTATAAATATTAAGAAGGTTTTTGGTAAAACCCTAACTAGAAACGAATGAGTTATTCCCTCGAACGATCAACGAATTAAGCAATAACCGGACAAAAGAGCGAGCAGGGAACAAGATGCATCCAATCTTACATTACACACCATCCAAGTTAGTGGATCATGACATCACACCTTTATTAAAGGTAACTAGCATGTTTAGAAACCAAACTAAGTACTTAGCAAATCCAACCACTTAGTTAGCTTATAACCATCCAAAGATCAACACTTGTCATGCAATTTTCATCATCCAATACATCATCACTTTAATAAAGTGACTTTAGATGAGATGTTATCCATACATGCACCACAATAATTCATTTCTTACACATTAACCAAGCAAAACACAAAACAAAACACAAACTCTCTCATTTCTTCTTCAAACTGCTGCTGCTCACTGCCCAGGCTGAACGGGGGTGTTCCAACCATCATCTGATATTGACATTTTTATGGTGAGTACTTCATATCATAGGTTAGATCCCCTAAAAATTTCAGCTTCAAATTCATCTTTTTCCATTTTCAAAAAAATCATCAAAGTGGATGATTAAAAGTGTTCTTCATGAACTAACATTATTTTTCTTGATTTCTTTGATGGATCTAGCAAGCTTAAGCACTCCTAAGGATTATACAAACCTTTTTAAGGCTAGATCATACTCTCAATAAGGTATAAGTCTTGAAAACCCTTAGCATCATTTTGAGTTTTATAAGTTTTATGGATGATTTAGTGTTAGTAGGCTATGTTATGCTTAGATCTATGTTATTAGTTGAATATGGTTGATGTTTGGATTATGATTCATGAGATGGTTGAAATATGATGTTGTTAGACTAGTTTTGATGTTACCATTAGTTAGAATGGATGGAGTGTAGTGCTTGATTGATTCACGGTGATGTGAAAACTTGGAAATCGTGTAAACATAGCCGTCGTAATGCCGAAATTTCGTTAACCATTAAAAACCGTGTATCACAGTAGCATGAACTCACTTTCCAGTTTCATATTCTGCTATGGTTAGCTAGATCATGTTTCAAGCTTCGTTTTGATATAAAGTTCGTATGAAATGGACTTACGGTTTAGGAGTTATGATTAAATTCGTAAAAGTGGTTCGAAACCGTAAACAAAAGTTCGTAACTGATTTTGGATCCCTTTAATATTACGAAATCAGTGGTATATTTTGATAATTAAATAATAGAGATAAAAAGGAAGGTGTGGGAGAAGACCTCATGTAAAAAGGATTGTTTTCCGATTTTATAAAAATGTTCGAATCAAGGTTAAACGCGAACGAACCCCTAAAACCATACTTGATTATGACTTTGGTTAATAACTTAGAAAACGGACGATAAAACTCGTAGTACAATCTTGATTCGTAAATGATCGATATTAAAAATTACATGGCTTAAATATGTATTAAGTGTGGGTGCAATGTCGGGTTATAATAGCGAACGTATGTCGAATCGCATCGGTGATAAAAAGAGTTACACTAAGAGGTGTATAACGAGATAATTCGAAAACGTGTTTCGACTTAAGTGAAGTCTATATTTAACCTTGTAAAGTGTTAAGTGATTAATTCCGAATGCCTTGGCTATTTATAGATCATCAGGATGACCCGGGACACGCTACCACTACCCCTACCCGCACTCGCTTTCCAGGCAAGTTTCAAATCCTTCTAATAGGCTGTTGTTGTGAATACATATATATGCTTTCTGTTATACATATGCCATAGCATGCATGCCTACTTTCAAAGTCATATTGATATACTTGTTCCCTGAATTATTGTCGGCTTATGAGCTAGATAGTTATTATATCAGTTATAAGCCGGAAATTTCCAAAACCCTTAAGCGAAGGGTAGTCGAATCTCATTCTCTGATTATAGACCGGGAGTCGTTATTTCTTGATATATCGATATCATTTTCAGAGGAAACTATTTAAGTAAATATTTTTCTATGTATTATCTAGCGAATATTATTGCGATATTCCTTTGAGATATTGGATTAATATTATTCGGGTTATTCATCAGATAGTTATTTATTCGATGAACATTATCTGTAATATTCATCTAAAGTCGATTTAATATTCGAATATTATTTCGAACTCTCAGCTAAGTTATTTACTTAGAGAATATTCATATTTCTTCGATAAATATTATTTTGAATATTCATTCGAGTTTATTTATTTAACGAATATTATTTTGAATATTCAGTCGAGCCTTATTTATTTACATGAATATTATTTCGAATATTCATTCAATCTCTATTTAATTTATAAATATTAGTTGAGCATTGATTCGAACTCCAGTTATTCGATAAATATTATCTTCGTCATTCATTCAAAGTCAATTCTATTATTGAACATAATTTTAAATATTCATTCGATATTCATTTCTTCGATAATTATTATCAAGTCGAATATTCATTATTTATTCAATGAATATGGTCTCAATTATTCAATCGATAATTATTTCATCATTAAGTATCATTCTTAAGTTGAATATTCATTATTTATTCAATGAATATTATTTCAAATATCCATTTGACGATTATTTCATCAATAAAATACTATTATTATTAATTGGAATATTCATTATTCGTCCAATGAATATTATTCCGAATAGTTATTCAAAGATCATTCCGAGCAACACTTTTCCAATATCTGTGACTTAAGAAATATTCTTGGAATATTTATTAAACTCTTCTAACTCGTTCCAAAGATGAGTTACTTCATTCACTCTGTATCTTCGACCTTCGAATATTATATAAAATATTTCAAAGACTTATTACTATTATTATATTATCAAGGAAGGTTCTCAAACTCTATTCTTCGTTCAATCATGTCTCTTAAATTATAAGGGAACCTTACTTGAGAAATGTTATTTATCTCGTGACTGCCCGGTCATAAATTATTCGTTTCACTCGCAACTTGGTTGCTATTATTCATGGAATCTTGTGTACCCTCTCATCGTTCGAGGGGTAGAATGTTGGAACAAGTTGGTATCCATTAACAAGCCTCGGCTTGGGAAATATTGGTGAATTTTCCTTTCCAACTAGATACGACTACCTTATGGAGTCCTATCAACAAGTGCTATACTTGGGGAAAGGGGGACGAACTTTACATTTCAAAGTTATGGATGTTAATTGAACTAGGAGACGCGTAAGTGGCCGAGTGGCGCCGGTCCAGCAATGGCCCAACCGTTGGCCGGGGGGTTCCAGAGGGCGGGCGATCCGTCGGTACTTCCTTCTACATTTAGAGAACAAATGATGGGGAGCATGACATGCGACTGATCATCGTAGATGTTGTGGCTCCTGGCGCGGCAAGCTCCCGTATTAGTTCATCACCCAAATTTGAAGAATATTCTGTAACATTACCATTGTGGGTAATGCTGAAAAGTGTTTGAACTGGGATTGCAGCATTCTTCCTGCAAGTTCCCCTATCATGAAAAATTGATGATCTGGCTTATCTTTGACATAGCAGATATTCCCACAAAATATAAATATGTTTTGAGTTACCTTGTAACTTCATCCTTTATATTGAGCTGGCACTATTTTCGGTAATGCATGGCATATGGTTTCAAAATATATTTTTGAACTGTTATATATATATACACCTATGCAGTTATATTATTGTTGGTGGGCTATTGCTCACCCTTGCTTATTATTATGTCGCAACAACAGCTAGGTCACATGGCTCGCGTAAGGCGCACTCGGCGCAAGCAGGTTACCCGTCCCACCGGACTCCCCGCTGATATTGTTGCTGCCATTGCTGAGGTAGCACAGATAGTCAGCTTTTGCTTCCAGTTGAATTATATGTATCAATAATGTTAATCAACGGCAAGAACTTTAAACTTATGATGTTATCCCTTTGGTTTGTAATAACTTTTATTCGTAATCCGTAATGTGAGACTTATTTCAATTTCATCTCTGGGACTATAACTGTGTGTGTGTGTGAGTGGATTATTGTGGGGTCACAGCATGTGAATTATATATTGTGGATTCAAGTAAAGTATCAATCATGGAAAATAAGACCGTAACGACCCGATCCCGGACCCCGGATCTGGGGGTGTTACACAGTGTCTTGGGATCATCAACTGTTCCACCACTATTGACGGATGAAGCACTTCATTGCTTAAATGTGGAACAGCTTGATGAGATCTCTAAAATAGCTCAACATCTCCTCACAGCCAATCTACCAAATGCTGACTATGAAGCCATCTTGCTCTATCACAAAGAAGATGTTGAAAAACAACAAGAAAAGATAGTAATGAGGCTGAGAGAGATGGGAATGTAGATGCAGGGATGAGCACTACAAAGGATTGCACCCTGGCTGAGGCTCTGCAATACTTGAGAGAAGAATATGTGACTGCTCTTGGCTCAAATGCTAGAACTCTCTCACCTACTGAAGTCTATGAAGCCATGAATGAGGTCCACAAGGGAAGTCTAAAGGCCATTCACTATCTTGGGAAAGGGATGAAAAATGAACTAGCCAATATCTGCAGAGATACATCCAAAGAAGTGAGTGAACTCAAAAGTCAATTCATCAAAGACTTTCATCCTCTAGCATCCACACTCAGAGAGATAAGAGAATGCAAAAAGACATGCACCTCTGTGGACCATGAGCTACCCTCCTTAAAAGACAGTCTCTCAAAGCTCACATGTGAAATGGCCACTCTCTCCTCTCAAACTCAGGATGCCAATGCCCTTCTCAAAGTTATGTGGCAGAATCAATATGGAGATAAGGTTATTTCTGAGGTACCTGTGCACAATATGAGTAAATATGAAGTGTAAAGGCTCCAGAAACAATCACTCTCCTCTTTCAGAGCTGAACACCTCAACCACTCACTGGAGAAGTTGGAAAAGGAAGTGTCTGAACAAAAAGCCTTCAATGCTGAGCTTAAAGAATCTGTCCATCTGCTAAATGAAAAGTTGAACACTCAAGCAACTGCTCATGCTGATGTTCTTCTCACTCAACAACAGATGCTGGCTGCTATGATGAAGCATATGGGCCTCCCTCTAATTGATGATGCTTCAAACCCAAAGGTGATTTCTACAGCCTCAGTGCCTGACAACAAGCCTAAGGGGGAGAAGAGGACAAGGGTCTCAAATCCTAAGGGGGAGAAGCCTAAAGAAAAAGGCATAAAGATCAATGAGGGTGGTCAACAAAGAACTTCAAAATCAACACCACCTCATGTGCCAGGAAAAGGAAAGACAAAGGTTGATGAACCTCCATCTTCTTTGCCAGTGGCCACTCTACCACCTGTGCACATCACTACACCTACTGGCCAAAAGTAAACTGTTACTACTACAGTGGTGGCAGGATCCATGCCAAGTGATCTAGTTCAACCTTCTAGACATGAAGCTGATCCAGTGGAAGTGAATGTGGTTACAGAGGCCAAACTAATAGAAATAGCAAACTCAGAGGTTTATCATGATGCTGCTTTCTTGAAGTTTCTGCAAGCCTCAAAAGCAAAGGCTGGAGGAGATACCCTGCTACATAGAAGAAGCTTGAAAGATCAAATTCAATATCTAACAGTTATTCCAAGAAAGCTCAGTCAGATCTATCTCAAGGAAATCATGATGGTGACAAAAGGCAAGATATGGCACATATCTATTGAAACCTTGACAGCACTAAAATTCACTGAGATTGATGCCATCTTGGAACTAATTGAGCAGAAAGGGGAGAACAACCAGAGTCTGTATACTGAGCTAAGAAATGGTCAACAAGCCAGACTTCCTGAAGTGTACACCAAACCAAGAAGCATTCTCTATCAGTCTGGTACCAAAATTCAAGATGTGGATCAATTGGTCATTCCCAATGATCTCACCCCTAAGAACCACAGACTGATCATTGCCATAGTTGATCAAATGCAAAAGAAGAAGGGAGTAAGGTCAGCTGAGGAGATTGAGATGCTGCACATTCTTAGAGAATTCATTTCAACTGGTTCAATTCTAGAATTGGCCAGGCCCAGGAGAAATAAGGATGGAGATAAAGATGATGACAAGAGTGATGGAAGGAGGAGACATCACAGGAGAGATAAGGGTGATGAAGATGAGAAGGAAGAAGGATGACAAGAATAAGAAAGATGGTGATGATCAAGGAAAAGTCTATGAGAGGAAGATTGGAAAACAGCAAGCCTTAGGCATTGCTAGCACTAACCTCACCACAACACAAGACTCTAAGTCTAGGGTGAATACTGTTAGTGGTGACCTAGCAAAATCTACATCTATGGCTTCTGCAACTGTTTTGCCACCTCAAGAAGAGAAGGAGATTCAAGTCAAGAAACCATGTGTATGTTTCAGAAAGCAAACTGCTAATGGAATACTACTATGGTCTACCAACAAAGGTCAAAGATTTCTGCCAAGCAACCATGTCAAGAGGATGAAATTTAAACATGTTACAAGAAAGGTGAAGCTATCCAAATCTAAAGCACTGACAATTATCCCAGGATTAAACCTACCACCTCTGGATGAAAGCTATGATGAAGACCAACTGCAGTTTCTATGGGCTCAAAGAATCTATCATATTGCCATTGTTGATGATTTTCTTGAAGTTAAGTATACTGATGGAAGACAGAAGAAATTCAGACAAGGAACATGCCAGCACTAGGGCAGGCTATATGACATAGAAAGGATAATTGCAATGTTGGATTCTGAAGACAGAGTGGAAAGGGTGTGGAAGCTGGAGTTAATTGACTTTGTCAAAATGAAAAGAGATCACCAGGCAGAAATGAGAAAGAACAGTGAAAAGCTACTAAAGAAAAGGGAGGAGGAGTTTGCTGCAATGGAAGCTAAGGCTGATGAGTTGAGAGATATGGGTCTGTGTAGAGTCAAGTTTAATCCTTATGACAAGGCCGTCGCGTGCCTATCAAATAATAAATCTAACAAATCCTTCTAACTATGTAGTAGGGTAAGTCAGAGTCGATCCCACAGAGACAAACGTATCAATCACTAGTTGTTTCTGATTTAATTCGGCTAAGCAAGTAACACAATAAATATTGAGATATTATTAAACTAATTTTTATACTAAAGAGAATTGTGTTTGTATTAATCAAATATTAAAAACATCCAGAATTAAGTGTCCCCGCTAGCATGAATTGATGCAATTGTGAATTCCCGCCCCAATTAATCGTACGCTGCTCAACAGGAAAGATGCGCCCTATAAATACCAATAACCTCTCTCGAGTATTAATGGCTTCTCTTAAAATACAATCAAGCCTATTCTCATGGTATCATGCATATTAGAGACATTAATTACAGCACCCTAAATTCCTAACAATCCATTCTACCTATTCTCATGGAGAATTTCATGTTCTTACTGGATAAATCACAACCCTCTAATCCAACTCTCGTTGATAATTAGATATTGGTTCAAACAATACACATAATCACGTCTGATTTGTAATTGCTAATTAAAACAACTCAATAAGCAAGAGCAATTAAACAATCAAATTGGGGGAATTGGGAAAATCACACATCAATCATAACTAGGGTTCTACTTAACCCTAGATTAATTATCTACTCACTCATGATTGAATTAATAAAACAAGAATTAATAATTGAACACATAATTATAAGAATAGAAGAAAAACCTTTAATCTTGATCTTCAAAGAAAATAAATATTCTCCCCAAAAATCTCCAGAAGAAAGTGTTTACAAAGTTGTGTCTAATAATAATATTTTCGATCCCCCCATTCTAAACCCTCCATGAGTTTATATATTGTTGCAAGACTAAAATAATTGTTACAATTAAATAGAGCCTAGCTGGAAAATAATACGGAGTAATTTTTTAGAACCGGAACAATAAAATAGAACCCAACTAGAATTCTTGTGGCCAGTACGTGCGTTGTGGTTTTTTTGTTTGTGGGTCCCTTTTTTAACTTTGTTGAACGCTGGTCACGGTGCATGCATGTGTGGAAAGCAATGGAAGACACCATCTCCTGACTTGCGCTTGTCAGGCACGCGCCAGATGTATAGGACTAGGCCTGCGCGTGCGGTACAAACGGCAGGTGAGCGCGTGGATTGAAGCAGCAAAGGGTTCACATGATTGTACGGAGTGACCAGGAGAGACAGGTAGAGTAATAAAGAATCAATACTTTAAATTATTTTCACAGAGAATTCCGCACGGCAGTTATAAATTGGCACGCCCAACTTTTTATTTCTGTTTCTTTTCGTCATTTAGCACGGCTGCCTTTTTTCTGCATGGCCAACATAATATTTCTGCTCTCTTTTATTTTAAGTGGCACTTGTTGATCACAAAATTCTGCTTCAAAATGCTTAGAAACGAACCGAAATTTCGTCCTTTCTCCTCATAAATTCATAAAATCATTCCTTCGAATTAAAAACACTGTAAAATCATCAAAATCATCAAATCCCTTCCAACTTGGCATTTATTTATTTCCTGCAACAAACTCAAATAAAACTAATTAAATCAACACGATTATTCACAAAAGCACCGTAAATGCGGGAATAAAATCCTATAAAATATATATAAAATACACTCTATCAAATATCCCCACACTTAGCACTTTGCGCGTCCTCGTGCAAACTAACATAAAAATTATACTAACTAATTAGTACCACTTCCGTAGGTGATCACGGTTGCATTTAACATATGCAACAAGTCCTTTAAACCCCTAGGTAGCCCTAGTGGACGAGTAAGGTCTCGTGAGGGTTTATAGTGAATATACCCACAAAATTCATCCAACCATGCAAAAGATTAATGCCAACACAACACCACACACACAAGTCCTCTCATGCCACATCAGCTTAAGAATCAAAATGAAAATGCAATGCCTTGGTGTCTAAAGTGCAAGTATCCACATAGTATACTCAAAGAAGATGCATAAGATCATAGAAATTCATGTCAAATGTAAGAATAGGTTGGTAAACATGCTAAGCACACAAGAGCACATCTTTGAGACAAAATCTGGGATCTCCTATGCCAAAAGCAAAAACTCACCCTTCACTCACAAAGAATATTCACTCAAAACAATTGGTAAGTGTTTCACTCAACTCCAACAATATCATAAACATGCTTCGTCCTTGTTATCAATCTAACCTTTAACGCAACATACATCATCAATGACAATCAAAAGGTCTTTGTTAAGGTTGTAACGGGGCTAGGGACAAGGTATGTCAAGAAAGCCAAAGAAGGTTAAGTCAAAAGCTAGTACCTGACAATAAAATTCAAACAACTCCCATACTTTCATCCCCACACTTGAACTTTTATTTATAAACAACTTGACTAGTCGAAACAAAGTAGGATCACAAAAGATAAAAATGCTCTCAAATTTATTTTTCTACTTTTTTTTTTCTTTTTCTATTTTTTTCTTCTTCTTTTTTTTTTTTTTTTCAAGAGAGCAAAACTAATAGCAAAAACAACGATCCCATAAATATGATTTCAAACTTCGACTAACAAGCTATGAACCAAACCCCAAATATTCCCCCAAAGTTATGATCATCAATAAAACCCCCCTTTTATACACACCTTATCACTCCCTTACGAACAATACTAGCCTTTGACAATTGGGTTCAAATTTAATGCAAGGCCAATAGAATAAAAAGGATAATGGCAAGTAACTTGGTGTGTCACCGAAAGAATAAGATTAGGCTCAAAGGGTTAACTAATGGATCATGTATAATTGTTTGGAAATATGGGAAATATGAGGTTATACCTAATTGCCTTTATCATGTTATCATCAATTAATGTCATGCATCTTAAGAAAGACTTCAAGCAAGTGCTAGCAATGCAAACGACAAGTGGACACTCAAACAAACGAAAAATCATGCAAAAGATATGCATATAGGCTCAAAATCTCACTTGGTGTGACAAAGCATAATCAATCCCAAATAACAGTCTCTCTAACGCACCTACTTGTACTCAAAGCATATAGACCAAATTACCTTGCACATATTCATGTCATTCTAATCACTTAGCACATTCAAAAAGTCTACTAGTTTCTACTTGCTAGTGTAAGTGTGTGCACAAGAACATCACATATCACTTCTCATACAAAAGCATCCATAAACACAAGATTCCTACGCATGCATGGGTGTATTTAGCAAAATACAACAACTAATCAAATTGCATGGCTAGAATTATTTTTGGTACTTTTCATTTTTAATTTTTAATTTTTTTTTACTACTACTACAAGCACATCCCCACACTTAAATGTGACAATGTCCTCAATGGCACAATACTAAGAATATCAACTAATAACAAGAAAGAAAGAAATACTCCCCTATGCCGAAGCATGAAGTGCACCAGTCCTCCACAGTATACAGAATCCATGGGTTGCCTCCCAAAAAGCGCTTTTTTAAGGTCACTAGCTCGACCTTCTTATCAATAACTAGATCTTCAATTAGGTGAAAAAGCAAACAAATGTACATATCTCCTAATTCGAATTAATCTAGTAATGTGAGCACCAATTAAATTACCAAGAAGATATATAAATTGACATGTAAGACTCATGTAATGCTCAAGAAATTTCGGGATGTGAAAATATTTAGCAAAATCAACATCAAAATACTTATAGCTTCTTTTCACAAATTCCTCCCAAATCGGGTCTACATAAGGCATATACACATTCTCAATCTTAGCATTGTTCAAGTCAAGCATATCCAAATTCGGTTCTATCTCATCTACCACAATTGGATTCACAATATCCTTATTCAAATTAACATCTGCCACAACCATATTATCACCCTCGTCAAATAGCATGCAAATAGAGTCATCTAAGAAATCAACATCATTATTATCAAAAGAGTTTTCACACGAGTTAATTTCTTGAGAAGCATATGGGTCAATAAGAGCAAGACTATCAAAATAACCATCTTCATCATCATAATCATCAAAAATTAGCTTACTATTACTAACCTCGTTTTGCGACTCTTTGAACTCCTTACAACTCCACAAAGTTGCATCATCAAATTGACTCATTGGTATTTCCTCCGTTTGAGAGCGCCTCTCAACGAATTCAGTTATCTCTTGAGCTAGTTGAGCAATTGAGTTTTCAATCAACTTACCTTGAGTTTTCAACTCATTAAGACTTGTCTCAACCTCTTCATTCTTGTTCAGCTGTGCAACAACAACTCCTTCCAACAGACTTTCCAAGTTGGATTTTTGTGGTGGCTGAGAGTAGTTGATTTGAGGTGGTTGAGCTTGGCATGGACTAACTTGCATCTCTTCAAATTGAGCATTAAACTGTTGATGTTGAGCATCTCTAGTGGCTAAAGACTCATTCATCTTGGCACATGGAGAGAAATAAGTTTCCAAGGCAGTTTCCAAGCTAGATTTTTCTGGTTGAGCTGGATTGTTTTGGTAGGAAAAATCAGAATAATTTTCCCAACTAGAAGTGTATGTCTCACAATAAGGATTATACTGTGGTCCTTGGTCAGAGTTGTAATGGGCATTGTAATGAAAATTATTATCCCAATATTGTGCTTGGCTTGGGTAGTAAGGGGTATTATATTCGCAAAAATTTTGAGTGTGTCCCTGTATACCGCAAACATCACATGTAGCAACCAAATAAGAATTTCTTGACTCTACTTCATCGATCTTTTGAGATAATGCCTGCATAGTCTCAATCAATGCCTCCATGCTTTCTTCTTGCTCCTCTCTTCACTCGCTTAATTTCTTGTTATAGGAATCTGAAAATCAATTTTACAAGAAACAAGAAAAACCACAAGCAAAGATCAAACAGAACAAGAATAATAGCCGAAGCAACACAACTAAACAACTTGGCCAAACTAACTCAAAAATTAACTAATCTAACACTGCTTTGTCCCCGGCAGCGGCGCCAAAAATTTGACAAGGCCGTCGCGTGCCTATCAAATAATAAATCTAACAAATCCTTCTAACTATGTAGTAGGGTAAGTCAGAGTCGATCCCACAGAGACAAACGTATCAATCACTAGTTGTTTCTGATTTAATTCGGCTAAGCAAGTAACACAATAAATATTGAGATATTATTAAACTAATTTTTATACTAAAGAGAATTGTGTTTGTATTAATCAAATATTAAAAACATCCAGAATTAAGTGTCCCCGCTAGCATGAATTGATGCAATTGTGAATTCCCGCCCCAATTAATCGTACGCTGCTCAACAGGAAAGATGCGCCCTATAAATACCAATAACCTCTCTCGAGTATTAATGGCTTCTCTTAAAATACAATCAAGCCTATTCTCATGGTATCATGCATATTAGAGACATTAATTACAGCACCCTAAATTCCTAACAATCCATTCTACCTATTCTCATGGAGAATTTCATGTTCTTACTGGATAAATCACAACCCTCTAATCCAACTCTCGTTGATAATTAGATATTGGTTCAAACAATACACATAATCACGTCTGATTTGTAATTGCTAATTAAAACAACTCAATAAGCAAGAGCAATTAAACAATCAAATTGGGGGAATTGGGAAAATCACACATCCATCATAACTAGGGTTCTACTTAACCCTAGATTAATTATCTACTCACTCATGATTGAATTAATAAAACAAGAATTAATAATTGAACACATAATTATAAGAATAGAAGAAAAACCTTTAATCTTGATCTTCAAAGAAAATAAATATTCTCCCCAAAAATCTCCAGAAGAAAGTGTTTACAAAGTTGTGTCTAATAATAATATTTTCGATCCCCCCATTCTAAACCCTCCATGAGTTTATATATTGTTGCAAGACTAAAATAATTGTTACAATTAAATAGAGCCTAGCTGGAAAATAATACGGAGTAATTTTTTAGAACCGGAACAATAAAATAGAACCCAACTAGAATTCTTGTGGCCAGTACGTGCGTTGTGGTTTTTTTGTTTGTGGGTCCCTTTTTTAACTTTGTTGAACGCTGGTCACGGTGCATGCATGTGTGGAAAGCAATGGAAGACACCATCTCCTGACTTGCGCTTGTCAGGCACGCGCCAGATGTATAGGACTAGGCCTGCGCGTGCGGTACAAACGGCAGGTGAGCGCGTGGATTGAAGCAGCAAAGGGTTCACATGATTGTACGGAGTGACCAGGAGAGACAGGTAGAGTAATAAAGAATCAATACTTTAAATTATTTTCACAGAGAATTCCGCACGGCAGTTATAAATTGGCACGCCCAACTTTTTATTTCTGTTTCTTTTCGTCATTTAGCACGGCTGCCTTTTTTCTGCATGGCCAACATAATATTTCTGCTCTCTTTTATTTTAAGTGGCACTTGTTGATCACAAAATTCTGCTTCAAAATGCTTAGAAACGAACCGAAATTTCGTCCTTTCTCCTCATAAATTCATAAAATCATTCCTTCGAATTAAAAACACTGTAAAATCATCAAAATCATCAAATCCCTTCCAACTTGGCATTTATTTATTTCCTGCAACAAACTCAAATAAAACTAATTAAATCAACACGATTATTCACAAAAGCACCGTAAATGCGGGAATAAAATCCTATAAAATATATATAAAATACACTCTATCACCTTACATCATTGAGTACAAGAAATATGGTAGAAATGTGAAGATTAGAATGGACTACATCAGTTCCTACTCTGAGAAACAGCTAAATGAAGTGCTCAAGGATTTATCAGGCTCTCCTCTAATTGAAGAACTCACTGCAATGGAAGATATCATTCTTGCCATGGAAGAAATTGCAAAGAAGAAAGCCAAAGAAGCTGAAGATAGGATGAAAAATGAGAATCTGCAAGCCAAAGCTCAAGAGATGAATCCAAAAGGATATGGCTAAGTAGTTCCTCATAACTTGTAAAAATACTTCTATGTAATTTCTTCAATCAAATTCATACCTGTACTTTTAAAAGTTTTATCTATATGTATGTTAGGCTTGTTATCAGACATGAAATTGTGACTAAGGGTCTTACTCACAATTTAGGGGATATTGTTAGTCACAGAGGCATGCCTGTATACATCTAATAACAAGCCTAATTGTTTGTAATGCTTTGCATTACTTACATGACCTCTTAACTGAGGGAACCTCTAGTTGTAGAGTTTCTGTTTGTTCTGTACATGAAGTAGGCATCAAATCCTAGTTGTGTAACTGTACTTATATAGTCAAGAATAATGCTTGAAAGAAGTTCCAAGGTTCATGCCTCAAGCAAGGAGATAAAGACTGTCAAATAATCACAGTTGGGATTTGAAGAAATGAAGAATTTGCCTAAGTACCAATTCGAGAAGTATATTTGTCTATTCGAGAAGTCTAGCATTCGTGAAGTCAGGGATTCGATATCTCAAGACACTATTCGATATCTCTGAATACATTGTTTGATATCTCATTCGACATCTCAGGGATTCGATATGTCTATTACTCTATTCGAGAACTCAAGGAGTCAACAAGTCAAATTGGTATTCGAGTTCTCAAGGAGTCAACAAGTCAAAGTACCATTCGATATCTCAAGGATTCAGAAAGCTATTCGATATCTCAAGGATTCGACAAGTCAAATGCTCTATTCGACATCTCAAGGAATCCTGAAGAAAAGAGCTATTCGAGAAATGATTCGATATGTCAATATAACAGTGTTCGAGAACTCAGAGTTATCGATCAAGTCAATTCTAGTTCTCGAATCACTTACTTAGTCACTTCTCGAATACATTCTGGGAGACAAAATACTGAAGAATTTGTACAAGTCAGAAACCTGCAACAAGCCAATGCACTTTATGGACCACAATCTGTAACGTGCTCTGGAAAGCCTACAAGGAAGCTTGGAGAGATATGGAAGAGACAAAGGGCTAAAGAAGTGGATCTGAACAGGCTTTGCAAAGTCAAATTTGTAACCGTTTGGACACTTACTCATAAAGGATAGACAGACTAGAAAGTAATTTGTTTAGCTACCTTATTTGTAGTAAGTAGGTTGTATCCATGTTCTATAAGGATGAAGCCTCACTTCCTTAGTCACAAAAAAACTTTGTGAGTCAAGTTTTTCATACATTGTAAGCTATATCTCTCTGAGAAAAACGAAGCTGAGAATACTACCATTTGTATTCACAGATTTTAGCAACTTTTATCTAATAATACATTAGATTAAAGTGATATTGTGTCTTGTGTTGTTTCTTTATCCGCACCTTCACTTCTACACACACAGGCACTTATCTGCTACATAGACTCAATCCAAGAAAAGTTCAAGAATCCATTCACCCCCCCTCTGTATTCTTTTACCGTGTTCAATACTCAACATCATTAGATGTTAACATCCGTACGGTTGGATTGTCGAAAAAAGATTTTAAAAATATCGTTTTGTGCAATCGAGACGATACTAGTTTTCGAGAGTATTGTTTTTTGGAGATTTATATTATAAAATCACATTAAGTAAGCTTGTAATTTTTTGATTTTTTGTGTATATCACTAAAATCATTAGATATTAACATCCGTATGGTTGGATCGTCGAAAAAAGATTTTAAAAATATCATTTTGTGCAATCGAGACGATACTAGTTATCGGGAGTATTGTTTTTTTGGAGATTTATATTATAAAATCACATCAAATAAGCTTGGAATTTTTTAATTTTTTGTGTATAGCACTAAAATCATTAGATATTAACATCCGTACGGTTGGATTGTCGAAAAAATATTTTAAAAATATCGTTTTGTGCAATCGAGACGATACTAGTTTTCGAGAGTATTGTTTTTTGGAGATTTATATTATAAAATCACATTAAGTAAGCTTGTAATTTTTTGATTTTTTGTGTATATCACTAAAATCATTAGATATTAACATCCGTACGGTTGGATCATCGAAAAAAGATTTTAAAAATATCCTTTTGTGCAATCGAGACGATACTAGTTATCGCGAGTATTGTTTTTTGGAGATTTATATTATAAAATCACATCAAATAAGCTTGGAATTTTTTAATATTTTGTGTATATCACTAAAATCATTAGATATTAACATCCGTACGGTTGGATCGTCGAAAAAACAGATTTTAAAAATATCATTTTGTGCAATCGAGACGATACTAGTTATCACGAGTATTGTTTTTTGGAGATTTATATTATAAAATCACATCAAATAAGTTTGGAATTTTTAAATTTTTTTTGTATATCACTAAAATCATTTGATATTAACATCCTCACGGTTGGATCGTCGAAAAAATATTTTAAAAATATCGTTTTGTTCAATCGGGACGGTACTAAACCCTAAACCTTAAACCCTAAAATTAAATTAAAAATTAAATTTTTTTGATTTTTTTTTTAAAAAAATTCTTGGAAATTCGAATTTTAAAAAAATTAAATTTTTTTGACTTTTTTTTAAAAAAATCTGGGAAATTCGAATTTAAAAAAAAATAAAAATTTTTGACTTTTTTTTTAAAAAACAATTCTTGGAAATTCGAATTTAAAAAAAATAAAAAAATTTGACTTTTTTTTAAAAAAAATCTGGGAAATTCGAATTTTAAAAAAAAATTAAAAATTTTTGACTTTTTTTTTAAAAAAATTGGGAAATTCGAATTTAAAAAAATTACTTTTTTTAAAAAAAAACTAGGAAATTTCGAATTAAAAAAATTATTTTTTAAAAATTAAGAAAAATTAATTTTGAATTTAAAACGTATTCAAAATTAATTACTTTCGGATTTTTAAAAAATTAGTTATTTAAAAGGAATTTTTATAAATAAATATAAAAAATGTAAGAATTTTCGTAGTATAAGGATTGTATTTTGAACATATAACACAACGCACATGTAGCTCAGTAAGTTGGGGGTGTGTTGTGGTGAGTTGGAGGTGTGTTGTGGTGAGTTGGAGGTCGGGGGTTCAAGTCCCCCCACCAGCGTTTGTTAAATTCGAGGGTGCTGACTGTGCTGAGGTGGGCCCACTGGGCGGCTTAGTCAGCAAGAATTTATTTTCACAAAATCCAAATAAAAAAATTTCAAAAAAATTTTGTTCTAGTGACGGATTTGATTTTGTGACAGATTTGTGACGGACATTTTTCGTCACAAAAATATAATAAAAAATAAAATTGAAAATATTTCGTTACAGTGACGGATTTGAGCTTGTGACAGATTTTGTGACGGAAAATTCCGTCGCAAAAAAAACAATAATAAAAAAAATTTTACTTTGATCGATAAAAAAACACATTAAATAAGCATGTAATTTTTTGATTTTTTGTGTATATCACCAAAATCATTAGATGTTAACATCCGTACGGTTGGATTGTCGAAAAAAGATTTTAAAAATATCGTTTTGTGCAATCGAGACGATACTAGTTTTCGAGAGTATTGTTTTTTGGAGATTTATATTATAAAATCACATTAAGTAAGCTTGTAATTTTTTGATTTTTTGTGTATAGCACTTAAATCATTATATATTAACATCCGTACGGTTGGATCGTCGAAAAAAGATTTTAAAAATATTGTTTTGTGCAATCGAGACGATACTAGTTATCGGAAGTATTGTTTTTTGGAGATTTATATTATAAAATCACATCAAATAAGCTTGGAATTTTTTAATTTTTTGTGTATAGCACTAAAATCATTAGATATTAACATCCGTACGGTTGGATTGTCGAAGAAAGATTTTAAAAATATCGTTTTGTGCAATCGAGACGATACTAGTTTTCGAGAGTATTGTTTTTTGGAGATTTATATTATAAAATCACATTAAGTAAGCTTGTAATTTTTTGATTTTTTGTGTATATCACAAAAATCATTAGATATTAACATCCGTACGGTTGGATCGTCGAAAAAAGATTTTAAAAATATTCTTTTGTGCAATCGAGACGATACTAGTTATCGCGAGTATTGTTTTTTGGAGATTTATATTATAAAATCACATCAAATAAGCTTGGAATTTTTAATTTTTTTTTTGTATATCACTAAAATCATTAGATATTAACATCCGTATGGTTGGATCGTCGAAAAAAAGATTTTAAAAATATCATTTTGTGCAATCGAGACGATACTAGTTATCACGAGTATTGTTTTTTGGAGATTTATATTATAAAATCACATCAAATAAGTTTGGAATTTTTAAATTTTTTTTGTATATCACTAAAATCATTAGATATTAACATCCGCACGGTTGGATCGTCGAAAAAATATTTTAAAAATATCGTTTTGTTCAATCGGGACGGTACTAAACCCTAAATCTTAAACCCTAAAATTAAATTAAAAATTAAAACTTTTTAACTTTTTTTTAAAAAAAAATCTGGGAAATTCGAATTTAAAAAAAAAATAATTTTTTTTGACTTTTTTTAAAAAAATCTGGGAAATTCAAATTTAAAAAAAATTAAATTTTTTTGACTTTTTTTTAAATTTTTTTTTGGGAAATTCGAATCTAAAAAAAAAAGACTTTTGTAAAAAAAACTAGGAAATTTCGAATTAAAAAATTTATTTTTTAAAAATTAAGAAAAATAAATTTTGAATTTAAAACGTATTCAAAATTAATTACTTTCGAATTTTTAAAAAATTAGTTATTTTAAAGGAATTTCTATAAATAAATATAAAAAATGTCAGAATTTTCAAAGTATAAAGATTGTATTTTGAACATATAACACAACGCGCATGTAGCTCTGTAAGTTGGGGCGTGTTGTGGTGAGTTGGAGGTCGGGGGTACAAGTCCCCCCACCTGCGTTTGTTTAATTCGAGGGTGCTGATTGTGCTGAGGTGGGTTGACTGGGTGTTGAGGTGGGCCCACTGGGCGGCTTAGTCAGCAAGAATTTTTTTTTTTCGAATTTCTAAAAATAATTTTAAAAAAATTTAGTTTTGTGACGGATTTAGTGACGGAATAAATCCATCACAAAATCCAAATAAAAAAATTTCAAAAAAATTTTGTTCTAGTGATGGATTTGATTTTGTGACAGATTTGTGACGAACATTTTCCGTCACAAAAATATAATAAAAAATAAAATTGAAAATATTTTGTTACAGTGACCGATTTGAGCTTGTGACAGATTTTGTGACGGATTTGTGACGGAAAATTCCGTCGCAAAAAAATCAATAATAAAAAAAATTCTACATTGATCGTTAAAAAAAGACATTAAATAAGCATGTAATTTTTTGATTTTTTGTGTATATCACTAAAATAATTAGATGTTAACATCCGTATGGTTGGATCATCGAAAAAAGATTTTAAAAATATCGTTTTGTGCAATCGAGACGATACTAGTTATCGGGAGTAATGTTTTTTGGAGATTTATATTATAAAATCACATCAAATAAGCTTGGAATATTTTAATTTTTGTGTATAGCACTAAAATCATTAGATATTAACATCCGTACGGTTGGATTGTCGAAAAAAGATTTTAAAATATCGTTTTGTGCAATCGAGACGATACTAGTTTTCGAGAGTATTGTTTTTTGGAGATTTATATTATAAAATCACATTAAGTAAGCTTGTAATTTTTTGATTTTTTGTGTATATCACTAAAATCATTAGATATTAACATACGTATGGTTGGATGGTCGAAAAAAGATTTTAAAAATATCCTTTTGTGCAATCGAGACGATACTAGTTATCGCGAGTATTGTTTTTTGGAGATTTATATTATAAAATCACATTAAGTAAGCTTGTAATTTTTTGATTTTTTGTGTATATCGCTAAAATCATTAGATATTAACATTCGTACGGTTGGATCGTCGAAAAAAGATTTTAAAAATATCCTTTTGTGCAATCGAGACGATACTAGTTATCGGGAGTATTGTTTTTTGGAGATTTATATTATAAAATCACATCAAATAAGCTTGGAATTTTTTAATTTTTTGTGTATATCACTAAAATCATTAGATATTAACATCCGTACGGTTGGATCATCGAAAAAAGATTTTAAAAATATCGTTTTGTGCAATCGAGACTATACTAGTTATCGGGAGTATTGTTTTTTGGAGATTTATATTATAAAATCACATCAAATAAGCTTGGAATATTTTAATTTTTTGTGTATAGCACTAAAATCATTAGATATTAACATCCGTACGGTTGGATTGTCGAAAAAAGATTTTAAAATATCGTTTTGTGCAATCGAGACTATACTAGTTTTCGAGAGTATTGTTTTTTGGAGATTTATATTATAAAATCACATTAAGTAAGCTTGTAATTTTTTGATTTTTTGTGTATATCACTAAAATCATTAGATGTTAACATCCGTACGGTTGGATTGTCGAAAAACGATTTTAAAAATATCGTTTTGTGCAATCGAGACGATACTAGTTTTCGAGAGTATTGTTTTTTGGAGATTTATATTATAAAATCACATTAAGTAAGCTTGTAATTTTTTGATTTTTTGTGTATATCACTAAAATCATTAGATATTAACATCCGTACGGTTGGATCGTCGAAAAAATATTTTAAAAATATCGTTTTGTGCAATCGAGACGATACTAGTTACGGGAGTATTGTTTTTTGGAGATTTATATTATAAAATCACATCAAATAAGCTTGGAATTTTTTAATTTTTTGTGTATAGCACTAAAATCATTAGATATTAACATCCGTACGGTTGGATTGTCGAAAAAAGATTTTAAAAATATCGTTTTGTGCAATCGAGACGATACTAGTTTTCGAGAGTTTTGTTTTTTGGAGATTTATATTATAAAATCACATTAAGTAAGCTTGTAATTTTTTGATTTTTTGTGTATATCACTAATATCATTTGATATTAACATTCGTACGGTTGGATCGTCGAAAAAAGATTTTAAAAATATCCTTTTGTCCAATCGAGACGATACTAGTTATTGCGAGTATTGTTTTTTGGAGATTTATATTATAAAATCACATCATATAAGCTTGGAATTTTTTAATTTTTTGTGTATATCACTAAAATCATTAGATATTAACATCCGTACGGTTGAATCGTCGAAAAAAAAGATTTTAAAAATATCATTTTGTGCAATCGAGACGATACTAGTTATCACGAGTATTGTTTTTTGGAGATTTATATTATAAAATCACATCAAATAAGTTTGGAATTTTAATTTTTTTTTTTTGTATATCACTAAAATCAATAGATATTAACATCCGCACGGTTGGATCGTCGAAAAAATATTTTAAAAATATCGTTTTGTTCAATCGGGACGGTACTAAACCCTAAACCTTAAACCCTAAAATTAAATTAAAAATTAAAATTTTTTGACTTTTTTTTTAAAAAAATTCTGGGAAATTCGAATTTTAAAAAAAAATAATTTTTTTGACTTTTTTTTAAAAAAATCTGGGAAATTCCAATTTAAAAAAATTAAAATTTTTTGACTTTTTTTAAAAAAAAATTTGGGAAATTCGAATTTTAAAAAAAATGACTTTTTTTTAAAAAAAACTAGGAAATTTCGAATTAAAAAATTTATTTTTTAAAAATTAAGAAAAATAAATTTTGAATTTAAAACGTATTAAAAATTAATTACTTTCGAATTTTTAAAAAATTAGTTATTTTAAAGGAATTTTTATAAACAAATATAAAAAATGTAAGAATTTTCATAGTATAAGGATTGTATTTTGAACATATAACACAACACGCATGTAGCTCAGTAAGTTGGGGGTGTGTTGTGGTGAGTTGGAGGTCGGGGGTTCAAGTCCCCCACCTGCGTTTGTTAAATTCGAGGGTGCTGACTGTGCTGAGGTGGGCTGACTGGGTATTGAGGTGGGCCCACTAGGCGGCTTAGTCAGCAAGAATTTTTTTTTTCGAATTTTTAAAAATAATTTTAAAAAAATTTAGTTTTGTGACGGATTTGATTTTGTGACAGATTTGTGACGGACATTTTCCGTCACAAAAATATAATAAAAAATAAAATTGAAAATATTTTGTTACAGTGACGGATTTGAGCTTGTGACAGATTTTGTGACGGATTTGTGATGGAAAATTCCGTCGGAAAAAAATCAATAATAAAAAAAATTCTACTTTGATCGTTTAAAAAAGACATTAAATAAGCATGTAATTTTTTGATTTTTTGTGTATATCACTAAAATCATTAGATGTTAACATCCGTACGGTTGGATTGTCGAAAAACGATTTTAAAAATATCGTTTTGTGCAATCGAGACGATACTAGTTTTTGAGAGTATTGTTTTTTTGGAGATTTATATTATAAAATCACATTAAGTAAGCTTGTAATTTTTTGATTTTTTGTGTATATCACTAAAATCATTAGATATTAACATCCGTACGGTTGGATCGTCGAAAAAAGATTTTAAAATATCCTTTTATGCAATCGAGACGATACTAGTTATCGGGAGTATTGTTTTTTGGAGATTTATATTATAAAATCACATCAAATAAGCTTGGAATATTTTAATTTTTTGTGTATAGCACTAAAATCATTAGATATTAACATCCGTACGGTTGGATTGTCGGAAAAAGATTTTAAAATATCGTTTTGTGCAATCGAGACGATACTAGTTTTCGAGAGTATTGTTTTTTGGAGATTTATATTATAAAATCACATTAAGTAAGCTTGTAATTTTTTGATTTTTTGTGTATTCGGTCACATCCGGAGGAGGCTGGCTGAAGCCCCAGTGAGGAGGACCGAGAGTCTGTCGGTTGCAGGGGTGAGGAGGAGAGGGAGACCGAGGAGGTCGTGGGAAGAGCAACTTGGGTTGGATCTGAAGGCCTTAAACTTAAATGAGACCATGACCGCTGATAGGAGTACTTGGAGAGGCAAGATCAGAGTGGTGGATTCTCTTTTAGGGAGCGGTTCTGTTGTTGAGAGCCTCAGAGTTGGGTTATCTTGGTTAGCTCTATCTTAGAAGTTCGTCCTTTTTTTTTTTTCAGTTGCAGGGAGCTTGTCCAGGTGTCATCTTAGTGTGTCCAAAGCCATGGGCGCAGGGATCTGTGGATCAGAGTGTTTCGAGATCGGAGTGGACAACCACCTCGTAGGTAAGTCCCATGTGATCAAAGCCATGGGCTCGGGTATGACTACGATCTTTACATAAATTTATGAAGCCTTTGTAAATATCACACACTTTTTTCTGTTGTGCACTAAGCTGGGGGTCTTCACGGAAACAGCCTCCCTACCGTACCAAGTAGGGGCATGGTCTGCGTACATCTCACCCTCCCCAGACCCTGCTCTGTGCGGGATATACTGGGTATGTTTGGTTTGGTTTACTAAAATCATTAGATATTAACATCCGTACGGTTGGATCGTCGAAAAAAGATTTTAAAAATATCCTTTTGTGCAATCGAGACGATACTAGTTATCGCGAGTATTGTTTTTTGGAGATTTATATATAAAATCACATCAAATAAGCTTGGAATTTTTTAATTTTTTGTGTATATCACTAAAATCATTAGATATTAACATCCGTACGGTTGGATCGTCGAAAAAAAAGATTTTAAAAATATCATTTTGTGCAATCGAGACGATACTAGTTATCACGAGTATTGTTTTTTGGAGATTTATATTATAAAATCACATCAAATAAGTTTGGAATTTTTAATTTTTTTTTGTATATCACTAAAATCATTAGATATTAACATCCGCACGGTTGGATCGTCGAAAAAATATTTTAAAAATATCGTTTTGTTCAATCGGGACGGTACTAAACCCTAAACCTTAAACCCTAAAATTAAATTAAAAATTAAAATTTTTTGACTTTTTTTTAAAAAAAATTCTGGGAAATTCGAATTTAAAAAAAATAATTTTTTTTGACTTTTTTTTAAAAAAAATCTGGGAAATTCGAATTTAAAAAAATTAAAATTTTTTGACTTTTTTTTAAAAAAATTCTTGGAAATTCGAATTTTAAAAAAATAAAAAAATTTTGACTTTTTTTTAAAAAAAATCTGGGAAATTCCAATTTAAAAAAAATAAAATTTTTTGACTTTTTTTTAAAAAAAATTGGGAAATTCGAATTTAAAAAAAAGTGACTTTTTTTTAAAGTGACTTTATTTAAAAAAAACTAGGAAATTTCGAATTAAAAAATTTATTTTTTAAAAATTAAGAAAAATAAATTTTGAATTTAAAACGTATTCAAAATTAATTACTTTCGAATTTTTAAAAAAATAGTTATTTTAAAGGAATTGTTATAAATAAATATAAAAAAGGGCTTTTTTCATAAATAAATAGGAAAAAGTAAATTTTTGCAAATTTACTATCTTTAAGAATAGCTATTTGCAATATTACCAACCTAAGTTTCAAAATTGCAAAAATACTAGCTATTTCAGCCGACTTGTGTACTTTTTTTTTTTTAAAGAAGGGTGCTATTTTGGGTTGGATGGCCCCGCAGGGGAAATATTCAACTTAATGCAACCACATTCAACTAAATGCAACTAAATTTCTGATTTCAAGTTCCATTGTTCAATTGTCATTTTCGACCTCTTTTTTGAACTCTAATATATATATATATTAGAGTTCAAAAAAGAGGTCGAAAATGACAACTGAAAAATGGAACTTGAAATCAGCAACTGAATGCAACCACATTCAACCACATTCAACCACATCAACTGCAACAGACTTCAAAACCATTTTTTTTTTAAATGTGGGATGATTTTGGGTTGCATGGCCCCGCAGGGGCATATTCAACTTAATGCAACCACATTCAACTAAATGCAACTAAATTTCTGATTTCAAGTTTCATTTGTCAGTTGTCATTTTCGACCTCTTTTTTGAACTCTAATATATATATATATATATATATATATATATATATATATATATATATATATATATTAGAGTTCAAAAAAGAGGTCGAAAATGACAACTGACAAATGGAACTTGAAATCAGTAACTGAATTCAGTTGAATATGCTCCTGCTGGGCCTTGCAACCCAAAACCACCAAAATTAAGGTGGACTGCTTTTGGGTTCCAAGGCCCCGCAGGGGCATATTCAACTAAATTTTAATGTGGTTGCATTTGGTTGAATATTGCCCCTGGCGGGGCCTTGCAACCCAAATCCACCAAAATCACCCACCTTTAAAAAAGTTGAATGTGGTTGCATTTGGTTGAATATTGCCCCTGGCGGGGCCTTGCAACCCAAATCCACCAAAATCACCCACCTTTAAAAAAGTTGAATGTGGTTGCATTTGGTTGAATATTGCCCCTGGCGGGGCCATGCAACCCAAATCCACCAAAATCACCCACCTTTAAAAAAGTTGAATGTGGTTGCATTTGGTTGAATATTGCCCCTGGCGGGGCCTTGCAACCCAAATCCACCAAAATCTTAGAAAGTTGAATGTGGTTGCATTCAGTTGAATATGGTTGAATGTAGTTGCATATTGCCCCTGGCGGGGGACATGAAACCCAAATAGCATCCCGCCTTAAAAAAAAAAAAAAAAAAAAAAAGAGTAACAGGCGCTGAAATGAAAGCAGGAGGGAGGGAAGAGAGAGGAAGGAGGGAGGAAGGGTGGAGGGGAATTGGAAAGATGGTATTTTTGCAATAAATCTTTTTTCTTTTTTAAAAGATGGTATAATTGCAATTTAATTAGAAAGATGGTATTTTTGCAAAAATCATTTAAAAAGTTGGTATTTTTGTCAAATTCCCTATAAAAAATGTAAGAATTTTCATAGTATAAGGATTGTATTTTGAACATATAACACAACGCGCATGTAGGTTAGTAAGTTGGGGGTGTGTTGTGGTGAGTTGGAGGTCGGGGGTTCAAGTCCCCCCACCTGCGTTTGTTAAATTCGAGGGTGTTGAGGTGGGCCCACTGGGCGGCTTAGTCTGCAAGAATTTTTTTTTTTTCGAATTTTTAAAAATAATTTTAAAAAAATTTAGTTTTATGACGGATTTAGTGACGGAATAAATCCGTCACAAAATCCTTCTGTGACAAAAAATATACAAATTTTGTGACGGAAAAATCCGTCACAAAACTTGTGCCGGTACAAAAAAAATAACAAAATTTGTGACAGATGTGTGACGGATTATTTCCGTCACTGATTTTGTGACGGATTTTTTCGTCACAAAATGTTTGTGACGGAAAATTTCCGTCACAAAAACCAGTTTTTCTTGTAGTGTGATGTGTGGGAACTTGTACCACCTCCAAAAGATGTCACAGTCATTGGTACTCGCTGGGTTTTCAAGAATAAAAAGGATGAAGACGGAAATATTATCAGAAATAAAGCTTGTCTCGTGGCTCATGGATATAATCAACAGGAGGGTATCGACTATGACGAGACCTATGCTCCAGTAGCTCGTCTAGAAGCTATACGTATTCTTATGGCATTTGCAGCATACAAGAACTTCAAGCTTTACCAGATGGACGTCAAAAGCACATTCTTAAATGGATATCTGCAGGAAGAAGTCTATGTAAAGCAGCCTCCAGGCTTTATTCATGAGAAGTATCCACACTTCGTATACAAACTCAAGAAATCTGTCTATGGTCTTAGACAGTCTCCCAGATGTTGGTATGATCGACTCAGTACATTCCTTGTTGACTCAGGTTTTACTCGTGGTACACTCGATCCTACTCTCTTTATATTTCAGAAGAAAAATAATTTTTTGTTGGTTCAAGTGTACATTGATGATATTGTGTTTGGAGCTTCAGATGAGGCTTTATGCAAATGGTTTTCAGACTGTATGCATAAGGAGTTTGACATGAGTCTTATGGGAGAATTACAATTCTTTCTTGGACTGCAAATTAACCAGACTAATGCAAGTATTTTTATTCATCAGAGTAAGTATATTAAGGATTTACTCAAAAGGTTTGATTTAGAGCATGTCTCTCCTAAATCAACTCCTATGAGTGTCACCACCAAACTCACTAAGGATGAAAATGGTAAGTCTGTTGATATTACCAAATATATAGGTATAATTGGTTCTTTGTTATATCTTACTACCTCTCGTCCAGATATTATGTTTAGTGTTTGCTTGTGTGCTCGCTTTCAAGCAGCTCCTAAGGAATCCCATCTTAATGCTGTAAAGCGAATTTTAAATATTTAAAGGGAACTGACGACTTGGGACTATTCTATCCCAGTTCCCCGTCTTTTGATTTAATTGGTTTTTCAGATGCTGATTATGCAGGGTCACAAGTTGATCGTAAAAGCACTAGTGGAGCATGTGAATTTTTAGGTGATTGCCTAGTAGCTTGGCACAGTAAGAAACAAACCTCGGTTGCAATGTCGACAGCAGAAGGAGAATATATTGCTGCAGGTAGCTGCTGTGTATAAATCCTTTGGATGCAGCAAACCTTGAAAGATTTTGGTATAAAATTTGCAAATATTCCAATTTATTGTGATAATACTTCTGCTATTAATATTTCCAAAAATCCTGTCATGCATTCTCGCACCAAACATATTGATGTTCGTCATCATTTTATTCGAGATCATGTTGCAAAAGGCAATATCGAGCTTATATTTATTCCTACTGAAAATCAAAAAGCTGATATTTTTACAAAGCCTTTATCTGAAGACAGGTTTTGCATGCTTCGAAGGGAACTTGGTATGTGCACCCTTTAATTGATTGATTGGTAAATAGTATTTCTGTATTTTGATTTAATTTCCTTAATTTATGCTTATGTGAATATGTGAGTTTGTTTAAAAGATTTAAATTGATTTGGTTGTAAATATGTGGTAGTTTTATTTGTTAGTAATGGGCATCAGTTTATGCTACTTTCTTGCATGGTTAACACCTGTATGCTTTAATTGCTTCTTTCTCGGGCACGTATCCCTATAATTGTCTATTCAACTTTCTCTTCTCTTATTTTGTGTCTATTATCTCTCCTCTTTCCTCTCTATTTTTCCCCTTTTCTCTTCTAATGGCAAAACGAAAATCTCGATCGGTTGCTACTCGTTCCGGCAAGCTTCCTACTAAGTCCGAATCTTCTAAAAGACTAAAGGCAGGGATCTCTTAAGATCATTCCAACTCTGAATCTACCATACCGGAGCCTAGTCTGAAAGCCGAGTTCTTGACTACTGAGGGATCTTCTAAAAAGAAGGCTAAACCGATTCTCAAAGAAAGAATGGTCGATAGTGACTTACTTCAGCGCATTGGTATAGTGCAGATGTTTGAGACTCTCAAGTGTGCATCTCTCTTATCGCCTCCGACGAAGTTCTATCCCGCCCTGGTTCGTGATTTTTACTCCAATTTGACTAAAGGGCATAACGAAATAGTGTATTCAAATGTCAAGGGTGTTCCTATTGTGCTTACTGCTGACTGGATTGGATCCATTCTTGGAGTTGCTGCCAGCGGACCTTGCCCCTTCACTTCTCATCAACCATTCTCGGAGATTGAAGACCTTTCCTATGAAGAGCAGCTTCGAACTATTCTTGGTGATTCTTCGATCTCGGCAGACTCCAAACCCTTGGTATCATCTCTTACTCCTACTTGTCTTTTGCTTTTCAAGTTCTTTCATACAAATCTTTTACCGCGCAAAAGTGGTCGTGATAGGGTCACCTATCAAGATTCAATTTTGCTATCTTTATTTGTCAAGCAAATTCCTTTCAATGTTGCTTCTTTCTTAATTCGTAACATGATTCATTGTGCTTCTCATGATTCCATGCATTTGCCATACCCCTGTCTTTTGACCAAAGTTTTTGAATATTTCAAAGTAATTGATGCCACTGATGAAGTGGATAATTTGTCTGAAACTTTTTATTCAAATACTCTAACTCGTAACCATCTTTCGGTTAATGAGTCAAATCAGCTTGTTTTTTAGAATGATGACTCTAGGTCAGACACTTCCTTGCCTCACTCTCCCATTGCACCATCTTCTTTTGGTAATGCTCAATTGAATGCTTTTCTTGATGGCCTCTCTGCTCAAGTTGGAGCCAACTCTAAAGCTATCGAGTCTTTTCAAACCAAATTGATTTCTGTTGAAACCTCTCTTGCTTCGATGTCCAAGTCTATGGAGTTACTACATTCCAAATTGGATGTATTAAAAGCTAATGATCGAAGCATCACTAGAAGAATGAACTTCGAATTTGGCTCGCTTCAGGAAGGAATGACTCATACTGCCAAAGCTAGGGAAAAAGAATTTGTTAAGCTCTTCTTTAAGTTGGGTTCTGAGACACAGTTCCTGTCCAAGCAGCTCACTTCTCTTCATGGTAAGCATATCACTCCGTGGCACAAAAAGAAAGATTGGATTGGAGATTGCTCTCTTGAAGAAATCACTGCACCTCTTCCTCTCCCGGCAATTCCACCTCCTGCTGCATTTGGACTTACAAGGGAGGCATATATGGAGAAGCTCTTTCAATGGATGGATGCTCGTGATGTCAAAGCCCCTTCTTCAGATTTCTTTGCACAGAATTTTTCTACCTATGGGGACTCTCCGAAATACAAGCAAAAGGGCAAAGGCAAAGATCCAGTTGATATTCCTGACGATGATTAAGTCTGTTTTTATGTTGATGAAAGGGGAGAAAACTTAGTTGTTTTGAATTTGAATTGTTTTAAGTTGGCTATTCTGAATATTTTGTGGCATATTTGTTTGACTATGTGGCATATTTGTGGTTGTTTGAATATTTGGTATATTTGGCATATTTGTGGTTTTCTCTAATAGTTGTCTGTTATTTACGTGTTCAGAAATATGCCTTGATTTATTCTCAGACTTCTGGATTATATTGTCTACATTGTCTCTATAAGTATTTTTGACAGGGGGAGACAGCAATAGCTCGATCGACATTCAAAAATGTTCATCATCATAAAAAAGGGGGAGATTGTTAATCCCAAGGTTTTTAGGATGATATTTTTGAATAGTCTTCGAATTAAATTATGGAGATTTGATTCTGAGTTTCCATATATGATTGCCATATCTATTACAGGATTTATATCGTATTTATTGCAGGACATATATTTTGGGATATCTCTCAAAGATATCATGAGATTTGATTCGAAAAAGAGCCGTTGCTAATGATCACTGATTGATTGATTATCTAATCTCTAATATGTGCTTGATTGATTCTTATTCCAACAGCTATAATCTCAGGGATTCATCTCTAACGGCTACATATTCTTGTGCTATATAAAGACGATCTTGATCTTTTGGCAAGAACAATAACAACTCTCAACACATCTACAATACAACTTCTTACCAAGACTATCAAGCTTATACACTGCGTACAGAAGTTACAGTTCATCGAGTTGTAATTTTGTACACATTTTATTCATACTTGTGCCGGGTTGTGGCAATTAGATAGGATTGCAAGTCATAAGCCAAGGTAGCCAGTGGGCTAGGTAGCAGGTTTGCTAGGTGACAGTTGTGTCAAGGGAAGGGTTCTTCCAAGAGGCTTTAAACTTGTAATTGGGAAGGACTATAAGCTTTATATTATTGTTATAATAATATAATCTCTGTGCTAGTTGGCATAGGGAATTGGATGTAGGCCATAGATTGGGTAGGGGCCGAATCAAGTGAAAATTCCTGGTGTTCTTGTTTTATTTTCTGTCATTTACTTACCGCTATTTATTTACTCTGTTAGTTAATTGGGACACTCTCACACATAAAAGAGACAATTTCATTATCATTTGAGACAGTCTCATTTACTTGGCAGTTAAATATATTGTGCTATCAATTTTACAAAAACTCGTTATTAACAGAGACCATTTTGTTAACAGTTGAGTGACATGGGATGATTTTGTTTGATTGTCTTATATTTGATGATGGACATTGTATGTGTCTTCCTTCACTGTCTATACTTTAAAAAACTTAAATTGCAGCAGCTGCTCATTCCCATTCGTGTTTCCACATGCAGCCCCGGATCTAAATCCTTCAAGTGGAAACCATATGTATGTATGCATTTCATCGTAATTACTAGTAGTCCAAATATTCACATGCATAAATTTATAGTTGAATAGGGTTGTGTTTTATTATGAAAAATAATTTAGTAACGTACGTGTCAACTATTATTCATTCTGCAGCAGCTGATTCTGCAATTTTTCTTCTTTTTTTTGTATATAATATGATTTGTTATTCTACACTACTCTATAAATAATGTTGTTGCTAGAGTGTGGATAAGGTGACTTTTGAGTAACCTGAAAGGTCGTTTTGTTTTGCACCATAGATCGATCTGTTTTCAGAAATTCCAGTTGGGTCTCATCCAGATCAATGTGGAGAGCAGGCGCAGCTGCTTATCTGTCATTGCCCAAATGAGACCACATTAATTAAATCTTAAATTTGGATTAGAATTCCAGCTAGGACTTCGTCTCATAAAACACTTTTCCTTTCATATGTCGGGATTGTTCATAACAAGAGACAAATTATTAATTTACGTCTAATCTATAAGATAAAATATAGTCATGAATGATCTTGTTTGATTCGTATTTGTGAGTACTTTAATACAGTGATGTTTTTATATTTAATAATAAAACGAAATTAAAGATATTAACAATTAAAATGGAGCGTTGGTAAACGTGTCGAGTCAAAATGGAAAGTGTTTTTTGAGATAGAGAGAGTAGTATTCTACAACTAACTCCAGAAGAACCAATATTCATCCTGGGCCTTTCTGGTGGACCCTGCCTTACCCCACCGTCCGCATTCATATAATCATATTTATGGACAGGTGTCGAAAACACATTAATAAAGAATCGATTTTTCTAGTGTGTGCTCAAGTGCACGAGTCCAAATCTTCTACACCATTTTAGGTGTGCCACTTCATGTGCCATTGTTTTTGATTGGGTGGTTGGTGTGAATGCAGGGGGTCCTATTCATTAATATAAATGGGACCCCCTGCATTCACATCAACCACCCAATCAAAAACAATGGCACATGGAGTGACACACCTAAAGTGGTGTAAAAGATTTGAACTCCAAGTGCACATGCTAAGAATCCGTGCTAGCTTAGTTGTCAAATTTTGATTGGTGGAGATTTCATTAATAATGATGATCCCCGTGCATTCACATAAATATCCACCAATCAAAATTTAAGAACTCATACAGCACGGATTCTTAGCATGTGCCTTTGGGACACACACTAGACAAACCCATAAAGAATTATGAAATTCATTGAAGTGTTTGACGCGATAATTAAAGTAAGTATCCATTGTTAAATTCACCAAGATTAATTTTGAAAGTGTTTCTTACTATAATGCTTACATGTGAAAAATGCATTTCCTTAGAGCAACTCCAAGAGACTCCTAATGAATTCCTTAAAAATATTATAAACAATTGACCTCTTAGTAATTTAGGATAAGTAAGGAATGTTTACTCCAACAATGTTCCTTATATATGTTTCTTATTATTATAATAATATTAAAGGGAAAGAAAGAAGTAGGAGAGAAACGAAAAGAATGTCAAAAAAAGGAGGGAAATGAATATTTTATTGGTGAAAATAATATAAGGGAGAACTAGGATTCCCTTATAAATAATGAAGAAGAGACATATCTTAAATTTTAAGGAGTCATTTAAGACACTGTTGGAGTGCACTTTCGTATCAAAATCCTTATATTTTGATTTAAGAGACCTAGTAACTAGTCTCTTGGAATTGCTCTCGGTTCTCCAACTCCTTAATGATTTATCGATCTGGTTTACACAACTGGCCAAAATGTTAATTTGGTCATGATGAGCCTGGTGATCCCACCACCCAAACACTGCCACGATTACCCACATACCATATATACGTACTTTAATAAAATTTAAAAAAAAAAAAAAACACGTCCATGCATCCCCATACATGATCTTTATCTAGTTGTTCAACATATCAAAACAAAGCATAAATTATACAACATGAGTAGTATTAATCAAAGCTTACCATTAGTTGGATTCAAGCTACGAGATTTGGCACTGACTTGCTAGTGACCCTGCAATTATATAGAGATATATCCGTATCCAATGGAGGAAGATCAAACTCAGTTTGCACAGGCACCAAACAACTTGATCATGGAAGGACAAGAAGCAGATGAAGAGCAGGGAGATCCTCATAACAACAACTCATTGCACACACCACTGCTTAAAAGAAACCTCACTCTTTCTTCTACTCCACTAGCCATGGTTGGAGCCAAGGTTTCTCACATTGAAAGTTTGGATTATGACTTATGAGTAAATACTCAACTCTCTCCCCCCTCTGTCTTTCTTTATTTCTCGTTATTATTTTCTTTCATGCCCTTGACACTTTTGTACATGTACTTTTGATGCAGAATAAATGAGAATGATCTCTTCAAGCAAGACTGGAGAAGCAGATCTAAAGTACAAGTGCTGCAGTACATTTTCTTAAAGTGGACACTGGCTTTCCTAGTTGGCCTTTTAACTGGCGTTATCGCCGCCCTCATTAATCTTTGCCATTGAGAACATTGCAGCCTACAAGCTTCTTGCTGTGGCTAATTACATTGACAACCAAAGGTGCCATTTGTCCCCGTACGTTAAAGTTTCAGTATTATCATATCGTGTCTACTACATTAATTATGTTGGGTGAAATTCGAATTCAGATCATGTTTTAATACATTTCAATGTTCAAATTCAGATCATCATGTTTTTTTACATTTCAATGTGGAGTTATTCTGAAATCAGTGGAATTGGTAAATATAGATATATATGCCTAAAGGAATAGATTTCAGTTAACGAGTCATCTGAGATCAAATTTTGGTTGATCCAGTGGTGTTGTCTTATGATTCTTTTGTAGCAATTTGAATAGGGTTCCCGGAAAATGTCATCCCTAATTTCATGTTGATCTTGTACATCGAATAGCTGACCAGTTACCTCATTTGTCACTGCAGTTACCTTGAGGGATTCATTTACTTCACAGCAGTTAATTTTCTTTTGACACTGGTCGCTTCTGCTCTTTGCGTGTTTTTTGCACCTACAGCAGCTGGCCCTGGTATTCCTGAAATTAAAGCTTATCTCAATGGGGTAGACACACCAAACATGTTTGGTGCTACAACACTAATGGTGAAGGTGTGTGAATTTCAGCTACAATCTGTCATGTCAATATGTAGTGTGATCCAAGAAGTATTTAATGAGTAATTTTTAGTCTGCTTTTACCTAGTATCAGTTTCTTTTTTCCATCTAAATTTTCCCTTACTCCTTCAGATAGGTGACATAATTTCTATCTTGGCCTTATCTTTGTTAAATCCAGTTCCTTCTTGTTCTAGTGTATTGTAGAAATACTTTACAAACTTCTTGATTTCACTATATGTGCACTGTACACAACACTAATCTGATCTGCATCTCTGATCCAGTCACAAACATGTATCATAAATTTAAATAAACAGAATTTTATCCGTATGGGTTTTCCAATTCTAAGCAACTAACTGAAAAGACTTAAATTATTTAAATTCTTCTTGAGGGATCTCCGAAATGAGATATCACATTTCACATGTGATTTCGAGGCAGATTGATCAGATAGAAAGACAATTCTAAGGACATAACTATTAGTGATATTAATACTAACTTATTAGAAGGGAGAAAGAGTTCAAATATTAGTTACTTCCCGCCTAAAGTTAGTTAGAGATTCTTCACTACAAACTCTTGTATATATAGCATAACAAACTCTAGCTATAGATTCAGATTGTGTATTGTACAGTTTTGAGTTTTATCAATGGAATATTTCACAATATCACAGAGTTTATCATGGTATCAGAGCTTGTAAAGCTCGTTCCTGTTTCCGCGGTTTATTCTGATCATCATCGTCTTCTCTGATTGTCGTTGTCTTCTCCGGTCATCATTATCATTTTCGATTGTTATCGTCATCTTCTCCGGTTATCATATCAAGCGAGCTGAAGTTTTAATGGCGATCTACTCTGAGTACGGATAATCTCACCGGTCAATTTCGTAGTTTCAGGTGTTTTTTTTTGTTCTTATTCGTTCTTTTGTTCATCGTGTTTTCGTCGATAGTTATGTCGATTTGCTGGTTCTTTCTGGTTTACTGTTATTCTGATTCTAATTCTTCAAGATACATAGAATATTTCTTGTATCTATATCTCTGATCTGATCTCTGAGTTCTGAACATATCTTGATTAGTTGATATTGATTGATTGTGATTACGAATTGAATTGATTGTTCTGATTGCATCGATTCAATAATCGATTGTTTCTTCAATGTTTTTCTGATCATTACTGTATTTCTTGGCGAGATTATACTTGATCGTCTTCTTTTCTTGAACACACATCGATCTGTTTGACATTTTTACTCTGGAAATATTACAAAATATTTGTTGAATTCTGCGAAATTACGATGACTACATCATCTAATACATCTTCCAATCCTTCCAATCATGATCAATCTAGCATCTACTATATACATCCTTCTGATGCATCGTCAAATCAGCTTGTTTCTATTAAGTTTGACGGTCATGGTTTCAATAATTGGAAACGATCTATGACTTTGATTTTATCTGCTAAAAATAAAATCGGTTTTGTCGATGGTTCTATTTCTGCTCCTGATGTTGCTACGCCTGAATATAAGCTTTGGTCTCGATGTAATGATCTTGTGATTTCATGGATTATTTTCAATCTTGATGAGAATATTGCTCGGAGCGTTCTGTTTTTGCCTACAGCTAGAGAGATTTGGTCTGATTTAGAAGAGAGATATGGTTATGCTTCTACAACTCAAGTGTACTCTTTGGAACAGAAATTGGCTGAGATCACTCAAGGTTCACAAACTGTTTCTGAATTCTTTACTGCAATCAAGACAATTTGGGATGGAGTTAATGATGCTAATCCATTGCCGAGTTGTACTTGTGGGAAATGTACTTTTAATGTGAATCAGAAGATCCAGAGTAAACAACAAGATCAAAGACTGCTTCAGTTCATGATGAAATTGAATGATAACTTTGCTGCTGTGAGAGCAAATGTTTTAATGATGCATCCGTTGCCTAATGTTTCTTCTGCTTATCGTTTGTTTGCTCAGGAGGAGAGACACAAAGAAATCTCTCAGGCTAATTCTACAACTGATGCTATGGCATTTTTGGCAGATAGAAAAAGAATGACTAATTTCAACAATAAGGTTCAATTTGGTGGATCACAGGGCAAGTTTGGTACAGGTCCTAGAAAATTTGGAACAAAGCCTGGTTCAAATTATTACTGTACTCATTGTAAAGTACCTGGTCACAGTGTTGACAGATGTTTCAAAATTCATGGATTTCCAGAAAATTTCAAACCTAAAGAAAGGATTGCAGCTTTGACACAAGGATCAACACAGGGCTCTACAGATATTTCTTTGCAGAATGATTCTTCTGGTGATTCTCTGTCATGTAACAACATTTCACTGGATCAATATAATCAATTGATGGAACTTAACAACAAACAACATGTTTATGACAGTTCTAATGGTGGTGATCAGACTTCTCACACAGCTTTACTCACAGGTAAACTTTGTTTACTTTCTTCTACTAAGGCAGACTGGATAATTGATAGTGGAGCAACAGATCACATCACTAATGATGTGAATGATTTTTGCTCTTACAAAATTGTTTCTGATGATAACATAACAATACCTGATGGAAGCAAAATTAAAGTGACTCATATTGGTAGTGTTCAGCTCACAGACAAAATTATGCTGAAAAATGTTCTATTGGTTCCTGATTTTCATTTCAAACTCATATCTACACACAAGTTGTGTCTTGATCTTAACTGTCAATTAATTTTTGACTCTGCATATTGCATGCTTCAGGACCATTCTCAGAAAGGTCTTCTGATTCCTCTTGGTAAATTGAGCAATGGTTTATACAGTTTGCACAAAGTTGATTCTAATCAGCAGCATCAAGCCTTTTTCAGTTCTAATTCACCTTCTTCTGCAAATATCTCTACTCATGATGCTAATCTTTGGCATGTCAGATTGGGGCATTTACCCTTTTCACAGTTGCACTTTGTTTTACCTTCATGTAAGAACAAAAATCTATCTCAAATTTGTAATGTTTGTCCTTTGGCAAAGAAAACTAGAAATCTTTTTTCTTCTAGTAGTATTAAGTCTAGTGCTGTTTTTCAGCTTCTCCACATTGACATTTGGGGACCTTATAAGGTCAAAACCCAATTTGGTTGTAATCAATTTCTTACCATTGTTGATGATTTTAGTCGATTCACCTGGATACATCTTCTAAAACATAAATCTGATGTACCTTCTGTGTTTGAAAATTTTCTCAACTATTTTAAAAATCAGTTTCACACTACTGTTCTTTGTGTAAGATCAGATAATGCTTTGGAGTTAGTTTCTGGTAAAATGAGAGATTTGTTCCTCAAAGAAGGAATTGTTAGTCAAACGACTTGTGCTTATTCTCCACAACAAAATGGAGTTGTGGAGAGGAAACATAGACATTTGTTAGAAACTGCCAGATCTTTATATATCCAGTCTAGTGTTCCAGCCAGATTTTGGGGTGAGTGTGTTTTGTGTGCGACTTACTTAATTAATCGCATGCCACTCAAGAGTATTGGTTTTCATTCTCCCTATTACAAACTTTATAATAATCAGCCATCTTTAGACAATCTTAAAAGCTTTGGATGTTTGTGCTATGTTTCCACTTCTAAAGTTCAGAGGTCAAAATTTGACCATAGAGCCTTTCCTACTGTTTTTATTGGATATCCTGTTTCTCAGAAAGGTTACAAAGTTCTCAATTTACTTAATAATGAGATCAAAGTTTCCAGAGATGTTTCTTTTTATGAAACACATTTTCCCTTTCACCTGTTCAATCGACTAGTTTATATCAGAATTCTATATTTCTTCCCAAAACTACTCATAGTTCTAATTTTGATGATATATTTGTTCCTCAAAATTCTTCAACAACTACTTATCATCAAATTTTTACACCACCATCTAGTCCTTCATCTAGTTCTACACCACTTAGTTTCAGTAGTTCCAGTTCCTCTAGTTCTACAAATGCTTCTACTTCTACAGACTCATCACATTCTGTGGATTTGAGTAATTTGACTCCACCAGTTCGACAATCTACCAGACAAAGAATTTTTCCTTCTTATTTACAAGATTATCACTGTCTTGCCAGTACATCTACTAGCAATCACTGGTGTAATCTTGTTGCAGTTAATCAAATGCCTTCTGATTTTCATTCTTTTGTTAACAAAAATCCTGTCATCACTGAACCTTCTTCTTATTTGGAGGCTTCTACTATTCCACTTTGGGTGGAGGCCATGAAGAAAGAAATAACAGCTTTGCAAAATACTAACACTTGGACTTTGACTGAGTTACCTAAAGGAAAGAAATCAATTGATTGTCGATGAGTTTATAAGGTAAAATTGAACTCAGATGGTTCTCTTGAAAGATGCAAGGCTAGGTTAGTGGCAAAAGGGTTTACTCAGAGATATGGTATTGATTACCAGGAGACTTTTTCTCCAGTCATTAAGATGAATACAGTTAGATGTTTAATAGCTTTAGCTGCTCATAAGAAATGGCAGTTGTTCCAAATGGATGTAAATAATGCTTTTTTGCATGGAACTTTGAAGGAAGAAGTTTATATGAGAGTTCCAGATGGGATACCTCATGGTCCTAATCAAGTTTGCAGATTAAACAAATCCATTTATGGACTGAAACAGGCCTCAAGAGAGTGGAATGAAACACTTGTTGAAGAATTGTTACATCAAGGTTTTAGTCAGTCAAAACTGGATTACAGTCTTTTTATTTGCAAAGATGGAATTGACATTACTATTGTTGCTGTATATGTAGATGACATTTTAGTCACAGGCACAAATTCCACAAAGATTGACTCTTTGAAGCAACATTTACATTCTCAGTTTGGTAGAAAGGATCTTGGTGTGATGCGTTATTTCCTTGGTATAGAAGTTTCTTATTCAACAGAAGGGACAATTCTTAGTCAGTCTAAATACACTAAGGAGATTCTTGATCTTGTCGAAGCTGACTTATCTAAACAGGTCATGACACCTTTGCCACTTCATGTTAAACTCAATACAACAGATGGAAAATTGTTTGATAAACCTGAGTTTTATCGATCTTTAGTTGGGAAATTAAACTTTCTCACAAATACAAGGCCTGATTTAAGCTACACAGTTCAGACTCTTAGTCAGTTTTTACAATCTCCGAGAGAGCCTCATTACGAAGCACTTTTGCATACTCTAAGGTATGTTAAATCAACTATTGGACAAGGAATTCTTCTTAAGGCTTCAGACACTTTAACTCTACAGGCTTTTTCTGACTCGGACTGGGCATCATGTCCAGATACTAGGAGGTCTGTCACAGGTTATGTATTGTTATTAGGCTCTTCCCTTGTCACATGGAAGTCTAAAAAACAGTCTACAGTTTCAAGATCTTCTTCAGAATCAGAATACAGAGCAATGGCATCTGCAGCATCTGAGGTTGTATGGACAGTTCGTCTTTTAGAAGAATTGGGAGTTACAAATTTGAAACCTGTCACACTACATTGTGATAATCAATCTGCTCTTCATATTGCCAAGAATCCAGTTTTTCATGAGAGAACTAAACATATAGAAATTGATTGCCATTTCACAAGGGACAAAGTTATGGAGGGATTATTGCAACTTACTTATCTTCCTACACAAAGTCAGCTAGCGGATATTTTAACAAAGATTTTACCATCTCAACAGTTCACTGATCTTCTTTCCAAGTTGGGTGTTTCTTTTGTTAATTCTCCTCCCAACTTGAGGGGGGATATTAGTGATATTAATACTAACTTATTAGAAGGGAGAAAGAGTTCAAATATTAGTTACTTCCCGCCTAAAGTTAGTTAGAGATTCTTCACTACAAACTCTTGTATATATAGCATAAGAAACTCTAGCTAATAGATTCAGATTGTGTATTGTACAGTTTTGAGTTTTATCAATGGAATATTTCACAATATCACAGAGTTTATCAATAACACCATAACTCTGATCTTAGCACCTACTCTAGGTGACTTATCACAAAAATTGCATCCTTTGATAATGATGATCTCCAACAAATGTGGCAGGGAAGTGAAAACATAAAACAAAAATTAAAAAGTGTATTAACCAATTTGTTGGAAGCATTGCAGCTAGGCTAGGCTAGTAACATAAAAATTTTATCCTTGCAGATAGTTGGAAGCATTGCAGCTGTCTCTGCAGGGTTAGATTTAGGAAAAGAAGGGCCTTTGGTCCATATTGGGAGTTGCATTGCTTCGTTACTAGGCCAAGGTGGACCCGACAATCACCGTATCAAATGGCGCTGGCTTCGCTACTTCAACAATGACCGTGATAGGCGGGATCTCATCACATGTGGTTCGTGGTCTGGAGTATGTGCTGCTTTTCGCTCGCCTGTAGGAGGTGTCCTTTTTGCTCTTGAAGAGGTGGCTACATGGTGGAGAAGTGCTCTACTTTGGAGGACCTTCTTCAGTACAGCAGTTGTGGTGGTGGTGTTGAGACTTTCCATGGAATATTGTAAGACTGGAAACTGTGGCCTATTTGGGCAGGGAGGACTAATTTTATTTGATGTGAGTGATGTCAGCTTGAGGTACCATGTCGTGGACATAATCCCGGTCGCGGTGATTGGAGTTATTGGAGGAGTTCTGGGAAGCCTTTACAACCACCTTCTCCACAAAGTCCTCAGGCTCTATAACCTCATTAATGAGTAAGCAGCCTCAACATAAATTATTGTATGCACCAGGAATTATTTAGTAGTAAACAGGGGACAAGGTTGGGTCGGTGTGATGCCACTTAGAACCATAATTGTGTTCTGATGCAGGATACAAACGTAGAGTCCCACTCTATGGAGAACCATCTTACGTGGAGAACCGTGGAGAACCACTTAAAATGCATTAAAATTGTCCTTTATATAAGGCCCATGGCGGGGCCCCTTTACAAAAAAGTCTTATAATTCTACCCTCTATCCATTTGTCAAAGAAAAAAAAAGAAAAAAAAAAATTCACTGTTCACGTGATGACGTGGCAGTGGATTTCACTGGTTAACGGTGCTTCGCACCTTCTTGTACGGCGCTTCGCGCCTTTATCATTCTAAAGTTGTAAGGAATGGCAATCAATGGTAAAGGCAATAGACGATTGACGGGTGTGTCGAGGACCTTCGGCCCTCATGACTACCTAACTCATCCGTTTACTGTCTTAAATGCTTCGCATTTCCACGGCAGGGATTTTTTTTTTTTTTTTTGATTTTTTTTTTATTTTTTTGTTGGATAGAACCAATTATTTTAAGCATCTTTCGTGAAGGTACCCTTGGCAGGGTCCTTATATATAAAGCAATTTTAATGCATTTTAAGTGGTTCTCCACGGTTCTCCACGTAACATGGTTCTCCATGGAACAATGGCCTACAAACGTAATCCTAACCTGAGCTATTGATAGGTGCAACATTCCCATTGGTACCCATCAATTTAAATGCTAAAGCTAATTCGATTAAACAATGACAGAAATTTGTTTTAATCAAATATGGCTCTTTTTGAAATTCTATTCACATGAAAAACTATATATTCTTCCCCAAGGCCTAACCTAGGATGTGGATTGTGGTCAGTGTACTTGAGTGTGAGATCTGAATATATATTCATTTGAACATTTGCAGGAAGGGGAAATTGCACAAGCTCCTACTCAGTCTCATAGTATCTTTGTTTACTTCAGCATGCCTATATGGGCTGCCTTTCCTTGCCAGTTGCACACCATGTGATCCCTCACTTCAGGAAGCTTGCCCAACCACAGGACGGGTAGGGAATTTCAAGCAATTCAACTGCCCGAGTGGTCAGTACAATGACCTAGCCACTCTACTACATACGACAAATGACGATGCTGTTCGTAACATTTTTTCCACAAACACTCCTTCAGAGTTTAAGTACTTCTCGCTTATCATCTTCTTTGCATTATACTGCATCTTGGGACTCTTTACCTTTGGCATTGCCGTCCCATCAGGTCTTTTCCTCCCAATCATCCTCATGGGATCAGCTTATGGCCGCATGCTTGGTATAATGATGGGAGATTACACAAAAATTGACCAGGGACTGTTTGCTGTTCTAGGAGCAGCCTCCCTCATGGCCGGATCAATGAGAATGACAGTGTCTCTTTGTGTCATATTTCTGGAACTGACCAATAACCTTCTCCTGCTACCAATAACAATGCTTGTTCTTCTAATTGCCAAAACTGTTGGAGATTGCTTTAATCCAAGCATTTACGAGATTATATTGGATTTAAAAGGACTACCTTTCCTGGATGCTCATCCTGAACCGTGGATGAGAAATATCACAGTTGGTGAGCTAGCTAGTTGATGTCAAGCCACCAGTTGTAACCCTACGTGGAATTGAGAAAGTGGGACGCATTGTAGAGGTCCTTGGCAACACCACCCACAATGGGTTCCCTGTTGTAGATGATAGGGAGGTGCCAATGGGAGGTCTGGCAACTGGGGAAAGGGAACTGCATGGCCTAGTTTTAAGAGCTCACCTCCTTTTAGTTCTAAAGAAGAAATGGTTCCTGAAAGAGAGAAGGAGAAGAAAAGAATGGGAAGTTAGAGAAAAATTTACTTCGGTTGATTTGGCTGAAAGGCGGGTGAAGATTGAGGAGGTGGCTGTGACCAAGGATGACATGGAGATGTATGTAGATTTGCATCCTCTCACGAATACAACAGCTTACACGGTAGTGGAGACCATGTCAGTTGCAAAGGCTCTGGTGCTCTTTCGGGAGGTGGGGCTTCGACATATGCTTGTTGATAGGCCATAAACAGCCAAGGCCCAACAAGGAGCCCAAACAGCAAATGAATCATCTCAAGGGAATAAGAACGGCCCAGCCCAGAGTGGTTGACCCCGGGCCCGGAGCATGGCCCCCACCCCGAGCTAGGGACCCCTGACCCGTGGCACTTTATATACGTGGCACTCCACCTCAGCTGACACTCCTACTGGTGGCGCTGACCAACACTAAAAGATAAGGGAAGACACATGCCAGATCGTGTCCACCACAACATGGCCACGCTCCAGTCAATGGTCACTCCAGACAAAGGCCACGCGTCCCACATCCCGGGAATTCAGCGGCTTGTCCCCCAGATCCAACGGTCGGGGGTGAAGGTAACCTACCCCTAAACCCTAGGCCTAGGGCTATAAATACCCCTAGTAAATAGGGTTTAGGGGTTAGCCATTATTACACACCTACACACATTCATTACTTTGTGATACTCTACTTGATTATTACCTTCCAAAGCCAACTCTTATTCTCACGCCGGAGGCACCTCGGGGCCAAACCCCCCCTCCGGTGTTGTTTTGCAGATACCCCACTACAGCTACACCACTTCCGAGACAGGAGTTGGCGAGGAAGTACCCGATCGAGATTCAGAGTTATCATTGGCGCTAGAAGGAGGGGATGAACCTCCGAACTCCGGAACCCCGAACCAACAGCCAAACCGAGACAACCCGAACTACCTGAAACCAAAAGTCATGCCTCGGCCGAGCAAATCTACCCGAGCAAACAGCGCCCCAAGAGAAGAGCCCTTAGTTCCGGTCCCGGAGCCCATCCCGCAAAACCAGGTCCCGGTCCAGGAAAGGCTCGGGATCGGTCCGAATGATGCTCGGGTCACGATCGAAGTAAACCGGTACAAATATACCGACGTGCCCCTTGAGTCTGCCCAGATGGAGAACTTAACCCCGGCGGAACTGGCCGAAGCAATCCGGGCCTACCGAAACCGCCCTCATCCGGAACCCGAACCCGAGCAGGCGGAAGACTCCGAAGCCTCAGCCAACTCCAACAACCCGCGAGCCTCGGTCTTCGCTCGCCTCGGGGACCAAAACAAAAGAAACAAAAAGGACCATCCAACCCAGAGTAAGGCCAGACAGGAGGAGGCCGATGAGCTGAAACGGATGGAAAGACTCCGGGAAAAAATAAGACAAGAGGAACAAGCCAAATTGGAGCACAGAATCCAAAGAAGGCTCCAAGAAGAGGAGGAAAGAATCAGGAAATCCAAACCGAAAAGAACCCGGAGAGAGGTAAGCCCGGAGATTATCTCAGATGATGAAGAACGTCCTAGCAACCTGGTTCAAATGATCCAGGAGTTACAGAGGAAAGTCAACAACGACTCCGGGTTTGAGATCCAAGACACACTCACCCCTTTTAGCCGCTCTCTTGAAGCCATGCCCCGGCAAAAGAACCTCAAGCACTATAACTTTGACTCCTTTAATGGGTTGGAGGACCCGGAAGAACACCTCAACTACTTCGAGCAAATAGCCCTGATATACTTCTACAACGACCTAACCAAGTGCAGGTTCTTTGCCTCCACACTGAAAGGAGCGGCTCAGAGATGGTTCAGCAGGATCCCTTCCCGGAGCATACACAGCTGGAAGGAGTTCAGAGAAGCTTTCCTCCGGAGGTTCCGAGCCAATAAGACCCCGGAATATCACATGTGCCACTTGGAAACAATTAGGCAGAATGACAACGAAACACTTTCAGCTTTCATGAAACGGTTCCAAGAAGCCATAAATCAAGTCACGAATCTGGATGAAAGAGAAGCCTTGAGCATTTTCCGGAAGAACCTAGACCCGGAGCGTAGCGAACGCTACGTAATTGAGTTGGTAAACAAAGAACCCCAGAGCCTGGCTGCAGCCTATTCTATGGCCGCCAAATTCATCAAAGAAACTGATATTTTACAAGCAATGAGGATGACCCGGCAGGGCACCTCCTCGGGAAGAAGAAAAGATGATCGCTCCAGAAACGACCACCACCCAGACAAGAAGTTTAAGCCCAACAAGCAATACAACTACATCCCAAGTCATCAACTAGCGACCCCGGACAAAGACCACTCCTCCCGAGCCAAGTCAGAAGCCAAGCCTCCGAGACCGGGGAGACCTGATCCGAGGCCGGAACCAGACTGGACACCCCTGAACCGGCCCAGAGCTGAAATATTAAAAGAAGTCCGGAACAAACCCTTCTTTTATCCTCCCAAACCTCTGGTATCAGCCCCGGAGAACAGGCCCCGTAACAAGCACTGCGACTATCATGCAACTCACGGCCACGAAACAGAAAGTTGTGTCTCCCTCAAGTTCTTCATCGAAGACCAGGTTAAGAAAGGAAACATGGGCCAATACCTAGCTCGGAGAACCACGGAGAGGGGGGATGGATCCGGGGTTCAGAAGACCAAACATGTGGTGCACGTGGTATTGGGAGGATCCAGCTCCCCTCCAGCAAGTCCGGGCTCCGGAGGCGAGGTAATGCTGATAGACTCGGCCCCGGAACAAACCATATCTTTCAGCAACGCTGATTTCGAAGGAGTGGATCCTAACCACAATGAAGCCCTGGTGGTGACCTTAGACATTGCTGAGAATGAGGTAAAGAGAATCCTTGTTGACAACGGCTCCTCTGTCAACGTATTGTTCAAACACACCATGGATAGAATGCAGCTCGGCAGTGTCAGAATGAATGAATGCAGGGAAGACCCGCTATACGGCTTCGGCCACAACTTGGTTCCCATCCAAGGAACCCTTTACTTGCCTGTTCAATTCGGCACCGCCCCGAAGCAGATAACCCATATGATAAAATTCTACGTAATCAACATTCCTTCCTCCTACAATGTGATCCTCGGGCGCCCAGCCTTGACCAAACTCCGAGCCATAACCTCAACCCCCCACCTCAAATTCAAATTTCCCACGACCTCCGGGGTTGGGGAGGTAAAGGGCGATACCGAAACAGCCAGCCGATGTTATGGCCAAGCCCTAGTCATGGCAGAAACAGACCCGGAAAATAAGAGGAAAGCTTCCTCCTATCAGAAGAACTTGAGCAGAAAGAAACACAGAGCCACAACTTACAAGAACCCCGGAAAGGAAGTGCAAAACATTGAAACAACAAGTGCCCCGAACCAGGAACCAGGTACATCCGAGGCCCGGGAATACCTAGCCTCAAACTCCCAGGCCCGGGTCCAGAAATCATCCCTGGTGAAAGATCAAGCCAAACTAGAACCCGTCGTGGAAACTGAGACAATCGAGCTCATTCCGGGGAACTCGGAAACAAAAGTAAAGATTGGAACTGGTCTAGATGCTGCCTTCAGGCAAGAGCTAATCCAACTACTCCGGGAATATGCCGATGTTTTTGCCTGGAGTCCATCTGACATGCCCGGGCTCCGGGAATCCCTTGCCATGCATAGCCTGGATGTTGATCCTAGAAGAAAACCAGTGAAACAGAAAAGAAGGAACTTCGCCCCGGAGAGGCAGAGAGCTATAGACGAGGAGGTGGACAAACTACTTAAAGCAGATATTATCTGCGAGGTCAAATACCCGGAGTGGCTGGCCAACGTGGTTCTAGTCAAAAAGCCCAGTGGAAAATGGAGGATGTGTGTTGATTACACAGACTTGAATGAAGCCTGCCCCAAAGATCCATATCCATTACCAAGTATAGACCACCTCATTGACGCCACTGCCGGACATGTGATGCTCAGCTTTATGGACGCTTTCTCCGGGTACAATCAAATCAAGATGAATCCCGCAGACATAGCCAAAACTGCATTCATCACCCACAGAGCTGTCTATGCTTATAAGTTCATGCCCTTTGGACTCCGGAATGCCGGAGCTACGTATCAAAGAGCCATGGTGGAAGTATTCAAAGACCAAATTGGCCGAAATCTGGAGTCCTATGTCGACGACATCATTGCCAAGTCTAAAACAGTCAAGGAACATGTCCCCGATCTGCGGGAATGTTTTGAAAACCTCAGAAAAAATGAGATGAAGCTAAATCCGGAGAAGTGCACCTTTGGGGTGGCAGCGGGGAAATTTCTAGGCTTCATGATCAGCCAAAGGGGGATTGAGGCTAATCCGGAGAAGATCAGGGCCATCTTAGAAATGCAACCACCCCGGACTCAGAAAGACATTCAGAAGTTAGCTGGATCATTAGCAGCCCTAAGAAGATTCATATCCAAGTTGGCAGAAAAGTGTTTGCCCTTCTTCAACTTGCTCAAGGGAGCCAGCAACAAGAAAGAAATAACTTGGAGCCCTGAGTGCCAGCAAGCTCTTGACACTATCAAGGAATATCTATCATCACCACCCCTCTTAACAAAGCCGGAGCCCGGAGAACCCTTACACCTATACCTCTCCGCCGGGCCCCTAGCTGTGGCCGCGGCCCTAGTCCGGGAAGTTGAGGGAAGCCAACGGCCGGTGTACTACATTAGCCAAGTCTTGAAAGATGCAGAAACCAGGTACCCCAATCTAGAAAAATTTGCCTTTGCCTTAGTCACAGCCTCAAGGAAACTCAGACACTATTTCCAAGGAAGAGAAATCAAGGTTGTAACAGATCAGCCACTACGAAGGATAATCCATAAACCGGATGCATCAGGAAGATTGATAAATTGGGCAATTGAGCTAAGCCAATTCCACTTGACATTCGTACCCCGGACAGCCATCAAGGCACAAGCTTTGGCAGATTTCATAGTAGAGTGCTCCTTCCCAGAACCACATCAAGCTATTGCAGCAGCTGAAAACCCGAAAAACCAGAACAGAGCCCCGGGGTCATGGACTCTCCATGTTGATGGATCCTCAACAGCCGACAGGTCCGGGGCAGGACTAATCATGAAGAGCCCGGAAGACTTCCAAATCAAACAGGCCATAACATTCAAGTTCCCAGCAACCAATAACCAAGCCGAATATGAGGCTCTCCTTGCCGGGCTAAGGTTGGCCCGAACTCTGCAAATCAAGAACCTGAATATCTACAGTGACTCACAAATCGTGGTACGGCAAACAAAAGGCGAATATGTGGCAAAAGATCAAAAGCTAGCCCAATACCAAGCACTTGTCAAGAGCCACTTAGCCACCATCCCGGAGTACCAAATCAACCAGGTCAACAGAGAAGAAAATTCTGAAGCTGATGAGCTATCCAAGCTAGTCCAGAACTCCGCCGAACTAGGCAGTTCGGTCTACTTCGAAGAATTGGGAACCCCGGCCATCAACCAAGAAGTGATAATGGAGATAGACGACACCCCGAACTGGATGACCCCCTTCATCCTCTACCTGGAAAAAGGGGAATTGCCCGAAGATAAGAATGAGGCCAGAAGATTGAAAAACAAAGCTTCGAAGTACTTCATAGAAGAAAACCAGCTCTATCGCCGGACCTTCTCATCCCCAACTCTGAAGTGCGTAGGCCCGGAAGAAGCTAACTACTGTCTACAAGAAGTGCACGAAGGGATTTGTGGGGATCACATGTCCGCAAAGGCCTTCGCATACAAAATCATAAGGCAAGGTTACTACTGGCCAACAATCCACTCAGATGCATTAGAATTCGTCAAGAAATGCAGAAACTGCCAACTGTTCAGCAACATACCAAGGCAAAGCCCGGTCCTGCCATCTTCAGTACTATCACCCATCCCCTTTGCCGTATGGGGGATCGATATAGTAGGGCCTTTCCCCCGGGCCAAAGGCGATCTGAGGTACCTCCTAGTAGCCATCGACTACATGACTAAGTGGGCCGAAGCAAAGGCAATGAGGACCATAAATCAACAAGACTGCATCAAGTTCATGGACAACATACTAATGCGGTTCGGCCTTCCCAGAGTCCTGGTCTCAGATAATGGTCCCCAGTTCGTCGGCTCAGATTTTGAAAATTACTTGAAGGAAAGGGGAATTAAACACAAGAAATCCTCAGTGGCCTATCCCCAGGGAAATGGGCAAGTAGAAGTGACAAACAGAATTCTGCTAAGGGGAATTGAGAAGAGGCTGAAGGAAAGCAAGAACAAATGGCCCGAAGAACTGCCAAATGTGCTGTGGGCGTACAGAACTAGCCCGAGGTCCGGAACAGGAGAAACCCCGTTTAAACTAGCTTATGGAACCGAAGCAATGCTGCCAATTGAAGTGGGCTCCCCCTCCCACAGAGCAATCAACTTTGATGAAGATGCAAATGAAGATGGGTTACGAGTTAACCTGGAACTAGTAGATGAGGTCCGGGACAATGCAGTGCAAAGAATTGAGAAGTATAAAGAGAAAACAAGAGAGTACTTCGGCAAGAAGTCAAGAGTCAAAAACTTCCAAATTGGGGACCTAGTACTCCGGGATGTTGAAGCTTCAGACCCCACTAACACAGGCAAGCTTATGCCTAAGTGGGAAGGTCCCTACAGGGTTATAGAAGTACTCCGCCCCGGAACCTACAAGCTCAGTCAAATGGACAACACTGAAGTCCCCAACACCTGGCACGGCCTCAGGCTAAGAAAGTACTACCAGTAAAAGAAAATAGCTTCTGCTCATATACGGGCATTGTTCGAAAATTGTACTCGGAAATCATGTAACCGCTTTATTATCAATGAAAAAGAATTCTAGTTCTTACCTGATACTCCAACCTTCAAATTATATCAAAATACCTACTTGGAAAAGTTTTCATCCTTTCCAAATAGGCCAAAGCCCGGGACCTTAGCAATGCTTTGGCCCGGGAAGCCATAGGCAACAAAATACCTACTTGGAAAAGTTTTCATCCTTTCCAAGTAGGCCAAAGCCCGGGACCTTAGCAATGCTGTGGCCCGGGAAGCCATAGGCAACAAAATACCTACTTGGAAAAGTTTTCATCCTTTCCAAGTAGGCCAAAGCCCGGGACCTTAGCAATGCTTTGGCCCGGGAAGCCATAGGCATCAAAATACCTACTTGGAAAAGTTTTCATCCTTTCCAAATAGGCCAAAGCCCGGGACCTTAGCAATGCTTTGGCCCGGGAAGCCATAGGCATCAAAATACCTACTTGGAAAAGTTTTCATCCTTTCCAAGTAGGCCAAAGCCCGGGACCTTAGCAATGCTTTGGCCCCGGAAGCCATAGGCATCAAAATACCTACTTGGAAAAGTTTTCATCCTTTCCAAGTAGGCCAAAGCCCGGGACCTTGCCAACGCTTAGGCCCGGGGACAAACCACCACTCGTCAATCCGGGAAACCCGAATTAAAAAGCGGGAGGCAGCACAAATTATAAAAAAAAACAACAACAGCAACCGAATATGGAAAAACACAAAATATACGACGAACAAACGGGCCGGGCTGACCAACAGCCCGAAACACCCGGTAGTTAAAAGTTACAAAGTTACACAATGACGCAATTCAAAGTTTTACAACAAGTCTTGAAGAAAAGCATAAAAGAGATTACACGGGCATGGCCCGGACCCTGGACGCAGCCAGCTTGCAGAAGAACCATCTTGGAAATAGTCATTCTTCAGGAGGTGAGGAGCTTGGAGCCTTGTAGGGAGTGGGTTCGCCTTCGCCCCGGGCCAAGGCAGCCTCCGCCTTCATATATTCGGAGACGAAGCGCTCCCAGGTGGCCGACTCCGAATCGGTCTTACACATGTTCTCATCCACAACCCAACAACGGTGGATTTTTGCCGCTGCGGCCTGGGCGAGATCGGTGTTATAAGTATCCGAATTACGGAATTCGGCAATCACCTCCTCCTCAGATTTTTTGCTCTTCAACTCCTCTCGGAGCTTCTTGACATCATCCTTGGAATCCCTCCACTTGGTCCGGACCAAATCCCGCTCATTCTGGAGGGTCTTAGCAGCCTCTTTCAGCTCCTTGGCCCGGACCTCGGATGTCTCCTTCACCTCGGCAAGCTCCTTCTTCAAGGCTTCCACCTCCTCATTCATTAGCCTCCTCACCTCGGTCACGGAGCTTACAGCTTCCCGGGCCTCTTGGACCAGCTCCATATCTCGGCGAATCGCAGCCCCGGCCCCGGCAAAACGAACCCCGAGCTGCAAAAAACAAACAAAAGTCAAAACACGAAGTTAACATCAAGTAAAGACAAGCTCGGCAGAAAGATTACCTGGCCGTAGACCGCCGCTGCATCCTCAAATAGGGATATCGCCGAGCTTTGGCCCATCCCATCCCATTCCTTCTGGCTCGGGAGCCCGGCCAGGAAGCCAAGGAAGTTCCGCTCCTCCGGGGCAATGTCAGCTGGGACGTGGGGTTGGAAGTGGGCATCTTTCCCCGAAGGGGCGTCGGGGGCAACGACTTCACAATCGGACCCCCGGTCCCCAAATTTCTCCTGCCGCACCGAACTGCGGTTCCTCTTCCTCGGATGCAAGGGCACTTCATCCCCCTCCACATCAACAGCCGCCACCTCCGGGGCCTTAGAAGTGCTCTCTCCCTCTTGCTGGGTCCGGGAACCACTGGCCTCCCCGGGGGCCTTGGTATTGTCTCGCACCTGGCCGATGCCGAGAAGGGCGGCGTGAAGAGAAGCATTGGCCTTGTCCATCGCAAACTTTTCGAACTCCGGATTATAGCCTGGGAGACCTGCAAAGAAGACAAAAAAAACATGAGCCCGGGCAAAAGGAATGTTAAAAACGGAGACAACAAAAGAAGTAATAAATATCTACGCCAAGACAAATAGACCCCGAACTTACATCCTATTTCAGAACGGTACTTGTGGCTCATGAGGTCCTCCCGGGTCACTTGCCTCCCAAGACCTCGGCAAAAGGCATTCACCTGATCCAAAGCCTCACCCTGAAGGTCCATAACCTCGAAATGCATTGCCAAAGGCTTTTCCTTGAAGGTGGGCATGAACCGGACGTCCACACCCTGGAGAAAGACGAACTCTCCATTCCAACCTTTCAGCGAAGGCAGCATGCCCAGAGGTTTGGAGGCCCCGGAAGGATAACCACAAGCAGTGCCCCGGAACCTAAACTCAAACATGGGTTTATTGTTGGACCGGACCAGCTGGAATAAGTGGTGAAAAAGTTTAAAAGTGGGAAGCACCCCGGCCTTCTCGCAGCAACCCAGGAAATAGAAAATCCACTTCACCACGTTGGGGGTCATCTGGGTTATGGGGATCCCGTACTCAAACAGGCATAAGGATTTTACAAACTGATGACACCTAGGCCCATACCCCGACCTAAGGTGCTCCAGCCACACCCCGACCCAGCCGCCCTCTGGCCGATCATAAATCTTCTCTCCGGGCTCAGGCCACCTCCACTTAACATCCGCATCCAAATGAAAGGTAGCCCGGAATATTGGATCCCAGTCCACCGGATTCTCCAAATACTGAGCTCTGAAGGGCCCGACATCCATCCCGGAGCCCGGTAAATCCCCGAACTTCGAATCTAAAAAGGCCTTATCATATTTCATCATATCCGCAACGTCCGGATTCTCAGAAAACTCTACACTAAGATCCCTGTAAAAATAAGCTAGAGGCATTCCCGGATCTTTTCTTACGAAATAAAAATTTGTCTGGCTCCAGCTACCATCTGGTTCACTAAGGCTGAACCCCGGACCCATATCCTTGGTGGCTAATTTAGTGAGAACAGGCAAACTACTCTTCTTTTTACCCATAATACCCCAGTCTATGTCTATTAACTCAAGGCTACTATCAGAAGAGCTACAACTAAAAGAACTACTAGAGTCGGAGAGGGGAATCAACACACGGTTAGCAGTCACACGCCTCCTAACCATACAAATCTACAACCCCGGGCTACCCAACAAAAATAACAACCTAAGTCAGTATTTCTACCCAAAACACAAAGCAAGATAAAGAAATACAAGCAAGAAGTTACTGAAGGAATCACAAGACCGGGGTAAGAAAACTTACGAAGGATTCCGGAGAGCAGGGAACAACGAGAAATTGAAGCGAAAAAAGGAAACCTTAAGCCCGGAGCACTGGTCTTCAGAGAAGCAGAATAGCGGCAGCAAAATCAAAAACGCGTGAAAGAAAAAATGACAAGAGACTCCCACTATTTATAGGCGAAGCTTTGGATGCCAAACGCCACGAACACGTGGCGGCCCACAAAAGCGGCCCACTATCTCCAAAACCCGGAGATGAGTGGATGACAGCTATTATTTTTCAAAAAAAAAAATAAAAAAATAAAAAAATAAAAAAAAAAGAGAAGAAGAGAAGTGCATATATGCAATATTATATATATTCGTATACGTACATTTTCGCACATCTACAGAAGACAAAGCCCCGGGATTCGCACTTCAATAACCCCGGGCTTGGGGGGCAGCCAAAGAAACAGAAACTTCAAATTCCAACTACTAGCCCCGGGCGTACGTACTTCAGTACAAACCCCGGAACTGGGGGCAACCAAGGCAAAAGTTTCTCCCCCAAAGAAGACACGGACTCTCAGAACAACTGCAAAACCTCTGGCCCCGAGGACACATATCTAGCACTCTAAAAAACACAGAAAGCTCACTCTCCAAGCCAAGAGCGCTCCTTACTACTCCCCCATCCGGAGAATCCGCATAAGGGAGTGGGGGGCAAATGATAGGCCATAAACAGCCAAGGCCCAACAAGGAGCCCAAACAGCAAATGAATCATCTCAAGGGAATAAGAACGGCCCAGCCCAGAGTGGTTGACCCCGGGCCCGGAGCATGGCCCCCACCCCGAGCTAGGGACCCCTGACCCGTGGCACTTTATATACGTGGCACTCCACCTCAGCTGACACTCCTACTGGTGGCGCTGACCAACACTAAAAGATAAGGGAAGACACATGCCAGATCGTGTCCACCACAACATGGCCACGCTCCAGTCAATGGTCACTCTAGACAAAGGCCACGCGTCCCACATCCCGGGAATTCAGCGGCTTGTCCCCCAGATCCAACGGTCGGGGGTGAAGGTAACCTACCCCTAAACCCTAGGCCTAGGGCTATAAATACCCCTAGTAAATAGGGTTTAGGGGTTAGCCATTATTACACACCTACACACATTCATTACTTTGTGATACTCTACTTGATTATTACCTTCCAAAGCCAACTCTTATTCTCACGCCGGAGGCACCTCGGGGCCAAACCCCCCCTCCGGTGTTGTTTTGCAGATACCCCACTACAGCTACACCACTTCCGAGACAGGAGTTGGCGAGGAAGTACCCGATCGAGATTCAGAGTTATCACTTGTCCTGCCCAAGTTTCAAGGTTCTGGGGTAAGTTAATTTATTTTAATTTCCATGATTCCCATAGATATCTTTTTACCCGGGTGGGTTCTGAATTCTTTTTCTTCTCCTCTAAAATGTAAAGAAAATTACTTACTGGCGATTTTGTTATATGTTACTTACCGGGATACTTTGACGAACTCAGAAAGATACATAAATCACTAAGCTGGCTTGGTGTTGTTTCAACAGGTGTCTCCGGTAGTGGGGATATTGACCAGGCAGGGTTCACAACATTTTGAGTGTTTTCCCGCACCTTGAAAAAGCCAAGGAAATCAAAAAAGGAAATTGATATCAGCAGTGCACCTTTCTGGATTCATTCATATATTTTATTTTTAAAGTTTAAACTTTTTCAGCAGGTTTGAGAAGAAGCAAGATACCACGTATAGAGAATTCTTCATTAAAAAGATGTTACATTATTTACATATACTGAGGTTCAAGTTCCAGAAGAGACACAACTTAAAGATTTTTTGTTGTACAATGAAACAAAGTGTATCCTGCCTGATCAAGCGTACAATTTTTAAGACCAACCTGCTCCCGCAGAACTAAGCTCTTTTTCGCACTGTAGTGTTGCATCGTGAACCCTTATCAAAGTAGGTTTCTTCTTCCTAGATTTCATTTTCTTGTTGACTACTCTGTGTCCTCTTTGAAGCACTAACAACACATCTGGAAGCTCATATCATTAAGGATTGTCCCTAATTATGAAATAACTTCAGAAAACTTTGTCATAACTATTAAGGCAGTACTCGATATAATTCCTTAATGCGACTACTAAAACCTGTAGGAATTGACTCTAGGTTTTAGTGACCGGCCGGAATTAACAGTTGAAGTGTGAACTTAATGCCAGCTGATGCTACTATACACTCTGGAGTGGTAATCGCTCTGGCATCCTCTCAAAAGAGAGCTTTGGTTGCAAGGATGTGAAATCGAACATAAGTGGGAAGTGGAAGTGGAATTAGAACTATGACCGCATTTCCGGTAGCCGCCAGCCAAAATCCATTGGTACCAGCAACAGAGGCATCGTATGGAAATACTAGGGAGCTTCCACAGCACGGAATTAGAGATTGAGAGAAACATTAGTGATAAATTCACAAGTTACAAGGGAAGAAGGCATTCTGACATTTTACAAGTCTGGTGTTGCTAATCATTATCAGCATTAGAGATTCAGATTAGTATCTTGCAGCAGGCACTAGTACTATATGTGCACTGTACACAACACTAATCTGATCTGCATCTCTGATCCAGTCACAAACATGTATCATAAATTTAAATAAACAGAATTTTATCCGTATGGGTTTTCCAATTCTAAGCAACTAACTGAAAAGACTTAAATTATTTAAATTCTTCTTGAGGGATCTCCGAAATGAGATATCACATTTCACATGTGATTTCGAGGCAGATTGATCAGATAGAAAGACAATTCTAAGGACATAACTATTAGTGATATTAATACTAACTTATTAGAAGGGAGAAAGAGTTCAAATATTAGTTACTTCCCGCCTAAAGTTAGTTAGAGATTCTTCACTACAAACTCTTGTATATATAGCATAACAAACTCTAGCTATAGATTCAGATTGTGTATTGTACAGTTTTGAGTTTTATCAATGGAATATTTCACAATATCACAGAGTTTATCATGGTATCAGAGCTTGTAAAGCTCGTTCCTGTTTCCGCGGTTTATTCTGATCATCATCGTCTTCTCTGATTGTCGTTGTCTTCTCCGGTCATCATTATCATTTTCGATTGTTATCGTCATCTTCTCCGGTTATCATATCAAGCGAGCTGAAGTTTTAATGGCGATCTACTCTGAGTACGGATAATCTCACCGGTCAATTTCGTAGTTTCAGGTGTTTTTTTTTGTTCTTATTCGTTCTTTTGTTCATCGTGTTTTCGTCGATAGTTATGTCGATTTGCTGGTTCTTTCTGGTTTACTGTTATTCTGATTCTAATTCTTCAAGATACATAGAATATTTCTTGTATCTATATCTCTGATCTGATCTCTGAGTTCTGAACATATCTTGATTAGTTGATATTGATTGATTGTGATTACGAATTGAATTGATTGTTCTGATTGCATCGATTCAATAATCGATTGTTTCTTCAATGTTTTTCTGATCATTACTGTATTTCTTGGCGAGATTATACTTGATCGTCTTCTTTTCTTGAACACACATCGATCTGTTTGACATTTTTACTCTGGAAATATTACAAAATATTTGTTGAATTCTGCGAAATTACGATGACTACATCATCTAATACATCTTCCAATCCTTCCAATCATGATCAATCTAGCATCTACTATATACATCCTTCTGATGCATCGTCAAATCAGCTTGTTTCTATTAAGTTTGACGGTCATGGTTTCAATAATTGGAAACGATCTATGACTTTGATTTTATCTGCTAAAAATAAAATCGGTTTTGTCGATGGTTCTATTTCTGCTCCTGATGTTGCTACGCCTGAATATAAGCTTTGGTCTCGATGTAATGATCTTGTGATTTCATGGATTATTTTCAATCTTGATGAGAATATTGCTCGGAGCGTTCTGTTTTTGCCTACAGCTAGAGAGATTTGGTCTGATTTAGAAGAGAGATATGGTTATGCTTCTACAACTCAAGTGTACTCTTTGGAACAGAAATTGGCTGAGATCACTCAAGGTTCACAAACTGTTTCTGAATTCTTTACTGCAATCAAGACAATTTGGGATGGAGTTAATGATGCTAATCCATTGCCGAGTTGTACTTGTGGGAAATGTACTTTTAATGTGAATCAGAAGATCCAGAGTAAACAACAAGATCAAAGACTGCTTCAGTTCATGATGAAATTGAATGATAACTTTGCTGCTGTGAGAGCAAATGTTTTAATGATGCATCCGTTGCCTAATGTTTCTTCTGCTTATCGTTTGTTTGCTCAGGAGGAGAGACACAAAGAAATCTCTCAGGCTAATTCTACAACTGATGCTATGGCATTTTTGGCAGATAGAAAAAGAATGACTAATTTCAACAATAAGGTTCAATTTGGTGGATCACAGGGCAAGTTTGGTACAGGTCCTAGAAAATTTGGAACAAAGCCTGGTTCAAATTATTACTGTACTCATTGTAAAGTACCTGGTCACAGTGTTGACAGATGTTTCAAAATTCATGGATTTCCAGAAAATTTCAAACCTAAAGAAAGGATTGCAGCTTTGACACAAGGATCAACACAGGGCTCTACAGATATTTCTTTGCAGAATGATTCTTCTGGTGATTCTCTGTCATGTAACAACATTTCACTGGATCAATATAATCAATTGATGGAACTTAACAACAAACAACATGTTTATGACAGTTCTAATGGTGGTGATCAGACTTCTCACACAGCTTTACTCACAGGTAAACTTTGTTTACTTTCTTCTACTAAGGCAGACTGGATAATTGATAGTGGAGCAACAGATCACATCACTAATGATGTGAATGATTTTTGCTCTTACAAAATTGTTTCTGATGATAACATAACAATACCTGATGGAAGCAAAATTAAAGTGACTCATATTGGTAGTGTTCAGCTCACAGACAAAATTATGCTGAAAAATGTTCTATTGGTTCCTGATTTTCATTTCAAACTCATATCTACACACAAGTTGTGTCTTGATCTTAACTGTCAATTAATTTTTGACTCTGCATATTGCATGCTTCAGGACCATTCTCAGAAAGGTCTTCTGATTCCTCTTGGTAAATTGAGCAATGGTTTATACAGTTTGCACAAAGTTGATTCTAATCAGCAGCATCAAGCCTTTTTCAGTTCTAATTCACCTTCTTCTGCAAATATCTCTACTCATGATGCTAATCTTTGGCATGTCAGATTGGGGCATTTACCCTTTTCACAGTTGCACTTTGTTTTACCTTCATGTAAGAACAAAAATCTATCTCAAATTTGTAATGTTTGTCCTTTGGCAAAGAAAACTAGAAATCTTTTTTCTTCTAGTAGTATTAAGTCTAGTGCTGTTTTTCAGCTTCTCCACATTGACATTTGGGGACCTTATAAGGTCAAAACCCAATTTGGTTGTAATCAATTTCTTACCATTGTTGATGATTTTAGTCGATTCACCTGGATACATCTTCTAAAACATAAATCTGATGTACCTTCTGTGTTTGAAAATTTTCTCAACTATTTTAAAAATCAGTTTCACACTACTGTTCTTTGTGTAAGATCAGATAATGCTTTGGAGTTAGTTTCTGGTAAAATGAGAGATTTGTTCCTCAAAGAAGGAATTGTTAGTCAAACGACTTGTGCTTATTCTCCACAACAAAATGGAGTTGTGGAGAGGAAACATAGACATTTGTTAGAAACTGCCAGATCTTTATATATCCAGTCTAGTGTTCCAGCCAGATTTTGGGGTGAGTGTGTTTTGTGTGCGACTTACTTAATTAATCGCATGCCACTCAAGAGTATTGGTTTTCATTCTCCCTATTACAAACTTTATAATAATCAGCCATCTTTAGACAATCTTAAAAGCTTTGGATGTTTGTGCTATGTTTCCACTTCTAAAGTTCAGAGGTCAAAATTTGACCATAGAGCCTTTCCTACTGTTTTTATTGGATATCCTGTTTCTCAGAAAGGTTACAAAGTTCTCAATTTACTTAATAATGAGATCAAAGTTTCCAGAGATGTTTCTTTTTATGAAACACATTTTCCCTTTCACCTGTTCAATCGACTAGTTTATATCAGAATTCTATATTTCTTCCCAAAACTACTCATAGTTCTAATTTTGATGATATATTTGTTCCTCAAAATTCTTCAACAACTACTTATCATCAAATTTTTACACCACCATCTAGTCCTTCATCTAGTTCTACACCACTTAGTTTCAGTAGTTCCAGTTCCTCTAGTTCTACAAATGCTTCTACTTCTACAGACTCATCACATTCTGTGGATTTGAGTAATTTGACTCCACCAGTTCGACAATCTACCAGACAAAGAATTTTTCCTTCTTATTTACAAGATTATCACTGTCTTGCCAGTACATCTACTAGCAATCACTGGTGTAATCTTGTTGCAGTTAATCAAATGCCTTCTGATTTTCATTCTTTTGTTAACAAAAATCCTGTCATCACTGAACCTTCTTCTTATTTGGAGGCTTCTACTATTCCACTTTGGGTGGAGGCCATGAAGAAAGAAATAACAGCTTTGCAAAATACTAACACTTGGACTTTGACTGAGTTACCTAAAGGAAAGAAATCAATTGATTGTCGATGAGTTTATAAGGTAAAATTGAACTCAGATGGTTCTCTTGAAAGATGCAAGGCTAGGTTAGTGGCAAAAGGGTTTACTCAGAGATATGGTATTGATTACCAGGAGACTTTTTCTCCAGTCATTAAGATGAATACAGTTAGATGTTTAATAGCTTTAGCTGCTCATAAGAAATGGCAGTTGTTCCAAATGGATGTAAATAATGCTTTTTTGCATGGAACTTTGAAGGAAGAAGTTTATATGAGAGTTCCAGATGGGATACCTCATGGTCCTAATCAAGTTTGCAGATTAAACAAATCCATTTATGGACTGAAACAGGCCTCAAGAGAGTGGAATGAAACACTTGTTGAAGAATTGTTACATCAAGGTTTTAGTCAGTCAAAACTGGATTACAGTCTTTTTATTTGCAAAGATGGAATTGACATTACTATTGTTGCTGTATATGTAGATGACATTTTAGTCACAGGCACAAATTCCACAAAGATTGACTCTTTGAAGCAACATTTACATTCTCAGTTTGGTAGAAAGGATCTTGGTGTGATGCGTTATTTCCTTGGTATAGAAGTTTCTTATTCAACAGAAGGGACAATTCTTAGTCAGTCTAAATACACTAAGGAGATTCTTGATCTTGTCGAAGCTGACTTATCTAAACAGGTCATGACACCTTTGCCACTTCATGTTAAACTCAATACAACAGATGGAAAATTGTTTGATAAACCTGAGTTTTATCGATCTTTAGTTGGGAAATTAAACTTTCTCACAAATACAAGGCCTGATTTAAGCTACACAGTTCAGACTCTTAGTCAGTTTTTACAATCTCCGAGAGAGCCTCATTACGAAGCACTTTTGCATACTCTAAGGTATGTTAAATCAACTATTGGACAAGGAATTCTTCTTAAGGCTTCAGACACTTTAACTCTACAGGCTTTTTCTGACTCGGACTGGGCATCATGTCCAGATACTAGGAGGTCTGTCACAGGTTATGTATTGTTATTAGGCTCTTCCCTTGTCACATGGAAGTCTAAAAAACAGTCTACAGTTTCAAGATCTTCTTCAGAATCAGAATACAGAGCAATGGCATCTGCAGCATCTGAGGTTGTATGGACAGTTCGTCTTTTAGAAGAATTGGGAGTTACAAATTTGAAACCTGTCACACTACATTGTGATAATCAATCTGCTCTTCATATTGCCAAGAATCCAGTTTTTCATGAGAGAACTAAACATATAGAAATTGATTGCCATTTCACAAGGGACAAAGTTATGGAGGGATTATTGCAACTTACTTATCTTCCTACACAAAGTCAGCTAGCAGATATTTTAACAAAGATTTTACCATCTCAACAGTTCACTGATCTTCTTTCCAAGTTGGGTGTTTCTTTTGTTAATTCTCCTCCCAACTTGAGGGGGGATATTAGTGATATTAATACTAACTTATTAGAAGGGAGAAAGAGTTCAAATATTAGTTACTTCCCGCCTAAAGTTAGTTAGAGATTCTTCACTACAAACTCTTGTATATATAGCATAAGAAACTCTAGCTAATAGATTCAGATTGTGTATTGTACAGTTTTGAGTTTTATCAATGGAATATTTCACAATATCACAGAGTTTATCAATAACACCATAACTCTGATCTTAGCACCTACTCTAGGTGACTTATCACAAAAATTGCATCCTTTGATAATGATGATCTCCAACAAATGTGGCAGGGAAGTGAAAACATAAAACAAAAATTAAAAAGTGTATTAACCAATTTGTTGGAAGCATTGCAGCTAGGCTAGGCTAGTAACATAAAAATTTTATCCTTGCAGATAGTTGGAAGCATTGCAGCTGTCTCTGCAGGGTTAGATTTAGGAAAAGAAGGGCCTTTGGTCCATATTGGGAGTTGCATTGCTTCGTTACTAGGCCAAGGTGGACCCGACAATCACCGTATCAAATGGCGCTGGCTTCGCTACTTCAACAATGACCGTGATAGGCGGGATCTCATCACATGTGGTTCGTGGTCTGGAGTATGTGCTGCTTTTCGCTCGCCTGTAGGAGGTGTCCTTTTTGCTCTTGAAGAGGTGGCTACATGGTGGAGAAGTGCTCTACTTTGGAGGACCTTCTTCAGTACAGCAGTTGTGGTGGTGGTGTTGAGACTTTCCATGGAATATTGTAAGACTGGAAACTGTGGCCTATTTGGGCAGGGAGGACTAATTTTATTTGATGTGAGTGATGTCAGCTTGAGGTACCATGTCGTGGACATAATCCCGGTCGCGGTGATTGGAGTTATTGGAGGAGTTCTGGGAAGCCTTTACAACCACCTTCTCCACAAAGTCCTCAGGCTCTATAACCTCATTAATGAGTAAGCAGCCTCAACATAAATTATTGTATGCACCAGGAATTATTTAGTAGTAAACAGGGGACAAGGTTGGGTCGGTGTGATGCCACTTAGAACCATAATTGTGTTCTGATGCAGGATACAAACGTAATCCTAACCTGAGCTATTGATAGGTGCAACATTCCCATTGGTACCCATCAATTTAAATGCTAAAGCTAATTCGATTAAACAATGACAGAAATTTGTTTTAATCAAATATGGCTCTTTTTGAAATTCTATTCACATGAAAAACTATATATTCTTCCCCAAGGCCTAACCTAGGATGTGGATTGTGGTCAGTGTACTTGAGTGTGAGATCTGAATATATATTCATTTGAACATTTGCAGGAAGGGGAAATTGCACAAGCTCCTACTCAGTCTCATAGTATCTTTGTTTACTTCAGCATGCCTATATGGGCTGCCTTTCCTTGCCAGTTGCACACCATGTGATCCCTCACTTCAGGAAGCTTGCCCAACCACAGGACGGGTAGGGAATTTCAAGCAATTCAACTGCCCGAGTGGTCAGTACAATGACCTAGCCACTCTACTACATACGACAAATGACGATGCTGTTCGTAACATTTTTTCCACAAACACTCCTTCAGAGTTTAAGTACTTCTCGCTTATCATCTTCTTTGCATTATACTGCATCTTGGGACTCTTTACCTTTGGCATTGCCGTCCCATCAGGTCTTTTCCTCCCAATCATCCTCATGGGATCAGCTTATGGCCGCATGCTTGGTATAATGATGGGAGATTACACAAAAATTGACCAGGGACTGTTTGCTGTTCTAGGAGCAGCCTCCCTCATGGCCGGATCAATGAGAATGACAGTGTCTCTTTGTGTCATATTTCTGGAACTGACCAATAACCTTCTCCTGCTACCAATAACAATGCTTGTTCTTCTAATTGCCAAAACTGTTGGAGATTGCTTTAATCCAAGCATTTACGAGATTATATTGGATTTAAAAGGACTACCTTTCCTGGATGCTCATCCTGAACCGTGGATGAGAAATATCACAGTTGGTGAGCTAGCTAGTTGATGTCAAGCCACCAGTTGTAACCCTACGTGGAATTGAGAAAGTGGGACGCATTGTAGAGGTCCTTGGCAACACCACCCACAATGGGTTCCCTGTTGTAGATGATAGGGAGGTGCCAATGGGAGGTCTGGCAACTGGGGAAAGGGAACTGCATGGCCTAGTTTTAAGAGCTCACCTCCTTTTAGTTCTAAAGAAGAAATGGTTCCTGAAAGAGAGAAGGAGAAGAAAAGAATGGGAAGTTAGAGAAAAATTTACTTCGGTTGATTTGGCTGAAAGGCGGGTGAAGATTGAGGAGGTGGCTGTGACCAAGGATGACATGGAGATGTATGTAGATTTGCATCCTCTCACGAATACAACAGCTTACACGGTAGTGGAGACCATGTCAGTTGCAAAGGCTCTGGTGCTCTTTCGGGAGGTGGGGCTTCGACATATGCTTGTTGATAGGCCATAAACAGCCAAGGCCCAACAAGGAGCCCAAACAGCAAATGAATCATCTCAAGGGAATAAGAACGGCCCAGCCCAGAGTGGTTGACCCCGGGCCCGGAGCATGGCCCCCACCCCGAGCTAGGGACCCCTGACCCGTGGCACTTTATATACGTGGCACTCCACCTCAGCTGACACTCCTACTGGTGGCGCTGACCAACACTAAAAGATAAGGGAAGACACATGCCAGATCGTGTCCACCACAACATGGCCACGCTCCAGTCAATGGTCACTCCAGACAAAGGCCACGCGTCCCACATCCCGGGAATTCAGCGGCTTGTCCCCCAGATCCAACGGTCGGGGGTGAAGGTAACCTACCCCTAAACCCTAGGCCTAGGGCTATAAATACCCCTAGTAAATAGGGTTTAGGGGTTAGCCATTATTACACACCTACACACATTCATTACTTTGTGATACTCTACTTGATTATTACCTTCCAAAGCCAACTCTTATTCTCACGCCGGAGGCACCTCGGGGCCAAACCCCCCCTCCGGTGTTGTTTTGCAGATACCCCACTACAGCTACACCACTTCCGAGACAGGAGTTGGCGAGGAAGTACCCGATCGAGATTCAGAGTTATCATTGGCGCTAGAAGGAGGGGATGAACCTCCGAACTCCGGAACCCCGAACCAACAGCCAAACCGAGACAACCCGAACTACCTGAAACCAAAAGTCATGCCTCGGCCGAGCAAATCTACCCGAGCAAACAGCGCCCCAAGAGAAGAGCCCTTAGTTCCGGTCCCGGAGCCCATCCCGCAAAACCAGGTCCCGGTCCAGGAAAGGCTCGGGATCGGTCCGAATGATGCTCGGGTCACGATCGAAGTAAACCGGTACAAATATACCGACGTGCCCCTTGAGTCTGCCCAGATGGAGAACTTAACCCCGGCGGAACTGGCCGAAGCAATCCGGGCCTACCGAAACCGCCCTCATCCGGAACCCGAACCCGAGCAGGCGGAAGACTCCGAAGCCTCAGCCAACTCCAACAACCCGCGAGCCTCGGTCTTCGCTCGCCTCGGGGACCAAAACAAAAGAAACAAAAAGGACCATCCAACCCAGAGTAAGGCCAGACAGGAGGAGGCCGATGAGCTGAAACGGATGGAAAGACTCCGGGAAAAAATAAGACAAGAGGAACAAGCCAAATTGGAGCACAGAATCCAAAGAAGGCTCCAAGAAGAGGAGGAAAGAATCAGGAAATCCAAACCGAAAAGAACCCGGAGAGAGGTAAGCCCGGAGATTATCTCAGATGATGAAGAACGTCCTAGCAACCTGGTTCAAATGATCCAGGAGTTACAGAGGAAAGTCAACAACGACTCCGGGTTTGAGATCCAAGACACACTCACCCCTTTTAGCCGCTCTCTTGAAGCCATGCCCCGGCAAAAGAACCTCAAGCACTATAACTTTGACTCCTTTAATGGGTTGGAGGACCCGGAAGAACACCTCAACTACTTCGAGCAAATAGCCCTGATATACTTCTACAACGACCTAACCAAGTGCAGGTTCTTTGCCTCCACACTGAAAGGAGCGGCTCAGAGATGGTTCAGCAGGATCCCTTCCCGGAGCATACACAGCTGGAAGGAGTTCAGAGAAGCTTTCCTCCGGAGGTTCCGAGCCAATAAGACCCCGGAATATCACATGTGCCACTTGGAAACAATTAGGCAGAATGACAACGAAACACTTTCAGCTTTCATGAAACGGTTCCAAGAAGCCATAAATCAAGTCACGAATCTGGATGAAAGAGAAGCCTTGAGCATTTTCCGGAAGAACCTAGACCCGGAGCGTAGCGAACGCTACGTAATTGAGTTGGTAAACAAAGAACCCCAGAGCCTGGCTGCAGCCTATTCTATGGCCGCCAAATTCATCAAAGAAACTGATATTTTACAAGCAATGAGGATGACCCGGCAGGGCACCTCCTCGGGAAGAAGAAAAGATGATCGCTCCAGAAACGACCACCACCCAGACAAGAAGTTTAAGCCCAACAAGCAATACAACTACATCCCAAGTCATCAACTAGCGACCCCGGACAAAGACCACTCCTCCCGAGCCAAGTCAGAAGCCAAGCCTCCGAGACCGGGGAGACCTGATCCGAGGCCGGAACCAGACTGGACACCCCTGAACCGGCCCAGAGCTGAAATATTAAAAGAAGTCCGGAACAAACCCTTCTTTTATCCTCCCAAACCTCTGGTATCAGCCCCGGAGAACAGGCCCCGTAACAAGCACTGCGACTATCATGCAACTCACGGCCACGAAACAGAAAGTTGTGTCTCCCTCAAGTTCTTCATCGAAGACCAGGTTAAGAAAGGAAACATGGGCCAATACCTAGCTCGGAGAACCACGGAGAGGGGGGATGGATCCGGGGTTCAGAAGACCAAACATGTGGTGCACGTGGTATTGGGAGGATCCAGCTCCCCTCCAGCAAGTCCGGGCTCCGGAGGCGAGGTAATGCTGATAGACTCGGCCCCGGAACAAACCATATCTTTCAGCAACGCTGATTTCGAAGGAGTGGATCCTAACCACAATGAAGCCCTGGTGGTGACCTTAGACATTGCTGAGAATGAGGTAAAGAGAATCCTTGTTGACAACGGCTCCTCTGTCAACGTATTGTTCAAACACACCATGGATAGAATGCAGCTCGGCAGTGTCAGAATGAATGAATGCAGGGAAGACCCGCTATACGGCTTCGGCCACAACTTGGTTCCCATCCAAGGAACCCTTTACTTGCCTGTTCAATTCGGCACCGCCCCGAAGCAGATAACCCATATGATAAAATTCTACGTAATCAACATTCCTTCCTCCTACAATGTGATCCTCGGGCGCCCAGCCTTGACCAAACTCCGAGCCATAACCTCAACCCCCCACCTCAAATTCAAATTTCCCACGACCTCCGGGGTTGGGGAGGTAAAGGGCGATACCGAAACAGCCAGCCGATGTTATGGCCAAGCCCTAGTCATGGCAGAAACAGACCCGGAAAATAAGAGGAAAGCTTCCTCCTATCAGAAGAACTTGAGCAGAAAGAAACACAGAGCCACAACTTACAAGAACCCCGGAAAGGAAGTGCAAAACATTGAAACAACAAGTGCCCCGAACCAGGAACCAGGTACATCCGAGGCCCGGGAATACCTAGCCTCAAACTCCCAGGCCCGGGTCCAGAAATCATCCCTGGTGAAAGATCAAGCCAAACTAGAACCCGTCGTGGAAACTGAGACAATCGAGCTCATTCCGGGGAACTCGGAAACAAAAGTAAAGATTGGAACTGGTCTAGATGCTGCCTTCAGGCAAGAGCTAATCCAACTACTCCGGGAATATGCCGATGTTTTTGCCTGGAGTCCATCTGACATGCCCGGGCTCCGGGAATCCCTTGCCATGCATAGCCTGGATGTTGATCCTAGAAGAAAACCAGTGAAACAGAAAAGAAGGAACTTCGCCCCGGAGAGGCAGAGAGCTATAGACGAGGAGGTGGACAAACTACTTAAAGCAGATATTATCTGCGAGGTCAAATACCCGGAGTGGCTGGCCAACGTGGTTCTAGTCAAAAAGCCCAGTGGAAAATGGAGGATGTGTGTTGATTACACAGACTTGAATGAAGCCTGCCCCAAAGATCCATATCCATTACCAAGTATAGACCACCTCATTGACGCCACTGCCGGACATGTGATGCTCAGCTTTATGGACGCTTTCTCCGGGTACAATCAAATCAAGATGAATCCCGCAGACATAGCCAAAACTGCATTCATCACCCACAGAGCTGTCTATGCTTATAAGTTCATGCCCTTTGGACTCCGGAATGCCGGAGCTACGTATCAAAGAGCCATGGTGGAAGTATTCAAAGACCAAATTGGCCGAAATCTGGAGTCCTATGTCGACGACATCATTGCCAAGTCTAAAACAGTCAAGGAACATGTCCCCGATCTGCGGGAATGTTTTGAAAACCTCAGAAAAAATGAGATGAAGCTAAATCCGGAGAAGTGCACCTTTGGGGTGGCAGCGGGGAAATTTCTAGGCTTCATGATCAGCCAAAGGGGGATTGAGGCTAATCCGGAGAAGATCAGGGCCATCTTAGAAATGCAACCACCCCGGACTCAGAAAGACATTCAGAAGTTAGCTGGATCATTAGCAGCCCTAAGAAGATTCATATCCAAGTTGGCAGAAAAGTGTTTGCCCTTCTTCAACTTGCTCAAGGGAGCCAGCAACAAGAAAGAAATAACTTGGAGCCCTGAGTGCCAGCAAGCTCTTGACACTATCAAGGAATATCTATCATCACCACCCCTCTTAACAAAGCCGGAGCCCGGAGAACCCTTACACCTATACCTCTCCGCCGGGCCCCTAGCTGTGGCCGCGGCCCTAGTCCGGGAAGTTGAGGGAAGCCAACGGCCGGTGTACTACATTAGCCAAGTCTTGAAAGATGCAGAAACCAGGTACCCCAATCTAGAAAAATTTGCCTTTGCCTTAGTCACAGCCTCAAGGAAACTCAGACACTATTTCCAAGGAAGAGAAATCAAGGTTGTAACAGATCAGCCACTACGAAGGATAATCCATAAACCGGATGCATCAGGAAGATTGATAAATTGGGCAATTGAGCTAAGCCAATTCCACTTGACATTCGTACCCCGGACAGCCATCAAGGCACAAGCTTTGGCAGATTTCATAGTAGAGTGCTCCTTCCCAGAACCACATCAAGCTATTGCAGCAGCTGAAAACCCGAAAAACCAGAACAGAGCCCCGGGGTCATGGACTCTCCATGTTGATGGATCCTCAACAGCCGACAGGTCCGGGGCAGGACTAATCATGAAGAGCCCGGAAGACTTCCAAATCAAACAGGCCATAACATTCAAGTTCCCAGCAACCAATAACCAAGCCGAATATGAGGCTCTCCTTGCCGGGCTAAGGTTGGCCCGAACTCTGCAAATCAAGAACCTGAATATCTACAGTGACTCACAAATCGTGGTACGGCAAACAAAAGGCGAATATGTGGCAAAAGATCAAAAGCTAGCCCAATACCAAGCACTTGTCAAGAGCCACTTAGCCACCATCCCGGAGTACCAAATCAACCAGGTCAACAGAGAAGAAAATTCTGAAGCTGATGAGCTATCCAAGCTAGTCCAGAACTCCGCCGAACTAGGCAGTTCGGTCTACTTCGAAGAATTGGGAACCCCGGCCATCAACCAAGAAGTGATAATGGAGATAGACGACACCCCGAACTGGATGACCCCCTTCATCCTCTACCTGGAAAAAGGGGAATTGCCCGAAGATAAGAATGAGGCCAGAAGATTGAAAAACAAAGCTTCGAAGTACTTCATAGAAGAAAACCAGCTCTATCGCCGGACCTTCTCATCCCCAACTCTGAAGTGCGTAGGCCCGGAAGAAGCTAACTACTGTCTACAAGAAGTGCACGAAGGGATTTGTGGGGATCACATGTCCGCAAAGGCCTTCGCATACAAAATCATAAGGCAAGGTTACTACTGGCCAACAATCCACTCAGATGCATTAGAATTCGTCAAGAAATGCAGAAACTGCCAACTGTTCAGCAACATACCAAGGCAAAGCCCGGTCCTGCCATCTTCAGTACTATCACCCATCCCCTTTGCCGTATGGGGGATCGATATAGTAGGGCCTTTCCCCCGGGCCAAAGGCGATCTGAGGTACCTCCTAGTAGCCATCGACTACATGACTAAGTGGGCCGAAGCAAAGGCAATGAGGACCATAAATCAACAAGACTGCATCAAGTTCATGGACAACATACTAATGCGGTTCGGCCTTCCCAGAGTCCTGGTCTCAGATAATGGTCCCCAGTTCGTCGGCTCAGATTTTGAAAATTACTTGAAGGAAAGGGGAATTAAACACAAGAAATCCTCAGTGGCCTATCCCCAGGGAAATGGGCAAGTAGAAGTGACAAACAGAATTCTGCTAAGGGGAATTGAGAAGAGGCTGAAGGAAAGCAAGAACAAATGGCCCGAAGAACTGCCAAATGTGCTGTGGGCGTACAGAACTAGCCCGAGGTCCGGAACAGGAGAAACCCCGTTTAAACTAGCTTATGGAACCGAAGCAATGCTGCCAATTGAAGTGGGCTCCCCCTCCCACAGAGCAATCAACTTTGATGAAGATGCAAATGAAGATGGGTTACGAGTTAACCTGGAACTAGTAGATGAGGTCCGGGACAATGCAGTGCAAAGAATTGAGAAGTATAAAGAGAAAACAAGAGAGTACTTCGGCAAGAAGTCAAGAGTCAAAAACTTCCAAATTGGGGACCTAGTACTCCGGGATGTTGAAGCTTCAGACCCCACTAACACAGGCAAGCTTATGCCTAAGTGGGAAGGTCCCTACAGGGTTATAGAAGTACTCCGCCCCGGAACCTACAAGCTCAGTCAAATGGACAACACTGAAGTCCCCAACACCTGGCACGGCCTCAGGCTAAGAAAGTACTACCAGTAAAAGAAAATAGCTTCTGCTCATATACGGGCATTGTTCGAAAATTGTACTCGGAAATCATGTAACCGCTTTATTATCAATGAAAAAGAATTCTAGTTCTTACCTGATACTCCAACCTTCAAATTATATCAAAATACCTACTTGGAAAAGTTTTCATCCTTTCCAAATAGGCCAAAGCCCGGGACCTTAGCAATGCTTTGGCCCGGGAAGCCATAGGCAACAAAATACCTACTTGGAAAAGTTTTCATCCTTTCCAAGTAGGCCAAAGCCCGGGACCTTAGCAATGCTGTGGCCCGGGAAGCCATAGGCAACAAAATACCTACTTGGAAAAGTTTTCATCCTTTCCAAGTAGGCCAAAGCCCGGGACCTTAGCAATGCTTTGGCCCGGGAAGCCATAGGCATCAAAATACCTACTTGGAAAAGTTTTCATCCTTTCCAAATAGGCCAAAGCCCGGGACCTTAGCAATGCTTTGGCCCGGGAAGCCATAGGCATCAAAATACCTACTTGGAAAAGTTTTCATCCTTTCCAAGTAGGCCAAAGCCCGGGACCTTAGCAATGCTTTGGCCCCGGAAGCCATAGGCATCAAAATACCTACTTGGAAAAGTTTTCATCCTTTCCAAGTAGGCCAAAGCCCGGGACCTTGCCAACGCTTAGGCCCGGGGACAAACCACCACTCGTCAATCCGGGAAACCCGAATTAAAAAGCGGGAGGCAGCACAAATTATAAAAAAAAACAACAACAGCAACCGAATATGGAAAAACACAAAATATACGACGAACAAACGGGCCGGGCTGACCAACAGCCCGAAACACCCGGTAGTTAAAAGTTACAAAGTTACACAATGACGCAATTCAAAGTTTTACAACAAGTCTTGAAGAAAAGCATAAAAGAGATTACACGGGCATGGCCCGGACCCTGGACGCAGCCAGCTTGCAGAAGCACCATCTTGGAAATAGTCATTCTTCAGGAGGTGAGGAGCTTGGAGCCTTGTAGGGAGTGGGTTCGCCTTCGCCCCGGGCCAAGGCAGCCTCCGCCTTCATATATTCGGAGACGAAGCGCTCCCAGGTGGCCGACTCCGAATCGGTCTTACACATGTTCTCAGCCACAACCCAACAACGGTGGATTTTTGCCGCTGCGGCCTGGGCGAGATCGGTGTTATAAGTATCCGAATTACGGAATTCGGCAATCACCTCCTCCTCAGATTTTTTGCTCTTCAACTCCTCTCGGAGCTTCTTGACATCATCCTTGGAATCCCTCCACTTGGTCCGGACCAAATCCCGCTCATTCTGGAGGGTCTTAGCAGCCTCTTTCAGCTCCTTGGCCCGGACCTCGGATGTCTCCTTCACCTCGGCAAGCTCCTTCTTCAAGGCTTCCACCTCCTCATTCATTAGCCTCCTCACCTCGGTCACGGAGCTTACAGCTTCCCGGGCCTCTTGGACCAGCTCCATATCTCGGCGAATCGCAGCCCCGGCCCCGGCAAAACGAACCCCGAGCTGCAAAAAACAAACAAAAGTCAAAACACGAAGTTAACATCAAGTAAAGACAAGCTCGGCAGAAAGATTACCTGGCCGTAGACCGCCGCTGCATCCTCAAATAGGGATATCGCCGAGCTTTGGCCCATCCCATCCCATTCCTTCTGGCTCGGGAGCCCGGCCAGGAAGCCAAGGAAGTTCCGCTCCTCCGGGGCAATGTCAGCTGGGACGTGGGGTTGGAAGTGGGCATCTTTCCCCGAAGGGGCGTCGGGGGCAACGACTTCACAATCGGACCCCCGGTCCCCAAATTTCTCCTGCCGCACCGAACTGCGGTTCCTCTTCCTCGGATGCAAGGGCACTTCATCCCCCTCCACATCAACAGCCGCCACCTCCGGGGCCTTAGAAGTGCTCTCTCCCTCTTGCTGGGTCCGGGAACCACTGGCCTCCCCGGGGGCCTTGGTATTGTCTCGCACCTGGCCGATGCCGAGAAGGGCGGCGTGAAGAGAAGCATTGGCCTTGTCCATCGCAAACTTTTCGAACTCCGGATTATAGCCTGGGAGACCTGCAAAGAAGACAAAAAAAACATGAGCCCGGGCAAAAGGAATGTTAAAAACGGAGACAACAAAAGAAGTAATAAATATCTACGCCAAGACAAATAGACCCCGAACTTACATCCTATTTCAGAACGGTACTTGTGGCTCATGAGGTCCTCCCGGGTCACTTGCCTCCCAAGACCTCGGCAAAAGGCATTCACCTGATCCAAAGCCTCACCCTGAAGGTCCATAACCTCGAAATGCATTGCCAAAGGCTTTTCCTTGAAGGTGGGCATGAACCGGACGTCCACACCCTGGAGAAAGACGAACTCTCCATTCCAACCTTTCAGCGAAGGCAGCATGCCCAGAGGTTTGGAGGCCCCGGAAGGATAACCACAAGCAGTGCCCCGGAACCTAAACTCAAACATGGGTTTATTGTTGGACCGGACCAGCTGGAATAAGTGGTGAAAAAGTTTAAAAGTGGGAAGCACCCCGGCCTTCTCGCAGCAACCCAGGAAATAGAAAATCCACTTCACCACGTTGGGGGTCATCTGGGTTATGGGGATCCCGTACTCAAACAGGCATAAGGATTTTACAAACTGATGACACCTAGGCCCATACCCCGACCTAAGGTGCTCCAGCCACACCCCGACCCAGCCGCCCTCTGGCCGATCATAAATCTTCTCTCCGGGCTCAGGCCACCTCCACTTAACATCCGCATCCAAATGAAAGGTAGCCCGGAATATTGGATCCCAGTCCACCGGATTCTCCAAATACTGAGCTCTGAAGGGCCCGACATCCATCCCGGAGCCCGGTAAATCCCCGAACTTCGAATCTAAAAAGGCCTTATCATATTTCATCATATCCGCAACGTCCGGATTCTCAGAAAACTCTACACTAAGATCCCTGTAAAAATAAGCTAGAGGCATTCCCGGATCTTTTCTTACGAAATAAAAATTTGTCTGGCTCCAGCTACCATCTGGTTCACTAAGGCTGAACCCCGGACCCATATCCTTGGTGGCTAATTTAGTGAGAACAGGCAAACTACTCTTCTTTTTACCCATAATACCCCAGTCTATGTCTATTAACTCAAGGCTACTATCAGAAGAGCTACAACTAAAAGAACTACTAGAGTCGGAGAGGGGAATCAACACACGGTTAGCAGTCACACGCCTCCTAACCATACAAATCTACAACCCCGGGCTACCCAACAAAAATAACAACCTAAGTCAGTATTTCTACCCAAAACACAAAGCAAGATAAAGAAATACAAGCAAGAAGTTACTGAAGGAATCACAAGACCGGGGTAAGAAAACTTACGAAGGATTCCGGAGAGCAGGGAACAACGAGAAATTGAAGCGAAAAAAGGAAACCTTAAGCCCGGAGCACTGGTCTTCAGAGAAGCAGAATAGCGGCAGCAAAATCAAAAACGCGTGAAAGAAAAAATGACAAGAGACTCCCACTATTTATAGGCGAAGCTTTGGATGCCAAACGCCACGAACACGTGGCGGCCCACAAAAGCGGCCCACTATCTCCAAAACCCGGAGATGAGTGGATGACAGCTATTATTTTTCAAAAAAAAAAATAAAAAAATAAAAAAATAAAAAAAAAAGAGAAGAAGAGAAGTGCATATATGCAATATTATATATATTCGTATACGTACATTTTCGCACATCTACAGAAGACAAAGCCCCGGGATTCGCACTTCAATAACCCCGGGCTTGGGGGGCAGCCAAAGAAACAGAAACTTCAAATTCCAACTACTAGCCCCGGGCGTACGTACTTCAGTACAAACCCCGGAACTGGGGGCAACCAAGGCAAAAGTTTCTCCCCCAAAGAAGACACGGACTCTCAGAACAACTGCAAAACCTCTGGCCCCGAGGACACATATCTAGCACTCTAAAAAACACAGAAAGCTCACTCTCCAAGCCAAGAGCGCTCCTTACTACTCCCCCATCCGGAGAATCCGCATAAGGGAGTGGGGGGCAAATGATAGGCCATAAACAGCCAAGGCCCAACAAGGAGCCCAAACAGCAAATGAATCATCTCAAGGGAATAAGAACGGCCCAGCCCAGAGTGGTTGACCCCGGGCCCGGAGCATGGCCCCCACCCCGAGCTAGGGACCCCTGACCCGTGGCACTTTATATACGTGGCACTCCACCTCAGCTGACACTCCTACTGGTGGCGCTGACCAACACTAAAAGATAAGGGAAGACACATGCCAGATCGTGTCCACCACAACATGGCCACGCTCCAGTCAATGGTCACTCTAGACAAAGGCCACGCGTCCCACATCCCGGGAATTCAGCGGCTTGTCCCCCAGATCCAACGGTCGGGGGTGAAGGTAACCTACCCCTAAACCCTAGGCCTAGGGCTATAAATACCCCTAGTAAATAGGGTTTAGGGGTTAGCCATTATTACACACCTACACACATTCATTACTTTGTGATACTCTACTTGATTATTACCTTCCAAAGCCAACTCTTATTCTCACGCCGGAGGCACCTCGGGGCCAAACCCCCCCTCCGGTGTTGTTTTGCAGATACCCCACTACAGCTACACCACTTCCGAGACAGGAGTTGGCGAGGAAGTACCCGATCGAGATTCAGAGTTATCACTTGTCCTGCCCAAGTTTCAAGGTTCTGGGGTAAGTTAATTTATTTTAATTTCCATGATTCCCATAGATATCTTTTTACCCGGGTGGGTTCTGAATTCTTTTTCTTCTCCTCTAAAATGTAAAGAAAATTACTTACTGGCGATTTTGTTATATGTTACTTACCGGGATACTTTGACGAACTCAGAAAGATACATAAATCACTAAGCTGGCTTGGTGTTGTTTCAACAGGTGTCTCCGGTAGTGGGGATATTGACCAGGCAGGGTTCACAACATTTTGAGTGTTTTCCCGCACCTTGAAAAAGCCAAGGAAATCAAAAAAGGAAATTGATATCAGCAGTGCACCTTTCTGGATTCATTCATATATTTTATTTTTAAAGTTTAAACTTTTTCAGCAGGTTTGAGAAGAAGCAAGATACCACGTATAGAGAATTCTTCATTAAATAAAGATGTTACATTATTTACATATACTGAGGTTCAAGTTCCAGAAGAGACACAACTTAAAGATTTTTTGTTGTACAATGAAACAAAGTGTATCCTGCCTGATCAAGCGTACAATTTTTAAGACCAACCTGCTCCCGCAGAACTAAGCTCTTTTTCGCACTGTAGTGTTGCATCGTGAACCCTTATCAAAGTAGGTTTCTTCTTCCTAGATTTCATTTTCTTGTTGACTACTCTGTGTCCTCTTTGAAGCACTAACAACACATCTGGAAGCTCATATCATTAAGGATTGTCCCTAATTATGAAATAACTTCAGAAAACTTTGTCATAACTATTAAGGCAGTACTCGATATAATTCCTTAATGCGACTACTAAAACCTGTAGGAATTGACTCTAGGTTTTAGTGACCGGCCGGAATTAACAGTTGAAGTGTGAACTTAATGCCAGCTGATGCTACTATACACTCTGGAGTGGTAATCGCTCTGGCATCCTCTCAAAAGAGAGCTTTGGTTGCAAGGATGTGAAATCGAACATAAGTGGGAAGTGGAAGTGGAATTAGAACTATGACCGCATTTCCGGTAGCCGCCAGCCAAAATCCATTGGTACCAGCAACAGAGGCATCGTATGGAAATACTAGGGAGCTTCCACAGCACGGAATTAGAGATTGAGAGAAACATTAGTGATAAATTCACAAGTTACAAGGGAAGAAGGCATTCTGACATTTTACAAGTCTGGTGTTGCTAATCATTATCAGCATTAGAGATTCAGATTAGTATCTTGCAGCAGGCACTAGTACTTTGTGTTTACCCCATGGTATTCATAATAAAATCTTGTAGCAGGTACTAGTACTTTGTGTTTACTCAATGATATAAATGTATCTTGGGGTATGGACCGTATGGCCGTGGAAACATCAGTCACAACACAATGCAAATGGTTTCTGAATTAAAACAAGGCATATGTGATCCGGTCAGTTTTTTCCACAAGGATAAAAATCATGATGATAATGAGGCTCATTAATCGAAACTTAACCGCTGGATATCATGAGAAAGTTCACAGAAAATATTTAAGAAGTAAAATTAAAAAAAAATATCCAACTCAGTATTTGGTTGACCAAAGCTTGAGGGATTCATGGAGACATTGATACTTCCAACATTTCCAACAAGTCCTTTAGCGTAAAACAGGATCCCGATTCAATAGCTAAAATGTACTGTATTTAGTATGGCATAGTGCAACATTATTACAGAGGGATAACTCAAGTATCCAAAACAAATTATGAAACCCGCAGCTACACAGATGGATGTAGCCTTTAGAAAAATAATCTAGCATTCTCCTTACTTAAAACATGGTGAAAATCATAGCGTACACCCCCAAAACAGCCATGAAAATAGACGAAGAAAGAGGGTAGAGAATCTGAGCAGCCTTGGAAGTAGATGCAGGTGTTGAAGAAGAAGAAGACGACGGAGTAGAAGATGCAGAGACAGTTTTAATCTTGACCTTCATTCCCTGATCACAATGCCCCATTGTGCCACAGGCGAAGTATCGTGTTCCGGGCTTATCTAACTTAACCACACTGTTCCCGCCCTTCATGGAATCAACTGCACTTCCAATGCCACAGCTCTTGTACGCACTTTCATCCCCTAGTTCAACTACACTGTGCATTGTCGAATACTTGAAAACTGTCAATATTGAAAGATATTAGAATCGGCTAATAACATTTACAAAATTTTAGGTCTTGCTCAGATAAACTATTTTCAAAAGTTTATTGCAAAAACACTAAGTATTGCATTTGATATTTTTTTTTTTAGTAAATTGGGGATCATACTAACAGAGTAATCTAAACATACCAAGTTTATCGCCAACCTTGAAGGTCTCACCGGACGCCCATGAACTAAAGTCGGTAGATTCGTCCCATCCAGAGCTTCCTCCCACTGTGTGATCCTTTGCCGACACAGCCTCCGTACTGATCAATGCAGCAAGAACTAACATTAACAACACTTTCTTCATGCCTCCCATTTTTAAAGGTTTTCAATTTAAGTTGATCACTTCAGCCAAGTCCAGTGAATGAGGTACCTACCTGAGTATACTTATCTAGTTTATTTATAGCCCCTCTCCCCGCAGATTATGTGGATTTTCAGATCATAACATTCAAGAATTTATTGTGTTTGAATTTGCCGTGAAGCATAATTTTCTTGGTAGGTCCAAAAGTAGGAGAAGCTTGGAGTTTAACCTAAGCTATCACAAAAATCTATTCAAGAGATTGAAATTTTTTTTAAAGAAAATTGATGATGCCTTAATATATAAATATTTATTAAGTTTTAATAAAAACTGTCAATTAAATCATTTAAATTTAACGAGTGGAGCTCGTAAAAACACGATTATGACTCGAGTTTTTCATATAGTTTAAAAACTTGTTCATGCTCGAATTCGCAATCGAGTTCAAACCCATTTATCTACTGGAGTTCTAGCGCCTCGACTAACCAGAACTACTTACAAGAGAAAAATATTGTGATGGCTTAAGTTTTAGTTAACATGTTTCTCATTTTCAGATGTCCTCCTAATTAATGACAAATTCTAAAATCAACTACAAGTAAGGACTACATCAATGAAATCCTCTTACATTTCTCTTCAGTTGAGTTGCTATAGAAGTAGTAAAATACAATGCTTTTCATTCAGTATTAAAGAAATGGAGAGGATCATATAAGCCATTTTAGCAGACGCTCAAGTACAAGACCACTTGAACAAATGTTTGAAATTAATAATATCATCTCGTTGAATTACAAGAATATACAATTGGAGCTTCTGCAAGATTAGTAGATAAACATGCAATATTATAACATCATCTAAATTTCATTCTTTGCGTCAGATATGTTGGATAATAGAACAATATCTGGTGATTATTGGTGGTTCCTGAAAAAGGCCATCATTTGACCATACACAATATTTTTAGCAGTAACTCCAATAATGAAATCAACATGAGCAAAATCCTCCACATATTGAACATATAGCTTGTCCACGTTATGAAATTTTAGGCTGTTGAGCAGAGTCTCTACGTCCTTGACATCAGAAAGTGCATCATTTCCGCCGTAGCTGAGGAACAGAGGAAGGTTATTAGGAATGTTGCTCATATTGTACGTAGGAGGATTGAATACACCATAATGCTCCATGTTGGACCATGCATTCCCATAGTTGTATTTCTCCAATTTTCCATATCGAATGGCTGCAAATTTGTCGAAAAGTTTTTTTGTAAGATACTGAAACGCATTAGTGGAATAACGATTTGTAATTTATTGTTTGAACATAATGCTTGGATTACAGAACATACTTTGTGCCAGATGCACCATGTTTTTGGTTGCCGTTGGTTGAGGCTCATTCTTTAGGAAAATATCAACTGTTGAGGAGTCAAGACAGCAATTCGGGCCTTCAAACATATACAAGTATTATTGATGAGAATATTTACTTCTCAACTGAGAATGCAAGTTTGAAGGAAGAATATATATATATATATATATAGGGAACCCTCTCTTATAATGAGTCCCCTCATATTTCTTGCCCCGCCAGAGGTCACCCAATACGAAAAAGTCTTATAATTCTATTCTCTATCCATTTATGAAAAGAAAAAAAAGAAAAAAATAAAATATTTTTTTGGGAAAAAATGATGTGGCAACAATTTTTTAAAAATTTTTTTTTTCTAATTTTTTTTCGTAAATGGATAGAGAATAAAATTATAAGACTTTTTCGTATTGGGTGCCCTCTGGCGGGACCCTCTAAAATACAAGAAATATGAGGGGGACTTATTATAAGAGAGGGTCTCATTATAAGAGGGGTCTCATTTGAGCAGCCCCTATATATATATATATATATATATAGAGTAGGGATCTAGAGAAAACCCCTTTAAAAGGAGAACTTAGAAAACTAAATTAAAATATAGCACATACGGTATTCAAACTGATCGTTGGGAGATGGAGAAAAATGTGGTGAAATTAGATTTTAAAAAAATATCACCGATTGACGGGAAAAATCAAATTAAAAACGGAGGGGATTAGGTGGGATTGTGTGTGTGAGGGTGTATTTGATTAGTGTGTGGGTGCCCCTGGCGGGGCCATTGATTATAATACATCCAATGGTTAGGATTAGTACCTTAGTTTTCTTATAGATAGATAGATACCAGTTATCTCAGTAATTAAATCAGAACAGTCTACTCCTGGATTAGCACACCAAGTCCCGAGAATGATGGATACTGGCTTTCTGTTGAAATTTATAACAAATGGTCATGTCAAGCACTTAAAAGAAAGTTAACATGTAGATTATAATGTATATGAAGATTGCTCATTACCCAATTGGATCGAATTCTGCTATGCCCAGTAAATTTGTAATCTGTCAATAATATAAATTAGTAATTAGTTCCAGTACTAAGGCTATATTTTGAAGGAAAATAAACAAAAGAAAAAATCGATTGATATTGACTTTAAAATGGAATACAAACCTCACCAACAAAGAATTTGGCAGCAAGATTACCAAGTGCAGTGGTTATATGGCTAATGTAAGCTATTGGACTCAACAATGCAGCTGATTTCACCTTATCTACCTGTTTTCCTTGTGAGAAGGCCGCTAGTGCTGTTAAAGTTCCCTGCGAACGCACACATATTTTCATATAAAATATAAGCCATAAAGTTGATTTTGAAACATAACCTTATTAGTATCATCAACTTTGTAACTTTGAGAGATGAGTAACTCTATATACAATGAAAAGATATACAGCAACATTTAGCAAAAATATATATAGATATAGATATACAGCAACAGTTAGAAGGAGATTTACCAAGGAGTGCCCAACATAATGAATCTTTCGTCCAGTGTTTTTGAACACAAAATCAATGGTGGCTGATAGCTCATGAGTTACAAGGTCATCCCATGTCCAGTCCCAAAATTCCTGTCCCATAATTGTACATTCACTTCTCAATTCATTTCATGATCTCTCGTTCTTGATATCTACATCAGATTAGTGTTTGGGGGATTTAGCTAGATAGGTACCTTCTCAGAAGGATCGAGATAAAGATGGCGTCTGCTAAATCTAGTTCCTCTAGTATTAGCAATCCACACATCATAGTCATTATCTGCCAGTATAAGTGCTAGAGATTCCTTGGCTGAATTCAGCATCCATGTCATTCCATCCTGCATCATTCATGTGGTACAAGCCTTTTATTCAAATTATATGAAGAGCGAATTCGATAATTCAATTAGTCAAAAGTAGTAGCAACACTTGATTTGGCTTCTAATTAAGCGCATGCTTCCAGTAGAAAGTGCTAGAGATAAATGGTAGAAAGCGCATGCTTTCTATACAATTCTACATCACCTTAATCATTTAATGGTCAAATCTGACAATGTATCAAAACGATTATGTAGACTAGAAGAGTATGGAAAACAATAAAGCACTATGGACAATCTTGATGGAATTATGATAAACGGAAATGCTAGCTAAAAATGGGCAATATACTTATTCCTAATTTGTTTTCCAATATTCATACAGACGCTTTCCCTTTATTTTCCTATTCATTGTTACTAATTCCATTCATTGCAAACCAAATGATAATACCTAATATCTTAAGTTCCCCATCCACTACTCTAACAAATGCATTAATCTTTATCAACAAAACAAACCTATATGTTTCGTTTGCTTCCCCATCCACTTATAACAATTTCTCCGTTATAATGGCACGAGTTTCAATCATTGTAGAAGGCAGGATTCTATATATGAACCTCAACCACCTTTCAATATATACATAGGCCATTGTTCCATGGAGAACCATCTTACATGGAGAACCGTGTAGAACCACTTAAAATACATTATAATTGCTTTATATATAAGGGCCCCGCAGGGGCATCTTCACAAAAAAGTCTTATAATTCTATATTCTATCTATTTATAAAAAAAAATTACAAAAAAAAACATTTTAAAAAAATTTTCAAAAAAATGATGACGTGGCACCATTTTTTTAAATTTTTTTAAAAGTTTTTTTTTTAATTTTTTTTTTGATGAATGGATAGAGGGTAGAATTATAAGACTTTTATGTGAAGGGGCCCCGCCAGGGGCCTTATATAAAGGACTATTTTAATGCATTTTAAGTGGTTCTCCACGGTTCTTCACGTAAGATGGTTCTCCCTAGAGTGGGACTCTATATACATATAGTGCTCATGATAACTATCAAGCATGGCGTACTGTTTCAATGAACATGTCGACAATTTTATTATTAAACACACACTTCCACACTTCCATGGAAGGGAAAGTTCAATACTTATACAGACGTTTTACAGATACTGGTGATCACTGCCTGATTTTTGAACGAACTAGGCAGTGATGGTAGGCTGACCGACCTTCACTGCCCGCCGATTCAAAGTACTTTTTCTTGGTTCTTTGTCCTAGTGTCTAACTAATTAGCTTGTTTTACGTTGTCCTACTCAATCTCAACATTTTGATGTATACATAATACATGTCAAAACATCTAGACATAAATCGCAAGACTTTCGAGATTAATGCGATCGCTCACGATTGATGAATGGGAGACAGAATGATATTGGACTTTGGAAAAAAGAAGATTCAGTGTCTCTGCACTACTGACACTTTCATATTGGCAACTAAAATATGCTAGGCGCACAAGTTAGAGATAATTAAAAGGGTCAAGTAATAAAATTTGTTGGTGGCTAAGATATACAAACATTAACTACGGCATCATTGACATCGCCAGTAAAAGCAAAGTATTATCCAGATGAGGCAGCGTTACTAGAAAAACGCACACTAGCTACAATGTAAAATAAGTAGTGTTAAGATTTGTGTTCCGCATCTAAGCCAGCTGCTTACCACAAAAAGACCGTGCTGCAACAACACTGGCTGTTTATTACTTGCAACGCCTTTACCATTGCGAGCCCCTGGAAATCTGGACATGCTTATAATATACCCATCACCCGTCACCACCTGCAAAATCAACATTTTGTTGAAAAATAAATTGAATTGAATCGAATCAATTTAGCCTGCAGTGTGTGCGACTGACTAGTGATCTGAATTTATAAGAAAAGGAATAATTAATTATAACATCGTACATGATACTCCTGACATTTATAACCAGGATGCATGATGGAGGCAAGAGAGCATAAACCGGGCAACGCAATGTGGACTTGATCATCATCACTGTCACTGCCACTCCCAAATGGAGCTGGATAACAACAAGTTGTCACAACAAAAAGGGCTGCTGCAGTTGCAAACACACTATAAAACCCCGGCACAGCCATTCTGTTTTTATTTACTGATTTGCACGCTTGCTGCAGGAGCAGGACAGTGTGAGAATGCAATTGGGACAGACAAGGAATAACAAATTTTTTTCTTGCAAAACTAATTTATACTGTATGATATCTGGTATCCAACTAATATGGGCTGGTCCCACTTTTCTTCTTCATTTCTCTTTATATTCATAAATTTTATCCGCTGATTATTGCAGATAACAAAATATACGATTTATGAATCTTTGAATTGTTGTTGTTTGTCCATTTGCGTCTTTATTAACGGCCTTGTTTGACTTTTTTTTTTAATAAAAGAAAAATTCATTATAAATAAGTTATGTTCTAAAAGTCGGCGATTAATCCCTCGACGATTAATTGGGACTGGATTAATCGCCGATTAATCGCTGTTCGGTGGACCACCGTACTAATTTTATAAAAATTGGCTAAATAATCGTTTTTTCGAAAAATCACTCAAAAATCGGATTAATCGATCAAAAATCGGATTAATAGGTCAAAAATCGGTCTCATTGGTGAAAAATTGAAAAATTTAAGAAAAAATAATAAAAAATTTAAAATTTAAAAAGTATAAAATTGAATAAATTTTTTGAAAAATGTTATTCTCATATACGAAATTACTATTTTAAACGGTTAAATCATGAATTTTATCAATTTTTTCTCTCATATTGACCCTAATTCAAAAATTAGATCTAAAAATTTATATTTACTTTAATAATGCTATATATTTTAAATATATTTGTATAAATATATGATAATTATACATGTTTAATCAAAATAATTACATATATTAATAATAATCATATTTAAAAATAATATTAAATTAGTTCCGATTAATGATCCAATTAATCATTCCGATTAATCCCCGATTATCCGATTAATTCCTCGACGGTGTCTCCATCAATTAAATCTGATTTCCGTTTTTTACAACATTGTAAATAAGTAATATGATTTTCTTAAATATCTTAAAATTTAATAAACTCATGACAAAAATTAAATCAAGAGTATTAAAATTATTATTATCTAGTAGATCTTCTTCTACTTGTATTATGTAACATTTCTCCATTCTTGATAAACAATCAAACTACGCCTGAGCAAATTTATGTAACATTTCTCCGTTCTTGATAAACAATCAAACTATGCCTGAGCAAATTTATCTTTTAAGCATAATAAAATCTTATTCATAAATTTTGATTTCGCATTGCCATTGCCAAAGGATAGTTAGAACTTAACATAGATAGAAAATAATGGATCTAATATTACACTTGTATGTAATTGTCATTACAATTATATTCAAATACTAAAAAATGTATTATAATAATTTAAATTAAATATAAGTGAACTTTTCAAATTGAATAATTTTTTGGGTTTTTTTCACAAATTGAATAAATGGAAATTCAACTTCCAGTTTTCAGTTAACTAAAAACTGAAAGTTGAATTTAATTTTTTACTGTTCCGCAACCCTTATAAACAACTACAAGTTGACAAAAAATTAAAATTCAATTTTCAGTTTTCAGTTGCATAGGTTGTATATACTGAAAACTGGGAGTTCTATTTCCATTTTTTGTTGTTACGCAAACCTTATAATCTTATATACAATTGGAAGTTGATAAAAAAAATAAAATTCAATTTTCAGTTTGCATTCAGTTGCATAGGTTGCATATAAAGTTGAATATGCAATCTAGTTATTTTTGCAAATAAATTGGTACTCCCTCCATCCCAAAATAATGGTCCTGTTTGGAAAAAACACGCATATTAAGAAAATTTAATTGCGTTGATTATATTCTCATATTAAGACTCATTTTACACATTATGCATTGATTACTTTATTTAGGAGTAAGTGAATACTACGCACTACTATAAAAACTCAACAATAGTAGTACTCACAAACTCAACAATAGTTAGTAGTCAACCTTGGAAATATTCACATTAATTGTATTGAACAAAGAGTATTTCAAATAGGACTATCATTTTGGGATATTTTTTTTCCCAAACAGGACTATTACTTTGGGATGGAGGGAGTACTTTTGAAAATATTTTGAAAAGATGATAAAATCGTAAAAAAAACTTAAAAATGTAGTATTTTGGTAAATATACTAAATTTTTTCAGTTCAAAATTCCTACCTTCCTTTTCTTTTCAGAATAATTTCTGTTAAATAATAATTATTAAACAATCACTAAACTAAACATCATTTTATTAATAAGTAAATTAATTTGTGCAAATTTAAAAATCTTTTACCAACATATTAAAAATAAAGTTTATATTGCTAGAAAAAAATATTACTAACATTTAAAAAATAAAAAAATTATGAATATTAAGAAAAAGTGTGAATTAATTAAATTATAAATATTAAAAAATTCATAAATTGTATTATACATATTATAAGGAAAGAATGACATAAATACCCAATTTTTGGGTACCCACATACCAAAATACCCAAATTTCAAAATATCGCCAAGATTACCCACGGGATATTTCTGTCATCTCGACGATAGGAGGCTCGCCCACCCCCAAATGAACACCAACTGATCACAAGCTCATGTCTTTACTCTTCCCAGTCTCCGTTCATCTCCTCTGGCTCCGCAGGGGCGTGTATGAGGTCGTTGGAATGTTCGACGTCGATGAAATCATCATTTTATTCGGCAAAACAAAGGTTATGAAACTGGTATGGTCTTGTAGAGCATCGAATTGCGATTCCAACGGTATATGGTAGGTGGTTCAAAACTTTGATATGTGGACGAACGGAGACGACCAAAAAAATAGCCGAAATCGCCTGCAAATCGCGACTTCGGAGAAGACGATGCTGACGTATATTAACGTATGATACATATATGTAAAATGCACATCCTCGGATACGCTTACCCCATGAGCGTATGTGGTGCCTGCTGCGCCTTTGGATATAAACTTGCCCAGTTGCTGCGCCTGTGAAAAAGGCGTATCACTACATACGGTTGTGAGAAAGACGTATGTGGTGGGTATTTAGGACGGTTCCTCCCAGCAATGGGTATTTTGGTTCCCAAACAATAAAAAAAAGGGTAAAAAGGACAATCACTCGATTATAAGTTAGTAATATATTAATGTGAATATTTAATTATTACAATATATTCATAAATTGAACTATATTCGCGATACTATGTAAATGCTTGCCGATGAGTTGATATTATAAAATTTGAGATATTATGTAACACTTGTCAAAGATTTAAGCGATCCCAATCAACAAAAAAATCCAACAATTAGGTAAAAATATTATAAATAATGAAAAATAAATATCAGTATTTTTTTAAATTTCACGTTTAGTCATTTCAACACTTTATCACATTTAAAAACGTTATCATATAAATGTTTGAATTAAGATTAAAATTAAAAATTTTGAAAAATATTTAAGAGAGTATCCTATAAGATATTACTGTTTTATTAACTTTTTTAACTAATGATACTTTTTTAATTTTATGATAATTTTACATTTAAATGTTTAGCTGACATACTGTATATGATATATTTAAAATTTAAAGTATAAAGATATCATCTAAAATATGACTTGAAACCATTAATATTTAATTTTATCTATGTGTAAGTTATGTAAATATGTAAAGTTAAAAGTAAATTTAATGTATAACTATATATCATTATCTTTATTACTGTATTTAACTATGTGGATGTGAAATAATGTGCCAAAAAATAAATAAAAGACTAGTATGTAAATAATAGCCAATAAAGCGAAGAAAAAAAAAGTCAGTTAATCATTGAATATGACCTTCAATATTCCATAACCAACTTATATAAAGGGTCTTAATTCTAATAGGCATTTTGAATATTTATGTTTTAAATTGGGTTAATTAGTGCAATCATCCCAAGTATTTAAATTAAAATATTTAATACAAACATTTTGTCATTCAAAGTGAAACAATATTCTCTTACAAGTTTATAAATCCTATTACAAGTTTACAAATCTTATTTGAGATAGAACCTTGGTTTGGTAAATTTTGATACGAACATTTTATTACTAAAAATGAAACTAATATCCTCGTACAAGTTTACAAATTCTATTTGAGATAGAATCTTGATTTACATTTTTTTTTGAATAGCAAAAGACTTAAATTGATAAACCAGCAGATACAAAATCCAGACACTACCAGGCTCAAAATACTGACCCAACACAAATTCTCAAAACCCACTAAGCCACTAGCCCAACCATTACAAAATAATCCAATAACTTAAAACTTAAAACAGACATAGTAAATAAAAGGAGTAGAAACGATTCATTTTCCAAAGTCTACTGGCCATCGTCGTGCTCGTCACCTGCATTGGCTCCTTGCGCAGCTAATCCCACCACTACAACGTGATCATCCGCCTCCATATCATCCTCTTCGTCATCGTCGTCTTCAATAATTACCACCTCTCCGTCAGCCAAATCTTCGTTCAAATCCTCCTCTCTAACCACATCATATTGGGGGCCAATCTCGCCAAGACCCATGTCATAATTCCAGAGTTCCACAATTCTTCCAAAAGGCCTCCTTATAAGCACCATGTTCTTCCAGTTTTCTACACTGTGACGAGCCATATACGAAGCAATCATATTGTCCTCAGGATCAACAAGTCTAACCTCAGTAGTGTAGTTCTTGTCTGCTCTACGCTGATTAAGTTGCTGGACAATGCGAGCATGCTCCAATGGAGCTCCCAGCACTGTTGAGTTCTTCCAATCCCAGTACGCATCTAGATGGTCTGTTTCCAGGATAATGTTCCTGTAATTCCTTTCAAAAACCACTTTCATACCTTCTAGGAACGCATTGTATTCATTCTCCCTTTGATTTTCCAAGCAGAGAGACCCTCCTAACAGCCTTATGATATCTCCTTCACTGTCACGACACACTACACCAATCCCTGAGTGATTCCCATTCTCAAATGCCTGGTCTGAATAGAACCCATGCACGTTGATTTTGATTACACCTTTAGGAGGCATAATCCAACGAGCATTAACATTCACATTTTCTTCCTCCATTTTAACTATTCTCTCAGTGAATACTAAATCTCTAAGATGATATTTAGCAGGTACAGATGTTGGCTTTAAATAGAGCCTAGAGATATGTAAAGACTCCCAGGCAATACCAAGCGTCTGTACATTCCCCAATGCCATTTAGCTAATATTGACACAACTGGAAATTGCTTAAAATTCAATTGGGCCATAACCCCAGCCCATCGAATAACAACGCTTCTGAAGATTGATAAGGCCCTGATTAAGACCCCATTTAGCTAATGAAACTACCTCTTTAAAAAGCACTCTACTAATTTTGATCCACCCTCCAACTTTCATAGAGACTTGAAAAGGAGCTACTAAAAGCAAACTTTGCTCCTACATTATTAACTTGAACTAACCCTTCCATTAAGAAAACCTGGAAACTGATCTTACTAAAAGATTATAGTCAGAGCAAACCACTAAAAAGTGAACTTCTCTTGGAATGATTTTAATAGAGATAGTACTAAAACCACAAACAGGAGAACTTAGCACTTTTAGCTCCCTTTTTTGCAAGCCTGTCAGCTTCAATATAAATTAAAATATTAACTTTAGCTCCCTTTTTTACATAGTATTGTGAAACATAGATAGAGACTAAAATATTAATATAAACAAATTAAATTTACTAAATTATTAGCAATATTATTAAATCATAATATTTAAATTTAAATGTGAATGTATGTAATTTTATCTATGATTAAAACTATTTATTATTTTTAAATATTACACAAAATGTTTTTGATTTATTTGTAATAGTAGAGATAATTAAAATATTGGATATTATTATTAAAAATGAATTTAAACGTGAGCATGCATTTTCTCAAAGTAAAAGTCAATTGTTATGAACATAATTGAGAACTCCCTAAAAATATTTCTACTAATATGAAAGACATAATTACAATAACAAAATAACTCTATAAATATATAATTGATACTGAGTTAATAATAACTATATATTATTTAATAATGTAATTGTAGAGAATTGAGTCTAAAATTATGATGAATGCATATTATAAATTTTTTTATTTAATTATATAATTATAAGGAATAAATTAAATGAGATTTGATTGAACTGAAAATGTAAATGAAATAAATTAAATAAAATTTTCAATTATGTAATTGAATAAAATCAAATTCATGTTTGGAATAAAATTAATTAATTTTTTTTTTTTTAAAAGCAAAACCATTCATTCATAATATTAAGGCCCAAGGGCGAGAATCCAGAATATCCATACTAACAAGATAATGCACTGCAACCGAAACAAACAAACTCGATATTGCAGGCCCATAATAAGAGTAGATATACTAAATGATAAAATTAAGCCCAAAATAAAATCAGAATTAGCCCACCCAAATACCAAGAACATAGAATAGCCCAATTGGAGAACAAGACAGAAACGTTTGAGTTACCATGCTTCCATACCGACGAAGACATTGCCAGCATGCAGAGGTTCTTGTTCCTGAATTACCATAACCTCAAGTTCTGGGTTGTTTCCTTCGTCTTCCATTGCTTCGACATTAACCTCCTCCTCCAACACCCATTCATACTAGGACCGAACAAGCCCAATCCCATGTCCTGATTCCAAAAGGATGCTTTATAATCACCATTTGCTTCCATTGAGAAGCTCTGTGTTGGGCCAGATAAATTACCAATTCATTGTCCACCGGATCAGCTAAACGAATCTCTAAGGAGAAATCTTGTCTCTCCTTCTCGTGTTGAGTTACCTGAGAATGAACTCATCATCTGGATGCCCCCCCAGCTTGTAGAGAATCCTTCCATTGCCAGTAAGCATTGACATGATCTGAATCTAGGGTTACTTTCTGGTAATTAATTTCTTGCAAAAGCCAGTTTCAATCCTTCCATAAAAGCGAAGAACTCATTACTTTTTCTTCTCTCTTTTCCCAATGAACCTGCTAGCATACTCAGAAAGTTGCCCTTGTGATCTCGGACCACAACACCAATACCACTAATGTTTCCATTAGGGAGCCTTTGATCACTGAAATGTCCATGCACATTAATTTTAACGAAGCCACGCCTTGGAAGCTCCCATCATGGTTGCACGTCTACCATGATAATGATTTTTTGTTGAAAGAGAGTGAAAAGAAGTGAAGGAGTTGGAATGATGAGAACTAGGTATATAGAGGGTATTGCTTGTGCAGTCTTCTAATAAATCTTATTGACAGCGTCTACACAGTTTCCCAAGATAACATTAGATTGCTTGAGACGTTTTATTACCACTAAATTGCTCGTTGTAATATTCCATCTTGGACTTCCACTATTGGGCTTGAAGCCACTGGGCCTTTCTATTCTCAAGACATTATAAACAAAATCTTTAACCCCACCCTTTAATGGATTAACACTTAATTCGAGTAATAGAAAAAAACCTGTCTTTTTCTGCCTTTCTTGGCCCAAATATCAGCCTCCCTGTTGAATATTCTATCTATTTACTTGAAAGAAATATTCAGAGATAGAATAATATTTTTGCAACTCTCCTCCAGATAAATTCGATGTCCTATAAGCTTTGAACTCTTTTAATTTCAATACGAGTTCAACATTTTCTATATAAACCAAAAAAATTGTACTTTTGCTTACCACAATTTTCTATTAGCCAGGAAAGTGATTCCAAGGCTTTAACTTCAGCCATGAAAGCATTTTCAGCATGATGTGGACCCGAAAAAACCATTATTGTATTACCTTCAGAAGTCTTAGCTATTCCCCCTATACCTGTGGAGAAAGATCCTTTCGAATTATTGATCTAGGAACCACCTATAAAATAGATGAAGTCACATTCATGCTGTAGAATTTCCTTCTCAATTGCATCTTTAGTTCTTGTGACTACTCCCACTGGATTATTTTCCCACCACTTGACATGATCTTGGGAAATGAAGTTTGATGATAAGTTCCATTCCTGTGATCATTTTTGCAAGAGGATCATTAAGATAGCTTCACTAATGATAGTCTTGTTAAAAACTCTTTCATTTCTGTTTAGCCACAATGTCCATATTGAAGCAATGATTGTTAGCTTCCAAACTCTTCTTATGCTTGCATCCTTGAACCAATAAAGCATATTCCAAGTGTTAGTGAGATTTAAAGGAAGAGATTTGTAGAAGAAACCCCACCAATCTAAACATTTTCTCCAGATTCTTCTAGACACATTACAATTCCAAAGTATGTGATCTGATGTCTCAGGTGAACTTGGACAAAAGGAGCAACATTTTGAATCCTTCCAATCTGAGATTCTGTGAGCAAGAAAATCTCGAGTGGGAAGTACATTGCAGACCAGGTTCCAGATGAAAACTTGAATTTGTGCTGGGATGTGCATTTTCCATAATTCTTGTGGCATTTGAGGCACTAAAAAAGAAACTGGCTTTGAAGCTGATATTATATATATACCTCTCTTAACACTATACAGATGCCCATTACCTGGTAACCATTGAAATAAATCATTTAATGAGTTGAGGGATATACTTGATGTTACCTTTTCTAGTTCATCCACCAAATCTAATTCCCAGTTTCTCAAAGACCTTGACCAGAAAGCTAAACCAGTGTGGTCATAATATTCCCATAATTGAACAAAGATTTCAACTGTTACTCCTGCAAATTTGACAAAGCATACAACTTTGGAAAGATGTCTTTGAGAATTCCTCTATTATTCCAGTGATCCTCCCAAAAAAGAGTGTAGTTCCAATTGTTTACTTTTCATTTGAAGTGTTCTTTTTTTAGAAAAGAACCCAACGATGTCTTGTGAATCACATTATGAATATCTGTCCAAAATTCTGAGAGATTTCCTTTTGTTGTCCACTCCTCCACACTTTCTCCAATCTTACAATTATATTTAATATTGGACCACTTATTTCAATCTCTATTTCTTTCCGTGTACCATTTCTGGACCTATTTGCCTAATAAAGCTGAGTTCCTTTCAGACAAAGAAGTTAAGCCTAGTCCTCCTTTATCTTTAGGCCTACATACCTTAGACCAAGAAAGAAGATGCATTTTCTTTTTGACAAATTTCAGATCTTTTAATTTGCTTCCCCAGAAGAATCCTTGTTTTAATAACTCTAGTTGCTTGCAGATGCCACTAGGTGTGACTGAGGTGTTAAACCAATACACTGGAAGACTATCTAAAACTGATTTAATGAGGACCACTCTACCTGTTTGGTTAAGTGTATCTACTTTCCATGCAGCAAATTTATCCCTAAATTTGCGCAAAAGAGGTTTCCAGTAAACTTTCCTTCTACTGGAAATCCCTGTAGGAATTCCAAGATATTTTAGAGGCCATTTGCCTACACTACATCCAAGAATCGATGCACCTAACTTCACAAGATGATCCTTTCCATTGCAAGAGTACAGACAACTTTTTTTTTAAATTTATTCTTAGGCCAGAAAAAAGTTGAAAGCAGCTAAGTACTCTTTTAACTCCGGTAATCGAATCAAGATCTTCACTTATGAATATTATTGTGTCATCTGCAAATTGCTGGTCCGTTAACTGATCTTCATTTCCTTTAAAATTAAATCCTTTGAAAATGCCAAGATTAACAGCTTTTGTCAGCATGCAACTTAAGACTTCCGCAGCCAGATTAAAAAGCAAAGGAGAAAGAGGGTCTCCTTGATGAAGACCACGATTAGGAGAGAATTCTTTCGTAGGAGAGCCATTGATAAGTATTTGTTGGTCCCGTAAAGTATTGCAGAAGGGGGGTTGAATGCAATACTAATAAATTTCAAAAACTATTTCAACAACTTAAATAGAGTTTGTAATTTACTAGTAGAAGAAATGCAATCACAAGAAATATCTAACACGATGTTTCCACAAAATAAATGTTTTATTTATTTTGCAAAGTTTTGCTACAACCTTGAGAACAAAATAATTCTCAAGCTTCGAATTCTCAAGAGATTACAGATGTGAAGAACTGCTTATATCATGCAGTAGAGTGTTCTATTTATAGAGTGATAGTTGGATCTTTTTCTACTATACTATCATTATCAACATGGGTTGTTGAGTTGCTGTCATATTCTTTTTGCTGCTCATTACATGATTTATTCCCATGTGATACACATAAAGTAATTTTAGATGCTTTCCACATTTGAGCCACCCAGATCTAGTAGTTGTTAAATATATCTTGCTCTATACTTTACAGGTTGCTCCATGTGATCTCTCAAGCTTCTGTTATAGACTTTCAAGCTTGCTGTAAAGTTTGAATGTTGCAGCACGCCTGCTTCTTTTGAACATGTACTCTGTCGCTTAATTTGACTTAGAAAATTCCTAAATCAAGTTGATTCTATATGACAGTATGTTTGCCACAAAGTTTGCTGTCAATGAATTATGCTTTGGTTGACAGTATGAATTTCCCGCAGAGATTGCTGTCAAGGATTGTGCTTTGTTTGACAGTATGAATTCCCGCAGAGATTGCTGTCAAGGAATTCCAAACTTGCTATCGCAAACTATATATGAAAGTTGCTGTCATCAGAATCTCCGCCAATGTTGCTGTCAAGTTGAAACTTGCTGTCGACTCAATTAAACTTGCTGTCGAGCTTTGCAACATGCTGTTTCCTTGTAATCTTATTGTCAATACTTGACAGTAACTTTTATTCCTGCTGTCGAACTACTGTATTTCTTGAGGCTTGAACATGATCGAACTTCTTTCAAGAATTACAATTATTACATGACAGTACTTATTTGATTACAGGAATACACTTCAGGCTATGGCAGTATGTTCTACTTAGTAAAACTAAGTATACCAATAAAACTAGTTAAGTTGTCTATTCCATCACCCATAAATCCAACAATCTCCCCCAATTTGTTTTTATGGACAATAAGGACAAATTTACAAATATCATGCTGACAACTTAACTAACATAGATCAGAAAGAATAAACTCTTCATTTCTGAACAATGATTAAACTGGATTGTTTTCAAACAATGTATCATAAAAGTTCATAATTAAAAATTAAAAAAAATCTTTACTTAGCTTGATTTGAACTTTCGCCTTGCTCCTTTTCCCTCAGAGCTCTTCTGAGATTTTCAATTAACTCCTTTTCTTCAGGGGACTGTGCATCATCTTCATTTTCCACGATGTATTTTCTGATCGTTGAGGAAGTAGTGTTTAATACATCTCTGAGTTCCATCCAATAAACATTTTGCTTTACTATTGATCTGAATTTCAACACATCTCCCTCCATCTTGAATCTTCTGCCAGGAAGCTGATTTAAAGTTTCCCTTCTTTGTCTGTCCAAGCTGGGATTCTCTCCTTTCCTTTGATCAAAAATCATATCTAGCTCCCAAGAACATAGTGCTTCAAGTTTGTTAGATGATCCTATCACTTGCCAGTACAGTTCTTTTAGCACACTGGTCTTCAACTTAGAAAAGCTGTCTATGTAGATTTCTTCTTTGCCATATTTGATTCTCAGAGGATTGTTCAGTACAATTGGCTGATAGTTTAATTCACTGCTGTTGACCTTGTTGAGTTTACTCCAACTTTCCTTCATTTGAGCTTCAATCTCATCTTCTATCTGTTGACGAGATTTTTGTCTTGAGGCTAATTCTTCTCTGAATTTCTGCCCTGCCTCATACCTATCCATCTCTTGTTTTGAATAAGGTTTCTCCATTTCATTCCAGTCATACTCAGGGATAGGATTATCTTCTTCATTTTCCAGACCTAGAGCTTCAAAAACATCTTCATCATTTTGAAGTGTCCAGTCACCATGCTTTTCAGTGAATTCAGCATTTCTGATTGCACAGTACTTTCGAATTGGATCCATGATCTTTTCAGAGATATCACCATAGCTTTCCAAAAGTTCAACCATTCTTTCCAAATTGAAATAATCAATTCTTCTTCTTACAAATGCTTGAGTTTGAACTAGACTATTGGATATTACTTTTGATTTTGATATCTGAGTGAAATCAGGTTCTACCATAATCAATCTTTCTTTGTTTTCCCATAGAATGTATCTTGTGACCTTTTCTTTTGACTCATCCAATTCTATAGATACAGAAGTGATTGATTCTTTGGCTTTCTCTTGAAGTTTTTCCAGGCTGTTCATTCTTCTGCTCATGATTGGTTTCTTAAGCCCTAGACCTGTAGCTTTTCTTTGACCAGAATAGACAGTCTTTCCCCTTTTTGGTCTATTTGACTTTCTTTTGATTCTTACTGTCTTGGCTGATTTGACAGTAGAATCATTGACAGCATCTTTCATGACAGTGTCTTCCCTGTCAGCATCTTTGACAGTAACTTCATTTTTCTTGACAGCATCTTTGTTGACAGTATCTTTTTCAGAATACATACTGTCAATTTCCATTTCTGCTTGGTTAATTTCTAATGCTTCAAGTATCTCCTCTTCTTTCTCCTTTTCTTCATTTTTCTTGCTTGTTCCAGGAGCTTCAGAAGTTTCATTTGGTTCAGCTTCTTTAGCTTGGAATTGCTCTTTTGAAGAGTTTCCCTTTTCTGACTCTTTAGCTCCTCCAGCTTTACCTCCATCTTCATTATCATCACCATCTTTATCCAAGGTGTCATCAAAGGAGCATTTTCCACCTTGAGCATTTCTGCTTTCGTTTGCTTTGGCAATGAGCTTCTTAATTTTGACACTGTATTCCATATCTCTCTTTGCCATTATCTTGTGGATATCTTTAACTGCTTGAATCCTTTCCTTGGTGATGGGTGCTTTTAGCAACAACTTAAGTACATCCATGATGACTTTACTTTGTAGAGATGTTTTGCCTTCAAGAGTTAAGAACCCAAGTCCTTTAATTCTTTTGGCTGTTGTTTGTTTAAAGCTTACACCATATGGCTGGAGACATACTTCTGGAAGTTTGCTGTTAACCATTGTACTTAGTTGCATATAGAGACTTTCATCAAAAATGGTAGACTTTTTCTTGACAAGAATCCCAAGGATGTATTGCACTCTGGCAGAGAAAGTTTCTAGCAGTTGCATTGTTATGAATATTGAATGTCCACTCTTCAGGTACACTTCAATTGCCCACCTCTTCTCTGAGCTAATCTTCAAAGAAAGATTGACAATCTTTTCTTTCAAAGCTTCTGCCAACTTAGCAGGTTTTCCTCTAGATTCTGTGATTGCTTCATTCACCAGAGTGTTGAATTCCTCATCCTTATTATTCAAGGTGCTCTCCATATGACTTACCGTTATAGAATCAGCTTCTTCTTGAGAATATGTGCTTCCATCAGTCCAAGTAACCAACTCTGAAGGATTCACATATTCAGGCAGCTTGCCCTTGCCTTTACCCATCCTGTTAGACTCCTTCTTTTCTCTCCAAAGCCTCTCCAAAGTAGATTCTTTCTTTTCAGGAACTGGTTCACTAATTTTGATGGAAGATGCTTTATTTCTTTGTATCAGTTTCAATACTTCCTCAGATACTAGCATTTTCTCCCCATCTACTTCAGTTTCAATCAGTTCATCAGTTCTAGAGGCTATAACAGTATCTTTTTGCTCCCCCTTACTCCTTTGCTCCCCCTGTCTTTCAGCTTCCCCTTGTAACTCCATTTTCCTTTCTGGTTGCTCAGCCTTTTTCTGATCTATTACTTTCTCCCCCTTAGGTAAGTTGGCAGCTTGAATCAAGGAAGAAAGTGATAGCAGGGTGGCTTGAATTTCAGCAAAACCAGTCTTCACAGTAGATGATAGGGTGTCTAGCTAGCTCTCCATTGTAGCACATCGATTCTCAATAGCTAGGAGCCTGTCATTTGTGGATGTAGAAGGACCATCAGACCTAAGCCTCTTTGGAGGTTGAGGATAAGTCTGGGGCATGGAGGCTGTTGGGGTTCTCACACTCTCAGTGTCTTTTCTGGTGATCTCATCACCACTCACAATAAATCCCTCAAGGCCTAATGCCTTTTGTTGAGTGGCTCCCTCAATTTCACTCTGGACATGCTCAAGTCCCTCTCCTTTTGCTAGCACATTTGGCTGCCTCTCATTTTTAGGCTCACTTCTCATTTCTTTTATCTTTCTTTTCTTTTGCTCTCCCTCACTCATCCTAGATGCATGTGTATGAGCAGTACAAACATGTAATGAAGAGAAAGGTGATTTAGATTTTACCTTAAAAGCCTTGGAGAGTGGCATGTCATCATCAGAGATGTCCTCAATTAATCCTTCCTGATATTGAGGTTGAGCAGGGTTGACAGCATCTTTCACCAATAAGTTACTGTCAGAAGGTGTGTTGACAGCAGCTTTAAAAAGACCTTTGACAGCATCTTTTGTCAGAATGATACTGTCACTTGATTGTTTGACAGCACCTTCTGGTTTGTCATTGACAGCATCTTTGGCTGTGACAGCAACTTCCCTAGGGTAAGATGCTTTGAGGGAATCGATCAAGATGCTGGCTGTTTCAATTTCTGACAAATTTGCATCTTGATCTAATCCAGTGTTTGATGGAGTGGTATCCATTTCACTTTGAGAAATGGGTTCTTGTGGACCACCAGATGGGGGCTCATCCATGATTTGAGATGGATGATCAAAACCTGAGGGGTTGGTACTGTCCCCCTCTCTAGGTTGTTCAGAAGAAACAACAGATGTAGGAATGAAAGAAGAAGTTTGAAGTTCAGATTGATTAATTGGCTGTTCCACAGAAAAAGATTGTGGAACATCAACAGTATGAGTGAATTCCTCACTGTGCTCTATCTCTATGTGTGTATCTTCAAATACAGGTTCCTCAAGAGTGAGTTCTTGAGTTTGTGCTTACTCTTTACAAGGTGCCTTGGGAGACAGGCCAATTTCAATAGATGCCTCTTGTTGAGAAGAGGCACCTAGAGATGAGTTTATGTCCCTATCATCCTCTACAGTCTTTTGGGAAACTGTAGAGTGGCTGACAGTAACCTTGGCCCTTCTAGCTCTCTTCTTCTTAGGCTCAGAAGGGGCTACTGTGGGTTTTATTTCACTACCATCCTTATTTGCTGCACTAGGTGCAGTAACTCCCTCTTGACTCACAACATTTTCACCAGTTGCACTCTCTAGGGTTATTTTCTTGGATTCCTATTTGGCCATTTTAAGGGCTTTGGGCAGTCTAGAGTCCCTAGGTGGAATGTATGGTGTAGAATGTGGGTTAACTGAATTTGGGTCTAATTCAGTCTCATTCTCAAGTGTGAAAACAGTGTACCCTGTAGGTAATGGAAAATCAAGGTTGGGCACTTGATTAACCATGTGTTGTGTGAGACACAGTGGAATATTTGCATTCAAATTTTGTGTGTTGAGAGATGTGTGTGTGTTTTTCTTCAAAACAGGGCATTCCTCAGTATTAGGTGCATCTTCAATATTTCCACAAATATGATTAATACACATAGTTAAAAAACGAGGGTATATGGATACCTTTTTTGCCTATGGCACTTTTCAACTGTGCCATGACCAGCTTTCCAACGTTCACCTTGTATCCATGGACTAAAGAATGAGTAAGTTTCTTGATATATGATGGTATTCCATTCCAGCCAGTAGACTTAGTAGAGAACACCTTCACCATAACATCAAAGATCATGCTCCACTCCTTTCTCAGATACTTCCTGTCCATTTCTCCCGTTTGATACCATTTATCAAAGGTTTCTTCAAGTTTAGAACCTGAATACCCAATCTTCAGAAAGAACCTCTTCAGAGTGTCATCATTTGCTAGTTCCTGAAAGCTTTCTCCACTGGCCAAAACAATACCCAAGGCATTATTGATATCCTTGACTGAGAGAGTATGGCTTGCATCATCTATTTTGAAGTTAATTGCTTCATCCTCTTCAGTTCCTTGAACACTGGCTGATTTCAAGAACTTTTCAATTCTATCAATATTGATTTTAGGGGTTGAGATTATTGCATGACCTAGGTAGGATTTATTTATGAAGGAAATAAGTCCTTTGAAGCTTTCACCAGCATCACTAGGAGAGAAGATACCAGCAAAGTTGGTTTGAGCAACACTTTGTTTAGGTGCCATTGATGAATGCTTTGAAAAATGATAGAGAAAATGCGATTTTTGGATGCAGAAAGTTGAAAGGTTTTACAAATGAAATTGATAGTAGATTAAACGGTAGATTCAGTTTATAAGATGAATCGATTTAACCTGTCTTAATAGAACGTGTAGTAATGATTTTACCCATTAACCGCACTTGCTGTATCACGTGGCAGTTGCTACTAGATCGTGGATTGGTGGATTAAGTTTTTATATATATATATATATATATATATATATATATATAAATTACTGTAAGTAAATTTATATCTCCCCACTATCTTTGACAGCAACTTCTCGTGACAGCAACTTTCATTGACAGTAACCTGTGCGCTTTTCTTTCTTTCTTCTATTTTTGACAGCAATTTCTCGTGACAGCAACTTTCATTGACAGCAACCTGTGCGCTAACAACATTTCTGTCAATCAGTTTAATGAGTGACAATAAGTTTATCTGACAGTAAACTAAGCGCAAAATCATGCTGTCACTGTTCACACATAACTTAAGTTAAGGACACTTGATTTCTTAAAACTGTACTAAGACAGACATGTAAAACTATTTTAGCATAGTCATAGCAAACATGATATCTAAAAATCCTTTTAGCATAGTCATAGCAAACATGATATCTAAAAATCCTTTTAGCATAGTCATAGCAAACATGATATCTCAAAATCATTTTAGCATAGTCATAGTAAACATGCTGTCTGAACAAGTAGCACCTAGAACCTTAACTTCTCATGACAGTACCTTCTAGTGACAGTACCTTGAAAGTTTCTGTCATGAGCTGCGACTGAGAATTGACAAACCAGTTAGACAGTCATACCTGATTTAGCATTCCCAATTCACTCACCAACCTGGTAAATGTTGCTTCATCCAGTGGCTTGGTGAATATATCTGCAAGTTGCTTATCTGTTGGAACATAAACCAATTTCACATCTCCCTTTTCAACATGCTCCCTGATGAAATGATGCCTTATATCAATATGTTTTGTTCTGGAGTGTTGAACTGGATTGTCTGATATGGCTATGGCACTAGTGTTGTCACAGTAGATAAGAATATTTGACAACTCTAGTCCATAATCCATTAATTGATTCTTCATCCAAAGTATTTGTGCACAGCAACTTCCATCTGCAATATATTCAGCTTCTGCAGTTGATGTAGAAACTGAGTGTTGCTTCTTACTGAACCATGACACCAATCTCCCCCCAAGAAATTGACAGCTTCCTGTAGTACTTTTTCTGTCAATCTTGCAGCCAGCATAGTCTGAATCAGAATATCCAATTAGATCAAATCCAGTTTCCCTAGGGTAACAAAGACCTAGATTTGGGGTGCCTTTGAGATACCTAAAGATTCTTTTAATTGCAACTAAGTGTGATTCTTTTGGATCAGCTTGAAACCTTGCACAAAGACATGTAGCAAACATTATGTCTGGTCTGCTTGCTGTTAAGTAAAGCAATGATCCAACCATGCCTCTGTAGGTACTAGAATCCACTTTTTTGCCTTTAGGATCTAACTCTAATTTGGTGGCTGTTGAGATAGGTGTCTTGGCAGGTAATGAATCTTCTAAGTTAAACTTCTTGAGAAGTTCTTTGACATACTTAGATTGACAGATGAAGATTCCATCCTTCTTCTGATAGATTTGAAGACCAAGAAAGAATGCTAATTCTCCCATCATGCTCATTTCATACTTGTTTCTCATTAGAGATGAGAACTTTTCACACAATTTTTTGTTTGTTGAACTAAAAATTATGTCATCAACATATATCTGCACAAGGATGATGTCTTTGCCATGGTATTTATAGAATAAGTTTTATCCACCATACCTCTTACAAATTGATTTTCCAGGAGAAAAGTGGATAGTGTGTCATACCAGGCTCTTGGTGCTTGCTTTAAGCCATATAGAGCCTTGAACAGCTTGTAGACAAAATTATGCAGTTTGTCATTCTCAAATCCAGGAGGCTGTTCAACATACACTTGTTCTTCTAATTCTCCATTTAGAAAGGCACTTTTGACATCCATTTGAAATACCTTGAATTTGCAGTGTGTAGCAAAGGCTAAGAAAATTCTTATGGCTTCAAGTCTGGCAACAGGTGCAAATGTTTCATCATAATCTATCCCTTCCTGTTGACAGTAACCTTTGGCCACTAGCCTTGCTTTATTTCTTCTCACATTTCCACTTTCATCTATCTTGTTTCTGAAGACCCATTTTGTCTCAATGACTGATTTTCCTTTTGGCCTTGGAACCAGCTTCCAAACATTGTTTCTTTCAAATTGATTGAGCTCTTCCTGCATGGCCATCACCCAATCAGAATCCAACAATGCTTCTTCAACTATTTTTGGTTCCATTTGAGATAAGAAACATGAAAACATGCTGTCAGCAGAGATATTCCTCCTTATCCTTACACCAGTAGTGGGATCTCCAATAATTAGATTACTGGTATGATCTCTGTTCCACTTTGTTGATTGAGGCAAGCTTCTTGTTTGATGAGATTTCCTTTCATCAATATGAGGATTTGATTCTCCACCATTTTCATTGTTCTGCTCATTTAGCTCAAATTCTCCAGTCTCACAGTCTTGTTGATTGATGCCTGAAATTGTCTGTGATTGGGCTGAGGTTTGATTTAGATTATGAGTATTGACAGATTCTTTCTCATATCCCATTGATTGAGTGAGACTAGGTTCTTCATCAACATATTCTTCTATTTCCAAGTATCCTTGATTCTCAAATCTGAAGGATTGCATTTGACCATCCTCATGTAACCCTGGAAACTTGGTTTCATCAAACGTGACATTAACACTTTCTTCAATTGTCTTGTGCTCCATGATATAGACTCTGTAGGCAGTACTTTCTAGCCCATATCCCATGAAAATGCCTTCATATGCTTTAGTATCAAATTTTCCTCTTCTTTCATGGTTGTCTTTCATTAAAAAGCATTTGCTTCCAAAGACATGAAAGTATTTAACAGTTGGTTTCTTTCCTGTCAAAAGATAGTAAGGAGTATTACCATGAGCCTTGTTGATTAGTGTTCTGTTCTGTGTGTAACAAGCAGTGTTGATGGCTTCTGCCCAGAAATATGTTGGTAATTTAGCATTGCTCAACATAGTTCTTGCAGCTTCAATAGTCCTTGCAGTAGAGAATTGTTGAACTATCCCTTGATCTTTGCCGAAGTTTCGAAGTGTAGCATTTCTGAATTCAGTTCCATTGTCACTTCTTAGAAATTGAACTTTTGCTCCAGGGTTCCTATCAAGTACCCTTATGTGATCAATGATTTCTTGAGCAGCTTCATCTTTTGATTCTAAAAATTTCACCCAAGTGTACCTAGAATAGTCATCTATCATGACCAGTGCATATCTTTTTCTGGATAGTGATTGAACATTCACTGGTCCAAAAAGATCCATATGAATTAACTTGAGTGCTTCAGTGTTGGTGTTGACTTGTTTTGATTTGTGCATTGCTTTCCTTAGTTTTCCCATTTGACAATCTTCACACAGTCCTTCTTGACAGAATTCCTGTTGAGGCAGTCCTCTCACCAATTCCTTCTTCATTAACATGTTCATAGTTTTGAAGTTGAGATGGGAAAGCTTCTTGTGCCAAAGCATGCTATCTCCAACACTTGCTTTGCTGTAGAAGCAAAATATTCTTTCCTCATTTGTTGAGTTTAAGTCTGCAACAAATAGGCTTCCTTTCCTGACTCCTTTCAGAGATAGGCTTCTATCCTTCTTGTGGTAGATTGTGCATTCCATCATGCCAAAGTTAACTTTGAATCCTTTGTCAGTGAATTGACTGACACTGAGCAGATTATGCTTCAAACCTTCCACAAGAGAGATTTCTTCAATGACAACATTTCCAGCTTTTAAGCAGCCATATCCCACAGTGTAACCTTTGCTGTTGTCTCCAAAGGTTATTGTTGGGCCAGCCTTCTCAACATATTGTGATAGCAGGGATATATCACCAGTCATGTGTTTGGAACATCCACTGTCGATTATCCACATGACCTGTTTACCTTTCTTTCCCTGCAAGACAGAAAGAGTTTAATTTGCATTTGGTACCCAAGTCTTGTTGGGTCCTGCACACTCAGTATTATCAGAAACTTTATCAATACTTGAAACAATGTCATCAGAAGATGGTTCCTTGACTTCTTTCATTATCCACTTAGTTTTAGACATTGACTTAGACTTTTTCTTAGTGAGAGCAGCCTTCTCACTTTCTTTAGTAGATTCAGAAGTCTTTGCAGTTTGCATATAAGAACATAATTCATTAGATGAAATTTGAAAATTAAAACATGTACTCATGGCAGTAATTTTGCATGGCATACAGTCAACGTTATTACAAAGTACCAATTTTCTTTGCATAATGGGGGTTCTGTGTAAGTTCCCTTTCAACTCTGTTGCATTAGATATGCTACTAGTTGATTTCTTACAAACATGAGTTAAATGATGTGAGGAGCCACAATTATTGCAAAGTTTCCTGGGTGCCTGCTTAACATACGCATAATTATTCTTTTTATCAATGCCTAGCTTCCCATTTCTATTTTTGGACTTGGAGACAACTGTCTTGACAATCTGTTCAAAAGGTACTGTCGAGCTATTTTTGACAGCACCTTTTGTACTTGCTATCTTGACAGTAGGTTTGAAAGTTACTGTCTTGGGTGACTTCTTGACAGTATCTTTGAAAATTACTGTCTCATCCTTTGTGACAGTTTCTTTTGAACACTTGGTTGGGCTGTTCGATACGGTTTCTATCATAGTCATTTTGACAGAATCTTTTTCTTTCTTAGATACACTGTCAGCCCTCTCATCTTCATCACAGAGTTCTTGATTAATAATTAGGGAATTTTCATTAACCTCAAACTCTGTACTTTTGAAAATTGGATTGCTCACATTTTTGAGGATGTGAGGTCTTACAGTATTGTAATCATCATTGTTCTGTATAACAGCCTCTTTACCAGGTCTCCTACTATAATCATAGCCTATGCCTATCTTCTTACTTTCAGTATGTTTCTCATGATACTCTTGAACTATTTTAGAGGAATTTCTAAATGCCTTTAGCTTAAATTCATTTTCAGAAATTTCTTTTCTTAGATATTCCTCTATCTCTTTAGCACAGATTAAATCATTTTTTAATCTTTCGTTTTCCTGAGCTAAAGAATCAGTAGAACTGGTCTTAAGCAACAACACATCATTGTTGGATTTGAGTGTTTCATTTTCCTTAGTTAATCTAGCAATTTCTTCATTTGCAACAGATAAACTAGTGTGAATATTAAACATTTCAGTACTCATTTCCTCAATGGTTTGCTTATAGTCATTTAAAGACATATCTAGTAAAACTAAAGATGGTACCTGACTTGTCGAGGTTGATGCTTCTTCATCCTCTCTAGCCATCAAGGCTAGATTCACAAATTCCTCTTCTTCTTCATCATCAGATTCATCCCAGCATTTTCCTTCAACCACATAGGCTTTTCCTTGTCCTTTCTAAAATTGACTTCCAGTTCCTCTCTCCATTCTTTGTATTTGTTTTGGTCTTTTTCATTCAGTAGCAAAGTGACCAAGTTCATTGCAATTGTAGCATCTAAACTTTGATCTATCTACCATTCCTGTTTTGTATCCTCCCTTGGTGCCAGTAGCAGGTTTTGATGAGCTTCCTTGGTTATATTTTGGAAATTGACCTTGAGGTTTATATGGCTTGTTCCTCCTGAACCTTATATTTTTGAATTTTCTTGCCATAAAAGCCATGGTTGGATTATCCATTTTCTCCATTTCTTCTAGAGTGAAGAATTCTTCATCTTCAACATCTTCTAGTTGAAGGACAACCTTTTTTTCATCTTCAACCACCTCTTCAATTTTCACAGATGAAAATTGAGGTTGTTGATCATTTTGAATTTGCACACTTGCTTGAAAATATGATGGTCCTTGAGCAACTAGAGCACCAGCCATGTTTGCCATCAATCCTTTGGATCCACTTTGTATGGCTTTCTTTTGATAATATTCAAGTTCATAAGATTTTAGAACTCCATACAATGTTTCAAGAGAGACAGAGTTTAAATCTCTTCCTTCTCTTATGGCTGTTACTCTATGCTCAAGGTGTTCTGGAAGAGTTAGCAGAAACTTGATATTGACTTCCTTCTTTTCATAAAACTTTCCATGAATCTGGAGCTCAGCTATCAGTTTGCTAAATCTTTCAAACATGTGAGTTAACTCTTCTCCATGCTTGCCCATAAACGCTTCATATTGTGACACCAGTATTTGTTTTTGATTTTCTCTGACCTCTTCACTTCCTTCACACAACAGTTCTATCTTTTTCCACATATCCCTGGCAGAGTTGCATGCCATTATATTTCCACTCATAGCTTTGTCCAGGGTAAGTGCATCTAGTAGAATGAGTTGCAGATGATCATCCAGTGCTACCTTTTCTTTTTCTGAGTCATTATACTCAGAAGGCTTCTTAGCAACCCAATGAGCTGGGATTACTACATCATTAACTGTAGCAGATGGAATTTCCTTTTGAGGAACGAAGGGGCCATTTTCCAGAATACCTAGGAATAATGGATTCTGAGCTTTGATAAATAACATAATCTTCTTTTTCCATATGTTGTAGTTTTCTTTATCAAAAGCTGGAATCTTGATATTACTTGACCTTTGAATACTTGCCATTTGGATCTTAGATATGTGTATTAATCTGAACGCTCTGATACCAGTTATTGGTCCCGTAAAGTATTGCAGAAGGGGGGTTGAATGCAATACTAATAAATTTCAAAAACTATTTCAACAACTTAAATAGAGTTTGTAATTTACTAGTAGAAGAAATGCAATCACAAGTAATATCTAACACGATGTTTCCAAAAAATAAATGTTTTATTTATTTTGCAAAGTTTTGCTACAACCTTGAGAACAAAATAATTCTCAAGCTTCGAATTCTCAAGAGATTACAGATGTGAAGAACTGCTTATATCATGCAGTAGAGTGTTCTATTTATAGAGTGATAGTTGGATCTTTTTCTACTATACTATCACTATCAACATGGGTTGTTGAGTTGCTGTCATACTCTTTTTGCAGCTCATTACATGATTTATTCCCATGTGATACACATAAAGTAATTTTAGATGCTTTCCACATTTGAGCCACCCAGATCTAGTAGTTGTTAAATTTATCTTGCTCTATACTTTACAGGTTGCTCCATGTGATCTCTCAAGCTTCTGTTATAGACTTTCAAGCTTGCTGTAAAGTTTGAATATTGCAGCACGCCTGCTTCTTTTGAACATGTACTCTGTCGCTTAATTTGACTTAGAAAATTCGTAAATCAAGTTGATTCTATATGACAGTATGTTTGCCACAAAGTTTGCTGTCAATGAATTATGCTTTGGTTGACAGTATGAATTTCCCGCAGAGATTGCTGTCAAGGATTGTGCTTTGTTTGACAGTATGAATTCCCGCAGAGATTGCTGTCAAGGAATTCCAAACTTGCTATCGCAAACTATATATGAAAGTTGCTGTCATCAGAATCTCCGCCAATGTTGCTGTCAAGTTGAAACTTGCTATCGACTCAATTAAACTTGTTGTCGAGCTTTGCAACATGCTGTTTCCTTGTAATCTTACTGTCAATACTTGATAGTAACTTTTATTCCTGCTGTCGAACTACTGTATTTCTTGAGGCTTGAACATGATCGAACTTCTTTCAAGAATTACAATTATTACATGACAGTACTTATTTGATTACAGGAATACACTTCAGGCTATGACAGTATGTTCTACTTAGTAAAACTAAGTATACCAATAAAACTAGTTAAGTTGTCTATTCCATCACCCATAAATCCAACAGTATTGATATTATAATCTTCTCAAAAAAAGTCTTTATCCATCCAATCCATTTGATTCCGAAACCCATCTTTTCCATAAGGTCCCACAGGAATTTCCAATCAATTGTATCAAAAGCCTTTTCAAAATCTAACTTTAGAATGAAGCCATTATTTCTGGTTTTTTTCCATTGCATGGCATGCCTCCTTAACAATCAAAATACTTTCACTTGCTTGCCTCCCTTTTAGAAACCCAGTTTGAGAACTACTGACTAATTTCTCCATTAAAGGACCCAATCTGTTGGTAAGGCACTTAGTAAACAGTTTAGAAATACTGTTTATAAGGCTTATAGGTCTGAAATCCTGAACTTCCTTTGGATCAAAAGTCTTAGGAATTAGAGCGATAAAAGAAGAATTCAGACCAGAAGGTAGATGAAGATTATTTGCAAAATGATTTAGACAATCCAGAATTTTCTGCTTCAAGAGAGGCCACATAATCTTGAGACATTTGAAGTTGATACCATCCGGTCCAGGAGATTTATCATTTGCCGAACCGCTGAAAGCTAATTCCACTTCTTCCATGCTAAAAGCCTTTTCTAGCAATGATATGTCCATATTATTGAGTCTTGTCTGAATAAGACTACCAACATTGAAGGTAATTTTATGTCTCTTGGAGCTGAGAAATTTAAAACCAAGGTTTTATTGTAAGGAAGGTATTCCTAAATATAAGTGATTTTTAAATTGATTTTATAATGTTGGTATCATAATTATTATTATCAAGAGATTAGTATTTCCAAAATAGGAGTGATTTTTAAATTGATTATGTAGTGTTTGGATCATAATTTTTTATTATTTTAAAGTGGTTATTCTAGTATTGAATATTTTTATAAAAAGGTTCTACTATATATAACTAGCTTATATAGTCCGTGTATTATTTTCTTATATTTAAAATTACATAAATTACATTATCAAATAACTTTTTTTAAAATTTATATTCATAAAAATATATTCATATTAATTTTATTTTCATTAGATAAATTTTAAACTCTTAAATTTGAAAGACTTAAAGGAAAAAATAACCAAATTTCAGTATAAATATATAAAAAATTATTATTTATTAGATTCCACATGGTCATTTTACTATTTTTACCCTTTCTTGAGATCTATTAAGATTTAGACGATTTTCAGAGTGCACAAATCTGAAAAATTGTCTTTAATTTAGTGATGGTTACAAAATTATTATGCAACTAAAATTACTTGAAAATTAAAGGGAAAAAAGTCATGAATGTTTACAATTTAGAAAACCTACTTATATTTGGTTAGACTATTAAAATTACTTTTTCGTATTTGAATATAATCTTACTATCAAAACTTACTTTATAATATATGATCTACTTCTATACAATTTAGAATAACTACTTATATTTGATTTAAATTATTACATTTACCATGGCCCTAAATGTTTCATTTTGAAGATGAATGACCCTAAATGCCTCCTTGTATTTCGTGTGTAACAATAGTTGTCACGGCATTTCGTGTTATAGAAGACCGATTTATCGTATGAACAATGTCACATGATACTGATAGTGTTAGTGCCCTGGAGACAATGAAGTTATGCTTCTAGGAAAGACTATTTTGTTATTTAATGATTATGTTGTACTGATTATTCTACATTAATTTATTATGTCTTAATTTATTGCGATATAAATGTTAGAGTAATAAATGTCCTTGGAATATAGAACATGTATTCCATATCTTTAAGTATGTGACTTAAAAATAAGATTATATGAATAGTGTTTATATTCCTAGATATCCCTAATCAAGCATTATTAATATGGGACAATTATAATGCATAAAGATTAGTATGTTTGTTGACGGATGACCACATCTCATTGGTCATAGGTATAGTGATACTAAAGTCAAGAACATAGGTGCATGTAATTTTATACATGGCACTGGATTAACCCACGGTGAGATTCTACATGTTGATAATATCATTAGAAAGACTCACAGTGATAAAAGTGTAATGATTAATGAAAAGGCCTTGTATGCGTGTAAACAGGGTGAAAGGAAGAGAAACTGTCAAAATTATTTGATACAAGCAAGGCCTTGTATGCGTGTAAACAGGGTGAAAGGAAGAGAAACTGTCAAAATTATTTGGAGGATCTAAAGAAACTGAATGTTGTTCAGATTTCTGATTCAGGTATTTATGTTATAGAAGTCAATTTGTCTACTTCTACATCATGGGTATTAGATACTAGATGTGGTTCCCACATTTTTATAAATGTGCAAGAACTTCGAAGAAGTAGAACTTTGGCGAAAGGAAAAGTCGACCTACATGTTGGCAATGGAGCAAAGGTTGCTGCTTTAGCTGTAGGGACTTATTATTTATCATAGCCCACCGGGCTTATTTTAGAACTTGAGAACTGTTATTACGTGCCTGCGATTTGTAGAAACATTATTTCTGTTTCTTGTTTGGACAAGATTGGTTTTTCATTTTTGATTCAGAACAATGGTTGTTCATTTTCATTGAAAAATGTTACCTATGAGGTTGCACGTTTGTTTAATGGTTTATATGTCCTTAATCTTGATAATCATGTCTATAATATAAGTAATAAACGTCTTAAGATAAATGACTCAAATTAAACATACCTCTGGCACTGTCGTTTAGGCCTTATAAATGAGAATCGCATTTCCAAATTACATAGGGATGGATACTTGGATAAGTTTGATTTTGAATCATACGAAGAATGCAAACCGTGTCTCATTGGTAAAATGACTAAAGCTCCTTTTACCGGTCAAGGTGAGAGGCCACCAGCGATTGGAATTGATACATAGTGATGTATGTGGTCCAATACGTACGATGGCAAGAGGTGGCTTTTATTATTTCATAACCTTTACTGATGATTTTAGTAGATACGGATATGTGTATCTTTTGAAGAACAAATCCGAATCATTTGAAAAATTCAAAGAGTATAAGGCTGAAGTTGAAAAGCAAATAGGCGAAAGTATTAAAACTCTACGATCTGATCGTGGAGGAGAATACTTAAGCTTGGAATTCAAGAATTTCCTAAAGGAGTATGGTATCATATCACAACTCACTCCTCCTGGAACACCACAATGGAATGTGGTGTTTGAAAGGAGAAGTCGTACCTTGTTGGACATGGTACGATCGATGATGAGTCATGCGGATCTTCTAATCAGTTTCTGGGGTTATGCCCTAGAGGCAGCTGCAAAAACACTAAATCGAGTTCCTTAAAATCGGTTCAAAAGACACCATATGTGATATGGACTGATAAACGTAATAGTGTGTCATTTATGAAAGTTTGGGGATGTGAAACGTTTGTGAAACGCTAGGTCTCTGATAAGCTAGGACCGAAATCAGATAAATGTAATTTTGTAGGATACCCATTAGAAACTAAAGGGTACTATTTCTATAAACCTTCTGAGAACAAAGTGTTTGTTGCTCGAACGACTGTGTTTCTAGAGAGAGAATTGCTTTCTAAGAAAAACAGTGGGAGGACAATAGATCTCGATAAGGATCGAGAACTGCAAGATAATGTGGAACCAGAGTTGGAACATGACTAGTATGAGACTCAAGATGTTGAGTACAATACTTCTCAAGAAACACAGGTCGTTCGTAGATCTAGTAGGATTTTTTTTTCGATCGAAGCAAAACTCCAACTCGATGATTAGTGTCGGTCGACCGAGAGGTCCCCGGTAAGCCGGTCGTCTTCGACATCAAATCTTGAAATCTCGTACCGATGATCACCAGCAGTCGGCTGAAATCTCGTACTGATGATCGCCATCAGTCGGCCAAAGCTCCCCCAGGAGGTCAGTCGGCCGGTGGTCGGTCGGCCGGATCCTTCCTCGGGAGCTCGATCTGCCGGCCCTCGGAGCTTGGTCGGCCTTTTCTCGGTCCTTGAACTTCAACGTCAATATTCGAACGTCGATATTTGGACCACAATGTAAGTATTCGAACGTCGATATTTGGACCTCAACGTCAGTATTCGATCGTCGAATGTCATCATATAAAGTCGATGACCAAACAGACTTCCTTGACTTCAAATTGGCTTTCATAACTTTCGTGACCTTCTGGGCCTTAACTCGCTTGTTGAATCCTTGGTTTTAAACCTTGAATCCATTTATGGTTGTCGGTTATAACCAACCCTTCATTCTAATTCTAAGATCTGGATCTTGTGGTGAAGCTTTTTAGTTCTTGCCCCCCTTACTTCGTGTGGTGGAGGTCTTTCTTCTCGGTTGATCGTTCAAGAAGTATTTGCCACTTAGCACTTGACTTCAAGTCCGGTGTGCCTTAGCTAGTTGTCACTCCTCTATCTTGACTCTATGTTAACTCGAATAACTTGTAGAAGGGGGGTTGAATACAAGTTATATAATCTTGTCTGATTTTTGCTTGATTAGATAAACAAGAACAAACGAATAAATCAAACTCTGTTTGTATTAAATAAATCAAATATAAACTCTACCAAAGGTGTACAAATACCTTTAGCAGCTGCTGACAAAATAAATCTCTCTCTCTCTCTGTTTGTTTCGAACTTTCGAATACAAACCTTATACAGAGCTACGCATACAAACTCAATCGCTCAACTCACAATTGCTTCACACTTTTTATAATGATATAGAGAGAGTATTTATAATGCTTCCTATCAACTAATAACAAAAAGATAATCTATACATGACAATGTTTTGCCGTCCAGTTGATAGTTTCCATCAATAGAAAATTCTTTCCTTCATGATATCTTCTTGCTTGTTCCTCAAACAAAGATCCTGTTTTGTAGCACTTGCCAGTTTCTGTAGCATCCATATGACATCATCAGTAACACGACTAATATCAGGATTTCATCTTACATCAGGATTTGACCATCCCATCAGTACTTGACTTACTCTATCAGGATTCGATCTCAGTTCCTGACATGTAGTCCTCGATGCACTGTTCCTGACTTAAATTCTACAGATCACTGTCTAATACATATATCCTATACAAAGTTCTAAATCCTTTATAAATCAGGATATACAAGAAGTATAAGTGAAATTCTATTCTTAACATCACAACTCATGAATTATTCCTAACAATCTCCCCCTATTTATGCTTTAAGATCTGAAGCATAAATCTGAGTTGTTGATGTCAAAACATATAACAATACAATCAGAATAGAATTTATGAATTTAAAATCATGAAGTTAAGTACCTCCTTTTTCAGAAAAAAATCTAGTACTTAGTAGAAAGAATTCAACTATTTGATGCTTCTTTTCCTTTACCACTTCCCTGATAAGATTCACCTCTGTCATCCTTAGTTCTTCTTTTATCTCTCCCAGTCTGTTTATCTCCCCCAGTATGTTGCCTTTGAATTGTCTTTATCTCCCCCTTTTTGACATCAACAACATTAATTCCAAGAGATTCAGTAATAGAACAAATGAGATTCATCAGAACTGCTTGATTTTCCATAATAGTGACTTGGTTATCTTCAAGTGTTTGAAGTCTTGATTGAATTTCAACTTGAGATTTCTAAATGTCTTGTAAAACTTCAGAATTGACTTCAATATTGGAAGTATTTGGAATATCTTTAGATTCAAGCCGTGTAGAAGAAGTTGCTTGTGTAGAATGATATTCAAGTAATAGTACATACAAAGGAATACTAGGATCATTAGAAATTTCTTCTGGTACAAGTGGTGTAGAAGTTTGTCTTAGCCTTTCACCTCTTCTGTTGATAATTCCTGCAAGCCTTTCTTTTTGCTTCTAAGCTTTAACTTCTGGCTTTGCATTGTGCTTTGCTAAGTCATTCTTCTCATACATCTTGATAAGAGAATAAGTACCAGCATCCATACCAAGATTGTCAGACCAAGATTCAGGAAAAACCTGATCCCAGAAATCAAACGATGGTGGTTTCTTATTTTCTCTCCCTCACTATGGAGTTGATCATCCATACCCTCATTTTCATTTTGACTATCTAAAGTCAACACTCTTTCTACCTCTCCTTTTGCCTGGTCAGGAGCCTACCTCTCCGATTGTGGATCAATATCCATCTTTTCAAGTGTATCACTCAATTTTGGATAAGTGCTCTCATGACCTACAGAAAAATAGGGTTTAGAAGAAGTTTTTATACCTGAACTCACATGGAGAGAGGGTTCCTCATTTGGAAAGGGGCTTGAGGTTTTCTCCATGGAATGAGCTGCTATAGTCTCTGAATCCTTACAAGCATCTTCTTTCCTTCCAGAGACTACAGGCTCCAGTATACCACTTTCAGGATCTCTACTAGACTCTGATGTCTTCAGTAATACTTCATTAGACACTAGTTAGTATGTCACCATATTTAAGTGTTGTTTGCTAAGACTCACCCTCAAGGTGGATAGACTCTGACTGAACAATGTTTGTTTGATCTTCAGGAAAATCAGTCAAAGTTATTCCTCCCATATCATAGGGTTTCTCACTTGCAATTTTAGTCATCACAGAAGACCTTTCAGCATCAGCTATCACAGCTCCTGAGTCATCCAACCTCTGACTAGATGGTTCTTGTGTTGCAGTGACTGTGATCTGATCTATCCTACTATCCACCACTGGTGCAATAGTATCTCCTGTTGACTGCATTCCTCTATCTATGTCCTCCTGTTGTTCACCTTGAGCTGAAGCATCTTCAATAATGACATCCTTGTCAAATAAATATGCATGAAGTGATTGAAGTGCAACATGCTTCGAGAGTCCAAATTTCTTGACTAATTGTCTTCTGACTGAGACATAGAAATACATCTTCATTAAGTCAAGTCTTTGATGTAGAAGTCCATATTCTTTAGGAAATGAAAGTTTTGGTACTCTTTCAACTAGAAAATCTAGAACCGGCCTGAATAGTTTCACTTTGATAGAAATAACTCCCATAGCCAGTCTATATGACAATGTAGTTTCCCATAAAGAATCAATATCAAGATCTCTATTGTCAATTGCTAACTTGATTGTAGCTTTATTTTTAGAGACCTGCATGATATTAGTTGGTCTAGACTCTGTATGTGTAGGTGACAATTGAATCTTTCTCCTTGTTCTCCTGGTATAGTGAGCAAAAGATTTATCCTGAAAAGACTCAAGAGGTGTAGACACAGAAGTGATCTTGGGATGAGATCCTTTTTCAATAGACACAGTCTTTTGAGAGACAGTATCCAGTAACTGTTTTCCCTTATTAAGTACTACAGTCTTTTGAGAGACTGCTGTGACTAGGTGCTTCATCTCTTTGTCCTAGCTTAGAAAGTTGAATTGCAGCCTTCAATTCTTCTCTCTCGGTAAAAGATATATTATCATCATCTTCACTAGAACTACTACTACTACTTGACACAACAAATCTTCTCTTCCTTACAACTGATGTCTTTTGAGAAACACCAGAGGTTGGTTTCTTTGAAACAACAGGCTGTGGATTAAAACTTTGTTCTTGAATTGTTTCAGAGACTATAATGTTTTGGGCTACTTGGGTAGACACATGGGGGTTCTCCTCCAAATGAGATTCCTGAGCCATTTCACCACAAAAGAAAGAAGAATTGTAGAGAGTAAAAAGATGAGTTGTAAGAATTACCTGAACATGATGTGGATAATGAATTATAGGTATTTCATCTAGATTCTTTTCATTGTCCTTCTTTGTAATGTTAGAGAAAATTCTCTTTTGCTGTACATAAGAAGAAACACAATGTTCTCTACTAAATCTAGCTTCAACATCAGGAATAAAATGGTTAATAAACATTTGCATAAATCTATGATAATAAACCATTTTCCTGTCTTGATCTCTTGACCCAAGTTTAATACTCATCCGACTTAAGATAATGTGGCCAATGTTAATTACTCTGTCATAAATGTAATAACCCGGATTTTTCAAGAAATGATTTTATTATTATTTCAATAATAATATTGTTTTCCTAAAATGAGGAGGAATTTTTTTTTTATTTAATTTTTTTTGGTTAAGTGGAACCAGGTTCCTTTTTAATTTTATTGACCGAGTAGATATCTCGAGTCAATGGTTTATTTGGGCAAAGGTTTAATTTTCAAAGTGTGGAATTATTCAGTAAAGGATTTTATTTTAAATTATTGAATAATTTGGAAATTTTAAAATCCTTAGAAAATGATTATTTTAATTATTTGAGGATTTGTAGAAATTACTCGATTATTTTATAATATCGAGAATTTGAGATTTTACTAAAACAATAGTGTTTGTAGTATTTTTATAAAGCCCTGTAAATTGTGAATTATGAATCACAATTATTATTTTTATGAATTCTTTTTATAAATTATTAATATTTGTAAAATGCATATCAATTTAGAAAATTTAGATTTAATTCTAATTCTTTCTCCAAAAGTCTTTAAAAATATTCTAGTATTTAATTATGCTAGAAACTTTAACTTTACAAATTAGATTTATTTACTCTAAATATTATTTATAGTGTGTAGTAATTAATTAGGTGTTTTAAATTGTTATTGGGCTTAGGCCCATTAGGTTATAACACAGCACACCACACAGATATACACATACGAATACATACATACACCGCCGTTTAATCAAATCGGGGGAGGGGGAAGAGAGAGACAACGGGGGGAAGAAAACAGGGGAAAGAAAGAGAAAAGAGGGGTTTGATTCCTTGGGGCTAAATCGGAGATGAGGAAGAAGGCTGGGATGGTGGCGGTCGAGAGAGAGAGACGCGACGAGGTCAGAGGAGGCAGCAACGGTGGTGGTTCGTCGGCAACCGTGGGTGGCTGTCGGGGTAGAGATGGAGAGAGAGAGAGATGGCAGAAGAGAGAGAGAGAGAGATGGCAGGAGAGAGGGAGAGAGATGGTGGGGTTGTTCGATGGTCACCGGAAAGGTATAAATGCGAAAGTTCGTATTTGTGTATCATTATCGTATTTTGATTATGTAATTGTTGTAATTTAATTAGTTTTAACTTGCAAGTTAAATGTGCTAAATTTTGTAATTAGATTAATGTTGTAAATTATGAATATTGTTGAAGTTCCGTATTTAATTCGGAGGGTCGATATTTGTTAATTATAATTGTTCGGGTTTAGTCATTGTAAATTGCTAATTGTTAGTTGTAAATTGTTAAATTGCTAATTGTTATTGTCACCAAATGTGTGGTTATATGAGTGGGTTAATTTGTAAGTGTCTACGTGCTAAATGACCTTAGTGATTAAATTTAAAGTGTTCTTGTGGATAATTGCTAGTTGTTTATGGTGTCGGTAAATGGTATGTGTTAAGTGCTATAAGTTGAGTCGTAGCATTTGTGGGATGTCATACTTGTCAATTACTTGGTGTGCTCTATATGTGGGTAAGTGATGACTTTACTAACTATGAATGTTATATTTTATTAGTTTGACTGCGAGGAGTCGTAAAGAGATCATAAGTTCTAAATGTCAGTATTTAAGGACTTGTGTAATTCTCTTCGGCTAGATCCTCGGGCTTACGAATATCAATGATTGATTGTCACTAGTATAATTAATATACTCAAGTGATATGATCATTGATATAGCGTAAGTAATAGTTAATGCTAGGGGTTGTTCCCTAGGGCTTCCGAATATCAATAATGGATTGTCATGTGTATCATTAAAATGCGTGAGTAATACGATTATTGATGTAGCGTAAGTAGTAGTTAATGCTAATGTAAATTATTATGTGTTTACTGCATGTCGAGGCAGGATTTCTTATGTGCTAGGTGCCGCATGTCTGGGCGGGTACTTTTCTTACTTGTTTACTTTTATGTTGATGCAAGTTGAGGCAGCTTTATTTTTGTAAAAACAGGATTGAATTGTTTATGATTGATATTGAGGGGCTGTGCCCATAGTCCGATAAACGAATACTTCATGCCGAAATTTTCTGAAAATCCCCTGCGATTAAATTTATTTAACTTATTTGACTTCAATGGTCTAAAGGCATGTTTTGGGTGCTAACTGTTTATGTATATATGTGTCAAGGAATTCATTTCGAGGATTGATTGTGTCTCGGGGATTAATTGTCTATTTATGTACTAATTTGAAGATAATTGTTGTCTCGAGAATTTATGTGCTCAGTAGAAGAGTAATTGTGATTTGAGGATTATCTATTAATTAAGTTGTGTCATAGAATGTCAATGGCATTATAATTGTATATGTTAAGTGAAGTTGACTAAGTGGTTGTAGGGTTATGATATGTGTGATACTAGGAAATGTCTACGTTTTAAAAAGGGGGACTCTTTCAGTGTCAATTGCTATTATTAAAGATGTTATGTGCATTAATTGGTATTTGAATAGTCAACTATAGGGAGGACACCTATAGTTTGACTTTACGTGACTTATTGGTAATTCTGAGTTGTGTCTACTCGAGATACGAGGTTGGACTGACACGTACTGGTAACTATTTCAGTCCCATTAGGGTATAATCAAGTTGGAGCGACGTGCATCAAAAAGGAAAGATCGAGGCGTCGTATGAGGGAAGGTAAGATACCTCCATGGAATTGCTTGGACGAGGTGCAAAGGAATTATTTGCAGGTTTCTGTTTTCTGCTAAGGACCAGAGGCAAGTTTATTTATGCATACTCTATCGTTCAGTGTATCTGTATTTTGAAATATATGAAATGTGTGGACTAGATTTAAATCCATAATTGTGAGTTTTCCAATCTTGTGCTTCTTCATCAAAATTAGTATATTTTGACCTTGCTCATGATTAGTAAATCCTGCTCGTGCAATAATCAAAACCCCTGGAATTATAATACTGTCGATTGGCGGGGATATTTTTATGATCCTACGTTTAGGGTTATATGGTTTATATTTATAAACTTTTCGTATTATGGAAATGGGCTATATGTTAGAAGGTATGTAATTATGTACCGGAATAAGAAAGGCTCAGAGGGTAGAGCATGTATTGAATTTTATAACTTAGCCCGCGTGTCGGGGTTATTTTGTAATGTATATTTTCGAAACTCGGACAAAGTTTTTTTAAAGAATTTCGCAATAGCTAACCTAAAGGCAACATCACCAATAAACCAATGTTTATTTAATTAGTAAATATTTCTAAAGCATTTATGGATTAAATAAACCTTATTCGTCTAATTAAGTTTATTTAATTGGATGAATATCATTTTCAAAACGTTTTCTTAAAATCGCTTTGTTCCGGAATAATAACAAAGATATTCCCCTAATTATAAATTGAATATTTTCGGTTAAAGTACCTGGAATAATATTGATAAATGTTATTTGAGAGGTTATTTAATTCAATGAATATTAATTATAATATTCATTTGGCAAGAATTTATGAATGGTCTATTACCTATTGACTGAAAATCAATGTGAGTTATTTGATAAAGTGGTTAAAGTCCGGGGACTGCCGGAGAAATAATGTCTTGGTTTTAATTAGAAATATTCCAAGAGTTACATTTGGGTGTTTTGAGGTTATTACATATTTCGATATTAGTAGTAAAATTGTTGAATATTCTTTTAAAAAAGGGGCTATTGAATATTTTATTCAATAAATATTATGTATTTATTTATTAAATACCCTAAGTGTTTGAAAGGGTATAAAATGTTATTTGGAGGTTATTGAAGGACTTTTATAGTTGATTTAAAATACTATTTTTGATTCTACCTATGCAAGTTTTCAAAACCTATACTTTTGAAAAGTTATTGTATAATACTGCATTTGCCAGGTATTTTGTGAGATAGAGGTAGTCGTGGAAACCCGGAGGGATTCCAGTGGCAGATTATTATTTATTTTGAAGAATGTTATTTATAAACATTAATTATATTTCCGTGAAGTATGAATTACTTGGAAACCATTCGAGGATTATTATTTGAATACGATATCATTCAAGGAATTGTATTTGCTTAATAAATCTTTCGAGGAATATTATTTGAGTATTATCTCAGTCGAGAAATACCATATGAATATTATTTCTGTTAAATAGGCGAGTGGAAGGCATAATTGTTTTCGAGGGTACAATGTGGTACTTGTGTTATGATTTGATATTGGCTTATAAGCGAGGTATGAGATATATTAGTTATAAGCTGGATGTTGCTAAGACCCTTAGCGAAAGGGCATACGAATCTCATTTTTCGAATATAGACCGGGAGTCGGTATTTCTTGATATATTATGAATATTTTCGAAGGAGAATATTTAAGTAAATATTTCCCATTATTTATTGGAATGAATATTGTATGGATATTCATTCGAGATTATTTACTTAATGAACATTACTTTACTATTCATTTAAGGATGAATTATTTACTGGATACTATTCCAAATATTTATTCGAGGATTTACTTATTTAAATAATAATTTCCATATACTCATTCGAAGGTTATCTTGAGCAATATTTTATATTAAGAATATCCTTTAATCATTTAGGAGTAATAAATATTCTTTGAATATTTATTTAATTCTTTTAATTAGTTTTAAAAAGGCATTATTTTATTCAGATATTATCTTCGATCTTCAAATACTATGTAAATTATTCCTGAGTCTTATCATTATTACTTTTTATCAAGGAAGGTTCTCAAAACTCTATTCTTCATTTGAATCTATCTTTTAAAATATAAGGGAACCTTACTTGAGAGCTATTATTTCTTTGACTACCCGGTCATATACTTGTTAGACTACCTTTTCACTCGCATCTTGATTCTTTTCAAATATCGATATGAGTCTTGTTGGTTACCTCCTCAACACTCGAGGGGTAAAATTCATTGAACAAGTTTATATCCATTAACAAGCATCAGCTTGGGAAATATTGGTGAATTTTCCTTTCCGACTAGATACGACTACTTTGTGGAGTCTTATCAACAAGTATTATACTTGGGGAAAGGGGGACGAACTTTACGTTTCAGAGTCATGGATTTTATTCGAACTAGGAGTCGTGTAAGAGGCCGAGTCGCGCCGGTCCATCCCAAAGGCCCAACCGTTGGCCATGGAGATCAAAAAGGGCGGTGGACAAGTAAATCTATCAGTTCTTCCTTCTACCGGTAGCAAAACCAAATTGAGCTGTACAATCTACGACTGATCATCATAAAGATTGGAACAGCGGGCGCGGTGAATACTCCAGTATTAGTTCATCATCCAATTTGGATATTTCCTGTAACACGTATCGAAGAGACTTCTTTCAGGTTGACGGGTAGTTCCCGCGATACGTATCGAAGAGACTTCTTTCAGGTTGGCAGGGGTTTGAAATATGTTCAAAACTAGGATTGCAATATTTTCCTGTAATTCCCTCGTTGTGATATATGATGATATCTGGCTCATATTTTGCATAGCAGATATTCCTACGAAAGTTATAATTTGAGTTACCTTGTTACTTCATCATTTATCTTATAATTGATGACTCTATTGATACCTTATATAACATGAGTTGTGATAAGGAGGTTTTTTATATTGGTTCACCTTCTAACTTTCATCTTTTAAGTTATATGTTGAGATTCTGCTTATATTCTATATAGCAGATATTATACGGAAAGGTTATATGGAACTATCTTATAACTTCATGTTTTATGATATACTAGCACTATGTTCGTCAATGCATGGCATACAGTTTCAAAGATATTTTAGAACTGTTATTACATTGTTGAGGTACAGTATCTTGATCTATCAAGTGTTTTGGCAAAAATGATATACTTATAGGTATATACTTTAAGACTTATGAGATACTAAAAAGGGGATCTTTTTATGGTTTGGTTTTTGTTTGATGAAAACAATTGTAGTAGCAGTATATTGCACTACGTATTTTGAAGAGTTTTCTTAAAGGTCGTTGAGACTACAACTTATACAATTTTACTAAGGTATGAAGCTTACTATGGTTAGTATAATCCCAGGTTGTTTATTTGATGCTATTTCAAATGTCATACCTCCCTTATTGAAGTTCCATAGTTATAAATGTTTTAGAAATGATATTAAATATCGTTAGACATTGAATACCCTTGTGTGTATTGGTATGTATACTGTTAAGTTTTATTATTATCTTGCTGAGCAATTCTTTCGCTCATTCTTGCTTGTTTCAAATATTAACCTTTCAGAGGAAGGTAGACGGTTGAGGCTTATCTGCATGGTTCAGAAGAAGCAGGCAGTACGCCCTTATGAAGGTTATATGATCCAGAAAAGCTATAGCTGGAGTAAGTTATATGTAGGTACATTGATGTGTAATATATATTAGTTTGTACTGAGTAGTACTAGTTGCTGGTGTACTTCCCAACGAAGCTATTCTAGTAGTATAAGATTTGTAAGACATAGCGTGATGTAATAGAATGGATGTAATGAAGATGTAAAGATTTTAGTTCTTGTTTCTAGCCCTATGACCTAAAAGATGCTTGGTGGTTGGGGTCGCAGAGTTATATTTCAGTTTTAATGATTACAGATGGTTTAATGTTGTTAAATAGGTAATTTGACATTGAGGATTTCCGCGTAGCTACCAAATCCTTGACCCCGGATTTGGGGGTGTTACGGAAATGGTATCAGAGCTTAGGTTATAGCAAACTAGAAACAAGAGTGAGTAGGAGTGTGTATAGTTATGTGAGAACGTTAGAACTCATGTAGAGTTCATGTTGGACTATTGGATATAGTGCCAATGATTAAGTTAAGATTGGAATGTTATAATGAGGAATATGTTGAGAAGGACCTCACCTTGGGTAGTTGTGGATGTCAGCTAAAGGATCCTCAGAGACAAGTATTGGTTGGCAGGGGCATAGATCGCCCGAGGTATGAATTTAAGATGATTTTAAGGGATTCATGGAAACAGTTTTGTATTCTCCGAACTATAGGAAATCTCAATATGATGATGAAGGATAGAAAATTGGCATCTAGTATTGTGGCAAGGATGTGTTGAGAACGTACTCACACTGTTGAAATTCCGAAAGGGGAATAAAACAAGATCACTATGAAAGATTATTAGTCGAAGTTGTGGGTATTTAAAACCCTCTCGAGCATAATGGAGTTTGAGGTAATATTATGAATGGATTGGTGGACAGACACTGATTGTTTCAATTGATTATAGAAGTAAAATGGTGAAGATGAGATTGGTCAATAAAGATGAAATGTTTTAAGAACCAAGACGGACTGAGAAAGTCTGAGAAAGACTAGTACGAAGGCAAAAAGGGATAAGCTTAATTAGCACATGGAATTGTCATGAGGACAGGAACATGTGGTATAAAGATGGGTATAATGGTGACTGGATCTAAGTATGTATTTTCTAGCAATGTTCCGGATTATCGTCCAATCGACATGCGGAATTCGTCATTGCTAGGGACGACACCGGTATCGAAGTCTTCTCGAAGAATAGAACGCTTGCGTGAGATGCTTGCGCCGAGTTGAATAGAACTCCTTGCGATTGTAAGCGTCGATGGTTGAATCTTTAACGACTATTACGAGTCGACGATGATGTTGGTTATCGAGCACCTTAGGGTGTGCATGGAAAAGAAGAGCGTTAGAATCGAACGATTATCCGTTAGAGGAGCCGATATAAAATGGCATCCATAGAGACCTCGGCAGTACCCTCCCCATTTAGGAATCATTTTGATTACCTCCCCAGTCTGAATTATTTGATATCTCCCCATTTACAACTTATGTTTATTATCTCCCCAATGTGAATTATTTGACACATCCCTGTGCGTAAATTATTTTGATTACCTCCCTAATCTATAACCTATCTTGACTTCTTTCCAAGAGAGAATTTTAATAAAGAATATATTCCCTCTTCGAAGTTATTCTTTAATACTTGTGTCAAGCCATATTTAATTTCAATTGTTCCAGAAGCTGTCATTATTCCTACCTTCAGATTTCTGAAGCCCTGTCGAATGATGTTATTTCAAACTTCCACTTTCCTTCAGTAGTGGTTATCTTTTTTCCTTGGAAAATCACACCTTGGGAATCCGTTAAATTCAACTCCAAGGTGACCCTTTGAGAATTAATTGTCAAAATACGATAATTATTACCTTGACTTTGAATTGCTTTCATACTTCTCAACTTCCACTGAGACGAACAACCCTATACATATAGGGGCCACAAAGACTATCTGTCTGTGTGATGGAAGTCTGACGGGACGCCGTCACTTGTGAGTTGTGAAATACAAGAAGGATAATTACCTTTAGTAATGCTTAATTGAGACACGCAACGTGAGTTCTTATGATCATATTAATCTCTTAGTAAATTCTCTTATCTCAAATAGGGTTTACTTTAACACTCATGACCTTATGATCACCAATGTGTGGCAATAGCCTTGATATGACAGTTATTTTTTCAAAGCTCCATAATTCTTGTTATCTCTATTAAATTTCAAGGGGATGCCAACCAGGTCGAGTAAGTTAAAATTCGCTGATAGAAACTAGATTCGCCACAGAATCACCAAGAGCAAGAGCGAATCCCAAAACGAATAGAATATTAATGGCGTATCGATAGACTAAGTTCGCTCTCTCATGAATTTTATGATTAATGGAATGAGCGCAATCTCTCTCTAAAGAGTGATATGTGAATAGAATTAGCAAACTCTCTCTCTCAAGGGTAGTATGATAATGGAAAGTTGGTCAAGATATATGTGTGAAAGGAGTAACGTGGTAAGACTCCAATGATAACTGTGTCAAATAGAGATCCTATGGTTGGATTGAGGTTTCGGAGAAGTTGTTTACAAATGGACACTATCTCCGGTTTGGCAGAATAAATGTTGATGATGAAAGAGTTAAGGAATCCCAGTGGTAACCTTAGCTAATTCCGAGGACGGAATCCTTTTAAGGAGGGTAGACTGTAATAACCCGGATTTTTCAAGAAATGATTTTATTATTATTTCAATAATAATATTGTTTTCCTAAAATGAGGAGGAATTTTTTATTTTTTTATTTAATTATTTTCGGTTAAGTGGAACCAGGTTCCTTTTTAATTTTATTGACCGAGTAGATATCTCGAGTCAATGGTTTATTTGGGCAAACATTTAATTTTCAAAGTGTGGAATTATTCAGTAAAGGATTTTATTTTAAATTATTGAATAATTTGGAAATTTTAAAATCCTTAGAAAATTATTATTTTAATTATTTAAGGATTTGTAGAAATTACTCAATTAATTTATAATATCAAGAATTTGAGATTTTACTAAAACAATAGTGTTTGTAGTATTTTTATAAAGCCCTGTAAATTGTGAATTATGAATCACAATTATTATTTTTATGAATTGTTTTTATAAATTATTAATATTTGTAAAATGCATATCAATTTAGAAAATTTAGATTTAATTCTAATTCTTTCTCCAAAAGTCTTTAAAAATATTCTAGTATTTAATTATGCTAGAAACTTTATTTTTACAAATTAGATTTATTTACTCCAAATATCATTTATAGTGTGTAGTAATTAATTGGGTGTTTTAAATTGTTATTGGGCTTAGGCCCATTAGGTTATAACATAGCACACCACACAGATATACACATACGAATACATACATACACCGCCGTTTAATCAAATCGGGGGAGGGGGAAGAGAGAGACAGCGGGGGGAAGAAAACTGGGGAAAGAAAGAGAAAAGAGGGGTTTGATTCCTTGGGGCTAAATCGGAGATGAGGAAGAAGGTTGGGATGGTGGCGGTCGAGAGAGAGAGACGCGACGAGGTCAGAGGAGGCAGCGGCGGTGGTGGTTCGTCGGCAGCCGTGGGTGGTGGTTGCTGTCGGGGTAGAGATGGAGAGAGAGAGAGATGGCATGAGAGAGAGAGAGAGAGAGAGAGAGAGATGGTGGGGTTGTTCGATGGTCACCGGAAAGGTATAAATGCGAAAGTTCGTATTTGTGTATCATTATCGTATTTTGATTATGTAATTGTTGTAATTTAATTAGTTTTAACTTGCAAGTTAAATGTGCTAAATTTTGTAATTAGATTAATGTTGTAAATTATGAATATTGTTGAAGTTCCGTATTTAATTCGGAGAGTCGATATTTGTTAATTATAATTGTTCGGGTTTAGTCATTGTAAATTGCTAATTGTTAGTTGTAAATTGTTAAAATGCTAATTGTTATTGTCACCTAATGTGTGGTTATATGAGTGGGTTAATTTGTAAGTGTCTACGTGCTAAATGACCTTAGTGATTAAATTTAAAGTGTTCTAGTGGATAATTGCTAGTTGTTTATGGTGTCGGTAAATGGTATGTGCTAAGTGCTATAAGTTTAGTCGTAGCATTTGTGGGATGTCATACTTGTCAATTACTTGGTGTGGTCTATATGTGGGTAAGTGATGACTTTACTAATTATGAATGTTATATGTTATTTAGTTTGACTGCGAGGAGTTGTAAAGAGATCATAAGTTCTAAATGTCAGTATTTAAGGACTTGTGTAATTCTCTTCGGCTAGATCCTCGGGCTTACGAATATCAATGAATGATTGTCACTAGTATAATTAATATACTCAAGTGATATGATCATTGATATAGCGTAAGTAATAGTTAATTCTAGGGGTTGTTCCCTAGGGCTTACGAATATCAATAATGGATTGTCACGTGTATCATTAAAATGCGTGAGTAATACGATTATTGATGTAGCGTAAGTAGTAGTTAATGCTAATGTAAATTATTATGTGTTTACTGCATGTCGAGGCAGAATTTCTTATGTGCTAGGTGCCGCATGTCTGGGCGGGTACTTTTCTTACTTGTTTACTTTTATGTTGCTGCAAGTTGAGGCAGCTTTATTTTTGTAAAAACAGGGTTGAATTGTTTATGATTGATATTGAGGGGCTGTGCCCATAGTCCGATAAACGAATACTTCATGCCGAAATTTTCTGAAAATCCCCTACGATTAAATTTATTTAACTTATTTGACTTCAATGGTCTAAAGGCAAGTTTTGGGTGCTAACTGTTTATGTATATATGTGTCAAGGAATTCATTTCGAGGATTAATTGTGTCTCGGGGATTAATTGTCTATTTATGTATTAATTTGAGGATAATTGTTGTCTCGAGAATTTATGTGCTCAATTGAAGAGTAATTGTGATTTGAGGATTATCTATTAATTAAGTTGTGTCATAGAATGTCAATGGCATTATAATTGTATATGTTAAGTGAAGTTGACTAAGTGGTTGTAGGGTTATGATATGTGTGATACTAGGAAATGTCTACGTTTTAAAAAGGGGAAAACTTTCAGTGTCAATTGCTGTTATTAAAGGTGTTATGTGCATTAATTGGTATTTGAATAGTCAACTATAGGGAGGACACCTATAGTTTGACTTTACGTGACTTATTGGTAATTCTGAGTTGTGTCTACTCGAGATACGAGGTTGGACTGACACGTACTCGTAACTATTTCAGTCCCATTAGGGTATAATCAAGTTGGAGCGACGTGCATCAAAAAGGAAAGATCGAGGCGTCGTATGAGGGAAGGTAAGATACCTCCATGGAATTGCTTGGACGAGGTGCAAAGGAATTATTCGCAGGTTTCTATTTTCTGTTAAGGACCAGAGGCAAGTTTATTTATGCATACTCTATCGTTCATAGTATCTGTTTTTTGAAATATATGAAATGTGTGGACTAGATTTAAATCCATAATTGCGAGTTTTCCAATCTTGTGCTTCTTCATCAAAATCAATATATTTTGACCTTGATCATGATTAGTAAATCATGCTCGTGCAATAATCAAAACCCCAGGACTTATAATACTGTCGATAGGCGGGGATAAATTTATGATCCAACGTTTAGGGTTATATGGTTTATATTTATAAACTTTTCGTATTATGGAAATGGGCTATATGTTAGAAGGTATGTAATTATGTACCGGAATAAGAAAGGCTCAGAGGGTAGAGCATGTATTGAATTTTATAACTTAGCCCGCGTGTCGGGGTTATTTTGTAATGTATATTTTCGAAACTCGGACAAATTTTTTTAAAGAATTTCGCAATAGCTAACCTAAAGGCAACATCACCAAAAAACCAATGTTTATTTAATTAGTAAATATTTCTAAAGCATTTACGGATTAAATAAACCTTATTCGTCTAATTAAGTTTATTTAATTGGATGAATATCATTTTCAAAACATTTTCTTAAAATCGCTTTGTTCCGGAAAAATAACAAAGATATTCCCCTAATTATAAATTGAATATTTTCGGTTAAAGTACCTGGAATAATATTGATAAATTTTATTTGAGAGGTTAATTAATTCAACGAATATTAATTATAATATTCATTTGGCAAGAATTTATGAATGGTCTATTACCTATTGACTGAGAATCAATGTGAGTTATTTGATAAAGTGGTTAAAGTCCGGGGACTGCCGGAGAAATAATGTCTTGGTTTTAATTAGAAATATTCCAAGAGTTACATTTGGGTGTTTTGAGGTTATTACATATTTCGATATTAGTAGTAAAATTGTTGAATATTCTTTTAAAAAAGGGGCTATTGAATATTTTATTCAATAAATATTATGTATTTATTTATTAAATACCCTAAGTGTTTGAAAGGGTATAAAATGTTATTTGGAGGTTATTGAAGGACTTTTATAGTTGATTTAAAATACTATTTTTGATTCTACCTATGCAAGTTTTCAAAACCTATACTTTTGAAAAGTTATTGTATAATACTGCATTTGCCAGGTATTTTGTGAGATAGAGGTAGTCGTGGAAGCCCGGAGGGATTCCAGCGGCAGATTATTATTTATTTTAAAGAATGTTATTTATAAACATTAATTATATTTCCGTGAAGTATGAATTACTTGGAAACCATTCGAGGATTATTATTTGAATACGATATCATTCAAGGAATTGTATTTGCTTAATAAATCTTTCGAGGAATATTATTTGAGTATTATCTCAGTCGAGAAATACCATATGAATATTATTTCTGTTAAATAGGCGAGTGGAAGGCATAATTGTTTTCGAGGGTACAATGTGGTACTTGTGTTATGATTTGATATTGGCTTATAAGCGAGGTATGAGATATATTAGTTATAAGCTGGATGTTGCTAAGACCCTTAGCGAAAGGGCATACGAATCTCATTTTTCGAATATAGACCGGGAGTCGGTATTTCTTGATATATTATGAATATTTTCGAAGGAGTATATTTAAGTAAATATTTCCCATTATTTATTGGAATGAATATTGTATGGATATTCATTCGAGATTATTTACTTAATGAACATTACTTTACTATTCATTAAAGATGAATTATTTACTGGATACTATTCCAAATATTTATTCGAGGATTTACTTATTTAAATAATAATTTCCATATACTCATTCGAAGGTTACCTTGAGCAATATTTTATATTAAGAATATCCTTTAATCATTTAGGAGTAATAAATATTCTTTGAATATTTATTTAATTCTTTTAATTAGTTTTAAAAAGGCATTATTTTATTTAGATATTATCTTCGATCTTCAAATACTATGTAAATTATTCCTGAGTCTTATCATTATTACTTTTATCAAGGAAGGTTCTCAGAACTCTATTCTTCATTTGAATCTATCTTTTAAAATATAAGGGAACCTTACTTGAGAGCTGTTATTTCTTTGACTACCCGGTCATATACTTGTTAGACTACCTTTTCACTCGCATCTTGATTCTTTTCAAATATCGATATGAGTCTTGTTGGTTACCTCCTCAACACTCGAGGGGTAAAATTCATGGAACAAGTTTATATCCATTAACAAGCATCAACTTGGGAAATATTGGTGAATTTTCCTTTCCGACTAGATACGACTACTTTGTGGAGTCTTATCAACAAGTATTATACTTGGGGAAAGGGGGACGAACTTTATGTTTCAGAGTCATGGATTTTATTCGAACTAGGAGTCATGTAAGAGGCCGAGTCGCGCCGGTCCATCCCAAAGGCCCAACCGTTGGCCAGGGAGATCAAAAAGGGCGGTGGACAAGTAAATCCGTCAGTTCTTCCTTCTACCGGTAGCAAAACCAAATTGAGCTGTACAATCTGCGACTGATCATCGTAAAGATTGGAACAGCGGGCGCGGTGAATACTCCAGTATTAGTTCATCATCCAATTTGGATATTTCCTGTAACACGTATCGAAGAGACTTCTTTCAGGTTGACGGGTAGTTCCTGCGACACGTATCGAAGAGACTTCTTTCAGGTTGGCAGGGGTTTGAAATATGTTCAAAACTAGGATTGCAATATTTTCCTGCAATTCCCTCTTTCTGATATATGATGATATCTGGCTCATATTTTGCATAGCAGATATTCCTACGAAAGTTATAATTAAAGTTACCTTGTTACTTCACTATTTATCTTATAATTGATGACTCTGTTGATACCTTATATAACATGAGTTGTGATAAGGAGGTTTTAGATATTGGATCACCTTCTAACTTTCATCTTTTAAGTTATATGTTGAGATTCTGCTTATATTCTACATAGCAGATATTTTACGGAAAGGTTATATGGAACTATCTTATAACTTCATGTTTTATGATATACTATCACTATGTTCATCAATGCATGGCATACAGTTTCAAAGATATTTTAGAACTGTTATTACGTTGTTGAGGTACAGTATCTTGATCTATCAAGTGTTTTGGCGAAAATGATATACTTATAGGTATATACTTTAAGACTTGTGAAATACTAAAAAGGGGATCTTTTTATGGTTTGGTTTCTGTTTGATGAAAACATTTGTAGTAGCAGTATATTGCACTACGTATTTTGAAGAGTTTTCTTAAAGGTCGTTGAGACTACAACTTATACCATTTTGCTAAGGTATGAAGCTTACTATGGTTAGTATAATCCCAGGTTGTTTATTTGATGCTATTTCAAATGTCATACCTCCCTTATTGAAGTTCCATAGTTATAAATGTTTTAGAAATGATATTAAATATCGTTAGACATTGAATACCCTTGTGTGTATTGGTATGTATATTGTTAAGTTCTATGTTGAGTATTGAATACGGTAAAAGAATACAGAGGGGGGGTGAATGGATTCTTGAACTTTTCTTTGATTGAGTCTATGTAGCAGATAAGTGCCTGTGTGTGTAGAAGTGAAGGTGCGGATAAATAAACAACACAAGACACAATATCACTTTAATCTAATGTATTATTAGATAGACGTTGCTACAATCTGTGAATACAAATGGTAGTATTCTCAGCTTCGTTTTTCTCAGAGAGATATGGCTTACAGTGTATGAAAAACTTGACTCACAAAAGTTACTAAGTTATGAAGTGAGGCTGTGTCCTTATAGAACATGGATACAGCCTACTTACTGCAAATAAGGTAGCTAAACAAATTACTTTCTAGTCTGTCTATCCTTTTTGAGTAAGTGTCCAAACGGTTACAGATTTGACTTTGCAAAGCCTGTTTAGATCCACTTCTTTAGCTCCTTGTCTCTTCTATATCTCTCCAAGCTTCCTTGTAGGCTTTCCAGAGCACGTTACAGATTGTGGTCCATAAAGTCCATTGGCTTATTGCAGGTTTCTGACTTGTACAATTTCTTCAGTATTTTGTCTCCAAGAATGTATTCGAGAAGTGACTAAGTAAGTGATTCGAGAACTAGAATTGACTTGATCGATAACTCTGAGTTCTCGAATACTGTTATAATGACATATCGAACCACTTCTCGAATAGCTCTTTTCCATCAGGATTCCTTGAGTTGTCGAATAGAACATTTGACTTATCGAATCCTCGAGTTCTCGAATAGCTTTCTGAGTCCTTGAGATATCGAATGGAACTTTGACTTGTTGACTCTTTGAGAACTCGAATACCATCTTGACTTGTTGACTTCTTGAGTTCTCGAATAGAGTAGTAGACATATCGAATCCCTGAGATATCGAATGAGATATCGAATAGTGTATTCAGAGATATCGAATAGTGTCTTGAGATATCGAATCTTTGACTTCTCGAATGCTGGACTTCTCGAATAGACAAATATACTTCTCGAATTGGTACTTAGGCAAATTCTTCATTTCTTCAAATCCCAACTATGATTATTTGACAGTCTTTAACTCCTTGCTTGAGGCATGAACCTTGGAACTTCTTTCAAGCATTATTCTAGACTCTATTTGTACAGATACACAACTAGGATTTGATGCCTACTACAAGTACAATACAAACAGAAACTCTACAACTAGAGGTTCCCTCAGTTAAGAGGTCATGTAAGTAATGCAAAGCATTACAAACAATTAGGCTTGTTATTAGATGTGTACAGGCATGCCTCTGTAACTAACAATCTCCCCCAAATTGTGAGTGAGACCCTTAGTCACAATTTCATGTCTGATAACAAGCCTAACATACATAAAGATAAAGCTTTAAATGTACAGGTATGTATTTTGATTGAACACATAAATGAAATTACAAGATAAATACTCTTACAGTATGATGAGGTACTAGCCATTTTCTTTTGATTGCATCTCCATTGCTTTGGCTTGTAGATCATCATATGCTTTCTGTTTCCTTTCTTTCTCCTTTCTTGCAATCTCATCTATTGCTCTCATGATTTCTGTCATAGCATCCAATTCTTCAATCATAATAGAGTTTTTGAAATCTTCAAGCACTGGCTTCAGAATGTTGGCAGGATAGTGACTGAGTAGGTCCATTCTTATATTGACATTGTCTCCATTTCTTCTCCTATACTTCACCACATAGGGATCCAACTGAACTCTACACAATCCCTTTGCCCTTAGCTTTTCTGCTTCAATCTCCAGTCTATCAATTTCTTTCTCCCTTTCTAACCATTTCTCATAGCAGCCCTTTCTTATCTTCTCAGCATATTCTTTTTTCATTTTCATAAAGTCAATCAATTCCAGCTTCCATACTTTCTCCACCTTGTCTTTAGAATCCAGCAATGCAATGATTCTTTCTATCTCATACAATTTACCCCAATGTTGATAACCCCCTTGTTTGAATTTCATTTCTTTCCCATCAGTGTACTTGATTTCAAGGTGGTCATCCACAATTGCAGCATAGCATATCTTTTGAGCTCTTAAAAATTGCAGTTGCTCTTCATCAAAGTCTTCATCAAGTGGCTGGAGTTTCAATCCTGGAATGATTGTTAGGGCTCTTGATTTGGATAGCTTCACTCTTCTTGCAGCATGTTTAAATTTCATCATCTTGACATGATTGCTTGGCAGAAATCTTTGACCTTGGTTGGTAGACCATAGTAGTATTCCATTAGCAGATTGCTTTCTGAAACATACACATGGTTTCTTGACTTGAATCTTCTTCTCTTCTTGAGGTGGTAAGACAGTTGCAGAAGCCATAGATGTAGATTTTGCTAGGTCACTACTATCAGTATTCACCCTAGACTTAGAGTCTTGTGTTGTGGTGAGGTTACTGCTAGCATTGCCTAAGGCTTGCTATTTTCCACTCTTCCTCTCATAGATTTTACCTTGGTCATCATCATTCTTTTTATCCTTGTCCCCCTTCTTCTTCTTGTCTTCATCACCCTTATCTCTCCTGTGATGTCTTCTCCTCCCATCACCTTTGTCTTCAGAATCATCATCCTTATTTCTCCTAGGTTGAGCCATCTCTGGAATTTCACCAGTTGCAATATAAGTTCTGAGGATGTGCAGTGCCTCAGTTTCTTCAGCATTTCTGGCTCCAACCTTCTTCTGTAATTGATCAATGATAGCAATGATCAGTCTGTGATTTCTAGTGGTGAGATCATGGGGAATGACCAATTGCTTGATATCTTCAATTCTGGTGCCAGACTGATAAATGATTGTCCATGGCTTCTTGATCACTTCTGGTAGCCTTGAAGGTTGGCCATTCCTCAAATCATCAAACAGACTTTTGCTGTTCTCATTCCTCTTCTCAATGAGCTCAAGTATGGCATCTATCTCTGAGTGTTTTAGGTCTTGTAGAGTCTGGTATGTTACATGCCATATCTTTAATTTAGAAACCATCACTATCTCCTTGACCCATAGATTATTGATTTTCTTGGGGATGACAGTGATGTAGTCAATCTGCTTCTTCACCTCCCTCAGATAAAACTGAGTGTCACCAACCTGTTCCCTTATGGCTTTCAGAAACTCCAAGAAGGCTTTATCATGATAAACATCTGAGTTGGCAACTTCTTGCAGCTTGGCCTCAGTAACAACTTTAGCTTCTACAGGCTTGGCACTCTCAGATATAGAGGTTGAAGGTTTGTCAGATGGCATACTCCCTGCAACCACTGTGGTAGTTATGGATTGCTTTTGTCCTCCAGGAGTAGTGATGTGCACAGTTGGTAGAGTGACAACTGGCAAGGTAGATGGAGGCTCATCCACTTTGGATTTTCCTTTGCCAGGCACATTTGGTAGAGACTTTGAAGCCCTTTGATGACCACCCTCTTTTAGTATTATGCCTTTCTCCCCCTTTGTATTTGAGTTCATTGCCTTCTTCTCCCCCCTTAGGCTTGTTGTCAGGCACAGAGGCTGTAGAAATGTCCTTTGGGATTGAAGATTCATCAGGTAGAGGGAGACCCATATGCTTCATCATAGCAGCTAACATGGATTGTTGATGCAGAAGGACATCAGCTGTGGTGGATGCTTGAGTGTCCAACTGATCATTTAGCAGTGCAACCTTGTCTGTAAGATGAGCATTGGACTTGGTGAGAGTAGCCACCTCCTTCTCAAGTGCATCTACTTTGCTGAATAATTCAGTAGATTTGAAGCCAGACAGGGATTGGTCTTTGAGTCTCTGCACTTCAAATCTAGTCATGTCATGTACTGGGACCTCAGTGAGCAGTCTGTCTCCATATAAATTTTTGAACATGGTCCTCAGCATGGCATTGGCATCTGTGGTCTGATCAGATAGGATTTGAAATTGATGCCCCAGACCTGTGACAGTATCCTTTAGCAGAGCTAGCCCATTATCCATCTTGGTGCATGTAGAGTTGCAGTGTTTGATGTCCTTGAACACACTGTCTAGTTGAGGGAATTTGGCATCAAAGGTCCTCTTGATTGCTTCTACTGTGGTGGTGGTCTTATCACACACTCTATTGACCTCAGTCTTAACACCTTTTCCAAGATAATGAGCAGCCTTGAGGAATCCCTTTTGAGTATCATTTATAGCCTCATACACTTCACCAGGTGTCAGAGATTTGGCATTGGAGCCCAGTGAAGTGAGGTATTCCTCCCTGAGATACTGAAGTGCTTCATCGAGAGTAATATCATATTTTCCTTGCAACCAGGCATCTATGTTGCCATCTCTCTCAGCATCATCAATGATCTTTGACTTCTGCACCTCCACATCATCCCTATGGCATAACAGAATAGCCTCATAGTCTGGATTAGGCATGTCTGCAGTGAGAAGGTTCTGAGCAATCTTTGTGAACTCAGGAATCTGATCCACAATTAAGCTTTGAAGTGCTTCAACCGTCAATTGTTGTGGAACAGACCCTGATCCTGAAGCACTATCATGTTGCACAGGCTTCAGCCATTGTGACATAAAGTCAGAGCTAGAGCTAGGCAAGCTAGACTCCTCAGTTACAGATGCAACTTCTGTAACCGGATGGATTGACTCTACTACTGATGTCACCACAGAAGTGGGATGAATTACACCAGCAGTTGACACAGGCACAGAGTCTCTAGTAAAAACTAGTGGAACCTCTGTGTTTGTGATGGTGTCATTAGGAGATGCCTCAGCATGCATTCCCTCACCATCTAAATGTGGGTTCTGAGTGGTGAACAAAGTGCCATGCACTAAGTCACTTGAAATTATTGGCTCATCAAGAGAAAAGAATTCTTGATGATCAATACCTTGCATCTCAGTTGCCTGAGTTGCAGGTTCCAAAGAAATTTCAGAGTTAGATTCTGGAAGAGAAGTGTGTTTAAGAGTAGATTTTGGCAACTCCCCCTGAGAGATAGAGGGAGTTTCAAATGTGATGTGCTCTCCACTCAGTGTTGTGCCAGCCTTATCACTCCCATGTGCTGACTCTATACAAGAAGGTGCATTGGGGAGGATGCTTGATTCTATAGGTGCACCCTGTTGAGAGGATACACCTAGTGAGCTGTGTGCCCCTGATTTTACAACTTCAGCCAGTTGTGTGACTGAAGAGGTGGTCTTAGTTTTCTTCTTCTTTGTCCTGTGTAAGGGTAACTCAGGTTCCTCACTTCCTAGACCTAATTCAACAGCTAATGCTGCTTCAGACAAGATATTTAATGGTGCAGACATTACTTCCTTTCTCTTCTTTTTACTAACATCACCCTTTTGAGAGGATGATGCAGTTGGCTCAGTATGTGGTAGAGTGTTTGGTTGAGAGGGTTGGTTAGCAGGCCCTGGGTTAGCATTTTGTTCTACTTGCTTGGGCTGTGCTAACTTAGATTTTGCATCAAATGTTGGCATGTTGTGGGGATAAGTCCTAAACAAACTCTCCATATGGGGAGTTATGTTCAGTCTTACATCCACATCATTCCTAGTCTCTAAATTACCAAAAATGAGTTTGGTCATGGACTTAGGATAGCCTATTTTATTTTTATCAATCCCAGGCAATTCAATCAATGAAGCATTTTTATAATTAAGTACAGATTGAATAAAGCGAGGGAAGAAGATATATAATTCTTGGAGGATGATTTGGCCAACATCAATCTTCTTTCCATAGGCCAAAGCATATCCAATTTGCTGCACAGGTGCACTGATTTGATCAAAGCTTGATTTCCTGGCAGTGAAGACTTGGAGAAGAGTTGCAAACACATAACTCCACTCCTTTCTCAGATTCTTTCTGTTTAGCTTTCCAAGGTTAATCCCATCTGAGTAGTTTATGAACTCAAAGAATTCCTCCAACTCTGCATTAGTGGCCATTCTGTCAAATGACTCTTGTTGTAGGCCTAGTGCTTGGTTCATGTCTGCAGTAGTGATAGTGATTTCCTTATCTTGAACCTTGCAGTAGATGACATATGAAGTGATTGCGTTTTCCAGGGCTACAACCTCCACAATAGCAGTACTCCAGAATTGTTCCAGAATATCTAGATACAGAGTTGGGTTGGCAGAGAGTGCATCCTTGATATATGACTCAGCCATCCATTTCACAAAGCACTTGAAATTGGCATTGGGTGCTTCAACATCACTAGTGAGAGCGATGAAGTTGGTGTTGAACTTTACTGTTGCCATTTGTGTAGAAGAGAGGAAAGAAATTGAAGGTTGAAGAAGAAATTTGGCTTTTCGTAGCTAGGGTTTCAGGGGTTTAGAGAGTGTAGATGCTTGAGAAATCGAATGAAATGAATCGAATAGATGTGAAATTGTATAAGTATGAAGTACTTGAATTGTCGATTAGCAGAAAGTTTTGTATCGACAAGTCAGGCATTCGAGAAGTAGAAAACAACTATTCGAGAAGTCAAGAATGGCTTAATCGATAACTCAAGCAGATAGAAACTCACAGCTGGTAGTTATCTAACTTAGAAATGATTCTAAATTAAATAATATGTGTTTTTATGAGTAAATTAAACTTTTAGACAAAAGTCCAAAATCGGTTAAAATTCAGCGAGAATTCTGCCTTTTCAAATAATTCGAGAACTCAAATATAGTGTTTGAGAACTCAATCATTCGAGAACTCAGTTACTATATTCGAGAAGTCAAGAATTCCTCTATTCGATATCTCAGAAAGACTCTATTCGAGAACTCAAGAGTACTCTAATGAGACTTATTAGAGATGTCGAATAGTGAATCATTCGAGAAGTCTGACTTATCGAACTATACCCATCACTCATAAAAAAAAATTTCACTATCTTTTAAAATTTACCAGACATATTCATTGAAAAATATCCTAGCAAATTAAATAGTGATTTTCTCAAAATTTCATAGAAATCTTAAGTTAAATAGAAATATGATTTTCAACATATGCAACAGATTTGAAATATTTATAAATCATATTTCAGCCAGCACTTGCTCCAAAAATATTGAGAATTTAGATAAAGTAAGTGCTTACTGCTGCAACAATCTAGATGATGTATTCACTTAGCCAGAATCTGAAGAATTCAGCATTCCAATCTCACTTACCAACCTTGTGAAGGTGGCTTCATCTAATGGCTTAGTGAATATATCAGCTAGTTGTTTATCTGTAGAGACATAATGCAACTCAATGGTTCCATTAGGTGCATGTTCTCTTATGAAATGATATCTGATGTCAATGTGCTTTGTTCTAGAATGATTGACAGGATTGGCAACTATAGAGATTGCACTTGTGTTGTCACACATGATTGGAATTCTTTCCAACACAAGTCCATAATCTCTAAGTTGATTTCTAATCCAAAGCACTTGAGCACAGCAACTTCCAGCAGCTATGTATTCAGCCTCAGCTGTAGAAGTTGACACAAATTGTTGCTTCTTGCTATACCAAGAAACTAACCTTTGTCCAAGAAACTGGCAGCTTCCTGAGGTGCTTTTCCTATCCACTCTGCATCCAGCATAATCAGCATCAGAATAACCAACCAGATTGAACCCTGTGTCCTTAGGATACCATAATCCCAAGTTAGGAGTGCCCTTCAGATATCTAAAGATCCTTTTTATTGCAATCAAATGTGATTCCTTTGGATTTGATTGAAACCTTGCACACAAGCATGTAGCAAACATGATGTCTGGCCTACTTGCAGTGAGGTAGAGTAGAGAACCAACCATGCCTCTGTAGACTGAGATATCTACTCTCTTGCCTTTAGCATCTTCATCCAGTTTAGTGGCAATGGCCATGGGTGTCTTGGCAGGTGAACAATCTTCCAAGTCAAACTTCTTCAATAAATCCTTGATGTACTTGGTTTGACTGATAAAGATACCATCCTTCCTTTGACTGACTTGCAACCCTAGAAAGAATGTCAACTCTCCCATCATACTCATCTCATATCTGCTCTGCATGAGTTTAGAGAATTTCTCACACAGTTTCTAATTTGTAGAACCAAAAATGATATCATCCACATAGATTTGAACTAGGATCATATCATCACCATGCTTCTTGTAAAACAGTGTCTTGTCCAATGTGCCTCTAGTGAATTGATTTTCAAGAAGGAATTGTGATAAAGTATCATACCATGCTCTTGGAGCTTGCTTAAGTCCATACAATGCCTTAAGCAATCTGTAGACAAATTCTGGGAAATGTGGATCCTCAAAGCCAGGTGGTTGTTGCACATAAACCTCTTCTTCCAACTCTCCATTTAGAAATGCACTCTTGACATCCATTTGATAAACTTTAAAGTTTGAATGAGCAGCAAATGCCAAGAATATTCTAATGGCTTCCAATCTAGCAACAGGGGCAAATGTCTCATCATAATCAATGCCTTCCTGTTGAGAGTATCCTTTTGCAACCAGCCTTGCTTTGTTTCTTATTATTACACCATCTTCATCCATCTTATTCTTCAGAACCCATTTTGTTCCAACAATGGTTCTATTCTTTGGTGCAGGCACAAGTTCCCATACTTTGTTCCTTTCAAATTGATTCAGCTCCTCTTGCATGGCAATAATCCAATCTGGATCCAACAGTGCATCATCAAGTTTCTTAGGCTCAACTTGTGATAGAAAACATCCATAGAGGCACTCATTTTGAGTTGCTCTTCTAGTCCTTACTCCTGCATTAGGATCTCCAATGATTTGCTCTGCAGTGTGTGATCTATCCCATTTCCTCGAGTGTTCAGCCTGACTTCTCATTCTTGATGTTGCTTCATCATCCACATCATGGTCATCCTCATTTCCTCCCCCTGTGAAGTTGCCATTACTCACAGGTGTGTCTTGGATGCTTGTTTCTCCACTATTGATTGGCACAAATTCTTCTCTTGTATCATTATTCACTTGAGAATGTTGAACTTGAGTTTCAACTCCAGTTTCAGTCTCTTCATCAGAATCATCTAGATTATCAAACTTCAATGGATCTTTGTCTTCATCATTGGCTTCTTCTAGTCCAGGTAGTTTGCTGTCATCAAATGTTACATCTGTGCTTTCCATAACTTTCTTTTGACTGATGACATAAACCTTGTATGCAATTCTTTCCATAGAATAGCCAAGAAAAATTCCTTCAAATGCTTTTGCATCAAACTTTCCAACATATTCAGAATTATCCTTAAGTACAAAGCATTTGCTTCCAAAAGTATGAACATACTTTAGTGTAGGCTTCTTTCCAGTCATCAAGTTGTAAGGTGTCTTTCCAGTGTTTTTGTTGATGAGGGTTGTTAGATATTGATTCAAGAGATGATCAGGATCTGGGCATTACTGATCAGATACTGATGCTAACGTCATCAGGAATACAACGTCAGTATTGGACTATCAGGATTAGAAGCTGGTCAGGATTCCGTGAAGATTTTCATCAGACCAGAGATCAAGGAAGATTGATATGTCGGTTCCTAATTTGTAGGAAGGCAGCTATCATACAAGATATGTATTCAGAGATATATGTAATTGATTTAGAATATCTTGTAATTGATAGTGCAACTGTGTACACTATATAAACACAGTTTAGGTTTTACATTTTGTAATCGCTTGCACGAGTTATATTGTAACCTAGCAGCTCTTAAGAACATAAGAATTTCTTAAGAGAGTTTTGTAACAGTTTTATATCAGAGTTAATAAAGCTGTTATTGATTCATACTTGTGTTATTTGTTTTAAGTCGAAAATCTTATACAATTGTATTCAACCCCCTTCTACAATTGTTATTTACTGGGCAACAATTGGTATCAGAGCTAAACTGATTAATTTAAATCAGAAACGATCTTAAGATGTCGACAAGCAAGTATGAAAGCATTAAAATTCCAATTCTCAAGAAGACTGAGTATCCAACCTGGAAAGTGAAAATGTTGATGTATCTAGAAGCAACTGATCCTGACTATCTTGACAGGATCAATGATGGACCATTTCTTCCAACAAAACTAGTTGCAAGAACAGAGACTGTTGCTGAACACTATGTCATTAAGGCAAAGAATGAATGGACGGCAGAAGAAAAGGTTCAAGTACTCAAAGATGCAAAGGTAAAGAATATTTTGCATAACAGTCTTGATAATGTCATGTCTAACAGAGTAATAGCATGCAAGACTGCGAAGGAAATTTGGGATACTTTGGAAACTCAATGTCAAGGTACTGAATCTATCAAAAGAAACAGAAGGGCTCTGTTGATTCAGGAGTATGAGCAATTCGATGCTAAATCTAATGAAAGCCTTACTGATATGTATGATAGATTCTTGACTTTACTGAACAATCTATCACTGGTTGGCAAAGAGTATGATCCAGAGGATTCGAATACCAAGTTTCTCAGAGCTTTAACTGAAGAGTGGGATACTCAAGCTTCAATCATAAGGCATCAATATGATTTGAAGATGCTGTCTCTTGATGAAGTCTATGGGATGCTAAGAACTCATGATCTTGAGGTTCAACAGAGGAAGAACAAGAAAAATGTCAAAGCAAAATCTGTTGCTTTGAATGTTGAATCAAAATCAAAGGGAAAAGCTGAGGAGGTTTATAACCGAAAGAGTAGAGTGGAAGAGTCAATTTCTGATGACTCATCATCAGATACTGATACTGAGTCTGATCCTGATACTGATGATGACTCTACTGATTCTGATATGATGGAAATGGTTGCTATGATAGTCAAGGGCTTCAAAAAGATGAAGTTCAGAAAGGCTAGGAAGCAAGGGAAATTCCAGAAGAAAACCTTCAATGCTGACAAAGACAGGTACAAGAAGAAAGAAGGCAAAAGCAGCAAGTTTGACAAGTCAAAAATCAGATGCTATAACTGTGATGGGATGGGTCATTTTGCAACTGAGTGCAAGAAGACCAAAACCAAAGCTCTCATTTCTTCAAGCAAGGATTGGATGGACTCATCATCTGACTCTGAAGAGGAAAAAGTGAATTATGCTTTGATGGCTAAAACTGATGAGACTTCTGCTGGTGAAACCAAGGTATCTGAAGTTTTATTTGATTTTGATACTAATAATGTTTCTGAGCTAAGATCTTTCTTAAAATCTCTGCATATTAGTTTTAGGAGTCAATCTCTTGAAAATACAAGAATAAAATCTGAAATGGCAGAGGTTGTTAAGAGAAATGATCATCTAGAAGCTGAGTTAATTTTCTTGCATGAAGTTCAAGCAGAATGTGATAATGCTAAACACATGAAACTTGAAATGGAGTTTAAATATAATGAACTTGAGAGGCAACTTAAAGATGCTAATGAAAAACTCAGAACCTGGACACATTCTGGTACAAAAACTCATGAAATCATTTCTGATAAAAACTGGAAAGAGTGTCTAGGGTATAAGCCAAAAAATGAGAAAAAGGACAAAGGAAAGGTTGTTTCATCTAACCCTGGAAGAGTTATAGTTAATAACTCAATAAATCCAAAAACCTACAGATATGTTACAGACAGTACCAAAACCAAATTAAAGCCAGTTAATTATGTGTATCCAGAGATTCCCAAATCTACTTCAGAAGAGGGATCTACTTCTACACATCATTCTGAGTCTAGAACTGTCAAAAACAAAAATGTGGGTCTTTTGTCCAAGAAGCAATTAAGGGACAGAATCTGTGAGGTAACAGATAGCAAGAGAGTTCAAACTGTAAAAAGGAACAGGAATGGTAAAGTTGGAATAAACAAGGAAAATAATTATAAGTATATTCCAAATGCACCAAGAAAAGCATGCTTTAACTGTGGTAATTCTAATCATCTTGCTATTGATTGCAGGAAGAGTAAAAAGAAGCCAACTGTAGTTCCTAAGTCTGACATTAGGAATAAATCAGTATTCTATAAACCACAGAATCCTTGTTTCCATTGTGGCAGTAAATGGCATTCTATTTATACATGTGAAGAATACCATAATTTGTACTATAATTATTATGAGCCTTTGCCTAAGTTCAATAAAAGTGCAAATTTTGGAAAATCAAAGAACTTGAATTCTAAACATGCATCTGTCAAGATAAAGACTAATTCTGATGGAGTTAATTCTGATGAAAATGTCTTTACAAGAAAATCTTCTATTAATAAAGATGTTGATTTGCATGAAAAGAGAACCCAATAAGTGTGGGTTCTTAAAAATTCTAACTGAGTTCTTTGTGATTCTGATTGCAGGGTAAAAAGAAAAATGTGTTAGTCATGGATAGTGGATGTTCTGTGCACATGACTGGAGACAAAACCTTGCTATCAGAATTTGAGGAAAAGGCTGGCCCAACTGTGTCTTATGGAGATGGCAACATTGGACAAACTTTGGGATATGGCAGCATTGTAATTGGAAATGTCATCATTGAAAAAGTAGCTCTGGTGAAAGGACTAAAGCACAATCTGTTGAGTGTTAGTCAGATCACAGACAGAGGTTATCGTGTCAACTTTAATGATACTCATTTTGAAGTTATCAGCAAATCTACTGGAAAGATTGCATTAACAGGTCAAAGACATGGTAACATTTATGAAGCCAACGTTCACACCAACACTGAAAATCCAACTACATGTCTCATCAGTAAAGCATCTGTAGATGAAAGTTGGAATTGGCATAAGAAGCTTTCTCATCTCAACTTTAACAATATGAATGAGTTGGTCAAGAAAGACTTGGTGAGAGGATTACCAAAGGCTCTATATACTCCTGATGGACTCTGTGACGCTTGTCAGAAGGCTAAACAGAGAAGGACATCATTCAAGAGTAAATCTGAATCCTCAATTGATGAACCATATCACATGCTACATCTCGACTTGTTTGGACCAGTGAATATTATGTCCATCAGTAAGAAAAGATATACTCTAGTCATTGTTGATGAATATACTAGATTTACCTGGGTTTATTTTCTTCACAGAAAAGATGAAACTGCTGAAATACTGTTGGACCATGTTAGACTTATTGAAACTGGCACGGAATACAAAGTCAAGATTCTGAGAAGTGATAATGGGACTGAATTCAAAAATTCAGCAATGGAAGAGTTCTGCAAATACAAAGGAATAGTTCAACAATTCTCTGCTCCTGGCACTCCTCAGCAAAATGGAGTAGTTGAAAGAAAGAACAGAACTCTTATTGAAGCTGGTAGAACTATGTTGGAAGAAGCTAAACTACCTACATATTTCTGGGCAGAAGCAGTCAACACAGCTTGTTACACTCAAAATATAACACTAATCAACAGACATGGTGTAACTCCTTATCAGATGATTAAGGAAAAGAAGCCAAGTTTGAAGCATCTACATGTGTTTGGCTGCAAGTGCTTTGTTCTAAGACCTCATCCAGAACAGCTAGGAAAATTTGAGACAAAAGCTGATGAGGCCATCTTTATTGGCTATCCAACGACAAGAGCCTTTAAAGTCTACAATCTGAGAACAAAGACAGTCATGGAGTCTATTAATGTATCTTTTAATGATAGAAAGCTAACAGGAATAAAAGAAGACTCTCATGACAGTTTGACTTTTGCAAATGAAGCTACCAATAATCCTGATGAAGTCACGTCAGATACTGATATTCCATCAGATCCTGACGATCGATCAATTCCTGATCAAACACCTGTTACTGATGATGACTCAAATAATGCAAATGTTGAGGGGGAGCAAGAGCGAGACATCACTAGTACTGATACAACTCAAACATCAAGTAGAGATTCATCAGAAACAGACTCAAGTGACAATCAAGATATTACATCAGTTGAAGATAGCATTATCTCAGGGGGAGCTTCTAGCAACTCTAGTTCTTTTGAAGAAAACACCAATCCAGGGGGAGCATCCAGTTCAAGAAATGACTTACCATCAGCAAGGAAATGGACAAAAAGTCATACTCCTGATTTAATCATTGGGAATCCTGAAGCAGGTGTTAAGACAAGAAGTGCAACTCAAAATGAATGTTTATATAATAACTTTCTGTCAAAGGAGGAGCCCAAGAAGGTTGAAGATGCACTTAAGGATGTTGATTGGGTGACAGCTATGCAAGAAGAACTGAATGAGTTTGAAAGAAATAAAGTCTGGAAACTTGTACCAAGACCCAAAGGAAGGTCTATTGTAGGTACAAAGTGGGTATTTAGAAATAAGACTGATTCAGATGGCACAATTGTGAGAAATAAAGCAAGACTAGTAGCAAAGGGATATTCTCAACAGGAAGGAATAGATTATGATGAGACTTTTGCTCCTGTTGCAAGACTGGAGGCCATCAGAATTTTTCTGGCATATGCAGCTCACAAGAAATTCAAAGTATTCCAGATGGACGTAAAAAGTGCATTTTTCAATGGAGAACTGGAAGAGGAGGTATATGTTGAACAACCTCCTAGATTTATTGATCCCAGACATCCAGATCATGTCTATAGACTGGATAAAGCACTTTATGGACTAAAGCAAGCTCCAAGAGCCTGGTATGAAACCCTAGCTCAATTCTTACTGGAAAGTGGATTCAACAGAGGTACAATTGATAAAACCTTATTTTATTTGAATCATGGTAAGGATTTGCTGTTAGTTCAAATATATGTTGATGATATCATTTTTGGGTCAACTAATACTAAGCTGTGTGAGAAGTTTTCAAAGCTAATGCAGTCGAGATACCAAATGAGCATGATGGGAGAAATGAGCTATTTCTTAGGTCTTCAAGTTAAACAGACTGATGAAGGGATTTTTATCAATCAGTCAAAATACACAAAGAATTTACTAAAAAGGTTTAACATGCAAGACATCTCTACAGCTTCCACTCCTATAGCTACAGCTACAAAGCTTGATCCTGATCAAGGAACTGAAGTAGATGTAACCAACTATAGAGGAATGATTGGCTCACTCTTATATCTAACTGCTAGCAGACCTGATATCATGTATACAACCTGTCTATGTGCAAGATTTCAAGCAAATCCTAAAGAACCACATCTCATTGCAGTAAAAAGGATTTTCAGATATCTAAAGGGCACATCCTCTCTTGGCCTTTGGTATCCCAGAGAATCAGACTTCAGTTTATGTGGCTATTCAGATGCTGATTTTGCTGGATGCAAAATAGACAGGAAAAGTACTTCAGGCAGTTGTCAGTTTCTTGGAGGAAGACTAGTTTCTTGGTTCAGTAAAAAGCAAAAGTCTATCTCCACATCAACTGCAAAAGCTGAGTACATTGCTGCTGGAAGCTGTTGTGCTCAGATCATGTGGATGAGAAATCAGCTAATGGACTATGGTTTGTCATTTTCAAAAATACCTATTTATTGTGATAACCAAAGTGCTATTGCTATGACAGGAAATCCAGTTCAACATTCTCTTACAAAGCACATCAGCATCAGGTATCACTTCATCAGAGAACAAGTACTGGAAGGAACAATTGAACTTCATTTTGTTCCTACTGATCAACAGTTAGCTGATATATTCACCAAGCCACTACCTGAGGCTACTTTTACAAAGTTGGTGAATGAACTTGGAATGGTAAACTATGGCAGTTCCTGAGAAAAAGAAGTCATCAGATACTGACGACTTGCACATACTGATGGAAAGTCAATCCTGACAATGGTCAACGTCGAATCCTGATGCAACGATTCGATAATCAGTATTTTGTCAGAATCTAACTGTCTTCATTTTATCTCAATTTCATGATTCAAGCTATGGTTAATGTTATTGAATTCCTGATAATGTGATCACTTTAATTAGTCCTCATATTTATTTTCAGATAACATGTTAAATCAGGAAAAATATTGAATAGAATAGAATAAACAAGATTTTTCATTGATAATAAGAAAGAGTTTACATTCAAAGATTACATCTTTTGTGCTCTCTATCTACTAATCTATTCAACAGGAAATAAGAGACCAATCCACTCCATTGTTAATAGCCATCCCAGATCCCATCTTTGCCACTTTGTTTGGGTGGAAGTTGACAGGGATAAGGTTATTTTTGCTGACATATTCATTAACAATGGTTGATGGAGTTGGATGAGGATGCCTTAGATGAAAGCCATGCGAATGCTGTTTGGAGGGCAGCATCTATGTCGATCACTTTTGCAGGTTTTTCCTTCTCGATTTCTTCGAGACCTGCATCCATCTGCAACCAGAGAGTCTCCAGTTGTCTTTCCCAGTCGAAAGCATCAAACTCTTCACGAGTATAACTAAAAATATCTCTTTTCTCTAAGAGATGGAGGTTTTTCTCAATGATGGTAAGGTTCGACATTGCTAAAACTTTTGATGAGAAGGGTTTTTCTGATTTTTCTTACAGGAGATAATGAAGCGTTATAGAAGTAAGTGGACAAGTCTCTAAGATTAAATAGAGAAGGGTGAAACGAGAATATGAAACGATTCATATTACTGGTGCAAGTACCAGGTATTATTCGATTGTGTTGTTTTAAATTTCTTTATTTAAAACAAAATTACCATGTTTTATTTTGGTCACAATTTTATTTTCCGAATAATATGTAGCGCGTGTGCTCACTCGATGCTTACATACAGTTAAAGATGTAAGTCATGACGCGTGTAATCCTCACCACTCTCTCACGTAATTTGGTCCATTACTTTAGCCTAAACGAATGATTTACTGACACCTGTTTTTGAGAAGTTACAAGTATTGTCTAAAATCAATTAAGTTTACTAATTGATTTAGTTTTCTCAAACTATCAGTAAAGCATCGTCTCTCTTTGTCTCTGCACTCTCAAACCCTAATTTCAAAATTAACTCATCTTTTGTGTTTGAAATTCCAATGGAGAACCTATTCATGAACAGCAAGGTGGTAATCAATGGAGTTACTTTTAATACCAATAACTTCACTGCAGTTCTAGATCATCAGGACTTGCCGAGTGATTTCCACATTATTCAGGACTTTTTGGCCTCAAGCCCAATCAATTATGCTCTAACCCAACCTGCCAAGATATCTTTTAAGTCTGTTATGCAGGTTTGGAACACAAGTGTTTTTGGGAAAAGTCATTCATCAGAGAATACTCAGATGAGCTTTGAATATGACAATGTTACATACTATGTGACTCCTGAGATTGTCACTGAAGCCCTACACTTACCATCAATCATTGGTAAGCCTGTATTCAAAGTTCTTGATGCAAAACTTCTTGAGTATGTTGTAAGCTTGGGTTACAATGGAACACCAAAGAAGTTTGGAGAGCTCTACAGAACAAAGCTCAAGAAGGAATGGAATTTTTTCTTTGATACTATCAGCAGATGTTTCTTGAATAAAGTGTCAAACTTTGATGCCTTACCCACAGGTTCAGCCAAAATTGGGTACTCTCTAATTCATGATCTCTCATTTGATTATGGTTCCTTTATATTAAAGGCATTAAGTGAAAGAAAAGCAGATAAATGTGGTTATGTTTGCTTTCTTAGATTTTTTCAATTAATATTTTCTCACTTATGTCCTCATGCTGTTTTTGAGAATGATACAATTTTGCCGATATGTAAAATCTCAGAAAACAATATAAAGAGTCTAATCAATTCTGATAAGGCAAATAAGTTTGTAGGACCTCCATACATTCCTGATGAAGTATGGTCTCTTTTAAGAGAGAGAATGCCTATTCAATATGGCCCAGCAACTGGTGCTATGGAACAGGACCTTACACATCCTATTCCTGACACAAGCACACAACCTAAACACTTACCTAAACAGTTAACCACCTCTGGTGTCTCACAAAAGGCATCAGTTGTAAAATCAAAGAAATCAGCTAGATCTGATGTGTCTAAGAGGCAATCAGGGTCAAAGGATTTCTCCACTTCAACTCATTCTCAAATGAAGTCACAAGGGGGTGGACAAAGGGTTTTTGAAACATCTGGTTTGGATAAAGGAACAGGAGGGAAAAGGAAAGTTGATCAAGGAGTTATTTCTGATTCTGATGATGATACAATGCCTATATCAGTCTTGTTGAAAAAGAAGGAGATTGATGTTGCTGATACAAGAGAAGTGGCTGTCTCTGAAAAGCCAAAGAAAAGAAGAAGATTAATCAGCAAAGGCAAATTTGTTGATCATACAGAAATTCTGAATCTTACTGATGATATGGAAGGCAATCCTGATGTTGTTAATCAGGATGGATCATCAGTTCCTGATGCTACTGCTAATTCTGACATCTCTACTCCAAATAATTCACCTATGAAGACTGTTGAGATTTCTGATTCTCCAGCATCTGAATCTCCAAAGAGAAGAATTATTGAGATGTCTGTTGATGAAGTAAATGCTATTGCTGCTCAGCTGGGTGTTAAACCTTCACCTCTTGAAGTAAAAACTGCTGAAGCAAATGTTTTTCACAGACAAAAGAAACAACGGACTACTGTGTCATCTCTGAGAGGATCCAGCCCACAAGAACCTGAACTTCAAAGGAGTTCAGAAGCTATTACAGATCCAGTCACACAAGAACCACCTACTCAGAGTGTAGGTGCAGACATTTCTGAAGGAATAGTCCCACAAGAACCATCTTCTCAAAGGGAAGGTGAAGACAAGAATATTCCTGCCCCACAAGAACCATCTTCTCAAAATGAAGATGCTGGCAAACTCACATCAGCAGGGGAGTTTCCTAACAATGCTCAAGGGGCTTCTGAAATTGAAATTGAACTTGCTAGAAGTCTGGCAGAAAAAGCTGCTCATGATTTGCACATTGCTGAATGTGATAGAGTGATTGCTGACACTGCATTTGAGGGAAGTACACAAGAACCTTTGACTCAAAGTGTTGAAGAAGCTTCAAAACCTCAGACTACACAAGAACCATCAGAAGTAAATACTAATGCAAGTCATGCTATAGTTGCAGTGGTCAATCCTGATGAGAGTACTACTGATCCACTTATTCCATTGCTTGTTGAGCCAATTTCAGCAAGGCCAATGGATTCTTTAACTACTTCATTAGGTAACATCTCTTTCTCTACTTTATTTACTACTGATAGTATGATTACAGATAGACCTGATAATAGGGATACCTCTATCTGTATGACTTCAGACCACTCTTCTCAGCCACCTCTTATTTCTTCACAATTAATGAGCCAGAACCTTTCTTGTGAGATTAAGAGTGAACATTTAGAGAAAAAGAAGAGTGATGAGAGGCAGTCTCCTGAACTGGCAAAAGGAGAGGTAGAAAAGAGTGAGAAGTTATTAACTTCTTGTGAGGTAGAAGTTGCTATTGAAAGTAACTTAGGTAACATTGTGAGAAGTGATGAGATCACTTTAAAAGAAAAGAGAGATTTAGGAAATGTTACTAATTTGTCTGCAGGTCATCAGGATTCACCAGCTGTATCTACTGGTGTTTTGAAACTGAAAGGTATTATGCTTCCTGATGATGATGTTGAACCTAAACTTCCTGAGGCTGGTGGTGGCTCAGATAATGATGATGATGATGATCATGCTGATCTTGAAACAAAGCAAATGCAGGCGGCTATAAAAGCAAGTCTCCAATCTACTTATGGGTCTTCAAGTAGATACATGCAGTCAATGACTCAAGAAGAATTCAGAGGGGAGTATAGTTCACTTCATCCTCCTGATACTCGAGCTGCAAGGGGACATCTAGCAAAGGGATTGAAGAGTGACATTGACTCTATGAAGGCTGCAACAGATAAATTTCAAGCGGGTATTCAAACATCTGTTTCTATATCTGCTACTGCTTCTCAAGCACGCCTTCTTGCAGATGATATTAAAGCTCTTGATAAGAGATTGGATTCTAGAATGTCTGTCTTGGAATCAAAAGTTGATACTATTGATGAAACCCTCAAGCTTATATTGTCTTTCTTCATTCAGGATGATACTGATGTCAAAAAGGGGGAGAAGATAGTCAAAACAAAATGTTCACCTGATCCAGTTGTACAAAAGGATGATGATAATTCTGGAAATGATGGTGGTGATAAGTCACATCATAAAGTTGAAACCTCTGATGCTGCTTTAGTAACAAAGAGAAGTCAATCTACTCAAACTAGGCAGTCAACTCATGTTTCTAGATCTGATAAGAAGACAGTGACAATAATGATGCAATCTCAGAATCCAAAAGAAGAACAGGTTGTGACACCTGGTCAAACTCTGTCAACCATTCCTGAGGATGATGTGTATGTGGAACAGGATGAGGCTGCTGCTGCTAATCTGTTTCATGAACTTGACACTGGGGTTGGTCGTGTTCTTAAATTATTTCATAAAGACAAAAGAGTTCAACAGTATCATGCTGAGAAAGCACTTGTCTTATCTGCTGAAGAAAATCCAAACATGACTACTGATGAGTTCTTAGAAGAACAGAACAGGATCTTTGAAGAGTTTGCAAAACAGAATAAAACTCCTGCTGCAAGAAGAGGAAGAGGCAGAGGAGGAAGATACAGAAGTAGAGGAAGATTATCTGCTCAAACAAGTATAAGGCAAACAAGATCTAGTGGAATCAAATTGAAAGATGTTTCTGAAAATGAAAAGAAGAAAACTCCACTATCTCTTGCATCAACTCCAGATAACAGATTCAATGCTCCTGAAGAAATTGAAGAGGAGATATTGCCTTTGAAAAGGAAGAGTAAGGTAGCTGTTCAATCTACTGCATCTAACGAGAAGTCAGTCGTTGATTCAATGCCTGATGTTGTTCCTGAAGAGACTGAAATCTTAAAAGAACTTAAGATTATGATTCTTAAGGTTGTGGTTGAATTTCACAATGTGGAAGTTTTTGAAGATACATTGGAGTATGAACAAGAAAACTTCAAAAGATTTGAAAGAGAAAGTGAAATCAGAGCTAAAGCTACAAAAGCAGAAAAGATAACAACCAGGGATTACTTAAGAAATGTTCATAGATCAGACAGGAAGTTATGGTATGATAGAGATAGATCTGTTCCTGAACATCAGCAGGATTATCCAACTAATGAGAAGAAGAAGAGTAAGAAGAAGGAGGTGGATAAGGTTGATTATAGGAAACCAGTTGTGTTCATATCAGCTGGATTGATAAAAGAGTCTTCTTTGATCAATGAATTTCTGATTGTTAAAACAGAGTCTACTACTTTTATTGCTGAAAATCCACCAAAATGGGTGAGTATGCAATCTGGCTTGAGAGGATGGGAACCTGGCACAAGGGGAGGAATTGGATATAGTCATGCACTGGTTATTTTCATTGCACAAACTGATCAATATGCTCTAGTTGACAAGATTGGGGATGAATTAACTGTAGATCATCTTTGGAAACTTGAAGCTGTTGCTATCATTGCTGATTGTCATGCTGATGCAAAGAAAATAGAGAAGCTGGTGTACTTCATGAAAGATGGAAGTGTGAAGAAGATTCCTATTCATGAATTGTTGTGTAAATCTGCAAAAGAACTGAAATATGTTCTGTATCTTCTCAGAAGTAAAAGAATAAATGTTAGTGAAAGAGAAGTTTATCAAAATTGGTGTGTCATGATTTACATGAAGATTAGACAGAGATTCATGGATGGAGGAACAAGGTATGATGGCAATTATATTCCCATGTAATTAAATTTAAGAGATATAGAGATTGAAATGAAGAAAGGTACAGCTGTTAAAGAAGTGTATCTAGGCATGGAACAACTATCTCTAAATCCAGATGGGAAGGAAATTGCTTATGTGTTGCTAGGTGACTTAGATCTTCCGAGAAACTCAATTCAGAACATCAGGGCAGCTATTTATCAGATTAATGAGGAAGATGAAGAACTCAAAAATCTGAAGAAGAAACTGATTCAAATTCTTGAAAGCAAGGAAGAAGAATTGTTATCTGAATTCTTGAGACTGAATCTGTTTTATCAAAGAATTTCTGAAACTGTTCCTGATGATTTTTAGAAGGTATTTTGTTTTGAGTTTTTGACATCTTGAATCAAGGAATTTGTGCTTTGTTTTATAAAGAACAAATTGGGGGAGATTGTTAGATATTGATTCAAGAGATGATCAGGATCTGGGCATTACTGATCAGATACTGATGCTGACGTCATCAGGAATACAACGTCAGTATTGGACTATCAGGATTAGAAGCTGGTCAGGATTCCGTGAAGATTTTCATCAGACCAGAGATCAAGGAAGATTGATATGTCGGTTCCTAATTTGTAGGAAGGCAGCTATCATACAAGATATGTATTCAGAGATATATGTAATTGATTTAGAATATCTTGTAATTGATAGTGCAACTGTGTACACTATATAAACACAGTTTAGGTTTTACATTTTGTAATCGCTTGCACGAGTTATATTGTAACCTAGCAGCTCTTAAGAACATAAGAATTTCTTAAGAGAGTTTTGTAACAGTTTTATATCAGAGTTAATAAAGCTGTTATTGATTCATACTTGTGTTATTTGTTTTAAGTCGAAAATCTTATACAATTGTATTCAACCCCCTTCTACAATTGTTATTTACTGGGCAACAAGGGTCCTGTTCTGAATATAGCATGCAGTGCTCACAGCCTCAGCCCAAAAACATGTAGGCATTTTTGCATCAAGTAACATTGTTCTAGCAGCCTCAATTAGAGTTCTATTCTTTCTCTCAACAACTCCATTTTGTTGTGGAGTCCTTGGAGCTGAGAATTGCTGAGAAATGCCATTCTCTTTGCAGAATGCTTCAAGTGTGGCATTTCTGAACTCTGTTCCATTATCACTCCTCAGTGCAATCACACTTGCATCGTTTGCCTTTGCTTCCTTGTCAACTTTCTTTATATGCTCAATAATTACTTGTGGAGCCTCATCTTTTGATGCCAGAAATTCCACCCATGTATACCATGAAAAATCATCAACCATTACCTGGGCATACTTCTTTCTTCCAAGTGACATTATGTTGACAGGCCCAAATAAATCCATATGGATAAGTTGTAATGGCTTGGTTACTGATGTCACTGTCTTTGACTTGTGGCTTGATCTCTTCATTTTTCCTTTTTGACAAGCCTCACACACTCCTTCTTGACAGAATTCAAGTGTGGGCATGCCTCTCACTAACTCTCTTTTGACTAGAGAATTAATGGCCTTGAAGTTCAGGTGTGATAGTTTCTTGTGCCACAGCCAACAATCTTCATTTGATGCTTTTGAGTAAAAGCAACAAATTTTGTCCTTGTTTGCAGAGTCCATATTGGCTACAAACAGGCTTCCCTTCCTTACTCCAGATAGAGGAAAATCACCAGTCTTCTTGTGGATGATCAAACATTCATCTTTGTCAAAATTCACTTTGAATCCTCTATCAGTAAACTGACCAACACTTAACAGATTATGCTTGAGCCCCTTGACTAGTGCTACATCTTCAATGATGACATTTCCAACTTTCAGCTTGCCATATCCCAATGTGTTACCCATGCTGTCATCTCCAAAAGCAACCATTGGGCCAGCCTTTTCCTCATACTGTGATAGCAGGGCCATATCACCAGTCATATGATTTGAGCATCCACTGTCCAAAATCCACATGACCTTCTTTTCACTTTCTTTGCCCTGCAAACACAAATGTATTACTTTTCCTTTGGTACCCAAACAAGTTTGGGTCCATGTGACTTAGAGACAGTTTTATCATAAACAACATGCTTGTCAACTTTCTTAGTGTTAGTCTTCTTGTCACTGTTGGAGGTCTTAGAACCTGAGGTTTCAGACTTAGGTGACAAGGGTACCTTCCTAGCTTTAGGAGGACTTGAAGACTTTGACCTTGTGTAGTGTGTGTGAGAATTGTGACTGATACAACCATCAATGAACTGCCTTCTTAAATTAAAACAAGTAGTCATAACATTCATATTGCATGGCATACAGTCAAATTTATCACAGAAAGGTGCATCTCTATGACTTAGAGGCACAGAACAATCATAGAAAGGTTTAGACACACTACCAACAGGTTTCTTGCATGCATGAGTTAGATGATTGGTACTGAAACAGTTCTGACAAGTTTTCCTAGGGGCATTAGGCATATAAGCATAGTTGTTATCCTTGTTAATCCCTAACTTGCCATTTCTGTTCTGTTTCTTCTTAGTCACTTCCTTTTCTGATTCACTCTTCCCAGCTGAGACAAACTTAACAAACTTCTTAGGTCTTGGCCTATCAACTACTGGTTTCTTGGTCTTTGACTTGACACTCTCACCCTTAGAGGATGCTTGATGTTCACTAGATTGTGCCTCATCCTCATCATTCAACATTTGCTTGATGAGCAAGGCATCCTCATCAATTTCAAATGTTGATTCCTTAAAAATTGGATTTTCAGTTTTTCTCAAAATGTGAGGCACTTTCTCATGAACAGCTGTGTCCTCTTCAATGACAGCATAGCCTTTCCTTTGTTTGAGAGAGTCATAGTCAAGTCCAATAGCTGCTTTGGGTTTAGCTTCAATTTTCTCACAGTAGGATTGCACTAAACCAGATGATTTCTTGAAAGTTTTTAGTTTGAATTCATTCTCAGCTAATTCATCCCTAATAGCCTTCTCTACTTGACTAGCACATAAAACCTTGTTCTTCAAATATTCAACTTCTTTCTTAAGGTTTTCTACTTGCATAGTAGTTAGCTCAAGTTCCTCATTCCTTTTGGTTAATATTTCATTTCTAGTAGACAGTTTAGCAATCTCCTCATTAGCAGCAGTCATACTAGTATGAATATTAAACATTTCCACAGATAATTGTTCAATCATGCATTTGTATTCAGAAACAGACATGTCTATAGTAGTGAGAGATGGTACCTGAGAATCAGATGAAGATGAGTCATCCTTGGAGTTGGCCATCAAGGCATAATTGCAGAATTCTTGTTCCTCTTCATCACTCTCAGAATCATCCCAACACTTCCCTTCAGCTATGTAGGCCTTACCATGTGTCTGCTTTTTCAGAAGGGCCTCATACTTAGCTTCTAGCTCAAGATAATCTCTATCCTTCTTTTTAGGCTTCTTGCATTCACTGGCAAAATGCCCTAGGTCATTGCATCTATAACACCTTACAGATGACCTATCCACATAACCGGTTTTGAACTTATTTCTGTTTGGTTTCACAGGTGCCTTGTTCTTGTTGGCTGAATGGTTTTGAGTTTTGGGTTTGAAGGGTTGATTTCTTTTAAATCTGATGTTTGGAAATTTTCTGGCCATGAAGGCATATGAAGTATTTTCCATCCCATCAAGTTCTTCCAGAGTGTAAAACTCGTCTTCTTCTTCCTCCTTTTCCTCAACAGGTTCACTTACCCCAGCTTCAGTTTCTTCATCATCTGTCACCTCCTCTATCCTTAGTTGGCTTGTAGATGCTTCTAGGTCCAGAATGGATTTGTTGACAATCAAGGCACATGATGTGTTTATCATCCTACCTTGGTTGGCTTGGATAGCCCTTTTCTGAAGCAACTCAAGTTCATGAGTCTTTAGGACTCCATAGAGCACATCATAGGTGACTTTGTTCAAATCTCTCTCTCTTAGAGAAATGACTCTTTGCTCCAGATGATTTGGTGAAGACAATAGAAATTTCATATTTAACTCCTTGGTGCTGTAAACCTTTCCATTCATCTGCAACTCAGTAACTAGCTTGTGAAACCTTTCAAACATTTCAGTGATGCTTTCCTTGGGCTGTGCCATGAAAGCTTCATACTGTGTGACCAGTATCTGTTTCCTGTTTTCCTTAACCTCATCAGTCCCTTCACACAACAGCTCAATGTGATCCCACATCTCTTTAGCAGACGTGCATGATGCAATGTTTGCAAACATTGACATGTCCATGGAATCAATGATAAGCAACATGAGGTGGCTGTCAAGAGCAACCTTCTCCCTTTCTGACTCTGTCCACTTTGATGGATCCTTGGCCTCATAAGTTCTTGGGATAGTTATGGTTCCAACAGTCTTCTCTGGTATCTCTTGTTGTGGAACAAAAGGACCATTTTGAGAATCTCAGGATACAAGGGATGAGAGGCTTTAATGAACAACATCATCTTTATCTTCCAGAGGTTGAAGTTTTCTTTGTCAAACTTAGGGACCTTAACCATTCCTGTAGTCTTTGGTGTATTCGAACTCATGATCGTTTCCCTGTTTTTGAATAAACAGCCCTCTCTGATACCACTTGTTGAGTATTGAATACGGTAAAAGAATACAGAGGGGGGGTGAATGGATTCTTGAACTTTTCTTTGATTGAGTCTATGTAGCAGATAAGTGCCTGTGTGTGTAGAAGTGAAGGTACGGATAAATAAACAACACAAGACACAATATCACTTTAATCTAATGTATTATTAGATAAAGGTTGCTACAATATGTGAATACAAATGGTAGTATTCTCAGCTTCGTTTTTCTCAGAGAGATATGGCTTACAGTGTATGAAAAACTTGACTCACAAAAGTTACTAAGTTATGAAGTGAGGCTGTGTCCTTATAGAACATGGATACAGCCTACTTACTGCAAATAAGGTAGCTAAACAAATTACTTTCTAGTCTGTCTATCCTTTTTGAGTAAGTGTCCAAACGGTTACAGATTTGACTTTGCAAAGCCTGTTTAGATCCACTTCTTTAGCTCCTTGTCTCTTCTATATCTCTCCAAGCTTCCTTGTAGGCTTTCCAGAGCACGTTACAGATTGTGGTCCATAAAGTGCATTGGCTTGTTGCAGGTTTCTGACTTGTACAATTTCTTCAGTATTTTGTCTCCAAGAATGTATTCGAGAAGTGACTAAGTAAGTGATTCGAGAACTAGAATTGACTTGATCGATAACTCTGAGTTCTCGAATACTGTTATAATGACATATCGAACCACTTCTCGAATAGCTCTTTTCCATCAGGATTCCTTGAGTTGTCGAATAGAACATTTGACTTATCGAATCCTCGAGTTCTCGAATAGCTTTCTGAGTCCTTGAGATATCGAATGGAACTTTGACTTGTTGACTCTTTGAGAACTCGAATACCATCTTGACTTGTTGACTTCTTGAGTTCTCGAATAGAGTAGTAGACATATCGAATCCCTGAGATATCGAATGAGATATCGAACAGTGTATTCAGAGATATCGAATAGTGTCTTGAGATATCGAATCTCTGACTTCTCGAATGCTGGACTTCTCGAATAGACAAATATACTTCTCGAATTGGTACTTAGGCAAATTCTTCATTTCTTCAAATCCCAACTATGATTATTTGACAGTCTTTAACTCCTTGCTTGAGGCATGAACCTTGGAACTTCTTTCAAGCATTATTCTAGACTCTATTTGTACAGATACACAACTAGGATTTGATGCCTACTACAAGTACAATACAAACAGAAACTCTACAACTAGAGGTTCCCTCAGTTAAGAGGTCATGTAAGTAATGCAAAGCATTACAAACAATTAGGCTTGTTATTAGATGTGTACAGGCATGCCTCTGTAACTAACATTCTATTATTACCTTGCTGAGCAATTCTTTCGCTCATTCTTGCTTGTTTCAAATATTAACCTTTCAGAGGAAGGTAGACGGTTGAGGCTTATCTGCATGGTTCAGAAGAAACAGGCAGTACGCCCTTATGAAGGTGATATGATCCAGAAAATCTATAGCTGGAGTAAGTTATATGTAGGTACATTGATGTGTAATATATATTACTTTGTACTGAGTAGTACTAGTTGCTGGTGTACTTCCCAACGAAGCTATACTAGTAGTATAAGATTTGTAAGACATAGCGCGATGTAATAGAATGGATGTAATGAAGATGTAAAGATTTTAGTTCTTTTTTCTAGCCCTATGACCTAAAAGATGCTTGGTGGTTGGGGTCGCAGAGTTATATTTCAGTTTTAATGATTACAGATGGTTTAATGTTGTTAAACAGGTAATTTGACATTGAGGATTTCCGCGTAGCTACCAAATCCTTGACCCCGGATTTGGGGGTGTTACAATAAAGCAAACTATAAGCAATATGTGATGTAACAGAAGTAATTTGCTGAAAAGAACTACATTTGCCAGTAAAACATTTAGCAATTTGATCAAAGAAGAAAGACCATTCTTTTGTAAGAAAAGATCTATTTAACTGGCTCATGTTGTCTAGAGGTCCACTATAACCTAGTGCAGACAACATAGTTCTTACATCATCATCAGATGGTTCACTTGCATAATCCACATTAACAGGTAAGTGAAGTACTGAATTAACAACAGATTCAGTAATATCATAAGTATCTTGTCCTAAATGTAGAACAATCTTACTTGATTGACTCTGAGTAGAATCAATTACTTCAGCATTCTCCCAAGCTTGTGAAATTGCAGCTTGATTTATTTCTGGAGATGTTGTCAATGCATAACACAAAGGTCCAATAGTCATAAAATCCATCACAGGATGAAAATCAGTTGATACTCCTTTCTTGCTGGTGATTGCTGCAACATGATTGTTAGTCATAAAATCAAAGTCACCAAACTTGAAAGCTATTGATTTTGATAATCTTCTTTGAGCTGCCATTTTTGATCTGAAAAGAACTTGAGAAATCTTGAAATTGATTAGAGATTTTGAGAATACAAATGAATGTTTTTGCCTTAAGAAATACAATTTATAAGTTAGCAATAAACAATCAGAGTCTAAAAATAAAGATATATTCAAAAATTCTTCAGACCCACTAACCCACGTTGACACGTAGGTTGACAGGTGTAAGTCCCTGAAAAATGCAGTTTACCCACGATTTTTGGAAAATAAAATCCAAAATTGATTTTAATTAAATAAATCAGGGTAGAATCAAAATTAAATCAATACTGATCAGCTTCATTTCCTAATGTGATCTTTTTCACCAAGATAATCACAACTCTTAATGTGATTAAAATAAAATAATCATCAATCCTGATGAAATCACTCTCGCTTTCCTGATCACTATCATCCTGATTCCAGAGATTAAATGGAGTTCCACGTGGCAATCTCATAATTTTAACCTGAAAAGAACATCAATATTCCAAACAAAAATATTTTGTTAGATTGTCAAAATATCTTGGAAATACGAAAGGACCAGTCATACGCATAGATATATACGCAGATACATTGAACACTTCAAAATGAATGTTCAGCTTCTCACTCTTTCCTTTATAAACACCTGATGTCTTTTCCTTTCTTAACTCCTAAAACACACAAAACTCTCTGTAAACACAGAGCTTCCAACAAAATACAATGACCTTTAACCCCATCTTTCGATTCCTCACACATGATGAACCGATTTTTCATTACCAAAGATTCATAGTTCGTCTCTTTGAAGAGATGATTTTTCTCATCGCTTTAGACATGGTTGGAGTAGATCCAAATAATGTCCAGAACCTTCTCTTAAAACATCCATCTGTTGGATACAATCTCCCTCTAACCTCCTCAAATCTTGAGGATGAAGAATTTGGCCGAGAGTCTGAGGTTGATCTTGATGGAGATGCTATACATTCTAGTCAGCTGCTCTCATTCAAGTCGCCCAGACAAGAAATCCAGGAGTAATCATCAAAGTGACTCTTGAGATGCTCCTTGTCCTGAAGTAGATCTTTGAAGACTAAGAACAGCTACAACTTTAGACATGAATAGAGTTATCAGTAGAAGTTAGACAAAAAGATATTTGTATTTCATTTCCATGTATGTAATGCTTTCAATTAATGAAAATACAATTTCTTATTATCTACTTGCCTATTGTTGTTTATTGACTGATCTGAAATATAAATTATTAGTATGAATGAATCAAAACTTGCTAGCATAGACTTAACAAAACTCAAAATTAGATTACTTCATAACATGAACTTCAATATTTGAAACAATAGTACACACAAATTTCACAATCCTGGTACTGACGATAAAATCCCGATGACGTCAGCATACTGATAGCAATCTTGATACTGATGTTTATTAACAAGTCTATCATACTGAAATTTATCAAAGTACAATGTTACACTTAAGCAATTAACAATCAAATATAGATCCTGACAAGAATATCAAGTCTATAAGCTGAAAACAACATACCTTGCTACTTTTGCAGATGTTAAAGATCTAGAAATTTAACATTCCTAACTCACTTACTAACCTACTGAATGTATCCTCATCAAGTGGTTTAGTTAGAATATCTGCAAGCTGTTTGTCAGTAGAAACAAAGTGAAGTTCCACAGTACCATTTTCAATATGTTCTCTAATAAAATGATACCTGACATTAATGTGCTTAGTCCTTGAATGTTGAACTGGATTTTCTGCAATTTTGATAGCACTAGTATTATCACAAAACATAGGAATATTACTAAGTGTCATACCATAATCCATCAACTGATTTCTTATCCAAAGGAGCTGTGCACAACAACTGCCTGCTGCTATGTACTCAGCTTCTGCAGTTGAGGTTGAGACAGATTGTTGCTTCTTGCTTGCCCAAGAAATCAATCTGTTTCCCAAGAATTGACATGTACCTGTAGTGCTTTTCCTGTCTATTTTACACCCTGCATAATCAGAGTCTGAATAGCCAATTAGGGAGAAATCAGATTCTCTAGGATACCACAAACCAAGATTTGGAGTTCCTTTGAGATATCTAAAAATTCTCTTCACAACAATTAAATGAGATTCCTTAGGATCACTTTGGAATCTAGCACATAAACAGGTAGAAAACATTATATTTGGTCTACTTGCAGTTAAACATAACAATGAGCCTATCATGCCTCTATAACTAGTGTTATCTACACTCTTTCCCTTAGGATCAGAGTCTAGTTTAGTGGCTGTTGCCATGGGTGTTTTTGCAACTGCACAGTCTTGAAAGTCAAACCTTCTTAAAAGATCTTTGATATACTTTGACTGATTAATGAAAATATTAGTCTCAGTCTGTTTGACCTGCAAGCCTAAGAAATAATTTAGTTCACCCATCATGCTCATCTGATACTTAGACTGCATAAGCTTACTAAACTTAGCACACAACTTTTCATTAGTAGAATCAAATACAATATCATCAACATAAACTTGAACTAAAAGCAATTCACCTTTTATCTTTCTAAAGAATAGAGTTTTGTCAATTGTACCTCTTGTGAAACCATTTTCAAGAAGAAATTTAGACAAAGTCTCATACCATGCTCTTGGTGCCTGCTTTAGTCCATAAAGTGCCTTGTCAAGTTTGTAGACATGATTTGGAAACTTTGTATCAACAAATCCAGGTGGTTGCTCCACATACACTTCCTCATCAAGCTTGCCATTTAGAAAAGCACTCTTTACATCCATCTGGTATACCTTGAATTTTAAATGAGCTGCAAATGCAAGAAACATCCTGATTGCTTCCAATCTTGCTACAGGGGCAAAGGTTTCATCATAATCAATGCCTTCTTCCTGAGAGTAACCCTTGGCCACCAGTCTTGCTTTGTTTCTTACAATCATACCAGATTCATCTAGCTTATTTCTGAAAACCCATTTTGCACCAACAATAGATCTATCTTTAGGTCTTGGTACCAGTTTCCAGACTTTGTTTCTCTCAAACTCATTTAACTCTTCTTGCATTGCAATTACCCATTCAGGATCCTGTAAGGCTTCTTCAACCTTCTTAGGTTCATTCTTTGAGAGAAAGCAACTATACAAGCATTCATTTTGAATTGATCTTCTAGTTCGAACACCACTATTTGGATCACCAATAATCAAATCTTCAGTATGATCGTTTGTCCATTTTCTAACAGGTGGTAGATTGACTCTACTAGTCTCTCCCCCTAAGTTAGTGGTTTCTCTTGTAGAAGAATTCTCTCTGCCTTCAAAAACTCCCCTTTGATCAATAGAATCAATAGATTCCATATTGCTGCTAGTTACTGATCTTTCCTCAGTAGACTCTGAAGGATCAATTCCTGATGGAGTAGACTCTGAATAGCTAGTTTGCTCCTGATGATCACTATGTCCTCCTTGATTTATTTGCTCCCCCTCAACAGTAGCACTCCTTTGAAAAGCAATAGAAATTCCTTCTGGAGAACCTTCATCATCACTGGAGAGTATCTCAGAATTCTTCAGATTTTCAAATTCTAATTTGTCATGGCTTTCATCAGTTTGCAGAATTCCAAATTTCTTGTCATTAAATGCAACATGAATTGATTCCATAACAATGTGAGTTCTGAGATTATAAACCTTGAAGGCCTTTGATGCTGAATATCCTAGAAAGATTGCTTCATCCGATTTGGCTTCAAATTTTCCAAGTTGTTCTGGATGAACTTTTAGGACATAGCATTTGCATCCAAAGATGTGAAAGTATTTCACACTTGGTTTCTTTCCTTTGATCATCTCATAGGGAGTTTTTCCATGACTATTTACCAAGGTACAGTTTTGAGTGAAACATGCAATGTTAATAGCTTCTGCCCAAAAATAGGTTGGAAGTTTTGCATCTGCAAGCATGGTTCTTGCTGCCTCTATGAGAGTCCTGTTCTTTCTTTCCACTACACCATTCTGCTGAGGTGTACCAGGTACAGAAAACTGTTGAGTGATTCCATTGTCTGCACAAAACTCCTCTATTATAGATTTCTTAAATTCTGTACCATTGTCACTCCTAAGTACTTTGACTTTGTACTCAGAGTTATTCTGAATATTTTTGACAAGTTCAATGATTTGCTGAGGAGCTTCATCCTTCTTGTGTAGAAAGAACACCCATATGAATCTTATGAAATCATCCACTATAACTAGAGCACATCTTTTCTTGCTGATAGACATAATGTTTACTAGACCAAACAGATCAAGATGTAGCATATGAAATGGTTCAGTAATTGAATTTGCAGTCTTGCTCTTGAAAGTGGTTCTTCTCTTTTTTCCAAGCTGGCAGGCATCACAAAGTCCATCTTGTACAAAATTTGCCTTAGGTAGACCTCTCACAAGATTGTGCTTAACAAGTTGATTAAGCTTCTTGAAGTTGAGATGTGAGAGCTTCTTGTACCAATTCCAGCTTTCATCATTTGTTGTTTTGCTATAGAGACATCTAACAATTCCTTTAGATGTATCACTTAAGCTGGCTTCATATATGTTACCATGTCTTTGACCAGTTAGAACAATGTCTCCATTTTGCATATTCAAGATTTTGCATCCTTCTCTGTCAAAGATTGATTGATAACCTTTATCACCCAGTTGACTTATGCTTAAAAGAGTATGTTTCAAGCCTTCAACCAGTGCTACATTTTCTATGATGACATTCCCCAAAACAATTGAGCCATATCCCAGAGTTTCTCCTTTGTTGCCATCTCCAAAAGATATTACTGGGCCAGCTTTCCTCTCAAACTTTGTAAGCAAGGACTTCTTTCCAGTCATATGTCCAGAGCATCCACTGTCCAAGATAATTGAATGCTTCTTTCCTGTGCCCAGCAAACAAAAAGTAACTAGTTAGAATTTTTTTAAGACCCAACTTTGATTGGATCCTTTCTTACTAGATTTAGAAACAACAGCCTTTGAAGATTTTGCTTTTACTTTACGTGTTACAGAGTCAACCTTAGACTCTGATTTCACAAACTGTTTGTGACTAGGAGTTTCAGATTTCAGAGAATAATAGTAATAATACAGTTCATGATATTCTCTACATGTAAATGGAATAAAGTAAACTACCACAATGATAACAAGCTTTTTGTGGATGGTATTGAATTTTCTGAGTCATGGGGAATCTGACTCAGTTTTCCAAGAAGGTTTTTGATTGCAGTCTAGGGCCAAATGATTATGATTTCTACACTTATAGCATTTTTTTCCTAGGTGCATCAGGTACATTCTTGTAATTATTCTCTTTGTTAATACCTTCTTTTCCATTCCTATTTCTTTTGATCTTGCTAGAGTCTGAAAGACCATCTAGTCTCTGTTTCAACTGAGACTTAGACAGAAACCCTATGTTTACAGTCTTAGGTTTCTCTAACACTTTCTCATCTGAATTACTATTGTTAATTCTTTTGTGTACAACAGGGGTACCTTTTGAATCAAAAAATTTAACATGTTTAGGTTCAGAAACAATTTTCTTACCTTCAGATTTAGATGTGCTAGCTTCTACTTTACTATCATCATTGACAATAGCTACTTTTTCTTCTTGTCTAGCCTTATCAAAACCTAAACCATTAACTTTACCACGAATTCCACTTTCAATGATTTCTTGAGTCTTTTACCAGAAATGTTAATGGTCTTAATCACATCTCTCTCTTCCTCTAGTTCTTTTCTGACATAGTCATAAGCTTCAAGAATAACACCATAATCATGCTTAGCTTTATCAGAACTTAATCTATATTCTTCCATTTGAACTAACTCAGATTCAAGAAAATTATTTCTATCAACTAACTTATCATTCTTAACCTTAAGTTCATCTCTTTCACTAGTAAGAATTCTAAAGTTAGTCATAAGATTCTTAAATTCACCATGGATAGATCTAATTTCTTCAGAATTTAAGCTATCAAATGAATCAAGAGAGTGAAGTGATACCTTAACAGAGGATGGAGAAGTTTTCTTTGGAGATCGAGGTTTGTCTGAAACATTTGCCATCAGTGCAATGTTGTCATAATCCAATTCATCGTCAGAATCACTGGAATCAGCCCAATTCTTCTGTGTGACCATGAGTGCATTACCCTTTCCTGAATTCCTAGGCTTCTTACACTCACTAGCAAAGTGTCCAAGCTCGCTGCAGTTAAAGCACTTGATCTTGGCCTTATCAAGCTTGACAATTGTACTTTTGCCTTTGTCACTCTTCTTCTCCTCCTTCTTTTGAAAAGATCCTTTGCTAAATCTTCTCCCATTGAATCTTCCTTTCATGAAAGCTTTAGCAAACATAGCAAAGAGTTCCTGCATCTTAGATTCAGAATCACTGTTGTCATAGTCTATATCAGTAGTCTCTGACTCAGAACTTTCTTTGCTTTTCTTCTTCCTTGAGTTCTTTACAGCAGGCTCATCATGTTGTTCCTCTGGAAGCTTATTTGATTCAGATTGAGCAGTAAGTGCAACAGTCTTCATCTTTCCTTCACCCCTGCTCTTCTTCTGCTGCTTGTCAAGTTCATAAGCCCTCAGTTTTCCATACACTGCCTCTAATGATATCTCATCAAGATCATTAGCCTACTCAATTGCAGATATCTTCTCATTGTAGAAATCAGGCAAGGCTTTCATGAACTTAGTATTCATATCCTCCAAGTCATAATATTTACCATGCATGGCCATCTCATTGATGAGTTTTGTAAACCTATCAAAGGTGTCAGTAAGTGACTCACTAGACTTGGATTCAAAGTACTCATACTGTTGTATAAGTAGTGTCCTCATGTTCTTCCTGACAGGCTTAGTTCCTTCACTGTGAACCTTATGATTGTCCCATATATCCTTAGCAGTCTTACAAGAGAGAACATAGTTAGTGAGAACAGAATCAAGACTGTTGAATAATATGTTTCTCACTTTAGCATCTTTAAGAACATTCTCCTTGTCCTTATCTGACCATTCAGATTTAGGCTTCTCTGCTGTATGTTCTGGAACAACCTCACCATCAACAGTTACTTGTCCAACAACCTTCATTGGGCTAAAAGGTCCATCTCTGATTCTTTCAAGATAATCAGGATCTGTTGCTTCCAGATGATGCAACATCTTTACTTCCCATAGAGTATATTCGTTTCTCTTGAGCATAGGAATCTTAGTATTCCCATCCTTGTAACAAGACATGATTGCAGATCTTTATGATTATTCGAAATCAACCTGCTCTGATACCAATTGTTAACTCGAATAACTTGTAGAAGGGGGGTTGAATACAAGTTATATAATCATGTCTGATTTTTGTTTGATTAGATAAACAAGAACAAACGAATAAATCAAACTCTGTTTGTATTAAATAAATCAAATACAAACTCTACCAAAGGTGTACAAATACCTTTAGCAGCTGCTGACAAAATAAATCTCTCTCTCTGTTAGTTTCGAACTTTCGAATACAAACCTTATACAGAGCTACGCATACAAACTCAATCTCTCAACTCACAATTGCTTCACACTTTTTACAATGATATAGAGAGAGTATTTATAATGCTTCCTATCAACTAATAACAGAAAGATAATCTATACATGACAATGTTCTGCCGTCCAGTTGATAGTTTCCATCAATAGAAAATTCTTTCCTTCATGATATCTTCTTGTTTGTTCCTCAAACAAAGATCCTGTTTTATAGCACTTGCCAGTTTCTGTAGCATCCATATGACATCATCAGTAACACGACTAATATCAGGATTTCATCTTGCATCAGGATCTGACCATCCCATCAGTACTTGACCTACTCTATCAGGATTCGATCTCAGTTCCTGACATGTAGTCCTCGATGCACTATTCTTGACTTAAATTCTACAGATCACTGTCTAATACATATATCCTATACAAAGTGCTAAATCCTTTATAAATCAGGATATACAAGTATAAGTGAAATTCTATTCTTAACATCACAACTCATGAATTATTCCTAACACTCTAGGATTTCAACCTTATTCTTATACTAACCTTGCTTAGGTTTCAACTTGACTAATGACCCTTGATTCGAGCCCTTAAACTCAAACGACAAGCTCGATTGGAGGCAGATAGCCTTGTTGGCAATCAAGGCTTAATTTTTGTGTCGGGATTTGAGATTCAAGATTTTAAGTATGGAATGACAAAGGACCTCTTATCTCAACACTCTCTCACTAACAGTTTCTGTGCCTTCAATGCATTATCAGGGAGCCAACCAGTCTCAAGATGAGCTTTGATAGGGTCTATCCTTCAGCTTCCTTCATCAATCGGTGCTACCAACTTAGAGTTGATGGTTGGGGCCTTCAAGACCTGGAAGTAAACACTCCCTGCATAATTCTCTATTTCAGAAGAAGCGAATTTAGACAGGGCATCGGCCTTAACGTTCTCATTTCTTGGAATATGCTCCACATAGCACTCATCAAACTGAGTCGTAACAGCTTTCACAACTCGCAAATACTTTGCCATAGTTTCATGCTTGGCCTCAAATTCACTATTCACTTACGATACTACTAGTCTTGAATCCCCACAAACTTTGAGATTCTTGACCCTCATAATTCTGGCCAAGCCCAACCCGGCTATCAAGGCTTCATACTCAGCTTCGTTATTGGTTGTCGGAAAATCCAACTTTAAAGCATACTCAACTGTGAACCCATCGGGGCATTGCAAGACTAAACCTGCACCGCTAGATTTTGTTTTTGATGCTACATCAAAATAGAGCACCCAATATTCCTTCTGATCAGGTACAAGATCCTCATATTTTTCTTCACTCCCAGGGGTGGTTACTATATCCTGCCCCCCGACTTCTTGGTTGTCAATGGTACATTCAACCACAAAGTCAGCTAATGCCTGAGCCTTGATGGCTGTTCGAGGCTTATACGTGATGTCAAATTCTCCAATTTCAATTGCCCACTTAATCAACCTTCCACTGGCCTTCGGGCTATGTAATATGTTCTTCAATTGCTGGTCTCGTAGCTTCCTCGAGGCTGTTATCATTGCCAAAGCAAACTTCTCAATGGTTGAGTAATTCAACTCAGTCCCATGCAACATCTTGCTCACGTAGTAGATGGGTTTATGAACCTTTTTTCTTCTCGAACGAGGATGACACTCAATGCTTGTTCAGATACCACCAGGTATAGATAAAGAGTTTCCCCAGGACTAGGTTTGGCCAACAACGGGGCTTCAGCCATGTACTTCTTCAACTGTTCAAAGGCCTCTTGGCTCTCAGGAGTCCACTCAAAATTTTTCACCTTCTTCAGTGCCTGAATGAAAGGCAAGCATTTGTCAACAAACTTGGAGATAAATCTCCCGAGGGCTGCAACTTGGCCCGTTAACTTCTGTACGTCCTGTATAGAGCGGGGCGGTTCCATATCCAGAATCGCTTTGATCTTATCAGGGTTGGCCTCTATGCCTCTTTTCGAAACCTTCAGACCCAAAAATTTTCCCGATCCAACGCAAAAGCACACTTGGCTGGATTCAACATCATCTTGTGGTACCTCAGCACTTCAAATGCATCTATGAGGTGCTTAATGTGGTCAGCCGTAAATAGGCTCTTGACTAACATGTCGTCGACATAGACCTCCATGATTTTCCCAATCAGATGGGCGAATATCTTATTCACCAGTCGTTGATAAGTAGCGCCTGCATTCTTTAGACCAAAAGCCATAACTAGATAGCATAAAACACCAAAATCAGTTATGAAAGATACCTTTGGGATGTCATCCTTGTGCTTCTTAATCTGATTGCAGGCGCTGAACCCATCCATGAAGCTCAACATCTCATGTCTAGCTGTGGCATCTATCAACATGTCTACCCTTGGCAGGGGGAACAGTCCTTCGGGCATGCATCATTCAAATCAGTGAAGTCTATGCACATCCTCCACTTCCCATTTGCCTTCTTGACCATCACAGGGTTAGCCAACCATTCGGGGAACTGAATCTCTTCAATAAACCCAGCCTCTAAGAGCTTGTCAACTTCTTGCTTAATGGCATCTTGCCTTTCAGGAGCAAAATTCCTCTTCTTCTGTTTTATTATCTTCCGTTCAGGATCGACATTCAACCTAAGGATTATGAATTGGGGATCAATCCCTGGCATATCAGCCGCTGTCTAAGCAAATACATCATTGTTCTCTATTAGTCTTCATCCTTGGATCCTTAATCCATGTACTTAAGACATATTGAAGAGTAGCTAGTCCTTAACATCCTCGACCTTGCATGGCTTTGATTGTTGCGTGTGGCTTTTATCTGCTCGTCTTTTAACCTGGGTCCTTCACGGACTTAAACTCTTATTTGGTCGTGCTATAACCTAACTCTTGACCCTTCGGGGTCTTTATTTATGCATTTTCTTGTTCTCCATTCGTGTATTCTTTTATTTTCGGTACTTGGTCATCCTTGACTTGCACTCATCATGTGCTTAGCACATAAATAAAATCACACAATCAATGAATGGAAAACAAACTTGCATTAATAACTTGAAATGGGTTCAACCCTTACATAGAGTACTACCATCCTACTCGGAGCAACATGCTCTTCAATGGTTTCAATGAATCTTATTTCTACTTCTACTAGATAAATATGAAGCTAAGTCCTACTAGGATAACTTGAGCCCATCGGGGCTTTCCAAGACTAGGCCTGCACCAGATTTTGTTTTTGATGCTCCATCAAAATAGAGCACCCACCACTCCTTCTGGTCTCCTCCTTATTATTCTGAGGTTCACTTCCTGCTTGGGGTATTACCTCCTGCCCCCCGACTTCTTGGTTGCCAATGGTACATTCAACCATGAAGTCAGTTAACGCCTTAGCCTCAATGGCTGTCCGAGGCTTCTATGTGATGTCCTCTGACGGCCTTTCTTGATGTTTCTTACCACTGATGACATCCATGTCTTCAATCGGAAGGACCTGCCCCCCGACTCCATCAGGCCTTAACGAGGCTACATAACAGCTTCATACCATCTTTTGATCACCTTTATGTTCTCCAACACCATTCCTGGTCGGGAACTTGATCTTCATATGATAAGTTGAGGCGACAGCCTTGAATGCATGAAGTCCAGTCCTTCCGAGGATAGCGTTGTACGTTGAAACCGCCTTGATTACCAGGAAGTTCAACATCTGGGTGGCCTCCTTGGGCTCCTGTCATAGTTACAGGCAACTGAATAGTCCCTTCAACTTTGGATTCTACTCCATTAAATCCATATATAGGCATGTTATTAGGGGTCAACTGAGAATCACTGTACCCCATCTTCACAAATGCATCATGGAATAGAATGTCAACGGAAGCTCCATTGTCTATCAAGACTCGCTTCACCTCTGAGTTTCCAATCACAGAAGTTATGACCAACGGGTCGTCATGGGGGAACTTCACCCCTTCCAAGTCTGAGTCATCAAAACCAACCAATACTTCAGTTTTTGCACGCTTCGGGGCCTCTCCCACGATGTGCATCACTTCTCTAGCATAAGCCTTCCAAGAATTCCTTGTTGTGTCGACCGCAGTCGGGCCTCCTGAGATCATGTTGATTACTGGCCCTCGGGGCTGTGGGTTGCGATCTTGATTGTCATCCCCCCTATCATACTCTCTTCTCTGATTACCGTGGTTGTCACCCTTAGTGAAGTGGCTCAGTTTCCCTCTACGAATCAAAAACTCGATCTCATCTTTGAGTTGCTTGCAATCATCAGTGTCATGCCCCACATCTCTATGGAATCTGCAATACTGATTCTTGTTTCTCTTTCCGGGATCATCCCTTAGTGGCTTCGGCTATCGAAAATCCTTATCCTTCTCAATGTCCAACAAGATTCAACTCCTAGGAGTATTCAACCTTGCATACGCAGTGAACCTTGGTCCTTGGTTCTTCTTAGGGGCATAGTCGGAGTCCTCGCTAGTTCAGTGATACTTCTCCCTAGCATCATACTCCTGGTCTTGCTTTCGCTTCTTGGAGTCGTTGTTACCTCCTACTCCACTTACTGTGGCTTCTTTCTTCATGCTATCTTCAGCTTTAATGTACTTGTCAGCCCTTCGTTGGAGCTCGGCCATGTTTTCAGGAGGATGTTTTGCCAATGACCTTTTAAAGAATAGATCGGTGGTTCCATGTTCCAGGGCTACCATGGCCACCTTATTCTCCAAATCAGTGATATTCAACGTCTCTTTAGTGAACCTCTTGAGGTAATCTCTCAGATTTTCATTCTTTCCTTGCACCACATACATAAGAGATGCAGAGCTTTTCTCATGAACTCTTCCGCTGATAAACTGACTGATAAAAGCAGCGCTCAACTCCTTAAAAGAGCCAATTGAATTTGCAGGCAACCGACTATACCGTCTTTGAGCCATGCCCGACAGAGTTTGAGGGAACGCCCTACACTTTAGGACATCATGTTATGCAAAATTACGCAAGCGCACGTTGTCACAAGTAATATATGATTAAATCAAGTTCGTTCCCACAGAGATCTAGAATGGTGTTCAATTCAGTAAATATGCCTATGCAACAATGTATGGTTTTAACTCACTGCTAAGAAAAGTAACAAATTGGTGTTGATTACCTAAATTAAGCTAAGATGCAAATTATAAAATTAAGAATTAACTAATTGACAAGAATTAAAATCGAATTACTTATATGAGAATAAACATGGAATCCTAGTTTCATCATCTACTTCACTTAGAGTAGCAGCCTTTAATTAAAACATGCGATGGTTTTGATATCTGATCGAATAACACGAAAAGAGTAAAAGTTACCTCTCGGTATACTAGTACCAATCTACACATACATCCACAAAAGAGATAGAAGATGAATAGGCACCTATTATGTTTAGACCCTATATCTCTATAGAATTTGAAAACATAAAGGTTGAAGCACAAGTTATCCACTTAGATCACATAGGGTAGCATAATATCTCTATTCATGCCACAAATCATGATGCTTAACATCAACCTATCCTATGCTAGCATGGCAAGTTCTAAATCTCAAGATCCACTCTCGTTTAGCAAGAGATTAACAATTCAATTTAGATGTTAGCTACGCATCTAAAAGCATTAAGATTAACCATACGAGGATATCAATATTCACCACACATAAATCTTTAAGGCATGCAAACTACTAAGCTACATAGATAAATCCACTAGGATCCCATGACAACGATTAGTTCATAACTAAACCTTTCGTCACCATGGGATTTGATGAAAACATGGTAAATAACAAGATATGAATAAAAGAAGTAATTATATTAATAAACAAGAGTTTGAGAAAACAAATCTAGAACAAAGGATGAAGTAGATCTAGATCCGTTGCTTGTCACGAGCGTTGAACCCTTCTCTCCTTTTCTCCCTTGTAGATCTAAGCTAAGTTACAAATAATAAAACTATGATAATCTGTATATCTATTACAATGGTAGGATGTGTTTAAATAGGCTCTAAAAGTCTTGCCCAGCAAGAAAATACCAAAACGGAATTATAATAGAATTTCTGCAAGATACGTTTCCTAAACTGATTCTGTTTCTTTAAGGAAAATTCGTAGCTGACTTTTCTTCTGTTTTCCAGAGCCGTTCCAGATGTAATTGGGCCTCTGGACCACCTTAGAATGATAGAGAATCTCGTTATCTTCGCGTGGACTGCTTACGGGCTGAAAACAGACTTATAGAACTCAAGATATGGCCCAAACAGTGAATCTCACGCGTGCAGCCCAATAAATCCGAATTTTAATAAATTAAATCTCCAAAAACGACAAAAACATCCACCATAATCAACATCCTTGTAAATCTGCACAACTAAACAAAATACATCAAAACTACAAGAAACTTGAGCCCAAGACAATCAATTTAAGCCGATTTAGAATGTTCCAAGTGGATATAAATCCACTTATCACACCCCCAAACTTAAACCGATGCTTGTCCTCAAGCATAAACAATTACAACTAACTAACTAGTACCACTTCCGTAGGTGATCACGGTTGCATTTGGCATATGCAACAAGCCCTTTAAACCCCTAGGCAGCCCTAGTGGACGAGTAAGGTCTCGTGAGGGCCTATAGCGAATGTACCCACAAAATCCAATGCAATGCAATGCATGAATGCAACTAATATGCAAATTCAATTAATCTAATCTACCATACCTTCAAATCCTCTCATGCCATATCAACTTAAGAATCAAAGTAAATACGCAATGTCTTGGTGTCGAAAGTGCAAGTATTCACATAGTCTACTCAATGAACATGCATAAGTTCTCACAAGTCCATGTCAAGTGTAAGAATAAGTTAGTAAACATGCTAAGCCTACAAGAGTACATCTTAGAGACAAAACTCGGGATCTCATACGCAAAAACAAGCAAACACTCACAATCCACTCACAAAAGAATATTCACTCAAGAACAAGGGTAAGTGTATCACTCAATTCCAACAAAATCATAAACATGCTTGACATTTGGTATCAATCTAACTCTTAACACAACATACATCAATGACGATAATCAAAAGGTCTTTATTTGGGTTGTAACGGGGCTAGGGACAAGGTATGTCAAATAAGCCAAATCAGGTGAAGTGTCAAAAGCTAGTAAGTACCATAATAAATCATACACATCACCCTATTTTCCCCCCCACAAATTTTTTCTATTTTTCTTCCAACAAAAACAATCGACTAGTCGACTAAAGTAGGATCACCACAAATATGCTCTCATAATAAATTTTTTCCTTCTTTTTTCTTTTTTCTTTTTTTTTCTTTTTTTTTCTTTTTTTTTCGAGAGCTAAATATAACACAAACAATAATATAAACAATAACAATGATCCCACAATTTTATTACACATGCCGACTATCAAGTACACAACCAAACCCAATTTTCAATATTTCCCCCAAAAGTAAGACCAACAATAAACCCCTCCTTGCACACCTTATTACTCCCTTAAGCACTCTACTAGCCTTTGACAATGTGGGTTCAAATTAATGTAAGGCCAATACAAGAAAAAGGTCTAGGCAAGTAATGTGGTATGTCACCGAAAAATAGGATTAAGCTCAACGGGTTAACTAATTGATCATGTAAACATGGTGTGGTAATATGGGAAAATATACGATTATTCCTAAATGCCTTTATCATTTTAATCGTCAAATAATGTCATGCGTTTCAAGAAAGACCTCAAACAACTGCTAGCAATGCAAACAATCCGTGGACACTCAAGCAAACGAATGAATTGCAACAAATATGCAATATGGCTCAAAAACTCACTTGGTGGAAAAACATACTCAATCCCAAGCAACATCTCTCTAACGCACCAACTTGTATTCAAAGCATGCAAACTAAATCATCTTGCACATATTCATGTCCTTCTAATCACTTACAACATTCAATAAGTCTACTAGCTTCAACTTACTAGTGTATGTGTGTGCACAAGAACAAAGCATATCACTTCTCAATCAAAAACGTCAACAACACAAAATTCCTATCAAGCATGGGTGCAAATGCAATCTATTATGAACTCACATGATATATGAACATAAAAACAGAATGTCCTATATGAAACAAACGTAGATATCACGAACATAAATGCATAATTTACTACTACTAATATGCAAGCATGAAATCCTACATGAACAAATAATACAACAACTACTAATCCCTCAAACCACCCCCAAACTTAAAATATTCAATGTCCGCATTGAATGGAAGTAAATACAAGGGATATCAGAAAACATACCTGAAAACCGAAGCATACCCAACAATTTCTTTTCTCGCAAAAATCCCCTTTCCTTAGCAATTTGCCTCAAAACAACCGATTAAATTTAACCTCCGCATCCGGAAAAGAAAATCTCTCCACCCTAAAAGAAGCACCCCCATTCGCTTAGGCGCCATAATAATCAAAACCCCACTCAACAATAGCACCACCAACAACCACCAAGAAATATCCCACCAAAAACCACCAAGAAAAATCACACCACAAATACCCAAGTATTCAGAATAATACAAAAACCCCAATTTACAAGAACACAAATTCGTAATAAAATAAAGAAAAGAAATCCCACTACGAATCAAAGAGGTGAACTTGTAGTAATTTTCCCCCAAACTTGAATTTTTAAGAGATGTAGAGGAGGAAGATAATGAATTGGGTGTGTATGTATGGGTATATATAGGCCATGGAGTGATAGGATGAATATAAGAATTTTTAATGTGAATAGGAAAAAATTTGGTGGAAATTGGAATTTCATATGGGATAGAAAAAATATTTAATGGATAAAAGAAAAAAAAATTAGAAAAGAAATAGTAATTGGAATTTTTTTTTAGGAGAGATAAGGGGTTTTAGAATTAAAATAGGAAAAGATTTAGGGAAGAGATGGGGATATAAAAAGAAATTGGGGTGAGAAAATATATTTTTTTATATACATACACACAACAAACTCACGGACAACAGCTTACAGTGAATGGCGCTGAAATCTTCTTCTCTGATCATTCTCAATCACGCGCCAATGCGCAAGTTGAATGCAACTTGCCCCGCTTCCAGAGGCGCATACGCAACTTGCGTGTTAGGGGCGCTAGTTGCCTCAAGGCCAGTAACGCAGACGCTAATTGCGTTACAGGGGCCGCAACTTGCCTTTCTTCCAGAAACGCAGGGGCTACCTGCGTTACAGCCCCGCAATTTGCCCGAAATTTGATTTTTTTTTTTTTTTTTTTTCACACAACACTCAAATTTTTTTTTTTTTTCCTTTACTAATGCATGGGTTGCCTCCCACGAAGCGCTTCTTTAACGTCAATAGCTTGACGTTACTTCCTCAAATCAAGGCGGTTTCAAAAGAATAACTGAACCATCTTCAACAGACAAACCACTCATACGAACGTTGACATCTTGATTGCTTGCTTTCCACAAATCTCTTCCTTCAGACTTCAACTTAATTTTACTACCCAACGGCCAAATCTTTTTCTTTTTCTTCTTCACACCTCTAAGGTGCTTCTCCGACTCTACCGGCTGAACAAAAATTTCTTCTTCCTTATCATCTGCTTTCCACCTTCGCAACACGTTATCATGCCCCTCTTCAAAAATCACTAGCTCATTATTCAAAAGGACATACCTCAAATGTGGTGGAAGTTTTCCAAGCTTTACTTTCGAAAGATCACGAACCGAAGATCTGTCAATGGATTCAGTGATGGGATGATTTAGCACATGCATATCTGACTTCTCGCTCAATAACTGATCAAATTTCTTTCTCTGACCCGTATCAACTATATCCACACTGCAACATTCTTCATCCTCTGTTGGAAATTTCATGGCCTTGAACACATTAAAGGTGACACTCTGATCTTGCACCCTCATTGTAAGCTCTCCTTTTTGCACATCAATCAAAGTCTTTCCTGTAGCCAAGAACGGTCTTCCCAAGATTATGGGAATCTTCTTATCTTCTTCAAAATCCAAGATCACAAAATCAGCTGGAAATATGAGCTTATCAACTTTTACCAAAACATCCTCTACTATACCCCTCGGATAAGTGATAGATCGATCAGCCAACTGCAAAGAGATGTTAGTTGGCTTTGGCTCCGGTAGACCAAGTTGCTTGAAAACAGACAAGGGCATGAGATTAATACTAGCTCCCAAATCACATAAACACTTGCTGAAAGAAAGATTGCCAATAGTACAAGGGATGGTGAAACTTCCCGGATCTTTCAATTTAGGAGGCAACTTCTGTTGCAAAACAGCACTACACTCCTCCGTCAAAGCCACCGTTTCAAAATCTTCCAACCTTCTCTTTCTTGACAAAATATCCTTCATGAACTTTGCATATCTTGGCATCTGCTCCAACGCTTCAACAAAAGGAATGTTAATGGACAGTTTCTTGAAGACATCCATAAATTTCTGAAACTGTTTTTCTTGACTTTTCTTCAAACGTCCAGGAAATGGCGGAGGTGGATAAATCTGATTATTCATTGAAGATTGTTCCGGAGTAGACTTTTCAACAGGTTTCTTGCTCTTCTCACCATCTAGCTGATCAGCCACTAAATCAGATTTCTCAATTTCTGGCACTGCAGATTTTTCAACTTGCTGATTCTGAACATCTGCATCTTCTTCAGTTGCTGATTTAGGATTACTCGTGACTTTTCCGGATCTCAAAGTAACTGCATTGACCTGTTCTTTGTTTTCCCTCCTACCTGGATTACCCTCCGTATCACTAGGAAGAGTTCCTTGTTGCATATTTACCAAGGCGCTTGTAATCTGCCCCAACTGAGTTTCCAAAACTTTCTGGCCAGCTTGCAGGTTCTTTATCATCACTCTCATATCATCTATCTCATTAGAAGATTGCCCCGCATGAGCCTGGGGTTGCTGCTGAAATCCCGGAGGCTGAAATTGTTGCCTTGGAGCATACTGCTGCTGATAGCCTTGATTATATGGCTTCGCTTGCTGATAAGGCTGTTGGGATTGTTGTGCACCTTGATTATTACTCCAGCTGAAGTTGGGATGATTCCTATTATTCGGATGATAGGTGGCTGGAACTGGTGCAGCAGGTCTCTGGAAATTACTCACAAACTGTACTGATTCAGAAGAGATATCACACTGATTCGTCTCATGTGCGCCCGCACATAAGTCACAAACACTAGCCACATGCTGAACTCCATAATTTGCAAGAGAATCCACCTTCATAGCAAGAGCTTTCAACTGAGCCGTAATCATTGCAGCTGTATCTACTTCAAAAATTCCTGCTGCCTTGCCTTGAGATAGCCTTTGGTTTGGATTCTGATATTCATTAGCAGCCATCATCTCTATAAGATCATAAGCTTCATCATAGCTCTTTGCCCACAGAGCTCCTCCTGATGCTGCATCTAGCAAAGGCCTAGACTGTGCTCCCAATCCATTGTAAAAACCATTAATAACCATCCAATCAGGCATGCCATGATGAGGACACTTCCGTAGCATCTCCTTGTAGCGTTCCCAAGCCTCACACAAGGTCTCGCCAGATTGCTGTTGGAATTGAGTCAACTGATTCCTTAATGCTGCAGTTTTCGCCATAGGGAAGAATTTAGTAAGGAAATTCTGAGCAAGATCTTCCCATGTAGTAATGGAACCAGGTGGTAAAGAGTGTAGCCAGCTCTTAGCCTTATCCCTAAGAGAGAATGGGAAAAGCCTCAACCTGATAGCATCATCCGTCACACCATTACATTTGAAAGTGTCGCAGATTTCGATAAAGTCCCGAACATGCATGTTGGCATCCTCCGTAGAAGCACCCCCAAACTGGACTGAATTCTGCACCATCTGAATTGTGCCCGGCTTGATCTCAAAATTGTTTGCTGCAATAGCTGGCCTAATAATGCTAGACTGGATATCATTGAGTTTCGGCTGAGAATACTCCCTCAAAGCCTTAGCTGCTGCTGCATCACCCATCTCTATAGTAGTCTCAGTTTCCTCTTTCTTATTATCCACTACAAGATCGTCTTCCGCCAGTTCTTCCAAACGAGCTTGTAAGCGTGTTCGCATACAAACTTAAGTACCTGAAACACCACGAAACAAACAAACTAAGTAAGAATCCGAGTCAGTGAACGCTAACGACCACTGATGACAAGCACATAAACTAAAATAAAAACACCGATGATCCCCGGCAGCGGCGCCAAAAACTTGTTATGCAAAATTACGCAAGCGCACGTTGTCACAAGTAATATATGATTAAATCAAGTTCGTTCCCACAGAGATCTAGAATGGTGTTCAATTCAGTAAATAAGCCTATGCAACAATGTATGGTTTTAACTCACTGCTAAGAAAAGTAACAAATTGGTGTTGATTACCTAAATTAAGCTAAGATGCAAATTATAAAATTAAGAATTAACTAATTGACAAGAATTAAAATCGAATTACTTATATGAGAATAAACATGGAATCCTAGTTTCATCATCTACTTCACTTAGAGTAGCAGCCTTTAATTAAAACATGCGATGGTTTTGATATCTGATCGAATAACACGAAAAGAGTAAAAGTTACCTCTCGGTATACTAGTACCAATCTACACATACATCCACAAAAGAGATAGAAGATGAATAGGCACCTATTATGTTTAGACCCTATATCTCTATAGAATTTGAAAACATAAAGGTTGAAGCACAAGTTATCCACTTAGATCACATAGGGTAGCATAATATCTCTATTCATGCCACAAATCATGATGCTTAACATCAACCTATCCTATGCTAGCATGGCAAGTTCTAAATCTCAAGATCCACTCTCGTTTAGCAAGAGATTAACAATTCAATTTAGATGTTAGCTACGCATCTAAAAGCATTAAGATTAACCATACGAGGATATCAATATTCACCACACATAAATCTTTAAGGCATGCAAACTACTAAGCTACATAGATAAATCCACTAGGATCCCATGACAACGATTAGTTCATAACTAAACCTTTCGTCACCATGGGATTTGATGAAAACATGGTAAATAACAAGATATGAATAAAAGAAGTAATTATATTAATAAACAAGAGTTTGAGAAAACAAATCTAGAACAAAGGATGAAGTAGATCTAGATCCGTTGCTTGTCACGAGCGTTGAACCCTTCTCTCCTTTTCTCCCTTGCAGATCTAAGCTAAGTTACAAATAATAAAACTATGATAATCTGTATATCTATTACAATGGTAGGATGTGTTTAAATAGGCTCTAAAAGTCTTGCCCAGCAAGAAAATACCAAAACGGAATTATAATAGAATTTTTGCAAGATACGTTTCTTAAACTGATTCTGTTTCTTTAAGGAAAATTCGTAGCTGACTTTTCTTCTGTTTTCCAGAGCCGTTCCAGATGTAATTGGGCCTCTGGACCACCTTAGAATGATAGAGAATCTCGTTATCTTCGCGTGGACTGCTTACGGGCTGAAAACAGACTTATAGAACTCAAGATATGGCCCAAACAGTGAATCTCACGCGTGCAGCCCAATAAATCCGAATTTTAATAAATTAAATCTCCAAAAACGACAAAAACATCCACCATAATCAACATCCTTGTAAATATGCACAACTAAACAAAATACATCAAAACTACAAGAAACTTGAGCCCAAGACAATCAATTTAAGCCGATTTAGAATGTTCCAAGTGGATATAAATCCACTTATCACATCACTTGCAGGCTGTAGCAGCAGTGCGTTTGAAAACGTCCTGACGTGGTTTGCGGGATCACCCATTCTATCATAAGCCTTGATTGTCGGCATCTTGAACTTCTTTGAGATACGAGTGTTCATCACCTCCTCCGTAAACGGAGGTGTGGGATCATCAGGATCCCCAAGTGGCATCAGATCCTTGGGGTTGCTTCTGGGGGTTTCCACCCTTGTTGTTCCTCCGGTTGGGGCATCAGCCCTTCTCTGCCTTCTTGAAGACCTCTCGAAGTCTATAATGGGAATCCTTCCTGAGGTTGGAGAAGGTTGAGTTTGATTCAACCTAGCTTGTTCTCTCGACATATCGTCCTTCAACCTTAAGATCTCGGCCTCATGAGCCTTGATTCTCTCAACGGTTGTCAAGGGGGGTCCATCATGGATAGTTTGAGTCCTCCTTCGAGGTTCTCTTCTAACACGTCGCCTCCTTGGAGCTTCATCGCGTTCTTCATCCTCGGATGATGCATCATCAGTATAGGGGCCAAAGTAGTCGTCATATCCTTGATCTCGGATCTGTAAGGCATGGCCACTTGGTCCAACACCTCGAGTAACTGGAGGGTAGTTAGGCAGTCCATACATCGGGTTGGTGCTCACGAGGAGATCCGTTATGTGGATTTGTACCCCTGGTGGTAACGGGTGATTAGGATTAACCAGAGGAGAAACCATCATTTGAAGAGAGTTGGTTTCTCGACTTGGATGGATGACCATAGGTAATGTTCTCTCAGCATGGGGATTTGTCCCTGGAGATTGAAAAACTTGAGTTTGAGTGATCGCCCCTGTTATTGGGGGTACTTGCTCAGTGACAGGCGGAGCAGAGCTTAGAGGCAAGGCCTCAGTAGAGGTCGGTACTATTCTTTGTGTGGTTACCATGGTTGATGTCTTTTCCCATAGACGGCGCCAAATGTTGTGGAATAAAAACTTGGTTATGAATATTTCGGCTAGGGTTTATATGTATTTAACGCAGAGGGGTTGGTGAGCTTCGAGCTTTAATGGATGTTTCCGTGTTTCGAGACTGATCGGTCCTCACAGAGTGCCTACGTATCTCGTTATTGAGAATCAAGCCAAGACGTAGTTCTGAGAATGAGGGGTCAGGCCCTTATATAGGCTGTTGGAGCCTTAGAATTATGCTAGGATTCAGATACTTAGTGGGCAAGCCACCACCTTGAGGAAGGTTCTAGACTCCTTCCTTGTAGGAATCAGTTTCCATGTTGAAGTAGGTACCCTGGGGGCTAAGTCAGGCAGAAGTAATATCCTTATTTGACTCTTATTGCTGAGCTGGTTATTACCCTTAATATTAATTACGAAATTAATATCATAAATAGGTTTCGGGCCCATCTGGTGGGCCCCACGTTTGGACCATATTGGATCTAATTAATGCCACATTAAATGTGTCTTTAGGGCTTATTTTTAGTCCATATCATGTTGACACAATACTATAACTGTAAAAAGATTTAAGAACCCAAAAAAGAAACATAATATAAAATTAAAATATTATACCATAATAAAATTTTAAAATTGAAAATTACCAAAATGTAAAATTTCATCAGCGATTAAATTAAAACTAAATTTGTACAATTCAAACCAATGAAATACATATCAACATTCATCAATTATTATTGTTATGCCCAAATCTTGGCATAAGCCCTAAGCAGGCCTAATAGGCTGAAATAGTGGTTCATAACTCATAGTGGGCATAAAGATGAAGATTGGGTTACTAAATCCCACCACCAGGAGTTAATCCAATATATTATCAACACAATATGGAAGACAGCAACCCTAGCTATGGGTTGAGTTCGCTAGCAAAGTCCCTAGTATGGGATCGCGCCTCGCCTCACCTCTATCTCTTGAAGATGCTATTTTATCTCAGGGGTCGCCTCACTATGACCTCCTACTTATACTCAGGGCATGCTCTCATGCCAATGACAAAGGAAAAGGGGTCTCATTCATTCTAGGCCTTTAGGCGTCTCATGCTAGCCCGACCTCAAGGTCGCATCTACAGGGATCATCTCTCGTATAACTCCCGTCAAGGGATCGCTTCGCTATGACTTCCCTCCTTGGGATCGCTTCGTACTATCATCACATCCACGTACTACATGAGATCGCTATCTCATTCTCTACTAGAAGGCTCATGACGCAGCCCCTCGAGGTCGCATGAGTATCAATACACTTGGGTCCGCTTCGCATGACTCAACCCCTCGAGGTTGCATGCTACACCCTTTCTAGTTCTCTATTAGCCTCGCCCAAGAGGTCCCGACTCTAACCATGTGAGACCATTTGCTTCCTTCTTTGGACCATGGATCATGGATAGAATTGATGACTCATTGCCACATCAGCCCTAAAATGAGTGGGTTGGGCCATGACTTATCTACTAAAACCCTAGCCCGTCTAGGTAACTTCTTCTCTAAGAACTACGTACGGCTTGATCCCTATAAATAATGTACGTAGGCATCTTGTTATGGATGATTGACAGCTCACCCCTGAAAACACCATACAAGATCGGCCACAAAAGATCTTCAATCTCCTTCCGTGTTCTTCGTGTTCATAGCAAAATATCCGTATTTTGCTCCATAATTCCAGCAAACCTCCAAAATATTGTTATACAATATTCTCCCTATAACATTTGGCGCTAGAAGGAGGGCAGTCATCATATTAGGAGAAGGATGACTAAATCGAACAAGAAGAACGGAGGGAACAACAACGGGGAGACCCCGGGTCTCACAAGACACCCAGGAGCGAGGCGAAGATGGGGGCCGAGGTTCGGAATGACCCCCATCTCTTCGTAGAGAGCGTGAGTGGTCTTATCGTCGCGAAGACAGACCCCCCTCTCTTCGTAGAGAGCGCGAGCGGTCCCATTACCGCGATGAACGACCCCCCTCTCCACGTCGAGATTGTGAGCGGTCCCATTGTTGTAATGACAGACCCACATCTCCTCGTCGAGATCGTGAGCGATCCTATTGTCATCACGACAAACCCCCTTCTCCTCGTCGAGATCGTGAGCGGTCCCATTATCGTCGCTACAGACCCCCATCTCTTCGTCGAAATTATGAGGCCCCCCATATGATATGACTATTGAGATCAATGAGACGCCTCTACATGAGATGCTTCTTGGTAAAATACCTCTAAGCCGAGGAGAGGGGGGACGCCCCCGATCCTTGGGGAGAGGGGGGACGCCCTCGATCCTTGGCGGCAATGAGGTCCTCAACTACCTTAGTACACCAGGAAGAGCATCTATCAAACAAGCCCCCTACTTGGTATGGACTTCACTAATATCATCGTACATTGCCCCAATTTGAAGGAGAACTCATAGCGGGGTCACATCAAATTCTCTTCATTACAAATGGTGTCAACTCCAAATAATACAAGAAGGTTGCTGAAAACATGTTGATTCCTCATCACATCTATAATTATAATAAGGACTCGGGGGGCGTAGTGGCATTACATAAACACCACTCCTAGCAGGACATTTGAAAAATTGCAAGACACGACCAGCACCTAGCGTTGCGAGCCAGCACCTAGCGTTGCGAGCCAGCACCTAGCGTTGCGAGCCTGCACCTAGCATTGCGAGGCAGCACCTAGCGTTGCGAGGCCGTACCTAGCGACGCGAGGCTGCAAACTTGACACCTTGCGATGCGAGGCCTCTCGGCCCAATAGGCGCAATCAGGATCATTTGAAGACCCCATCAGCTATTCTAAAACACTTGGGAAAAATTTAACAGATATGAAGAGGCGTTATGGAGGAATCTATACATGCTAAAATCATGCAACATGAGCCCTTTCTGCAAGCAGATGCGAGGCCTATGGTACTTGGCAATATTTTAAACATCAAATAAAGGAGCATCACTAAAGTAAGTCAATCCAGGTTCAAGGAGCATCCAAATAAGCAAAAGAAATTAAGTCTACAAGTGTGATGCAAATAAAGGGAGTGCCCGCATCTCCACTCAGTCTAGCAAATAAAGTTTAAAAGCAATAAAAGGGAAGTCATGGGGATCCATTTGCCGCTTCCTCATTCATCTCCATCTTGAGGTCATCAGCAAACTTCCTAGTCTCTTCGTCCAACCGGTACCAATCAAAGTCATCAACCTTCTCGAGGAACTTTTCCATGAAGTCAACAGATCCTTTATTCTCAGCATCCTCAATGATAGTGGGAAGAGCATTAACAGCATCTTTAGCTTCCTTCTCTAACTCAGCGACGTGGTCTCTAAGCTCCTTGATCTGGGAGTCTAACTGCTCCCTCTCAACAGCATGATCCAGCTTGAGCTTCTTTCTAGCTGACTGCTCCTCGTGAAGCTCTCTCTTAAGCTTCTCAGTCGTGCCTTCAAATTCTTTCCTCCAACTATTTTTTGCGTCCTCGGCATCATCCTGAGCCTGTGCAAGTATGGATTTGAGATTCATAATCTCTTCGCTCATCTTACTATTTGAAGAAGCCAAGGCTCGAACCTCCTTGTGGTGACGCAATTGATGGAAGAAAAGCTCAGCTATAGCTTTAGTCTTGGAAGCATTGGACTCCTCTAAAGATTGTAGGGACCAGGAATACATATCAATCTCAGAAACATGGGCATGTGCCAATTTGGCATATGTCTGGCGGACCAGTCCAGGAGAAGGATGAAGGGGAAAGAGACTCATGTCGTCCTTGTTCTTCTTTAGTGGTGGTTCTTCATGAAGACTCGTTATCTCAGTTGATTTTTTCCTGCTAGGATGGAGGGAAGAAGATGATTTTCGAAGAGGCATTGTGAGAGTAGTCTGCTTAGGAGGAGGCATGACAACATCAGACTTGGTAGCTGAACCCCCAACAAGGGAGGAATGGTGAGTCAGATCACCAGAAGGGTTAAGAGAGGTACTCGCAGCTTTGTCCTTCTTCATGAAAGGGATCGCGAAATATTTCTTGGAAGCCATGCCTGTAAGTATACAGAAGAAAACACCTCAATACAAGGCAAAATGAGTACCCAAGGCATGTAGCAACAAATTGATTCAATGCAAGTGGTATGTGATACAGCAAGTCAATACGAGCTACAATGCAATGCATATGGAGTAGAGGTCATGGCCTCATATTACATTTATCAATGACACCTATATCGTCTACTCCCTTGGGAGGAGTGATGATATTCTTTTTCGTGGTCGTTCTCGCCCTTTGCCTTAGAAACCCACACCGAACTAAATTCTCTTCGGTAAGCAAGAAAAAAAAGATTAAGGCAGGAGATTACGCCCCCTTCATTTGCATACATACATACATGGTGGGATGCTAATAAACCAAGATCAAAAGAGAAGCAGCATGCATGTGCGCAACACCAAAAAAAAATTGAAATACACAATACACTCCACGTGAAGTACAATTCGTGGAATGGTACATCTTATATATCAGGTCCATGTTTGCGAGGCAAATTAAATTTACAAAGCGAGCAGGCAACTCAAAGAATTTTAGCGGAGCAAACAGCTTGCATATTAGAAAAATATTACGAGGCGAGTAAAGAGTACCTTGCAACGCAAAGTAAAAAAAAATATTATATGTGCGAGGAAGACTTCCTAAAAAATCAAATAATAATTTTGATTTAAATTTTTGGAGGAGTTCAAAATAATTTTGAAGACCAGAAAAAATAGTTCTCTGCTACAGCTGCCTACACCGAATAACTGGGGGTAGTTGGACCATGTACTGCTATGAGGCTGCAAGGAGGCCTCACGACGTATGAGGCTGCGAGGAGGCCTCACGATGTATGAGGCTGAGAGGAGGCCCCGCAACGTATGAGGCTGCGAGGAGGCCTCGCGACGTATGAGGCTGCGAGGAGGCCTCGCGACGTATGAGGCTGCAAGGAGGCCTCACAATGCTAAGAGGCTGCGAGGAGGCCTCGCAATGTATAAGGCTGCAAGGAGGCCTCGCAATATATGAGGTTGCAAGGAGGGCTCACAACATATAAAGCTATAAGGAGTCCTCTCAACTTATGAGGTGGCCTCTCATCATAATAATAAGGAACAGCGGAGAGTCATCTCATCATACTTTAAGAAGACCTGAAAATATTGGTGAGAGCCCGAGTTCACATATCAGCATGACAGAAGATATAATTGTAACAACTTATGACTGTAAGGCCCTATGGGGTTGCCTCTCAAGGTCCCCGCAGGACCATATTGCGCTTGGAAGGACCCTTCGAGGTCACCATCACTAACTTATACATGGGTTCGCATTAATTGAAAGACACACAACACATGTCATCATCTTAGCAGCTGGGAGAAGATCTCGAAATACGACAGTTGTCTACAATCATTAAAATTCATTGGGATCGCGATGCAATTCCAAGGCACTTGAGATAGCTATGCTTTCATCTACAGCAATCTATAGTGAGCACTGACCTCGCATCGAAGTTTTGACAAAACAGTTTTTGAGTCCACATCGCATCTCCAATGACAATATGGACTCAGGGGGTAGTTGTTATGCCCAAATCTTGGCATACGCCCTAAGCAGGCCTAATAGGCTGAAATAGTGGTTCACAACTCATAGTGGGCCTAAAGATGAAGATTGGGTTACTAAAGCCCACCACCAGGAGTTAATCCAATATACTATCAACACAATATGGAAGACAGCAACCCTACCTATGGGTTGAGTTCGCCAGCAAAGTCCCTAGTCTGGGATCGTGCCTCGCCTCACCTCTATCTCTTGAAGATGCTATTTTATCTCAGGGGTCGCCTTACTATGACCTCCTACTTATACTCAGGGCATGCTCTCATGCCAATGACAAAGGAAAAGGGGTCTCATTCATTCTAGGCCTTTAGGCGTCTCATGCTAGCCCGGCCTCAAGGTCGCATCTACAGGGATCACCTCTCGTATAACTCCCGTCAAGGGATCGCTTCGCTATGACTTCCCTCCTTGGGATCGCTTCGTACTATCATCACATCCACATACTACACGAGATCGCTATCTCATTCTCTGCTGGAAGGCTCATGACGCAGCCCCTCGAGGTCGCATGAGTATCAATACACTTGGGTCCGCTTCGCATGACTCAACCCCTCAAGGTTGTATTTGCTTCCTTCTTTGGACCATGGACCATAGATAGAATTGATGACTCATTGCCACATCAGCCCTAAAACGAGTGGGCTTGGGCCATGACTTATCTACTAAAACCCTAGCCCGTCTAGGTAACTTCTTCTCTAAGAACTACGTACGGCTTGATCCCTATAAATAGGGTACGTAGACATCTTCTTATGGATGATTGACAGCTCACCCCTGAAAACACCATACAAGATCAGCCACAAACGATCTCCAATTTCCTTCCGTGTTCTTCGTGTTCTTAGCAAAATATCTGTATTTTGCTCATAATTCCAACAAACCTCCAAAATATTGTTATAAAATATTCTCCCTATAACAATTATCATAAGTAAATGAATTTTAAAAAAAATTACAAAAAATTATACCAATAATTTTTTTATATAATATAATAATAAAACAGCCGTGCATTACACGGATATAATACTATAATGCTAGTACAGTTAACCAGATTAACAAGGATTACATATAGGTGAGCCATCAAATACCAAAAAAAGATTAGTGTTTAAATAATCTATAAGGGTTAAGTTATTAGTCGTGTGTGTCTGTCTTCAAAACACATGATAAGAGGACTTTCTTAACTCTTAAGGCTCTTTGCTTCGTATAATATTGCTTTAATTATCGTTAATTGATAGTTGCATAATTTTGCATATTTTTATTCATATTTTATTGCTTGTTTTTGCATTTTTAATTAGTTAATTATCTTATTTCAGGAAATTGTAAAGAAATAAAAAAAATAAAGAAAGGAGGAGAAAAGATGATTAAAAGGAGAAAAAAAAAGGTAAAACAGGAAGAAAAGGAGAAAGAAGGAAAAAGAAGGAAGAAGAAAAGGCAAAAAGAAAAGAAAATAAAGATTACCCTTCTACCCCTAAAATCCTACCTTGTGCCTATTTAAGCATCTTATTCTCACCCTTAGAGCATCTCCAATAGGGGTTGCCAAGAGGTTGTCAAATCCTATGTGGCATGACACTCTTGGTTGCCCATCTATTGGAGCATCAATGTTGTCAATAAGTTGCCAAAAGTTGGTAACTTCCCCATTTAGTTAAAACACATATAACTCCCCAAAAATGTATTTAACTTTATCCCTTTTTATATCTCCCATATTTTAAATGTATTTATAAGATAATATATAATTTATGTATGGGACCACATTGACAACTTTTAAAGTTGTCAACTACTGGAGTAGATTTGTAACAAAAGTTGCCAACATTGAGATGGAGGAGAGAAGAAATAAAAAAATAAATATATTTAATGATGTGGTAGAAGTTGGCAACAATGTTGGCAACCTTTATTGGAGATGCTGCTCACAATTTAGTCTAGATCTTAGTTTTTTTAATTTACCCTAGTTTTTAGAGTAGCCTCCTTTTCATTTCCAATGTTCTAGCTTATTTTATATTTTCATTGTATTAGCTTTCTAAATCTTGTAAACACCCATTTTATATTTATGCAAGTTTTCATTTCATCAATAAATCTTGTTCTCCCCTTTACATTTTGGCTATGAAATCTTTCTCTTTTACAAGTGTATAAAGTAGCAAATGTGCTAACCACTTGTGAGTTGAAAGGAGCTTCTTAACGTTTTAAATAGTGTTTCAAATTTTTAGATCTACTTTTAATACTTATTCGTATTTTTAATTTTCCAGTCTCACTTTCTTTTTTCCGGCGAATATGCTTCTCCACCAACTTGTTTTGTGTGAGGGGTGTTGTTTTCGGTTTTGTTAATCATAAAGCTCTCTTTACATTCTTGCACCGTCCATTTACATTTCTTTGTTTAGTTTCTTTTCGTTTATCAAGTCTCCGATTTATTTGCTCAGTTAATGTACTACTCCGGCATAGTCTCATGTGGTGTTCAGGGGTTGGCTCGGTGTTTTACTAAGGGAATATTTTCACAAATTCAGTGCTTGTTTGCTTATTCAGAATTAATCATCTGTTCACTTTTATATTGTTTGTTCTTCACCCTATTCATATATATTGGAGAAATAAAATAGATATAAGGGGGTAGTTTAGTAATATTGTAGTTAAATAGAATTGGGCTATATATAAAGCCTCTTGACTCTCATTTTTAGCGAAGATCAACACAATGTAGTTCATTAATATATTTGAGCTTGTACATAGTAGTCTTCTTGTTTTATTGTTCTTATTTATCTTCCGCTAATTTCAACATACAAAAGTTATCATGGTATTAGAGCCATGATAACTTTTGATATGCCAGAATGCGCTTCTGATATGTTAACAGGTGATTCTGCCGAATCTACTCCTAAGTTGCATAGTTCAGTGCCTACAATCTTTCTACTTCCCTGAATTGTTATGAAGCAGCTAGTAAAGTTTTAGGTGGTAATCCCACTCATTCAGCAGACTTACAATCTTTTGTTAAGAAGAAAGGATGGGTTTATAATGCAATGGGCCTTATGGTTACGGAAATGAGAACATGGATGGTTTAAATGAGCTGAATAGGGGTCCGAGAGCCAAGAGTTCAAATAATCAAAAGGTGTTTACACCTGTTGTCTTGGATGTTAAGGGACAGAACATTCCAGTGGCAGGAACAAATGCAGAAAACGAAAAGCCCTGTGTGGACAGCGACTGAGAACAATACAACCATGCTGAGTTTCCTGAGACATATTCTGGTGCAAAGTTTTATAACATAAGTCATACAGCGAAGATGATGTGCACAAGAGTATAAAGTACAGTGTGTGGGCAAGCACACAGAATGGAAAAAAGAAGCTTGATGCAGCGTACCAAGAAGCGCAGCAGAAGTCTGGTACCAAGAATGCAGTGTTCACGATTTAATAGCATGAATGGGACCGGTCTTGAAAAATATATTGACCAGCTACATGCTAGGGAAGCCAAGAGAAAGGCAGTGGCTACAAGGGTTGTATTCAGTTTTACAGTCAGGAGATGGAAGTCATTGCCATCATTTAAATGGAAGTAATTGCTATTGTTTGTGAAGATGGAAGTCATTGCCATCATTTATATGAAAGATTCCACCAAATTCAGAAATTACTGTGGAGAAAATTCCACCAAATTCTGAAGTTACTGGGGAAAGAAGATGAAGCCAGAGCCGCGAGCCACGAGTCAGAGCCACGAGCCAGAGCCGCGAGCCACGAGCCAGAGCCACGCACCAGAGCCGCGAGCCAGAGCCATTTGCAGTTGAGCTTGCATTGCGTCAAGTTGGCTGAATTAATTAGCGCTTGCATAACCAAGTTGCTATAATTGTGCCTCGATTCTCCGTTTAACTTCCGGCGCCAAATTCTGTTGAGGCGGCCATGACCCTTGAAGGTCATTAGCCTTGAAGTAGCCTTTTGAAAACAGATGTTATTGGATGACAAGGAAGAAGAGATCGATGGAGATTTTTTAAAGGGTGATAAGCTTGTCTTGCTTTGTCAAGTCGCTATCATTCCTAAAATTCTATGATGAGCTTGTCTTGATTTTGTCAAGTCGCTATCATTTGAGATTGTTTTTCTGTTGTTTTCTACAACTTTGTCTTCAGTGAGACCATCAGTGAGACTGTCTTCGGTGAGACCTCTGTATTTTCAGTAATGCTAGCCCCAACTACATTTATGGGCATTCCTGGGTGGAGAATATCTTTTCATTTGGTTGGAATAATCAGTGTCTTCGTTGGTATACTGGTTCTCTTTTTTGCCAATGATCCACACTATTATAATGATGGTAGTAGAAGTACAACTGACATTTCATATAAGACTTTATGGTCTGAAGTAAAAGACCTTACCCGGGAAGCAAAATCAGTTATGAAGATTCAGTCATTCCAGATTATTGTGGCTCAGGGTGTCACTGGTTCTTTTCCGTGTTCACTGGGAGGACTTTTTTGGAGGTAAGATGGGAGACATTCTATCAAAGCTTCTGCCCAACTCAGGGAGAATTATTTTGTCACAAATTAGTTCAGCATCAGCAATACCTCTAGCAGCTATTCTTTTGCTGGCTTTGCCTAATAATCCATCCACAATCTTCCTGCATACCTTAGTCCTTTTCATTACAGGATTTTTAACTTCAAGCCAAGAGTTTCACTTTGTTCTCACTCATTGGCTTGAGGGGGAGTATTGGAGAAATAAAATAGATATAAGGGGGTAGTTTAGTAATATTGTAGTTAAATAGAATTGGGCTATATATAAAGCCTCTTGACTCTCATTTTCAGCGAAGATCAACACAATGTAGTTCATTAATATATTTGAGCTTGTACATAGTAGTCTTCTTGTTTTATTGTTCTTATTTATCTTCCGCTAATTTCAACATACAAAAGTTATCAATATATAATTAATCGTTAATGTTTAATGCATTTTAATAGTTCTTGTTATTTACTTATTTTGTTAGTTGTAGCTCAATTCACCAATTTATCGAACTAATGTTTTATTTGCTGGCCAAATTCAAGTCTTGCATTTTCTGTTTGTTTGTTTCGTTTCTTATTAATAGATTAATCATCCTTTAGTTATAATTTAGTGTAATCATTATTCTAATAACTAGTTAATGATTTCTTTAATTATTGCAAGACTCCCATTTTAGTTTGGTAATTAGTTTACTTTGATTTTTATTCTACTCTTTGTACTTGTATTCGCTGCTAGCCTGCTAGTGCTTTCATTTTCCTTTTTTTTTCTTTTTTTTTTTTTTTGGTTTTCGCAAGTTTCTTTTTTTTGTTACAAGTTCTTTAGATATCTAGATTTTAGCCCAAAGTTGCCAAGCATGGTCATGATTATTAGTTTGTTTGATTTGCTAGCTTATTAATTTATGGCCCAAATTCAGTCCAAAGCCCAAATCAAGTTCTAGCCCACTTTAGCTAAATTCTGCTAGCCTGATGCCTACTTGTTTTTTTGAGAAATAGCCTGATGCCTACTTGTTTTCTTATCATGTACTTGTCTTCTGTCACAAAGGTCCAAAACCGGACCGGACCGGATCAACCCCGGACCGGACCGAAGATCAGATTTTATTAAATTCATGGACCGGGGATCGGACCGGTCACAACCGGTCTTTGGGACCGGACCGGACCGGAAAAACCCGGACCGGATCGGTTTGGACCGGTTAGTAATATTTTATAAAAAAAAATTAATTTTTATAATTTAATTTTCATTCTTTGTTGATTTATAAATTACTTGGTAAGTTAACTTAAATTTAAAAATAAGTAAATGTCATATTATTTGTAAAGTAACATTAATTTGTAAACGTAATTATAAATTATATATAGTATGAAATATGAAATTTAATCATTTATATTATAGTGTTTATATATACTATTTCATAAATTTATTATTTACCAATTTGGATCACTAAAATATGTTATGTGTGAATATTTAATCATTAAACTATATAATTTAAAAGACAAAATAGTGTAAAATTAACTATATACATAAAATCCGGTCCGGACCGGGTGTTTTCAGGGTTTGGACCGGACCGGACCGAAGACCGAATTTTTTTGATTTTACGGACCGGGGACCGGACCGGTTATATTCGATCCGGTCCGATCTAATTTACCGGTCCAGACCGGAAAGTTGTGCAGCCCTAGTTGCACATTCGTAATTAAATTGTTAGTTTCATTTTATTTTTATTATGCATGCATTTATTTTTATTTAGCAAATTTAAAATTTAATGCCGTAGAATTTAGTTTGAAATTGGTTAAGTTGTGAAAATTATTATGATTATTATTTTTTTTAGATAAATCAAAAACTGTGACAGCCCCAAATCCGGGGTCATGAATCTGGGCCATCACGGACCAACTTCCATTCAAAATCAATATCTCTTGGGATTTTTTTTTTTTTTTTATTTAATACTTATGTAATTGACCCCACAGTAATACACACACACACCAGTCATATGCTCAGAGAACAACATTCACCATAATAAAAGTTTAGAGTTAAACAGTTATTACAAACCCAGAATCATACTTAAACACATTGCTGAATAATACTTCGACATGAAGCATTTCAACAATCAAAAGTTATTACACCAACTTACACACTTAATGTACACAATCTATCAATACCCAACCGTCCGCTAGCTACCTCGGAAAGCGTTTCCAACACTCTCTCAAAAGTTCGTCTTTCCCGTACCCTCTTGCGGGGTGTAGTACGGAGTATCGGCGTACCTAGCTGTATATAGATAAGTAGCAAGAGTGAGCTATAATAGCTCAGCAAGATAATATTGTAAACTGGAATTTAAAATGTAACCAAGTATACATGTATACATATGTAAGTAGTAACCAATTATAAACTTCAAGGGAGATTAAAACTCTTATTTAATAATACATCATCCACTTACTTTTATAAGAAAGAAATCTAGAATAATACAGTATCAGTTTCTCTTCTTAAATAATATAACAATCAATATAATCTTTCAGTGTAATATTTCAAAATAAAATGAAAACTTGAATAAATCTCTCTCTATCATCTTCTCATTTCCTTCTTATGCAACAATTATAACAATTAATATAAAATCAGTTTCTCTTCATCTAAAACAATAATTTCATCGTTCCATATCAATTTACCTTTTCAATATACCATTCTGACTTTATTGTTTATTCTTTATTCAATAATTGTGGGGGTTTCCACTGTCACCAAATATGTGAGGTACGATGATCAGTCGTCCTCCGTAACCGTCTATTTTTACTACCGGTAGAAGGAATGAAGGCCACCTGCTAACATCATCCCTGGAGGAAGGCCACCTGCTAACATCCTCCTGGAGGAAGGCCACCTGCTAACATCCTCCCTTGGCATCTTCGTGCCGAATCATGAATACTAGACTATGTCGCACACAGCCCTGACATAGCCTCTTACGCTTACATTAAGTGCTGGACTGTGCAACTTCCACACGACCTCTTACGCTTACATTAAGTGCTGGACTGTGCAACTTCCACACGGCCTCTTACGCTTACTGTTGTAAATTCCCCTTTTTATAAGATCATTATTCAATTTATCAACACCATTTCACATTTCCATTTCCGTATATCACTTCCATTATCAATTATCATTCACTCATATCATTTTCATTCTCGCACATTATTTCTATAAAATATATTCATAACATAATACTTTGATTATGATTCAGACATCTCTTTTATATTCAAGAATTTAAATATGCTTTTATATCCATAACATATTCCATCTACTTAAAAAGTAGTAATTAATAATCAAATAATATTTATAATACCACTAACACCAAAAAGAATATTTTTAATATAGTATTATAAACCATATAACCCTGGATAACAACTGATACCATTCTTTCATATTCCCTTAATCATAAGGCATGTTCACTTCATGCATAATCATCTCTATGTATATTCATATCCATCTCATACTCATATCCATATTCATACCATACTCATATACCTTCCCTTTTTACATCAATAATCGAGGAAAACCATTTCTTAACAATATAGTAACAATAGCATCACATATATATATTTCATGAAATCAAGTTTCTTTGAAGATAAATAATTTCCAAGTAGGGATAGAAAAGATCTTGCCTCGGTTCCTGTATCCTAACAGTAAGGCTGGTCCCTCTTCCGGAGTTTCTATAAACACAAAAGGACCGTCATTAGAATATCACATCTCTTACTCACTACACTCTTGTATAACATTACCCTTGATACTTCAATATATGCCTAACGTATCACTATTACCCCAAAGGTTCAAGAACTTAACCATTTATAAGCTCAAACGAAGTTTCAGTGGTTTTTCACCATTTTCCCTAACGACCACACTTAACTGTAAAAATTCTCAGAAAATATTGATTTCGAATTTTAATGTAAGGTCAACTGTCAAGGGTCCTTTGACCACCCTACTACCTTATCCCAAAATTTCGTGGCTTATAAAAATGTCCAAGTATGGTAACTTTAGCCTCAAAGTTGATACAATTACGTTTTCTCGGTTATCGAACGTCTTTCACTAAAACTGACTTTTCTCCTAAACCGTTCATCAGATTTTAACGCACCTTATATCAAAACGATCTATGAACTAAGCTCTATCATTTCATGGTCAATTGGTAACCTAGGCAGTGAGGTACCGTATGAATGCAGGGGTCACAAAACAGGGCAGTTTTCGTTCTAACGAAAATCGGACATTATAACTGCTGTAATTTCATACTTTCCAAAATCAAACTCCTCCAAATCAATCATCCACCTTATACACCATCACCTACACCATGTGGTCATCTTACCAACCATGGTTACAAGCACATACTCCTTCCAAAATCAACTTTAATCACTTACAAACACTTATAACATCATAATCATAACATTTATACCACTTAATCACTAAACACAACTATATCCATCATAAACATAAAAGAGCAAGCATGATTATACCTTCTTGAAGCTTTGATAACCCTTAAAAATCCTTGATAAACCTTGGGCACTCCTTAAACAACCTTAGATTAACTTGAATCAACTAAAGAAACCATGAAAACAAAGTTAACAATTCGGAATTACTATTCATCAGCTGAAAGAACATGAAAAACGACCCCTTTACCTTGCTTTTCTGGAAAACTCTTGTGAAATACGACTTGTAGGTTATCTCATGGGCTTTCTAAAAAGCTATAGAACGCAAAATTTGGCTGAGAAACGAAGAAGTTATGGTCATTTTACTGGGCTGTTCTTGTTTTGGCCGAAAATTGTAATATGGATGGGGGAGAGAGTTTTGTTCTTTGTTTTGATCTTATCCCTCTTTAATCTTGTTAATATTTGTTAGCTTTAGCTTGTCCTAGAAGCCTTGGAAGATATTTAGTGATTAAAAGCTTGCAAAGTTATTAATTTACCCCCTTAAAACAAGTTAATGGAAAGTGATACCACTTGGATTTTCTAATCTCTTATTTTCTAAGTTTTCTAAGTAAAATGCCCATCACATTGGTAAATAATATGGTATGTATCCTTGTTATATTACTAATCTTGGTTGCTTGGTTTCCATACTCGTCTAATTGTGGTTCGTTTCGAGTAAACCTCATTATCTCAGTGGTTTTCGAAATCATTTACGAATCCAATTTCCTTTGGTATTCTCTTAACTTAATAATCCCTTGGTTTAATCTAAATTCACTAATCCCTCAATTTTTCATTCTTATAATATTTCCATGCTCCTCAATATCCAATAGAAGCTTATTCGAAATCAAAATCCTCAAAATCCATATTCAGGAATTTCTGAAATCTATCGTCATTTCGAGTCACTTAATTTCAGTGTATAATATTAATATGGTTTCTGTTTATTCATTTTCTGTTTCCATTATAGGGTACCTACGTACCATTTCTCTAAATCCTCGAAATTTACTATTCATGTGACCACTGTAGCATTACTGAAGTTAGGGTTATTACATCCTTCCCCCCTTAAAAGGATTCCGTCCCGGAATCACGTCAGAAATGTCCATAGATACCTTTTCATCTACACCTTATAACTTCTATACCACTTTCTCCATCCTTTTTCCTTCATAATATCTCTATCTTGTTTGCGCAAAAATACACCAACATAAACTTGCTTGTCATTCATCAACATTCCTCTTTTGGTTATGGGTATCGGCCACCACATTGGCCTCCCCTGAATGGTAGTATATCTCACTTATGGTTTATCCCTATGTTGATCTCTATCATGACATAAAATATACACACTTCGATCTTATTATATCTTGTCTCTGTAAAATCTTCCAGAAATCCGACTAGAATAAGATTCTTTGAAACAATTGTAAGAAAATATTACCTATAATATATATTTCCTGTTCGTATATAAACAAGTCTGTGGTTTACCCCCAAAATACTATTATTCTCCTTTTCATAGAATTTCTAACCCCTAACAGATACTGATTTTCCTTATCTAGATTATCAACCTACCTATACCATTCATTGACCACATTGATTCCTAATCAAACATTTACACTAAAAATTTAAATACTAGAAAAATGTTCACCTGTATCTGTATCCGGCTTTCTCAATGCCTCTCCTAAAGTCATATTGTACACCCTGGCAGTAGGTCTATTTGAAGCAATCATACTTTGTCCTGGTGCGGACGACTCACCAGAACGGCAATCTCTGGCAAAGTGTCCTAATTTCCCACACTGGTAACACTTCATGTCACTCCTATCGACTAATGGACACTTGTCTAGAAAATGCCGCTTTTGTCCACACTTAAAGCAAGTTATTCCTAACACTCTACACACTCCTGAATGCTTCTTACCACACGTGTTACAATCTGGCAATGGTGGTCGCGATTGATTAGACTGAAAGGTTCATGTGGATCTACCACCTTGATTCACCGTCTCACTGTTAGTCTTATTATTCCCTGACTTTCCAAACTGGGGTTTTTGTCCTTTACCAAATTTATTAAAGTAGCTTCCCTCACTTGAACCTCCTTTTGGACCCTCAAATTTTCTTTTCTTGTTCTCTCGACCTAATTGGTTTTGTTCACTCTCGGCCTCGATAATAGATGCCTTCTGAACCACCGCAGCATAATCAGTCAACTCAAATGGTGCCACTCTTGTCCGTAGCCATGGTTTCAATCCTTGTTGAAACCTTTTCGCTCGTTTTTCCTCAGTACGCACAAATTCTGGAACAAACCTAGACAGTTCGGTAAATTTCGTTTCATACTCAGCCACTGTTAGATTTTCCTGCTTTAGCTCCAAAAATTTTATTTCCATCTGGTTCTCTAAGTACCTAGGGGAATATTTGTCTAGAAACACCCTAGTGAAACGCTCCCAAGTTATCACTCCCGCTCCCTCGAGATTTTTCTTAGCTTCCCACCAATAATTTGCCTCTCCCTTTAGGAGATAGGCTGCAAAGACTGTCTTCTGATCTTCCTCTACCCTCAGTATCTCAAAAGCCTTCTCCATCTCTTTCAGCCATGCCCTGGCTGCTACTGGGTTAGTGGTTCCCTCAAATTCTGGGGGTTTTAATGACTTAAAAGCACGAAAAGAGTTAGCTGCCTGGTTGGGAAGAACAGGTGGTTGTGGCGGATTCTGTGGATTAGCTAAATTCTGCCTCAATAGTTCCATAAATTGGTTAAAAGGGTTACCACCCTGATTTCCCTGTTGACCAGTTGATTCATCTTCTTCTTCCTCATGATCTTGTTCATTATGAGCGTTTTCACCCTGCCTATTATGACTTCCTTCCTCTCTCTCATTTTCCCTTGCATTCATTCTATTATTACGCTTAGGCGGCATGATTCTGTATATAACAATATTCTTCATTAATCACCCAAATTTAGGGTATAATATACATCATTTCTATATACACATTCTCATATACACAATTATATCACTAGTTAACTCATTTATATACCATAATATTCTCAACTCAACTTTAGTAATTAAGCGTATCACCTTTAGCACAATAACCTTTTCATTTAAGTCAATCACCTTATATACATCAATATCCTTGAATCTCAACATTTAATATCAAAATACAATAGAATTTAGACAGAATACACAAACTTCATTAATTATCCCCACTTCCTTTGTTTATCCTTATTCTAACTTTTCCCTCAAAATACACCTTACTCTCAATAGTAAATCTCAATTATACCTTAAAATTCCTAATATTCTTTTATCTCAATAATCCTCAAATATACCCATTTCTTCTCAAGAAATTCCTTCCTCTTTTATATCAAAACGCTTCTAGCTCTAATTATCTCTTATTGAAATTTCCCTTGAAATCTCGAGTTTCCTCATATAATCACGTATACTCTAAACTTTGCTTCCATTATCCCATCCTTTACTGAAATCTTCTATATTCGAAACAATTGATAGAATTTAGGAAACTTTGAATTGAAACGAACCCAGAAACAAGCAAGGGTTCCACAATAATTTATAAAATTAAGAGTTTTAAATAACTTTTATTTGAAACAAAAGGATATTTGAGAAATCAATATGATGGAAGAACCGTACGTCACACAAGTGAGGGCGTCCCCTCCGACTTTCTATCACACAGACAGATTGTCCTTGTGTATACATATATGGTTGTTCCTCTTAGTTGGAGTAAGAAATATAGAGGAAAATTTAAATCACAATGATAAATACCATCTTCCAAAAATAATCTTAGAGGAATATTTTGACTAATACAATTTTGAAACATATTTCAAGGATACCAAAAAGTTTTGAAAAGATACCGGCCCCTTTTGAATAAGAGATGATGAATCACCCTGGAATTACTCACGAGGTTATCTAACGTACACTTCCCGATACATCAAGTATTCCCCTTTTTCATATCGATCTCGTGTGCTACATAAACTTAACACTTTTGGCATAATAACCTTTATTAGCAATAATCGATAAAATTATAATCACTACTTAGAATAAACGCTTCGTTCGATAAACCCCTCCTTGAACTCGATGTGAGTTCAAAATTTCTATTATTAATAATATATTTATTATTATCACTCTTGTTCCTGAGCATTATGACTCTAAGCTCTGATACCAAACTGTGACAGCCCCAAATCCGGGGTCATGAATCTGGGCCATCACGGACCAACTTCCATTCAAAATCAATATCTCTTGGGATTTTTTTTTTTTTTTTATTTAATACTTATGTAATTGACCCCACAGTAATACACACACACACCAGTCATATGCTCAGAGAACAACATTCACCATAATAAAAGTTTAGAGTTAAACAGTTATTACAAACCCAGAATCATACTTAAACACATTGCTGAATAATACTTCGACATGAAGCATTTCAACAATCAAAAGTTATTACACCAACTTACACACTTAATGTACACAATCTATCAATACCCAACCGTCCGCTAGCTACCTCGGAAAGCGTTTCCAACACTCTCTCAAAAGTTCGTCTTTCCCGTACCCTCTTGCGGGGTGTAGTACGGAGTATCGGCGTACCTAGCTGTATATAGATAAGTAGCAAGAGTGAGCTATAATAGCTCAGCAAGATAATATTGTAAACTGGAATTTAAAATGTAACCAAGTATACATGTATACATATGTAAGTAGTAACCAATTATAAACTTCAAGGGAGATTAAAACTCTTATTTAATAATACATCATCCACTTACTTTTATAAGAAAGAAATCTAGAATAATACAGTATCAGTTTCTCTTCTTAAATAATATAACAATCAATATAATCTTTCAGTGTAATATTTCAAAATAAAATGAAAACTTGAATAAATCTCTCTCTATCATCTTCTCATTTCCTTCTTATGCAACAATTATAACAATTAATATAAAATCAGTTTCTCTTCATCTATAACAATAATTTCATCGTTCCATATCAATTTACCTTTTCAATATACCATTCTGACTTTATTGTTTATTCTTTATTCAATAATTGTGGGGGTTTCCACTGTCACCAAATATGTGAGGTACGATGATCAGTCGTCCTCCGTAACCGTCTATTTTTACTACCGGTAGAAGGAATGAAGGCCACCTGCTAACATCATCCCTGGAGGAAGGCCACCTGCTAACATCCTCCTGGAGGAAGGCCACCTGCTAACATCCTCCCTTGGCATCTTCGTGCCGAATCATGAATACTAGACTATGTCGCACACAGCCCTGACATAGCCTCTTACGCTTACATTAAGTGCTGGACTGTGCAACTTCCACACGACCTCTTACGCTTACATTAAGTGCTGGACTGTGCAACTTCCACACGGCCTCTTACGCTTACTGTTGTAAATTCCCCTTTTTATAAGATCATTATTCAATTTATCAACACCATTTCACATTTCCATTTCCGTATATCACTTCCATTATCAATTATCATTCACTCATATCATTTTCATTCTCGCACATTATTTCTATAAAATATATTCATAACATAATACTTTGATTATGATTCAGACATCTCTTTTATATTCAAGAATTTAAATATGCTTTTATATCCATAACATATTCCATCTACTTAAAAAGTAGTAATTAATAATCAAATAATATTTATAATACCACTAACACCAAAAAGAATATTTTTAATATAGTATTATAAACCATATAACCCTGGATAACAACTGATACCATTCTTTCATATTCCCTTAATCATAAGGCATGTTCACTTCATGCATAATCATCTCTATGTATATTCATATCCATCTCATACTCATATCCATATTCATACCATACTCATATACCTTCCCTTTTTACATCAATAATCGAGGAAAACCATTTCTTAACAATATAGTAACAATAGCATCACATATATATATTTCATGAAATCAAGTTTCTTTGAAGATAAATAATTTCCAAGTAGGGATAGAAAAGATCTTGCCTCGGTTCCTGTATCCTAACAGTAAGGCTGGTCCCTCTTCCGGAGTTTCTATAAACACAAAAGGACCGTCATTAGAATATCACATCTCTTACTCACTACACTCTTGTATAACATTACCCTTGATACTTCAATATATGCCTAACGTATCACTATTACCCCAAAGGTTCAAGAACTTAACCATTTATAAGCTCAAACGAAGTTTCAGTGGTTTTTCACCATTTTCCCTAACGACCACACTTAACTGTAAAAATTCTCAGAAAATATTGATTTCGAATTTTAATGTAAGGTCAACTGTCAAGGGTCCTTTGACCACCCTACTACCTTATCCCAAAATTTCGTGGCTTATAAAAATGTCCAAGTATGGTAACTTTAGCCTCAAAGTTGATACAATTACGTTTTCTCGGTTATCGAACGTCTTTCACTAAAACTGACTTTTCTCCTAAACCGTTCATCAGATTTTAACGCACCTTATATCAAAACGATCTATGAACTAAGCTCTATCATTTCATGGTCAATTGGTAACCTAGGCAGTGAGGTACCGTATGAATGCAGGGGTCACAAAACAGGGCAGTTTTTGTTCTAACGAAAATCGGACATTATAACTGCTGTAATTTCATACTTTCCAAAATCAAACTCCTCCAAATCAATCATCCACCTTATACACCATCACCTACACCATGTGGTCATCTTACCAACCATGGTTACAAGCACATACTCCTTCCAAAATCAACTTTAATCACTTACAAACACTTATAACATCATAATCATAACATTTATACCACTTAATCACTAAACACAACTATATCCATCATAAACATAAAAGAGCAAGCATGATTATACCTTCTTGAAGCTTTGATAACCCTTAAAAATCCTTGATAAACCTTGGGCACTCCTTAAACAACCTTAGATTAACTTGAATCAACTAAAGAAACCATGAAAACAAAGTTAACAATTCGGAATTACTATTCATCAGCTGAAAGAACATGAAAAACGACCCCTTTACCTTGCTTTTCTGGAAAACTCTTGTGAAATACGACTTGTAGGTTATCTCATGGGCTTTCTAAAAAGCTATAGAACGCAAAATTTGGCTGAGAAACGAAGAAGTTATGGTCATTTTACTGGGCTGTTCTTGTTTTGGCCGAAAATTGTAATATGGATGGGGGAGAGAGTTTTGTTCTTTGTTTTGATCTTATCCCTCTTTAATCTTGTTAATATTTGTTAGCTTTAGCTTGTCCTAGAAGCCTTGGAAGATATTTAGTGATTAAAAGCTTGCAAAGTTACTAATTTACCCCCTTAAAACAAGTTAATGGAAAGTGATACCACTTGGATTTTCTAATCTCTTATTTTCTAAGTTTTCTAAGTAAAATGCCCATCACATTGGTAAATAATATGGTATGTATCCTTGTTATATTACTAATCTTGGTTGCTTGGTTTCCATACTCGTCTAATTGTGGTTCGTTTCGAGTAAACCTCATTATCTAAGTGGTTTTCGAAATCATTTACGAATCCAATTTCCTTTGGTATTCTCTTAACTTAATAATCCCTTGGTTTAATCTAAATTCACTAATCCCTCAATTTGTCATTCTTATAATATTTCCATGCTCCTCAATATCCAATAGAAGCTTATTCGAAATCAAAATCCTCAAAATCCATATTCAGGAATTTCTGAAATCTATCGTCATTTCGAGTCACTTAATTTCAGTGTATAATATTAATATGGTTTCTGTTTATTCATTTTCTGTTTCCATTATAGGGTACCTACGTACCATTTCTCTAAATCCTCGAAATTTACTATTCATGTGACCACTGTAGCATTACTGAAGTTAGGGTTATTACAAAAACTCCTTTTCTAAAATCTTTGGTCTACTTCGCCTAAATTAAAAGTTAAGGCTTGCGAAAAATTACATAGTCTCTGTGGATCGAATCTTAAATATTAAAACGATGATCGTGTGCTTGCGATTTTAAACATTTATTTTCTAGCATATCTACAATTCAAACCAATGAAATACATATCAACATTCATCAATTATTATCATAAGTAAATGAATTTTACTAAATATTTTATTATTATTTTTGAAATGATATTTTAAAAAAAATTACAAAAAATTATACCAATAATTTTTTTTATATAATATAATGATAAAACAGCCGTGCATTACACGGGTATAATGCTATAATGCTAGTACAGTTAACCAAATTAACAAGGATTACATATAGGTGAGCCATCAAATACCAAAAAAAAGATTAGTGTTTAGATAATCTATAAGAGCATCTCCAATGGTGTTAGCTAAAAATGATTGGCTAAATTATATAAAATATTGATTATGTAAAATTTGTCGAACCTGTAAGACATTGTGTTCCGAGAGTATTGGCTATAATGATTGGCTATATTTTAAAAATGGCATGTTATTAATATTTTAAGTTGTTATTAATGGAATATATAATTTTAATATAGAAATAAGTGATGTGGCAATTCACTACAGGTCTCTAGAGGTTCGACAAATATAGCCAACATCAAGAGATTATCTATAATTATAGATAACAGTTTTGTCCCATTGGAGTGTAAATTTTTTTATACATTCTTTATAATTCTTTTTTATGGTAATTAATTTTAAAATTTAGTTAAGGGATCTCTCCCATTGGAGATGCTATAAGGACGTAGCCTAAGAATTATTGTTAAGTTATTAGCCGTGTCTGTCTTCAAAACACATGATAAGAGGACTATCTTAATTCTTAAGAGCAAACCTTTAGCTAAATTATCTACATGGCATTTAGTTGGCATCTTGGCATTTTTTAGATAATATGTAAAAATTTGAGCACTACAACCATTAATTCCTTAGCAAAAAAATATAGATAATGATATTTGATGAACTATATTTGTTGAATCAATAAAATTTTTATGTATAATTTTACATGACCATAATTATAGATAATTCCCTTGGAGCACACATGTTCACCCCTAGCAAAAAATTTACATTATCATTATAACTAATGATTATAGCTAACCATTTTACATAACACACTTGGAGATGCTCGACTCTTTGCTTCGTATAATATTGCTTTAATTATCGTTAATTTTTCAGTTTTTATAGTTACATTGGAATTTTTTTACAATAATACTTTATATGATAATAACCTCTTTATCTTATAATAATAAAATACGATCTGAACATTATACAATCAATTTAAAAATCATATAATCTTCCTTTAATAATATTTTTTACCGGTTCCATGAAGTTTTATTGTACTTCTTACCACTCAATTTTCTAAAAGCATATTATTTACTTAATAAAATAAAATCTATTTGAAAACAAAAATTGCCATTACCTCTTCAGTTTTATAGTACTAGATATATATGTTCAAACAATTGTCATACCTTGAATAAATTTTGCCATTATAAGTAACTAGGTAATAAAGTCGCGCTACGCGCGGCACGAAAATATTTTTAAAAACTATACATATAACATTATTGTTTGTTAAATTTTATTATTTGAAAATTAATATGATAAATTAAAAATTATGTGAAATGTAATTAAATTTGAATGTTTAAAAATTAAAGAGAAAAGAGTTAGGTGAAAAAAAACATGTTTCAGTTAAATTCTTGAATAATAATAATAATAATAATTTTGAAGATATTGACGAACCTATTTTGTCGCATAAAAAATGCTTTTGAAATCCAATATTGACAAACATTTGCAAAGTTTGACATTGAATAAGTAAAAATAACATTTGTGAATCTTTTCTATTGTCGATGACATCATAAAAGACGTGATTGCTTAATTTGTTATTAAATTATTTGTTAGTAAAATTGATTGTACGATGAAAAGAATTAGAATGTAAATGTGATAAGAGGTGTGATTGATTTCACTTGTCGATATATTTGATTTTATGACGAAAAAAGCAGAATTCAAATGCATATTGTAAGTCATGCTTCATGTTTTTTTGAAGTGATCCGACACCCGTATCCCTACATTTAATTAATTTTTCAGAGCATTTTATAAGAACTGTTTTGTTTGTAACATTAAAATTAAATTCATGGTCACATCAAAGTGATACTCACATATTCTAATATTCTTTAATTAAATTTTATAATAAATTTGTACATATAATTGTTTTTAAAGCCGATGCTCGTTTTATAACACCCTTACTTAATGCTCAAAAAGTGAGAATTTGTTTAAAATAGCAAAAATCAACTCCTTAAACACCTTTTACTTTTTTCCATACCAAACTACAATGTCAACATAATTCCTATAATAAAAATTTGTAAATATTAAATATAACTAATTAACGATTTTAAACACCGTCTCCCATCTCATAACATACATGCATGATTAATTGATTAGTAATAGTATAAGAATGTGTTTAATTAGAATATTAACTTTTCCAACACAAAATAATCAAACAACGAATGGGTAATTTTTTTTATTGATTTAATTGACGAAAAAAAGGGTCCACTTGATTCAATTTAATCGAGTTGGTCACACTCCGTGTATAATTTGTTCTGGTATAAATGTAAATTCTACGATATTACTTTTATTTAAATTGTGGATGTTAATCGAAAAATATATATACTTATGTATCTTATCATGATTCTCACGATCATTGATTACGAATTAATCAAAAAGTTAAAATCGTCTATTAATTATTGCCAAAAAATATGCAATGATTTTGAATAAGGATTAGAAATGACGATAAAAATTATTTCATTTTTTTGTTTTACCTTAAAATAATGGTATTTTATATAAATCATTAATATTAAAATAATAATGTTCTAATAAAATTGTTAAACTTTTATATTAAATAGGAAATAAAGTGTGTTTAATATTTATTTAATAGGTATAATTAATTATTAATTAAATGCAAGAAAATTATTTTAATAAAAAATAAAAATGTGAAAATTCAAGAAAAATATTTTGAAGCTTCTGAGTGCAAGTCTCTCCAGTTTCCTGATATTATAATAATTTTTTATATAAAAGTACTGTAATAGATAAATTAATTTCTATTATTCTTAAAAATTGATTGGTCTCTTATGAATTTTCTATTAAAAATTAATTTAAAAATAATTTATATGAATTATTAATTGGAAAAATATTTTAATTTTATATATCTAAAATTTTGATAATCTTAAAAACATCACCAACATATAAAAATAAAAATTACAATATGAACGTAATATTTACAATCAAAAGTTACAAATATTGAATACAACTTAATAACGTTTTTTAAAACCGACACCCCTCTCATAATATATGTGTTCAATAGTAGTTTAAGAATTTATTTAATTTGAATATTAATTTATTTTGACACATTATAATGAAACAATGGGCATATAATTTTTAATCAATTTAATCTTCCGATAAAATGGTTGAGTTTGTTCAATTTAATTAGTTTGGTCATAACTCATGTGTGTATGCGCATGATTTGTTTACAAATTTCAGATATTTGAGAAGTTGGTTAATAATGTTTTTTAAAACCGATAGCCCACTCATAATATACATATTCAATAATAGTATAAGAATTTGTTTAATTACAATAAAAAATTATTTCAACACAATATAACGAAACAATGGGTGTATAGCTTTTTTTTATCAATTTTATCTTCTGATAAATGACTGGATTTGTTAAATTTAATCGATTTGATCATAACTCATGTATTATTTATTCATGTGCAAAATTGAAAATCTATCTGTACTGTTTGTATACAATTTCATATATTAAATAAATATCTTGTACTTCCATAATTTATTACGATTTTCACAATTATTGATAATAAAAATTTCTTGAGAAGTTAAGGTCGTGTACCGTATAATCATCCGAAAAGAAATTATAGTGATCTTGAATAGGGAATAAAAAAATAACGCAATACAAACAATTGTTATTCGTCATTTTAACTAAAAATAAACATAACTATATATAATTAATATTTAATATTGAAAAAATAACTATAATGTTCAACTAAAGTTTGCTAATTTTTAAACAAATTAAATATATTAAATTAAATATATGTTTAATATGTATAATTAATGACTAATTAAAATGTCATTAATAGCTATTTAATGCAAGAAAAGAATTTTAATAAAAAAAATCAAAAAATGAAAATTAAAGAAAAATACCTTGAACTATTCTGGTGCATTTCTGATCTCCAGGCATTATAATATATATAGATATTTGAGAAGTTGGTTAATAATGTTTTTTAAAACCGATAGCCCTCTCATAATATACATATTCAATAATAGTATAAGAATTTGTTTAATTACAATAAAAAATTATTTCAACACAATATAACGAAACAATTGGTGTATAGCTTTTTTATCAATTTTATCTTCCGATAAATGACTGGATTTGTTAAATTTAATCGATTTGATCATAACTCATGTATTATTTATTCATGTGCAAAATTGAAAATCTATTTGTACTGTTTGTATACAATTTCAGATATTAAATAAATATCTTGTACTTCAATAATTTATTACGATTTTCACAATTATTGATAATAAAAATTGCTTGAGAAGTTAACGTCGTGTACCGTATAATCATCCGAAAAGAAATTACAGTGATCTTGAATAGGGAATAAAAAATAACGCAATACAAACAATTGTTATTCGTCATTTTAACTAAAAATAAACATAACTATATATAATTAATATTTAATATTGAAAAAATAACTATAATGTTCAACTAAAGTTTGCTAATTTTAAACAAATTAAATATAGTAAATTTAATATATGTTTAATAGGTGTAATTAATGACTAATTAAAATGTCATTAATAGCTATTTAATGCAAGAAAAGAATTTTAATAAAAAAAAATCAAAAAAACGAAAATTCAAGAAAAATACCTTGAACTGTTCTGGTGCATTTCTGATCTCCAGGCATTATAGTATATATAGATGCTTAATTGATATTCTTTTTATTGGAAAATTTCTTTGAAAACTATAATCATATATATGTAAAATGATATACCAATTCAGTGCGACTTCAATGAATATCAAATACCCATGAACCAAAAAAGCTCTTATTTTCTTTTTCCTCGAAGTCTGGATGTCTGTTGTATCATCCAGGTTATGATGACAAGATTTTAACCCTCAATATCGGTAAAGGAAGTAAAGGAGATACCGATACACTTGGAGGATGCAGGGTAACATTCTACAAATCTATTTCCAACAAAGAATAAAAAATAAGTTTTTTTCAAAAATACTCATGTTGCGAAAACTTTCTTCAATTGCAACCTGATTTGCAATCCCAATGCAACACTTGCAGCGGTTTGCAAACGTCTACAACATTTGCATCTACAACTTTACGTAGTATTTTTGAAAATATTTTCAAAAAGTTGGATATTCTTGTAAATATCCCTATATTTTAACATTTTTCATTTTCCTTCCTATACATGCTTAGTTTTTCTTATGAAAACAACATCCCAGTTCTTATATATCCATGAACTCCACTGAAAAATAAGAAGCTACACATACATAAAGATTGTACCTTGACTACGGCATACTCTTCCATACCTCTCGAAGTAGTTGATACCTAATATTGCTATTATTAATGCCATCTTCCTTTGATACCGTCCAATTAGGTTTGGTTGAAGCTGATGAAGGACAGAAACTGTAGATGCATGAGGCTGATTCCAATTCGTCAAGTTCGTCATCGCTAGTATATGACTTTCGCAGAACCAATGATCCAGTTCGTGTCAACTGAGACCGACTTCCACAATCTCCTAGAATATTTGCAACTGAAGCTGCAGAAAGCGGGAGATAAACAATTGCATCTGCCCTACATGGAACGTTTTGGATGGAATCTTCACCAGACTCGCTGGGATCCTAAATTAAAAAAATTAATTATGACACAAATAACGATCTTTCCAATACGGCTATAGTAACATAAAAATTTGTTGACAGAACCTTGAGTATTATATGTATTTTATAAAGCTTAAAGAAAATAAAGGCTCAAAATTACCTCTTCCCATAATTATATATATACATGCATGTGTGTTACATGCATTTATTTGCATTGAAAAACAATTATCTTCCAGGTTTTAGTAGCAGCACATGTAGAGTGTTCAGTTTCCACTTTCCAAAGATAAATGGATAAGACAGTACAGTGCGCTAACCTCTGATTCCAATGCTTCAAGTACAACATCTGGAATTTGATCTGGGCAAAACTCATCTGGAGCAAAATTGTTGAGGATCCGCCTTATTATGGTTGTAGAAAATCGTGGACATACCTTCAAACACAGGGATTAATTACCATTAATACACTCAAAAATGGTGGAATATACAAAAACACAGGGTAAGGCAGAGTTATTTAAATCAGGCTCAAACCTCTTTTCTGATTGAATTGCTCAAGAGCATATCCTTTGGAAGCATCATGAGGTCACTCAGCGCGTGCAAGAGATGAAAAGACTTGACAGATTTATCAATGTCTTGTCTACTAGTTACATCAGTATCCTCTTGTTTATTCCAATCTTTGGCGGGGTCTTCAACATCAAGACCATATTGGTCGGTAAGCCACCTAGACCAGATCCCAATCTGGTATAAACAAAAATGGAGCTTTTTAACGAGTAATCATTGAGAATATCAGTATATATATCGATCTCCTCAGCTAACATAATTAAAAACCATTGAACTGTATGATCATGATCTAGTATTTCACAGGCAGCGATTATGATTATATTACATTAAGTAAAACCCTTTTTTGGCAGTTAGAATTTCTTTATCAATCATATATAGACAAATCTAAAGACATTTGTGGAAGTAGCTTTGAATCTTCTCACCGCAGTTCTTAGCTGTGCACCAGCCCCGAAGCTTGACTTTCCCGATGGAATGGGAAGAACCATCACATCAGCAATAGGGTCTGACACAGGATCAGTTGGAATGTCATCAGCAGATTCACGTAGAATTGCATTGAACATAGCCACATCCAATCTAGACAGACATTGTTCCATTATCTAGTAAAATAAAAAAGGGTCAAAAGTCTTATTCAGAACTGGAAGTTTGAGAAAATAAAATTCGAAAGCAAGAACAATTGACAGTTGTCCAGAGTACTAAATATTAACACGGTATAACTACTATGCATAGAAGCATCCAATAGTTGCACCAGATGCAATACAAGCATATGTATTCCTCAGTTTAGAACTGACTATATTCAATATTTCAGTGGCATTTGTGGAACCATTAAAGAAGCTTCACCTTTACTTCTCTTCAATTATCTGGCTAACCTAGCAAAAGGATGCAAAAAAAGCACGCTTCTTACTGCTAGGGACCATCAGTTTCCACCCCAACCAAGATCCAGCATACAGCTCGTGTAGGGGGGGGGGGGGGGGATATAAAAGAAAGAGGTCTCTCGGTTGGATTTGTGTGAGAGCTTAACTGTTGCCAAACAAAAACTGCATAATTTACTGCTAAAGTGAAAGCACTACCTCAACTTTATCCCTCAACATAGGATAATTATACAATCTTAAAGATTTTGCATATAGCTGGGTATTACATTAGACACGAGTACATGATATATATCGTAAATTATATATGCTGTTCCAGGTTATAAGCAACAAGGTATAGATCAAATGAAGTTCAGCGCGTGTATGTGTGAACATACACACGAAACAAAGCACTTCTGAGATAGTGATAATCCCCTTACATGTTCAGTTTACAAAGCTTTGAGAATTCTTGAAATTGCAAATCTTGAAAGCCAATGAAAGCAGACACGGGAAAAAATTCTTCCAAGAGCATCAGTGAATTCGGTAACCATTTTACAGCTTTGCACATTTATAATCTTACATAAATTATGTGGAATATGGGAAACAACAATTATGCTGAACAATCTGGCAGACGAGCATTCTATAGCACACTTAATAATGGAGCACCCGCCTCCACATACATACATACACTCGCAATAACTATAAAAGTTATTATACACAGCCTGCTGAACCAAAACCCGACTAAGGGAACTAACTTAAACAACTGGTCTGAACTTAATACACAACAGTATATGCAAGTTTACAAACGCAAGATTTTTGTCCTTGATCAGGTACAAGCTAGTCTTTATAGAATCTAGCTAATCTCTTATACTGTGATAACGAAACTCTAATTCTTTTACAGACCCTCCGGTAATTATTATAATTATTTAACTTGCAGCCTAGAGCATTAACACTTGCTAACATCTGGTCCATAGCATGTATACTAGAAGAGAATTTTATGAGCTGTGAAGCCAATTCTGCAAATGCCAGTAATAACTAATTAACCTTCTTGGTGCTTATAGCTTTTGATGAAGACTAGAAAAACAGCACTAATATTCATATAGAATCTGACATTTATCTTCTTTTATAAAATGTATGTAACAAGCCTATATACATGCTAATTATTAAAAGCATAAGATAGGATATGTAGGAACTCAATCATTATCCTAATTATTTGTACCTAATCATGCTAACTAACTTAATAAAATGATATTTTAGGAATAATGTTAATGTATTCAAAATAACTTTTAATCACATCCAAACAATCCCTCTTGATTCAGAGTTGTGGGACATATTTCAATAGATGAACTTCCCATCGTTACCCTTGTAGTTAAAGAACTGTCCAGACCAGCTTTAAATTATTGTAGCACATCTCTCCGATACTAAAACAGTAACTCTTATTTATCAAAAACATGTGAGTGATTGACAATTCATTCAGTAATATTTCTGCAATTCCTTTGTATGTGCTTGTGCACTTAAACATTGAGTTTTCCCTCCTGCCAACAATCTTTCTTCATGACCATGCCTCTTGCAATGGCCACACTGAGAAACTTCCATTTTTTTCTTCAGAAATGTTGGCTAAGCCTAAATAACCTCCTATAACCACCTGAACAAATTTTCCATTTTCCACTGTTCTTCTCTGTCTTGAGCTTGCAAAACATTAATTAACCCTAGAAAGACTAATTTACTTATATTACTAGAATCTTCGAGAAAATAAAAGTTCTTCTATAATTCTTAGATTATCAAATTGTTGATATTACTTGTGATTAATACAGACATAGTCTCTGATGAACGATAACTGGTACTTACTAATTTACTATCATATTATTTGTTTGCGATTGTGTACAACTGCACATCTATATATTGCGCAACACTAGCACCTTTGCTAGTGATGATTTTGGTACCCACCAGAAAGCACTTAAAAGACAAATTCACTTGATCACTCTCACTTAAATGCCACTGATTCGCCTCTTAAGGGTTTACCTATATTTATGCTGAAGGCATCAACGTGGACCTTCATTCAGATTTTTTTTTTCTTTATGTTAACTAGCTAAAAACTGCATGGATGTCCATGTTAACATATAATATAAGATCCATATAAGGCCTCCCTCTAATACCTTAAGGTTTTTGGTGAAACGGTTTCTAACATGGTATCAGAGCTCTGGTGTTTGTGGAGGTCTCAAGTTCGAACCCCACCACCCCCAATTCTCAATTTAATTTGGCACTAAGGAATTGCTCCAAAAATGGGCTCCTAGTGACCACTCTTACCCCATAGTGGGCTTGCGAGTGAGGGGGAATGTTAAATATATATGAGTATAAGATCCTTGAAAGGGCCTTCCCCAACACCTTAAGGTTTTGGGTGAAATGGTTTCTAACATAGGTTTTGGGTGAAACGGTTTCTAACATGGTATCAGAGCTCATACACGCAGAGGTCCCACGTTCGACTCTCTGCGACCCCCAATATTCTCACAATTTATTTCGGACACGAAGGCAAATTTATGCCCCAAAGATGGGCACCCGTGATCCACTCTCGACCCAAAAATGGGCCCTCGAGTGAGGGGGAGTGTTAACATATAATATAAGATCCATATAAGGCCTCCCTCTAATACCTTAAGGTTTTGGGTGAAACGGTTTCTAACGGTCCATGTATACCCTTGGTACCCATGACAATGCTTTAATGCGGTGTAGCTCCAGGTCTTGCTCCAACTCTTACATAACTGCCGTTTAGTAGCACAGCCTCTCATCAAATCCAATAATGCCCACATAGTGATAACTCTTGCAACTTTACAATTTACACATCAAACACCAAGTACAGCCCCGTCTCCCGGGCTTGCATGGGATGCTTGTGTCGAGCCGCGGACGCCTACCTATTAATCCACCCACTATCTTGTGTGGAATCTATCCAACGCCTCTACGATGCCCCTCTTTCCATTGTGATGTCATGCATGCCTTGCTCTATTGCGTTAATGCATTGTTGTTGTCAATGTTCATGAACTCCTTGCCACTGTTAAATCACTTAATTGTGTCTAGCCACCCTCTTAGGCTTGTCATGAACCAAATATACTACCGGACTTCCCTAACCTTAATAACTAGGAATGCCTCTAAACATTTCATATCTGGTCTTGTAAAAGTCAAATTTGAATTTAGGCCAATCCGATAACTAGGGATGGCAAAAAAACCCGATCCGACGGATACCCGATCCGATCCGCTTGGGTCTACCCGAACCCGATTTTTTGGATTTGGATTTGGATTTGGATCTTATTTTTGGACCCGAAAGAGTTTGGATCTGGATCTGGATCTTAGGTAACCCGATCCGATACCCGACCCGAAACCCAATCCGAACCCGAAACCCGATAAAAACCCGATATATATATATATATATACACATTTACATACATTTAATATTTATTATTATTTAGTATATCATTTTATATATTTGAGATACATATCAAACAAATATACAAAATGATCACATATATATATATCCACAATTTTGATTTATTTATTCGAATCACAATCTTATTTTTTTTTATTGAAATTCTAATATATTTATATAAATACATATATATAATCTTTATTTTATTATCATTTTTAAATTTTATTTATAATATTCTATATTTTTTATGCAACTATAATATTTTTATATTTAAAATTTTAAATATATTTTTTCTTTTATGTTTTGCTTAATGTGATTATTTTAATTTTTGAATTTTGAATTAAAAACCCGATTTAGACCCGAATCCGATCCGAAACCCGATAAAACCCGAAGATTTGGATTTGGATCTTGATTTTCAAACCCGGATCCAGACCCGATCCGATCCGAAAACTTTGGATTTGGATTTGGATTTGACCAAACCCGATCCGACCCGACCCGTTGCCATCCCTACCGATAACTACCCAATCTGATATATCAAATCAGATATATTATTATACTATAATATAGAGTTTTCGAAAAACACTAACCTAGGGTTTCCATCATTGACATCTCATTTCAACCGCACAAGGCCACGAGTCCCATGACCCATGACTCTTCCTCTCGTCTTCGTCAGCCCCTCTCCATTTTTAAACAGTTGAGAAGATACAGAACACTGGATTCTGAATTCGACTTTGAAATGTAAATAATAAAAAACCATAGGTTAGTGTTTGTATGTTTTATTAAAGTGTGTTTTATAGATTATATTATAACCTATAATCAGATTTGGTCGTTTTTGGGTTGAACAGGAATAAATTCAAATTTAACTTTTATCAGATCATATACTTACTGGCTCTGGTCGCTAATGGATTGAACCGGCCTAAATCCATATCTGATTTTTATTGGATTAGGTCATGATCAGGGTCGATTGGGTCATTAGGAGGTTTAGTCGTTTCTCAAGTAGGAATTTTCTTTTACATGGATTTATATCCATTTATCAAGACTCGGATATCTGATCTATTGATAGGCCCCTAGTGTGGATACAAGGATTCATATCCTTTCATCAAGGCTCGGATATCTGATCCATTGATAGGCCTAGTGTGGAGAAGTCGGAGACAGCTATCACGGAGTTTATATAAATTAATCATATCGAGAAGCTAGCATTTCAGGAGCAATTTAATAATGGCAATAATGTGCACAAAAACCGAAAATATGCTGAAGGCCAGTTTGGCCTATTTAGCAGTGAAATTCTCCAGTAACACAGAATTTCGATGAAGTGCAAAAAGAATGAAAACTATTCACAAGTTCAATGTTCATTTCTCAATGTTACTTTGTCAAGGATTCTCATAAGGCCAACATCACAATGAACATTAATAAATAATGTGGGAAGTATTGATGTTCTAAGTTAATGTGGCATGGTATCTGCTAAAAGTTCTAACCCAAGTTACCCAATTAGTTATGTAGCCGAAGCAAAAAAAAATAAAAAATTGGAGTACCAATCACTATATTTATTCAGTGTAATGGTTTCAAGACTTCTAAAAATTACCAGTCCGGAAATCACATGCAAGCAGCCACACTCATGTCTTCCGGCTCGAATAGGACAAATCCTTTCATAAGCATCACTAAGAGCCTTTTTCCAGAGCTCCAAAGAGATGTTGCCTTGATCTATGTCTTCAAAGGAGGATGTTCTTGTATCAAGTGTGTTCGAGATCGTATTTATGTCATTTGAAGCAAAAGACTGCATACGTGGAGTCAAAATCTGGAAAAAGAAATATCATGGAACCAGATTAGCTCATCTATGCACAATATAATATTTCCTCGTACATAAGACTTAACAGCACCAAACACATTGAACCTTAGTTAAGGAAAGTGTTGCAAGAACATCTTTTCCATGGGAGTAAGGAAAAATTATTAAGGCAAAAAGTTGATAGATTAGCAACCTGCCACCAGATTGATTCTACAATTCGAGAGAATATCCAGGTTTCAATACTTTGCAAGGCAGAGGTAAAGGTGTTAAAGTCCTCCCACTTATCAACATTTTGATGCAGAGCACCACCAGTCTCTTTGCTCAAACTTGAATATGAATCCCTCCACCTCAGAGCCGAAAGTTTCTCAATTTTACCTCTCTGAGAAGTAGTTGCTTCACACGGATGTCCACCGGAAAGCGACAGGGTCTGATTATCAAAAGCTTGACTCAGTATTGCTCTTAGTACGACAGAATTTGACAACCAGAAAGTCAACCTGTGTTGTGAGATTGAATTTTTTCAGTATATGACACTCACATGAATTCGTGAATATATGCAAAATAGAACTTAGATGTAGAAAGGTGAAAAGACTCTTGACTCACTACTAAATCCAATAAGGTGCAGCCTAGAGTTATTTTTTGGGATCGTCAAACAGACAAACTGTGCATATCAAATATGAATTGATATTACCCTTGCTAATGGTTTTTTAGAGCTTGCAAGATGATAATTAAATTTTGATAACCGAAAACCTTATTTGGATTTGTACCTAGTTCTAGTGTAGTCAAACAACTGCTTATGGAGTTTCAATTGCACAGTTATGTTAATTCCTCAATCTCTTATTGCAAGCCAACCACATTTGTATGTCTTTCCTTATAGAGACTACATCAAGAGATCTAACGTAAAAAAGATGGTATAAGCTAGGAAAAAGCAAGTAATAGTTAAAAAATCATAAAGGATTTAAGAGACAATGATTTGATCCAGCATGTACCTTGGAACATCATTTCCGCATGCTTTCGCAACCAAAACTAGTCCAGATATTATACTTCTAGCAGCACTTGCTATTCTTGAGCTAGATTTCTCCTTGCAGGCATGCAGATATAACCTAGAAAGTCGCCTAGCTGGAGCATGGACCTTATTGACAGAACTTCCATGTTCTGCAATCACAGAATAAAGACTGACTTCAATAGCCGCGGCTTCTGTCAATTCCCCTTCAAGCATTAATATTCTGCGTTGCAATTGCTGTAGCTTGCTGTCATTTGTAAGAACCTTAGCACCTTCTCTTCCACTGTGGGTAATATTTTGTCCAGTATACTGAGAATGTTTGATACCAACATCCTTCCCTTTTCCGACAAACTGGGAACTCTTGGCAACACCATTGCTTCTTCTTGAGTCCATAGGTGACCTAAAAGACTTTACATGAGTTACTCCATCAATATTTGGTCGTACATTTTCCCTGCTGTCAGAATGGGCAACACTTTCGGAAACAGATTGCATTCTGGCATCATCTGGTGGAGATCTAATTAATTGTTCGTCTACTTTAGGATGCTGCAAGTTCTCATCCAAGATTATCCTTTCAGTCCCACTTTCTTGCTGGTTCTCACGGTTGCTATCCACTGCATCACCATTTTGAATATTATCAAAATCTGCAACGATTTCAGTGTTTTCCTGAATGTGCTCAGCTAAATTGTCTTTCGCATGTGTGCTACCACATATCATCAACTCCTCATATCTTCCTTCATACGCAATAGATGAGGTTGATGACTGAACACTACGTGTGCCCATTGTTTTCTCAATCAGCATAAAGCTTGGTTCATGGGAGTTCGATATTGTAGAAAGCATATTTTCTTGGCTCTCGGAATCAGATGACAAATCCGTTGATGATGAGAAAGAATTGATCTCCTTCAGACTGTCATGTCGCTCATTCGCTGGTTTAATAGTTGTTTCTTGAAGCCTCTCCTTTGAAGCCAAAACATGGTGAACATTAGGATCTTTACTGCCCTCCTTTATTGTCCTTGAAATATTCTGAAATTGATTATCAAATGCTTATTATATCATTGAAAAGTACATTTAAAGGTAACTTATATAATAATAAGTTACGTCGCCCATGTAAAGTATTAACGAGAGCATAGTAGTCTAGATAAATATGTGAAGGCAAACTTTGCATCTGCCACTACAGCCATGCTACAATATTTTATTCCAAAAGGGTGGGTTGTGAAGTGCCACAACTGATTGAAAACGAAGGATGAAAACGAAAATTGCACTGAAATGAGATGTTGTAAACTCGCAATCCAAGGAATAAAACCAAGAAATATTACCTCTTTCTTTTCAGGTGAAGGGTCCCCTTGTGATAAAACTGTGGAAGAAGGAACAATTGTAGATGAGTGAGATGAAACATCGTCATCGGTAGAGGAGGCAATCTCAGCTTCTTCGGCATATTCTTCATTCATCAACGCAGAAACAGATCCATTACCATTCCTGTCCAGGAATGCATTTCTTAACTGTCCATCCCTAGTTAAGGATGTGGCACGATTCCTCTGAACCCGCTGAATCTTAAGGAAGAGCACCGGCGGTGCTTTATTACTCAAAACCCGCTTGCAATTCATAGGAGCAGTAATACTTAAAGCCTCTTTTACAGAGACATACTCTGCTAAGTCTATAATAGCAGTTGCCAACAATTGACCTTTAACAGTTTTATCCCTCCGTGGTTCAAACAAATTTAACTCCAAACAGTTCTTATGAAAAGCATCTCCATCCCTATAAAGTGTCACAGGTAGTCTAAATGTATGATTAAATTGAATTTTTCCATCACCAACATTAGATCCGACCACCGGGACGACAGGGTTAGTAGAGCCAGAATACTTATCATTGTGTTCCCATTGAATAACAGCAGAACGGAGAGACTTGAGAGACTGAGAAGGTGGCCAAGGTCTGATCTCCTGAAGATGAATTTGATACTCGAGCTGAACGGAGGGGCCTCTCCTGTTTGGTGGCTTCATTCCTATAAGCATGAGTGTAAAAACACCTGATACTACTCTACACTCGCATCCTTAATCAGCCAACAATGTATCTAAGAAGAAGCACAATGTCAGGTAAAACCCAAGTTTAAACGTGAAGACCATACAAATGTAAGCAGCAGAATAGAAGGTAATTCTTTTATCACTCGAAACCGAAGACTAATTCATTGCACACAGAGAATCAAAATAAAAAGTTCTGACCAAGTCCCCATAGAGTACAATGCCGGCAAAAATTCAATGGGGGTCTAGGTGAAGATTAAAGTTAATTAAATCGGCGAAAGGCAACAACTTGACATGTAATCCAAAGAAACTACTAATAGATTACTACTGCATATCTCAACTTTTGAGTGTGTGAGTGTGTATTGGGCTCAAGATACAAACTCTACAAGATTATTGGTGGGGGGATAAATAAAAGAAAGCAAATATTAAAGACATAATATAGGCAGGAGTAAATCTTTGGTGAGAACTCAAACAGTAATTAAACATAGAAAGGCAAAGGAAAGAAACAAGAAGAGGGGGCAGTAAATTCAATGAAGAACACCCCATAAATTACAAACTAAAAAAAAAGCAGCAAGACAATGGTAGTTAAGTTCTTACCAATCTGATTGGAGAAGCAAAGAAAACGTAAGAGGGGTATTAAAATGGCGGAAAATACGTGTAATGTGGAAGCAGCAAAACCGTTTTAAGTTTGCATTTCTTGTAAGATATTTTCTAACACACACTCTACTCTCAATCTACGGGGAGCATCTGCATTATGTGTGTATGTATTGTATGTATGTTCTTTTTTCTTTTTTTTTTTGCTTTAAATTGTATGTATGTTCCACAATTATTACTTCATTACAATACTAGTAGTATATATTCAGTGGGTCCTATTCCGGGCAGGGACAGGGAGAGAGGGTGAGAGAGAGAGATTACCTCCTACCTCGTTAGCTAGAGAGATCAAATTAAATATAGATAGTGTTTTGTAGTAACTTGTAAGTACAGCAGAATCTCTCTTTAAATTGATTTCATTTTTGAAAGGTTATCACATAAAAAAAATTTAATTTTTTTTATTTTAAAATAATTAAAATTTATTTTTAATATAAAAAATATATAAAGTGTATGTGATTTCCTTAAACTCTAGTATATATATTAAAAATATGTATATTAACATTTTTATGTCAAAAGATTCTTTATAAATCAATAATATTATTTATTTTTATGAACATTTTCTATAACACGAAGATCACAACGACCAATTAAAAATAATAAAGATGATAATAAATAGTTTAAAAGTTAGTGGACAATAAAAAATTTCTGTCAAAGTATTATCATAAATATTTTTCACACTCATAAAATGTACAAAAATATTTATTTTATCAAAAATATCACTTTATGTGAAAGCTGGGATCGATATTTAATACTATGATTTTTTTAGAAAATATTAAGTATCATAATAAAAAAGTTATTAAATTTTAACAATGATGCCCATTTAAGACTGAATTTTTTGAGAAAATGCCCAAAATACATCACTTTTGGGAACCCCTTGTCCAAAATACCCAGTGGCGCTGAACACTGCCCAAAATACCCACCAAATACGCATGTGTGACATGCGTATTCCAGGCTTTCAAATTTACTGAAGAACACGCATGTTAACACGCATGTTAGTTATGCGTATTCTATATATTTTTTTAATTCAAAAAACATATACGCATCATAATTATGCGTATTCTATATATATTTTTAATTCAAAAATCATATACGCATATTACATATGCGTGGTCTTTTTTTTCTTTTTTTTTTGAACAAAAGTGGTCTTTGTTAATTAAAATTTTCAAACTTTATTTGCATTCCCTCGGGGTTTCAACGGTTAACTTTTGGGGTTCAATAGTTCCATTTTGGGTTTAGAAATATTCGGAATGACGAATAAACCGTATACAAACTTAGGGTTTAGGGTTGTAAACAACCCTAAACCCTAGACCCAAAACCCTAATTTATCCTGATTTCTAAACGCTTTAGCGTTTAAAAATCAGGACGCCGGATTCAATTTTTTAATTAAAATTTTTAAACTTTATTTGTATTCCCTCGGGGTTTTAACGGTTAACCTTTGGGATTCAACAGTTCCATTTTGGGTTTAGAAATATTCGGAATGATGAATAAACCGTATACAAACTTAGGGTTTAGGGTTTAGGGTTTAGGATTGTTTACAACCCTAAACCCTAGACCCAAAACCCTAATTTATCCTGATTTTTAAACGCGTTAGCGTTTAAAAATCAGGCCGCCGGATTTAACTTTTAATTAAAATTATGCGTGTACTTTTAATTTTTTAATTAAAATTTTTAAATTTTATCTATACTCCCTTGAGGTTGAGGTTCAACGATTAATTTTGGGGTTCAACTTTTCCATTTTCAGTTTTAGAAATATTTACAGACATTTTACAAAAAAAAAAAACAAACAAACAAAAACCAAATGAAGTACACGCATAACATACATACGTGGTCCTTTTAAAAAAAAAAAGTATACGCATTTAAGTATTGCGTGGCTAGCTTCTTAAAAAAAAATACGCATGTCCAACATGCGTGTAAGGGGCTGCGCATGTTGGACATGCGTATACGGTGAGTATTTTGGGCGGTTGCTCGCGCAGAATGGTATTTTGGTTAGATTGTTTGAAAATGTGGGTATTTTGATTTTTCACCCGAATTTTTTTTATCAATTTAAAGAGATTATCACAATATTAGTTTAGAGGGTGTATACTTGAGTGATGTAATTAAATCGAGTCAATTTGAATATTGTCAGATTCAAGTTTAATTAAAAAATTTAGAAAAAAAAAATAAAAAATAATTTAGACTCGAATTCAGATTTGAGTTCAATCAAATTTCCATTTTAGTTTAAAATTTGATTTGTAAAAGGTTTGATATTTTGAGTTTGGCTCAAAAATTCAAATTAATTCCCTTAAATATTGTAAAAAACTTGAACATTGTAAAATATAACAAATGCTCAAATAGGCTCAAGAATTTTACAAGCCGAATAATTTGAAGTTTGAACTCAATTCGATAAAATATTAGAATAACTCAAGCTCGGCTTGATTATTATTAAGCTGAATTCAAATATTTTACCTTTATTAAATTTTTTAAAATAAATATTATAAATGACAACTTTAATATGTTTTTGGTAAAATTCGAACTTTAGATCACTTTATATAATAACTTTTATGAATATAATATTTAACGATTATTATCTAATGTGAAAAAGTTAACGATTGTGAATGGAATGACCAAACTATGAATGATGAGATTACAACAAAATTTTTAATGTTCCACATTAAAAATAATAATATAGATAGATATTAATTTTTTAAATTATAGTAATTTGAAATTATAATATGATAAGCCAAACGACCCAAACATAAGAATTCTACTTTTTATTAGTAACTATAAATCTTCTATATATATTATAATGCCTGGAGATCGGAAATGCACCAGAACAGTTCAAGGTATTTTTCTCGAATTTTCATTTTTTTGATTTTTTTTATTAAAATTCTTTTTTTGCATTAAATAGCTATTAATAACATTTTAATTAGTCATTAATTACACCTATTAAACATATATTAAATTTACTCTATTTAATTTGTTTAAAAATTAGCAAACTTTAGTTGAACATTATAGTTATTTTTTCAATATTAAATATTAATTATATATAGTTATGTTTATTTTTAGTTAAAATGACGAATAACAATTGTTTATATTGCGTTATTTTTTATTCCCTATTCAAGATCACTATAATTTCTTTTCGGATGATTATTGGGTACACGACCTTAACTTCTCAAGAAATTTTTATTATCAATAATTGTGAAAATCGTAATAAATTATGGAAGTACAAGATATTTATTTAATATCTGGAATTGTATACAAACAGTACAGATAGATTTCCAATTTTGCACATGAATAAATAATACATGAGTTATGATCAAATCGATTAAATTTAACAAATCCAGTCATTTATCAAAAGATAAAATTGATAAAAAAAGCTATACACCCATTGTTTCGTTATATTGTGTTGAAATAATTTTTTATTGTAATTAAACAAATTCTTATACTATTATTGAATATGGATATTATGAGAGGGCTGTCGGTTTTTTAAAAAACATTATTAACCAACTTCCCAAATAATCTTTATTATCAATGATTGTGGAATCGTAGTAAATTATGGAAGTACATGGATCTTTACTTAATATTTGAAATTTGTAAACAAATCATGCTTATACACACATGAGTTATGACCAAACTAATTAAATTGAACAAACTCAACCATTTTATCGGAAGATTAAATTGATGAAAAATTTATATGCCCATTGTTTCATTATATTGTGTCAAAATAAATTAATATTCAAATTAAATAAATTCTAAAACTATTATTAAACATGTATATTATGAGAGGGGTGTCGGTAATTTTAAAAAACGTTATTAAGTTGTATTCAATATTTGTAACTTTTGATTGTAAATATTACGTTCATATTGTAATTTTTATGTTTATATGTTTGTGATGTTTTTAAGATTATCAAAATTTTAGATATATATAATGAAAATATTTTTCCAATTAATAATTCATGTAAATTATTTTTAAATTAATTTTTAATAGAATATTCGTAAGAGACCAATCAATTTTTAAGAATAATAGAAATTAATTTATCTATTACAGTACTTTTATATAAAAATTTATTATAATAGCAGGAAACTGGAGAGACTTGCACTCAGAAGCTTCAAAATATTTTTCTTGAATTTTCACATTTTTATTTTTATTAAAATTATTTTCATGCATTTAATTAATAATTAATTATACCTATTAAATATGTATTAAATACACTTTATTTCATATTTAATATAAAAGTTTAACAATTTTATAAGAACATTATTATTATTATTATTTTGTTATAAAATATTAATGATTTATATAAAAATACCATTATTTTAAGGTAAAATAATAAAATAAAATAATTTTTATCATCATTTTTAATCCTTATTCAAAATCATTGCAAATATTTTGGCAATAATTAATAGACGATTTTAACTTTTCGATAAATTCGTAATCAATGATCGTGAGAATCATGATGAGATACATAAGTATATATATTTTTCGATTAACATCCACAATTTAAATAAAAGTAATATTGTAAAATTTACATTTATACCTGAACAAATTATACACGGGGTGTGACCAACTCGATTAAATTGAATCAAGTGGACCCTTTTTTCATCAATTAAATCAATAAAAAAATTACCCATTCGTTGTTTGATTATTTTGTGTTGGAAAAATTAATATTCTAATTAAACACATTCTTATACTATTACTAATCAATTAATCATGCATGTATGTTATGAGATGGGAGACAGTGTTTAAAATCGTTAATTAGTTATATTTAATAATTACAAATTTTTATTATAGGAATTACGTTGACATTGTAGTTTGGTATGGAAAAAAGTAAAAGGTGTTTAAGGAGTTGTTTTTTGCTATTTTAAACAAATTCTCACTTTTTGAGCATTAACTAAGGGTGTTATAAAACGAGCATCGGCTTTAAAAACAATTATATGTACAAATTTATTATAAAATTTAATAAAAGAATATTAGAATATGTGAGTATCACTTTGATGTGTCCATGAATTTAATTTTAATGTTACAAACAAAACAGTTCTTATAAAATGCTTTGAAAAATTAATTAAATGTAGAGATACGGGTGTCGGATCACTCCAAAAAAATATGAAGCATGACTTACAATATGCATTTGAATTTTGCTTTTTTCGTCATAAAACCAAATATATCGACATGTGAAATCAATCACACTTCTCATCATATTTACATTTTAATTCTTTTCATCGTACAATCAATTTTACTAACAAATGATTTAATAACAAATTAAGCAATCACGTCTTTTATGATGCCATCGACAATAGATTAGATTCACAAATGTTATTTTTACTTATTCAATGTCAAACTTTGCAAATGTTTGTCAATATTGGATTTCAAAAGCATTTTTTATGCGACAAAATAGGTTCGTCAATATCTTCAAAATTATTATTATTATTAATATTCCAGAATTTAACTGAAATAGGTTTTTTTTTCACCTAATTCTTTTCTATTTTTAATTTTTAAACATTCAAATTTAATTACATTTCACATAATTTTTAATTGATCATATTAACTTTCAAATAATAAAATTTAACAAACAATAATGTTATGTGTTTAATTTTTAAAAAAAATTTCGTACCACACATAGCGCGACTTTGTTACCTAGTTCTAGTTACAATTAAAGGCAAGGATTTACCAACTTTTTCGTTAGGAACTAAATAAATGACAAAACCAGGGAAGCCAAATGAAAGAGGAGTGAAAAACACGAATTATACGAGGGTGGGATGGGATAATGGGGTTGGGTGAGTTGGAAATTGGAATTGGTTGGAACCCACTCAACCGTTTATCTGACATTGGTCGATACAAATATTCATCCCGTACTAACCGGATGTGACCAGTTTACCATCTTTCCTTCCGACACGAAGAGAAGTTGAAATCTCAGAGAACCAATTCGGTTTTATGCCTGGGAGATCGACGACCGAGGCCATTCATCTCGTTAGACGCCTTATGGAGAAGTTCAGAGAGCGTCGCAAAGACCTCCATATGGTGTTCATTGATCTTGAAAAGGCGTATGATAGCATCCCCCGGGAAGCTATTTGGAAGAGCCTTGAGGAGAGGAGAGTGTCGTCGGCGTACGTCAGGGCGATTCAAGACATGTACTCCCAAGCTAGTTCCTGCGTCCGGACCCCAGTAGGTGACGCTAGTTACTTCCCGGTCGAGATTGGGCTTCACCAGGGGTCGGCCCTTAGTCCTCTTCTTTTCGCCCTTATCCTAGATGTCATGTCGCGAGAGATTCAAGATGCCGTACCATGGTGTATGCTCTTCGCCGATGACATCGTGCTAGTGGCGGAATCGAGGGAGGAGGTAAACGAGAAGTTGGAGCTATGGAGATCCACGTTGGAGCCCCAAGGCTTACGCGTGAGCAGGTCTAAAACCGAATATCTCTGGTGTAACTTCAGTGGTGAGGCCTCTGAGGAAGGGGTGGAGGTTAGGATCGAAGATCAGATCGTCCCCAGTACGGATAAGTTCAAGTATTTGGGTTCGATCATCCAGAAAGAAGGAGAGATTGAAGATGATGTCACACATCGTATCAAGGCAGGATGGCTACGGTGGAGGGCAGCGTCAGGGGTGATGTGCGATAAGAAAGTCCCGTTAAAGTTAAAGGGGAAGTTCTATAGAGCGGCAATCCGGCCCGCGATGTTATATGGTTCGGAGTGCTGGGCGGTGAAGAAGGCCATCGAGAGCAAGTTGGAAGCAGCTGAAATGAGGATGTTGCGGTGGTCGTGGCCGCACGATGTTAGATAGAATCCCGAATGTGGTTTTCAAGAGCGAGTTGGAGGTGGCGCCTCTCTCTACGAAAGTTAGGGAATGGAGGCTTAGATGGTTCGGTCATGTCCGTAGGAGGCGGTCGGAAGCCCCGGTGAGAAGGGTCGAGAGTCTTTCGGTCGTTGGGGCGAGGAGGAGAGGCAGACCAAGAAGGTCGTGGGATGAGCAACTTAGGATGGATTTGAAGGCCGTAAACCTAGATGAGACCTTGACCGCCGATAGGAGTTTCTGGAGGCGCCAGATTAGAGTTGTGGATTCTCTTCTAGGGAGCGGCTCTGTTGTTGAGTGCCTGAGAGTTGGGTTGTCTCGGCTAGCGCTATCTTAGGAGTTTGGTTTTTCGTTCTCATATTGTCTTAAGTTTTCTGGTTTTTGCAGGAACAGGAAGTTTGCCCAGAGGTCATCCTAGATCAGGAGAGGTCTACCTTTTGCCCGCTTAGGTAAGTCCCATGTGGGCCAGGCCATGGGCTCAGGTTCGGTTGACTACTTTCCCCTTCCCTATCATTCTTGTACTTTTTTCATACTGTCTTGTTTTGCACAAAGCCGGGGGTCTTCACTGAAACAGCCTCCCTACTGTAAAAAGTAGGGGCATGGTCTGCGTACATCTTACCCTCCCCAGACCCTGCTTTGAGCGGGATTTACTGGGTATGTTTGGTTTTGGTTTTTATACTCCCTCTGTCCCAATGGTTCTATCCATTGGGGGACGGGGATGTGGCACACATTTTAAGGCTCCTAAAAAGTATAGATTCATAATTTATTTTTAATTTTTTTTTCTTCTGAATAAAAATTTAATGTTTCTATTTTTATTCAAAAAAAGAAAATTATAAAAATAAGTTATGGAACTATATTTTATAGGAGCCTTAAAATGCGTGTCAAGTAATGAAAAAAAACTGGGTAGAAATGAGTGGGACGGAGGGAGTAGTAGGTTATGTTCTAAAAGCCGGCAATTGGGATTAATCGTTGTTTGGTGGCTGTACTAATTTTATAAATATCGGGTAAATAATCGTTTTTCGAAAAGTCGCTCAAAAGTCGGTCAAAATCGGTCATAAATCGGCCTCGTTAGTAAAAAATTGAAAAATATGTAGAAAAAAAAAGTATAAAATTTAAGAAAATTTTAGAAAAATGTTTTTCTCGTATACGAAATTACTATTTTAAACGGTTAAATCATGAATTTTATCAATTTTTTCTCTCATATTGACCCCAGTTCAAAAATTAGATAATAAAATTTATATTTACTTTAATAATGCTATATATTTTAAATATATTTGTATAAATATATGATAATTATACATGTATAATCAAAATAATAAAATAATTACATATAATAATAATTATTATTATATTGAAAAATAATATTATATTAGTTCCGATTAATGATCCGATTAATCCCTGATTACCCGATTAATTCCTGGACGGTGCCTCCACCGATTAAATCTGATTCCCGCTTTTTACAACATTGATAGCAGGACATAATCGTAATTTAAATATTATAAGTCTTTTTAATTTTTTATTTCTAAGAGTCCCCTATCCCCTCTATATTATATTTTATAATAAAATAAAACTAATTCTTCTTTTTCTCCACTTTTTACTTTACCTTTCTTAACTACGAGTACATTTAATAATAAAATAATTTTTTTCTGAACAAAATTAAGAAGGTCTACTAGAGGTATTCATACCCTAAATTAGTAAAACTCCATTTTCATATTATATTAATATTTTACTGTACTACGTATCGAAAGCACAATTTTAAAAAAAATTAAGAATGATTAAAAAATATATAAAAGTATCAACAAATTAATTATTTTCTTATTTTTTATTTTTTCTCAAATAATTTTACGACATTTTATCCTACTTTTACAGAAAGTTCAGTTTAATATATTCTATCATGGGGACCACGTCGGACTATAAATGAACCGAGTCGAGTCAGATTTCTAACGAATCGAGTTCGAGTTTTTTGTACCGAGACGAGCTTGAGCTCAATTACCTTAGCGAGCTTTTTTTCTTGTCGAACTCGAGCTGAGTCGAGTTGATAACGAGCTTACCGAGTCAATCCTGAGCTCGAGTCGAGTTCGAGTTTTTTGAATTTTTTTGACGTATTTTTAAATTTTGGACTTATAGAATCACTTGTAAATTGTAAATTATAATCGTTGGCAGTAGTTGTAGGAAAAGAAACAAAAGACAAGAATGAAACAAGAATAAAAACTTCATAAAGAAAAATAAAGGTGCTTGTTTATGTAAAACAGAGAAAATGAAATAGAGGTTCAGTTATATTAGAACAAGAAACGGATACAAGGTATTTATAGGCTAACAAATAGAAAATCTTAGTGTATTTCTAAAACAATAAAATCTAAAAACTTAAACTTAAACAATAAAAACATATTATTTTTTTATTTTTATTTTTATTGTATCGTAACCGAGTTCGAGTCGAGTACCGTGTCAAACTAAGTTTGAGTCGGACAACCACATGCAACTGAAAATGACAACTGGTCTAAAATTTCTTATGCAACTAAATGCAACCACATGCAACTGAATGCAAAAAAACTGTAAGTTTCAACTGATGTGTGGGTGCCCATGGCGGGGATTAGATCATAATAGAATCAATGGTTTAGAATCAACTGAATGCAACCACATGCAACTAGCAAGCAAAAAAAAATCGATGAATAGTAACCTGCCATCCTAATTATTTTAAAAAAAAAGTTTTTTTAAAAAATAAAAATAAAATTGAGTTGGAAGAGGAAAGATAGTATTTTTGCAATTAAGATAGTAAATATGCAATTAATTAAAGAAGATGGTATTTTTGCAAAGAGAAACTTTAAACCTAGTATTTTTGGTAAATTCTCTTGAATTTAACCTTGATTAAAAGATAAAAACTAAATTAAAAAAAGAAACTTAATTTTAATTTGATTTATCTTAAATTTAGTAATAAACACTAATTGAAACTAAAATAATTCACAATTTTCAATTTGGTTAACAGATATTGGTAGAATCGGGTATCATCATTAAAAAAAAAAAAAAAAAAGTTGCAAGTACTTTTGTTTACTTTGGATCAGTGTTTTAAATAAAATGCAAGTACTTTCGTTCACTGGACTCCGTGTTTGAATATCGCTGCACAGCCTGCACTTTATGTTCCAAAAAAGAAAAAAAAAATAGCAACAAAGGTCGAGGAAATTTTATTTCACTTGACACTTCCAAATTCTATGCTCTTTTTCACTTTCAATCTCATAGCATCATCATTGTGCTTGAATTCTTTAAGTACCTTTCATTTTTTAATTTTCCCTTTTCTTTTCAAAAAATCTCATCTTGTATAAATATATTTTATGTGAAATATGAAAAATATTTTATATAAAATCAGATTTCTTAAGATCAAAAAAAAAAGATGATCATAAAAATCACGAAAAAACTCTGCTAGACTCGAGACTCAAGTGAATTTATCTTCACTTTTCATTTATTCCAAAACATGGCCACCTCCGGAGGCTTTGTTTGTTTCAAGTTAGTTTAATTTGCTTAATCCATTTTTATTGCTATTTTTTTTTGAACAAAAGATTTAATTCATTAATAAAAAGCCATATGGCATCTACAAGAATAATCGAGTCGAACAAACCGTAAAAAGAAACAATCGCAGATTAATCCAGTCTTCTTAGACCTCTTGAATATACCATTAAGCGATTTGTTGAAACTGATATATGTACATATACCCGCTTCGCCACATCTGGTTTGAGCTATCGACCATAAATGCAATCCCATAAAAACTTTCATCGCTAAATTAAAACCTTGAAAATCCTGCAGATCTAATATCCCGGACATTAATTTACTGCAAAACAAACCAAAAACACACAAAGCTCTTATAAAGGAGAGAATAAACAAAATTGCTATTATTATGTGGTTTTTTATTCAAAAAACTATATTTTCTAATTTGTTTTGCAAATATATTATTTTTTTTCAAATTAGTTGTGTTATGCCCAAATCTGGCATAATAATTATCATGATTTAATTAGCTAAATTAATGGTTCATTATCTACAATGGGCCTCGAAGATGAAGATGGGGTCACTAAAAGCCCACTATTGGAATCAGCCCAGCCTTACTAGAGGGCCACTTCGCTTCTTGTCAAATACAAGGGATCGCTTCGTATGACTCCCATCAAGGGATCGCTTCTTGCTATCATTATATCTGCAAACACGGGATCGCTATCTCACTCTGTTAGAAGGCTCATGGCTAGATCCCGCGATGTCACATGAGTATCTCTACATTTGGGTTCACTTCGCATGACTCGACCCCTCGGGTCGCATGCCTCGCTTATGCTGCATCTTTGTTAGCCTCGCTTGTGAGGTCACATTCTTGTCCATGCGAGACCATCGGTTTCCTTCTATAAATCATGGATCATGGATAGGATCAACAAACTGCCACATCAGCCCTAAACGAGTGGGCTTGGACTTTGGTTTATCTCCTAAAACCCTAGCCCGCCTAGGTATCTTGTTCTCCAAGAACTACGTCAGGCTTGATCCCTATAAATAGGGTACGTAGGCATCTTGATACGGGATGAAAAACAGTTTACCTGAAATCACCTATCAAGCTCAGCCACATTCATACACCCAAACCCTAATCACTCTTCTTCTTATAGCAAAATATCCGTATATTGCTCCGACAACCCAGCAAACCTCCGCAAACATTGTTATACCAATTTCTCCCTATAACATTTGGCGCTAGAAGGAGGGGCCTAGTCATTGATTGGGCGAACGATGACTAAATCTCACAAGAAGAAGAACGGAGATCGGGAGACCCCGGGGTCGCATAAGAAGGACATAAACGACCCTCGGAGGAATAATATACCGGAGAGCGAGGCGCGTATAGATGGGATCGAGGATGAATCTGAGAAGGAGCAAACCCCCCCTGTTGTCCAACAGACAGCCTTGCCTGGCGAAGTCATGTCGTTCCTGAAAGGTCTTGGTGATCAAATGATCGAGGTGAGGGCCTCGGTGGCCAATATGGAGAAGCGACATAATTCTAGAGGCTTCAAGAGGAATACAAGGACAGGGGATCGAACTCACCAAGCAGAAAGTAGCAAGGGTCCCACCAAGAAGCCAATTGGGGACTTTGATGATGTAGTGACAGATCGAACGAACCCTGATTGGGAGGAGGAAGTAGCTACGATTGATAAAGAGAGATCGAAAGCGAAGCCCGCCTCGTTAGAAGGACGGTCCGTTAGTGTCTTTGACCGTGTTGGAAAGAAACTCAGTGAGCACGATCTTCGTCTCAAGTTGGAAAAGCTCAAATCTAACAAAGATGAAGGTCCCAAAGATAAGAGTAAGGGCTCTCATCAACCCGTATCTCCTCGAAAAGATCGTGAGCGGTCATATCGTCGCAATGACAGACCCCCCTCTCCTCGCAGAGAGCGTGAGCGGTCCCATCATCGCGAGGACAGACCCCCTTTCAATCGAGAGCGTGAGCGATCCCAACATCGCGAGGAAGACCCTATAAACAAGGATCGCAGGAATGACCAGGAAGAGTCTAGTGCCCCTAAAAAGACTCAGTCTCATCATGCAAGCACTGGAGGAAAGAAGGATAAAGAGGGCAAGATCGGTGACTAAAAGCTGGAAGAGTTGAAAAAGGCCCTAGATGCAATGGATAGTGAGAAAGGGATTTTTAGCACAATGGGCTCTACTTCGCCCTTTACACATGAAATTCGGACCGCTCCATTACCCGCAATATTCCGAGGTCATCACTCTGATATGACCTACAATGGGAATACAGATCCAGCGGAGTTCGTGGTTCGATTTAATAACGAGATGGATGTATATCAGGTCTCACTGCTCGCGAGATGTAGGTTGTTTGCGGCTTCGTTGAGAGGGAGCGCACAACAATGGTTCTCGAAGCTAGGAGCCCTGATTGTCATTGATTCATGGGAGCAGCTCGTGGACATATTCATTAAACAGTTTCAATCCTCAATGCTCTATGCACCTCCTGTGTCCACATTGGCAAACATAAAGCAGAGGGAAGGAGAAACTCTCCATGATTACTTCAAAAGGTTCAATGCAGAGGTACCTCGCGTGCGAGGTGCAAATGACGAGGCTGTGAAGAATTTCCTCATCGCTGGGGTAAGAGAAGGAACTGACTTTTGGAAGAAATTACAGGAGCAAACCCCCAGCACACTTTCAGAGTTACATAAGGTCGCTGAGCCCTTTAAGCGTGTTGAAAAGTCGCTTGCAGATCTTAGGAAGAATGGTGAAAGAGGTAATTGGAATAAAAACAGGGGAACAAAGAGGAAGGACTCCAGAAGTCCTAAACGAAGGCGGGATCGAAGTAGAAGCCCCAGCCCAAAAAGAAGAGAGCGCGATCCGCTTAGGCGATCCCCGCCTCGAGCTCGCCCTACTAGGAGCGAAGACAAATTCATCCCTCTGGTGGCCCCGATTGATCATATCTATGCAGTCAATGCAAACAAGGGGATATTCAGGAGACCTGCGCAGATGGGTCCAAAGGGAACTGCGGACACTAGCAGGTATTGTGCTTTTCATGAACAAACAGGGCATGATACAACGACTTGCAGGGAACTCAAGCAGCAGGTGGATCAATTAATTCGAGATGGGAAGTTAACTGAGTGGGCTGTTCGCGAGGTAAAGAAACACAATCCCAAGTCTGGCCTCGGTTACAATCAAGCCCCACCACCCGAACAGAATCCAATCATCAATGAAAGAGAAACGCGAGGAGGAAGTATTCATGTGATAATTGGAGGACCCCACATCGGGGGAGACAGTAATAAGGCCAGAGAGAGGTACGCTCGCGAAGCTAAGGAGCGACCCCTCACCAATGTCCACCACCTGCAGGAACGACCCCCAAAGCTTTTTAAGGGGGAAGACACAAATATCATGTTTACTGAGGAGGATGCGAAGTGGGTTCACCACCCCCATTCAGATGCCCTCGTTGTCCGAATTCGTATTGGGTCACAGAATGTTTACAGAGTCCTTGTGGACAATGGGAGCGCAGTGAATGTCCTGACCTACGAGGTCTATCAGAAAATGGGGTATGTGGACAAAGACCTTATCCCAACAGTGGGGCATCTTTATGGTTTTATTGGAGCTTCAGTTAATGTCAAGGGCCTCATAAGGCTCCCCGTTACTTTAGGGGATGAGCCCTGTATCACTACCCAGCTCGCAGACTTTATGGTGGTTGATCAACCTTCAGCCTATAATGCTATTGTGGGGAGGCCAATTCTAAAAGAAATGAGGGTGGTCACTTCTATTTACCACCTCTCTATGAAATTTCCCACCCCGCATGGGGTTGGATGTGTCAAAGGATTGCAACATGAATCTCGTGAATGCTACAACAAGGCCCTCAAGTCAGCAGAAAGAGGAAGTAATTCTATGACCGATAAAATGGAATGCGAAGAGGAAAATAGATCTCGCAAGACAACCTTTGTACCTCCAGCAGATTGTAACATGATCTCAATTGAAGAACTCCCAGCTGATTATTTTAACGATATGGGAATTCAAGTTGAACCAGTACCAGGTGCTTTGATGATGGGGACCTCGCAGCCAGTGATGGTTCTCCAAGAAGGGATCGTTGAAGAAGCCACCGATAGTGACAGCGAGGAGAGCCCAGAGCAGGTCGCTGTGCGAGCCCGAAAGGGAAAGTGGGTTCGCAAAGAAACATCTACCTTGTCAGAACTCCCAAATGGAATTACACAAACAACAACTGTTGTTACGGAGTATGGGCATGCGAATACCAATTCTTGCGAGGCAGAATCAAGTCAGGTTCGTGAATATGATCTAGACCTTGATCCTCGCATCCCAGAACATGTAGAGCGAGCCGGGGCAGCTGAAGATACAATTCATATCCTTGTCGATGTACAGGACCCCTCTAAGGTGTTAAAGATAGGGTCACAACTCAGTCCTGATTTGAGAAAGAGGCTTGTCGCATTTTTGAAGGCCAACCTTGATATGTTCGCTTGGTCTCATGAAGATATGGTTGGGATCGATCCCAATGTAATGTGCCACAAATTAAATTTGGATCCAAACAAGAAGGGAGTTAGACAGAAACGACGACCTATAAGTGGAGAGCGAGCTCAGGCTCTCAAAGATGAGGTGGACAGGCTTCTCAAAGTCGGGCTCGTTAGGGAATCATTTTACCCTGATTGGCTCGCGAACCCTGTCCTCGTGAAAAAGCCAAATGGAAAGTGGAGAACTTGTGTGGACTTCACTGATCTCAACAAACATTGTCCCAAGGATAGCTTCCCATTACCAAGGATCGACCAGTTGGTGGATGCAACAGCTGGGCACGCACTCCTTTCCTTTATGGATGCTTATTCTGGGTACAATCAAATACCCATGTATGGTCCCGATCAAGAACACATCTCGTTCATCACAGATAGAGGGCTCTATTGCTACATAGGGATGCCCTTCGGCCTCCTCAACGCTGGGGCCACCTACCAGAGGCTCGTTAACATGATGTTTGAAAGGCAAATTGGAAAGACAATGGAGGTTTATGTAGATGACATGTTGGTCAAGTCTAAGGAAGCTGGGGATCACATCTCTCACCTCGCAGAGATGTTTGATATACTGAGGAAATACAGGATGAAATTAAACCCCCAAAAGTGTGTCTTTGGGGTCGAATCCGGAAAATTTTTGGGTTTCATTGTCAACCATAGGGGAATCGAAGCGAACCCTGCAAAAATAAAGGCTTTGATGGATATGCGATCCCCAAGAAGTGTGAAAGAAGTTCAGAGTTTGACAGGGAGGATCGCAGCCCTAAATCGGTTCGTTTCTAAATCATCAGATAAGTGCCATGAGTTTTTCAAGGCGATTAAAAGAATTGGAAAAAACTTCGAATGGACCCCTCAATGCGAGGAAGCCTTTCAGAATATCAAGGAACAGTTGGGCTCGCCACATATGCTCTCTAAGCCTAAGGATGGAGAAACACTCATTCTCTACCTCGCTGTGTCAGAGCATGCGGTCAGTGCAGTATTGGTTCGCGAGGAGAAAAAGGCCCAATATCCTGTATACTATGTCAGTAGAAGAATGTTAGATGCTGAGACTCGTTACACAAACATGGAAAAGCTAGCTTATGCCCTGATTTTAGCCTCGCGAAAGTTACGACCCTACTTTCAGGCTCATAGCATTGAAGTTCGCACAGCCTATCCATTGAGACAAGTAATGCACAAACCAGAGTCTTCAGGAAGACTGTTAAAATGGATAGTGGAGCTCAGCCAATTTGATATTGAGTTTAGACCTCGCGGTCCTATAAAGGGGCAGGCACTTGCGGATTTCATTTTGGAATTTCCTCCCCAATCTGAGGGAGATAACTTGGCTATTGTGGTGACTCCAGTGGACACATCTAGCGAGGCCAAAAAGGAAAATTCCGCCTCGTGGTGGGAATTGTATGTGGATGGGGCATCTAACAAAGGAGGAGCTGGGGCTAGAATTGAGTTGGTAACTCCAGAAGGCCGCAGGATAAAGAGTGCAGTACATTTTGCCTTTGAAGCTTCTAATAATGCAACAGAATACGAGGCCCTCATCATTGGTCTCAAACTTGCATTGGAGATGAAGGTTGAAAAACTCACAGCCTATAGCGATTCTATGCTGGTAACATATCAACTTTGGTGTGGATGGCAAGCTAGGGGTGAGCAGATTGAGCTGTATCTGCGATGTGCACAAAGGTTGGTTAAAAGGTTCAATAATATCAGGGTGGTTCACATTAGAAGAGAAAAGAATCAAGGGGCAGATGCACTGGCAAAACTGGGGTCGCGCCGCGAGGCCACCTTACTTGGAATTATACCGTTGGAGATTCAAACAAAACCTAGTGTGCCAGAAGAATTTGTCATGGAAGTAGCAACCCCAGGGTCAACTTGGATGACTCCAATATGGGAATATGTGAAAAGTGGAGTTTTGCCTCAAGATAAAAAAGAAGCGAGGAGGGTCAAGTATCAGGCTGCTCGCTATGTTATTTATGATGAGGTTCTGTATCGAAGAGGGTTCAATACCCCGTTGCTGCGATGCGTAGACGGTGAAGAATGCACCTATATTCTGAGAGAGGTGCATGAAGGAATATGTGGCAATCACTCGGGGGGTAGTTCGTTGGCACAAAAGATCCTTCGTCAAGGGTATTACTGGCCTACATTGAAAAGAGATGCATTTGAATTTTCGAAAAGATGCGATGCCTGTCAGAGGATCGCAAATTTCAGCAACGCCCCTGCCTCTCAGCTCACCTCGCTAATGAGCCCATGGCCCTTCGCCATGTGGGGCATTGATCTAATTGGAGAACTCCCAAAAGGTAAAGGAGGACTTAAGTATGCAGTTGTGGCTGTTGATTATTTCACCAAGTGGGCCGAGGCCGAGCCACTTGCAACCATCACTGCGAAAAAACTTAAGGACTTCGTGTATAGAGCTATTGTGTGTCGTTATGGGATCCCTTATCAGCTCATTTCAGATAATGGGAAACAATTTGATAGTAAGGAGATGAAAGAATTTTGTGAGAATCTGGGGATAAAAAAGAGTTTCTCAGCTGTAAGCCATCCCCAAACAAATGGACAAACTGAGGCCATCAATAAAATCATAAAGCACACTCTAAAGGCTAAGTTAGAGGAAAGCAAGGGCAACTGGCCTGAGGAGTTACCAAGGGCCTTGTGGTCATACAACACGACCCCAAGGACCACTACTGGGGAAACCCCATTTTCTTTGACTTATGGTTGCGAGGCCATGATCCCAGTGGAAGTAGGCTCGGGGTCGTTTAGAAGGGAACACTATAATCCCGATGCGAACGAAGTGAATCGTAGACTTTATCTGGACATGATAGAAGAAACTAGAAGTGAGGCCCAACTACGCCTCGCAGCTTATCAACAGAGAACAGCAAGGTACTACAATGGGAAAGTACGAGCACGACCCCTACAGACAGGTGACCTAGTGCTCAGAAGGGTCATGCCTAACACTAAGGTCCCGGGTCACGGAGTTTTTGGTGCTAACTGGGAAGGTCCTTACAAAATCTATGCTACTATGGCAGAAGGAACCTATTATCTCAAGGATATGAAGGACAAGAAAATTCCGCGAGCTTGGAATGCGGAACACCTGCGCAAATACTATCAGTGAAGGCCTCGCCCCTGGCAGTTTCTATTTATGACTATTTAGCATGAATAAATTCATACAAAAAACTGGGGGGTAGTGATCATATAGACACCTCCCCTTTATGATGTGATGATCTTTGGGCCTCGCCCCACTCTTCATTTTACGGGCCACGCCCCGCTTGTTAAAAAGAATTGGGCCTCGCCCCTATCAATAAAACTGGGCCTCGCCCCATTTACCTACATATGAGTTCGCTTACTCTACGAAGTTGATTCTTATTTTGTATAAAATAGACTTGCTTGCTTTTTAGCATTTACATTTTAAAATCCAAGCCATCTCAACGATGCAGGGGTCATATTTTATGACAAAGTAATCTTTGGGCCTTGCCCCTATTATAGGGCCTTGCCCCTACTTTATCAATTGCAGGGCCATACCCCTACCCTAAGAAAAAGGAATGCACAGACTAGCAAGTGCGAAGCTAAAGCAACAATAATTCATAGTACAAGGGTCGCCATGCGATCCCAAAGAAGTTCAAGAGTTAATGGACAAAACAATATTACATCTTGCGAGGTATTCAAAGGGTACCCGCATCCCTGGTTCAAGAATTTGAAATCATTTAACATATAGAAGATTCAAGCAGTCTTGTCTTGATGAGTTTTGGCCGCCTCCTCTGCGATCCGCGCCTCCTCAGCGACCCTGGATTCTTCTTCGAGCCTGGCCTCCTCAGCATCTTCTTCAGCTATTTGCTTTTTGAGGGTCTCAGCAAAATCAGCATTTCCAGGCCCAAGCTGATCCCAATCAAAGTCAGGGATCGTTCGAATGAACTCTTTCATAAAGGTAACTTGACCTTTAGCGAGGAATATGCTTTCAGCGTTGTCTAGAGAAGCTTGAGCAGCAGCCAGATCGTTCTTAACCTTCTCGATCTCCTCATCCTTTTTCTTCAAGGCCGCTTCGCTGGATGTTTGTAAATCTTTGAGAGATTTCTCGAAATCATTTCTCTCTTTGTGGGCATTCTTGAGGTCTGTACGGAGGTTAGCGGTGTCAAAAGAAAGTTGCTTCTTATAAGTCTCCTCCAGAGATCGCTTATCTTCCACCTTCTGGAATTCAAGGACCTTGAACTTGTTCTCCAGTCTCAAAAAATCCCTGGTATGGGCAGATTGACGAATGAAGGCTTCGGCTAGACACTTTGTTATTGCAGTCGCATTCTCCTCTGGGGTCGCTGCTTTCCACCAATGGGAGGTTTCAGCTTCCTCGGCATATTTTGTCCCAAGAGAAGCGAAGAGATGCTGCCCAGCGGTCCCAGGAACAATTCCAGAAGGAGGTCGAACAAGTCCATCCTTCTGCCCGTCCACTCTGGGCCTCTTCAACGAAGTTTGGTCAGGAGAATTTTGAGCAGCATCGCTAGCAACATTGGGCTGGACTGGGGGTCGCTAACTACCTTCGGCAGAGCTGTGGATTTGGTAGGAGGAGTTTTTAAACTTGAATTTCTCTTAGCCGCTGCACCTTTTTTGCCTTTCGGTTGAAGGAAGGGAGGAACTGGGCCGCTTTGATTTGACATACCTAAATAGTGAGACAAAGACAAGTTAATAAACAGTTCAATCAAATATGTGCGAGGACAAGTATGATACAGTTGCACAAATAAAAGAAGTAATGCGATCCCTAAGTTCGATTGCTATTGGGGGGTATACCCTCAGTTACTATCTCAATAAGAGAAGACGAGGCCTCTTCTTGTATTTTCCTTTTTCGCGAGGACCGCCTCGCGGTAGAAGGCCCCACTTCAGGAGTGGATCTGACGCCTTCCTTAAGAAACCCACATTCGATAAGGTTCTCTAAGGATAGGAGGGTTCGAATATTTCTTTCCGCGGGAGTGGATTTGGTCAACACTTCATCAGCACGGCGCTTCTCTTCGCCCTTCAGAACAGTGCGAACTGGGCCAACTGCGATGCCAGAGGAGTTGTTAATTTCGAATAGTTTGAAAAAATAAAATTCACTATTTGAATAGATATCTCACCAGGCAAGTAGTTGAAACTTGTCTTCACCCTGGGGACCTCGTGAATATACAAAAATGGCTCTTTCCACGACCCTGCGTTACTTATGGCCCCAGGAAGAAGGTCTTTCTTATTGAACTCAGGCCAGATGGAAAAATATACATAGCCAAAATCTTTGGCTCCACATCGCTTTAATTGAAGAAAATAACCCATTGTCTTCGCATCTAAGCATGGGTATCCGAGTTTGTGGTAGAGAACATAAAGAGCAATCATGGCTCTATATCCATTTGTTCTTATCTGGATGGGAGCGAGGAAGTAGGTTTCACAAACATCTTTAATGAAGGGATGAAGGGGCGAAGAAACGCCTATCTTCATGAGAGGGATCGTTAGCACCATGCGGGGAACCCTACCACCGTTCTCTTTATGGTTGAAACGATAGCATCGCATTCTCTTCTTAGGAAGGATGATTTTTCCCTCAGGACGAAACCTTTCAACCCCTTCTCTAAGTGTCTTCTCTGTCAAAGTTGAAGACATATCACGACATGCAAGAATGCGAGGCTTGCCTGGTTTAACTTTTGAGCCAGGCTCGATATCTTCAGGGCGAGGGCCATCAACATATATAACCCCCTCAAGTTCCGGTTGAGGGGTTGGTACATACGGTGTAGGAGATGCCTCAGGGATGTAGTCATAGTCTTTAAAGTTGACAACCCTGGACACCTCATCGAGACCACCATCATCTGAGGATGGTTCTTCATAATCATCGTCATCAGAGTTAGCTTCGTTGTCTGCACCTCCTTCGACGTCATAATAGGCCTCGCCTAATTAATCTACTGGATAGTCACTAATGTTTATGGGAGAGATGGGTTTGGTTGGAGGTAAGTTAGCAAGAATATGTGCCACTTGCGAGCTGAAGGCTTCTCCTTTCTTCTTCAGAGCCTCTATCTCTTGTTGATGTGTCCTCTCAAATTGGGGCTCGCTCTGTGCTGGGAGTATGTCCAAAGACTGATCTCGCGAGCTCGAAGGACGCTTAGATCGCCATTTGTCTAAGGGCACTTCCCTGGTGTATTCTTCATGCGACCACAGAGGGTCAAAATATAGTTTAAAGGAGCTTTCGCTGGTACTTGTTGCTCTTGCGATGTTAGTAGCAGCCTCGCTGCTAATTTGTATGTTCGGAAGAGGAGAAGGTGTCTTTGAACTATCAGTCGACATCTGCAAAAGAGATTGAGTAACTCAGTGTGTGCCCTTACAGAAAACAAAGGGAGGACAGAGGGAGAAAAGAACAAATAAACAGAGGCTCTATGTGTTCTCGCTTCGCTCACGATTCGGAAAAATCGGATCGTTATTCTTAAGCTAAGGGATTCCTATTTCAACTAAACGAAGACGGGTCGCAGGCATAAATTAGCTGTATGGGATCGCAATCTAATGGGATCACATCGCATATAATTAAAGTTATCTAAACATGCAATATGATGAGTATGAACAATATTCAATAGCAAGGAAGAAATGAAGACTTACTTTTCTTAAGAAAGGTTGAAGAAATCTGAAGAACTTGGAGATCGCTGAAGGTTGAACTCAGAAATTTCTTGCTTTTGATCCTTGAGCAAACTGGCAGCACTTTGGTAATGTGTTTGTTAAAATGAAAAAGGAAATGATTATGACAGGAGTATATATAGACGTCAGGAGAGAGAAAGGCATGGAACACGTGTCGAGATCTCAACCATTCAACGTGCATCTCGAGACATGACAACTGTCAAACTCTTTCAAATTCTTTGGTTGGGGTCGCAATGGTTACCACAGCGGTATCTATGATAAAAACACAGCTTCGCTTCGCGAGTGGGGACATTGAATTTTTTGAGTCCACCTCGCATTTTCAATGACAACATGGACTCGAGGGGTAGTTGTTATGCCCAAATCTGGCATAATAATTATCATGATTTAATTAGCTAAATTAATGGTTCATTATCTACAATGGGCCTCGAAGATGAAGATGGGGTCACTAAAAGCCCACTATTGGAATCAGCCCAGCCTTACTAGAGGGCCACTTCGCTTCTTGTCAAATACAAGGGATCGCTTCGTATGACTCCCATCAAGGGATCGCTTCTTGCTATCATTATATCTGCAAACACGGGATCGCTATCTCACTCTGTTAGAAGGCTCATGGCTAGATCCCGCGAGGTCACATGAGTATCTCTACATTTGGGTTCGTTTCGCATGACTCGACCCCTCGGGTCGCATGCCTCGACCCCTCGGGTCGCATGCCTCGCTTATGCTGCATCTTTGTTAGCCTCGCTTGTGAGGTCACATTCTTGTCCATGCGAGACCATCGGTTTCCTTCTATAAATCATGGATCATGGATAGGATCAACAAACTGCCACATCAGCCCTAAACGAGTGGGCTTGGACTTTGGTTTATCTCCTAAAACCCTAGCCCGCCTTGGTATCTTGTTCTCCAAGAACTACGTCAGGCTTGATCCCTATAAATAGGGTACGTAGGCATCTTGATACGGGATGAAAAACAGTTTACCTGAAATCACCTATCAAGCTCAGCCACATTCATACACCCAAACCCTAATCACTCTTCTTCTTATAGCAAAATATCCGTATATTGCTCCGACAACCCAGCAAACCTCCGCAAACATTGTTATACCAATTTCTCCCTATAACAAGTTGCAAATATACTATCTTATACTATCTTAATTGCAAATATAACCCATCTTCTCCAACTTACATTCTTCTTCTTTTTTTCACACCACCACCACCACCCACACCTACCACCTCAACCTCCACCACCTCCGCCTCCCACACCCACCACCTCCCACCTCCGCCCACGCCCATCACCTACCATCGTCTCCCACCACCTCCGCCCACGCCCACCACCATCACCACCACCACCACCACCCACCTCCGCCCTCTGCCCTCCACCCACCTCCGCCTCCACCACCCACCACCCACCACCCACCACCCACCACCCACCACCCACCTTCAATCACACCCACCACCTACCACCTCCCACCTCTGCCTCCCTCCATTGGGGCCGCAGGCCGGAGCAGTTATTTGCAAATATTGAACTGGAAATTGAGAAATTTGAGGGGTTTTGTTTTAGATTTTGGTTGATTTTGGATGAAGTTGCGTTTGTTTGATTTCAGTTGATTTGGATTACTTTCAGATTTATTAAATTATAAAAAAAGTTGCATTTGGTTGATTTTAGTTAATCCGGTATTTTTGCAATTTTTTCAAATAGTTCATATTTTTGCAAAAAAAATTTTTATAATAATATTATTTTTGCAAAAAATTTAAAATTCTTAGATATTTTTCAAAAAAGCTCTATTATATTTTATTTATTTATTGCTCTCTTTTCATATTTGTTATATGTTTCCTTATTTACCTTCATTTCTATCTAATGTTATTTCTATTTTTACTTTTATTCTCTATCATTTTTATTTTATCTTTTTTCTTCTCCTGCCTTCTTTTTCCATATTTGTCTCCCTGGTTGTTTATTTTACTTTCTTCCATTTATTTTTTTACTATTATTACTCTCTTTTTTATTTTTATTTTCCTCTTTTCTTTCTTTTTCTTGTCCTTTGACTTCCTTCTATTATTTATTCATTTGTTTTTGAAATGCTACGTACCCCGAAAGCGTTCTCAAATTAAATTTTCGAATAACGTGACATGATTGACATGGCATTTTGAGAGGTTTTAAACAGTGTTGTAAAAAGCGGGAATCGGACTTAATCGGTAGAGGCACTGTCCAGGGATTAATCGGATATTTGAGGATTAATCAGAATGATTAATTGAATAATCAAATTATTAATCAGTGCGGTAACCCATGGAACATGGATTAATCGGTGATTAATCATGATTAATCGGTGATTTTTAGAACAGAGGTTTTAATTGGTAAAATTTATGTGAATGCAGGGAATCCATCATTATTATTTGAATTAGTACCAATAACATTTTGACACGTGACATTTGGAAATAAATTTGAAAACAAATTCGAGACTCTAGCATTTTCTTTTGTTTTTCAATGTGTCCATTCTAGGCATTCATAATCATAACAGATCCTTTCATCCTTTAAGATGTGGTTCTTGTCTTTGAGTTGGCGTTCTTGAATTAAAATTACTAGCTTTATACCTGTGCAATGCACGGGTTATATTATCAATATTTTGTAAAAAAAATTATTAAAAATATTTTCTCAAAAATTTTTCATATTGTTTTAAATTTGTATTTTTAATAAAAATTATACATATATATATATATATTTCGTAATTATAAATATACTAAAATAATAATAGAAATACGTTAATTTTATAATAATAATTAATTAATTTGTTGATTGGTATATTATGAGATTGAATTTGTATTATTAGTTTAAATTTTATTGTTGATGAAATTTATTTTTTTGTAACTTTCAATTTATTAAATTTTAATTTTTTTATTGTATAATATTTTAATTCTACATATATTTTTATTGGTTTTTTTGGAAAATTCTTTTAATTTATTTACAGATGTAGTACTACATCTACGATTTTCGAAAAAAATAATATGACCAAATGATATTCTGATTTTGTTCAATAAAATTGCATTGTTTTTTATTGTAAATTTAAGAAACATGTTTGTTGTAAAATTTATAAGTAAATGTTTTAATGTATTTATTCGTTACTGTTTTTTGTAAAGATCTTTATGTGATAGTTGTTATTTTTTTTGACTAATTTTTAGTTGTTATTTTTATAAATTATATTATGAAGTTTAGCCTATTATATTTTTTAAATTTCATTATTTTGCGACGTTTTATTTTTAAATATTAGATTATATAAGATCTATTTGAAACATGTTAGTCATTATATTTGTATAACTTTTCTGTATTTTTTATTAAATATACTATCTAAAAATTATTTAGATTTCTTTGTTATGGTGTATTTTCATGTGTGGGAGGTGCTTTTTTCTAAGTATTTTGAATTTTTTTGAAATGTTCTATTGATAATATTATTTTTGTTATTAATATCAATTAAAGTTTTCTAAAAACAACTTGTAAATGTGTTAAATTTTTTTTTCTTAGTTAATATTTATTGTATGTGTATTATATTAATTTTTTTGCGAAATTTAGTTACCGAATTTAGTATTTATATAAAATCAGCATTTGTTTTATAAAATACATTTTGGTGAATTTTAATGTCATTTATAATTATAAAATATTTTTTAAATATTTTTGAAGTCTTAGTTTACCAATTTGTTTCTTGATACATTTTTAAAAATATTTTTTTAATTTTGTAATTAAATTACAAACCCTGTTTTGTAAAAATATTATTTTGGAGTTGAAAATTTTGTGTTATATTTGTTTACTTTGTTTGTTATATGTATTACTGAATGTTATTTGTGACTTATTTTTAATTATAGTTTTGGCTATTTTATTTTTTGTTTATCTTATTTTAATGAAAGAATTATAATGATACGTTATTCTAATATTTTTTTTATTAGCATTTCATATATGGAGAAAATAATATGTTAGTTTCTAATTGTATTGTGGAGTTTATGGTATTAGTATTACTTATTTTAATTATTTTTTTCTATATCTCCCTTACACTTTTTTTTGTTAGGTTTTATATTGAACCATGTGTTAATCATTTTTAATTGTAGTATTAAATTTTGCCTTTAAATATATATGGAATATTTTGGTTCAAATTATTTTTTTACTCTTCACGACCAAATTAAAATATATATGAAATATTTTGGTTGAAATTATTTTTTACTCTTCACGATCAAATCAAACACGCTAATTATATATAGTATATAATTATTTTTGTTTGTTTGTTTGTTTAGTTTGTTTATTTTTGAAAATAATATGTTATTTGTTAATAGTGTTGTAGGGTTGTAGGGTTTGTGCACCTCTCTGCCGTATGTTTTTTCTTAGGTGTCTTGAAGCCTTAACGACCAAACCATACCATCAAAACCTCCTTACGCTAATTATATATAGGATATAATAATTTTAAACCAAATTTTTTCCAATCCTTTTCAATTTCCTTTTGCCAAGTCATGTTCAAAACTTTTTCCAACCCTTTTCAATTTCCAAATCAATGTATGCAACATCAAACCTCCAGCACAAGAGCTTGAAATACGATAGTTGCAAGCTCAAAATTTCTCAACACTATATATATTTTATATTTTCATGATAAAAAATATAATATATATATAGAGAGTAAGGATCTTGGGAAAAAATTTTAGATAGAAAACTTAGAAACCATAATCTACACCGTTAATTTTTATAGTAACTAACAAATTTAAAATTTGACTTATGATGGCAATAATACAATCAGGATTGATGCTATCAATCATATAATTGCATTAATTACATAACAAACTCAAATTGCAATAAGATTTTTTTGACTATTTCATTGTAGATTAATTGCATGATGTTCATTTAATTAATATTTTATTTTCAATTATTTATTAAAATTCTACTAGGTGTTTTGTTATATATTTTGTTAATTATCAAAAAAATTATATTTTAGATTCAATCTGTTTCAATCGTTCTTTTAAGATTCTTTTAAGTGTTTCAGTTAATAAATTTTAAATTAGATTCTTTAAAGCATTTTTAGATATTCATCCCAGATTCACTCGGGTGTTCCATTAAGTGTTCCACAAGTTATATATTAATTATTAGTCAAATAAAGTAAAATTTATATTATTACAAAATAAAAATAAGATTTAACCATTTGTTCTATTGAGTGTTTCATTAATTATTTTAAAATAAAATTTAATAAAATTTTATTAAGATTTAAGTATTCAACATGTTCAATTAAGTGTTCTTCTAAGATTCTCTTAAGTGTTTCGTTTGTTAAATTTTAAATTTTATTCTCGTAATCATTTTCCAAGTGCTCTTCCAAGATTCACTTTTTAAGATTCTATTAAGTATTCCATAAATTTTACATTAATTATTGTTTAAATAAAATTTAATTTAATTTACATTATCATAAACAATAATAAGATTTTACCACGTGTTGGTCTACTGCGTGTTTCATTAATTATTTTAAGATTAAATCTAATAAAAATTTATTAAGATTCAGCATGTTCAACTAAGTATTCTTCTAAAATTCTCTTAAGTGTTTCGTTTGTTAAATATTAAATTAGATTCTCTAAAACATTTTTTAAAGTATTTTTAATTAAATAAAATTAGACTTATTTATTTTTATTAGATAACAATTGTTGTGGAATAAAAACGAGGGTTGATATGTATTTAATGCTAGGGTTAGTGAGCTTCAAGCTTTAATGGATGTTTTCGTGTTTCGAGACTGATCGGTCCTCACAGAGTGCTTACGTATCTCGTTATTGAGAATCAAGCCAAAAACGTAGTTCTGAGAATGAGGGGTCATGCCCTTTATATAGGCTGAAAAGTCCTAGAATTATGGTAGGATTAGAAGACTTGGTGGGCAAGTCACCGCCTTGAGGAAGGTTCTAGACTCTTTCCTTATAGGAGTCAGTTTCCATGTTGAAGTAGGTGCCTTGGAGGCTAAGTCAGGAAGGAGTAATATCCTTATTTCACTACACCATAAATGGTCTTTACCAACACTCGAAAGTGATGTTGCCACGAGAAATGTTGCCTTAGATGTCTAAATATCAATTAAAACGATGTATGCCAACATCATAATCAGATGTTGCCATTCATGTTGCCTTAGATACATTTTTTTCCTCAATGCCAACACTTATATGGGTGTTGCCTTAGACACCCGAAAAAGTGTTAAGTAAAAAAGCCCGCTTGCTGAAAAATTGAAAGCCCGCTTACTGAAAAATTGAAAGCCCGCTCAAAATAAAATATATTGTCTGAAAATTGCAAACCAAAAAATTCTCTGTGTGTCTCTCTCGCTCAAAACTATCTCTCTCTCTCAAACTCTCTCTCTCTCAAAACACACACACACACACACACACTCTCTCTCTCTCAAACACTCTCTCTCTCAAACACTCTCTCCCTCAAAACTTTCCCGTTAAAGCTCTGTTCTTTTACTCCGATTCGGGTTCGAAGCTCATCTCCGATTTGAAGTTCGTGGTATTTTTGTTTCTCCATCTAATTAGTTCATCTAATTACCCTAGTTTAATTAATTTATTCATAGTTTATAGTTTACAAACCCTAATTTTTGGGGGTTTTTTATTTGTTAATTTTGGGGGTTTACGAACCCTAGTTTTTGGGGTTTTTTTTCTAATTGGAAATTTTCTTCTGTCGGCTTTCAAATTATTGAGTCGGCTTGAAAACAATTGTAACACTTCCGTTGTTGTGTTCTGCAATTGGGTATGATGCTAGCAAGAACCAGCAAATTTTATGTATAATTTTATTAGTTGAATTGTATATTGGTTAAGATTTTACGGCTTGTATTGCTTGTATAATGTAGGGATGGAGAGGCTTATACACTATACAGTTTGGATTTAAAGATGTCCAAATGTTCTTTCTTAAACACTACACCACAAATGTTCTTTGTATTTGTCGTTGTCTTAATAGAAATAAAGGCCAAGAATCCGAGGATCACATATGCCGACCTTTACCAGGTGACTATTTAGCAATACCTATTCAAATACAAATTGCATTTCCTACATGTTGTCTATAAGTTGCGGTGATCAGCATCTGCTATAGCTAATCAGTCTATCTGTTAATTTTTTCATATATTAATATCCTGTTTCTGTGGTTCTTCTCTTTTATCTGCTCCATTTTAGTTCATATGTCTTCCCATTCATTTTAAGTTCATTTTATCACATGGGAGATTTCCTCAATGCAATCTTCATTACATCACATGGGTGAAATGTTCATAGTTTGTGTGGTTTGGGGGTACTTGGCTTAAATATGATGATGGTTGCCAAGATTTACCATACAGTATCGTTCTACATATTCTTATGACATTTGTGTTTCCCAGTATAATTTTTTATTTGTTGTTTCTAGAACCTGTGACAGTGTCCAACTTGTAGTCTGATGTCTACAAGCTAATATGTAACAGTGGGGAATGGATAACTGCTAGTTTGTTTTTCTAATTTTTATATGGAAATTAACCCCTGTTCTGTTCTGGTGACTGGTGAGCTTCTTGTATATGGCAGCTCTTTTTATGTTGCTTAATGTATTACTTACAATTTTAATACTTTATCACTTGTTTGTGCATCTGTATTGTAAAATGTGTTTCATGGACCCTAAATTAGTAGCATTGTCACTTTTTTGTACATCTATAGGACCAATGACCTGATGTTGCTTCTGGTGGTCTATTTATTATGATGGGCATTTTGGCATAATGCTTGATGTAATACGGTTTGTCAACCTAGCAGGCACATCCTAATGCAATAGCTTACCACCATTGCATTGTAGATTAGCAAGTGATAAGAGCTGGTAGCCTCCTTTAACCTCACCTGTTTTTGAAGCCATCGTCTACTGAATTTTTCACATGTTCATAAAAATTTGTTATTTGTTATTTGTAACTGTTTGTTGGGAATGGATAACTAGTAGTTTCTTTTTTAAAATTTATATGGAAATTTACTCTAGTTATGTTATGCTGAGTTTCTGCTGCTCAATGTATTATTGATCACATTTCCGGAACCTTGTCACTTGTTCCTGCATTCCTGCATCTCCATTGTCAAATGTATTTTTCAAAGACTTTCAAATTGTAGCCTTGTTAGTTATGAACTCATGATTGGCTTTCTGGCATAATGCTGCCAACTTAGTCATACGAGCTGGTGCCTGACTGCCGGGGACGGTTAGCCTGGTGTCCTCTTATAATGTGTACAGTTCAATTTGCCTTTTACACCTGTTTGTCAAGCCATGGTCTACAGAATTTTTCACATGTTAATGAAAATAGTCTTCATTTACCTAGATTCAATGGGTAATGCTTTTGCCAATTACAGGGGCCAGCACGAACCTTAATATATCAGATAAAATGAATTGGCCACCCCAATCTGATCAGTACAAAAGTAAATCAGGAGAACTGGATGTTCTTGACTGGCTAAGAGTCACCTAGTGGAGCGACTTACTAATATATCAAACTGTGAGGAGGATAACAATTCAATTAAAAAATAGCATAGAGATATGCTTGTCTGACAGCAGAAACTGATAGTAAGTTTATCTCTGTTTCTAGTGCCTCATTTTGACAAGTGTTTATACTGATTTTAATGTGAATGACATATGTTTTACATAGATGGATAAGAACTCCTGTTTGGTCTATATTATAATGATCCTATTTAGCTTTAGAAAAGTTTGATTTTTTTTTTTATCTATATGTTGCAATGTTTATATTCCTCATCAATTGTTGTAGAGTTAAATTTTAAACTTGTGACATCACATTAATCAATAAATAGGTATAAACAGATAGTAAATATGTAAATGTTAAAAAAAACTAAAAAGTGATGTTCATGTAGCAATTTCTATAAATATATGGAAAGACACCACGTACAAGATATATTATCGTTGTCAATAATTATTACTCTTTAGTATAGTTAAATTGCATGGAGCTAGTAGAATTATACTACTGTTAAATCTGTTGAGACTTGAGAAGGCCTTAACAATAGGTGTATAACCGTTGAAATATTTAATAGTTTCAGAAAATTATCCCAATAGCTTTCCTCTCATTCATGATCAGTACTATTGTTAATGAACTGCATGAAAGGTTCTTGCTATATCATGTTTGCTTGGATAAACCTTTCATTTATTCGTGAGTTGTGGTATTGTTCGATAATCAGTAAATAGCAATTGGAGGTCTGAAAGTCATTTGCAGGTGATTATTTTAAGCAAATATTTACCGACATTTTTATAAAGCAGGATGTAAAAAGCTTAATTTTCAAATTTGAGTTGCAGAATTTCAGTTTTGTTCTAATTCCCTAGTAATTATTGTTGGATCTTTATTCCTCGTTCATGTCCTAGTAATTTGTGCCATTGCAAATTTGCTGAACGGTTCTTCGAAGAAGACATTGTAGGTGCGAAAGGATATTGCAACATGTGGTATGTACTCTGCATCTGGTTCAATTTTTGTATTGGTTTCTTTCTTTGTCAGACCCTATGTTGGCACTGCAGGTGCTAAAGTGTTACTTGAGCTTGGAGAAAAGGTTGAAAGGATGGAAAAATTAATCCCAGGAGATTTGCTAGAAGAAGTGCATGAGGCTGTTGAAGAATTACAAGTAGCAATTGACAAAAAATCATACCTTCTAATGAATGCGGAGAGTTGGGCAAGTTCCAGAATGCCACAATAATTTGAGGACCTTCTTATTAATGTATAATGATTTGACTTATGTAAAATTAGTAATTTTTTGTAACGGAATTAGTGATATATTTTAGTTTTATAAAAGTTGATAAATGTGATTCATTCAAATTATATTTTAATTTACCTTGACTTGCGTTAATTTTTTATAGTATTTTTGAAAATTTTAAGAATATCACAAATAAAACAAAATCCAAAAAAAAATTAAAATATAAATTTTCAGAAAATTTATACCAACCGGTGTTGCTGTAGAGGGACAAAGATGTTGGAATAGGCTATATGGCAACATCGCAAGGGTGTTGGTGTTGAGTAGACAGTGTTGCCATAGACTTTATGCCAACACCGGAAATAATGTTGCTATTTTGCATGAAATGTTGGCATAAGTGCCTAAGGCAACATCATGTTGATGTTGCCATAGTTTTGACAAAATGTGTTGGCTTAACCTCTAAGCCCACATGCAAATTCCCAACACCTTCAAAATTGACAAAAGTGTTGCCTTAAATCCTATGGTAACATTTTTCAGCATTTTTTACACTTATTTTGGGTGTTGCCATAGACCATTTGTGGTGTAGTGTTTGACTCTTATTTGCTGAACTGTTTATTACCCTTAATGTTAATTACGAAATTAATATCAAAAATAGGGTTTGGGCCCATCTGGTGGGCCCCACGCTTGGACCATTGTAGGTCTAACTGATGCCATATTAAATGTGTCTTTAAAGCTTACTTTTAGCCCATATCATTTCCCCCCCAACTTCTAGGAAAACTGATCAGGTTTTCCTTGAAGTTTTTAACGGTCTTTTTCGAGACTCGGGTCAGGGTTTATTGCTCATACGCAAGTATTTTTACCAATACTGTTTCAATGTAAAGCGTGGAGCAACCAACGCGTTTACGACGATGCTACCAATCGGTGCTACCAACTTAGAGTTGATGGTCGGTGCCTTCAAGATCTGGAAGTAAACACTCCCTGCATAATTCTCTATCTCAGAAAAAGCGTGTTTGCACTAAATCACGCAAGCGTACGTGGTCACAAGTAATATAGAATAAAGTTGAGTTCGTTCCCATAGAGATCTGGTTTAGGTTTCAACTTAGTTAATGCACCTATGCAACAATGTATGGTTTTTATTCACTGCTACGACAATTAACAAGATTGGGTTTTGATTTACTAAGATTAACTAAAAAGCAAACTAACAAACTAAGAATTAATTAACTAATGAGAATTTAAATCGGATTACTTATGCAAGGGAAAACATGGGATCCTAACTTCATTAAATACTTCGCTTAGAGATGATGCCTTTAATCAATGCATGTGATGGTTTTGATATCTGATCGGATAACACGAAACAAGTACACGCTACCTGTCAGCATACGTATACCAAACTACCCATACATCCACAAAAGAGATAGAAGATGAATAGACACCAATTATGCTTAGATCCTATATGTCTATAGAATTTGAAAACATAACGGTTGAAGAGCAAGTTATCCATAAATGTCACACAGGGCAACATAATATATTTCTATTTATGCTACAAATCATGTTGATAAACAATCATGAACCTATGCTAGCATGGCAAGTTCTAAATCTCAAGATCCACTTTCACTTCACAAGAGATTAACAAATTAGATGTTAGCTACGCATCTAACAATTAAGCATAACCATACAAGGATATCAATTATACATCACACACAGATCTTTAAAGCATCAAGATACTAAAGCTCCATAAATAAATCCATTAGAATCCCATGACAATGATTAGTTCATAAACGAACCGCTCGTCATCATGGGATCAAGTGAAACCATGATATTAAAACAAAATCTGAATATTAAATAAGAGTAATAGAGTTTAGAAAATAAATCCAAAACGAGCATAGAAGAATAGAAAAGATGAAGTAGATCTAGGATCTCCGTTGCTTGTCACGAGCATTGGGAATCCTTCTCCAAGTCTCTCTCGTCTCCCTCTATGTGTTATTCTAACTAATTCTCAGTTATTGATATGATTTACAATGATAGGTAGTGTTTATATAGGCCCTAGAATACTTTTCCAACAAGAAAAGACCTAAAAATACAATTTAGGTCGAAACAGGATATAATTTCAGCACCTTTCCAGCCTCGCACGTGCTGTCTGTGCCCACCACGCGCTGCCAACGCCTAGCATTCTGTCCAAGATTGTAGAAAATGTCGTTGTCTTCGCGTGAGCTATAATATCGTCAGAATCGGACTTGTAGAACTCCAAATATGGCCAAAACAGTGAAGACTGCGCAACCTACCAAGAAAATCCAAATTTTACACAATTTGCTCCTTTCTCCTTCGTTTTCTATTCCAATTCTTTTTCCATTTCCCGTTCTTCAATCTATTGAGTTAGTATCTTCAAATAATTATGGGGAAAAGGTTCCGCTCTTCATTCCAAACTCGTAATCCACGCATAAACCAACGGAAAATGGAAAACCTAGCCGACGATTCACGAACCTGCACACTACACGAAAACACATCAAAAATATAACAAACTTGAGGCAAAGTGAATCAATTTAAGCCGATATGAAACGCTCTAAGTGGATATAAAATCCACTTTTCACACCCCCAAACTTAAACCGATGCTTGTCCTCAAGCATAAACAACTAGACACTAACTAATTAGTACCACTTCCGTAGGTGATCACGGTTGCATTTGGCATATACAACAAGCCCTTTAAACCCCTAGGTAGCCCTAGTGGACGAGTGAGGTCTCGTGAGGGCCTATAATAAATGTACCCACAAAATCCATCTAACTAAACAATGCAATAACAATGCAATGCACGAATGCAACTAATATGAAAATACAATGATTCCCTTAAACTAACCAAAACCAACTAGCAAGCTAATATCTCAAAGAATGCAACTAAATACAAATAGAGCTCGACTAAGTCCCCGTATACTAACAATACATGAACAAAAACGTGCGTGTGTGCGATGTTCATCAAAAATACTTCCAAAACTAGATCAAAAGCATACATGTTCTTCGCCAAGACAATCACAGGTTTATAAATAGAATAGACTATAGACACTTCATAACCTAGGAACACCTCCACCCTCATCTGAGTTAGACAGGAATTCATACTTTATTACTAAACAACTACGACACATAATATACAAACATGATTATTTAATCGTGCAATGGATGAGACCTCAAAAGGCTTATACAATAATACCCATGTAGCGAGCGTTGGGTTAGTGGATCCCGGACTATAAAAGCCTTAGGTCACTAGGCACAAAGTCCCCGCGAACTTAATTGCTCGAGTTTTAAAGAGCTCACCCTGGTTAATTTTGCATTTAATAATTGAACTTTTGACCTTTTTTTTTTTCATATATGCAATCTGGAATGAGATTCTCAATTCCAACCCTAGTCTACTCATATAAATATGAGCCGGCTACTAGCCATTTGACGCCTAGCCATTATTAACAAACAAATACAACTAGCATGAACTCCCTGATTTCCCCCAAACTTAGACTTTAGTGCTCCTACGCCATCAAGGGAATAATGAATATTCTAAATATAATCAAGTGATTAAATCTCAAAACATCCAAACAAGCATGACCCTAACCTAGCCCAAAAGCAAACAATGAGACTGTGAAATTATTGTGTTTCTGAAACATGCAAGTCAATTTCATAGGAACTATAAATCAACCCTCTACTCATCATTACCACACTCAAATAGACATCGACCTACCAATCAGAATTAGCTCGTCCCAAGGGATCATTAAATATGCATGATATGCAAATGCAACTTAAATGAACTCACATGATATAAAAAACAAAATAACAAAATGCCCTACATGAAACAAACATAAATAATACAAACGAACATGCATGAACTACGACTAATATGCAAAACATGATATCTATATGAACACAATGACACACAAATAACTACATATCCCTCAAACCACCCCCAAACTTAAAATATTCAATGTCCCCGTTGAATGGAAGGTAATACAAGGGATAGTAGAGAACATACCTAACTACCGAATACGTGGGTTGCCTCCCACGAAGCGCCTTTGTTTAAAGTCTTTAGCAAGACATGACAATGGCTTTTTCTCTTGAAAATTTCTCTATATTGCCATTCAATTATCTTTTTCGGGGCTATATCCTTAATAACAAGTTTCAGCCTTCTTCGCTCCTCAAAAATGTTAGTAACATTGTTCTCTTCACTACCTAACAAGTTAACGACCATTACAATAGGCAAAGTAGATGATTGACCCAAGTATACATACCTCAAGTGATCTGGTGGTTTAAGCTCGAGTATGGAAGCTTCTTCAACATGATGATTTTCATTATTAACTACCAAAGACTGATCAAGAGTGGAAATAGACGGATTAGGAACGGAAGTGGGTGGTTCACCAACAGAAATCTTAACAACAGACTTAGGATCAAACGAACTATCCTCAAGTTGAATTTCATGCTTAGAACAAATAGCATTCAATTCCTCTAACATCTCATCAGAAGTAAAATTCATATACAACTCATGAAGATCTTTATCACCCTCATACTTTAACAAAACATCTTCCTCAAGAACAGACTCAATTGCACTATCCTCAAGATTTGACCATGAAACAACCTCATCAATCAGCACCTTAGAATCCCAGAGATCAGCCAAGCCTAGTGACTCATACTCTTCCTCCTCATCACTATCCACCACAGGCTCTGACAAAAGAGAATGTTCTTCTTTTTCTGTAGGGTCCTGATCTTGAATTTCTTCTTCATCCTCAATTGCTGAATTCTGATCATTCGTGACTTTTCCAGATCTGAGTGTTATGACATTAACCTGCTCCATGCCATTTTGTTTTCCTGGATTCACCTCTATGTCACTAGGAAGAACTCCATGCGGCCCGTTGAGAAAGGCACTTGCAATTTGCCCAATCTGATTCTCCAATGTCTTGAGAGATACCGCCTGACTTTTAACCATCAACCTCAATTCATCCAATTCAGATTTTTCATTCGAAGATTGACCAGCATTCCCATGAGACTGTTGCTGCTGAAATCTAGGAGGTTGGAATTGTTGCCTTTGAGCATACTGCTGCTGATAGCCTTGATTGAACGGCCTTGCTCCATATTGCTGACCTTGAAACTACTGATAAGGCTGTGGCATACCACCTTGATTGTTGCTCCAACTGAAATTAGGATGATAGATGTTGGGAGCTGGCTGTTGCAATCTCTGAAAATTACTCACACACTGCGCCGATTCAATAGATATGGCACATTGAGTTGTCTCATGTGCGCCCGCACAAATCACTGCTAAATCACTAAATCACGCAAGCGTACGTGGTCACAAGTAATATAGAATAAAGTTGAGTTTGTTCCCACAGAGATCTGGTATAGGTTTCAACTTAGTTAATGCACCTATGCAACAATGTATGGTTTTTATTCACTGCTAAGACAATTAACAAGATTGGGTTTTGATTAACTAAGATTAACTAAAAACCAAACTAACAAACTAAGAATTAATTAACTAATGAGAATTTAAATTGGATTACTTATGCAAGGGAAAACATGGGATCCTAACTTCATTAAATACTTCGCTTAGAGATGATGCCTTTAATCAATGCATATGATGGTTTTGATATCTGATCGGATAACACGAAACAAGTACACGCTACTTGTCAGCATACGTATACCAAAATACCCATACATCCACAAAAGAGATAGAAGATGAATAGACACCAATTATGCTTAGACCCTATATAGAATTTGAAAACATAACGGTTGAAGAGCAAGTTATCCATAAAGATCACACAGGGCAACATAATATATTTCTATTTATGCTACAAATCATGTTGATAAACAATCATGAACCTATGCTAGCATGGCAAGTTCTAAATCTCAAGATCCACTTTCACTTCACAAGAGATTAACAGATTAGATGTTAGCTACGCATCTAAGAATTAAGCATAACCATACGAGGATATCAATTATACATCACACAAAGATCTTTAAAGCATCAAAATACTAAAGCTCCATAAATAAATCCGTTAGAATCCCATGACAACGATTAGTTCATAAACGAACCGCTCGTCATCATGGGATCAAGTGAAACCAATGTATTAAAACAAAATCTGAATATTAAATAAGAGTAATAGAGTTTAGAAAACAAATCCAAAACGAGCATAGAATAATAGAAAAAATGAAGTAGATCTAGATCTCCTTTGCTTGTCACGAGCGTTGGGAATCCTTCTCCAAGTCTCTCTCGTCTCCCTCTATGTGTTATTCTAACTAATTCTCTGTTATTGATATGATTTACAATGATAGGTAGTGTTTATATAGGCCCTAGAATACTTTTCCATCAAGAAAAGACCTAAAAATACAATTTAAGTAGAAACATGAAAGAATTTCAGCACCTTTCCAGCCTCGCGCGCGCTGCCTGCGCCCACCACACGATGCCAGCGCTTAGCATTCTATCCAAGATTGTAGAAAATGTCTTTGTCTTCGCGTGAGCTGTAAGATCGTCAGAATCGGACTTGTAGAACTCCAGATATGGCCAAAACAGTGAAGACTGGGCAACCTACCCAGAAAATCCGAATTTTACACAATTTGCTCCTTTCTCCTTCGTTTTCTATTCAAATTCTTTTGTCATTTCCCGTTCTTCAATCTTTTGAGTTAGGATCTTCAAATACTTATAGGGAAAAAGTTCCGCTTTTCATTCCAAACTCGTAATCCACGCCAAAACCAACGGAAAATGGAAAACCTAGCCGACGATTCACGAACCTGCACACTACACGAAAACACATAAAAAATACAACAAACTTGAGGCCAAGTGAATCAATTTAAGCCGATATGGAATGCTCTAAGTGGATATAAAATCCACTTATCAAAGCGAATTTAGACAGGGCATCGGCCTTAACGTTCTCATTTCTTGGAATATGCTCCACATAGCACTCATCAAACTGAGTCGTAACAGCTTTCACAACTCGCAAATACTTTGCCATAGTTTTATCCCTGCATAGTTTCATCCTTGTTGTCAATGGTACATTCAACCACGAAGTCAGCTAATGCCTGAGCCTTGATGGTTGTTCGAGGCTTATACATGATGTCAAATTCTCCAATTTCAATTGCCCACTTAATCATCCTTCCACTGGCCTTCGGGCTATGTAATATGTTCCTCAATTGCTGGTCTCATAGCTTCCTCGAGGTTGTTATCAATGACAAATCAAACTTTTCAATGGTTGAGTATTTCAACTCACCCCATGCAACACCTTGCTCACGTAGTAGATGGGTTTCTGAACCTTTTTTTTTTCTCGAACGAGGACGACACTCAATGCTTGTTCAGATACCACCAGGTATAGATAAAGAGTTTCCCCAGGACTAGGTTTGGCCAACAACGGGGCTTCAGCCATGTACTTTCTCAACTATTCAAAGGCCTCTTGGCTCTCAGGAGTCCACTCAAAATTTTTCACCTTCTTCAGTGCCTGAAAGAAAGGCAAGCATTTGTCACCAGACTTGGAGATAAATCTCCCAAGGGCTGCAACTTGGCCCGTTAACTTCTGTACGTCCCGTATAGAGCGGGGCGGTTCCATATCCAGAATCGCTTTGATCTTATCAGGGTTGGCCTCTATGCCTCTTTTCGAATCCATCAGGCATAAAAATTTTCCCGCTCCAACGCCAAAAGCACACTTGGCTGGATTCATCATCATCTTGTGGTGCCTCATCACTTCAAATGCCCTCTGAGGTGCTTAATGTGGTCAGCCGTAAATAGGCTCTTGACTAACATGTCGTCGACGTAGACCTCCATGGTTTTCCCAATCAGATGGGCGAATATCTTATTCACCAGTCGTTGGTAAGTAGCTCCTACGTTCTTTAGACCGAAAGCCATAACAAGATAACAGAAAACACCAAAGTCAGTTATGAAAGATACCTTTGAAATATCATCCTTGTGCATCTTAATCTGATTGTAGCCACTAAACCCATCCATGAAGCTCAACATCTCATGTCCAGCTGTGGCATCTATCAATGTGTCTATCCTCGGCAGGGGAAAACAATCCTTTGGACATGCATCATTCAAATCAGTAAAGACTATACACATCCTCCACTTCCCATTAGCCTTCTTGACCATCACAGGGTTAGCCAACCATTCGGGGAACTGAATCTCTTCAATAAAACCAGCTTCCAAGAGCTTGTCAACCTCATGCTTAATGGCCTCTTGCCTCTCAGGAGCAAAATTACTCTTCTTCTGCTTTATTATCTTTCGCTTGGGATCGACATACAATCTGTGAGTCAAGAGTTGGGGATCAATACCTGGCATATCAGCTGATGTCCAAGCAAACGCATCACTATTCTCTTGTAAGAATGCTGTCAACTTGCCCTTCAAGGGTTTTTATTTATGCATTTGTTTGTTTCCCTTCGCGTATTCTCTTATTTTTGGTACTTGGGTCATCTTTGACTTACACACATCAGGTGCTTGGTACATAAATAAATCACATAATCAATGAATGGAAAACAAACTTGCATTAATAACTTGAAGTGGGTTCAACCCTTACATAGAGTACTACTATCCTACTCGGAGCAACATGCTCTGCAATGGTTTCAATGAACCTAATTTCTACTTCTACTGGATAAATATGAAGCTAAGTCCTACTAGGATAACTTGAGCCCATCGGGGCTTTGCAAGACTAGGCCTGCACCATTTGTTTTTGTTTTTGATGCTCCATCAAAATAGAACGCCCACTACTCCTTCTGGTCTCTTCATTCTTATTCTGAGGTTCACTTCCTGCTTGGGGTAATATATCCTGCCCCCCAACTTCTTGGTTGCAAATGTACATTCAACCATAAAGTCAGTTAACGCCTTAGCCTCAATGGCTGTCCGAGGCTTCTGTGTGATGTTCTCTGCTGACCTTTCTTGGTGTTCCTTACCACTACGGACATTCATGTCTTCAATCGGAAGGACCTGCCCCCCGACTCCATCAGGCCTTAACGAGGCTACATAACAGCTTTGTGCCATCTTTTGATCACCTTTATGTTCTCCAACACCATTCCTGGTTGGGAACTTGATCTTCATATAATAAGTTGAGGCAACAGCCTTGAATGCATGAAGTCCAGTCCTTCCGAGGATAGCGTTGTACGTTGAAACCGCCTTGATTACCATGAAGTTCAACATCTGGGTGGCATCCTTGGGCTCCTGTCCAATAGTTACAGGCAACTGAATATTCCCTTCAACTTTGGATTCTACTCCATTAAATCCATATATAGGCATGTTATTAGGGGTCAACTGAGAATCATTGTACCCCATCTTCACAAATGCATCATGAAACAGAATGTCAACGGAAGCTCCATTGTCTATCAAGACTCGCTTCACCTCTGAGTTTCCAATCACAGAAGTTATGACCAACGGGTCGTCATGGGGGAACTTCACCACTTCCAAGTCCGAGTCATCAGAACCAATCATTACTTCAGTTTTTGCACGCTTCGGGGCCTCTACCACGATGTGCATCACTTCTCTGGCATAAGCCTTCCGAGAATTCCTTGTTGTGTCGGCCGCAGTCGGGCCCCCTAAGATCATGTTGATTATTGGCCCTCGGGGCTGTGGGTTATGATCTTGATCGTCATCCCTTTTATAATCTCTAATTTGATTACCACGATCTTCACCCTTAGTGAAGTGGCTCAATTTCCCTCTACGGATCAAAAACTCGATCTCATCTTTGAGTTGCTTGCAATCGTCAGTGTCATGCCCCACATCTCTGCGGAATCTACAATACTGATTCTTGTTTCTCTTTGCGGGATCACCCCTGAGTGGCTTCGGACATCGGAAATCCTTATCCTTCTCAATGTCCAATAAGATTCGACTCCTAGGAGTATTCAACCTTGCATACTCAGTGAACCTTGGTCCTTGGTTCTTCTTAGGGGCAGAGTCGGAGTCCTCGTTAGTTCGGGGATACTTGTCCCTAGCATCATACTCCTGGTCATCATACTCCTGGTCTTGCTTTCGCTTCGTCGAGTTGTTGTTACCTCCTCCTCCACCTGTTGTGGCTTCTTTTTTCATGCTATCCTCAGCTTTAATATACTTATCAACCCTTCGTTGGAGTTCAGCCATATTCTCAGGAGGATGCTTTGCTAATGACCTTTTAAAGAATAGGTCAGTGGTTCCGTGTTCCAGGGCCACCATGGCCACCATATTCTCCAAATCAGTGATGTTCAATGTCTCCTTAGTGAACCTCTTGAGGTAATCTCTCAGATTTTCATTCTTTCCTTGCACCACATAAATAAGAGAGGCAGAGCTTTTCTCACGAACTCTTTCGCTAATAAACTGACTAATAAAAGCGGTGCTCAACTCCTTAAAAGAGCCAATCGAATTCGCAGGTAGGCGGCTATACCATCTTTGAGCCATGCCCGAAAGAGTTTGAGGGAATGCCCTACACTTAAGGGCATCACTTGCAGGTTGCAACAGCAGTGCGTTAGAGAACGTCCTGGCGTGGTTCGCGGGATCACCCATTCCATCATAAGCCTTAATTGTCGGCATCTTGAACTTTTTTGAGATGCGAGCATTCATCACCTCCTCAGTAAATGGGGGTGTGGGATCATCAAGATCCTCAAGTGGCATCAGATCCTTGTTGTTCTTCCAATTGAGGCGTCAGCCCTTCTCTGCCTTCTTGAAGACCTCTCTAAGTCTATAATGGGAATCCTTCCTGAGTTTGGAGGAGGTTGTGTTTGATTCAACCTAGTTTGTTCTCTCGCCATATCGTCCTTCAACTTCAAGATCTCGACCTCATGAGCCTTGATTCTCTCAGCGGTTGTCAAGGGGGGTCCATCATGGATAGTTTGAGTCCTCCTTCGAGGTTCTCTGCTAGCACGTCGCCTCCTTGGGGCTTCATCGCATTCTTCATCCTCGGATGATGAATCATCAGTATAGGGGCCAGAGTAGTCATCATACTCTCGATCTCGGATCTGCAAGGCATGGCCACTTGGTCCAACACCTTGAGTAATGGGAGGGTAGTTAGGAAGACTGTACATTGGGTTGGTATTCATGGGGAGATCCGTAGTATGGATCTGTACCCCTGGTGGTATGGGATGATTAGGATTAACCAGAGGAGAAACCATCATCTGAAGAGAGTTGGTTTCTTGACTTTGGTGGATGACCATAGGTAATGTTCTTTCAGCATGGGGATTCGTCCATGGAGATTGAGAAACTTGAGTTTGAGTGATTGCCCCTGTTGTTGGGGGTACTTGCTCAGTGACATGCGGAGCAGAGCTTAGAGGCAAAGCCTCAGTAGAGGTCGGTACTATTCTTCGTGTGGTTACCATGGTTGATGTCTTGTTCCCACAAACAGCGCCAAATGTTGTAGAATAAAAATAAGGGTTGGTAAGTATTTAATGCTAGGGTTAGTGAGCTTCAAGCTTTAATGGCTGTTTCCGTGTTTCGAGACTGATCGGTCCTCACAGAGTGCCTACGTATCTCGTTATTGAGAATCAAGCCAAAAACGTAGTTCTGAGAATGAGGGGTCAGACCCTTTATATAGGCTGAAAAGCCCTAGAATTATGGTAGGATTAGAAGACTTGGTGGGCAAGCCACCGCCTTGAGGAAGGTTCTAGACTCTTTCCTCATAGGAGTCAGTTTCCATGTTGAAGTAGGTGCCTTGGAGGCTAAGTCAGGCAGGAGTAATATCCTTATTTTACTCTTATTTGCTGAACTGTTTATTACCATTAATATTAATTACGAAATTAATATCAAAATAGGGTTTGGGCCCATCTGATGGGCCCCACGCTTGGACCATTGTATGTCTAACTAATGCCATATTAAATGCGTCGTTAGGGCTTACTTTTAGCCCATATCAACAATAATAAGATTCTACTAAGTGTTCTATTCTATATTTTTAACTATTAAAAAGAATTATATTATAGATTCAATATGTTCAACTAAGTGTTCTCGTAAGATTCTCTTACGTACTATTTTACTTATTAAATTTTTTAGTATTCTTCCAACATTCACTCAAGTGTTCTTTAAGTAGAACACTTAATAATAAATTTTTTGGGTGTTCTTTAAGCATTTATTAGAGTACCTAACAAACTAGATAATAGTAAATTTTAATATCAAGAGTATCTAACAAACACGTAATATGATACTATTATAATGATATCTTTTTTTAAGCATACATTAGAGTACCTAACAAACTAGATAGTAGAAAATTTTAATACCAAGAGCATAGCAAACATGTTATATGATATTATTACAATGATAATTTTTTTAATAATATAATTTCAAGAACATATTATATAGTATCAAGAACACTCGGTAGAACCTAGTAGAATATATAATAAAATCTACGATTATATTAAGAACACTTAATAGAATATACCATTTTTAAGAACACTTACTAGAACTTTAATGAAATCTTAAGTAAAATTAGTAGAACATATAATAGAATCTACGACTTTTAAAATAAAAACGTAATAATATCAAGAACACAAAGTAGAACCTAGTAGAACACATAACAGAACCTACAATTTTTTTTCTCTAATATAATTTACGATAATACATAGTAGCCTAAAATTATAAAATTAGTAGAACACTTACGATAATGAGTACATAGTAGAACACTTAATACAATCTAGTAAATTTTAATACGATAAAATTATGATGATAAAAAATATTATAAACATATCAAGAATACTTAGTAAAATCTTAGTGAAATCTTAAGTAAAATTTTAGTAGAACACTTAGTGGAATCTTAATCAAATTATTTTTTATCTCACTTAAATACTTGATTGAGTAGAAAATTTATAGTTTAGCATTTTATTACAATTTTCATAAACATTTAAATTTAAGATTCTAGTAGGTACTGTGGTAAAAATAATATTTTAAATTATTAATATACAATTCATACTATTTTATAAAATAAAAAGTCAAAAATTTAAAATAAAGTAGTATGAATATAGCAAGTTATTTATGAAAGTCAACAATATCTTATAAACTATGTGCAAATCACGCATTTAATGTGCATTCATTAAATGACAAAATTATGACATATATATAACAACAATATTACTTTCCTTTTTAAACTAAAATTTAGAAAATCAATGCATTAATAATAACCATCAGATGGCTGGCAAAAAAAAAAAATTTAATAACCATCAGATGAGATTGTAATTGATGGACAAGATTATGGTTTTTAGTTTTCTCAAAAAAAAGTTTTCTTTTGAACCTTCTCCTATATATATATATATATATATATATATATATATATATATATATATATATATATATATATATATATAGAGAGAGAGAGAGAGAGAGAGAGAGCTAGAGAGAGAGAGAGAGAGTCTTGCTCAACTACAAACCACACTTAAATACAAACTACAAAGTATCACTAATTTCTACAACAAAAATCATTAATATTTTAATTACAATATTTTAATTATATTTTAATATAATTATCATTAATTTACACCCACCCCACCCCATCCCATCCCATCCCATCTGAAATCACTAATATACATAGCTAAAAATCACTAATTTATACCCACCCCACCCCCATCGCCATCCCCATCCCCATCCCCATCCCCATCTGAAATCACTAATTTACACCCACCCCCCCCACCCAATCTGAAATAACTAATATACATAGATAAAAATCACTAATAAACATAGATAAAAATCACTAATTTACCACCACCCCAACCCCATCTCATCGGAAATCACTAATATACGCTGCTAAAATCACTAATATACACATCCAAAATCACTAATTTACACCACCCCTCCCCCTACCCCTTCTGAAATCACTAATATACGTACACAGTTAAAATCACTAATATAAACAACTAAAATAACTAATTTACACCCACGGATTGGGGTGGGGTGGGCGTAAATTATTGATTTTTTGTTGTGTATATTTGTGATTTTAGATGGAGATGGTGGGGATGGGTGAGTATAAATTAGTGATTTTTAGCTGTGTGTATTCGTGCTTTCAGATGGGGGTGGGGGTCGGTGGAAATTAGTGATTTTTAGCTATGTATATTAGTGATTTCGGGTAGGGGTGGGGTGGGGGTGGGGGTGGGGGTGGGTGTAGTAAATTAGTAATTTTTAACTATGTATATTAGTGATTTTAGATGGGGTGGGGAGTCGGGGGTGGTGGGGGGTGGGTGTAAATTAGTGATTTTTAACGGTGTATATTAGTGATTTCAGATGGGGCGGGGTGGGTCAATTAGTGATAATTATATGAAAATATAATTAATACATTGTAATTAAAATATTAGTGTTTTTTGTTTTACAAATTTGTGATGGTTTGTCGTTTGTATTTAAGGGTTGGTTTGTATTTGAGCATTTGTCTATATATATATATATATATATATATATATATATGAAAAAAAAGAGACAAAACAACGTTACAACAATACAATACATGGAACTTACTCGACAAACACATAAACAGGCTCAAGAACTTGACCCATGTTTCATTTAATATATTGTTCGTGCTCTTCTACTATTTGGATCTCATAGAGACAACACTCGAGTAACATCTAAATATTTCAATGCCTAAAGAACGAGACACGAGTCATATCACCACCACACAAACAAGCAGGACATCTCGCGTAAAATCATAAGTATTGAAAAATTACACAACCACAACAGTGGGAGTTCAAGTGTCACGCAGTCAAATGGTCAACAACAACTAAAAATGTATTCAAGAAATAAACATAAGGGCAAAAGGGACATTGGAGTGGAGAAGTCAAATAATAGAGGGTCAAGGGCAATTGAGCCATTGCAAAACAAGGGAAAGAGGGTAAAAGTTGTGAGAAGGCTAGGGTTTGGATTATTCTGGAATTGTAGTAGCTAAAGTAGATCTGGGAGAGTGAGGGCCTCTAGAACGTCCCTTAGTTTATTCAGTGTGTATTCAAACAAATTATCCGTGTAATCGGACTTATTATTACTATTAATTATCATTTCAGTGTTATTTGAGTATTGTGTGTGTGGATTTGTATTCAGTTCATATCAAATTGGTATCAGAGTACTACGACTCTATGGGACAACCGACGGTGGCGCAGCGTGTAGAGGTTATAGAGGAGAAGTTGACTGGTATGGAAGAATCATTGAGAAGTATGGCTACTGAAACGATTGACAAGGCCGTGAAGGCGGTGCGACATTCATTGACGGAGGTGTACGTTGTTGGAGGGGCAAACCCTAACAGCAAAGAAAGTGGCGGTGGAGTTTGAATCGTTGGCGAGCCGATTGAAAGGGCGAGTGAATCGGAACAGGGAGTATCAAGAGGCCCTTATAAACACGATGCGAAATGAACAACTTAAATTTCATGCAGAGATTAAGTCCACAATCACAGGGCCTCAATCGATGCAAGTTCCAGGGCAAGATAGGGCGGGTTCCAGTGTGAACAAAGGTGAGTTTGTATTTCCAAGTCCTAATTCGGCTATAGGATTTATTAATAGAGAGACTGGGGGATAAAGATTGGGCAGGAGATGTAGTGGGTGATGGAACTGGGTTTGTCAATGGAAATGGAACTGGGTTTGGGTCGGGGTAGAACGTGGGTGTGGGTCAAGTTAATTGGCGCTATTGAAAGCTTGATATGCCCTTATTCGATGGAACCGATCGAGATGGTTGGGTTATGCGGGTAGAGCGATATTTTACATTTTATCGGCTCTCAAAGAATGAGATGCTCGAAGCTGTAGTGGTAGCCATGGAAGGTGATGCATGACGTTGGTACCAATGGGAGCACCATAGGCACCCCATTCGAAGGTGTGTTGACCTTAAAAGGTTTGTTCTACGTCAATTTAGACCAGTGGGAGGAGGATCTTTATATGAACAGTGGTTGTCCACAGTCCAAACATCTACAGTACAGGAGTATCGATGACAGTTTATTGAAACGGCTGGGCCTGTAGAAAGGGTGTCGGAGGAGATGCTGCTGGGGCATTTTATAAATGGACTTAAGGAGGAGCTCAAGGTCGAAGTGAGGTTGATGAACCCTATAAGCTTGGAATATGCTATGGAGCAAGCCGTAGGGGTTGAAGTTGAACTGTACTCGAGTATTCGAAGTTTAAATACTTCGAAGTTTAGCCAGTATTCGAGTTACAGCAAGGGGTATAGCAGCATTGGACCGTACTCAATGGCAATGCCCACTAGTCCGCCTATACACCAGAGTTGGGAAGTAGGACAACGGAATCTCAGGGGTCAGTACAATCTCCTACTCGAAGCAGTACCACACATCAGTTGGGCAGTGATATAAAACGATTAACGGAGAGTGAATTACGAGATAAAATGGATAAAGGTCTCTGCTACCGCTGTAATGCCAAATGGGCAGTGGGACATAGGTAAAAAAAGAAAGAACTTAGTGTTTTGTTGATAGAAGAGGAGGAAACAGAACAAGAGGGAGAAGACAGCGAAGCACCACCCCCACCTACTGAAGAAGTATTAACCGAGGTATCTCTTAACTCTGTTGTTGGAATTTCTAGTCCTAAAACTATGAAATTGAAGGGTTTAATGGGGGACAAGGAGTTGATTGTGATGATTGATCCGGGGGCTACCCACAACTTCATTGCCATAAGAGTTGTGGAGGAGTTAGGGTTAACTGTTGAAAAGTCAGTAGGATTTGGGGTATGTTTGGGAAACGGAGATGCAATTCGAGGTGAAGGCATTTGTAAAGGGCTTACACTACAGTTGGATGGAGGATTGGAAGTGGTTGAAGACTTTTTACCTTTGAAGTTAGGCAGTTCAGACATCATATTGGGGTTACGTGGTTGGAGAAATTGGGTATGGTGCTTACGGATTGGAAGAAACAAATCATGAAATTCGAAATAAAAGGGGAACCAATAACCTTAGTGGGTGATCCCTTCCTGGTACACTCACAAATATCATTGAAGTCTATGAGGAGAACTTTGAGGAAACAAGGTGGTGGTTTCTGGGTACAGAAGAAAACTGAGTTAGAAGATAAAGGGGATACAGGATAGTGCAGAGCGCCTGCGTTTGTAGATGCCATAATTCAGAACTATAGTCAGGTATTTGATACCCCAGTGGGAATACCCCCATCGAGAGACCATGAGCACTCAATTACACTCAAAGGGGGCAGTAATCCTATCAATGTATGACCCTATAGTTATCCTCAAAGTCAAAAGGACGAAATCGAACGACTCATTGCTGAAATGTTGGCCACTGGAATTATCAGACCTTCAACTAGTCCTTTCTCTAGCCCGGTCTTTTTGGTAAAAAAGAAGGATGGGTCGTGGCGCTTTTGCGTCGACTATAGGGCTTTGAACAAAGAATCGGTTCCCGACAAATACTCAATACCTATCATTGACGAGCTGCTCTGTAAGAACCCAGATTTTTGATAGAATTAAAACTTTTTATTATGTAATAATATGGGAATGAATAGTGGTTATGACTGCGATGTAACGACTGTCTATTTAATGAATTGGATGGATTTAGATTCAAATATTTATATGTCATGAAGAATACCTTTGGTTGATAACATAGATAAGAACGATCTATCTCCTAAGGATATAAGTATATTACTTCAAGTAGGATTATTCTTGTGTCATCCAAATCAATATCTATTATGAGTCCAGCGGCTCCGTAAAAAGGTTAAGGTACACTCGAGGATGAACCAAGTTCATTTTCCTAATTATAGGAATTAAATAAAAATAAGTGATGAATAGTGATTTTGGTGGAATTTGGAATATTATTATAATAATGTTATACCCGGTATTCTGAACGGATTTCTGAGTTCGTATTAGTGATCCAGGAGGAAAATAAGTGTATGTAAAAGCTGTCGGATTCAGAAAAAGAGCACTTTTATTTTCTCCGAGATTTCCCTGGACACTGCAAGACTTAAGGATTTATAAAAGGGGATTAAGGAATTTAAATTCGAGAAGTATTAAGTAAGATGGAGGATGGTATTATAATTATTAAGAAGGTTTTCGGTAAAACCCTAACTAGAAATGAATGAGTTATTCCCTCGAACGATCAACGAATTAAGCAATAAACGGACAAAGAAACAAGCAGAGGGAGCAAGAGTCTTGTGCAAGCCACTAGAAAATATCTAGTAACTAAACTAGAAACCAAGGAACTAGCACCTTAGAGATGAAACTAAGTGTTTAGCAAGACAACTACTTAGTTAGCCTTAAAACCACCACAAATCCAACACTTGTCTTGCCATTTCATCATGCTATACATCATCACTTTAATAAAGCAACTTTATCAAGATATTATCTTATCTTCTCATCAATAATTCAAGATTAGATGAGAGCAAAAGCAAGAGAAAAGCAAACAACTCTCTCCCCCTCCATTTTCCATTCCATTCGGCCTCACCTTAAATTCAAAAACCAAAACCCTACTTCCAACCATCATTTGATCTTGTAATTTTTATGGTGAGTCTTACATTTCATATAAATGATCTCCTCAAAATCCTAGCTTCAATCTCTTCTTTTTCCATTTTCAAAAAAATCATTAAAGAGGAGGATGAATAGTGTTCTTCAAGAACTAACTTTGATTTTCATGATTCTTTGGTTGATCTTAGGTTTGTTAAAGCTAGACAAGGACCATACCAAACTTTTTAAGGCCATATCACACTCTCAAGAAGGTATAATGATCTTGAAACCCTAGGCCTACTTTGAGTTTATGAATGTTCTTGATAGATTTAAGTGTTAGGAGCATGTTAGTGATGTTATAATCATGATTATGTGGTAGATCTAATGGATTTAAGAGATGATGATTATGTTGGTACAATATTGTGTTCTTGAGATTGTTGAGATGAGAATCATATGTATAAGTTGTATTGGTGCCCGGTGTGGCTTGGTTTTAGTGTTACGATTAGTAGAACGTTCGATTTATAGCCGTCGTAATGCCCGATTTTCGTTTAATCTTGAAATCCGAACTTGACAGTAGATAAAACTCACTGCATAGCTTCGACTTATGCCATGATTAGCTAGATCATGTTACAAGCTTCGTTTTGATATAAAGTTCGTATGAAATGGACTTACGGTTTAGGAGTTATGATTTAATTCGTAAAAGTGATTCGAAACCGTAAACAAAAGTTCGTAACTGAAATTGGATCCCTGTAATATTGCGAAATCAGTGGTATATTTTGATAATTAAATAATAAAGATAAAAAGGAAGGTGTGGGAGAAGACCGCATGTCAAAAGGATCGTTTTACGATTTTATAAAAATGTTCGAATCGAGGTTAAGTACGAACGAACCCCTAAAACGGACATTCGATTATAACTTTAAGAAAACCACTTGGAAAATACTCGATAAAACTCGAAGTATAATTCTTCGACCTTAGAACTTATACGACTTAAGTATACACCAAGTGTAAGCATAATGACATGTCGTAGTAGCGAACAAATATCGAATCGTATCGGTGATAAAAAGAGTTACAGTGAAAGGGGTATAACGAGATAACTTGAGATCGTGTTTCGATTTAAGTTAAGTTTATACTTAGCTTTTTAAAATGTGTTAAGTGGTTAATCTCGGATACTTTGATTATTTATAGATCGCCGAGCAGACCCCGGACACGCTACCCCTACTCTACCACCAGGCAAGTTTCAAATCCTTTTAATAGGCTGTTGTTGTGAATACATACATATGCTTTCTGTTATACATATGCCATAGCATGCATGCCTAATTTCAAAGTCATATTGATATACTTGTTCCTTGAATTATTGTTGGCTATGAGCTAGATAGTTATTATATCAGTTATAAGCCGGAAATTTCCAAAAAAAAACCCTTAAGCGAAGGGTAGTCGAATCTCATTCTCTGATTATAGACTGGGAGTCGTTATTTCTTGATATATCGACATTATTTTCAGAGGAAAATATTTAAGTAAATATTTTTCTATGTATTATCTGGCGAATATTATTGCGATATTCATTTGAGATATTTGATTAATATTATTCGGGTTATTCATCTGATAGTTATTTATTCGATGAACATTATCTGTAATATTCATCTAAAGTCGATTTAATATTCGAATATTATTTCGAACTCTCAGCTAAGTTATTTACTTAGAGAATATTCATTTTATTTCTTCGATAAATATTATTTTGAATATTCATTCGAGTTTATTTATTTAATGAATATTATTTTGAATATTCATTCGAGCCTTATTTATTTAAATGAATATTATTTCGAATATTCATTCAATCTCTATGATTTTATAAACATTAGTTGAGCATTGATTCGAACTCCAGTTATTCGATAAATATTATCTTCAACGTTCATTCAAAGTCAATTCTATTATTGAACATAATTTTAAATATTCATTCGATAATCATTTCTTCGACAATTATTATTAAGTCGAATATTCATTATTTATTCAATGAATATGGTCTCAAATATTCAATCGATAATTATTTCATCAATAAGTATCATTCTTAAGTTGAATATTCATTATTTATTCAATGAATATTATTTCAAATATCCATTTGACGATTATTTCATCAATAAAATACTACTATTATTAATTAGAATATTCATTATTCGTCCAATGAATATTATTCTGAATAGTTATTCAAAGATTATTCCGAGCAACACTTTTCCAATATCTGTGACTTAAGAAATATTCTTGGAATATTTATTAAACTCTTCTAACTCGTTCCAAAGAAGAGTTGCCTCATTCACTCCGTATCTTCAACCTTCGAATATTATATAAAATATTTCAAAGACTTATTACTATTATTATATTATCAAGGAAGGTTCTCAAACTCTATTCTTCGTTCAATCCTGTCTCTTAAATTATAAGGGAACCTTACTTGAGAAATGTTATTTATCTCGTGACTGCCCGGTCATAAATTATTCGTCTCATTCGCAACTTGGTTGCTATTATTCATGGTATTGTGCGTACCCTCTCATCATTCGAGGGGTAGAATGTTGGAACAAGTTGGTATCTATTAACAAGCCTCGGCTTGGGAAATATTGGTGAATTTTCCTTTCCAACTAGATACGACTAACCTTATGGAGTCCTATCAACAAGTGCTATACTTGGGGAAAGGGGACCGAACTTTACATTTCAAAGTTATGGATGTTAATTGAACTAGGAGACGCGTAAGTGGCCGAGTGGCGCCGGTCCAGCAATGGCCCAACCGTTGGCCGGGGGGTTCCAGAGGGCGGGCGATCCGTCGGTACTTCCTTCTACATGTAGAGAACAAATGATGGGGAGCATGACATGCGACTGATCATCGTAGATGTTGTGGCTCCTGGCGCGGCAAGCTCCCGTATTAGTTCATCACCCAAATTCGAAGAATATTCTGTAACGCTACCATTGTGGGTAGCGCTGAAAAATGTTTGAACTGGGATTGCAGCATTCTTCCTGCATGTTCCCCTATCATGAAAATTGATGATCTGGCTTGTCTTTGACATAGCAGATATTCCCACAAAATATAAATATGTTTTGAGTTACCTTGTAACTTCATCCTTTATGTTGATCTGGCACAATTTTCGTTAATGCATGGCATATGGTTTAAAAATATATTTTCGAACTGTCATATATATATATATATATATATATATATATATACCTATGCAGTTATATTATTGTTGGTGGGCTATTGCTCACCCTTGCTTATTATTATGTCACAACAACAGCTAGGTCTCATGGCTCGCGTAAGGCGCACTCGGCGCAAGCAGGTTACCCGTCCCACAGGACTCCCCGCTGATATTGTTGCTGCCATTGCTGAGGTAGCACAGATAGTCAGCTTTTGCTTCCAGTTTAATTATATGTATCAATAATGTTAATCAACGGCAAGAACTTTAAACTTACGATGTTATCCTTTTGGCTTGTAATAACTTTTATTCGTAAACCCGTAATGTGAGACTTATTTCAATTTCATCTCTGGGACTATAACTGTGTGTGTGTGAGTGGTTATTATTGTAGGGGTCACAGCATGTGATTTATTTATTATGGACTCAAGTAAAGTATTAATCATGGAAAATAAGACCGTAACGACCCGATCCCGGACCCCGGATCTGGGGGTGTTACATGCTCGATGAACTCCATGGGTCCAGGTTCTTTTCCAAGTTAGATCTTCGCTCCGGTTATCATCAAATTTTAGTTCGGGCTGAAAATGCTCACAAAACGGCCTTTCGGACACATGACGGGCATTACGAGTTTCTCGTAATGCCATTTGGCCTAATGAATGCCCCGACTACATTTCAATCTTTAATGAACAACTTATTCAGGCCTTTTCTACGAAGATTTATTCTCGTCTTCTTCGACGACATTTTAATTTATAGCAGAACTCAAAAAGAACACGAGCAGCATTTGACGTTGGTTTTGGATAAGTTAAAGGAGCACCAACTGTTTGCTAATATGAAGAAGTGCGAGTTCGGCAAAACAGTAATACACTATCTGGGTCATATTATATCAAAAGTAGGGGTGGAAGTCGATCAGTCCGAAGTCCAATCTATGTTGGAATGGAAACAGCCCAAGAACTTGCGAGAACTACGTGGCTTTTTGGGATTAACAGGATATTACCGTAAGTTTATAGCCGGCTACACTCAGATTGCGATACCCTTAACAGAGTTGCTAAAAAGGGACAAGTTTGGTTGGAGTCCCGAGGCCGAAGTAGCTTTCTCTCGACTTAAAGAAGCCATGACTAAACCACCTGTGCTAACCATGCCGAATTTCAAACTACCCTTCGTTCTTGAAACAGATGCTTCGGGTTACGGAGTTGGGGCCGTATTAATACAAGAAGGGAGACCGGTGGCTTATTTTAGTAAATTGCTTGGGGTAAGGGCACAACAGAAGTCGATTTACGAGAAAGAGCTGATTGCTATATGTCTTGCTGTGACCAAGTGGAAACCGTATTTGCTGGGGCGACACTTCGTGGTTCGTTCAGATCAGCAGAGTCTTCGGTACCTCACACAACAACGGGAGGTCAATCAAGAATATCAAAAATGGTTAATGAAGTTGCTTGGTTACAACTTTGAGATTCAATACAAAATTGGTTCTTCGAACCATGTGGCGGATGCTCTATCGCGAAAGCAGGACGGTGAAGTTGCTTTACAATCTTTGGTAACAATTCCTGCAATCTCATGGGAGGTGTTAGAAGAAGAGATCCAAAAGGAATCAATCCTACAACGTTTAAAAAGGAAGTAGAGGCGAATGATAGAGAGATCCCAAGATATACCGTTGTCGACAACAAACTGTACTACAAGGGACGATGTGTGATTCCCCAGAACTTGACCCTTAAGACAGCCTTACTTAGAGAGTATCATGACATTGTGGTAGGTGGGCATACAGGGGAGTTGAAGACCTACTTAAGGCTTTCTGTGGATTGGTTTTAGGCTGGTATGAGAAAAGAAGTAACAGAGTTTGTTCGGAGATGCACCACCTGCCAACAACAGAAGGCTTCTCAACAATCACCTGCAGGGCTGTTGCAGCCCCTGCCTATCCCCACTCAGGTTTGGAGCGATATAAGCATGGATTTTATAGAAGGTCTTCCTTTATCTCAAGGCATTAATTCTGTGTTGGTGGTAGTTGACCGGTTAACAAAATACGCCCATTTTCTTGGCCTTAAGCATCCGTTTGATGCATTCAAGGTGGCAGCTCTCTTCACATGGGAAATAGTTCGCCTACATGGTTTCCCTACTTCCATAATTTTTGACCGAGACCGGATTTTCAAAAGCACATTTTGGAAGGAACTCTTCAAACTGCATGGAACGGAGTTAAAGAAAAGTACTTCTTACCATCCCCAAATCGACGGGCAATCGGAAATCGTTAATAAGAGCTTGGAAGTGTATCTCAGGTGTTTCAAAGGGGGCAAACCCACCACGTGGGCTAAATGGTTACATTGGGCTGAATTCTCGTACAACACTTCTCCCCACACTTCAAGGAAGATCAGTCCTTTTAAGGCACTCTATGGGAGAGACCCCCCACATTTGGTGCGAGTAGGAATGGGCCAGACACCAGTCAGTAGTTTGGAGGAGTTGCTTCAGGAGCGTGATGCCATTTTGGATGATCTCCGTTTTTCACTAATCAAGGCTCAGTAGCTTATGAAACAAAATGCTAATAAGAAACGTCGAGATGACTGCTTTGAAATCGATGATACGATATACTTGAAACTTCAACCATACCGTCAACAATCACTGTCCAGACGACCTTATGAGAAATTAGCAGCCCGTTTTTATGGACCTTATCGTGTTATCAAGAAGGTGGGGAAAGTGGCCTATCACCTATAACTTCCGGAGTATGCCAAAATACATCAAGTGTTTCATATTTCCCAATCACCCTCATCTGTCAAAATTCCCCCACAACTATCTACTAATTTGGAGTTACTCGTGGAACCGAAGGCAGTGTTGGAAGTAAGGCAGGTAAAGGTTGGAAATGCAGTTCGTTTGGAAGCTCTAATCAAATGGAGGAACCTTCCGTCGTTCGAAGCAACATGGGAGGATGTTACACTACTGCAACACCAGTACCCTACTTTCCACCTTGAGGACAAGGTGAAGCTTTGGGCCGGGGGTATTGTCACACAGTCAAATGGTCAACAACAACTAAAAATGTATTCAAGAAATAAATAAAAGGGCAAAAGGGACATTGGAGTGGAGAAGTAAAATAACAGAAGGTCAAAGGGCAATTGAGTCATTGTAGAACAAGGGAAAGGGGGTAAAAGTCGTGAGAAGGCTAGGGTTTGGATTATTCTGGAATTGTAGTAGCTAAAGTAGATCGATCTGGGAGAGTGAGGGCCTCTCGAACGTCCCTTAGTTTATTCAGTGTGTATTCAAACAAATTATCCGTGTAATCGGACTTATTATTACTATTAATTATAAGTTCAGTGTTATTTGAGTATTGTGTATGTGGATTTGTATTCAGTTCATATCATCAAGGTTACAAAAACAAAGAGTTATCAAACATATTAATTTTGATGAGAATGGCCTGAACCTCCACCTTCGTTAAGACTCTTAAGGTAGTTCGCAAACGTGAAAGCCGTCATGTCAACTCCGGCATTAGAGGCCATGTTCCAACAAATTCCATAGACCTCCTCCAACGAGCTATCCACCTCGCGTTCTAACGCACTTTTCGCATCTTCCCAAAAGGTCGTACGCTTGCCAAGAGTACGGGTCACTTCTGAGAATTGGCCTTCCTTTTCTTCCAATGAAATACGAAGGCCTTTCATTTCTTTATATATGAGCCTGCATAATCTAAAGGGTTTCGAGCATCAAACGCAACGGAATTAAATGCAAAAAAGAATTAAAATCGAAACCCTACCGCAGGATCCATGCAAAAACATGATATTTAATTCGGAGTTAGATGATTATCTTAAAGAAGCATTACAAATTGATGACAGATGGAGGTCCAAAACAATCACCACGCAGCCCTCTTCGAGATCTACGTTGCCAAAGTAGTCCACACGAACGCTTGATCATCCAACGATCACCGGAGCCGGTACTAGCCGAAGAACCTGCCTCTCTCTCTCTCTCTCTAGCCTCTCAAACGTTTTTCTCTAAAAACGAATTGCAAAAGTCTATCCTTAAACAATACATCATAATGTATTTATAGGGAAGAGAGATTAGGCTAAACCCTAAATCGAATTGGGCTTCTCCAAACCCATTCTGATTTGGTTTTAATATTAAATTCGAATTCTATTTAATTACAATTAAGACCAGCTCAATTAATTAAATATCAAATTTAATAATTTAATTTAAATTCGTAATTTAAATTAAAACTGCTTTTAAACGTTCTTATTTTGTAACCCTTTAGGTTATTATTACGTTGGCAATAATTTTAATATCCAATAATAAATTATAAACAATGAGCGACATCTAGTAATACATCATTGCTACCCAAGTAATAATAATAATTGGTGATCCAATTAAACCTTTCGTGATTAATGTTTCCGTGTAATATAATCCCTTTAACCAAATATTATAGATTAAACTCGACGCATGTTATTAGTCATCCTCTTCAACGTTTAATATATTCGGGTTTCCTTGATCAATGAGTAGACTATTAAAACAAATCAATATTTGAGCATGGCCATGCATTTTCATAGTCTCACTCAATCAAGAGGCCAATAATATCTCTCTTAATAATAGGAGGGTTAAATCCTTTATCTATCATTCATATTTCTCATACAACTCATAATATACCCGATGTACACTTTTATCATTACCCGGTCAAAGGTAACTTTTAATGTAGTCAAAATATATTAATCCTCGTATAGAAATATAATGATCTAAAGTCTAAGGATCATTACACCATTATCACTATTAGTCTTTCTAATGACATTATCAACATGTAGAATCTCACCGTGGGTTAATCCAGTGCCATGTATAAAATTACATGCACCTATGTTCTTGACTTTAGTATCACTATACCTATGACCAATGAGATGTGGTCATCCGTCAACAAACATACTAATCTTTATGCATTATAATTGTCCCATATTAATAATGCTCGATTAGGGATATTTTTAGGAATATAAACACTATTCATATAATCTCATTTTTAAGTCACATACTTAAAGATATAGAATACAAGTTCTATATTCCAAAGACATTTATTTCTCTAACATTTATATCGCAGCAAATTAAGACATAATAAATTAATGTAGAATAATCAGTAGAACATAATCATTAAATAACAAAATAGTCTTTCCAAGAAGCACAACTACATTGTCTCTATGGCACTAACACTATCACAATCTACTCTTCGAGACGACGCACCTCCAGATCAGTTTTCCTTTGCTTATCTTCCATCAAGGCACAAGTCTGCCTCGCAGCATCGAGGTCGCGCTGCAAAATAACTCGAGCCGTGTTACCAGAATTCCTCACGTAGGAGTCCGCAAATCTGGAGATGTCGGACACCAACTACGTTGCAAAAAAATAAAAAAAATTAGACAACCACGTAAGATGGTATAAAAGAAAACGAATGGGAGTAATTTATACCCATCCACTACGACGCTTACACCTCAAAACATGTTCCTCCTGTGTAATAGTTTCATAGTAATCAGCATCCTGATTTAGGTTAAAGGCCTCGAGAGCTTGAAAAGGCTCTTTATCCATCATAGTCCAACGTTTGTGAGTTCCAACCTCAATAATGAGATGCTGCGGTTCACTACCACCCCTTGTAGACGGAGTCACCACATGGCGGACCTCACCACCAGATGCAAAAGTCATCTTCACAACCAAACTTCTTCCCTTCTTCGAATCATCAGCTCGAGGAACATCTCGGGTCTTCCTCCCATGAGACCTCGAAACCTCATCATCACATCCAGGGAGTTTTTGGAAGAATGAATAAAGGACATTACCTTTTGAAAGTGAGGGAGAGAATGTATTGTATATTTCTTATGTAATCATATTTTTCGAGAATATAATATATTTTCCATATTTTGAGAATATAATATATTTTCCCCTTTAGCTCAACAGCTTCGTATGTACTCTTATCTCTGTTATATATCAAAGCTTTCACTAAAACATAAAGAATAAGACTGAAATAAGTTCTCTTTTCAAATGACAAACCAGGCTGGTGCAAGAACAGACGCAAAAGTTCAATTGGGTGCATGGTCTTGGGACATGGCTTCAGGTGAAGATTTCCGTGTTGGTGCAGGGCTAGCAAAGCCATACTTTAACATCCCAACAAATACATTTAATTTTAAAATCCACCAAAAATCGAATAAAACGATACAACTTCTTAAATCCAATATTACAATTCATAAATTAAAAATACACCTAAATTCTCCAAATATCGCAACTCGCACTCTTTCCAGAAGTAGCCCACCTAAATAAGATCAACTGCCGGGAGGAATAAGAAAAACAAAAATTCGGAAGTGAGCGCAAGGCTCATATACAGATATCAAAATAATAAATAAAAGCTGGATGAAAACTACATACGAAGACAATATAACTCAACAAAGATAAAGACGATGAGGTTACGAACAAAATTGAATATCAGAATAAAGGACAATAAGACAATATAAAATGAAGACTCAACTCACAATATAAAAATGAATGCTCTCAAATCAAAATAAATTTACTCAAACAAATAATCATATCACTGAGGCATAATTATCATATTAACATAAGAAAAGCATAACCAATAAAATATAGTAATACTCAAATACTTACACATAATATCCAAAATAACTTATTTACTAACATGGGAGATAATCTTACACTTACAGGATGTCCTACATTTTCCGCTATTCAGAATATGTAGTCATCAAAACTTACAGGGGCTTGCATAGCACAAAGCAAATACTACCCAAAATCTTACAGGTGCGTGCACAGCAAAAAGCACAATGCTACCCAAATGGCCAAACATACACAATATTCATGACTATACGTGTCCCATAACATCTGCGACACGCCCATACTATTTAAATACACTACATATATAGGAAGTTCCAAGCATGAGATTCTTTCCACTCATGATGGAGTCTTACAATATCTCCCAAATAATAATTAAATCATAAATAACTTACATATAACTTACACATAACTTACTCCAAAGATGTCTCAAAATCATACTTATATCATAAATAATCAAAAACACGTTGACCTAATAACAAACAAAATAGACTATAGAAGCTAAAAATCAGAACTAACAAGTCACAAAGAAAGACAATTTACTCTATAAATATGACCTCAAATGAAAAAGTATAAAACACAGAACTTATAGAGGATTACGAGACCTTTCTAGAATGGCAAGGCTCGTTAAAAACGGAGAAGTAACGAATTCAGAAAGAAAACAAATGCGGGCTGCCTGAGCAGAAATAGCCCCTTATCAGTTAAGTATTTTGATGTTTAAGACATCAAAATCACAGAATTTGAAAGCGTAATGTGAACAAAAATGCAGAGTTCGAGAAGACCTTTTTAGAATGATATTACTCATAATTTTTGGATTGATTTCCGGTTTACTATGAATTTACGAAATTACAACATAATAACACAATTTAATTAGCCCATCAGACTACAAAAGGTAGATTTTGACCAACATAAAAATTTCGCAAAATAAAAAAAATAGAAGTTGTAGATAATCAAAACATCTTTCCAACGAGTCCAAAATCATAACATTCCAATGAATAATGAATCAGATATGAATTTAACAAGAAATCAGGAATGCTATACATACGAATTCGGAACAACAATGTGAAGATGAGAAAAGTATAATTGAAATCCGTATCTCATACTCGACGATTATCACCAATTCTCAACAAGTTCAGCCCCTCAAGCCAAGAACCCTAATCATATAACATATATCCATTATGATCTCATATACACGTATATATATATATATATATATATATATATATATATATATATATACCAAATAGCTAATCCTTTACCTTTAAACTCTAAAAACCCTAATTTCTCTTAAATAGTAATCTCCTTTCTCTCTTCTCCTCTTCTTTCTTCTTCTTCCTCCCAAATCAAAAAGTAACGTATGCCCTTTTTTTTCCTTGTCTTTTTATTAAACCCTTACTCTTTTTTTTCTTTATTCTCTCTATTTTTTTTACTAATAGTCCTAATATAATATTCTCATAAATTAAATATTATTGCTAATATAAATAAAATAATAAAATATCGGGATGTTACACATACCCCATCACTTGGTTAGCAGTAGAGTACTTTGAAATCAGTGGCACAATGTTGCATTTGCTTCTTCAACACCTGACCCTCAACACTTTTCACTTCAGCTGAACTCTCCCCCATCACGCAATCCTTGTGGTAATGCAAGAGCAGCAAATTTACTTTTAGATTCTGGAGCTCAAATAGAAACCCCTATTAAAACATCCCAAAAAGGCGAGTTTCGTTCACTACACATGGTTGTTCGTCTTGGATCATTAGCAATACTCCAGTGCCTCATAGCCTCTGGTTGTGATCTTAATACAAGAACGAACAACGGTAAGACAGCTCTCATGATCTGTGTCAAACATAAGCAGGAAGAGTGTCTTAAGCTTTTGGACAAAGCCGGTTCTGATTTTGGCTTAGTGAATATAGTTGGGTGTCAGTAGTCAAATCTAAGATTAGGGTTAACTAACAGACAAGAAAAGAAAGATAAGAACAAACAAGGAAAATAACAATTTCATTCACTGGATAATAATTCAGAGTACATTCCAAATGTTTATATAGTCCAACTACTAGACACGTGTAGCTCTGTTATTGCTCAACACATAACAGCCACTCACACTACCTAGTTCAGATACTATAATTTATTCTAGAAAAGACACGACATCGTTTCAGCTGCTATTCCATACGACATCGTTTTGGGAAAAGGAATATTCCCGCCAATGGTTGACATGACATACCCCTCTTCTTCACTGAATCTTTGACCTCAAGGATTAAAACTGGGATAAAGCTTTGAAAACTTCTCCCATTTTTCCCAAGTAACTTCCTGTGGAGTGCCATTCTCCCATTGCACAAGGACCATAACTGCAGGGTGATTGCCACGCTTGACCATTTTACGTTCCAGTATGGCAATTGGTTGAGGGTCGATGATTCCCATTTCAGCCACAGTAGGGAGAGTAGTCTGAATGTCATGTCGTGAACCAACCATCTTCTTTAATTGAGATACATGAAATACATTGTGTATTTTTGCATCAGGTGGGAGGTCCAATTTGTAGGCCACTTGACCAATTTTCTCAAGCACTTTGTATGGGCCATAAAACTTGGCTGAAAGTTTGTGGTTCCTACGCTCATTCACCGACTGTTGGCGATAGGGTTTCAACTTCAAGAAGACCTAGTCATCCACCATGAAAGATCGATCAGTGCGTTTTTTGTCCGAGTACCATTTCATACGTTCCTGGGCCTTTACAAGATTGTCTTTGATGAGCTGCTGTGTTGCTCGCCTGTCCTTTAAGTACTCGTTAACAACATCATCTGAGCTTCGAGTATTAACGAAGCTGAGTGAAGGTGGAGGAGTTGAATACAAGGCCTGAAATGGTGACATGTTAAGAGCAGAATGGTGGGAAGTATTGTACCACCATTCGGCTAATGAGAGCCAAGAAGACCAGGTTCCATGTTTATGACCAGCAATGCAACGAAGGAACATTTCAATACACTGGTTGACACGTTCAGTTTGGCCATCCGTTTGAGGATGATAGGCCGTGCTGAGTTTGATTTTTGTGCCCAGCGAAGTCAATAGTTCTTTCCAAAAGGAGCTGATAAAAATGGGATCTCGGTCTGAGATGATAACTTATGGCATTCCGTGCAATTTAACCACACCATCGAGGAATTCTTGGGCGATCTTGCTTGCCGTATAAGGGTGAGTTAAAGGAATGAGGTGACAGTACTTGGTGAATCTGTCGACCACCACCAAAATGGTGTCCTTGCCCTTTGATTTGGGAAGACCTTCGACGAAGTCCATAGAAACGACTTCCCAAGCATCACCAGGTAGAGCAATTGGTTGTAATAACCCAGGAGGGTGTATGTGCTCTACTTTATTTCGCTGACAAGTCATGCATTCTTTAACGAAGGTAGTGATGTCAACACGAATTCTAGGCCAAAAGAAGAGCCTTTCTTCTCGTTTAAGGGTAGCAGTAACACCTGAGTGCCCCCCTTCTGGACTATCATGTAATGCTGTAATGATCTTGTGTCGAAGGTCAGTGCTATCTCCCACATAAAATCGTCCTCTGTTTTTCAATTCACCTTGAGTGTAAGTGAAACCTTCAGTGTTGGCAGGGGAGATGGACAATTCTGCAATCAATTTTTGAGCCATCTCGTCTTGAGCAATGCTATCAAGAAGTTCCATCTTCCATTGAGGCTTAGCAGAGTGAACAATAGCATAGAGTTCAACTTCACTGTACATCCTCGAAAGGGCATCGGCAACAATATTTTCCTTACGAGTATTAGGGGTCAAACGAGTCAAGAACAAAGTTACAAGTGGATAAAATTCGAAAACCAAATGAGAGTCGGTTTCTCTGCCTTCTCTCTAACCTCTCTCTAAAACCTTCCAGCCGCCACCACAAATTAGCCATTCTGCACCTTTTATTCATCAGATCTATATACTTCCATCATTAATCCATTCTCCTCCTTATCTACCCCCTAATATTTCTTATATTTATATATAATGTATTGTTTTCTATGTTTTATTGATCTGGCCTCTTGGGTTGGAGCTTTTTCGTTAAAGTCTCCATCGTTTTGCAAGCGGTCAGATCAATTGTTGGTTCTGGGTTGTCTTACATCGCGTCTTCCTGCAAGACATAAGCTCGTCTCAGAGTTTGAGTTTTTGTATGGAGGAATCTCTTGTGCTGAGCTCACCGATTCCGGTGGCTTTGTTCCTATGTTGGGCACGGTTTTGCTCGATTTGGGTTCAGTTTGGTTGGAACTTTATGAGTTCAGTGTAAGCCCTCGGGATTCTATCTCGAACTTATTCTTTGTTGTATGTTCATGGGTCTCGCAAGAGATTCTTGGTGATTGTAGAACACCTGATATGCTTCATATCGGTGGTTTAGACGACTTGGTTGTTTCTCCAAAGATATGGGTCTCCTTATCTGATTTCGTATGGTATTTTGCTCCTATGGGTTACAGATGGGATGGGTCGATGATTGGTTTTATGGAGGTTAGTATTTCTACTAGTGTTTGTATAACCCTCTTTGGTTTGGAGGGGAAGGATGTGGGTTCTTTTGGTGCGATTCTTAATGAATCAGTGTGCATGATAAAAGCAGGATTCATTGCATACAAGATGTTTGATGGAAGTCTGTTATGTATTGTAGAGAACAGTTTGACTCCTGATGGAGTGTTGTTTCTGTCTGAAGATGTTAAGGCTGGTGGTCCTTCCTTTTCATTATGGAGTGCCTCGGACGAGATCTCATCGATTGACCATGCCATTGTGGAATGCAGGTTTAGAGTATTGTGGGTTGGAAATAGCCATGTCTTTTTCAGTTTTTGTACTGGTATAATCTTGGGAGACCTGGTTTTTGACCTTTTCTTGCCTGGGATTAAATCGAATTGTGGCATTGATGTCACTTTTGCCTCAAGCCTTCCTGGTTATCCAAGGTGGTTACTGGGTAGCAGAATTCAATTGATGTTGGGACCTCTCCCAATAATAATTTCTTGTGATGGAACTTTGGAGATTAGCAGTTGTATGTGTGAATACCAGATAGCTGGTATGAATGGAGTTGGTAGCTGCAAAATGATTGAAGTTAAGGTGAAGTTGTTGACTCGACTGTCTCAGAGTGATGCTGTTTGCTCCATTTGGTGGTCATTCACTATTTGCTGGGTAGTCGGCTCTGGTCTTCAAAAAATGCAGAATGGTCTTAGTATTCAGAATACACAGGGAAGCTGTAGTGCTGTTTTTATGTATGTTTTGGGCAGGAGTTTATGGCCCTTGGTGGATAGCTGCGGAAAGGTTTGCGGAAGGAGCAGTTACCAGATTGTTGGGGTAGCCACTGTGAAGGTGCAAAGGCTTACAGGCAAATGCAGGTGCATAGTATGCAGGTGGCTTGGTTTCTTCCTAACTTGCACCATAATTGCTGTAATCTTGCAAGTGTTAACCATGGAAGGGTATATTGTCAAGTATGATGGCTGTCATATGGGCTTTTTTAATCAGCTAGGGGCTGGTTCTCCTTCTAATGAAAAGTTAGCCGGTGGTGCTTTTTTGGAGGCCAACTCTCATGTTGATGGATGTCATATGGATGTTTTTTGCCGAAATGCGGCTGTGTCACTACATGGTTTATCTGCTGCTTCTCATTACTATGGGCTTTGTGAGACATGTGCCTAGTCTCAATTTTAGGTTGTTTAAGGCGCCAGAATAATCATTAGCTTAATTTCGTTATTATGTTGACAGTAAGGTGACTTACTCTCGTCATAAAGCTATCTTTCACTCACTTACTGATATTATAACTTTTGTTATGTTTGATCGCGGGGTATGCCCCTAGATTTGTATTACTTGTTCCTTTTTGGTATAAAATTTTAATTAGCAAAAAAAAAAAAACAATATTTTCCTTACCTTTTTTATAAAGGACTGTGTAATCGAACCCCAACAACTTCGACAACCACTTTTGTTGAAGGCTTGTCGTTATTTTCTGCTCCATTATGTGCTTGAGAGCCTCTTGGTCTGTCTTGATAACAAAGGGGTGACCCAGGAGGTAAGTTCGCCATTTTTGAGTAGCAATGATGACTGCCAAGAGCCCTTTTTTGTAAGTAGATAACCCCTAATGTTTTGGGCCTAAAGCCTTGCTCATGTAGGCGATGGGCTGTCCGTCCTGCATCATAACGGCCCCCACTCCTAGTTTGCTGGCATCTGTCTCAATAACCAAAGGCTTGGAGAAATCTGGTAGGGCAAGAACTGGGGTGTTTGACATGACTTCCTTGAGGGTATTGAAGGCAGATTTAGCCTCATTTGACAAAGAAAATTTGCCCTTCTTCAAGAGTTGGGTGAGAGGCTTACTTAGTATGCCATAGCCTTTGATGAAACGCCTATAGTAACCTGTAAGACCTAGGAAACCACGCAAGGATTTCACATTTTTTGGAGTAGGCCAGTCTCTCATAGCTTCTATTTTCTTATCATCAGCAGCTACGCCCTTGCCAGTAATTATGTGGCCCAAGTACTCGACTCTTGGCTGTGCAAATTCGCACTTGCTTAATTTAACAAATAACTGGTGTTCCTTGAGTTTGTCGAAAACTAATCGAAGATGTTCAATGTGCGTTTCCTGGTCCTTACTATAAATCAATATGTCATCGAAAAATACCAGGACAAACCTTCCAATAAATTCAGAAAAAACGTCATTCATGAGATCTTGAAAGGAGGCAGGTGCGTTTGTAAGGCCAAAAGGCATAACTACGAATTCGAATAGCCCTTGATGTGTATGAAATGCCGTTTTGAAGACATCTTCAGGATTGATACGTATTTGATGGTAGCCACTACGAAGTTCGAGTTTTATGAACACTTGGCTGCCCTTGAGTGTTGATAAAAGTTCTTCAATAACAGGGATTGGGTATTTATTTTTGATGGTAAGTTCGTTTAACGCCATATAATCAACCACCAACCTCCAGGTGTTGTCTTTTTTCTTTACGAGCAGAACTGGGGAGGCAAAAGGGGAAGTACTTGTTCGAATCACCCCAGATGACAACATCTCCTTAGTGATTTTCTCAATTTCTGATCAATGGGCAATGGGGCAACGATATGGGTGGGAATTAACTGGTGTACTGTTTGGTTTCAGGGGTATATGGTGATCTTGTTTACGAGGAGGAGGAAAGCCTGTGGGTGGGCTAAATATATCATGGTATTTAGTAATAAGTGCAGAGATAGTGGGGTACAGGGGTTGGTTAGCACATGTGGCTTTGACTTCTTCGACAGCCGTTATCTGAACCAAATAGCAGGCTTCTTCTTGGTGAATTTTAGGAGAAAAAGCATTAAGTTGCAGTTGCACAATAGAGTCTGAACGAGACTGAGATAGTGAGATTCGTTCGTTTTCCCAGTTGATAGTGACCATTTCTCTAGAGTAATCAAAGGTCACTGGGCTGACTGAAGCCATCCATTCCAATTCTAGTACAAGGTCATAGTCCCCCAACGGTATCACATTGACAAGTGCAGAGAACTCTCTTCCTGCCATTGACCAATTTAATTTGTCAACATGGCTATCACACCTCAGCTGTTCACCATTCGCCACAGTGATGAGAAACGGTGTACAGGGAGTCATTCTAAGGTGTATTTGTTTTGCCAAGCAGTGGGAGATAAAATTATTAGTTGAGACACTATCGAGCAAGATGTTGATTTTTCTATTACCTAAATTCCCTTGAATCTTTAACGTCCCAGTTTCCATTGAACCTGTTAGAGCATTGAAAGAGACCTTAGTCTCTGTTTCATCAATCTTGTCAGGTGTGAATTATTCATCACCCTCCTAAACAATAGCTAGGTCAGCTTCTTCTGCAACATTTGCTTCACCACCTTCATTCATAATGAGGAAGAGTTTCTTTTTTCTACAATTATGACCTGGTTTGAACTTCTGGTCACAATAGAAACACAATCCCTTTTGTTTCTTATCTGTAATCTCAGCCAGGGTTTATTTTCTGAAACTATCAGTTGATGCAGAAGGATTGCTTACAACAGAAGGGTCTGGATTACTCCTGGCAGTGTAGGTACTTGGCTTGTAAGTGTTAGCAGCTGCAAGAGTGGACTTTGATGCAGCCTTGTACCTCTTATCTAGCACATTAAGATAGTATTCTTGCCCACTGGCTAGCTCTCTGGCTTCTTGAAGTGTCTGGGGTTTAAGGTTATAGAGATGTTGGGCAATTTCATCCTTTAAACCACTGATAAAATTGTCCACATAATAGGATTCTCTATGGTAACCTTCGTCCATCATAACGTAGTTTTGGAGCTCATCAAATTGGTAAATGTATTCATCCACCCTCCCCTTTTGAGTCAACTTGTTGAATTGGCCAACCAAGTTTTCATACCATGTTTTAGCAAATCTCTGGCATACCATAGTCACGAATTCAGGCCATAGTAGGTTGTGTTTCTCCTTCTCCACACACCTATACCATATATCAGCCTCACCCTCCATGTGGAGAGCTACACATAAGACTTTAGACCTTAAATCTGTGGTTGGGTGCAGCTGAAAGAACTTCTCACATTTACCAATCCAACCACGGGGATCCTTGCCATCGAATTTTGGGAAATCTAAGTTGGGTACTTTATAAACTGGCTGGTTATTAGATTTGCCCTGGTTCAGATCCTCATTGGTTCTTGTGTGGGTAATTACACTGGTAGGAACCGTAATGTGGCCTTGCTGAAAGGTCATAGGTGGAGTTTGTTGTAAGGAATAAGGGTGGTGGTAAGAGTAGGAGCTGTGTGGTATGTGTTGAGTATTGTTTTGGAACGTAGGGTAGATGGGTGGAGTGAGGGCGTTAAGGGTTGAAGGGCCAGCGTACACATTAGTGTTTGGTTGGGGTACTGTGAATTGCATAGAAGGTGGGGGTTGAACAGGGGTGTTAGGGATAGTCATATTTCTGTATTCAGGCAAGGCATAAGGATCAATATAACGAGCTGCGAGTTCAAAGGGTTGAGTGTTTTGGGTCTGGTTAAAACCCTCCCAGTTAACACTTCTAGATCTCGATTGACTGATACTAGAAGAATCATTAAACGTAGCAAAATGGGTAGGGGTTTGAGGTGTTGGACTTACAGTGGTGGTAATTTTTTGAGTCTCATTGTTGGGTGGACCTTCTGTGTGGCCTTGTTGCTTCATTAATAGCTGCGTTTTGACCAGTTCTGTGAGCTCAGCTATCCCTTGTTTCACCTCCTTGTTATCTTTTGCCAGTGACTCAAAATCAGATCTGAGGTTGGAGATCTGTTCTTGAGTAAACGTTTGTCCTTCCTCGAACGTGCTCAGTTTATCAGCCATGGTGGATATCGAGCTTTCACACTTTTGTAGGCTAGCTTTATCTGCCATTTTTGATTGGGTTTTTTGTTTTGGTTTGGCTATGGTTAGAGAAAGGGTTAGAGAGGCCGAGGAGCGGCTGCTTTGATACCAAATGTCAGTAGTCAAATCTAAGATTAGGGTTAACTAACAGACAAGAAAAGAAAAATAAGAACAAACAAGGAAAATAACAATTTCATTCACTGGATAATAATTCAGAGTACATTCCAAATGTTTATATATAGTCCAACTACTAGACACGTGTAGCTCTGCTATTGCTCAACACATAACAGCCACTCACACTACCTAGTACAGATACTATAATTTATTCTACAAAAAACACGACATCGTTTCAGCTGCTATTCCATACGACATCGTTTTGGGAAAAGGAATATTCTCGCCAATGGTTGACATGACACTGGGCAATCTGCAAGTTCACTTGCTGAGTCTAGTCAGTGGAATCCATGTTATCAACAAGCTCTACAAGATGTAATAGGGGCTGGAATAGTTCTAAAGTCTAGCAAAATTTCCATCTTTTCACCTCAATTGTTCGTAGCACGGTCTGGAGATGTACATGCTCTTAGTGCTCTGATTGGACATGGAGACATAAATCTAAATGATCAAGATGATAAAGGCTTTTCAGCAGTTATGGTTGCTGCTCTTGAGGGTAATGATTCAGCCTTCCGTTTCCTTGTTTATGATGGCACTGATGTAAAGCTTATCAACAAATCTGGCGAGACTGCAATTACCCTATCAAGATTTAATCCAACATCTCATCTGTTTGACAAGATGATGTTCGAATTTGCTTTCGAAATAGGGAACCGCATTGGCAGAGGGTTTTATGTACTACATTATGCAGCTCGGCATGGAGACTTCAGTGTAGTGCCGTTAAATTATTGACGTAAATGTATTTAATGGAGATAGCAACACCTCTCTAATGTTGTCAGCAAGAGAAGGACATGCATGCAAGTATTTGTCAACTCTTGATTTCCCATGGACCATGTTGTGCTATCAAAAATTCGAGAGGTGAAACAGCACTTTCACTTGCAAAAAAGGCTGGTCATAAGCTAATTGATGTTGTCATGTGATACTTGACCAGATTTCTCGTGACCTTGTTCTGGGAGGTGCAGGTGCTATTGTCTGGAAACACACCAGAGAAGGAAAAGGAGGTCTGCACAAGAAATTCATTAAAATTGTGGGAACTGGAGTGCTGGAATAGGGGAATTCGACAAGTAAAAATGTCATATGCCAAGAAGCTCAAGTGGGACCAAGAAACAAATTCAGAAAGTTCAGGCAGAGCAAAGGGTGATGTGGATAGACCTGGGCTATTTCAAGTGCTAACAACAAAGAAAAAGGAAGTGCACTTCTTGTGCGAGCAAGCTGATATGGCTGAGTTGTGGGAGGCATTAAGCGTTTTAGTATGGAATGAAAAGCAACTTGAATTTACTCCCAAAATATGTGTAGATCTCCAGTGCTACTTCATCTCGAAGTACTTTTATACTTTAGTAATTTTAATGTAAAGTTCTTCGGATTTTTTTATAATATGTCCCAATTTGAAACATGGTTTGTAAATATGTCCTATATTTATTTGAAATTTCAAATATATCCTAAAATCAATTTTTCGTTCAAATTTCAACATAAAAAGACCAGTGTATCCTTTTTAATCAAAATTATATTAAGATATAATGTCTGATAAAAACATGATTTGATTAATTTAAAGAGAAAAAACAAATTAACACTAAAACATGTGGTCCCGCAGGAACATTTTTGTAAAAATAAAATAATTCTTAGTGATTTATATAAGAGTAGTGCTAGGGACCCCAAAATGGATCCCAAATTTGTTCCCAAATGTCAAGTGTCTTGTTTTAATTGGTGCTCTTGGTGTGAATGCAGGGGGCCCCTCAACATTATTGTTATTAATATCCAATCAAACATTGCCACCTATTCATTTGGTACCCAATTTGGGAATATTTTTGGGAACTCTAGCATTTCTCTTTATATCAATACCCTTATATTTGTATTCAAAAACATTTTAACCTTAGTCTTTTACCTAATAACACCCTCATGAGAATCAAGCCCAAAAATTTAAATAATAACTTTTAATATTTATTTGCGTAAGTGTGCCCCTGGCGAGGCCTGTTCTAAGCAAAGTAAAAAAAACAATTTTTGTTGGTCAAAATTAAAAAATTGCCCCTGCCTGTTCCAAGAATAAAATAACTTTTTAGTGGTTAAAATTGAGAAATTATAGTGTATTTATAATAGTATTTAATTAATAAAACAAGGGTATATTGGTCTCTATTTAATGTTAGGAATAATTCATGAGTTGTGATGTTAAGAATATAATTTTACTTATACTTCTTGTATATCCTGATTTATAAAGGATTTAGCACTTTGTATAGGAGGTATGTGTTAAACAGTGATCTGTAGAGTTTAAGTCAGGAACAGTGCATCGAGGACTACATGTCAGGAACTGAGATTAAATCCTGATACAACAAGTCAAATACTGATCAAATACTGATGGATGATCAGATCCTGATGGAAGGTGAAATCCTGATATCAATCGTGTTACTGATGATGTCATTATGGATGCTACAGAAACTGGCAAGTGCTATAAAACAGGATCGTTGTTTGAAGAACAAGCAAGAAGATTTCGTGAAGGAAATAATTTTCTATTGATGGAAACTATCAACTGGACGGCAGAACATTGTCATGTATAGATTATATCTTTCTGTTATTAGTTGATAGGTAGCATTATAAATACTCTCTCTATATCATTGTAAAAGGTGTTCTTGAGGTTTGTAATCATAGGTATACGAGAGTGTAAACAGAGAGAAATTTATATTGTCAGCAGCTGCTAAAGGTATTGTAAACCTTTGGTAGAGTTTGTATTTGATCTTATTAATACAAACAGAGTTTGATTCATTTGTTTATTCTTGTTTATCTAATCAAGAAAAAATCAGACACGATTGTATAACTTGTATTCAACCCCCCTCCCCTTCTACAAGTTATTCGAGTTAACAATTGGTATCAGAGCAGGTTGATTTCGAATAATCATAAATATCTGCAATCATGTCTGGTTATAAGGATGGGAATACTAAGATTCCTATGCTCAAGAGAAACGAATATACTCTATGGGAAGTAAAGATGTTGCCTCATCTGGAAGCAACAGATCCTGATTATCTTGACAGAATCAGAGATGGACCTTTTGTTCCAACAAAGGTGGTTGGACAAGCAACTGTTGATGGTGAAGTTGTTCCAAAACATACAGCAGAGAAGCCTAAATCTGAATGGTCAGATAAGGACAAGGAGAATGTTCTTAAAGATGCTAAAGTGAGAAACATATTATTCAACAGTCTTGATTCTGTTCTCACTAACTATGTTCTCTCTTGTAAAACTGCTAAGGATATATGGGACAATCTTAAGGTTCACTGTGAAGGAACTAAGCCTGTCAAGAAGAATATGAGGACACTACTTATACAACAGTATGAGTACTTTGAATCCAAGTCTGGTGAGTCACTTACTGATACCTTTGATAGGTTTACAAAACTCATCAATGAGATGGCCATGCATGGTAAATATTATGACTTGGAGGATATGAATACAAAGTTCATGAAAGCCTTGCCTGATTTCTACAATGAGAAGATATCTGCAATTGAAGAAGCTAATGATCTGGATGAAATATCATTAGAGGCAGTGTATGGAAAACTGAGGGCTTATGAACTTGATAATCAGCAGAAGAAGAGCAGGAGTGAAGGAAAGATGAAAACTGTTGTACTCACTACTCAATCTGAATCAAAGAAACTTCCAGAGGAACAACATGATGAGCCTGCTGTAAAGAACTCAAGGAAGAAGAAAAGCAAAGAAAGTTCTGAGTCAGAGACTACTGATATAGACTCTGATAATAATGATTCTGAATCAGAGATGCAGGAACTCTTTGCTATGTTTGCTAAAGCTTTCAAGAAAGGAAGATTTAACAGGAGAAGATTTAGCAAAGGACCTTTTCAAAAGAAAGAGGAGAAAAAGAGTGACAAAAGCAAAAGTACAATTGTCAAGCTTGATAAGGCCAAGATCAAGTGCTTTAACTGTAGCGAGCTTGGACACTTTGCTAGTGAGTGTAAGAAGCCTAGGAATTCAGGGAAAGGCAATGCACTTATGATCACATAGAAGGATTGGGCTGATTCCAGTGATTTTGAAGATGAATTGGATTATGACAACATTGCATTGATGGCAAATGTTTCAGACAAACCTGGATCTCCAAAGAAAACTTCTCCATCTTCTGTTAAGGTATCACTTCACTCCCTTGATTCATTTGATAGCTTAAATTCTGATGAAATTAGATCTATCCATGCTGAGTTTAAGAATCTTATGACTAATTTTAGAATTCTTACTAGTGAAAGAGATGAACTTAAGGGTAAGAATGATAAGTTAGTTAATAGAAATAATTTTCTTGAATCTGAGTTAATTCAAATGGAAGAATACAAGTTAAGTTCTGATAAATCTAAGCATGATTATAGTGTTATTCTTGAGGATTATGACTATGTCAGAAAAGAACTAGAGGAAGAGAGAGAGGTGATTAAGACCATTAACAATTCTAGTAAAAAGACTCAAGAAATCCTTGAAAGTGGAATTCGTGGTAAAGTTAATGGTCTAGGTTTTGATAAAGCTAGACAAGAAAAGAAGGTAGCTATTGTCAATGATGATAGTAAAGTAGAAGCTAGCACATCTAAATCTGAAGGTAAGAAAATTGTTTCTGAACCTAATCATGTTAAATTTGTTGATTCGAAAGGTACCCCTGTTGTACACAAAAGAATTAACAATAATAATTCAGATGAGAAAGTGTTAGAGAAACCTAAGAATGTCAACATAGGGTTTCTGTCTAAGTCTCAGTTGAAACAGAGACTAGATGGTCTTTCAGAGTCTAGCAAGATCAAGAGAAATAGGAATGGAAAAGAAGGTATTAACAAAGAGAATAATTACAATAATGTACCTGATGCACCTAGGAAAAAAATGCTATAAGTGTGGAAATCATAATCATTTGGCCTAGACTGCAATCAAAAACCTTCTTGGAAAACTGAGTCCAGATTCCCCAAGACTCAGAAAATTCAATACCAACCACAGAAAGCTTGTTATCATTGTGGTAGTTTACTTCATTCCATTTACATGTGTAGAGAATATCATGAACTGTATTATGACTATTATTCTCTGAAATCTGAAACTCCTAGTCACAAACAGTTTGTGAAATCAGAGTCTAAGGTTGACTCTGTGACAGGTAAAGTAAAAGCAAAATCTTCAAAGCCTGTTATTTCTAAATCTAGTAAGAAAGGATCCAATCAAAGTTGGGTCCTAAAAAATTCTAACTAGTTACTTTTTGTTTACAGGGCACAGGAAAGAAGCATTCAATTACCTTGGACAGTGGATGCTCTGGACATATGACTGGAAAGAAGTCCCTGCTTACAAAGTTTGAGAGGAAAGCTGGCCCAGTAATATCTTTTGGAGATGGCAACAAAGTAGAAACTCTGGGATATGGCTCAATTGTTTTGGGGAATGTCATCATAGAAAATGTAGCACTGGTTGAAGGCTTGAAACATACTCTTTTAAGCATAAGTCAACTGGGTGATAAAGGTTACCAATCAATCTTTGACAGAGAAGGATGCAAAATCTTGAATATGCAGAATGGAGACATTGTTCTAACTGGTCAAAGACATGGTAACATATATGAAGTCAGCTTAAGTGATACATCTAAAGGAATTGTTAAATGTCTCTACAGTAAAGCAACAAATGATGAAAGCTGGAATTGGCACAAGAAGCTCTCACATCTTAACTTTAAGAAGCTTAATCAACTTGTTAAGCATAATCTGGTGAGAGGCCTACCTCAGGCAAATTTTGTGCAAGATGGACTTTGTGATGCTTGTTAGTTTGGAAAACAGAGAAGAACCACTTTCAAGAGCAAGACTGAAAATTCAATTACTGAACCATTTCACATGCTACATCTTGATCTGTTTGGTCCAGTAAACATTATGTCTATCAGTAAAAAGAGATATGCTCTAGTAATAGTGGATGATTTCACAAGGTTCACATGGGTGTTCTTTCTACACAAGAAGGATGAAGCTCCTCAGCAAATCATTGAACTTGTCAAGAATATTCAGAATAGCTCTAAGTACAAAGTCAAAGTACTTAGGAGTGACAATGGTACAGAATTCAAGAATTCTACAGTGGAGGAGTTTTTTGCAGACAATGGAATCACTCAACAGTTTTCTGCACCTGGCACACCTCAGCAGAATGGTGTAGTGGAAAGAAAGAACAGGACTCTCATAGAGGCAGCAAGAACCATGCTTGCAGATGCAAAACTTCCAACCTATTTTTGGGCAGAAGCTATTAACACTGCATGTTTCACTCAAAACTGTACCTTAGTAAATAGTCATGGAAAGACTCCCTATGAAATGATCAAAGGAAAGAAACCAAGTGTGAAATACTTTCACATCTTTGGATGCAAATGCTATGTCCTAAAAGTTCATCCAGAACAACTTGGAAAATTTGAAACCAAATCGGATGAAGCAATTTTTCTAGGATATTCATCATCAAAGGCCTTCAAAGTTTATAATCTCAGAACTCACATTGTTATGGAATCAATTCATGTTGCATTTGATGACAGAAAGTTTAGAATTTTGCAAACTGATGAAAGCCATGACAAATTGAAATTTGAAAATTTGAAGGATTCTGAGATACTCTCCAGTGATGATGAAGGTTCTCCAGAAGAAATTACTATTACTTCTCAAAGGAATGCTACTATTGAGGGGGAGCAAATCAATCAAGGAGAACACAGTGATCATCAGGAGCAGACTAGCTATATAGAGTCTACTCCATCAGGAACTGATCTTTCAGAGTCTACTGAGGAAAGATCAGTAATTAGCAGCAGTATGGAATCTACTGATTCTACTGATCGAGGGGGAGTTTTTGAAGGCAGAGAGAGTTCTTCTACAAGGGATACCACTAACTTAGGGGGAGAGTCTAGCAGAGGCAATCTACCACCTGTTAGAAAATGGACAAAGGATCATACTGATGATTTGATTATTGGTGATCCAAATAGTGGTGTTCGAACTAGAAGATCAATTCAAAATGAATGCTTGTATAGTTGCTTTCTCTCAAAGAATGAACCTAAAAAGGTTGAAGAAGCCTTACAAGATCCTGATTGGGTAATTGCAATGCAGGAGGAGTTAAATGAGTTTGAGAGAAACAAAGTCTGGAAACTAGTACCAAGACCCAAAGACAGATCTATTGTTGGTGCAAAATTGGTTTTCAGAAACAAGCTAGATGAATCTGGTATGATTGTAAGAAACAAAGCAAGACTGGTGGCCAAGGGTTACTCTCTGGAAGAAGGCATTGATTATGATGAAACCTTTTCACCTGTAGCTAGATTGGAAGCAATCAGGATGTTTCTTGCATTTGCAGCTCATTCAAAATTCAAGGTATACCAGATGGATGTAAATAGTGCTTTTCTAAATGGCAAGCTTGATGAGGAAGTATATGTGGAGTAACCACCTGGATTTATTGATCCAAAGTTTCCAAATCATGTCTACAAACTTGACAAGGCACTCTATGGACTAAAGCAGGCACCAAGAGCATGGTATGAGACTTTGTCTAAATTTCTTCTTGAAAATGGCTTCACAAGAGGTACAATTGACAAAACTCTATTCTTTAGAAAAATAAAAGGTGAATTACTTTTAATTCAAGTTTATGTTGATGATATTATTTTTGGTTCTACTAATGAAAAGTTGTGTGCTAAGTTTAGCAAGCTTATGCAGTCTAAGTATCAGATGAGCATGATGGGTGCATGAACTAAATTATTTCTTAGGCTTGCAGGTCAAACAGACTGAGACTGGTATTTTCATTAATCAGTCAAAGTATATTAAAGATCTTTTAAGAAGGTTTGACTTTCAAGACTGTGCAGTTGCAAAAACACCCATGGCAACAACCACTAAACTAGACTCTGATCCTAAGGGAAAGAGTGTGGATAATACTAGTTATAGAGGCATGATAGGCTCATTGTTATATTTAACTGCAAGTAGACCAGATATAATGTTTTCTACATATTTATGTGCTAGATTCCAAAGTGATCCTAAGGAATCTCAATTAATTGCTGTGAAGAGAATTTTTAGATATCTCAAAGGAACTCCAAATCTAGGTTTGTGGTATCCTAGAGAATCTGACTTCTCCCTAATTGGCTATTCAGACTCTGATTATGCAGGGTGTAAGATAGACAGGAAAAGCACTACAGGTACATGTCAATTCTTGGGAAATAGATTGATTTCTTGGGCAAGCAAGAAGCAACAATCTGTCTCAACCTCAACTGCAGAAGCTGAGTACATAGCAGCAGCCAATTGTTGTGCACAGCTCCTTTGGATAAGAAATCAGTTGATGGATTATTGTATGACACTTAGTAATATTCCTATGTTTTGTGATAATACTAGTGCTATCAAAATTGCAGAAAATCCAGTTCAACATTCAAGGACTAAGCACTTTGATGTCAGGTATCATTTTATTAGAGAACATATTGAGAATGGTACTGTGGAACTTCATTTTGTTCCTACTGACAAACAGCTTGCAAATATTCTAACTAAACCACTTGATGAGTCTACATTTAGTAGATTAGTAAGTGAGTTAGGAATGTTAAATTTCTAGATCTTTAACATTTGCAAAAGTAGCAAGGTATGTTGTTTTCAGCTTATAGACTTGATATTCTTGTCAGGATCTATATTTGATTTATAAATGCTTAAGCTGTAACATTGTACTTTGATAAATTTTAGTATGATAGACTTGTTAATTAACATCAGGATCAGGATTGCTATCCGTATGCTGACGTCATCAGTATTGTGTCAGTATCAGGATTGTGAGATTTTTTGTTTCAGATCCTGACGTTAAATTTATGCATTGATCTAATTCTGAGTTATGTTAAGTCTATACTAGCAAGTTTTCATACATGCATACTGATAATTTCTACATCATTTAAATCAGTCAATAAACAACAAAAGACAAATAGATAACAATAAATTGTATTTTCATTAATTGAAAGCATTACATACATGTAAATGAAATACATCTTTTTGTCTAACTTCTACTGATAACACTACTCTTGTCTAAAAGTTGTTGATGTTCTTAGTCTTCTGAGATATAGGACAAGGAGCATCTCAAGAAATCCATCAGGGAATTTGAACAGTCACATCTGCTTTTGGATTCCTTGTCTGGGCGACTTGAATGAGAACAGCTGACTTAAATGGATAGCATCCCCATCAAGATCAACCTCAGACTCTCGGCCAAATTCTTCATCCTCAAGTTTTGAGGAGGTTAGAGAGTGATTGTATCCAATAGATGGATGTTTTAATAGAAGGTTCTGGACATTGTGTGGATCTACTCCAACAATGTCAAAATCGATGAGAAAAGTCATCTCTTCAAAGAGATGAACTATGAACCTTTGGTAGTGAAAAATTTGTTCATCGTCTGTGAGGAATCGGAAGATTGGGTTGAAGATCATTATGTTTGGTGGAAGCTCTGTGTTTATAGAGAGGTTTTGTGTGTTTTTGGAGTTAGAGAAGGCAAAAGACATCAAGGGTTTATAAAGAAAAGAATGAGAAGCTGAACAGTCATTTTAAATGTTCAATGTATCGGCGTATACATCTATGCGTATGACTGGTCCTCTCATATTTTCAAGATATTTTGACAATCTAACAAAATATTTTTGTTTGGATTATTGATGTTCTTTTCAGGTTAAATTTTAAAATTGCCACGTGGAACTTCATTTAATCTCTGAAATCAGGATGATAGTGATTAGGAAAACGAAAGTGATTTCATCAGGATTGATGATTATTTTTATTATTTGTAGTCACATTTAAAGTTGTGATTATCTTGGTGAAAAAGATCACATTAGAAAATGAAGCTGATCAGTATTGATTTTATTTTGATTTTACCCTGATTTATTTAATTGAAATCAATTTTGGATTTTATTTTCCAAAAATCGTGGGTAAATTGCATTTTTCAGGGACTGACACCTGTCAACCTACGTGTCAACGTGGGTTAGTGGGTCTGAAGGATTTTTGAATGTATCTTTATTTTGAGACTCTGATTGTTTATTGCTAACTTCTAATTCGTATTTCCAAAGGCAAAAACATTCATCAAGTTCTCAAAATCAATAATCAATTTCAAAATTTCTCAAGTTCTTTTCATATAAAAAATGGCAGCTCAAAGAAGTCTACCTAAATTAGTAGCTTTCAAGTTTGGTGACTTTGATTTTATGACTAACAATCATGTTGCAGCAATCACCAGCAAGAAAGGAGTGTCAGCTGATTTTCATCCTGTGATGGATTTTATGGCTATTGGACCTTTGTGTTATGCATTGACAACATCTCCAGAAATAAATCAAGCTGTTGTTTCACAAGCTTGGGAGAATGCTGAAGTAATTGATTCTACTAAGAGTCAATCAGGTAAGATTGTTCTACACTTAGGACAAGACTCATTTGATATTACTGAATCTGTTGTTAATTCAGTACTTCACTTACCTGTTAGTATGAACTTTGAGGATGTACCATCTGATGATAATGTTAGAACTATGTTATCTGAGTTAGGTTATTCTGGACCTTTAGATAACATGAGCCAGTTAAATAGATCTTTTCTTAGGAAAGAATGGTCTTTCTTCTTTGATCAAATTGCTAAATGTTTTACTGGTAAATGTAGTTCTTTTCAGCAAATTACTTCTGTTACTTCACATATTGCTTATAGTTTGCTTTATGACAGATAATTAACATTGGTCACATTATCTTAAGTCAGATGTGTATTAAATTTGGGTCAAGAGATCAAAACAGGAAAATGGTTTATTATCATAGATTTATGCAAATGTTTATTAACCATTTTATTCCTGATGTTGAAGCTAGATTTGGTAGAGAATATTGTGTTTCTTCTTATGTACAGCAAAAGAGAATTTTCTCTGACATTACAAAGAAGGACAATGAAAAGAATCTAGATGAACTACCTGCAATTCATTATCCAAATCATGTTCATGTAATTCTTCAAAATCATCTTCCTACTCTATACAATTCTTCTTTCTTTTGTGGTGAAATGGCTCAGGAATCTCAATTGGAGGAGAACCCCCTGTGTCTACCCAAGTAGCCCAAAACATTAGAGTCTCTGAAACAATTCAAGAACCAAGTTTTGATCCACAGCCTGTTGTTTCAAAGAAACCAACCTCTGGTGTTTCTCAAAAGACATCAGTTGTAAGGAAGAGAAGATTTGTTGTTTCTAGTAGTAGTTCTAGTGAAGATGATGATAATTTAACTCTTGCTGAGAGAGAAGAATTGAAGGCTGCAATTCAACTTTCTAAGCTAGGACAAAGAGATGAAGCACCTAGTCACAACCAGGCTGCATTCTCTCAAAAGGCTGTAGTACTTAAAAAGGGAAAACAGTTACTGGATACTGTCTCTCAAAAGACTGTGTCTATTGAAAAAGGATCTCATCCCAAGATCACTTCTGTGTCTACACCTCCTGAGTCTTCTCAAGATAAATCTTTTGCTCACTATACCAGGAGAACAAGGAGAAAGATTCAATTGTCACCTACACACAGAGTCTAGTCCAACTAATATCATGCAGATCTCTACAACTGAAGCTACAATCCAGTCAGTAAATGACAATAGAGATCTTGATATTGATTCTTCATGGGAAACTACATTATCATACAGACTGGCTATGGGAGTTATTTCTATCAAAGTGAAGCTGTCCAGGCCTGTTCATGATTTTCTAATTGAAAGAGTACCAAACCTTTCATTTCCAGAAGAGTATGGACTTCTACATCAAAGACTTGACTTAATGAAGATGTATTTCTATGTATTTATTAGAAGACAATTAGTCAAGAAATTTGGACTCTCAAAGCATGTTGCACTTCAATCACTTCATCCATATTTATTTGACAAAGATGTCATTATTGAAGATGCTTCAGCTCAAGGTGAACAACAGGAGGAAGTAGATAGAGAAAAGCAGTCAACAGAAGATACTATTGCACCAGTGGTGGATAGTAGGACAGACCAGATCACAGTCACTGCAACACAAGAACCATCTAGTCAGAGGTTGGATGACTCAGGAGCTGTGATAACTGATGCTGAAAGGTCTTCTGTGATGACTGAAATTGCAAGTGAGAAACCCTATGATATGGGAGGAATAAATTTGACTGATTTTCCTGAAGATCAAACAAACATTGTTCAGTCAGAGTTTATTTACCTTGAGGGTGAGTCTCAGCGAACAACACTTAAAGACGGTGAAATGCTAACTATGGTGTCTAATGAAGTATTACTGAAGACATCAGAGTCTATTATACAACCTGAAAGTGGTATACTGGAGCCTGTAGTCTTTGGAAGGAAAGAAGATGATTGTCAGGATTCAGAGACTACAGCAGCTCACTCCTTGGAGAAAACCTCAAGCCCCTTGCCAAATGAGGAACCCTCTCTCCATGGGAGTTCAGGTATAAAAACTTTTTCTAAACACTATTTTTTGTAGGTCATGAGAGCACTTATCCAAATTTGAGAGATACACTTGAAAAGATGGATATTGATCCACAATCTGAGAGGCTGGCTCCTGACCAGGCAAAAGGAGAGGTAGAAAGAGTGTTGACTTTAGATAGTAAAAGTGAGAATGAGGGTGTGGATGATCAACTCCATAGTGAGGGAGAGAAAATTAGGAAACCATCATTTGATTTCTGGGATCAGGTTTTTCCTGAATCTTGGTCTGACAATCTTGGTATGGATGCTGGTACTTATTCTTTTATTAAGATGTATGAGAAGAATGACTTAGCGCATCACAATGCAAAGCCAGAAGTTAAATCTCAGAAGCAAAAAGAAAGGCTTGCTGGAATTATCAACAGAAGAGGTGAAAGGCTAAGACAAACTTCTACACCACTTGTACCAGAAGAAATTCCTATTGATCCTAGTATTCCTTTGTATGTACTTCCAATATCAGCTAGAATTGAGACATCAATAGTATCTGATCAATCTAAGGTAGAGTCAGGATTTGTAGATGTTAGTACACAGAATACTGGTGAAGGTCAGAGTGATCATTTTGAAGCTTCAGATCAGAAAGATGAAGATGTTTTTAACTCTAATCGAGTATTATTACTTGAATATCGTTCTACACAGGCAACTTCTTCTACAAGACTTGTATCTGAAGATATTCCAAACACTTCCAACATTGAAGTCAATTCTGAAGTTTTACAAGACATTCAGAAATCTCAAGTTGAAATTCAATTGAGACTTCAAACACTTGAAGATAACCAAGTCACTATTATGGAAAGTCAAGCAGTTCTGATGAATCTCATTTGTTCTGTTACTGAGTCTCTTGGAATTAATGTTGCTGATGTCAAAAAGGGGGAGATAAAAACAATTCAAAGGCAAAAGACTGGGGGAGATAAACAGACTGAACAGACTGAGGGCGATAAAAGAAGAACTGATAGGGGAGATAAAGACAGTGACAGAGGTGAATCTTATCAGGAAGTGGTAAAGGAAAAGAAGCATCAAAAAAGAAGCATCAAAATAGTTGAAATTCTTTCTTCTAAGTACTAGAGACTTGTCTACATCTGAAGCAGGAGGTACTTAACTTCATTATTTTTGAATTCATAAATTCTATTCTGATTGTATTGTTATATGTTTTGACATCAACAACTCAGATTTATGCTTCAGATCTTAAAGCATAAATAGGGGGAGATTGTTAGGAATAATTCATGAGTTGTGATGTTAAGAATAGAATTTTACTTATACTTCTTGTATATCCTGATTTATAAAGGATTTAGCACTTTGTATAGGAGGTATGTGTTAAACAGTGATCTGTAGAGTTTAAGTCAAGAACAGTGCATCGAGGACTACATGTCAGGAATTGAGATTAAATCCTGATACAGCAAGTCAAATACTGATCAAATACTGATGGATGATCAGATCCTGATGCAAGGTGAAATCCTGATATCAGTTGTGTTATTGATGATGTCATTATAGATGCTACAGAAACTGGCAAGTGCTATAAAACAGGATCGTTGTTTGAAGAACAAGCAAGAAGATTTCGTGAAGGAAAGAATTTTCTATTGATGGAAACTATCAACTGGACGGCAGAACATTGTCATGTATAGATTATATCTTTCTGTTATTAGTTGATAGGTAGCATTATAAATACTCTCTCTATATCATTGTAAAAGGTGTTCTTGAGGTTTGTAATCGTAGGTATACGAGAGTGCAAACAGAGAGAAATTTATATTGTCAGCAGCTGCTAAAGGTATTGTACACCTTTGGTAGAGTTTGTATTTGATCTTATTAATACAAACAGAGTTTGATTCATTCGTTTATTCTTGTTTATCTAATCAAGAAAAAATCAGACACGATTATATAACTTGTATTCAACCCCCCCTTATACAAGTTATTCGAGTTAAAATTTAACTTAAAAACTGATGATGGAACATACAGTATTTATAAACTAGCCCATTAATTTGGAACATATTATACAAATTCCCAAAGTTCTTATTCTCAAATTTTGAACATGTCTTATATTTTTGTTTCAAACTATTCAGTAATTAGTAAACTTCGTTTTAAAGACATATTTTCTACAAATTTTGTACCCTTTTTTTTTCCAATCGCCCTGTTAAAATACACAATATAGTCGGTAGTCAAATATTTCACCTACTATGACATTATCCATGACCTCATAGTAACTACTGTAGCTAGCTGACTTAGTGTATAATTTCCTATATATTGAGACGTTGTCTCCATTGTAAAATCAAGCTAAATAATTCATAGCAATACAAAAGTTCTTTGTTTGTCTCTTACATTGTTGTTTAGCTTCTCTTATGCTTCCTTTTCAATACAAGATGTAGCATAAGGTACCTGTTTTATCATAGTATCAGAGCAAGGTTCTTACCTAGCAACCATCGTTTCCGGTGACACAGCCTCGTTAAGTCATTTGATCAAACAGTTGGCGTGATTCATTTATCCCCCAGTCAACATAGCGAGTTATACAATTCGTTACCACCCACAAAGCTTTTCCGCTGCATTATACACAAACACCAAGCCTCTACACATCATTAACCTTGTTTTCATTTACCTCCTTGACTCGTCGTTACGAGTTAACACAACTAAACTCGCCCATCTCGGCTCGGTCCGAGTCAACTCGGCAATTCACCCAACTCAAACTTGCTTCCGCAGAAAATCGATTCCATTGTGATATCGATTCGATTACTCCTGTGATTCTGTGCTAAATGATTCTCCATACCTTTCACTACTATTTCCTTCTATTCCTTTCAAGCCTCACAAAAAAAAAATCTCTTTCTCCCTGTATACCCTGTTCTGCTCTGTCTATTATTTTGCGACTTCGATTGTTTAATTAGATCACTTAATGTTTGGGCCAGCATATATTCCGTCCACTTGGTAGTATTACTTGGACCATTCTTCAAAATTAAACCCATCTAATTTTACCAGCACACTTGTTTCCTCAACTAGGCCAAGCCCATTAGTTTCATTCATTTGGGTCCAATAACATATTTGGGCTACACCAAAATCAGACCACCTGAGCCACATAATAAATTCATGATTTATTGGCATAAATTACAATCCTGCATCCAATCTTTCACACATCAATCCCTGGACTAATTTATTGTTCAGCTTCCCTTGTAGCCTCATATTACTTATACGATATTGTAACTCTGCTACGTTACACATATGCACACACAAGCAATGGTACAAGGTCACCATTATCATCAAGCTCACATTGCTTATACAATATTTATAACTCTTCTACGTTATATATATACATACACAAGCAGAGCTACACTCACAAGGTCAACAAGTTTAAGAGGGCATGATTCTGCTACATTATGTCTCCTCTACGAAGCTTATTCTCCTGTCAGCTTTCGCACTTTCGTTTCCAAACTCAAGATGTTCCTTCAGCCATCTTTTTTTTTTTTTTTCTAATTAAAATTTTATACCATAAAGGAACAACTTAAAACACATCTAGGGGCATACCCCGCGAAGTCAACATGTAAAACAAACAAATGTCATAGCATCATAAAGACACTATACAATCAACATACAAATAGAACTAGAATTAATCTAGTTTAAAACCTCACAATGAGACCTATGCCAAGTACGAATAGTAAAGGGACCACCCGGTCCACATCCAAGCATTGTAACTAGTAAGCAGCATCTTCTTCATAGGCAACACTAGCACATGGTAAGCCCAAACATGAGCGCCCTGGAAATTCTTTGAAAAAACCTCCTGACCCGAAAGGGTGGAGTCCTCTCGCCTAAACAAGCTAATTTCTTCACCAATACCACCAGTCTTTTCCTGGCCTTTACCAACCAGCTGCTCCATATGACATCCATCAACATGAGAGTTGGCCTCCAAAAAAGCACCACCGGCTAACTTTTCATTGGAAGGAGAACCAGCCCCCAGCTGATTAAAAATGCCCAGATGATAGCCATCATGCTTGACCATTTCTTTTGCAAAAACCTGAAGACCATCTAACAGAGACACACTCCCTGTCTCGACACTGCTAATTTCAAGTTGCTGTGACACACCAGCTCCAATCACTCTGCACTGAATAGTTTGGTTTGAGGGGGTGTTAAAATCAGTCAAACTAAGTTGCTAGTCTAAGTTAGCTGCTAGTTTGGTTGCTAGTGTAAGATTAAATTGTCATGTATTCATACAAACCAAACATAGACTTTATTCACTAAGTTTCTCTATAAATTAGTTCTTCATTCATGTAATCAAATAAGCTAAATAATTCATAGCAATACAAGAGTTCTTTGTTTGTCTCTTACATTGTTGTTTAGCTTCCCTTATGCTTCCTTTTCAATACAAGATGTAGCATAAGGTACCTATTTTTTCATGATAAAACAGGTACCTTATGCTACATCTTGTATTGAAAAGGAAGCATAAGGGAAGCTAAACAACAATGTAAGAGACAAACAAAGAACTATTGTATTGCTATGAATTATTTAGCTTGATTTTGAAATGGAGACAACGTCTCAATATATAGAAAATTATACACTAAGTCAGCTAGCTACAGTAGTTACTATGAGGTCATGGATAATGTCATAGTAGGTGAAATATTTGACTACCGACTATATTGTGTATTTTAACACCCCCCCTCAAACTTAAGATGGTTGAAAAAACCAACTTGAGTTTGTAAACAGCCTATGCTACTTCTTGTGATGTATACATAATAACTGAATCTTGTGTTACTTGTATTGTAAAGACAGTGTGTGCACTTGTTGAGGCAAGGAGGTGCAGCGGAAGACCAAATGGGCAGCGGAACAAATCAGTTATGGAAATACAAAACCTTTAAACTTGTTGACGGCTGTGACCGGAATCAATGGAGGTGGCAGCGGAAGAACTGATGAACTGAGCCTATAGAAAGAAAATAAAAATTGGGGTTTTGTGTAGAAAATGAGTAAAGGCTGGGGTTCTTAACCGTAAAATAACCAAAATGTTTAAAGAAACAAGTGGGCTACCAAGATGTAAGTTTGACCAGAATAAGTAATTTTGTGGAATGATGTGGGCTGTCTTTGTGTGGCCCAAATAAAGAAACAAATAGGCTGTCTTTGTATACTTGTTTGTGTGCTGTATCATGTGTGTGTATCAGTCACATATACCGCAGTTTAAACAACAAATATACCGACCGAGATATGAGACTTTTGAGAGATGTCTGAGAAAGAAAGTGTATGGGACAACAAATACATCAGAGATTCGGGATTGTGAAGGCAAGAGTCCAGATCTTGTGAGCTACTCGGTGGCGAGAGCTCCGGTGAAGGCAAGAGCTTCGATGGTGTTGAGAGGCAGCGGAGTTGTGAAGAGGCAGCGGAGTTAACGAGTTGACTCGTCAAAAGATCATCGGAGTTGTAACCTGTTAGCAATAGTTGTTAACCATGTTTCCAGAATAGAGCCCACCAACTGTTTGGTTTAATGTCTCAAAGAGGCTGCACACTAGAAACGATGACGGTAACAGATGTGATTCAACAGAAGGAGATACGGAGCCTAAAGCTTTGATACCATGATAAAACAGGTACCTTATGCTACATCTTGTATTAAAAAGGAAGCATAAGGGAAGCTAAACAACAATGTAAGAGACAAACAAAGAACTCTTGTATTGCTATGAATTATTTAGCTTATTTGATTACATGAATGAAGAACTAATTTATAGAGAAACTTAGTGCATAAAGTCTATGTTTGGTTTATGTGAATACATGACAATTTAATCTTACACTAGCAACCAAACTAACAGCTAACTTAGACTAGCAACTTAGTTTGACTGATTTTAACACGCCCCAACAAGATCATCACATATAAAAAAGGTGCCCGGTCCACAGCAAACATTTGCTGTGTATTGTTACACAACAAATGATCTCAAAAATCATCCCCGTATCGCAGAAACTTTCCGCGGTACGGGGAAATTACAAAAATGCCCCCACCCACGTACCGCAGAAAGTTTATGCGGTACGGTCCCCTTTTGTTTTGTTCGCCCCTTTTGCAGGAGCAGTTCACAGACAACACAAAACAGAACTTGGTTGAAAATTAGGGATTCTCTGGCGATTAGACTTTAGATACTGAGGAGCAAGCTTCGATTTCTTCCTGTTCTTCATCATTTTAAGTGTGTGTTGCCTTCTTACTCTATTTTTGTAGTGTAATGTGTGTATACACAGCATATGTATGTATAAATTATAGTTTAGAGGTGATTTTGTGGATTTTGTGGAATTTGTGGATTCGAATGTATGTGTATAATTGTTGGTTACCTTTTGGAATTTGTGGAATTTGTGGATTGTTGGTTACCCTTTGGAGGGATTTTTTGTTGAAGTATAGTCCATTTAAAGTGTTTAAATAATTTCATTAGTGGTAAAAGTCAAATTTAGGGTGTATATTTTTCACTGATTAGAGGCATTGTTTGTTGCAATTGAATTTAGGGTTTAAGAATTATGATCTAGGGTTTAAGAATATGAGGAAAATTCGAATTATTTGGTTATTAATTCAAATTGAGTATTATTTTTGGTTATTAATTTAGTTTAAATTTTAACATATAGGGGCCATATTTTTTTAACATGTTTTTAATGTAATTTGCAGAAATGGATCATTTTAACGATGACTTGCTTGACACTTTGTCGGGTCCTAGTATAGCGAACATCATTTGGGATAACCGCTATCATGTTAGCGAGGATGTGTGGGATGGTAGTGGGAGAGAGGAGTTGGATTGTATATGTGGTAATAGGGCGATGCGGGATTGGAAGTTACGAAGACCGCAGAGGGAGCTTCTACATATGATGGGGTTTGGGATTTTTACCAACCCCCATGTTGTGTTGGGTAACGATGCGAGGCTCATTTCTGCTATGATTGAGCGGTGGAGGCCTAAGACGAACACCTTCTTCATGAGGCAAGGGGAAATGATGGTAACGTTGGAGGATGTAGGCTACATCTTAGGATTGCCGGTTGTTGGTGAGGCTGTGACATGTGGTCTCATAGCGAATCGGAAAGAGTTCTTCGTTCGTAATTGGTTTGAGCCGTTGACAGATGAGGAGGTGGATGATGCGTTGTTTAGAAATCATATCAAGTTGACGTGGCTCTTTGAGAGATATGGTAGGCAGAAGCCGGAGAAACATAATGCCGAGGCAACTATTGTACATACACAGGCATACTTGATATTTTTGTGTGGTGCCGTTCTTTTCCCTATGAAGGACAGAGCTTATGCCCATGTGAGATACATTGTGCCCTTGTCCAACATCCGGGAGATTCATAATTATGCTTGGGGTGCAGCGGTGTTAGCTCATACCTATAGAGGGTTGGAGATTGTTGCGAGGAAGGGTAGTAAGACTGTTGCTGCTTGTGTGTGGTTATTGCATATCTGGTCGTACGAGAGATTTCCTCGCATTGGCGTGCCTCAGCGGGACCCTGATCAGGATGATTATCCGGTTGCAGAGGGTTGGGCTTATTCCTCTCTTCAGGGTATTAATAAGAAGCGGCGTCAGTCCGGTCCTCACCACAGCTTACCATTTTATAGGGGTGAGTTTGATGGAGTTGCTGGTGATGACGTGGTGTGGAGGCCATATGCCAGATTTGACGAGGTAGTTGATTGGGAGATGCTACAGGCACAGTTAGCCGGTAATGCTCGAGTGTCCTTGGTATGCTTTGATGTGGTTGAGTGGCAGCATCCGGAGAGGGTGGTCAGGCAGTTTGGTAATTTGCCAGTGATTCCTCAGGCTCCCGTTAACATGGTATTGTATAGGCAACCTAAGGAAGCCACTTTTGCCGGTGAGGATTGGTTGGTTCGATGGTTTGTTGAAATTGGGAGGTGGGCCAGATTTTGTTCACATTTGGAGGGGTTGGTTGACTGCACTACCAATATTGCATCCCGGGCTGAGTATATGGCTTGGTATTCGGAGATTACCCGTGTACGTGTAGGGAAGCCAGAACCTGTGCCCCATTCAAGGTACCAAACGAGGGAGCTCTATGATGGAGTCGAGGGATACCGAGTTGTAAGTATCCTAAATTTCGTACATTTCTATTACACAATACACACGACATTTTTTAATATTTTTATTTATTATGAACATTGTTTTATCCTGTAGATGGTAGCTGCACTTGATATGCTTAAGCAGCTGGATTCTAGGGCTCCCGTTGAGTTTTTGGAGGATCTTGGGAAAATATCAGATACCTTTCTCACTCCTTTCACAAGGTTGATGAAGAAGATCAAAGGACCGGTTTATAAACCTCCAAGATTTGAGAACATAAAACCACTTTCACTGTATGAAGAAGCGAGTGCTACAACCAATACTTCGCAAGATGTCATTGATATGACACAGCCATCCCAACATGTGTCTCAACCTCCCATTCCCAGTGGTAGTGCATCGTCTAGTAGGCCTTCAAAACTACCAACCCGTATAATGAAGGGGGAAAAGTGGAGTATCACCAAGGATTTAGATGTGCATAAGCGGAATGAAACTATGATGATTGGGGGTGGGGCATTGGGCAGAAGCCGAAGTTGAAGGGAGGAATTGAGGTGTGTGGGCACCATATATCAGAGACTGCGATGCAGAGCTTAGCTCCAGCTTCATGGATTGATGATAGGATCATTTTTTGCTATATGGTATGCTCTCATGGTTTTCCTTGTTTTACATGTACTTTCCATCTACCAATATGTCCTTGTCTATGTGACCATATTTATGTGTTTATGTTTTGTTTTAAGGCATTGCTACGTGAGCGAGAGGAAGCTATTCACCGGCCCAATATATGGAAGAGGAAGCCAATATACTACTTCATGGATCCTTACTTCATTGTCCTTGGGTGGGATCACATGAAAAAAAATCAAAAGAGCGATTAGAAAGGGTGAGAGTGAGCTGAACAAGGCATGGCCTGATGCACTCCGCAGTTTACATGGTTTTGCCACTTCGAGCATTGGCACATCCGTTGTCGAGGCGGATTACATTTTCCTTCCATGTTGTGTTAGTGGTGTTCATTGGATATTTTTTATGGTTTGTACGAAGACGTTCGATGTTATCCTTCTCGATTCAATGAACGATGAGGTTGAATATCCAAAGGAATCACAAGTCGTGGTATGACGCTTTTTTTTATGTAGCTTGTCATTGTTTTTTCGTTTAGTAGTTATCAACGTTGACTTTGTTTTAATTTTTGTAGTCATGGTTACTCCCAAGATTCTTGCTTAAGCTAAATCCTCAGATGGAACGTGATCCTGACTCCTCCCAGGTTGTCCCTTTACCGCAAAGACCGAAGCAACGAAATTCAAATGACTGCGGTGTATTTGTGATGAAATACATGGATTTTATGTTGCAAGGTTATGATATTACCTCCATCGCATCTTGGTCAGAACACTTAGTTGATATGTTCCGGTATAGGATAGCAAAGGAGCTGCAAGCGGGAAAGGCTCGAGGGATATCTGGCGTTCGTATGCGAGAACGTCATCAACTAGTTGATTAGTATATCGTTGATTTTAGTCGTAATTAAGTTGGATTAAGTTGTAATTTATTTGGATTTTCATAGTAATTTTATGGGATTTTCGTTTAATTTTTACTTCTCGTTTACTTGGATCTTGATTGTAATGTAGTTGGATTGTACTACATATTGGTTGGCATTTGTTGGATTGTAATGTAGTTTTGTGTATGACTGCAATACAGACTGCAATGTATTGCAGATTTGGTGGTTTGGTGTCTGCAGGGATGGTCTGTTTACAAATTGCAGTGCTCTGTTTTTTCAGCACGTACCGCGGAAAGTTTCTGCGGTACGTACCCGTACCGCATAAAGTTTCTACGGTACGTGCTGGAGAAACAGGGCAAAACAGAGCAGAACAGAGCAAACTCACTGCATAAAACCAAATAATTTTGGAAGTTAGTGCAGAAATTAATTAAAAAAAATGCAGCACACTTTATAAAATCTTAAAATGTTATAATAAGTGAATTTTGTGAAAAAAATTCATTAATTGGTTGAAATTAAAAAATCCTTAAAATACAATTTTTAATTAATAATTTAAGGAATTTTGAATTTTTTTTATTTCAACCAATTAATGAATTGTTTTCACAAAATTCACTTATTATAACATTTTAAGATTTTAGAAAGTGTGCTGCAATTTTTTTAATTAATTTCTGCACTAACTTCCAAAATTCTTTGATTTCCAGCAGTTTTATGTAGTGAGTTTGCTCTGTTTTGCTCTGTTTTGCCCTGTTTTTCCAGCACGTACCGCAGAAACTTTCTACGGTACGTGCTGGAAAAACAGGCCAAAACAGAGCAAAACAGAGCAAACTCACTGCATAAACTGCTGATTTTCATAATTTTTTGGAAGTTAGTGCAAAAAATGTTTAAAAAAAATAGAGCACACTTTCTAAAATCATAAACTATTATAATAAGTGAATTTTGTGAAAAAAATTCATTAATTGGTTGAAATTAAAAAAATTTCAAAATTCCATAAATTATTCATTATAAATGTTTTTTTTTTGGATTTTTCCACTTCACCTCTAAACCTTTAAAAACTTTTTGAAACACACTCCAAAATCCTTCAAACATTATAATAACATGGATTTGCAATTAATTACATCATTTCCAATTTAATTATAATAAATTACATAAATTTCATTAAAATTCTAATAAATTCATTACAAATCCGAAAAGGGTAAATACATATTACATTTGAATGGAGTGATGAACTCCTAACCAAACAAACCTAATATATGTTTAAAAAAAATAGAGCACACTTTCTAAAATCATAAACTATTATAATAAGTGAATTTTGTGAAAAAAATTCATTAATTGGTTGAAATTAAAAAATTTTCAAAATTCCATAAATTATTCATTATAAATGTTTTTTTTTTGGATTTTTCCACTTCACCTCTAAACCTTTAAAAACTTTTTGAAACACACTCCAAAATCCTTCAAACATTATAATAACATGGATTTGCAATTAATTACATCATTTCCAATTTAATTATAATAAATTACATAAATTTCATTAAAATTCTAATAAATTCATTACAAATCCGAAAAGGGTAAATGCATATTACATTTGAATGGAGTGATGAACTCCTAACCAAACAAACCTAATATATTGGAGAAGCCGGCAGACAAACGGTGAGAAGGTGTTCCGGGAGGAGCCTCCAAATTAACAAATGCGGCAACATGATACAAGACAACAACACAACCCTCGCGGATTACACCACTACTAATGGCTTTGTGCGTGCTAGTGTCGTCCCAAAGAAAGACATTTATAGACATCGATCCATCGTACAACTTAAATGTGGCCCAACAACAAGGATGAGGAGAATCTTTTACGTGGGAAACCCATCCCTTCACATATTGGACGCGCATTTGATCTCGTGTGCAACCTTCCCGAGGCCTCAATTTATATATGTCACTAATGTTGTCACAATACTCAAAAAGTCCACCATCCCAATCTGAAAGCCGCCACTTGCCTTCAGTGTCCTTGCCCAAGTTCAAGACAGGAAGAAAGTAGGGATCCACATTATACGCTACCCGCTCCATCATTTCTTCGGTGTTCATCCAACGGCATGCTTCGGTCCAATTTTTTGACCTATAAGCCTCTTCCTCCGGAGAATATAACTCGTCATCCTCCTCCTCAACAATCGGTGGGGGCTCAATGGGTTCCCCCATTATGTCATAGTATTCTGGTAAATTGCGACATATTTCATCCGCTGCATTGTCCGATATATCAATAATGTATGACTCACTTCCCCCGGAAGAAGCCGAGAGTGAATCACTAACATGTGAAACATCTGAAACATCACCACCATCCATGTTACCTACACATGACAATAAAATTTATTTTTTTAGAGAATGTGAGAAGGACATAATGTAAAATTAAAAAATGGATGAAGTAGAGATTTATAGCAATTACAATTGATCATTTTGAGTTTGAGCATTTTCAGCATTTTGAGCAATTTGAGCATTTGAAGCTTCTAGTCTTTGAGGACACTTTCTTTTGTCATGTCCTTCAAAATTACAATGTGTGCACTTTCTTTTGGTCTTCCCTTTACCAAGGGATTCTACGGGACTTTTAAAACGGACGTTTTTTTTCCTCCCCTTTGTTTGGGAAACAATAGGATCAAAAATTGGTTCATCATCTTGTGTTGCATCATGAGAATTTACATTGCTTTCATGAGATTCAATTCCATCCACTCGCATACTCTCGAGAATTGGTATTTCTCGATTCATCACCTCGACGACATAGTCATATCGTTCCTTAGATGCAATGCTACTATGACAAAAACTCATCGTCAGCATTGTCATGCGATTAAATCTATCGGTTGGGGTCATCTCATGAGATTCTCCAATGTTCAACTGGTAAGGAAACAAACCATTTACTCTATTAGCATGCATAGTCCACCGTCGAACTATGAAACAATCGGGAATCTCGGGAATTCTTTTTTTATTCAAGACCGCCAAGATGTGTCGACACGGTATCCCTACATGTTCAACCATTCGACACATACACATCCCCGTCAAAGATTCTTTGTCGAATGCAACATAATTTAGTTTTGATGTTGGTCCCAAATTTTGCCTATATAAACAATAATAGGTTCTTCCGTCCCCTTCCTTCTCCCCTTCTTCACAAGCTTTTTTGTCTTTCATAACAAAATATTGTAACGATTCAACCAATTCATCTTGAAATTTTCTAAACATCGTCTTGGTATAAATTTTGGCACCATGAATCTCCAAGGCGGTATGCATTTTCAGTGGACGCTTTAAATTACATGTGACATAATCTTTTTCTTTCTCCCGTACAAATTGTCTTGCCAATGCCTTTTGAGCATTTTCAACGAATTCTTTCAATCCCGTGGCGGAACTCACATAACTATCAAAGAAAGAATTCATCCCCTCACTCCTTGAAGTAGTATTTTGACCCGCTGAGAAAGTATTCCTAGTATATGCAATGATCCATTTCTCCTTCAACTCATATAACCCCTGTAACCATTTATTTTCTTCTAACTCGTATTTCTCCATCAAGGATTCCCATCTAGACTCAAATTCACATTCGGTCAACGAGTTATAAATACAATGGTTAAAGTCCACTTTGAAGTCCGGAAAGCTAGAATATTAATGTGCTAATTTCTCTGGGAATTTGTTACTAATGTGCCACGAGCACAACAAATGGGTAGTATTCGGGAGTACACTTGCAATAGCATTTGCCATGGCTTGATCTTGATCGGTAATTATAGTCATTGGATGCTTATTCCCCACAGCTTCAAGCCAAGTACTCAGAACCCACTCAAACGTTGTTGTGTGTTCATCTCGCATTAGTGCAAAACCAAATATCACTGAGTGGTAATGGTGGTTAACGCCAGTAAAAGGGACAAATGGCATGGCATATCTATTTGTCCGATATGTCGTGTCAAATGCCACAACATCACCAAAATTTTGGTAGGCCATTAAACATCTAGGATCAACCCACACAAGATATTTCAAACGATGTTTTTTATCAACTTTTGTTCTAATGAAAAATTTAGAACCACTTTCCTCATTCAATCTATATAACAAGTCTAATGCGGCTTGTACATCACATTTTTCAAACCTTTTTTTCCTCTCATCACGTAGCACATTCCTAACATGTTGACTACCGAACCCTACTTTGTCATTACCTCCATGCATATTACCGATAATATTCATTACTTGATAATCACGAACTCCCGAGCCACGAAGAGTTTTAATCAAACTACGAGTAGCGCTATTCACATGCTTTTCTCGTTGTATCAACTTCATTTTGCTAGGAGTGACAAGTACGTGATTGTGATTTAACTCAAGACTAGTTATCTCCCAAAGACTTAAATTTTTTGAATAATTCACATACATCCGTACTTTGCATTCGCTCCTAGGAAGAATTTCTCTACGCCGTTTAGAACTACTAGTTTCACCACTCTTCCCGGCAAGTTTACAAACATACAAACGACTATATATTTCACTACTTTTAGAACGCCTTTGGGTTGATTGAATTTTAATACCGAATCCATTTTTTAGGGCATATGCCCTAAAAACATTTTCCGCTTGTTCCAAAGTATGAAACAATTGATGCATATATGGAATGCCATTTCCATCCACATTTTCAAACACATTTTCACACTCTACATTATCCTCATTTTCATTTATATTTTCACCATCTAAATCATCTTCTTCTTCAACACTAAATTCATCAACATTAATGAACTCATCATTACAAACAAATTTGGGGGTGCTAGGCTCATCACTACTTGCATCTAAAGCATCATCCATACTTAAATCATCTAGATGTAATGAATCTTCAACTTTTTTTTATTTTTTTCATTGTCTTCTTTTTTTTTAACCAAACATACGAGCAAATAATTTATCCGTCATAATCAACAACAAAAAACGTAGAGAGAAATATTACCTCAAATTGAAGAAGAGACAAGCAACTTACAGATTTGGAGATTAGAGGAGAGATAGAGAGCAGTCGGCACAAATTTTCTGTGGTGCATAAGTGAGGAGCAAGGTTGAGCACGGCTGTGGATAAGGGAACAGGGCCCCGTACCGCAGAAACTTTCTGCGGTACGTGGGCGGGGGCATTTTTGTAATTTCCCCGTATCGCAGAAAGTTTCTGCGATACGGGGACGAATGTTTTTAAATCTATGAGATCATTTGTTGTGTAACAGTACACAGCAAATGTTTGCTGTGGACCGGGCGCCTATAAAAAATTAGATTCGACAAATATATCTTCACACTTAAACTCTTAATTCACTGCTAATAGTCAAGTATCTCATGAGGCTTAGGCTTGCCCAATACGCATATCTCCTCTTGCAATAAGAAACATTTCAATATGCACTGAAAGCTACTCCCTCCGTCCCACCAGATTCTATATAGTTTTTTTTCACTGCTTGGCACGTATTTTAAGGCTCCTATAAAGTATAGTTCCATAACTTATTTTTAAAATTTTCTTTTTATGTATAAAAATTTAACATACCTATTTTTATACAAAAAAAAAAAATTTAAAAATAAGTTATGGAACTATCCTTAAAATGCACCTTAAAATGCGTGCCACGCTCCCGTCCCCCAATGTATATTATCTGGCGGGACAGAGGGAGTATTAAGCTAGGAGTTTAGATCCCAAAAAAAAAAAAAAAAAAAAGGTAATTCTGGACTTGTATGCTTGGAAAGTCATCCCTGCAACATGACTAGAGATGCACAAAAAGCCCGAGCCCGAAAATCTGGCCTGGCCCGATCCGGCAAAGCCCAGTCAAAGCCCGGCCCGGTCAAAGCCCGGCCCGAGGGCCTTGAACGGTCCCTATATTTTTGGGTAAAGCCCGGCCCGGCCCGGCCCGGCAAAAGCCCGGTCTTTTAAAAAGCTCGGTCTTCGGCCCGGCCCGATTAAAATCCCGATTCGGCCCGAAAAAGCCCGGGTAAAATTCGATTATTCTAGTATACTTACATAAATATTTATGTATTTACACTTCCTACAAATATAAAAATAATTTTAAGTACATATATATTTACATATTCATTATTAATAATAAGATTATTTATATGCATATATTACTATACATGAACGAAAACAAGTTAAGTACACGTGTAATCAATTAATATATAATCAAATCAAAAAGTAAATCGATAAATGAAATATTTGTATCGGCAATATAGATTGTTTAACACATGTCTGCCATTATTACATCAAGAACATTCTTATATAACATAAAATCTCGATCCGATTTGATCCCGGAAAAAGCCCGATCCGGCCCGGCCCGGCCCGTTTCAGGCCCGGAAAAAAGCCCACCGCGGCCCGCTTCGAGGGCCTAAACGGGCTCACATTTTTCACAGAAGCCCGGCCCGGCCCGGTCAAAGTCAAAAGCCGGGCCGGGCTTTGACCAAAAAGCCCGGGCTTTTCAAAGCCCGGTCAAAGCCCGGCCCGATGGGCTTTTTGTGCATCTCTAAACATGACATCCAATACGTTCAATATTTTTAAAATTTAATATCACCTAATTGATCAACAAATTGTGAAGGCACTGTTCAATTGTATACTTTGCTTCTACTTTAGAGTCTGCTTGGGATTGCTTAAAATAAGTTACTTTTGACTTAATGGAAGTGTTTTTAACTTTATGGAGAAAGTAAAGTTGTTTGTTTTAAGTTGAATGAATGTGTTTGGATAATTTTACTTAAAGTTAAATGGGGGTTTAATAATTTTGACTTAAAGTCAAATTTGACTTTAAAAAAAAATAAAATTCATAATATTTAAATTTTACAAGAATCCTGAAACAAAAAAAAAGAAAAAATATATTGGATAAGTCATAAGTCATAAGTCAAAAGTATTTAAATGAAACTATTTGACTTAATGAAGTTTTTTAACTTAAAGCCCGATTTTAAGCCACTCACCCAAACGGAGCATTTGCTGCTGAAAGCCGCCTTCTCCTTAAAGCAGGAGAAGCCAAACAGGCTGTTAATCATTTTAACATTCTAAACGAAATGCTCCAAAATATATGATTCCAAGAATTGAAATCAAATTAAAAGTAATAGTGCCTTCTTATCATTCTTTAAAGTAGACAAATTTTCATTCATAAAAGCAATTATAAAAATTATAGTTCCATATGTAGAAGCCAAGTTAAAAGTAACAATGCTTTGTTATCATACTTTTATCTAGACAAATATTCATTCATTAAAAGTAACTATAGACATTCACCACTTTTTCCACAATATTAGATCAGGTGAAAGGAAGACGTGAACAATGTTTCAAAATCAGGGAATCAAAAAATGCTGCTTCTCAGCTTTCAGTAATCTCCTTTTCCTTTGCTTTGCTCATATCTTCAGCTGACTTAATATACTTTTTCGTCAATTCCTCAACCTGAATAAATTTCTCCAAAATCATATACTTCCTAGTTTTTAAATAATATTTACTGACATGAACCTAACTTTGTTACAGAAGGCACTATGAAAACTAACCTCTTTCTCCAGCTTTTTTGCATCATCTGCTGATATAGAAGAACCCGTTTTCTCTTTACCCTTTTTCTTTGGTGCGGACTTTTTTATTGTGTCCAGTGCCTGTGAGATGGTGGATTTAACAAATTTGAATAACAAGAATGGGATAAAATCATAATTTACAAATCCATATCCATGCCATAAGCTAAGCAAGAATATAGTTGCATTAGTAAACTATCCAGATATCAACTTGTCATATACTAGCAACACTCTTCTATATATAAACCTCACTAGTAAATCTAGGCTATCATTTCTTATAAGCCAATTCTTGAGAAACTAGTCTACTGAGAATGGAAAGTCATAGATTTGTGTGTTGTACAAAGGAAATAGAAATAAAATCATGTTAACATTTAGCTTGCACTTATGGGTCAGCAACAACATTTTTGCTATCACAAACATTTATGGAAAAACAAACAATAGAACTCATGGATCAAATGATCAGGATAACCAATTGAAAAACTGAAGACCTGTCAAACACCTCATGTAAGACCTTCGATTATACTAAGCATAAAATCCTGATGTAATAGACATACAGTCCAGCCTCTACTACATCTATACCCGTAATTAGGAGCAGTAACGTCTTTGTGCTGCACAATTTTTTTGTTTTAATTAATTGTTTCATGAGACACATTTTGCACATGAGGGTCCACTACACTGTTACATACAAATACAATATCTAAAATATACTCCGAATAAGAAGGGGTGAAAAAACAATTATCTAACAGATATACCTTTTGTCTTGCTCTTCTTATGCTTTGCTTTGCATCTTCAGAAGATTTTGTTACCAACTTACAAACAGCCTGGGTACAGGTAAGAAGTTACTTGAAGCAATTGGGAGAATCAATTTAATAACATCAAGCAAACATTAATGTGTATGTATGTATATTGTTACTTCACCTGCATATGCTCCTTAGTCAGCCTGTAGAAACAAATAATTAAATCAGTTGACTAAAATGGTTAAATCAAAAATAATTTTTTGGAAAGGATTTAGCAAAAAAAAAAAAAAAAAAAGAAGAAAAAAATAGCATGCAAAGTAGTAATTTCCACTGAATTGATACATTATTCATAATAAAAAGCAAAAAAAATATTAAAAGCTCTGCCAGGGAAGACACTGTATCGACTATGTATAGCAATCGACTAAGCCCATACACAAAGATAGAGTTCTTACGGAGGAATAGCTGCAATCAGTCGCTGTCCTTCTACCTTAGGATTTAAACCCAATGGAGAAGCAACAATTGCTTTCTCCAACTCTTTAATTGTCTGAAAAGCAACCCATGTTAATAAATCATCAGGTCAAGCCAAATGACTATAATAAAGGTTCTCATTATATGTATATTCAATATAAACGCATAGAACTTTATGCATTGTCATATACTTTATAAACATTTCTAGCAATAACGTAAATTCTTAAAGGTTCATAAGATTGTATATAACATTGCAAGAACTTTTTCTTTTGTTATATTTTATTTTTACCATCATATAAGTCAAATAACATAGATACATTAAAAAAACTGACACATAAAAGTAATGAAACTAATAATAGCTTAGGAAGATCACTTCTGCTTATTATTCATATAGTAACATTCTTATTTTGTTGCTAAATTCTATTATTCAAAAAATCTGATTGAAAGGAAAAAAATATAAGGTCCTCCTGATTGTAAATACTATAAAGGTTGCTTCCAGAGTATCCAAGAGCATGTACATTATACAAACAAGAACATAATGCAAGATTAGAAGGAAAGTGAAAGACATAAGAATATTACGCTAGGATCATATGGAGATACTGAAAGTGTTTTGGGATCCAACACTGAAACAGCAGCCATCCCATTGAGGGGAATCTTCATTCCATTAGAAACCACAACAATGTGATCCAGCATTCCTGAAAATGAAATGAAATCAATAATAATAAAAAAGCGAAACGCTAGGCAAGCAGTAAAGCGGAAAGATACATACCGACAGACGCCCTCCCGGTTCGCAATTTGGTAAGTTCACGGGCCAATGCGTCTAGTGCTGCATCCATCTGTGAGAGAGCAGCAGGCTTAACCGTAGCCCCGGCATCAAAAGCACCATCATCACCATCATCATCATCAGCATCATCATCATAACTCTGGGTGTTGCGTTTCTTGGCGAAGGATCTGGAGTGTTGGAATGGGAAAGAGATGGGAATGGAATTAGGAGGGAGAGGAATGGAATTGAGAAGATTTAAATCGGGGGAAAGGAGATGCGAGAGATTGGGATTGGGGGATTGTTGAGAACGAAGACATGGATTTCGATACAGGAAACAGAGTTGACGACAGGATGAAACAGCACGACTCATTGAGCTTCTCATCGCCATTTCTTCTCTGTATTTTATTTTATTCGATGTGTTAGGGTTTAACAAAACCCCTCTCTCATTTTTGGGGCTTTATTCCTTTTTCCTCTTTCCTCCCTGTCTTTTACCAAATTAATAATTTCTACCTAATCAGCTTGTAAAATGGTCTGTGTCAAAGATTTTCATAATTGCTATACGTAGGGTTGTAAATGAGTCGATATGTTCATGAACAGTTCAGTGTCCAGCTCGAAAAAAGTTCAACTCGAGTTCGATTCAATTTGTAAACGAGTCGAACATGATCACAATTTTGAGGTTCGTTTCGTAAATGAGCTAAACTTGAGCACAACATAGTTCGGCTCAAAAGTTCGTGAACAAGTTCGATTGTGTAGTTTATGAACAAATTCGTTAATATAGTTCGTGAACAAACTCGTGATTATGGTTCATGAATGAGTTCTTGTACATACTCGATATATATTCTCGTGAACATATTTAATTAAGATTTTACAAGAGTTCCTGAATTCACGATAGCTAATAAATAATTTATGTCTAGGAAATAATATATTAGTTTATTTTGTCTATTCATTATCTTATTAGAAATAATTAAATTATGACATATATTACATGGTAATTATAACATTAGTTGATTAGGAATTAACTAAATCTGATTTAAATTCGACTCGTTGATAAATGTAGATTAGAAGGTGTCTTTAATTTTTAGGATTTTATCTTTTTTAAAGCATTAAAATGTTTTAGAATTAAATGAGGTATTTGTGAACACGAGATCATGGGCAGTATTCATGAGATGTTCATGAGCTAGTATTCATGAAACGTTCGTGTGCAATAGCTCGTGAGACATGTTCGTGAACTATTCGCGAACATGTTCGTGAATAACATTTTTCTTAACGAGATACACAAACAAAAATATTGGCTCGATAAAAGTTCGAGCTCGAGTTCCACACTCAAGAGAAGTTCTTGTCCTCTTCAACATTGTGGGATTATTCTTCCTTGTTTCAACTACATCATTTTTTTTGGACCTACTTTTCTTAGGCCTTCCAGGAGCTATTCTTACATTTGGTGGCAGTGGTTGTTCTGCTTCTGTTGGATCCCAAAATTCCTCACCATTCATTGGCTCTAAGAGGTGGCTGTATACATTGAGGTAGTGGCTTCTCTTGTAGCAGTCATGGATATAATCCTGTGGATTTTCTTTTTTAAACCAAATGCATGCACATGCATGAAAGCATGGTATGCCATTAAGCTGCCACTTTCTCCAGGAACAAACTCTATTCTTTAGATCCACCACAATTTCATGGCCTCCTTCTGACAATGTCACATTGAATTTATCACCACCATTCCATACAGGCCTTGCATTGCCATCCTTTTTAAGTGCACTGCAAAAGGTAGACATATTAGTGTAATGTAATGTGTATAATGTATGCTTGCATGATTAAAGAGAAATGTATGCTTACATTTCCAATTTTTCCAAAGCTTTATAAAAAAACACAGTGTTCCTCCTCTCCATTTTAGTCTTTCTCCTCTGAATCCTTTGCATAGAGCTTATATGAATAGCCTTGAACATTGTTATGATCCCCATTTCTCTGAACTGATTGATTGCATTATTGAAACTTTCACAATGATTATTCCCGAACATGTCAGATTTGCAAGTGTCTCTGAAACCTGATCTGCTCCACTGTGACCTCGTCTTTTCAGCCAACCACTTGTGTGCTCTCATGTTCATTTTAGAAAATTTGGTAAACAAAGTAAAAGTCAGTTAGTGCATATTAAACATATAGCAATTAAAAAATAGTTAAATATGCATGTTCTTGTACCTTTTTCAAGTTATCCATGTGCTTGTTAAAGAAGTAGTCAGTACTTGCTCTTGCAGCTGTCCATACTGTTTTTTTAATGCCCTTACCAAACATGTTAAATATGTTGTTGTAGAGATGCATCACACTAAACCTTTTCTCAGCTGCAGGAAAGTTACTTTCCAATGCATTCACTAAACCCTAACAACATAAATACAAGTCCATTAAATGCATGAAACATGAGTAAAATTGAATAAAGAAGGTAGGGCATCCATACCTTTTGTTTATCAGATATGAATGTGAAGGCTGCATCATTAACAATTCCAAGATCATCTTTCAATAATCCTAGAAACCAGTCCCAACTTTGGTTGTTTTCAGCTTCTACCTGGGCCCAAGCCACAGGATACATCCCATCATTGGGATCTGTGGCTATAGCAGTTAATAAAATACCTCTGAAAGCTCCCCTCAGGTGGCATCCATCCAACCCTAACAAGGGTCTACAGCCAGACCTGAACCCATCTTTGAGAGGACCTAAACAACAATATAACCTTTTAAATCTTCTTCCCTGCATTGACTTATTTTTGCTCCCAAGTATAAGTGCAAGTGTGCACATCAAGGAAAGTCTTAATTTGCATGTTACTAGACCTTTGTTGTCTGATTCCATAACACTTCCATTCATAACCATCACTGCACACCCACTTAATCTCGTCTTTCAGATTTTTCTTCAATCTAAGTGGCCTTTGATGAATAATAGCATATTTCCTAACTGCAACTCTAAATATAGGACCACTACTGAACAACATGCCAAGTTTAAACTGTGGATCATCCATGTCAGTAATCACATTGAATTGAGGATATTGTGGATTATCCTCATCACATGATGAAACTGCCATTCTCTCTTCACTACTATCATACAAGCTCTCTGAACTCTCATCATCTACATCACTTGGTTCATAATTATCATCATCCCCAGCTTCATATGCTTTAACAGACTTATCAGTTGCATCTGGACCCTCTTCATTTTTCTCTGAACTTGGCTCATTTGTTCTTTCAATTATTGGATCATCATCTAAATGATTTGCTTGACTGGCAGGAGGAGGTGCTTGTCCATTAGCATCACCCTCATCTTCATCTAACACAACATGTGTGTCTTCGGTATTTACAAACAGTCCCTGTTACATATCAACAATTAAAAATTTAAACAAAATCAAGTAGAAATAGTAACAAAATCAACAAGATTTTAGCTTACTCTTAACATTGAGTATCTCCCCCTTCTCCTTGTTCTATATGGTGGGTTGGGGGGGGGTACCCTTCTTCTCCTCTTAGATCATGCTGCTTCTGTCTCAGTGGTGTCAAGATTTGATGTGTCAGCAAAGATGTTGAGTATTGAATACAGCAAAAGAATACATAGGCGGGGTGAATGGATTCTTGAACTTTTTCTCGTTCTTGAATCTGTGTAGCAAGATGTGTGTGTGTGTGTGTGTGTGTGTGTGTGCGCGCGCAAATGTGTAGGTGCGGATAAAGAATAACACAAGACACAATATCACTTTAATCTAATATTTTATTAGATAAAGATTTGCTACAATCTGTGAATACAAATGGTAGTATTCTCAGCTTCGTTTTTCTCAGAGAGATATATCTTACAATGTGTATGAAAAACTTAACCTCTCTCTACTAAAGAAGTGAGATTGTATTCTTATAGAACATGAATACAACCTACTTACTACAAATAAGGTTACAGGATAAATTACTTTCTTGTATGTCTATCCTTTTTGAGTAAGCATCCAAACGACTACAGATTTGACTTTGCAAAGCTCTGTTCAGATCCACTTCTTTAGCTCTTTGTCTCTTCTGCATCTCTCCAAGCTTCCTTGTAGGCTTTCCAGAGCACGTTACAGATTGTGGTCCATAAAGTGCATTGGCTTGTTGCAGGTTTCTGACTTGTACAATTTCTCCAGTATTTTGTCTCCAAGAATGTATTCGAGAAGTGGCTAAGTGATTGATTCGAGAACTAGGATTAGATAACTCTAAGTTCTCGAATACTCTATGATTGACATATCGAATCACTTCTCGAATAACACTTTTCTCCAGGGTTCCTTGAGTTGTCGAATAGAACACTTGACTTGTCGAATCCCTGAGATGTCGAATAGCTTTCTGAGTCCTTGAGATATCGAATGGAACTTTGACTTGTTGACTCTTTGAGAACTCGAATACCAATTTGACTTGTTGACTTCTTGAGTCCTCGAATAGAGTATTTGACATGTCGAATCTCTGAGATGTCGAATAGTTCATTCAGAGATATCGAACAATGTCTTCTCAGATATCGAATCTCTGACTTCTCGAACGCTAGACTTCTCGAATAGACAAATGTAATTCTCGAATTGGTACTTAGGGAAATTCTTCATTTCTTCAAATCCCAACTGTGATTATTTAACAGTCTTTATCTTCTTGCTTGAGGCATGAACCTTGGAACTTCTTTCAAGCATTATTCTTGACTTTATAAGTACAGTTACACAATTAGGATTTGATGCCTATTACAAGTACAGAGCAAATAGAAACTCTACAACTAGAGGTTCCCTCAGTTAAGAGGTCATGTAGGTAATGCAAAGCATTACAAACAATTAGGCTTGTTATTAGATGTATACAGGCATGCCTTTGTGACTAACAATCTCCCCCAAATTGTGAGTAAGACTCTTAGTCACAATTTCATGTCTGATAACAAGCCTAACATACATAAAGATAAAACTTGAAAAGTACAGGTATGAAATTTGATTGAGAACATGAATGGAATTACAAGTTGAGTATTCTTACAAAATGGTGAAATACTAGCCATTTTCATTTGATTCCATCTCCATTGTTTTTGCTTGTAGATCATCATATGCCTTCTGTTTTCTTTCTTTCTCCTTCCTTGCATTCTCATCCATGGCTTTTATGATTTCTGCCATACCATCCAGTTCTTCAAGCAGAATTGAGTTGTTGAAATCTTCAAGTACTGGTTTCAGAATGTTGGTAGGATAGTTACTGAGTAGTTTCATTTTTATATTGACATTATCTCCATTTCTTCTCCTATACTTCACCACGTAGGGATTGAATTGAACTCTACACAATCCTTTTGCCCTTAGCTTTTCTGCTTCAACTTCCAGCCTATCAATTTCCTTCTCCCTTCGTAGCCATTTTTTAAAAGCACCCCTTCCTTATCTTCTCAGCATAGTCTCTATTCATCTTCACAAAATCAATCAACTCCAGCTTCCATATTATCTCCACTTTGTCTTCAGAATCCAATAATGCAATGATTTTTTCTATTTCATCTAATTTGCCCCAATTTTGACACTATCCTTGTTTGAATTTCTTCTCCCTTCCATCAGTATATTTGATCTCAAGATAGTCATTCACAATGGCAGCATAGTAGATTCTTTGAGCTCTTAGATATTGCAATTGGTCTTCATCAAAGTCTTCATCAAGTGGTTGGAGTTTCAGTCTTGGATAGATAGTTAGGGCTCTAGACTTGGGCAGCTTCAATCTTCTTGCAGCTTGTTTGAATTTGAACTTTTTCACTTGGTGACTTGGCAGAAACTTGTGACCTTTGCTTGTAGACCATTGTAGTACTCCATTAGCAGTTTGCTTTTGGAAACATACACCTGGTTTCTTGATTTGAATCCTCTTCTCTTCTTGAGGTGGCAAAACAGTTGCAGAAGCCATTGAATCAGATTTTGGTAGGTCATTAATAACAGCATTCACCCTAGACTTAGAGTCTTGTGTTGTGGTGAGTTTACTGCTAGCAATGCCTAAGGCTTGCTGTACGTTTTCCAATTTTCCTCTCATAGACTTTACCTTGGTCATCACCATCTTTCTTGTCTTTGCTGTCCTTTTTCTTCTTCTCATCTTTATCACCCTTATCACTCCTATGATGTCTTCTCCTCCAATCACTTTTGTCTTCATCTTCATCATCCTTATTCCTCCTAGGTTGGGCCATTTTTGGAATTGCACTAGTTGCAATGAAAGATCTGAGAATGTGCAGTGCTTCTATTTCTTCAGCATTTCTGACTCCAACTTTCTTCTGTAGTAGATCAATGATAGTAATAACAAGTCTGTGATTTCGAGGAGTGAGATAATTGGGAATGACCAATTGCTTAATGTCTTCAATTTTGGTGCAAGACTGATAGATGATTATCCATGGCTTCTTAATCACTTCTGGAAGCCTTGAAGGTTGGCCATTCCTCAGGTCATCATACAGACTTTTATTGTTCTCATTTCTCTTCTCAATAAGATCAATTAGTGCATCTATCTCTGAGTGTTTTAGGGCTTGTAGAGTCTTGTAGGTTAGATGCCATATCTTGGACTTGGACACCATCATTATCTCCTAGATCCATAATCCATCTATCTTTCTGAGTATCACAGTGAGATAGTCAATCTGATCCTTCAAGCTCCTTAGATATAGTTGAGTGTCATTGGCCTGTTCCCTTGAGACTTTCAGAAACTCCAAGAATGCATCATCATGGTAGACATTAGAATTTGCAACTTCTTGTAGCTTGGCCTTAGTAACCACCTTTACTTCTACAGGCTTGGCACTTTCAGATTTGGAGGATGGAGGTTTATCAGATGGCATGCTCCCTGCAACTACTGTAGTTGTGATAGATTGCTTCTGACCACTGGGAGTAATGACATGCACAGTTGGTAGAGTAACCACTGGCAGAGAAGATGGAGGTTCATCATCCTTAGATTTGCCTTTGCCTGAGACATGAGTTATAGATTTTGAAGCCCTTTGATGACCACCCTCATTTATCTTGATGCCTTTTTCTTGAGGTTTCTCCCCCTTTGGATTTGAATTCCTTAATGTCCTCTTCTCCCCCTTAGGCTTGTTGTCAGGCACAGAGGCTGTAGGAGTGACCTTTGGGGTTGAAGATTCTTCAAGTAGAGGGAGACCCATGTGCTTCATCATTGCAGACATTATCAATTGTTGATGCAGAAGAACATCAGTTGTGGTGGTGGCTTGAGTGTTCAACTGCTCAGTCAGAGTGGTTACAGTGTTTGTAAGATGGGCATTAGACTGTTTGAGAGAAGCTACCTCCTTTTCAAGGGTATCCACTTTAGTGAAGAGCTCATTGGCCTTAAAACCATATAGGGATTGATCCTTCGGTCTCTTCACTTCATACTTGGTCATCTCATGCACATGAACCTCAGTGACCAGCTTATCTCCATATTGATTTGCAAAGATGGTCCTGAGCATGTCATTTGCATCAGTTGTCTGATCAGAGAGAGTTTGAAATTTATGCCCCAGACTTGTGACTATATCTTTTAGGAGAGCTAGACCATTATCCATCTTGGTGCAGGTGGTGTTGCAGTGTGTGAGGTCCTTGAAGACATTGTCTAGCTGAGGGAATTTTGCATCAAAGGCCCTCTTGATTTCTTCCACTGAGGTGGCTGTTTTAACACACACCTTGACTTCAGTTTTGACTCCCTTTCCAAGATAGTGGGCAGCCTTGAGGAATCCTTTGTGAGAATCATTCATAGCCTCATACACTTCACCAGGAGTTAGAGATTTGGCATTGGAGCCCAGTGAAGTGATGTATTCCTCTCTTAGATATTGAAGAGCTTCATCAAGAGTAATATCATATTTTTTTTTGCTAAATGAAAATTATATTAAAAGGAAAACGATACAAATCTAGGGTAATATCATATTTTCCTTGCAACCAGGCATCTACATTGTCATCTCTCTCAGCATCATCAATTATCTTTGCCTTTTGCATCTCCACATCATCTCTATGGCAGAGCAGAATGGCTTCATAGTCTGGATTAGGCATGTTGGAGGTGACCAAGTTCTGAGCTATCTTAACAAACTCAGGAATCTGATCCACAACTAAGCTTTGAAGTGCTTCAACCGTCAACTGTGGTGGAACAGATCCTGATCCTAAAGCACTGTCATGTTGCACAGGCTTCAGCCATTGTGACATAAAGTCAGAGCTAGAGCTAGGCAAGCTAGACTCCTCAGTTACAGATGCAACTTCTGCAACCGGATGGATTGACTCTACTACTGTTATATCCACAAGAGTGGGATGAGTTACAACAGTAGTTGACACAGGCACAGAGTCTCTAGTGAAAACTAGTGAATCCTCTGTGTTTGTGATGGTGTCATCAGGATATGCCCCAGCATGCATTCCCTCACCATCTAAATGTGGTACCTGGGTGGTGAGCAAAGTGTCATGCACTAAGTCACTTGAGTCCATTGGCTCACCAAGAGAAAAGGATTCTTGGTGATCATTGCCTTGCTCTTTAATTTCTTGAATTACAGGCTCCAAAGAAATTTGAGATGTAGATTCTGGAAGAGAAGTGTGTTTTAGAATGGATTTTGGCAACTCCCCCTGAGAAATAGAGGGAGTTTCAAGTGTGATGTGCTCTCCACTAAGTGTTGTGCCAGCCTTATCACTCCCAGGTGTTGACTCTTTACAGGTAGGTGCATTGGGGAGGATGCTTGATTCTATAGATGCACCCTGTTGAGAGGATACATCTAGTGAACTGTGTGCCCCTGATTTTACAACCTCAGCCATTTGTGTGACTGAAGAGGTGGTTTTTGATTTCTTTTTCTTCTTTGGCCTTAGTAAGGACGACTCTGGTTCCTCACTTTATAAACCTAGTTCTATAGCCAGTGCTGCTTCAGTCAATATTTGCAATGGTTCAGAAGTTATCTCCTTTCTCTTCTTTTTACTGACATCACCCATTTGAGAGGATGATGCAGTTGGCTCACTGTTTGGTAGAGTGTTTGGTTGAGAGGGTTGGTTAGCAGGCCCTGGGTTAGCATTGTGTTCTACTTGCTTGGGCTGTGCTAACTGTGATTTTGAGTCAGATGTTGGCATGTTGTGGGGGTAAGTCCTAAATAAACCTTCCATATGGGGAGTTATGTTAAGTCTTACATCCACATCATTCCTAGTCTCCAAATTACCAAAAATGAGTTTGGTCATGGATTTAGGATAGCCTATTCTATTTCTATCTATCCCAGGTAATTCAATCAATTTATCATTTTTAAAATTAAGTACAGCTTGAATAAAGCGAGGGAAGAAAATATCAGTACCTCTCTTGGCTGAGTCCTTACCAAGTCTCCCATACAACTCTTGTAGAATCAGTTGTCCAACATCTATCTTTTTACCATAGGCTAAGGCATAGCCTATCTGCTGTGCAGGTGCACTGATTTTATCATAGCTAGACTTTATGGCAATGAAGACTTGAAGTGGAGTAGCAAACACATAGCTCCATTCCTTTCTTAGATTCTTCCTGTTTAGATGCCCAAGTTTAATCTCATCTGAGTACCTGATGAACTCGAAGAAGTCTAGCAACTCAACATTCGTGGCTAGTGGGTCATACACTTCGTTTTGAGAGCCCAATCCTAGTGCTTGATTCATATCCTCGACAGTAATAGCGATGTCCTTGTCTTGAATTTTGCAGAAAATGGTATAGGTGAGAGTGGCATCCTGAAGTGCATTAGTCTCACAGATAGCAGAGCTCCAGAATCGCTCTAAAAGGTCTAGATACAGGGTAGGATTAGTTGACAGAGCATTCTTGATGTAAGATTCAGACATCCACTTCACAAAGCATTTGAAATTGGCATTGGGTGCCTCAACATCACTGGTTAAAGCGATAAAGTTGGTGTTGAATTTTACGGTTGCCATTGATACAGAGAAGAGAGAAAGGAATAAAGGTTGAAGAAGAAATTTAGCATTTGAGATTAGGGTTTTCAGAGGTTTTGGAGGTTTAGATGCTTGAGAAATTGAATGGAATGAGTCGAATAGATGTAGAATTGTATAAGTATGAAGTACTTGAATTGTCGATTAGATATATGTTTGTATCGATAAGTCAAGAATTCGAGAAGTAGAAAACAACTATTCGAGAAGTCAAGAAAGGCTTAATCGATATCTCAAGCAGGTTGAAACTCACAGCTGGCAGTTATCTAACTTAGAATAAATTCTAAATTAGGTAAAAATATGTTTTTATGAGTGATTTAAAAATTCTAAATAAAAATCCAAAAACGGTTAAGATTCAGCGAGGATTCAGCGAGAATTCAGCCTTTTCAAATGATTCGAGAACTCAAACATAGTATTAGAGAACTCTGTCATTAGAGAACTAAAATACTCTATTCGAGAACTCAAGCATTTCTCTGTTCGATTTCTCTAAAGACTCTATTCGAGAACTCAAGAGTGTCCTAAATAGACTTGTTAGAGAAGTCGAACATTAAGAAGAAATGAACCATTCGAGAAGTCTGACTTATCGAAATGTTCTTTTCACTCATAAAGATTTAATTTTCATTATCTTTTTAAATTCACCAGACACATTCTGTAAAGAATATTCTAACAAATTAAATAGTGATTTTCTCAAAATTTCATAGAAATTTCAAGTTGACAAAATATGATTTTCCAACATATGCAACAGATTTGAAATATTTATAAATCATATTTCAGCCAACACTTACTCCAAAAATAATGAGAATTTAGATAAATTAAGTGTTTACTGCTGCAACAATCTAGGTGATATATTCACTTAGCCAGAATCTGAAGAATTTATAATTCCAATCTCACTAACCAACCTTGTGAAGGTGACTTCATTTAATGGCTTAGTGAATATGTCAGCTAGTTATTTATCTGTAGAGACATAATGCAACTTAATGGTTCCATTAGTTGCATGTTCTCTAATAAAATGATATCTGATGTCAATGTGCTTTGTCCTAGAATGATTGACAGGATTGGCAACTATAGAGATTGCACTTGTGTTGTCACACATGATTGGAATTCTTTCCAACACAAGTCCATAATCTCTAAGTTGATTTCTAATCCAGAGCACTTGAGCACAGCAACTTCCAGCAGCTATGTATTCAGCCTCGGCTGTAGAAGTTGACACAGATTGTTGTTTCTTGCTATACCAAGAGACTAACCTTTGTCCAAGAAACTGGCAGCTACCTGAGGTGCTTTTCCTATCCACTCTGCATCCAGCATAATCAACATCAGAATAACCAACCAGATTGAACCCTGTGTCCTCAGGATACCACAAACCCAAGTTTGGAGTGCCCTTCAGATATCTAAAGATCCTTTTTATAGCAATCAAATGTGACTCTTTTGGATTTGATTGAAACCTTGCACACAGGCATGTAGCAAACATGAGGTCTGGCCTACTTGCAGTGAGGTAGAGTAGAGAACTAACCATGCCTCTGTAGACTGAGATATCTACTTTCTTGCCTTTACCATCTTTATCCAATTTAGTGGTAGTGGCCATGGGTGTCTTTGCAGGTGAGCAATCTTCTAAGTCAAACTTCTTCAATAAATCCTTGATGTACTTGGTTTGACTGATAAAGATACCATCCTTCCTCTGACTGACTTGCAACCCAAGAAAGAATGTCAACTCTCCCATCATACTCATCTCATATCTGCTCTGCATGAGTTTAGAGAATTTCTCACACAGCTTCTCATTTGTACAGCCAAATATGATATCATCCACATAGATCTGAACTAGGATAATATCATCACCATGTTTCTTGTAAAATAGTGTCTTGTCCAATGTGCCTCTAGTGAATTGATTTTCAAGGAGAAACTGTGATAAAGTATCATATCATGCCCTTGGAGCCTGCTTAAGTCCATACAATGCCTTAAGCAATTTGTAGACAAATTCTGGGAAATGTGGATCCTCAAAGCCAGGTGGTTGTTGCACATAAACTTCTTCTTCCAACTCTCCATTCAGAAATGCACTCTTGACATCCATTTGATAAACTTTAAAGTTTGAATGAGCAGCAAATGTCAAGAATATTCTGATGGCTTCCAATCTAGCAACAGGGGCAAATGTCTCATCATAATCAATGTCTTCCTGTTGAGAGTATCCTTTTGCAACCAACCTTGCTTTGTTTCTTACTATTACACCATCTTCATCCATCTTATTCTTCAGAACCCATTTTGTTCCAACAATGGTTCTGTTCTTTGGTGCAGGCACAAGTTCCAATACTTTGTTTCTTTCAAATTGATTCAGCTCCTCTTGCATGGCAATAATTCAATTTGGATCCAACAGTGCATCATCAAGTTTCTTAGGCTCAATCTGAGATAGAAAACAACCATAGAGGCACTCATTCTGAGTTGCCCTCCTAGTCCTTACTCCTGCATTAGGGTTTCCAATGATTTGATCTCCAATAATTTGATCTGCAGTGTGTGATCTATCCCATTTCCTTGAATGCTCAGTCTGATTTCTCATTCTTGAAGTTGCTTCATCATCCAAGTCGTGATCATTCTCATTTTCCCCCCTGTGAAGTTGCCACTATTCACAGGTGTGTCTTGGATGTTTGTTTCTACACTATTGATTGGTACAAATTCTTCTCTTGCATCATCATTCACTTGAGTTTGTTGAACTTGAGTTTCAACTCCAGTTTCAATCTCTTCATCAAAATCATCTAGATTATCAAATTTTAATGGATCTCTATCTTCATCATTGGCTTCTTCTAATCCAGGTAGTTTGCTGTCATCAAATGTCACATCTGTGCTTTCCATAATTTTCTTTTGACTGATAACATAAACTTTGTACGCAATTCTTTCCATAGAGTAGCCAAGAAAAATTCCTTCAAATGCCTTTGCATCAAACTTTCCAACATATTCTGAATTATCCTTTAATAAAAAGCATTTGCTTCCAAAAGTATGAACATACTTTAGTGTAGGCTTCTTTCCAGTCATCAAATTGTAATGTGTCTTTCCAGTGTTTTTGTTGATGAGGGTTCTGTTCTGGATATAGCATGTAGTGCTCACAGCCTCAGCCCAAAAACAAGTAGGGATCTTTGCATCAAGCAACATTGTTCTAGCAGCCTCAATTAGAGTTCTATTCTTTCTCTCAACAACTCCATTTTGTTGTGGAGTCCTTTGGAGCTGAGAATTGTTGAGAAATACCATTCTCTTTGCAGAATGCTTCAAGCATGGCATTTCTGAACTCTGTTCCATTATCACTTCTCAATGCAATCACACTTGCATTGTTGGCCTTTGCTTCCTTGTCAACTTTCTTTATGTGCTCAATGATTACTTGTGGAGCCTCATCTTTTGATGCCAGAAATTCCACCCATGTATACCTTGTAAAATCTTCAACCATCACTAAGGCATACCTCTTTCTTCCTAGTGACATAATATTGACAGGCCCAAACAAATCCATATGAATTAGTTGCAGGGGCTTGGTTATTGATGTCATTGTCTTTGACTTGTGGCTTGATCTTTTCATTTTTCCCTTTTGACAGGCCTCACACACTCCTTCTTGATCGAATTCAAGTGTGGGCATGCCTCTCACTAATTCTCTTTTGACTATGGAATTAATGGCTTTGAAGTTCAGGTGTGATAACTTCTTATGCCAAAGCCAACAATCTTCATTTGATGTTTTTGAGTAAAAGCAACAAACTTTGTCCTTGTTTGCAGAGTCCATATTGGCTACAAACAAGCTTCCATTTCTTACTCCAAATAGAGCAAAATCACCAGTCTTCTTGTGAGTAATCAAACATTCATCCTTGTCAAAATTTACCTTGAATCCTCTATCAGTAAACTGACCAACACTTAGCAGATTATGCTTGAGTCCCTTGACTAGTGCTACATCTTCAATGATGACATTACCAACTTCCAACTTGCCATATCCCAATGTGTTACCCATGCTGTCATCTCCAAAAGCAACCATTGGGCCAGCCTTCTCCTCATACTGTGATAGCAGGGCCATATCACCAGTCATGTGATTTGAGCATCCACTGTCCAAAATCCACATGACCTTCTTTTCACTTTCTTTGCCCTGCAAACACAAAGGTATTACTTCTCCTTTGGTACCTAAAGAAGTTTGGGTCCATGTGACTTAGAAACAGTTTTATCAAATAATTATTAAAACCAAGTTAGACACACATGAGAGTCTAGAGAGAGAAACTCCTTCTTCTCTCTAGAAACCTTTGCAGTCGCCACTTAATTTCAGCTTAATCTAATCATTTTCTTCATCAGATCTATAATTTCCCTTCCTAAATCCATCTCCTCTCTCCTATCCCCCACCTATACACCATATTTCTTTTCACTTAGTTTGATTATGGTTCCAAAAAGGGTTTCCTTTTCGGAAAATCTTGAATCGGTGATTCCTTTCACAGATTCTCGGTTTCGTGCGTGTTCTCAGGTCGCCCACTCAGTGGTAACTGCTGTGGGGAAGAGGGTTTCTTTTTCGGAGAACCTTGTGACAGAGATTCCTCTCCGTTCTACTGTATCAGTTGAGGGGAAGCAAGAATCTCCAGTTGCTGGGGCTGTGAGTCCGAAAAGGGTAACTTTTGCGGCGGTTTTGGAGACAGAAATCATAAGATCTGGGTTTGATAAGTTTTCATATGATTCAGATGGGGCGGTTTGTGCTCTTCCTCCTCTGGAAGACTCGTTCTTGGAATCTGGGAGATCTAGTGGTCGTCCATCTGTGGGTAACACTGATTTGAGAATGAATACGAAGAGGGTCTCTTTCTCACCGGAGGTTAGGGTCTTTTACCCTAATGAGCACGATGCCCTTTCTACTGAGTTAGCTAAGGGGGAGCAGGTTTCAAGGAAGGTCACTTTCTCGCCGGAAGTGAGGGTTTATTACCCTCGTTCTCCTGTTACGGATATGGAATGTTGGATACCAGGTGATGATTATATGCGAGGAGATGAAGCTCTTATGGAAGAATCGCAGGATGAGGATCATGTGTGTGATGGTCATCTAGTCCAATTTATGGTTAATTCGGTTGTTACTCCGTTTGAAGGAGTAAATGTTGCTTGGCGCAAGCAGAGGCAGTCTGTTTGTGATAGAGACTCCTTTGGGTCTAAGGATTTCCGAAAGAAGATGGATGTTGGTTGCTGTCCCAACACTGGGATGGATTCAAGAACTCGAAGCCCGCTCAACCCCCTTTTGGTTGAAGGTAACATCTTTTACTTTAAGGGAAAGTTAACTAGCATCAAAGATTTACGTATTGATTCTCTGAATGTGCCTACTAAAATTTCGAATTTTATGGATTCGGTTTCTGCTAATGTTGTTAATAATGAGGAATTAGACGTTACTTCTAGTATGTTGACCAAAGACACAACTGATTTGGTAAATCATTCGGGTGGTCCTATCGATACGGACTCTTTTATGGTTTTGAATGTTTGTGATGTGGACTCTTCTATGGTTTTGAATGCTTGGAATGGTGGTCCTAGTGGTACGGTCTCTTCTATGGATTCTGTCGTTAAGGCGGATGGTATTAATTTTGCTGTTACTGTTGTGGGGAGTATGGATTCGGTGACAAAGGATGGTTGTGTGTTGACTGATATTACTAAAATGGTGGGGTCTGAGAATGTAGGTAAAACTATGTTCTCGACAACAAAGAAACATGCTATTCTGGTTGAGGATGAGGGAGTGATGTTAAAGCCCCACTCGTCGGTGTTAGAGAGCCGTCTGGGTAACAGTTTGATCTTGGGAAGGTTTCCTCCTAACTTGGATACCACCTGTCATGGTACAAGTGGTGGTCTTTTTGAGAATCATGGGGTGGATTACTCTGCCGTTAAGGTTGTTGGTAAGGGTTCTTCTGAAAATTATAATGGTGTTATTGGTAATGGTTGTACTGGTAATGTTGTTGGTGGAATACCGCCATTGGAGGTTGATCTGCTGCGTTTTAGCTCAGCGAATGTTATTGTTTTAGCAATTTCCAAGGATGCGGTTGAAGTTGGTGTAGGCGTGGGGCTCAGTCGTTTTGAAAGGATTGGTGCCCCTGCCGTATATGATTTCGAGATGGGATGTTTCTCAGGCTTCAAGCATTGTCTTGATGGAGTTAATAGAAGGTATTGGTTGCATGAAGCTAGATGTGGCTTTTGCACTGCTGGACAGTCTAGCGTGAGCAGTTCGAAGGGGTTTTCAAGCCATTATTGGTGGGTATGTACGAGATATTACCATGTGCAGTTTACTTAGTTGAACTTTTGTAGTGCTTGTATTGGGTTCAATTTAGGATTGGTGGAGGCACCAGATTAAGTTTGTAATAGGCTTAGTTCTATGTTTGTTGATTGTCAAATGACTTAATGTTGTTTGGCTTTGTTGTCTGAATGTTGATTTTGCGGGGTATGCCCCCAGAATTGTGTAAGTTGTTCCTTCTTGGTATAAAATTTTAATTAGCAAAAAAAAAAACAGTTTTATCATACACAACATGCTTATCAACTTTCTTGGTGTTAGTCTTCTTATCACTGTTAGAAGTCTTAGAACTGAGGTTTCAGACTTAGGTGACAGAGGTACCTTCCTAGCTCTAGGAGGACTTGAAGACTTTGACCTTGTGTAGTGTGTGTGAGAATTGTGACCGATACAACCATCAATGAATTGCCTTCTCAGATTGAAATAACTAGTCATAACATTCATATAGGATTGCAGTAGACTAGATGAGTTCTTAAAGGTTTTCAGTTTGAATTCATTTTCAGCTAGTTCATCCCTAAATGCCTTTTCAACTTGACTAGCACATAGAACCTTATTCTGCAGATATTCAACTTCTTTCTTAAGGTTTTCTACTTGCATACCAGTTAGCTCAAGTACCTCATTCTTTTTTATTAACAATTCATTTCTAGCAGACAGTTTAGCAATTTCCTCATTAGCAGCAGTCATACTAGTATTAATATTAAACATTTCAACAGATAGTTGTTCAATCATACTCTTGTATTTAGAAACAGACATGTCTATGGTAGTGAGAGATGGTACCTGAGAGTCTGATGAAGATGTGTCATCCTTGGAGTTAGCCATCAAGGCATAGTTGCAGAATCCTTGCTCTTCTTCATCACTGTCAGTATCATCCCAACACTTCCCTTCAGCTATGTAGGCCTTGCCTGGTGTTTGCTTTTTGAGAAGGGCCTCATACTTAGCTTCAAGCTCTAGAAACTCTCTATCCTTCTTTTTAGGCTTCTTGCATTCACTAGCAAAATGCCCTAAGTCATTGCATCTATAACATCTCACAGATGACCTATCCACATAGCCAGTTTTGAATTTACTCTTGTTTGGCTTCACAGGTGCTTTACTCTTGTTGAATGAATGGTTTTGGGTTTTAGGTTTGAAGGGTTGATTCATCTTGAATCTGATGTTTGGAAATTTTCTGGCCATGAAAGCATATGAAGTGTTTTCCATTCCATCTAGTTCTTCAAGAGTATAGAACTCTTCTTCCTCATTCTCTTCAACTGGTTCACTTACCTCAGCTTCAGTTTCTTCATCATCTACTATCTCCTCTATCCTTAGCTGACTTGTAGATGCTCCTAGGTCTTGAATAGATTTGTTGACAATCAAGGCACATGATGTGTTTACCATCCTACCTTGGTTGGCTTGAATAGCCCTCTTCTAAAGCAATTCAAGTCATGAGTCTTTAAAACCCCATAGAGCACATCATATGTGATTTTGTTTAAATCTCTTTCTCTTAGAGAAATGACCCTTTGCTTTAGATGATTTGGTGAAGACAGTAGAAACTTCATGTTCAACTCCTTGGTGTTGTAAACCTTACCATTCATCTGCAACTCAGTAACTAGCTTGTGAAATCTCTCAAACATCTCAGTGATGCTTTCCTTGGGCTGTGCCATGAAAGCTTCATACTGTGTGACCAGTATCTGTTTCTTGTTCTCCTTGACCTCATCAGTCCCTTCACATAACGCCTCAATGTTATCCCACATTTCTTTGGTAGATGTACACGATGAAATGTTTGCAAACATTGACATATCCATGGAATCAATAATTAGCAACATGAGGTGACTGTCAAGAGCAACCATCTCCTTTTCTGATTCTGTCCATTTAGATAGTTCCTTGGCCACATAAGATCTTGGACCAGTTATGGTTCCAACAGTCTTCTCAGGTATCTCTTGTTGTGGAACAAAGGGACCATTCTTAAGAATCTCAGGATACAAAGGATGAGAGGCTTTGATGAACAACATCATTTTTATCTTCCAGAGGTTGTAATTTTCTTTGTCAAACTTAGGGACTTTCACCATTCCTGTGGTCTTTGGTGTATTCGAACTCATGATCGTTTTTCTGTTTTTGAATAAACAGCCTGCTCTGATACCACTTGTTGAGTATTGAATACAGCAAAAGAATACAGAGGGGGGGGGGGTGAATAGATTCTTGAACTTTTTCTCGTTCTTGAATCTGTGTAGCAAGATGTGTGTGTGTGTGTGTGTGTGTGTGTGTGTGTGCAAATGTGTAGGTGCGGATAAAGAACAACACAAGACACAATATCACTTTAATCTAATATTTTATTAGATAAAGATTTGCTACAATCTGTGAATACAAATGGTAGTATTCTCAGCTTCGTTTTTCTCAGAGAGATATATCTTACAATGTGTATGAAAAACTTAACCTCTCTATACTAAAGAAGTGAGATTGTATTCTTATAGAACATTAATACAACCTACTTATTACAAATAAGGTTACAGGATAAATTACTTTCTTGTATGTCTATCCTTTTTGAGTAAGCATCCAAATGACTAAAGATTTGACTTTGCAAAGCTCTGTTCAGATCCACTTCTTTAGCTCTTTGTCTCTTCTGCATCTCTCCAAGCTTCCTTGTAGGCTTTCCAGAGCACGTTACAGATTGTGGTCCATAAAGTGCATTGGCTTGTTGCAGGTTTCTGACTTGTACAATTTCTCCAGTATTTTGTCTCCAAGAATGTATTCGAGAAGTGGCTAAGTGATTGATTCGAGAACTAGGATTAGATAACTCTGAGTTCTCGAATACTATATGATTGACATATCGAATCACTTCTCGAATAACACTTTTCTCCAGGGTTCCTTGAGTTGTCGAATAGAACACTTGACTTGTCGAATCCCTGAGATGTCGAATAGCTTTTTTGAGTCCTTGAGATATCGAATGGAACTTTGACTTGTTGACTCTTTGAGAACTCGAATACCAATTTGACTTGTTGACTTCTTGAGTCCTCGAATAGAGTATTAGACATGTCGAATCTCTGAGATGTCGAATAGTTCATTTTGGGATATCGAACAATGTCTTCTCAGATATCGAATCTCTGACTTCTCGAACGCTAGACTTCTCGAATAGACAAATGTACTTCTCGAATTGGTACTTAGGCAAATTCTTCATTTCTTCAAATCCCAACTGTGATTATTTGACAGTCTTTATCTTCTTGCTTGAGGCATGAACCTTGGAACTTCTTTCAAGCATTATTCTTGACTTTATAAGTACAGTTACACAACTAGGATTTGATGCCTATTACAAGTACAGAGCAAATAGAAACTCTACAACTATAGGTTCCCTCAGTTAAGAGGTCATGTAAGTAATGCAAAGCATTACAAACAATTATGCTTGGTATTAGATGTATACAGGCATGCCTCTGTGACTAACAAAAGAAATCAATATGTTCTTCCTCAGTTACATTACCACCCTTATCCACACTATCAATTACATCATCACATTCCTCTCTAATCTCTTCAACCCTTTTCTCCCTCTCATCCAATTCATACTGTGTAAACGAGAAGTCATAATCTACGGCTCCACTAATTCCATTACTAATTGTTGCATAAATATTAATCTTATTGGTGTAACAATCGATGAAATCCCCAACCACTACCACATCATCGTCAGTCTCTAAGGGCTTTAAGTTTGTACCATGTACAGGTAGGATATAAAAACCAAAGACTAACATTACCAAGCTCTAAACCTGATTCTAGTAACATTTTCTGGAGTGAACCCAATGTTAAATAATTCCTCCAACACATATCAAAAAAAGCTATCTTCCCAGCAATATAATGATCACTTTTTTCATCAAAATATCCACCATAATGCAGTTTAATAGTGAAGAATTCAGAACCCACTATAAGACAAACATATAAACAATGAATTCCAAAATCCAATACCAAACAAAAGGGACCACATACAATACAATACTAAATAACTATATACTTGTTTATGAACCCTAAACATATGGACTTTTAAATCAAATTAAAAAACCCATATAGTAAGCACAATAAACCCTAAAATATCATCACAATCGTATATACACTTAAAACCATATCAATACATCAAAGCTTGATATTTCGCATGCACAATATTAAGGCAACAAAATAAAAGTACAAGTATTCATTGAAAGAGTTGAGAAAGGTATTGTAATCAGGATTCTTGTCAAGTATCACACTGTCCTCATCGTTGTCATCAATCGCGCCGTCTTTTGTTAATCTCAGGATGCCAAGCAATTCCTCCCCATCGTTATCGTTGTCCGTATTAACCATTGTCAATCGATCGTACTTCCGATTTAGGATTTTAGAGTTGAGAACTAGGGTTTTTTTGTTAAAAGAGGGCTTTTGTACGTGGTTTGATTCATCTGTATAATGTATCTATTAGTCATCGATTAGTCATCGATTTGTTCAGTACTATGTCTAAATTGTCTAAATTACCCTTCTTGACTAACGTTGGTAGTCAATATTTAACGGCAAACTGGACAAGGGATGTAAAATGTTGCGGTGTACTAAACTTGAGGGATGCAAAGTGTTGATTGTTAAACTATTGAACCTTAAGTGCTAAAAGCTGAAACCATAGGGATGCAAAGTGTAAATTACTCTAATTTTTATGCTAACAACCTGAAAGATAAGATCGTATTCTAAATAAATGAAAATGAATGTGACAACCCTAGATCCGGGGTCAGGAATCCAGGTCATCACGGTCCAATATCCATTTAACCATGTTATACCCTTTGCAATCTGAATATTTTATTAACATTTTATACTCACACCATTGACCCCACATTTATAATATTACACACCAGTCATATGCTCAGAGAACAACATCCATCAGTAATAAAGTTACGATAAAGTTATTATTACAAACCCAAAATACTATTTAAGTAGCGTTGCTGAATAATACTTCTACAAGAAGCACATCAACAACCAAAAGTATATTACATCAACCTTCTTAATTAACTTACAAACGTTTGCTCATACCTTAAATATATATATATATATATAAGCTACCTCAGAAATGGGCGATAACTCTCTATCATATAGCCCTCCCCTTACCCTCTTTTGGGGTGTAGTGCGACGTATCGACGGCATCTGATGAAGCTGTAATGTAAACATAAGCAAGAGTGAGCTATGATAGCTCAGTAAAACAAAGTTTTTAATTCATTAAGAAGTATAACATATAATCAATTTATGACAATCCCGGAAACATTTGTTATCCATAAAACGAACAATATTTCAATACAATATAAAAGATGAAGTTAAAAGGTAATTAAATAGATTTTTACTATAAGTAGCTAAATCTTGTTTGCGCAGTAATACACCAACATAAACTTGTTTGTCATTCATTATGAAATCACTTTAGTTATTAATAATAATGTAATATCAGTTTCTATTCTAATCATTTAACACCTTCCATTGTTCCATGCTATTTCCTTCTTTTCAAGTTGTCATTATAATATGATTGTCAACAATTTCTTTAAAAAAATTCGGGGATCTTCCCTGTAGCCAGATACGCCAGGACGATGATCAGTCGCCCTATTCGTACCTATTCCCTTTTTTCTACTAGTAGAAGGAATGATCCACTCCGGTCATTATCCCTTGAGGAAAGTTCACCACAATCCTCCTTCGGCAACACATGGGCCGGAATAGAGTGTTGAATGTTGGACTGTACTAAAGTCAGCCAAAAATGTTAGAATCCACATTATAAAAGTTGTTATTCCATTTTATTCTGATGGATACCCTTTTTCAATTCCATTATTCCATTTCCACTTTACCCTTTTTATAAATTCTGAATAAACTTCAGAGTTAAGATTTTAGCAAAGAATTTGCTTTAAAAGAGTTTGACCAGGGAGCCTTGTATAGTGAAGAAACCCTTGACTTCTAAAATCATATATAGTACTTTTAATATTCTTTAAAACAATTGGAAGAAAATATTCTTTATATATATATATAGCATAACCCTTTTTGTCCATGAAGTATCTTGCACTATAATTAGCAAAAAAAAAAAAAGTATCTTGCACTATTCATGTTCATATCGAGTAATAGCAGGAATCAGGGAAACCTGTCCCTCGCAGTATAATACTCACAGAACCACATATATATACCAAAACCATTTTTCCAGGAAGCTTACAATTTATCAAGGTAAAGATATAAGAAATCTTGCCTTGGTCTCTAAGTCGAGTAGAAGCGATCCGAGGTTCGTTTCGAGTCTCTATAAAACGAAAAGGATCACCGTTAGAAATATGTTCCATTATAATCTAATATTATATACTAACAACAATTACCTTATCCACTCTGCTCACTTAATTCCCTAATCCTTGTACAACCATACCAAAGACATTTAAATATAATGACCACGAGTTCCAGGTTAACACCTTTAGGGATTCTAGGTTATTTCCTTATACGTTTTAGCTTATTAGGCACACTCTAATACCACTCTTATTGACACCATCGCTCAAAGACACTTGACTTTTTATCAGGGCTTGTCATTGTACTATGCACTTGGTAGGTACTCGAGTCGTAAAGGTTTTAAGTCGGCCATTTACTCGAGAAGATTATATTTTATTATACTTTTTCCGTTTAAGGGGTATTCCACTAGCGTACCCTGGACTTAAGCATTTTTATAAAATCGAAAAATTATCCTATTGACATGAGGTCTTCTCCCACACCTTCCTTATGACCTCTACTATTTAATTATCATGATTCGTAACTGAATTACTTATGGTAAGGGAGTTCAATTGAAGTTACGAACTCGCACTTACATTTTCGAAACACTTTTACGATTTTAGCCATATCTCCTAAACCGTAAGTCAGAATGCTTCGATTCTCGCGCCAAAATGATCTATGACTCGAGATATTTAAGGACATGTCATATACTCAACAAGATAAGAAACTTAACCCCACTGGTAAACACGGTTTTTAAGGTGTTAACGAAATTTCGGCATTACGATGGCTATGTTTACAAGCTTTCCCAAATTTTCAATTCACAAAGATCATTCCATGATCACACCAACAACTTATACACATGATCTTCATCTCAACAATACCAAGAACATTTCACTTAACCATCATTTAATCATGGCTTTTAAACCTACTAAAACAACTACATAAACATGCTTACATGTTTATAACATCATCATATATTATCCAAAACTCCATTAAAACTCAAGATTCAAGTTAGGGTTTCAAGTGGTATACCTTCCTTGGAGTGTGTACAAGCCTTAATAAACCTTGTATAGTCCTTGTATCACCTTAGTATAGCTTAGATCATCCAAAGAAACCAAGAAAATCAAAGTTAGTTCTTGAAGTTACTATCTATCATCATCTTCATGATTTTATAACTCAAGAATGGAATGGAATTTGAAGCTAAAATTCATAGGGTATCTTAACTAGGAATAATAGAACTCACACAATTAAACTTGGGATTTTTAAATGGTTGAAAGTTGGATTTCACTCTTGAAAAAGAGCCTTGGCCGAGAGCTTCCAAGGGAAGTGTTCTTGGTGTTTGTTTTTCTTTCTTTTGTGTTGGTTGACAATTCTAGAGTTTTGTAGATATTTTGTGTCATTTATATGGATAATTATCAAGTCATTTTGCTAGATAATCCTTGGTAATATTTAGTGGAAGATTACCTAACTCATGATGTCATGCATGATGTCATGTAGCTTACACCATAAATCTTGTTTTTGATTTTCTACATAATGTGTTAATGATTTTAATATATATATATCCTTGTTATGATATTAATCTTGGTTATTTGGGTTTTTTTCATACTCATTTAATCATGATTCGTTTATCAATCCAAGTTCCTGTGGTAATCCCTTTGCTTTGTTCACTTCTAGGGTTTATTCTCATTCCGTCTAATTCCTTGTACTTAGAAAATGTTATCGCGCTTTCTCGAGCGTTTCCAATCTCTTTTACGAAATCACTTAACTTTTACCAGATATCGATTTGGATGACCATAACTCCCTTTTTAGATGATAGATTATTCTTATCTAAATCGTCAACCAATTACATCATTCATTGCATATAAATATTCGAATCCAAATCCATTGAAATATACATTCATTAAACAATTGATACATCGTAGTCATAACCACTATTCAGTTACATACTAGTTCATAACAAAATTTTAATTTCTATCAAAATCTAGGGTTCTTACAATGAAACTACTCCTAATTTATCTCCTTTAACATAAGATTTCCCACAACTGTAACTGTGACTTATTTAAATTATACTTAAAATGGAACAATTGTGCTTCTTTGCCAACCCTAATCTTCCGATTATGATGAGAGTCAGCCGACATTAACCAAATTCTCCGATCTTCTTCCTCTTCTTTTCAGCTTCCTTCTCCTTCCTCTTTCTCCAGCCAAGTCATCTTCCATCTTCACCAATCCCTCTCGTCCCTCCATAAATCAAAAATTCTTCCTAAAATTTCAAAAAATCCATTCGAGTTTCTCAGATCTTATTCGATTTAGAGGTCGAAATATCAAATAAACACATTTCTTAGACTCAAAATCTCCTGATTAACATCATATCAAAATTTGATGTCAGTCCGAGATCTTTGACTTTTTGATTTGTATTGCCTTGGGCGAAGTATGGCTTTATGCGTAGTTCTGATTGTCTTTATATTTATATTTATTGTTTTTCGGTGATTGTTCTGGTGAGAATGATTTTGTTGATGATTTTGGGGATCTGGAAAGCCTGTATCGATGCTGGGACGGTGATGATTATTGCAAGAGCTCACCTTTCACAACCAAAGATTGTTCATCCTTTGACGTTTTCCACTTTCGGCATGTATATAGTTGGTATCCGGCATGTAGATAGCTGGGGTGTCGCTCCTCCAATCTCAGTTTATGCAATTGGGATTTTTGAACACTGGGCTAACAATGATTTTTATGTGATAAAATCAATTGTGATGCTGCTGCTTTCAGGGATGTTGGTGTAGTATGCAACGCTTGGGATGTTAGTCACAGAGGCATGCCTATATACATTTAATAACAAGCCTAATTGTCTGTAATGCTTTGCATTACTTACATGACCTCTTAACTGAGGGAACCTTTAGTTGTAGAGTTTCTATTTGTTTTGTACTTATAGTAGGCATCAGATCCTAATTGTGTAACTGTACTTATATAGTCAAGAATAATGCTTGAAAGAAGTTCCAAGGTTCATGCCTCAAGCAAGAAGATAAAGACTGTCAAATAATCACAGTTGGGATTTGAAGAAATGAAGAATTTGCCTAAGTACCAAATCGAGAAGTACATTTGTCTATTCGAGAAGTCTAGCGTTCGAGAAGTCAGAGATTCGATATCTGAGAAGACACTGTTCGATATCTCTGAATGAACTATTCGATATCTCAGAGATTCGACATGTCTAATACTCTATTGGAGAACTCAAGAAGTCAACAAATCAAATTGGTATTCGAGTTCTCAAGGAGTCAACAAGTCAAAGTTCCATTCGATATCTCAAGGACTCAGAAAGCTATTCGATATCTCAAGGATTCGACAAGTCAAGTGTTCTATTCGACAACTCAAGGAATCCTAAAGAAAAGAGCTATTCGAGAAGTAATTTGATATGTCAATATAACAGTGTTCGAGAACTTAGAGTTATCGATCAAGTCAATTCTAGTTCTTGAATCACTTACTTAGTCACTTCTCGAATACGTTCTTGGAGACAAGATACTGAAGAAATTGTACAAGTCAGAAACCTGCAACAAGCCAATGCACTTTATGGACCACAATCTGTAACGTGCTCTGGAAAGCCTACAAGGAAGCTTGGAGAGATATAGAAGAGACAAGGGGCTAAAGAAGTGGATCTGAACAGGCTTTGCAAAGTCAAATCTGTAACCGTTTGGACACTTACTCAAAAAGGATAGACAGACTAGAAAGTAATTTGTTTAGCTATCTTGTTTGTAGTAAGTAGGTTGTATCCATGTTCTATAAGGATACAGCCTCACTTCCTAGTCATTAACTTTGCGAGTCGAGTTTTCATACACTACAAGCTATATCTCTCTGAGAAAAATGAAGCTGAGAATACTATCATTTGTATTCACAGATTGTAGCAACCTTTATCTAATAATACATTAGATTAAAGTGATATTGTGTTTTGTGTTGTTCTTTATCCGCACCTTCACTCTTGCACACACAAACACTTAACTGCTACATAGCCTCAAACCAAGAAAAGTTCAAGAATCCATTCACCCCCCCTCTGTATTCTTTTACTGTGTTCAATACTCAACAAGTGGTATCAGAGCGGGCTATTTATTCAAAAACAGTAAAACGATCATGAGTTCGAATACACCAAAGACTACAGGAACGGTGAAAGTCCCTAAGTTTGACAAAGAGAATTACGACCTCTGGAAAATAAAGATGATGTTGTTCATCAAAGCCTCTCATCCTTTGTATCTTGAGATTCTCAAGAATGGTCCTTTTGTTCCACAACAAGAGATACCTGAAAAGACTATTGGAACCACAACTATTCCAAGATCTTATGAGGCCAAGGAACCATCCAAATGGACAGAATCAGAAAGGGAGAAGGTTGCTCTTGATAGTCACCTCATGTTGCTAATTATTGATTCTATGGACATGTCAATGTTTGCAAACATTGCATCATGCACATCTGCCAAAGAAATGTGGGATCACATTGAGGTGTTATGTGAAGGAACTGAAGAGGTCAATGAAAACAAGAAACAGATATTGGTCACACAGTATGAAGCTTTCATGGCACAACCCAAGGAAAGCATTACTAAGATGTTTGAAAGATTTCACAAGCTAGTCACTGAGTTGCAGATGAATGGCAAGGTTTACAGCACCAAGGAGTTAAACATGAAGTTTTTGCTATCTTCACCAAATCATCTAGAGCAAAGGGTCATTTCTCTAAGAGAAAGAGATTTGAATAAAATCACTTATGATGTGCTCTATGGAGTTTTAAAAACTCATGAGCTTGAGTTGCTTCAGAAAAGGGCTATCCAGGCCAACCAAGGCAGAATGATAAACACATCATGTGCCTTGATTGTCAACAAATCTATTCAAGACCTAAAAGCATCTACAAGCCAGCTAAGGATAGAGGAGATAGTAGATGATGATGAAGAAACTGAAGCTGATGTAAGTGAACCTGTTGAGGAGAAGGAGGAAGAAGAGTTTTACACTCTTGAAGAACTAGATGGGATGGAAAACACTTCATATGCTTTCATGGCCAGAAAATTTCCAAACATCAGATTCAAAAGGAATAAACCCTTCAAACCCAAAACCCAAAACCATTCATTCAACAAGAGCAAGGCACCTGTGAAACCAAACAAGAACAAGTTCAAAACCAGCCATGTGGATAGGTCATCTGTAAGGTGTTATAGATGCAATGACCTAGGGCATTTTGTCAGTGAATGCAAGAAGCCTAAAAAGAAGGATAGAGAGTTTCTTGAGCTCGAAGCTAAGTATGAGGCCCTTCTGAAAAAGCAGACACAAGGTAAGGCCTACATTGCTGAAGGGAAGTGTTGGGATGATTCTGATAGTGATGGAGAGGGACAAGAATTTTGCAACTATGCCTTGATGGCCAACTCCAAGGATGACATATCTCCATCGGATTCTCAGGTACCATCTCTCACTACTATAGATATGTCTGTTTCTGAGTATAAATGCATGATTGAACAACTATCTGTTGAGATGTTTAATATTCATACTAGTATGACTGCTGCTAATGAGGAGATTGCTAAACTGTCTACTAGAAATGAAGTGTTAACCAAAAAGAATGAGGAACTTGAGCTAACTGCTATGCAAGTAGAAAACCTTAAGAAAGAAGTTGAATATCTGCAGAATAAGGTTCTATGTGCTAGTCAAGTGGAAAAGGCTCTTAGGGATGAATTAGCTGAAAATGAATTCAAACTGAAAACATTTAAGAAATCATCTGGTCTAGTGCAATCCTACTGTGAGAAAATTCAAGCTAAACCCAAGGCTGCTATTGGACTTGACTATGACTCTCTTAAACAGAGAAAAGGCTATGTTGTCATTAAAGATGACACAGTTGTTCATGAGGAAGTGCCTCACATTTTGAAAAAGGCTGAAAATCCAATTTTTGAAGAATCAACATTTAAAATTGATGAGGATGCCTTACTCATCAAGCAAATGTTGGATGATGAGGATGAGGCACAATCCAGTGAACAACAAGCATCCTCCAAGAGTGAGAGTGTCAAGTCAAAAGCCAAGGAGTCAGTAGTTGATAGGTCAAGACCTAAGAAATCTGTTAAGTTTGTTTCAGCCGGGAAGAGTGAACCAGAGAAGAAAGTGACTAAGAAGAAACAGAACAGAAATGGCAAGCTAGGGATTAACAAAGATAACAACTATGCTTATATGCCTAATGCCCCTAGGAAAACTTGTCAGAATTGTTTCAGTACCAATCATTTAACTCATGCATGCATGAAACCTGTTGGTAGTGTGCCTAAACCTTTCTATGATTGTTCTATGCCTCTAAGACATAGAGATGCACCATTTTGTGATAAATTTGACTGTATGCCATGCAATATGAATGTTATGACTAGTTGTTTCCATTTAAGAAGACAATTCATTGATGGTTGTATAAGTCACAATTCTCACACACACTACACAAGGTCAAAGTCTTCAAGTCCTCCTAAAGCTAGGAAGGTACCTCTGTCACCTAAGTCTGAAACCTCAGGTTCTAAGACTTCTAACAGTGACAAGAAGACTAACACCAAGAAAGTTGATAAGCATGTTGTTTATGATAAAACTGTTTCTAAGTCACATGGATCCAAACTTGTTTAGGTACCAAAGGAAAAGTAATACCTTTATGTTTGCAGGGCAAAGAAAATGAAAAGAAGGTCATGTGGATTTTGGACAGTGGATGCTCAAATCATATGACTGGTGATATGGCCCTGCTATCACAGTATGAGGAAAAGGCTGACCCAATGGTTGCTTTTGAAGATGACAACATTGGTAACACATTGGGATATGGCAAGTTAAAAGTTGGTAATGTCATCATTGAAGATGTAGCACTAGTCAAGGGACTCAAGCAAAATCTGCTAAGTGTTGGTCAGTTTACTGATAGAGGATTCAAGGTGGATTTTGACAAAGATGAATGTTTGATCACCCACAAGAAGACTGGTGATTTTGCTCTATCTGGAGTAAGGAAAGGAAGCCTGTTTGTAGCCAATATGGATTCTGCAAACAAGGACAAAATTTGTTGCTTTTACTCAAAGGCATCAAATGAAGATTGTTGGCTGCGGCACAAGAAACTATCACACCTGAACTTCAAAGCCATTAATTCTCTAGTCAAAAGAGAGTTAGTGAGAGGCATGCCCACACTTGAATTCTGTCAAGAAGGAGTGTGTGAGGCTTGTCAAAAAGGAAAGATGAAAAGATCAAGCCCCAAGTCAAAGACAGTGACATCAATAACCAAGCCCATACAACTCATTCATATGGATTTGTTTGGGCCTGTCAATATTATGTCACTAGGAAGAAAGAAATATGCCTTGGTAATGGTTGATGACTTTACAAGGTATACATGGGTGGAATTTCTGGCATCAAAAGAGGAGGCTCCACAAGTAATTATTGAGCACATAAAGAAAGTTGACAAGGAAGCAAACGCCAACAATGCAAGTGTGATTGCACTAAGAAGTGATAATGGAACAGAGTTCAGAAATGCCATACTTGAAGCATTCTGCAAAGAGAATGGTATTTCTCAGCAATTCTCAGTTCCAAGGACTCCACAACAAAATGGAGTTGTTGAGAGAAAGAATAGAACTCTAATTGAGGTTGCTAGAACAATGTTACTTGATGCAAAGATGCCTACATGTTTTTGGGCTGAGGCTGTCAGCACTGCATGCTATATCCAGAACAGAACCCTCATCAACAAAAACACTGGAAAGACACCTTACAATTTGATGACTGGAAAGAAGCCTACTCTAAAGTATGTCCATACTTTTGGAAGCAAATGCTTTGTATTGAAAGATAATTCTGAATATGTTGGAAAGTTTGATGCAAATGCATTTGAAGGAATTTTTCTTGGCTACTCTATGGAAAGAATTGCATACAAAGTTTATGTCATCAGTCAAAAGAAAATTATGGAAAGCACAGATGTGACATTTGATGACAGCAAACTACCTGGACTAGAAGAAGTCAATGATGAAGATAAAGATCCACTAAAGTTTGATAATCTAGATGATTCTGATGAAGAGATTGAAACTCAAGTTGAAACTCAAGTTCAACAAACTCAAGTGAATGATGATACAAGAGAAGAATTTGTGCCAATCAACAGTGGAGAAACAAGCATCCAAGACACACATGTGAGTAGTGGCAACCTCACAGGGGGAGGAAATGAGAATGATCATGATCTGGATGATGAAGCAACATCAAGAATGAGAAATCAGGCTGAGCACTCAAGGAAATGGGATAGATCACACACTGCAGAGCAAATCATTGGAAACCCTAATGCAGGAGTAAGGACTAGGAGGGCAACTCAGAATGAGTGCCTCTATGGCTGTTTTCTATCACAGGTTGAGCCTAAGAAACTTGATGATGCACTGTTGGATCCAGATTGGATTATTGCTATGCAAGAGGAGCTGAATCAATTTGAAAGGAACAAAGTATGGGAACTTGTGCCTACACCAAAGAATAGTACCATTGTTGGAACAAAATGGGTTCTGAAGAATAAGATGGATGAAGATGGTGTAATAGTAAGAAACAAAGCAAGGCTGGTTGCAAAAGGATACTCTCAACAGGAAGGCATCGATTATGATGAGACATTTGCCCCTGTTGCTAGATTGGAAGCCATCAGAATATTCTTGGCATTTGCTGCCCATTCAAACTTTAAAGTTTACCAAATGGATGTCAATAGTGCATTTCTGAATGGAGAGTTGGAAGAAGAGGTTTATGTGCAACAACCACCTGGTTTTGAGGATCCACATTTCCCAGAATTTGTCTACAGATTGCTAAAGGCATTGTATGGACTTAAGCAGGCTCCAAGAGCATGGTATGATACTTTATCACAATTTCTGCTTGAAAATCAATTCACTAGAGACACATTGGACAAGACACTGTTTTACAAGAAGCATGGTGATGATATTATCCTAGTTCAGATTTATGTGGATGATATCATTTTTGGTTCTACAAATGAGAAGCTGTGTGAGAAATTTTCTAAACTCATGCAGAGCAGATATGAGATGAGTACGATGGGAGAGTTGACATTCTTTCTAGGGTTGCAAGTCAGTCAAAGGAAGAATGGTATCTTTATCAGTCAAACCAAGTATATCAAGGATTTATTGAAGAAGTTTGACTTGGAAGATTGTTCACCTGCCAAGACACCCATGGCCACTGCCACTAAACTGGATGAAGATGCTAAAGGCAAGAAAGTAGATATCTCAGTCTACAGAGGCATGGTTGGTTCTCTACTCTACCTCACTACAAGTAGGCCAGACATCATGTTTGCTACATGCTTGTGTGCAAGGTTTCAATCAAATCCAAAAGAGTCACATTTGGTTGCTATAAAAAGGATCTTTAGATATCTGAAGGGCACTCCAAACTTGGGTCTATGGTATCCTAAAGACACAGGGTTCAATCTGGTTGGCTATTCTGATGCTGATTATGCTGGATGCAGAGTGGATAGGAAAAGCACCTCAGGTAGCTGCCAGTTTCTTGGACAAAGGTTAGTCTCTTGGTATAGCAAGAAACAACAATCTGTGTCAACTTCTACAGCCGAGGCTGAATACATAGCTGCTGGAAGTTGCTGTGCTCAAGTGCTTTGGATTAGAAACCAACTTAGAGATTATGGACTTGTGTTGGAAAGAATTCCAATCATGTGTGACAACACAAGTGCAATCTCTATAGTTGCCAATCCTGTCAATCATTCTAGGACAAAGCACATTGACATCAGATATCATTTCATTAGAGAACATGCAACTAATGGATCCATTGAGTTGCATTATGTCTCTACAGATAAACAGCTAGCTGATATATTCACTAAGCCATTAGATGAAGCCACCTTCACAAGGTTGGTTAGTGAGATTGGAATGCTGAATTCTTCAGACTCTGGCTAATTGAATATAGCATCTAGTTTGTTGCAGCAGTAAACACTTTCTTTATCTAAATTCTCAATATTTTTGGAGTAAGTGTTGGCTGAAATATGATTTATAAATATTTCAAATCTATTGCATATGTTGGAAAATCATATTTTTGTTAACTTGAAATTTCTATGAAATTTTGAGAAAATCACTGTTTAATTTGCTAGAATATTCTTCAATGAATATGGCTGGTAAATTTTAAAAGATAGTGAAAATTAAATTTTTGTGAGTGATGAGTATATTTCAATAAGTCAGACTTCTCGAATGGATCACTATTCGACATCTCTAATAAGTCTCATTAGAGCACTCTCGAGTTCTCGAATAGAGTCTTTTAGAGATATCGAATAGAGGTACTCTTGACTTCTTGAATATGGTAATTGAGTTCTCTAATGGCTGAGTTCTCGAATACTATATTTGAGTTCTCGAATCATTTGAAAAGGCTGAATTCTCGCTGAATTTCAACCGATTTTGGATTTCTGTCTGAAATTTTAATTCACTCATAAAAACACATTTTATTTAATTTAGAATTATTTCTAAGTTAGATAACTGCCAGCTGTGAGTTACAACCTGCTTGAGTTATCGAATAAGTCATTCTTGAGTTATCGAATAGTTGTTTTCTACTTCTCGAATGACTGACTTGTCGATACAAAACATACATCTAATCGACAATTCAAGTACTTCATACTTATACAATTTTACATCTATTCGATTCATTTCATTCGATTTCTCAAGCATCTAAACTTCCAAAACCTCTGAAAACCCTAACTTCAAAAGCTTAATTTCTTCTTCAACCTTCATTCTCCTTTCTTCTATATACAAATGGCAAATACCCAACTCACCATAATGATGTGGAAGCTCCTAATGCAAACTTCAAGTGCTTTGTTCGCTGGATGTCAGAGTCATACATCAAGAGTGCACTATCAGCCAATCCAACTCTGTATCTGGACCTCCTAGAACAGTTTTGGAGAACTGCCACAGTGGAAGTCATCGCTCTCGAGAATGCTATAACCTCCTACGTAGTCTACTTCAAGATTCAGGGCCATGATATTACTATTACTACAGCAAACATGAATCAAGAACAGGAATTACAACAAGAGGCATATGACCCACTAGCCACTAATGCAGAATTGGAGGAATTCTTTGAGTTTATCAACTACTCAGAAGTGATCAATCTTGGGAAGTTGAACAGAAAGCATCTGAGGAAAGAGTGGAGCTATGTGTTTGCTACCATTCTTCAAGTCTTCACAGCCAGGAAATCAAGCTTCGATCAAATTAGTGCACCTGCACAGCAAATAGGCTATGCCTTGGCTTATGGGAGAAAGATAGATGTTGGTCACATAATTCTACAGGAGCTATATGGGAGACTTGGTAAGAACACAGCCAAGAGAGGTACTGAAATTTTCTTCCCTCGCTTTATTCAATCTGTTCTTAACTTTAAAAATGCTAAATTGATTGAATTGCCTGGTGTAGATAAAAGTAGAATAGGCTACCCTAGATCCATGACCAAACTTATTTTTGGTAATTTGGAGACTAGTAATGATGTGGATGTAAGACTCAAAATAACTCCCCATATGAAGAGTCTATTTAGGACTTACCCCCACAACATGCCAACATTTGACTCAAAGTCACAGTTAGCACAGCCTAAGCAAGGAGTACAAGATGCTAACCCAAGGCTTGCTAACCAACCCCCTCAACCAAACACTCTACCACATAGTGAACCAACTGCATCATCCTCTCAAAAGGGTGATGTTAGTAAAAAGAAGAGAAAGGAGATAATGTCTGCACCCTTGAACATATTATTTGAAGCAACATTAGCTATGGAATTAGGTGTAGGTGGTGAGGAACCTGAGTCACCCTTACAGAGGCCAAAGAGGAAGAAAACTAAAACCACCTCTTCAGTCACACAAATGGCTGAAGTTGTAAAATCAGGGGCAAATAGCTCACTAGGTGTATCCTCTCAACAGGGTGCATCTATAGAATCAAGCATCCTTCCCAATGCACCTATCTGTACAGAGTCAGCACATGGGAGTGATAAGGCTGGCACAACACTGAGTGGAGAGAACATCACAATTGAAACTCCCTCTATTTCTCAGGGGGAGTTGCCAAACTCAAATCTACAAGACACTCCTCTTCCAGAATCTACCACTCAAATTTCTTTGCAGCCTGCAACTCAAACAATTGAGGAGCAAGGCATTGATCATCAAGAATTCTTTTCTCTTGATGAGCAAATGATTTCAAGTGACTTAGTGCATGACACTTTGCTCACCACCCAGGACCCACATTTTGATGGTGAGGGAATGCATGCTGGGGCATATCCTAATGACACCATCACAAACACAGAGGTTCCACTAGTTTTCACTAGAGACTCTGTGCCTGTGTCAACTACTGGTGTAACTCATCCCACTTCTGTGGAGACACCAGTAGAAGAGTCAATCCATCCGGTTACAGAAGTTGCATCTGTAACTGAGGAGTCTAGCTTGCCTAGCTCTAGCTCTGACTTTATTTCTCAATGGCTGAAGCCTGTGCAACATGACAGTGCTTTAGGATCAGAGTCTGTTCCACAACAATTGACGGTTGAAGCACTCCAAAGCTTAATTGTGGATCAGATCCCTGAGTTCACAAAGATTGCTCAGAACCTTCTCACTGCCAACATGCCAAATCCAGACTATGAAGCTATTCTCTTATGCCACAGAGATGATGTGGAGATGCAAAAGGCTAAGATAGTGGAGGACACTGAAAGAGATGGCAATGTAGATGCCTGGCTGCAAGGAAAATATGACATTCCTCTCTCAGAAGGCCTCCAGTACATCAGAGAAGAATACATTACCACACTAGGGTCAAATGCCAAATCTCTCTCACCTGGTGATGTGTATGAAGCAGTGAATGACAGCTACAAGGGCATTCTCAAGGCTGCACACTACCTTGGAAAGGGTCTAAAAACAGAAATTAATGAAGTGTGTCAAGCCACAACCAAGGAGGTGCATGAGATAAAGAGGGCCTTTGATGCCAAATTTCCCTCATTAGAAACTATACTCAATGACATTCTGGAATGCAAGTCTACCTGTACCAAGATGGATAATGGCTTAGCTCTACTCCATGACACTGTCACATGTCTGGGGAATAAATTTCAGGCTCTATCTGATCAGACCACAGATGTCAATGCCATGCTGAGGACCATGTTCAAAAATCTATATGGAGATAGGCTGGTCAATGACGTCCCAGTACATGACATGACTAGATTTGAAGTGCAGAGACTCAAAGAACAATCCCTGTCTGGCTTCAAATCTACTGAATTGTTCAGCAAGGTAGATGCACTTGAAAAGGAGGTGGCTACTCTCACTAAGTCCAATGCTCTTCTTACAGACAAGGTTGCACTTCTTAATGATCAGTTGGACACTCAAGCATCCACCACAGCTAATGTCCTTCTGCATCAGCAATCTATGTTAGCTGCTATGATGAAGCATATGGGTCTCCCTCTACCTGAAGAATCTTCAATCCCAAAGGTCATCTCTACAGCCTCTGTGCCTGACAACAAGCCTAAGGGGGAGAAGAGGACAAGGAACTCAAATACAAAGGGGGAGAAAGGCATAAAGATAAATGAGGGTGGTCACCAAAGAACTTCAAAATCTATACTCAATGTGCCAGGCAAAGGCAAATCCATGGTTGATGAACCTCCATCTTCTCTGCTAGTTGTCACTCTACCAACTGTGCACATAACCACTCCTGATGGTCAGAAGCAATCTATCACAACCACAGTGGTTGCAGGGAGCATGCTATCTGACAACCTTCCCCTCTCTAAAGTTGAAAGTGTCAAACCTGTGGAGGTTAAGGTGGTTACTGAGGCCAAGCTACAAGAAATTGCAAACTCTAATGTCTATCATGATGATGCATTCTTGGAGTTTCTGAAAGTCTCAAGGGAACAGGCTGTAGACACCCAAATATACCTGAGGAGGCTGAGGGATCAGATAGATTATTTCACTGTGATACCCAGGAGAATAAATGGCTTATGGTACAAGGAAGTAATGATGGTGGCACAATCAAGAATCTGGCATCTAGACTACAACACTCTACAAACTTTGAAGCATTCTGAAATAGATGCACTGATCAGGCTGATTGAGAAGAAGGATTCAAATGAGAACAATAAGAGTCTATATGATGAGCTGAGGAATGGTCAACCTTCTAGGCTCCCAGAAGTGTTTAAGAAGCCATGGACAATTGTCTATCAAGCTGGCACCAGAATTGATGATATTAAACAACTGGTGATTCCTCATGATCTCAAAACTCAAAATCACAGACTTATTATTGAAATCACTGAGCAACTTCAAAAGAAGGCTGGAGCAAGAAATTCCAGAGATTGCCAAGTCTTGGAGAGATAAGGATGACAAAGATGAGGATAGGAGTGATGGGAGGAGAAGAAATCACAGGAGTAATAAGGGAGATGATGATAAGAAAAAGAAGAAAGATGACAAAGAAAAGAAAGATGGCAGGGACCAAGGGAAAGTCTATGAGAGGACAAGTGTGAAACAGCAATCCATAGCCATTGTTGACAGTAACCTCACCACAACACAAGACTCTAAGTCTAGGGTGAATACTGTTAGTAGTGACCTACAAAAGTCAAATTTCATGGCCTCTGCAGATGTTTTACTACCTCAAGAAGAGAAGGAAACTCAAGCCAAGAAACCATGTGTATGTTTCAGAAAGCAAACTGCTAATGGAACACTACTATGGTCTACCAACAAAGGTAAAAAATTTCAGCCAAGCAACCAAGTAAAGAGGATTAAATTTAAGCATGCTGCAAGAAGGGTGAAGTTATCCAAGTCAAAGGCAATGACAATTATTCCAGGATTAAACCTACCACCTCTGCATGAAGACTTTGATGAAGACAAATTGCAATATCTGAGGGCTCAAAGAATCTACCATGTTGCCATTGTTGATGATTGTCTTGAATTTAAATATACTGATGGAAGGCAGAAGAAATTCAGACAAGGGACATGTCAGCACTAGGGCAGGCTATATGATATAGAAAGGATAATTGCAATGTTGGATTCTGAAGACAGGGTGGAAAGGGTATGGAAGCTGGAGTTGATTGACTTTGCCAAAATGAAGAGAGATCACCAGGCAGAAATGAAAAATAACAGTGAAGAGCTGCTAAAGAAAAGGGAGGAGGAGTTTGCTGCAATGGAAGCTAAGGCTGATGAATTAAGGGTTATGGGTCTGTGTAGAGTCAAGTTTAATCCTTACACCATTGAGTACAAGAAATATGGTAGAAATGTAAAGATTAGAATGGACTACATCAGTTCCTACTCTGAGAAACAGCTGAATGAAGTACTTAAGGATTTATCAAGCTCCCCTCTAATTGAAGAACTCACTGCAATGGAAGACATTATTCTTGCCATGGAAAAAAATGCAAAGAAGAAAGCTAAAGAAGCTGAAGAAAAGATGAAAAATGAGAATCTGCAAGCCATCTCAAGAGATGAATCCAAAAGGATATGGCTAATAGTCTCTCATAACTTGTAAGAATACTTCTATGTATTTTCTTCAATCAATCTACATGCCTGTACTTTTAAAGCTTTATCTTTATGTATGTTAGGCTTATTATCAGACATGAAATTGTGATTAAGGGTTTCACTCACAATTTGGGGGAGATTGTTAGTCACAGAGGCATGCCTGTATACAACTAATAACAAGCCTAATTGTCTGTAATACTTTGCATTACTTACATGACCTCTTAACTGAGGGAACCTCTAGTTGTAGAGTTTCTATTTGTTTTGTACTTATAGTAGGCATCAGATCCTAGTTGTGTAACTGTACTTATATAGTCAAGAATAATGCTTGAAAGAAATTCCAAGGTTCATGCCTCAAGCAAGAAGATAAAGACTGTCAAATAATCACAGTTGGGATTTGAAGAAATGAAGAATTTGCCTAAGTACCAATTCGAGAAGTATATTTGTCTATTCGAGAAGTCCAGCATTCGAGAAGTCAGGGATTCGATATCTCAAGACACTATTCGATATCCCTGAATACACTGTTCGATATCTCATTCGATATCTCAGAGATTCGATATGTCTATTACTCTGTTCGAGAACTCAAGAAGTCAACAAGTCAAAAGTGGTATTCGAGTTCTCAAGGAGTCAACAAGTCAAAGTTCCATTCGATATTTCAAGGACTCAGAAAGCTATTCGATATCTCAAGGATTCGACAAGTCAAGTGTTCTATTCGACAACTCAAGGAATCCTGAAGAAAAGAGCTATTCGAGAAGTAATTCGATATGTCAATATAACAGTGTTCGAGAACTCAGAGTTATCGATCAAGTCAATTCTAGTTCTCGAATCACTTACTTAGTCACTTCTCGAATACGTTCTTGGAGACAAGATACTGAAGAAATTGTACAAGTCAGAAACCTGCAACAAGCCAATGCACTTTATGGACCACAATCTGTAACGTGCTCTGGAAAGCCTACAAGGAAGCTTGGAGAGATATAGAAGAGACAAGGGGCTAAAGAAGTGGATCTGAACAGGCTTTGCAAAGTCAAATCTGTAACCGTTTGGACACTTACTCAAAAAGGATAGACAGACTAGAAAGTAATTTGTTTAGCTATCTTGTTTGTAGTAAGTAGGTTGTATCCATGTTCTATAAGGATACAGCCTCACTTCCTAGTCATTAACTTTGCGAGTCGAGTTTTCATACACTACAAGCTATATCTCTCTGAGAAAAACGAAGCTGAGAATACTATCATTTGTATTCACAGATTGTAGCAACCTTTATCTAATAATACATTAGATTAAAGTGATATTGTGTTTTGTGTTGTTCTTTATCCGCACCTTCACTCTTGCACACACAAACACTTAACTGCTACATAGACTCAAACCAAGAAAAGTTCAAGAATCCATTCACCCCCTCTGTATTCTTTTACTGTGTTCAATACTCAACATGGGATGTCTTCAATTTTGTTCTTAACTTCAAGAGACCAAAAAACAATTCAGCTAATTGTTTTTAAGCTAGTATGAACAGAAGAGAGGCCCTTTATTGCACGGGCTCATAAGCTGGTTGACATAAGCATTTTAACATTGCTTCTATCTTATTACCTTTACTTTATGTTAGACCTAGAAAACAATGAAACAATATTACCTTGTTACAAATTCCATTGTATAATGCAGATTTAGAATACATGCATTTATTGTTGTGAAAATTACTAAAATTCTCGTACGGGACTCCCTCAACTACAGATGGATCAGTTTGTATAAGCAGATATATGATATGATGTAAATTAAGAAGTATAGAGTTCAGAGTTTATTGTGTTGTAGGTTACTTAGTTTTCAAATTGTAACTCCCCCCATCCTGTGGAAGTTACCATGTATATGCAACTATAGAGGTAGCATCACAGCTTGGACAGAGATCCTAAAGCAGCAGCCTTCCTTAAATCCTTTCTCAGAATTTTTCCAGCTGCACTTTTTGGGATTGAATTAACAAACCATACCCGCCTTATTTTCTTGTATGGTGCAACCTACAATTTATTAAAAACATATAATGTATAAGCGAAAGAATATGATTAGACATTAGTACATAGTCATGACTCTTGCACTCATGCTTTTTTATTTTGCTTCGAAGTAATACATCGAGTGATGAGTGGTGTTTTGAGAAAATCCTGTAAAGTACTACTTCCGTTACAGCTTCTATGTAAACACATACTCCCTCCGTCCCATCCATTTCTTAACATAAATTTTTCACACGTATTTTAAGGCTCTTATAAAATATAGTTCCATAACTTATTTTTAAATTTTTTTTTTTGTATAAAAATAGAATTGTTCTATTTTTATACAAAAAAAAAATTTCAAAAATAAGTTATGGAACTATCCTTAAAATCCAGCTTAAAATGCGTGCAGAACCCGTCCCCCAATGTTAATTATTGGGTGGGACGGAGGGAGTATTGCTTTAAGACATATTCTAGTATTTAAAATAAAAACCAGTACCTAATCTTAGTACTAAGTAATGAAGTAAAAGAAATCAATAACCTACCTGCTTCGCAATAAAGTCCATCACTTGTGACTCACTTATCCTACTTTCAGAATGTTTTACCACGCAAGCCATAGGTACTTCCCCGGCCTCTTCATCTGGGAATCTACAAATTTATCCTTCAAACTTTTAATTGCTAAAATAAACATTAAAAAAAAAGGAATAACTAACAGACATGTCGTCATAGGTTGTAGAGAGTCAATTGGGAGGAGATGAAGTAAATTTGTATAAGATTATGGATAAAGATCCATAATTATTTTTCATTATATCCTCTATTCCATTTTTACTCAGTTTATACCATATTTCATACCTACCACTCTAAGATAAAAGTCACCATTCTAATTATTTTCTTGGCAACTCAATGATATGATTTCGGTCCAAGCCACAAAATCCCCTATTAGGGTTTTGGAATATACTGTATCAATTATGTAAAGAGATATAATGTAACTCAAGGATCATCTTTGATGCTAAATCTGCAAATTGAAAAATTAACTAGAACTTCTGCATTGTTCACAAGGAATGGATTCAGTATTGCTTGCATAATTTCTAATGCCTACCACACCAATCTACAAGTTTTTTTTTCTTCACTAAAGGAAATCGAAACTCACGGAATAACTGCAGCATCTACTATCTCTGGATGGGACTGAAGCAACTGTTCTAGCTCTGCAGGAGGGACCTGCAATATTATATCATCAATTGTAAGCAATGCATACAAACTAATAAAAAGAAAACATAATATACGGTGGGATAATAGTACCTGGTATCCCTTGTACTTGATTAATTCCTTTAGTCTGTCAACAACGAAAAGAAAACCTTCATTGTCAATATAACAAAGATCGCCTGTTTTTAACCACCCATCACCTACCAATGTTTCAGATGTTGCCTGAGCATTACCAATATAACCTACAATATCCACCACAGTGCAAGTTGAGACACCAGATAAAACTATGTTGTGAAAACTGGAATTATCTTAACAAGTGTCTTCAATAAGTCAAATTCACGGATTACAGAAAAGAGAATGATGAATCAAGATACAATGAGACACCAGTATGCCAACTTCATTAGCAAGCACATAGAAACCAAGATAATTTAATTAATAATTACTCTACCTTTCATTATTAGGGGTCCTCTAATCCACAGCTCCCCTAGCTTGCCAGGAGGCAGAGCATTGCCCGAGTCTGGGTCAACAATTCTTGCCTCGCAGTGTCCTGTAAGCTTCCCTACCGAACCCCAGTGCAAACTTTCTTCCGGGCTTGTAGATCGAAAGATGGCTCCAGCTGTTTCAGTCATTCCATAACCCTTAATTAACAAACAAGAATTAGTTTCGCAAGGGATCAAATCAACAAGATGAACATGTAGTTTAACTCATGACACTTATCACTAGACTATATCACAGTGTAAATTTACTTTCATTGCCTTCTGATAGTCACAATTGAATTAAATAGAGAGCATTTCTATCATCAACCAGATATTAATCTGAATTATTAATAAAATAAATTCTAATCCAAGAACTACAGGAACAATGTCTGACATGACTCGAAATGTTAGTCGAATCCGACTCTATCAGTGACAGGATTTACAGACTTGAAAACTGAAAATAACATCGACGCAACTTGATTATTAGAAAACGGTTTTGTACCCTTTTGACACATACATCATTTAAAGAAGACCACACTTTCATACTTTATATTTCTTGCCAATGTGCCATCGATGATGCTTCTTCTTTTCTTTGTTTTACTCGCCCATTAGCTTCATTCAAACTAAACGCAAACAAAGTATGTTTTCATAATTTGCGACTGGGTCGGGTACCTTAATAGAGAAATTAGAAGAAACACAAAAAACGCAATGATTGGGTTGGACGCGGAAGTAGGATCACTATAAAGGGGGAGCCAAAAAAAATCTTTTAGTTTTCTAAAAAAGCAATATAATTTGCAATATGAATATATCATATAAGAATATATATTCTTGTAAATTCAAAAAAAGCAATATTATTGAAAAATCACTTCATGAAAATTTATATTAAGGAATGGAAATTGTGTTTTTTTTAATTAGAAAGGCCTTATGTTTAGTGCATAACTGATTCATTCATGTGAACCGGATACCAGTTTATGTTTGTGGTTAAGTGGTTCGTAAGTTTAAGTTTAGATTTCATTTTTTTAGACTTTGAATGGGCTTCCCATGTTCGATTCAGGAGGGAAAAAAAAAAGTTTTGAGATTTGGGTTGAGCTACCGGCTTATCATCAACTCCTTCCCTGGAATGGGTCACGAATGGGCTAGTTTAGAGTCGAATTGGGACATTTATGAGAGTAATGAATATCCTGATCCTGGATGATCTATAAGACTCGATTCTAATGGAAGGAAAAATGTTTACGTGTAGAGCTGAACATGCGAGAATCAGTTGTGCAATAAGGAAAGCTACAACACAGAAGAGGATCAAAGGTTCTAAAAAGGTGTCTTAAATCTGAAGTCTTACCAGTTATCAGACTATCAAAACAACAGAAAACCAGCAATAAAATGTTAAGACGAGAAGGATTAAGGATATACATTTGTCTAAATTATTTCAGATCTCCCAATGATAAAAGGTTTTGTAATGTGTATCTTTTGGATCATCTTCCTTGGAGAACTTATCACATTATATATCATGCCAACTTCAATAAAGCTGGTGTGTGGAACATATCAATGCGAGGAAACAAAGAAAAGAAAAAACTGATAAACGAATAAACTGTAAAATTTTGAAGGCCAGAATGATGTTGATTCAATACATATAGAAGCAACCCGACTAATAAAATTAACCAGCAATTTCCCAAATTTTAGTGTTGTAATTAATTTTAATTTGTTAAATAAACTAGTAAGTTTGAAAGCAGGAGCAGTGTCCAAAATCCGAAATTGACAGCCAAGGTAAGATATGCAATACTGACCTGAAATAGTTCCTTATCCGGAAATTTGGCTTTGAAGGCAGCAATGATTTCCTTTCCCAGGGGAGCACCACCGGATCCAACCGTCTCCAAGGACTTGAGATTGAAGTCATGCGTGGCACGATCCTTAATCATTGCCACAACAACCGGTGGCGCTCCCACAATCTGCGTAACCTTATACTCCTGCACAGCTCTACACATGTTTTTCAAGTCAAATCTATTCATCAAGACTATCGTTTCGCTCAAACTCACAGACTTGATACAGTAAAAAAATCCAATGACATGAAAAAATGGAGCAGTGTACATGACAAGAGACGGATTGTCCCTGGCCTGATCCACCTGATAACTACAAGTAATTGCAATCAAATTTCGATGAGTCAACTCCACGCCTTTGACTTGACCGGTTGTTCCAGAGGAGTAAAGCACCGCAGCAGTATCGGACTGAGTGACTTGGTAGTTACTCAAACTACTACTAGTATGATTATGATCATAGTGATGCTGCTGCTGCATCATTGACTCAAACTCGGGCGAGTCGAGCAGTATGGTTGCGTACTGGAGAGTTGGAAGCTTGTGAAATGTGTGGGACGTGGCAAAGGCAATGACCGGGTTGGATAACTGAATTTGGCGGGAAATCTCGGTTTTGGTGCAGAGTGGATTAGCCGGAGAGATGATGACACCAATAGAGAGAAGCGACAAGTAGAGGATCGGAATGGATTTGGAGTTGGGGGATAGAATGAAGGCTGTTTGGGGTTTGGTGAGTTTGAGTTGAGTTGATAAATAAGAGGCCAGGTTTTGAGTGAGGCGAGTCAAGTCGGAGTAGGAAACTTGGTGGCCTGTGTCGGAGTCTATGATTGCTGTTGGGTGAGGCCACCGGGTTTTCAGTTGGAGCGATAGAGAGTATGCTGCGGCTGAGAGAGGTTTGTTTTCATCTGGTAATGGCATCACCGCCCGGACACTCTGGAATGTTTTTCTTGCAACGGAGTAGCCATTTTTCGGGTCAACTTTTTCCATCGGAAATGTTCAAGTTTCAACCATCCACTCCTGGCCTGCTATCTGTTGGTTACTCTACTACTCCTACTAGCCTATCACGGTTAGCTATTAATTTTTTTGTAATTTGTTTATAAAGTAATATAATATTATAAATTTTAATTTTAATATTATAAATATTAATTTTAATTTGTTATAGTGTAATTTGTTATTTGTTTAATATGTTTTTTAATATTAAAAAATAGGATTGAACTAAACTATCAAACTACCAATTATCCCCTAATTTAATACTATTATAAGCGAAATAGGATATATTTGATTGTCGGTTTGGTACTCTTTTGTTGGTCACTCATTTTGGTCACTCTTTGATTTACTTAAATCTCTATTATTAATAATAAAAAATGTAAAAAAACACTCTCCTATTAAACACTCTCTTATTAATAAAATTAAAAAAACACATACACGCCACTCCTCTTGATCAAAACTCTCGGCTAAATCTTTGCTTACCCGGGAATGTTTTTAGTTAGATAAAATATTAATTAAATTTATTTTTAATTGAACTAAAATTATGGCTAAAAAATAGGGTTGAACCAAACTACCAATTATCCCCTAATTTACTTATTATAGTATAGAGAAACAGTATAGATATGGTAGGGCCATCAATCTAGGTGGACCAAAAATTCTTTAAAATCTCATCCCATGGGCTATGAACCATGATCATCAATAATCTCAAACCGTTTACTCCAATTAAATACGTACAATACAGAGTCTAATCAATTTGGACTATTTTGCAGGGGCTCTAGTCTTAGAAAGACCCAAAGCAACATAAAAATTTAGGCTTTTTTATAAAAAATAAATTAAAATTGTTATTTTTTAAATTAAAAACTATTACTCCTCCGTCCCATAAAAACTGTCCTAGTTTTTTTCAAGTTTCTGACACGAATTTCCACACATAAAAAACATAGTTTTATGTATTATTTTTTTCGAATTTTTCGTTTTGTATAAAAGTTTGAACATCCTATTTTTATACTAAAATAAAGAATTGAGAAAATAATATCTAAAAACATATTTTTTATATGCGTGGAAATGCATGCCAGAGATTTGAAAAAAACTAAGACATTTTTTATGGGACGGAGTGAGTAATTTTTATGTCAAATTAATTTTTTACTTTATTTGTATAATTTTTAGTTATATATTTATAATATATTTTAATAATAATTTTTTTTCTATTAATAGAATAACAATTACAATAATTTTATTGATATTAATTAATATCTAATATTTTAAAAATAAAATTTGGAGGCCTAATAAAATTTGAAAGCCTAAAGCAATTGCTTTACAGGCCTAAGAACATCCATAGCGTGTGGGTCACTTTCCCTTCCCCCAACTAACATTTCCTTGCCATCTCACCTAAAATGGGTTTTTTTTAAAAAAATGACCCCAACTTATCCGATGCTAAAAGCCCACTCTCACATTTTGTAGGATCCTTTATATTATTATTATATTACTAACCGATAATCCGTGCGAAGCACGGATTGTGATAAATTATCTTAAATTCCTAATTTTTAATTTTTTTAAATGAATAAAATCTTGAACCACCAAGTTGTATATAATACTATATTCTCGACTTTTATTTCGATTATTAGTTAATAGACTCCTAGTATATAATTTCAATAATAAATTAAATTAATATTTAATTTTATTATTTTAATTAATTAAATTTATATAACTTATCTCTGGTAATATAATAATAGTTATATTATTAATTGTATTTATTATTAATCTATTATAGATATATTTTAAATATTAATTAATGGAGCCCTAAGTCCTATATTCTCGACTTTTATTTCAATTTTTAGTTAATAGACTCCTAGTATATAACTTCATTATTAAATTAAATTAATATTTAATATTGTGATTTTAATTAATTAAATTAATTAATATTTAGTGGCATATCGCTGTATACATGGCATACCGTATTTTAGTTCAGAGAGGACTTGTTTCATTAGTAGTTCTTATTCTTATTGGTCTTCTATACACTTAAACAACAGTTTTTAAAATAAATAAATAATTAATTAATTAATTGGCATACCGTGCATACCGCGGTATACCTGACATACCGTTTAAAGGGGTTTCTGTTTTTAATAAAGAGTATAGATGTATATTAATATTTTAAGCAAAAGAGAAGGAAAAAAGAAATAAAAGCAAAAGAAGTAAATGGAAAAAAAGGAAAGAAGGCGTGTGTGGCAGCGTTTCATACAAATGGATCGGGGACGGGATGGTGTCCCTGGACCTGTTTTCTCATTCTACTCCAACGCAGAAAGCCACTGGCCAAGTCATTTTGCTAGTCCCAATGCATGTAATGACCCCGCGTTGGAGTTGCTCTAAGGGTGTGTTCACTTGGAAAGAATGGAATGGGGTAGGAATGGAATGAAAATTGTAAACAAAATTTATGAAGAAAGGGGGATGTTGGGGGAAATAATGAACAAATATGATGGAAAAGAAGATTTTTATGATAAAGATTGCAAGGAAAATGATGAAGATTGGGAATGGAGCATTCCTTCCAAAACATGTGGGTTACAATTCTAGTTCAAATTATTTGGAGAGGAATGAAGCAAGGAATGAAATTTATAAATACTTTTCCCAATCTCCCCCAAATAATAGTATAAATTTCATTCCATTCTCCCCTCATTCCATTCAATCCAAGTGAACATAGCCTAAGGGTCAAGGGAAGAGCCGCCCCTGATATTTTGTTACATTTCATAATTGACTTTCTGAAATGGACATTCCTGTATATGATAAATAACCTGAAAAAGATTTTGATAAACTCATGTTCAAATTAATCTATATTATTATATAAATTTCGAAACATTAAAAGTTTTGGTACCTGTTTTTTGGTATCAATTTTTTGGTAATTCGTGAATTTACTTATGTTCATTAAAAAAATATAAGATATTTATACTTTTAAAACACCTATAATAAATAATAACATAATATAATTAATGGTAAGTAGTCGCTTGCCTTTTTCACATTTATTTTTAATTGAAGATATTATCTTTTATAAACACCTAAAAACATTAATGTATCTTCCAATCAATAATATTTCCTTTCGAATAAAAACACGTTACCTTTTTAATTTAAAACTAATCTTCATTAATATTTTCTTTCGAATTAAAACACGTTACCTTTTTAATTTAAAACTAATTTTACAATCATTAATATATACCCGAAAATATCACACCATATTTTTCAATTGTTAATGAAATCTATACTATTATATAAAAGCCGGAACTTTAAAAGTTTGGTTCAACGGTACCTATTGAATTTACTTAATTACCCTTAGTCAATTACATACTCCGTATTTACTAACTAATCAATTTCCTTTTTCAGGTTGCACATATTATCTTTTCTATTTTCAAAAAGTAAATAATTTCCTTTTCCAGGTAAAATACAATATCTTTTATATTTTATCTAATTAAAATTTCTCATTTATTAATCAATTTCCTTTTTCAGTTTAAAGGTTACACATATTATCTTTTCTATTTTCAAGAACTAAATAATTTTCTTTTCCAGGTAAAATACAATATCTTTTATATTTTATCTAATTAAAATTTCTCATTTATTAATCAATTTCCTTTTTCAATTTAAACATATAACCTTTTCTATTTTTCAGTAACTAAATAATTTCCTAAAATATCTTTTACATTTTATCAACTAAAATTTCTCCTTCACTATTATATAAAAGCCAAAACATTAAAAATTTGGTTCAACGGTACCTATTGAATTTACCTAATTACCCTTATTCAATTACAGATTTACTAACTAATCAATTTCCTTTTTCAGGTTACACATATTATCTTTTATATTTTCAAGAACTAAATAATTTCCTTTTCCAGGTAAAATACAGTATCTTTTATATTTTATCTAACTAAAATTTCTCATTTATTAATCAATTTCTTTTTTCAGTTTAAACATATAACCTTTTCTATTTTTTAATAACTAAATAATTTCCTTTTTAATTTAAAATAGAATATCTTTTACATTTTATCTAACTAAAATTTCTCCTTTTTAAAAATACTACGAGCAATTTTGTTCAATAAAATAACATAATTATATATAATTACTATTAACTAATCAATTACCTTTTTCAGTCAAAACACATTACCTTTTATCTTTTCTCTAACTAAAATCTCTCTTTTTCCAATTATATCATGGACGATTACCTTTTTCAGCAAAACACGTTACCTTTTTTCTTTTTTCATACTAAAACCTCCATTTTTCTAATTATATTACAGACATTTCTATTTAATAAAAAAATAATATAATACTAATAATTAACCAATTACATTTTCAGCTAAAAATAACATAATGATATATAATTATTATTAACTAATCAATTACCTTTTTCAGTCAAAACACGTTACCTTTTCTCTTTTCTCTAACTAAAATATCTCTTTTTCCAATTATATCATGGACGGTTACCTTTTTTCAGCAAAACACGTTACCTTTTTTCTTTCTTCTTACTAAAACCTCCATTTTTCTAATTATATTATAGGCGTTTCTATTTAATACAAATAAAATAATAATATTATAATATTAATAATTAACCTATTACCTTTTCAGCTAAAATATATCATCTTTTCTATTTTTTTCTAATTACATTCCCTTTTTTTCTAGAAATATAACAGGTAGTGTTAATTTCTCATTTCCAAAAACTATGAACAATTTTATTTCATAAAATAACATAATTAAATTATAATCACTATAGACTAATCAGTTACTTTTTTCACATAAATCATGCACGTTACTTTTCTATTTTCTCTAACTACAATCTCTTTTTTTTCAAATTATATCACGGACGATTCTATTTAATAAAATAAACTAATAATATTATAATATTATTAATTAACCGATTACCTTTTTCAGCTAAAACATATCATCTTTTCTATATTTTCTAACTAAAATCCCTTTTATAATAGAAATACCACGAACAATATTATTTTTCTCATTTTCTAAAAACATTACGAGCAATTGTATTTAGTAAAATAACGTAATTCAATTATAATTACTATAAACTATTCAATTACCTTTTTCACCTAGAACATATAACCTTTTTAATTTTCACTAATTAATTGCTCTATTTTTCTATTCATACCACGGGCATTTTATTTAATAAAATGAAGTAATAATTTTATAATTACTAATAATTAATTGATTATTCTTTTTAAGTAAAACCTATCATCTTTTCTATATTTTCTAACTAAATCCCTCCTTTTCTAGAATTATCACGAATAACATTTATATACTTATTATCAAATCATCTCATATAAAAAAGTAAGACTCCAAAATTCATGTTTTAAAAAAATTAATTTAATTAATGAATTTTTTTATATAATATAAAAAAACTAAGATTTAAATTAGGGATGCTAATATATATACACTACACAACTTCTATACTATCTATACTATATTATTATAAGCGAAATATGGTATGTTTGGTGAAGGCCAACTCAATTTTTTTATTTTATACAAAATACATAAAAATAACCATTTTCAAAATTTTGGTCAATTTTAACCCATTAGATACCCAATTATCAGTGAAGTCACTTTTATATAAGATACCCAACTGTCAATGGAGTATCCAGTATATGGGATAGTAGGATACCCATTTGTCAGTGGAGTATCCCTTATCCAGTATTTGGGATACCCAACTATCAGTGGAGTATCTTATACAAATTGAGATACCCAATTGCCAGTGGAGTATTCAAAAGGCTAAAATTGACCACTTTTTTCGGAAAGGTTATTTTTATAAAAAAAATGGTTATTTTTGTAATTTTTTCATTTGGTTGTCGGTTTGGTACACTTTTTTTGGTACACTCAATAACAACCGTTAGATTTTAAGATAAATAAATGAGAACCGTCGGATCTAATGCTAAAAGAATATTCCTTTTTTAATATTTAAAATACTCTTAAGTTTCAAGTTCGAATACCACCAACAACGTATCTCCATTAAACATATATATTATTTGATAAACTACTCTCACGAATTTAAGATCGGTCAACAACATATTATTAATTAAAACACTATCTTTAAAAATATTGTCAAAGATGTATTATAATATTTTATTATCTTTTTTAATTTATTTTCCTACTAATTAAAAAAATATATGTATATATATATATATATATATATATATATATATATATATATATATATATATATATATATATATATATATATATATATATAAACATGGATAATAAAACAAAAAATATTTTTAAAAAAAAAGCATCTGTGCAACACACGAGTAATAAGTTATATAGTAAAAAATTACACAAAATCTGGAAAACACTTACAATATAGAAAATTTTATATAAAAATCGAAAAAAGATCTATATGATTAGATAAATTTCACTTTTTCTATTAAATAAAAGTTAAAAAAACCATTTTTGTGTAATATTTATATCTATACGTGTGTATTTTAAAGTAATAATTCAAAATAAATAATTTTAATAATATTTATATACATGAGATTATAAAGTTAAAAATTTATTTTAATAATAAAAATATATATACAACGTAAAACATTAATAATAAAATGTAATTAAAAAGTTTACAAGCAACTGTGCATCGCACGGGTTATAGGCTAGTATAATTAGTGTAAGGGTTCATGACTGACTTTCCTCTCCCTGAACATGTACTTTTTAATCCTCTTGATTCTGTTCCCTACGTGCGGGTCATCTTCCTCCGAGTCGGAGGTGTAAGTCACCTTCGATCGGGATCGTCGTGAGTACGATTCGGAGTCAGAAGACTCGTCTTGATCGTCTCTAGTCCTCTTCTCCCTTCGGGTTTCATACTCCGGAACCTTAGTATCTAGGGCTTCACGAAGCACTTTCTCTTGGAGTTCAATCTCCTCTCTTTGGAGCTTCAAGGCCTGTAGCCTTAACCGATCGGCCTCTCTTTGTTTGGCCATTCTATTCGCGTCTCGGCTATTCCTTTCTTGCTCCCTTTCCTTCTGCTTCCCCTTGGCCTTTTGGTCCTCCCTCCATTTCAACAACATCAGCTTCTGTTCCTCAGGGGTGGGGATAGGCCCTTCTTCATCAAAGTTCAGTAAACGGGGTGTAACGGGAGGAAGGCTACTTCCGGCTAAGGTGGGATCGTCGTGTTATGGTGTTTCTTCATTCGTCATAGCTTTTAGTAGGCTTAATATTCATGGCACAAATGTACTTTTACGTTTCCCACAGACGGCGCCAAATATTGGAACCAGTTTCTGTCGGGTTGATCCTTCGGTCGGACCTGCAAATGAAGAAAAATGCGAGGATGGTGCCCCCCGATTCACCTCCGGTGTGAGAATAAGTTAACTGGTTTTTTGATGAGTAATTATGAACGTAGAGAATTTATGTGTGTGATGTAAGTTGTGACCAATTTCTATTTTCTCTGTTCATTTGATCATGGGCGACTAACCAAAAAGTGGAATGAGTGGGATGGCGTGTCCCACGTTTTGAGAAGTGCATAAGCGTCTGAATCGTTGTAGACAAATGAGCTATACGATCTTGAGCTTCCTTCGGTTTTCTATCATTGGGCCTTCGGTCCAATCCACTAAGAAGATGGGCCTCCAACACCTCCATGTGGGCCTCCAACACCTCCATAACAAACAAAATGGGTATCAGGGGTGTACGCGGTTCGGGTTGGGCAGATTGGAAGAATTTTATGACCCAACCCAATTTAATCGGTTTGAAATTTTTTTAACCCAATCCATTAAAATTTAATTCATAATCCAATCCAATTGGTTTGGACGGTGTTGTGGAATAAAAACTAGGTTACGAATTTATATTTAATGCTAGGGTTCGGGAGCTTCGTGCTTTAATGGTTTTTCCGTGTTCGAGACTAATCGGTCCTCACAGAGTGCCTACGTATCTCGTATTGAGAATCAAACCAAGACGTAGTTCTGCGAATGAGGGGTCAGACCCTTTATATAGGCTGAAAAGCCCTAGAATCATAGTAGAATTAGGTGACTTGGTGGGCAAGTCACCGCCTTGAGGAAGGTTCTAGACTCCTTCCTTGTAGGAGTCAGTTCCCATATCAAATTCTATGCCTTGGAGGCTAAGCTTGGTAGGACTAATATCCTTATCTGACTCTTATTGCTGAGCTGGTTATTACCCTTAATAGTAATTACGAAATTAATATCATAAATAGGGTTTGGGCCCATCTGGTGGGCCCCATGTTTGGACCATATTAGGTCTAATTAATGCTACATTAAATGTGTCTTTAGGGCTTATTTTTAGCCCATATCATTTCCCCCCAACTTCTAAGAAAACTAATCAGGTTTTCCTTGAAGTTTTTAACAGTCCTTTCCAAGACTCGGGTCAGGGTTCATCTTCATACACTAGTGTTTCACGAGTATTGTCTTGATGTAAAGCGTGGAGCGACCGACGCATTTACGACAACGTTAATTCAATGCTAAACGGCACTAAACGACACTAAACGGTGTTAAACAGCTTTAAAGGACGTTTAAACGGTGTTAAACGACGTTAAACGGCATAAAACGGTGCTAAACGGCACTAAACAGTGTTAAACAGCCTTAAACGACGTTTAAACGGTGTTAAACGATGTTAAACGGCATAAAACGGTGCTAAACGGCACTAAATGACACTAAACGGTGTTAAACAGCCTTAAACGACGTTTAAACGGCATAACACGGTGCTAAATGGCATAAAACGGTGCTAAATGGCACTAAACGACACTAAACGGTGTTAAACAGCCTTTAAACGACGTTAAACGGCATAAAACGGTGCTAAACGGCACTAAACGACAATAAACGGTGTTAAACAACCTTAAACGACGTTAAACGGCATCAAACGGTGCTAAACGGCACTAAACGACAATAAACAATGTTAAACAGCATTAAACGACGTTTAAACGATGTTAAATGACGTTAAACGTCATAAAACGGTGCTAAACGGCACTAAACAACATTAAATGGTGTTAAACAGCCTTAAACTACGTTTAAACGGTGTTAAACGACATAAAACGGTGCTAAACGGCACTAAACAACACTAAACAGTGTTAAACAGCCTTAAACGACGTTTAAACGACGTTAAACGGCATAAAACGGTGCTAAACGGCACTAAACGACACTAAACAGTGTTAAACGTTGACCTCGTTTCAGTATTGAAAATTATCCGAGATTCGCTGAAAAAGTCAAGTTCTAGGACCACAAACTACCCGTGATCGGCCGGATCAACGGGTAGCTCGTGGTCGGCTACACGGTGATCGGCCGAAGGATCCAAAAATGCCGTGGTCGGCCGCCTCATGGTTGGCTGGCGTCCCTCGGGCACGGTGGTCGGCCACCTCGTGGTCGGCTGGGGCTCCTCCGGGAATAGTGGTCGGCTGCTTCGTGGTCGGCCGCGGCCCTCCGGGTGTCGTGGTCGGCCACCTCGTGGTTGGCTAGGAAACCCGGACCTGAAAACCATCCGTGGTCTTGAGGATCAAGAATCTTGATCTCGATCTCAAGTCATCCGTCATCTTAAGGATCAAGAATCTTGATCTTGATATCAAGTCATCCGTCATCTTAAGGATCAAGAATCTTGATTGTTGAGTATTGAATACGATAAAAGAATACGGAGGGGGGGTGAATGGATTCTTGAACTATTCTTCTTCGAGTCTATGTAGCAAGAGTGTTTGTGTGTGCAAGATTGAAGGTGCGGATAAAGAATAACACAAAACACAATATCACTTTAATCTAATGTATTATTAGATAAAGGTTGCTACAATCTGTGAATACAAATGATAGTATTCTCAGCTTCGTTCTTCTCAGAGAGATACAGCTTAGTGTATGAAAAACTTGACTCTTAAAGTTACAAAGTTAATTGACTAAGGAAGTGAGGCTGTATCCTTATAGAACATGGATACACCCTACTTACTACAAATAAGGTAGCTGAACAAATTACTTTCTAGTCTGTCTATCCTTTTTGAGTAAGTGTCCAAACGATTACAGATTTGACTTTGCAAAGCCTGTTCAGATCCACTTCTTTAGCGTCTTGTCTCTTCTATATCTCTCCAAACTTCCTTGTAGGCTTTCCAGAGCACGTTACAGATTGTGGTCCATAAAGTGCATTGGCTTGTTGCAGGTTTCTGACTTCTACAATTTCTTTAGTATTTTGTCTCCAAGAATGTATTCGAGAAGTGACTAAGTAGTTGATTCGAGAACTAGAATTGGCTTGATCGATAACTCTGAGTTCTCGAATACTGTTATATTGACATATCGAATTACTTCTCGAATAGCTCTTTTCTTCAGGATTCCTTGAGTTGTCGAATAGAACACTTGACTTGTCGAATCCTTGAGATATCGAATAGTTTTCTGAGTCCTTAAGATATCGAATGGAACTTTGACTTGTTGACTCCTTGAGAACTCGAATACCACATTGACTTGTTGACTTCCTGAGTTCTCGAATAGAGTACATAGACATATCGAATCTCTGAGATATCGAACAGTGTATTCAGAGATATCGAATAGTGTCTTGAGATATCGAATCCCTGACTTCTCGAATGCTGGACTTATCGAATAGACAAATATACTTCTCGAATTGGTACTTAGGCAAATTCTTCATTTCTTCAAATCCCAACTGTGATTATTTGACAGTCTTTATCTTCTTGCTTGAGGCATGAACCTTGGAACTTCTTTCAAGCATTATTCTAGACTCTATAAGTACAGTTACACAACTAGGATTTGATGCCTACTGCAAGTACAATACAAACAGAAACTCTACAACTAGAGGTTCCCTCAGTTAAGAGGTCATGTAAGTAATGCAAAGCATTACAAACAATTAGGCTTCTTATTAGATGTATACAGGCATGCCTCTGTGACTAACAATCTCCCCCAAATTGTGAGTGAGACCCTTAGTCACAATTTCATGTCTGATAACAAGCCTGTAACACCCCCAGATCCGGGGTCAGGGATCTGGTCGTTACGGTCTCAATATCCAACCACAAATTCAACATAATTTAAATTACAACCTTGTGACCCAAAACAATAACATAAAACACACCCGTTATAGTCCCAGAGATGAAATCAGAGTAACCAACAATATTATTAATCACAAGTTTGAGTTCTTACAACCCAAAGAATTATAATTGTACAATTACATACTCTTTGCCATCCATTAATAGATACCATAATATAAATACATTGAGGCTCAATTGCTAACAACTAGCCTACCAGTAGTTGCATCCTCAACAAAGGTAGCCAAGACCTTAGCGGTAAACCTCTGATGGTTGACACCTGCTTACGCTGTGTGCGCCTTGCACGGCCATCTGATCTAGCTGTTGTTGTGATATAAATAAATAAAGTAAGGGTGAGCAATAGCCCACCAGAAATATAATTGAACAGCGATAATATATAACAGTTCAAAATATCTTTGAAACCATATGCCATGCATTGACGATGTAGTACCAATATAAGGTATGAGATGAAGTTACAAGGTAACTCAAAAATATATTTGTTTTGAATAAATATCTGCTATGTAAAAGATAAGCAAGATATTCTCAATTATCATAAAAGAGGAACTTGCAGGAAAAATATTGCAATTCCGGTTTCAACACTTTTTCACCTTGCCAACACCAACAGTGTTGCAGAAATTTCTCACTTTTAGAAGATGAACTAATACGGGAGCATTGCCGCGCCAGATGCCCTGACGTTTACGATGATCAGTCGTATGTCATGCATCTCATCAGTCGTTCTCTACATGTAGAAGGTAGCTCCGACGGAATTACTTATCTACCGCCCTCTGGAACTCCTCAGCCAACGGTGGGGCTATTGCTGGACCGGCGCCACTCAGCCACTTACGCGTCTCCTAGTTCGAATATCATCCATGACTCTGAAACGTAAAGTTCGTTCCCCTTTTTCCCCAAGTGTAACACTTGTTGATAGGACTCCACAAAGTAGTCGTATCTAATTGGAAAGGAAAATTCACCAATATTTCCCAAGCTGATGCTTGTTAATGGATATAAACTTGTTACATCAATCATACCCCTCGAGCGTTGAGGAGGTAACCAAAAGACTCATATCGATGCTTGAAAGAATCAAGATGTGAGTGACAAGATAGCTTTAGCAAGTATAGGACCGGGCAGTCCAATAAATAACATCGCTCAAGTGAGGTCCCCTTATATACGTTTGGAAGTTGAGCGAGTATTTAAATCTTCTTTAAGATAGATTTAAATGAAATTAAAGTTTTGGGAACCTCCCCTTGATAAAATAGTCATAAAAGACTCCGAAATATTTTACATAATATCTGAAGGTGAAGGATAACCTTTGAATAATATAAATCATTATAAAAAGAATTCAAAAGAATTTTATTAAACATTCCAAGAATATTTATTAATTCAATAATAATTACGGAATACTATTAAATCATAATATTGCTCGTAAGTAATCCTCGAATGAATATATAGAATTATTTATTAAATAAGTCTCTTCTTAAATGAATATTTAAAATAATCTTCCTTGAATAAATAAACTTAAATAAATATTTAAAATAATATTTACTGAATAAATCAAACCTTAAATGAATATTTGAAAATAATATTCATTTAATAAATAACATTCCAAATGAATATCCAAATAATATTCATTAAACAAATAATATTCTAAATGAATATCCAAAATAATATTCATTTAACCAATAATATTCTAAATGAATATCCGAATAATGTTCATTTAGTAATCAAAACTTTAAAGGAATATTCGAAGTAATATTCCTTGAGTAAATAGAACTTCCAATGAATATTTTAAAATAACATTCATTAAGTAGATCAAACCTTAAATGAATATTCGAAAGTAATATTCATTAAGTAAATCAAGATCAAATGAATATTCCAAATAATAATAAGTAAGCCAAATGAATATTTGGGAATGATATTCGTCAACCAAATAACTCTAATGAATATTCAAAATAATATTTATTAACTAAATAACTCCAATGAATGATCAAAATAATATTAATTAAATAAATGACATTCTAAATGAATATTAAAATAATATTCATTAAATATTCCTTCACTGAGGTAATATTCAAATAACGTTCCTCGAAGGATTCGTAATCGAATAAAAATCCTCGAAGTAATAAATTTGTCGCTGGGATCCCTCCGGGTTTCCACGACTATTTGTATATTACAAAATATCGACTCCCGGTCTATATTTGAAGTATGAATATCATACGCCCTTCGCTAAGGGTCTTAACCAAACAATCCGGCTTATAACTGATATTTCATATATAGTCTATAAGCCGATAACAATTCAGGGAACAAGTAATTCAATATTAACTTGAAAGCAAACATGCATGCTATGGCATAGGTATAACAACAATCATATATATTATCACAACAACAGTTCCAAGGTATTGGAAACTTGCCTGAGAATCGAGTGCGGGTAGGGGTAATGTGTCCCGTGTCAATCCAGTGATCTATAAATAGTCACAATAACCAAGGTCAATCACTTAACATTTCGAAGGTTAAGTGTAACTTAACTTAAGTCATGTAAGTTCAGTCCAAAACACACCTCGAACCCACCCTTAATGTCAGATTTTTCGTATATCTTACTTAATCAATTATAACCTCGTTCTTTGCACCAATATGTGGTCTTGATAATTCTTAACAAGTTTCGTGTTTTAGTCGACTCGAAATTCCCTTTTTAACTTAGCCAAAAAGGGTGGCCAAGGTAGTACCCCTAGGGTTGACTTTTCTGAGAATCACTATTTCGAGACTCGTACTTCAACACTTTTAATAAATCAATGGAAACGTATTTAATTACGAAACCCCTTATAAAATCATCTTTGGTATTTGTAATATTTATCATAAAATTTCCAATTCGAAGCCACGAGTCTAAATAGGTGAAATGTATTTTTGAAGTTCAATCGACTACGGATCTTTACTATTCACACCTCTTTCACTAAAATGTTCATAACTCGGTAACCGTTAACTCAAATGACGCACCGTTTTCGCGTACATGATCTAGAGAATGTCTAGAAGGTAGCTAACTCAAAATTGGACTTAGATCAGAAGATTAATTTTTCGGGATTTTGCCAAAACAGGGCAGGAGGTTTTAATGAATAATGTTACCTCCGAAAAGTGGTTTCTTCGCACTTATCCTCGATTCGAATATTTTTATAAAATCGGAAAACGATCCATTTTACTTGTGGTTTTCTCTCACGCCTTCCTTATGACCTCTAATATTTAATTAATAAGATTCGCCACTGATGAAACGACATTTAAGGGAATCAATTTCAATTACGAACTTTCGTTTACGATTTCGAACCTCTTTTACGAATTTAATCATAACTCCTAAACCGTAAGTCCATTTCATACGATCTTTATATCAAAACGAAGCTTATAACATAATCTAGCTTATCATGGAAGAAATCGAAGCAAATCAGTGACTTATACCTACTGTCAAACTCGTGTTCTTAAAGTTAACGAAATTTCGGCATTACGACGGCTATAAATCGAATATTTCTAAATTCCAAACCTTCCAATAATCATGGTATCCACTCCAACCAACATATACATGATATATAACCATGAACTGAGGCCAAGCAATGCCTTTCCGTTCATCTAAACTATTTTTAACATTTACTAAAACCAAACCATAATCATGCTTATAATCATACTTATAACCATAACTAAGCTATATCCATCATAAGCATGCTTAATCTCAAACAAGAGTTAGGGTTTCAAGAGGTTATACCTTCCTTAGAGAGTGACATAGCCTTACTAAGCCTTGTATGGTCCTTGTATAGCCTCCATGAAGCTTGGATCATCAACCAAAATCAAGATCCAAAAGTTTTGTTCTTGAAAATCACTATTCACCCTAGGCTTTGATGAATTAATTGAAAATGGAAACAAGTGAGATTGGCTTTGAAATTTTTATGGGATCACTTTTAGGAAATGTAAGACTCACCATAATTTTTGCAAGATCAAAAGATGGTGGGAAGAGGGGTTTTGATTTTGGAATTACAAGAAAAGCCGAATGGCTTGTTTTGGTGGTGTGGTGGTGTTTTTTTTTTATCTTTCTCTCCTTTTTCTCTTTTGACTTGTTGGTGAAATTATTTTGTGATATTTGTGGGGTGTTATGGCTGCTAATACACTCCAATTACAAGTGTCAAGACTTGATGGTGTGTTAGAAAAGAGTGGTGACATGTAGCCTTGTTGTTTCATTCTAAATCACACACCTCATCCTTTCCTTTTTCTTTTTCTTTTCTCATTTCTTTTCCACCAATCTAATATTAGTAAACCCTAGATGATCATGTGGTGTTTCTCATCTCGTTATATATTTAATCCGTAATTCGTTTCGCGTTCGCTTTATCGCTTAATCTCGTTATAAAGTTCTAGCGGTTTCTAAAACGCTTATTATTCTAACTCGAGGATTTTCATTCTAAATTCTCAAATCATAATTAAATAAAATCCTTAATTCCTTGACATAATAATTCTCTTATCTTGTTCGCATTAATATGCTCTTTACTGCTCGATCAAATTTTCCTTAAAAAAAATAAATTTTGGATTTTCTGAAATCCGATCACGTTTACATACACTTATTTGCTTCGTAGATTGCTAATACGAACTCAGAAATCCGTTCCGAATACCGGGTATAACATTATTATAATAATATTCCAAATTCCACCAAAATCACTATTCATCACTTATTTTTATTTAATTCCTATAATTAGGAAAATGAACCTGGTTCACCTTCGAGTGTTCCTTAACCTTTTTACGGAACCGCTGGGCTTATAATAGATATTGATTTGGATGACATGAGGGTATCTTATCTTAACTTTCTAGGAGATATATTATTCTAATCTAAGTTATCATCACCCAATAGCATCCTTCAGGCCATATAACCTTGGAATATATATATCCTGTCATTATTCATTCTTTAAAGCCAGTATTACATTGTAGTTGTAACCACTGTTCACTCTTACATCAATATATAATAAAAGTTTTAATTCTACCCAAAAATCTGGGTTCTTACAGTCTCCCCTCCTTAAAAGGATTCCGTCCCGGAATCAGGTAGAAGACAATTGGGTACTTTGTTGCTTATTTCGCTTTCCAATTCTCCGGTCGATCCTTACACATTCCAATCTTTCTAAAGCACATCGTACTGGTGTTACAACACACCCTTTATCCGTTCTACCAATTCTTTGATACTTTCGCATGACACATTAACCGGTATACGCTCTTGTCCGGTCTTATACTATTAACCTTATTGGTACGTGCAGTGACTTCGGTATCACTAACGCGCTACGAAATTCGGAGATACCCTCACTCGTAATTTTGCAATTCCTAATCTTCGCAATCTCGATGTATATATATTGAATTAGAAGAATTTATTGAGAGATCACTATGATCAATGAACATTTGTTATATTGCATAGCTAGTACAGAAGGGGGCCAGCCTTTAGTACTTGACAAGCAATTGAACAATTAATGGCATTCCACTTAGACTCCTATCACACAGACAGAGAGTCACGTAGTATTACCTCCCCTCCTTAAAGGGTTGTTCTTCTCATTTTAGAAGAAGGTAAATAAGGGAGAAGAAAAGGAGCGAATTTCAAAGAATCATATAAGAAAGTTTTCATGATTGTCAAAATATCATACTTAGAATTTACCTCTGAACTATAGAGGTTTATTAGAAAGAAAAGAAAAAAGAAAAAGTAATCATATTCGTATTAAATACTAATTTTTCGTAATCTCACATATCACATGTCCTTGCTGCTCTGTCCATCATTCTATGGACCTATACTCTTGCTCGATATTAGCACCACTAACTTTTTGGAAAATCCTTCAACCTCTCAGGTTAAATTTTGGATTTCCCGTTTGACATTATTATTACTCACATTTCACGCCCCGACACTAGCTCTTTCATACTTATAATTCTAACACTATCAGGTTGTCATTCCGAGTGCTCGTTAGGAAAAACCCATTCATCAATCCATTCATAACATTTCTTGCTTCACATTCCATAATTATTTCCCATTCTTTTCTTTATCAATCACATCCATCTTATCATCTAGTTCTCATTCACTTCTGTTATTGAACTCCACCGTCACCTTATTAGGGGAACGCGTGTTACCTTTATTCAATATACGTGGCACGTTTGTGGTCAAACTTTCCTTTGTTCAACCATCTAGATTTCACTTTCTCATTCCATGAGTCTCTTTTATTACTCAATCAAACTATTCCATATTTCCTCGGATTTTCCAATCTTAAAAGGAGTCAATTTGTATGTCATTCATGCTCCTAATTCCAACTTTCCGTTTTGGCCAATACCCTTACCTTGCCAATTCCATACTCTTCTCGCTTCATTACTGGAGCTTCTCATGAGTCTGCCTGTCTGACTCTCTTATTAATTCCCAATTCTATTTCCATCTCTATCAGTCTCTTGTCTTTATTTATACTATAATCATTTTATGAACCATCATAACCTAATTCTTCATTTCAAATGTCCCGTTGTTCCAGAAATTACACCATCCGAAATAAACCTGGATGATTTCTCTAATTTAGATTCACTTCGACATTTCCACAGTCGTTACCACCTAATTCCTCAGAAGGATCACCATCGCTTATCGTTTACGCAGTGCTTTAACAACTAAGCATCATAATTATCAATTCAAGATCCTCTAGGAAAACAAAATAATCACTATTCCCTATCCATTGGGAATGCTTCCTGAACTTGACGTAGATATTACATGAAGCAGATAAAATTGCAGGAAAGCTTCCAGCATCGCAGCTGGAACAGGCTGGTGAGATTATTAATCATATATCTCCGGTAGAAGACTAAAAGCTTATCGGTTTGCTTAATCGCTTGCCAACCTCATAATTCTCTATCTTGTTTGCACAGAATTACACCAACCTAAACTTGCTTGTCATTCATCATCGTGCCATTTGGCTTATCAGTATTTGTACCCCCTCTATTTCTGGTCATTTACTACCAATTCATTGTTACTTAACCTCCCCTCTCTCTTTCCAAAGAAAAGGCGAGTCTCTTGGGGAATTTGGTCTGGTCTGTCGTAGAGCCTCCTAATGTCGGTAATGTGCTACTGGCAACATCAGGAATCGAATCTTTACTTAAACTATTCTTATAGTTGATCCTGGCAAAATCATTAGACGGAATGTAACTTCCTCTACCACATTATGACCATCAAGGTCCTTTACACTATCATTCTATCTCTTTAGTATGAGCATACATACTTACTCCCTTATACTTAAAGTGTCGGCCACCTCATTGGCCTTTCCTGAATATAACATTTTCTTGAAATCAATATTCTTTGGATCTATTCCAACTCAGGATAGGAGCATCCTCATCATTCCTCCTGTATCTTCTGGGTACAGGGTACATCAAACATTATTAACCAACTCTATAACAATTCTTTCTATGTACTTTTCGAGACTCCTTTCCACAAATCCTTATAGGTTATTGATACCTTGGTCGATTCAACTTATATCGTCTGTTTTCACAGTGCCTATTGTTAGGGGTGATGCTATCCTTTGTGCATCCCCCAGGGTTCGTCTTAATATATGGACATTTTATGCTCAATTCTAGTTTCAAGGAATACTTATATCCTGTACTTGGCAATTCAATCATATATCCTTAATAAGGGTCTCTTTTAATCATTCTCATCTTGATAGTCTATAGGTAGACTAATGCTAACCTCTTCTTTCAAACGAATGTTAGTCTATATGACCTTCCAAAAGACAACACATGTCTATCTGCTCTTTCTTACAGAACTTGGTAATGGTAGCAAGGATGTTCTGGAAGATATTGGTCGTGTTCAACGTGAATCTCTTAATGCCTAATGCTCCTCTTGAGGACACTAAGTTTCAGATAACATTTTTGCATCATACTGCACCATCTCTGACAATCCTCATAACCTTTACTGGTCACCATCCTTATTCCTAACACATCCATGGTATTTATAAAATCCATTATCATGTATCTCAATTCATTTTATATCCAAAGTCCTTGCGGTTGGCGCTTGATTAGAAGCCACCTCGATATATCCTTTCATTGCTGGTCTAGTTAATTGTTAATCCTTTGTGACTTGGCCTCAACTTGCCATACTAAAACATGTGAGTTAGGGGTCGGCTAATAGCATTACTTTTCTAGCAATTACTGGCATAGTGCCTTCTACTTTGATACCTTTTGATCTTTTCAAAACTTCACTCCATATAAGTCTCAATCGACTTCTCGGTGCCATCTCCGGTCACCTTTCCTTTTCTTTTATTCTTCTAGTTACTCTTATCAATTCCACGTACCACAAAAGCTTAACACTTCTGGCATAACAACCTTTTCATTTAAGTCAATCCCAGAATTTCTCAGTCCGGCTTGTTTCTTAATTACATTCAACTTCAAAATTTTATCCCTACATTCAACTATAATAATCGGGGTATGTCTACCCACCTGTATAGCGGCTACTTTACCCAATCCACAGGGTTCGCTCCAGTTTCCACTCTCTTCAATGACGTCTTTTGATAATCAGAAAGACAAGGTTTGCCAAAACTCGTTGAATTCCTTTCCAGAATTTGGGAAAATTTCAGTTAATCTATTCACCCACTAGTAACATGCCACATCTTCCCGATACATATTCGTCCTATTAGTCGATACTACCAAATACCAGTCTTCTTAACAACTAGTCTCAGAAGGAACACTACCATCGGGGTTAGTCGTTCCTCAACATTGGCACTACCAAGGCCATCTGAATCCGATGAACTGCGCTGTCTAAATGTATTCGAAAGTACGCTGTCGTGCTGCATAAGCGCAGACCTATACTTGTATGAGTTGCACCATAATATCTCCCAAAGTTTCCTTCTTCCATTAGGCAACGCCAACCCTGGTCATCACCAACTTTACCTTTAGCTCCAGGAAGATCTTCTCACGTTTATCTTGTCCGTTCAAACTTTTATTCTTATAATAAGTCGGGTTACGGGACTACACTTTCTGTAAAGTCCTGAGCAAATCTTTGGTAATACCTTGTGAATTTTATGAAATTTCTCACCTTTGCCAGTGTGGTTGGCCAATCTCTATTTGAAACTGTATTTAACTTGGTAGGGCCGACCAACACTACTCTTATTGATCATGTGTCCTATTGCTGGACTTCATTTTGCCAAAACTCTTATTTCAAGAACATGTCCTACGCCTGTTCTTTCAGGTTACATTTAGAAGCATTCTCAATTACATCTCGACCACTGCTCGCCTTGCCTAATCCATTTATGATTCAGTGTCAGAATAAACTTAAGGTAACTACCATAATCCATTCAAGGAAAAGAAAGAATTTAATATTCTTCTGAATCACATGCAACTAATGTTTCTGGTTCATCATTTCACTGAATTGAACTGAACTTATACTTGGTTTCTTGACGATAGCCTCATTACTAGTTTATCATAGACTCACTGGTCTTTTAGTCTTGTAGGTTCTGAGATCATTGTCTTGCTTACTACTTCCTTATGTAACTTTATTCATTCAGGCCATTGCTTTCCACTATCTTTACTTTCTTAGCTAACCCATTCATAAAATGGACATCTCACTGGATAAACCACCTCATCAATCTCCATTGACTTTATAAATTATAACCTAGGAAATCTGCCTTCTCACGGCGAATTATCATTAATAAGATTCACACTAATCCATTTATCTGAAGATATGGCACTTGCCACTTATGTCTTAACTGTTCTTAGGGACTCTGCTCCCCGTCTTCTATCTGTGTCTTTGATAACCATGTGCCATTCTAACTCTTTTCTCATTAATCTGTAGGTTTCTAAGGATCTTTATCTATCCCCATATAAGATCTCAAGTAATTCCTCAAATCCATCTTACCTGCTGGTACTTCATCTAGCAGTCCCGCTATGAATCCAATACGCATCTTTAATTCTCTTAATAATATCTCAGCTCTTTACGCTCACTTTTCTGAGCACTATATCTTAATTCTTACAATCTCTCTGGCTGTAGCCCTCATTCCTTAAGTGTAAACTCCTTATACTTATCAACATTCTCCTCCTCTGCTGGAACCTCTTCCGGGTCCTCAGTAGGGTACTCTATCGGATCCACCATCCGATCTTCACATATAATCAGGCATCATCGTGCTGCTGCTCGTATGCCTCAAGGTCTGTCGCCTTACTAGTCGGTACAAGAACGAGCTAAGTTACTATCATGATACTTAATAGTTCCCATAAGGGTTTTATATGTCAATACTACATTAAGTAGTCCGACTATGAACTTGGCAAGAGTTCTTATTATCTTAATGAATTTATCATTTTAACGTCGCATCATCTCTGGGATTTATAACGCTCTCTCTGATACCATTTCTGTAACACCCCCAGATCCGGGGTCAGGGATCTGGTCGTTACGGTCTCAATATCCAACCACAAATTCAACATAATTTAAATTACAACCTTGTGACCCAAAACAATAACATAAAACACACCCGTTATAGTCCCAGAGATGAAATCAGAGTAACCAACAATATTATTAATCACAAGTTTGAGTTCTTACAACCCAAAGAATTATAATTGTACAATTACATACTCTTTGCCATCCATTAATAGATACCATAATATAAATACATTGAGGCTCAATTGCTAACAACTAGCCTACCAGTAGTTGCATCCTCAACAAAGGTAGCCAAGACCTTAGCGGTAAACCTCTGACGGTTGACACCTGCTTACGCTGTGTGCGCCTTGCACGGCCATCTGATCTAGCTGTTGTTGTGATATAAATAAATAAAGCAAGGGTGAGCAATAGCCCACCAGAAATATAATTGAACAGCGATAATATAAAACAGTTCAAAATATCTTTGAAACCATATGCCATGCATTGACGATGTAGTACCAATATAAGGTATGAGATGAAGTTACAAGGTAACTCAAAAATATATTTGTTTTGAATAAATATCTGCTATGTAAAAGATAAGCAAGATATTCTCAATTATCATAAAAGAGGAACTTGCAGGAAAAATATTGCAATTCCGGTTTCAACACTTTTTCACCTTGCCAACACCAACAGTGTTGCAGAAATTTCTCACTTTTAGAAGATGAACTAATACGGGAGCATTGCCGCGCCAGATGCCCTGACGTTTACGATGATCAGTCGTATGTCATGCATCTCATCAGTCGTTCTCTACATGTAGAAGGTAGCTCCGACGGAATTACTTATCTACCGCCCTCTGGAACTCCTCAGCCAACGGTGGGGCTATTGCTGGACCGGCGCCACTCAGCCACTTACGCGTCTCCTAGTTCGAATATCATCCATGACTCTGAAACGTAAAGTTCGTTCCCCTTTTTCCCCAAGTGTAACACTTGTTGATAGGACTCCACAAAGTAGTCGTATCTAATTGGAAAGGAAAATTCACCAATATTTCCCAAGCTGATGCTTGTTAATGGATATAAACTTGTTACATCAATCATACCCCTCGAGCGTTGAGGAGGTAACCAAAAGACTCATATCGATGCTTGAAAGAATCAAGATGTGAGTGACAAGATAGCTTTAGCAAGTATAGGACCGGGCAGTCCAATAAATAACATCGCTCAAGTGAGGTCCCCTTATATACGTTTGGAAGTTGAGCGAGTATTTAAATCTTCTTTAAGATAGATTTAAATGAAATTAAAGTTTTGGGAACCTCCCCTTGATAAAATAGTCATAAAAGACTCCGAAATATTTTACATAATATCTGAAGGTGAAGGATAACCTTTGAATAATATAAATCATTATAAAAAGAATTCAAAAGAATTTTATTAAACATTCCAAGAATATTTATTAATTCAATAATAATTACGGAATACTATTAAATCATAATATTGCTCGTAAGTAATCCTCGAATGAATATATAGAATTATTTATTAAATAAGTCTCTTCTTAAATGAATATTTAAAATAATCTTCCTTGAATAAATAAACTTAAATAAATATTTAAAATAATATTTACTGAATAAATCAAACCTTAAATGAATATTTGAAAATAATATTCATTTAATAAATAACATTCCAAATGAATATCCAAATAATATTCATTAAACAAATAATATTCTAAATGAATATCCAAAATAATATTCATTTAACCAATAATATTCTAAATGAATATCCGAATAATGTTCATTTAGTAATCAAAACTTTAAAGGAATATTCGAAGTAATATTCCTTGAGTAAATAGAACTTCCAATGAATATTTTAAAATAACATTCATTAAGTAGATCAAACCTTAAATGAATATTCGAAAGTAATATTCATTAAGTAAATCAAGATCAAATGAATATTCCAAATAATAATAAGTAAGCCAAATGAATATTTGGGAATGATATTCGTCAACCAAATAACTCTAATGAATATTCAAAATAATATTTATTAACTAAATAACTCCAATGAATGATCAAAATAATATTAATTAAATAAATGACATTCTAAATGAATATTAAAATAATATTCATTAAATATTCCTTCACTGAGGTAATATTCAAATAACGTTCCTCGAAGGATTCGTAATCGAATAAAAATCCTCGAAGTAATAAATTTGTCGCTGGGATCCCTCCGGGTTTCCACGACTATTTGTATATTACAAAATATCGACTCCCGGTCTATATTTGAAGTATGAATATCATACGCCCTTCGCTAAGGGTCTTAACCAAACAATCCGGCTTATAACTGATATTTCATATATAGTCTATAAGCCGATAACAATTCAGGGAACAAGTAATTCAATATTAACTTGAAAGCAAACATGCATGCTATGGCATAGGTATAACAACAATCATATATATTATCACAACAGTTCCAAGGTATTGGAAACTTGCCTGAGAATCGAGTGCGGGTAGGGGTAATGTGTCCCGTGTCAATCCAGTGATCTATAAATAGTCACAATAACCAAGGTCAATCACTTAACATTTCGAAGGTTAAGTGTAACTTAACTTAAGTCATGTAAGATCAGTCCAAAACACACCTCGAACCCACCCTTAATGTCAGATTTTTCGTATATCTTACTTAATCAATTATAACCTCGTTCTTTGCACCAATATGTGGTCTTGATAATTCTTAACAAGTTTCGTGTTTTAGTCGACTCGAAATTCCCTTTTTAACTTAGCCAAAAAGGGTGGCCAAGGTAGTACCCCTAGGGTTGACTTTTCTGAGAATCACTATTTCGAGACTCGTACTTCAACACTTTTAATAAATCAATGGAAACGTATTTAATTACGAAACCACTTATAAAATCATCTTTGGTATTTGTAATATTTATCATAAAATTTCCAATTCGAAGCCACGAGTCTAAATAGGTGAAATGTATTTTTGAAGTTCAATCGACTACGGATCTTTACTATTCACACCTCTTTCACTAAAATGTTCATAACTCGGTAACCGTTAACTCAAATGACGCACCGTTTTCGCGTACATGATCTAGAGAATTTCTAGAAGGTAGCTAACTCAAAATTGGACTTAGATCAGAAGATTAATTTTTCGGGATTTTGCCAAAACAGGGCAGGAGGTTTTAATGAATAATGTTACCTCCGAAAAGTGGTTTCTTCGCACTTATCCTCGATTCGAATATTTTTATAAAATCGGAAAACGATCCTTTTTACTTGTGGTTTTCTCTCACGCCTTCCTTATGACCTCTAATATTTAATTAATAAGATTCGCCACTGATGAAACGACATTTAAGGGAATCAATTTCAATTACGAACTTTCGTTTACGATTTCGATCCTCTTTTACGAATTTAATCATAACTCCTAAACCGTAAGTCCATTTCATACGATCTTTATATCAAAACGAAGCTTATAACATAATCTAGCTTATCATGGAAGAAATCGAAGCAAATCAGTGACTTATACCTACTGTCAAACTCGTGTTCTTAAGGTTAACGAAATTTTGGCATTACGACGGCTATAAATCGAATATTTCTAAATTCCAAACCTTCCAATAATCATGGTATCCACTCCAACCAACATATACATGATATATAACCATGAACTGAGGCCAAGCAATGCCTTTCCGTTCATCTAAACTATTTTTAACATTTACTAAAACCAAACCATAATCATGCTTATAATCATACTTATAACCATAACTAAGCTATATCCATCATAAGCATGCTTAATCTCAAACAAGAGTTAGGGTTTCAAGAGGTTATACCTTCCTTAGAGAGTGACATAGCCTTACTAAGCCTTGTATGGTCCTTGTATAGCCTCCATGAAGCTTGGATCATCAACCAAAATCAAGATCCAAAAGTTTTGTTCTTGAAAATCACTATTCACCCTAGGCTTTGATGAATTAATTGAAAATGGAAACAAGTGAGATTGGCTTTGAAAGTTTTATGGGATCACTTTTAGGAAATGTAAGACTCACCATAATTTTTGCAAGATTAAAAGATGGTGGGAAGAGGGGTTTTGATTTTGGAATTACAAGAAAAGCCGAATGGCTTGTTTTGGTGGTGTGGTGGTGTTTTTTTTGATCTTTCTCTCCTTTTTCTCTTTTGACTTGTTGGTGAAATTATTTTGTGATATTTGTGGGGTGTTATGGCTGCTAATACACTCCAATTACAAGTGTCAAGACTTGATGGTGTGTTAGAAAAGAGTGGTGACATGTAGCCTTGTTGTTTCATTCTAAATCACACACCTCATCCTTTCCTTTTTCTTTTTCTTTTCTCATTTCTTTTCCACCAATCTAATATTAGTAAACCCTAGATGATCATGTGGTGTTTCTCATCTCGTTATATATTTAATCCGTAATTCGTTTCACGTTCGCTTTATCGCTTAATCTCGTTATAAAGTTCTAGCGGTTTCTAAAACGCTTATTATTCTAACTCGAGGATTTTCATTCTAAATTCTCAAATCATAATTAAATAAAATCCTTAATTCCTTGACATAATAATTCTCTTATCTTGTTCGCATTAATATGCTCTTTACTGCTCGATCAGATTTTCCTTAAAAAAAATAAATTTTGGATTTTCTGAAATCCGATCACGTTTACATACACTTATTTGCTTCGTAGATTGCTAATACGAACTCAGAAATCCGTTCCGAATACCGGGTATAACATTATTATAATAATATTCCAAATTCCACCAAAATCACTATTCATCACTTATTTTTATTTAATTCCTATAATTAGGAAAATGAACCTGGTTCACCTTCGAGTGTTCCTTAACCTTTTTACGGAACCGCTGGGCTTATAATAGATATTGATTTGGATGACATGAGGGTATCTTATCTTAACTTTCTAGGAGATATATTATTCTAATCTAAGTTATCACCCAATAGCATCCTTCAGGCCATATAACCTTGGAATATATATATCCTGTCATTATTCATTCTTTAAAGCCAGTATTACATTGTAGTTGTAACCACTGTTCACTCTTACATCAATATATAATAAAAGTTTTAATTCTACCCAAAAATCTGGGTTCTTACAAAGCCTGACATACATAAAGATAAAACTTTAAAAGTACAGGTATGTAGATTGATTGAGCACATGAATGAAGTTACAAGATGAATAATCTTACAGTATGATGAAATACTAGCCATTCTCATTTGATTCCATCTCCATTGCTTTGGCTTGTAGATCATCATATGCTTTCTGTTTTCTTTCTTTCTCCTTTCTTGCATTATCATCCATGGCCTTTTTGATCTCTGCCAGAGCATCCAATTCTTCAAGCATGATAGAGTCTTTGAAATCTTCAAGTACTGGTTTTAGAATGTTGGCAGGATAGTGACTGAGTAGGTTCATTCTTATATTGACATTATCTCCATTTCTCCTCCTATACTTCACCACATAGGGATTGAATTGAACTCTACACAATCCTTTTGCCCTTAGCTTTTCTGCTTCAACTTCCAGCCTATGCCAGAGATGTAGATTTTGATGAATCATTAACAGTGACATCCACCCTAGACATTGAGCCTTGTGTTGTGGTGGAAGTGTCATTAATAATGTTCATGGCTTGCTGTTTTCCACTCTTCTTTTCATATACCTTTCCACTACTCTTGTCATCATCCTTCTTTCTGCTTTTATCATCCCTCTTCTTCTTGTCATCACTGCCCTTATATCTCCCTTGATCTCCATCCCTACTTCCACTCTTATCATGATCATCCTTGTCTTGATTTGACTTTCCACCTTGAGCAATTGGCTTGATGTCTGATTGAGAGTTGATAAACTTCACCAGAATGTTGAGAGCCTCCTTTTCAGATTTTCCACTCCTTGAATGTAGAACCCCAGCCAGAAACTTTATGGTGGACATGTTGTTTGCCTTTAGATGTTGGCTAAATCTGAATGCAACAATGTCTTGACCCTTTTCATATAGAATACAATGAGGTTGAGGAATTACTTGAGGCAGTTGAGATTTCATGCACTTGGTGAGAATCTCCTTGAGCATATCATTGTCTGATGAGTTATTCCTTTCTATCTTCTTGATGATTGTTCCAAGTTCAGAGCTAGATAGAATTTGAAAGGCTTCAATGTGGATGTGAAAAAGGTTCTTGGCAGTGTGAACTAAGACTTCTCTTTCATTAAAAAGAATGATGGCATGGGGATTGGTTTGCACAATTTCTCTTCTCATTACAGTGACTAGAAACACATCTTGCACAAGAAGCTTGATGTAGTCAAAGTAGTGGAAGTTGGCTCTTTTCCTTAACTCTTGTAGATGCTTCAGAAAGGCTATGTCATGGTATAGTCTGGAGTTTGCAGTTTCTTGACATACTCTTTGAGTAAGCACATTTTTTAATTCTGAGGGTTCAGCTTGAAGGGATTGTTTAGCAATGTCAGGGATGTCAAATTCATATTCTTCCTTGGCAACTTCATCTACAGACACTTTCTTCAGCTTGTCATCCTTGGATGCTGGCTTAGGTTTCTCAGACAGAGATGGGGGCTCATCAACCTTTGTTTTACCTTTTCCTGGCACATTGGTTATAGATTTTGAGGCTCTTTGATGACCACCCTCATTTAACTGTATGCCCTTCTCCTTAGGTTTCTCCCCCTTAGTCTGAGGCTCCCCATTAGATTTTGAGTTCCTTGATGTCCTCTTCTTCCCCTTAGGCTTGTTGTCAGGCACAGAGGCTGTAGTAGGAGCCTTTGGAGTTGAAGATTCTTCAAGTAGAGGGATACCCATGTGCTTTATCATGGCAGACAGCATAGATTGTTGATCCAAAAGAACATTAGCAGTGGTAGAGGCTTGAGTGTCCAATTGCTCAGTTAGATGTGTAACCTTGTCTGCCAGATGGGCATTGGATTCTTTGAGAGACACCACCTCCCATTCAAGAGAATCAACCTCGGTGAAAAGTGCAGTGGCCTTGAAACCAGTTAGGGATTGATCTTGCAGTCTTTTCACTTCAGACTTGGACATTTCATGCACAGGGACTTCAGTGACCAACTTGTCCCCATACTGATTTTTGAACAGTGTTATGAGCATGGCATTGGCCTCCGTAGTCTAGTCAGATAGATTTTGAAATCTTGTGCCTAGGCCTTTGACTGTATCTGTGAGGAGGGCTAGGCCATTGTCCATCTTGGTGCAGGTGGTGTTGCAGTGTTTGAGATCTTTGACCACACTGTCTAATTGAGGAAATTTAGCATCAAAGGCCCTCTTTACTTCTGCTACTGAAGTGGCTGTCTTGTCACATACCCTGTTGACTTCAGTTTTGACTCCCTTGCCAAGATAGTGTACAACCTTGAGGAAACCCTTGTAGGAATCATTGACAGCTTCATACACTTCACCAGGAGACAGGGATTTTGCATTGGAGCCCAGTGAAGTGATGTATTCCTCTCTAAGATATTGAAGTGTTTCACTGAGAGTTACATCATTCTTTCCTTGCAGCCAGGCATCTGCATTGTCATCTCTCTCAGCATCATCAATAATCTTGGCCTTCTGCATCTCCACATCATCTCTATGGCATAGTAGGATGGCCTCATAGTCTGGATTAGAGATGTTGGAGGTGACAAGGTTCTGAGCTATTTTTACAAACTCAGGAATCTGATCCACAATTAAGCTTTGAAGTGCTTCAACCGTCAATTTTCTTGAATTACAGGCTCCAAAGAAATTTCAGTGTTAGATTCTGGAAGAGAAGTGTATTGTAGAGTAGATTTTGGCAACTCCCCCTAAGAGATAGAGGGAGTTTCAAGTGTGATGTGCTCTCCACTCAGTGTAGTGTCATCCTTATCACTCCCATGTGCTGACTAAATACAAGAAGGTGCATTGGGGAGAATGCTTGATTCTATAGATGCACCCTGTTGAGAGGATACATCTAGTGAGTTGTTTGCCCCTGATCTTACAACTTCAGCCATTTGTGTGACTGAAGAGGTGGTCTTAGTTTTCTTCTTCTTCTTTAGCCTTAGTAAGGGTGACTCTGGTTCCTCACTTTCTAGACCTAGTTCAACAGCTAATGCTGCTTCAGATAAGATATTCAAGGGTGCAGACATTACTTCCTTTCTCTTCTTTTTACTAACATCACCCTTTTGAGAGGATGATGCAGTTGGCTCAGTGTGTGGTAAAGTGTTTGGTTGAGAGGGTTGGTTAGCAAGCCCTGGATTAGCATTTTGTTCTACTTGCTTGGGCTTAGCTAACTGAGATTTTGCATCAAATGTTGGCATGTTGTGGGGGTAAGTTCTAAACAAACTCTCCATATGGGGAGTTATGTTAAGTCTTACATCCACATCATTCCTAGTCTCCAAATTACCAAAAATGAGTTTGGTCATGGATTTAGGATAGCATATTCTATTTTTATCTATCCCAGGCAATTCAATCAATTGAGCATTTTTAAAATTAAGTACAGATTGAATGAAGCGAGGGAAGAAAATATCAGTACCTCTCTTGGTTGTGTTCTTACCAAGTCTCCCATATAGTTCTTGTAGGATGATTTGGCCAACATCTATCTTCTTTCCATAGGCCAATGCATAGCCAATTTGCTGCACAGGTGCACTGATTTGATCAAGGCTTGATTTCCTGGCAGTGAAGACTTAAAGAAGAGTTGCAAACACATAGCCCCACTCCTTTCTCAGATTCTTTCTGTTCAGCTTTCCAAGATTGATCCCATCTGAGTAGTTGATGAACTCAAAGAATTCCTCCAACTCTGCATTCGTGGCTAGTCTGTCAAATGACTCTTGTTGTAAGCCCAGTGCTTGATTCATGTCTTCAGTAGTGATAGTGATTTCCTGATCCTGAATCTTGCAGTAGATGATATATGAAGTGATTGCGTTTTCCAGGGCTACAACCTCCACAGTAACAGTGCCCCAAAACTGTTCCAGGATATCTAGATATAGAGTTGGGTTGGCAGAGAGTGCATCCTTGATGTATGACTCAGCCATCCATTTCACAAAGCACTTGAAATTGGCGTTGGGTGCTTCCACATCACTAGTTAGGGCAATGAAGTTGGTGTTGAACTTTACTGTTGCTATTTGTATTGAGGAGAAGAAAGAAATTGTGGGTTGAAGAAGAAATTTGGCTTTTCGCAGTTAGGGTTTCAGAGGTTTAGAGAGTGTAGATGCTTGAGAAATCGAATGAAATGAATCGAATAGATGTAGAATTGTATAAGTATGAAGTACTTGAATTGTCGATTAGAAGTATGTTTTGTATCGACAAGTCAGGCATTCGAGAAGTAGAAAACAACTATTCGAGAAGTTAAGAAAGGCTTAATCGATAACTCAAGCAGATAGTAACTCACAGCTGGCAGTTATCTAACTCAGAAATAATTCTAAATAAAATAAAATGTGTTTTTATGAGTGAATTAAACTTTTAGACAAAAGTCCAAATCGGTTAAAATTAAGCGAGAATTCAGCCTTTTCAAATGATTCGAGAACTCAAATATAGTATTCGAGAACTCAGTCAATCGAGAACTAAAACACTATATTCGAGAAGTCAAGGAAACCTCTATTCGAGAACTCTAAAAGACTCTATTCGAGAACTCAAGAGTACTCTAATGAGACTTGTTAGAGATGTCGAATAGTGAATCATTCGAGAAGTTTGACTTATCGAACTATACCCATCACTCATAAAAATTGATTTTCACTGTCTTTTAAAATTGACCAGCCATATTCAATGAAGAATATTCTAGCAAATTAAATAGTGATTTTCTGAAAATTTCATAGAAATTTCAAGTTAGCAAAAATATGATTTTCCAACATATGCAACAGATTTGAAATATTTATAAATCATATTTCAGCCAACACTTACTCCAAAAATATTGAAAATTTAGATAAAGTAAGTGTTTACTGCTGCAACAATCTAGATGATATATTCACTTAGCCAGAATCTGAAGAATTCAGCATTCCAATCTCACTAACCAACCTTGTGAAGGTGGCTTCATCTAGTGGCTTAGTGAATATGTCAGCTAGTTGTTTATCTGTAGAGACATAATGCAACTCAATGGTTCCATTAGTTGCATGTTCTCTAATGAAATGATATCTGATGTCAATGTGCTTTGTTCTAGAATGATTGACAAGATTGGCAACTATAGAGATTGTACTTGTGTTGTCACACATGATTGGAATTCTTTCCAACACAAGTCCATAATCTCTAAGTTGATTTCTAATCCAAAGCACTTGAGCACAGCAACTTCCAGCAGCTATGTATTCAGCCTCAGCTGTAGAAGTTGACACAGATTGTTGTTTCTTGCTATACCAAGAGACTAACCTTTGTCCAAGAAACTGGCAGCTACCTGAGGTGCTTTTTCTATCCACTCTGCATCCAGCATAATCAGCATCAGAATAACCAACCAGATTGAACCCTGTGTCCTTAGGATACCATAGTCCCAAGTTTGGAGTGCCCTTCAGATATCTAAAGATCCTTTTTATAGCAACCAAATGTGATTCTTTCGGATTTGATTGAAACCTTGCACACAAGCATGTAGCAAACATGATGTCTAGCCTACTTGTAGTGAGATAGAGTAGAGAACCAACCATGCCTCTGTAGACTGAGATATCTACCTTCTTGCCTTTAGCATCTTCATCCAATTTAGTGGCAGTGGCCATGGGTGTCTTTGCAGGTGAGCAATCTTCCAAGTCAAACTTCTTCAATTAATCCTTGATATACTTGGTCTGACTGATAAAGATACCATCCTTCCTTTGACTGACTTGCAACCAAAGAAAGAATGTCAACTCTCCCATCATACTCATCTCATATCTGCTCTGCATGAGTTTAGAAAATTTCTCACATAGCTTCTCATTTGTAGAACCAAAAATGATATCATCCACATAGATCAGAACTAAGATGAGATCATCACCATGCTTCTTGTAAAACAATGTCTTGTCCAGTGTGCCTCTAGTGAATTGATTCTCAAGAAGAAATTGTGATAAGGTATCATACCATGCTCTTGGAGCCTGCTTAAGTCCATACAATGCCTTAAGCAATCTGTAGACAAATTCTGGGAAGTGTGGATCCTCAAAACCAGGTGGTTGTTGCACATAAACTTCTTCTTTCAACTCTCCATTCAGAAATGCACTCTTGACATCCATTTGATACACTTTAAAGTTTGAGTGAGCAGCAAATGCCAAGAATATTCTGATGGCTTCCAATCTAGCAACAGAAGCAAATGTCTCATCATAATCAATGCCTTCCTGTTGAGAGTATCCTTTTGCAACCAACCTTGCTTTGTTTCTTATAATTAAACCATCTTCATCCATCTTATTCTTTAGAACCCATTTTGTTCCAACAATGGTTCTGTTCTTTGGTGCAGGCACAAGTTCCCATACTTTGTTCCTTTCAAATTGATTCAGCTCCTCTTGCATAGCAATAATTCAATCTGGATCCAACAGTGCATCATCAAGTTTCTTAGGCTCAACTTGTGATAGAAAATAGCCATAGAGGCACTCATTCTGAGTTGCTCTCCTAGTCCTTACTCCTGCATTAGGATCTCCAATGATTTGCTCTGCAGTGTGTGATCTATACCATTTCCTTGAGTGCTCAGCCTAATTTCTCATTCTTGATGTTACTTCATCATCCACATCATGGTCATTCTCATTTCCTCCCCCTGTGAAGTTGCCACTTCTCACAGGTGTGTCTTGGATGCTTGTTCCTTCACTATTGATTGGCACAAATTCTTCTCTTGTATCATCATTCACTTGAGTTTGTTGAACTCGAGTTTCAACTTCAGTTTCAGTCTCTTCATCAGAATCATCTAGATTATCAAACTTCAATGGATCTTTATCTTCATCATTGGCTTCTTCTAGTCCAGGTAGTTTGCCGTCATCAAATGTCACATCTGTGCTTTCCATAACTTTCTTTTGACTGATGACATAAACCTTGTATGCAATTCTTTCCATAGAGTAGCCAAGAAAAATTCCTTCAAATGCTTTTGCATCAAATTTTCCAACATATTCAGAATTATCCTTCAATACAAAGCATTTGCTTCCAAAAGTATGAACATACTTTAGAGTGGGCTTCTTTCCAGTCATCAAATTACAAGGTGTCTTTCCAGTATTTTTGTTTATGAGGGTTCTGTTTTGAATATAGCATGCAGTGCTCACAGCCTCAGCCCAAAAACATGTAGGCATTTTTGCATCAAGTAACATTGTTCTAGCAGCCTCAATTAGAGTTCTATTCTTCCTTTCAACAACTCCATTTTGTTGTGGAGTCCTTGGAGCTGAGAATTGCTGAGAAATACCATTCTCTTTACAAAATGCTTCAAGTATGGCATTTCTGAACTCTGTTCCATTATCACTTCTCAGTACAATCACACTTGCATTGTTGGCCTTTGCTTCCTTGTCAACTTTCTTTATATGCTCAATGATTACTTGTGGAGCCTCATCTTTTGATGCCAGAAATTCCACCCATGTATACCTTGTAAAATCATCAACCATCACCAAGGCATACTTCTTTCTTCCTAGTGACATAATATTGACAGGCCCAAACAAATCCATATGAATGAGTTGTAGAGGCTTGGTTATAGATGTCACTGTCTTTGTCTTGTGGCTTGATCTTTTCATCTTTCCTTTTTGACATGCCTCACACACTCCTTCTTGACAGAATTCAAGTGTGGGCATTCCTCTCACTAACTCTCTTTTGACTAGAGAATTAATGGCTTTGAAGTTCAGGTGTGATAGTTTCTTGTGCTACAGCCAACAATCTTTATTTGATGCTTTTGAGTAAAAGCAACAAATTTTGTCCTTGTTTGCAGAATCCATATTAGCTACAAACAGGCTTCCCTTCCTTACTCCAGATAGAGCAAAATCACCAGTCTTCTTGTGAGTGATCAAACATTCATCTTTGTCAAAATCCACCTTGAATCCCCTATCAGTAAACTGACCAACACTTATCAGATTATGCTTGAGCCCCTTTACTAGTGCTACATCTTCAATGATGACATTACCAACTTTCAACTTGCCATATCCCAATGTGTTACCCATGCTGTCATCTCCAAAAGCAACCATTGGGCCAGCCTTTTCCTCATAATGTGATAGCAGGGCCATATCACCAGTCATATGATTTGAGCATCCAGTGTCCAAAATCCATATGACCTTCTTTTCTCTTTCTTTGCCCTGCAAACACAAAGGTATTACTTTTCCTTTGGTACCCAAACAAGTTTGGGTCCATGTGACTTAGAAACAGTTTTATCATAAACAACATGCTTGTCAACTTTCTTGGCATTAGTCTTCTTGTCACTATTAGAAGTCTTGGAACCTGAGGTTTCAGACTTAGGTGACAGAGGTACCTTCCTAGCTTTAGGAGGACTCGAAGACTTTGACCTGGTGTAGTGTATGTGAGAATTGTGACTGATACAACCATCAATGAATTGCCTTCTCAGATTGAAACAACTAGTCATAACATTCATATTGCATGACATACAGTCAAATTTATCACAAAATGGTGCATCTCTATGTCTTAGAGGCACAGAACAATCATAGAAAGGTTTAGATACACTACCAGTAGGTTTCTTGCATGCATGAGTTAAATGATTGGTACTGAAACAGTTCTGACAAGTTTTCCTAGGGGCATTAGGCATATAAGCATAGTTGTTATCCTTGTTAATCCCTAACTTGCCATTTCTGTTCTGTTTCTTCTTGGTCACTTTCTTATCTGATTCATTCTTCCCAGCTGAAACAAACTTAACAAACTTCTTAGGTCTTGGCCTATCAACTACTGGCTCCTTGGCTTTTGACTTGACACTCTCACTCTTGGAAGATGCTTGTTGTTCATTTAATTGTGCCTCATCCTCATCATTCAACATTTGTTTGATGAGTAAGGCATCCTCATCAATTTCAAATGTTGGTTCCTTAAAAATTGGATTTTCAGTCTTTTTCAAAATGTGAGGCACTTCCTCATGAACAACTGTGTCATCTTCAATGACAACATAGCCTTTTCTCTGTTTAATAGTGTCATAATCAAGTCCAATAGCAGCCTTGGGTTTTGCTTCAATTTTCTCACAGTAGGATTTCACTAGACCAGATGATTTCTTGAAAGTTTTTAGTTTGAATTCATTTTCAGCTAATTCATCCCTAAGAGCCTTTTCAACATGACTAGCACATAGAACCTTGTTCTGCAAATATTCAACTTCTTTCTTAAGGTTTTCTATCTGCATAGCAGTTAGTTCAAGTTCCTCATTCTTTTTGGTTAACATTTCATTTCTAGTAGACAGTTTAGCAATTTCTTCATTAGCAGTAGTCATACTAGTATGAATGTTAAACATCTCAACAGATAGTTGTTCAATCATGCATTTATACTCTGAAACAGACATGTCTATAGTAGTGAGAGATGGTACCTGAGGGTCTGATGGAGATGTGTCATCCTTGGAATTGGCCATCAAGGCATAATTGCAGAATTCTTGCTCCTCTCCATCACTGTCAGAATCATCCCAACACTTCCCTTCAGCTATGTAGGCCTTACCTTGTGTCTGCTTTTTCAGAAGGGCCTCATACTTAGCTTCAAGCTCAAGATAGTCTCTATCCTTCTTTTTAGGCTTTTTGCATTCACTGGCAAAATGCCCTAGGTCATTGCATCTATAGCACCTTACAGATGACCTATCCACATGGCTGGTTTTAAACTTATTCTTGTTTGGTTTCACAATTGCCTTGCTTTTGTTGATTGAATGGTTTTGGATTTTGGGTTTGAAGGGTTGATTCCTTTTGAATCTGATGTTTGGAAATTTTCTGGCCATGAAAGCATATGAAGTGTTTTCCATCCCATCTAGTTCTTCAAGAGTGTAAAACTCTTCTTCCTCCTTCTCCTCAACAGGTTCACTTACCTCAGGTTCAGTTTCTTCCTCTTCTACTACCTCCTCTATCCTTAACTGGCTTGTGGATGCTTCTAGGTCTTGAATAGATTTGTTGACAATCAAGGCACATGATGTGTTTACCATTCTGCCTTAATTGGCTTGGATAGCCCTTTTCTGAAGCAACTCAAGCTCATGAGTTTTTAAAACTCCATAGAGCACATCATATGTAACTTTGTTCAAATCTCTTTCCCTTAGAGAAATGACCCTTTGCTCTAGATGGTTTGGTGAGGATAGCAGAAACTTCATGTTTAACTCCTTGGTACTGTAAACCTTGCCATTCATCTGCAACTCAGTAACTAGCTTGTGAAATCTCTCAAACATCTCAATAATGCTTTCCTTGGACTGTGCCATGAAAGCTTCATACTGTGTGACCAGTATCTATTTCTTGTTTTCCTTAACATCATCAGTTCCTTCACACAAACACCTCAATGTGATCCCACATTTCTTTGGCAGATGTACATGATGCAATGTTTGCAAACATTGACATGTCCATGGAATCAATGATAAGCAACATGAGGTGGCTGTCAAGAGCAACCTTCTCCCTTTCTGATTCTGTCCATTTTGATGGATCCTTGGCCTCATAAGATCTTGGGATAGTTGTGGTTCCAACAGTCTTCTCTGGTATCTCTTGTTGTTGAACAAAAGGACCATTCTTGAGAATCTCAGGATACAAAGGATGAGAGGCTTTGAAGAACAACATCATCTTTATCTTTCAGAGGTTGTAATTCTCTTTGTCAAACTTAGGGACCTTCACCGTTCCTGTAGTCTTTGGTGTATTCGAACTCATGATCGTTTTTCTGTTTTTGAATAAACAGCCCGCTCTGATACCACTTGTTGAGTATTGAATACGATAAAAGAATACAGAGGGGGGGTGAATGGATTCTTAAACTATTCTTCTTCGAGTCTTAATAGCAAGAGTGTTTGTGTGTGCAAGATTGAAGGTGCGGATAAAGAATAACATAAAACACAATATCACTTTAATCTAATGTATTATTAGATAAAGGTTGCTACAATCTGTGAATACAAATGATAGTATTCTCAGCTTCGTTCTTCTCAGAGAGATACAACTTAGTGTATGAAAAACTTGACTCTTAAAGTTACAAAGTTAATTGACTAAGGAAGTGAGGCTGTATCCTTATAGAACATGGATACACCCTACTTACTACAAATAAGGTAGCTGAACAAATTACTTTCTAGTCTGTCTATCCTTTTTGAGTAAGTGTCCAAACGGTTACAGATTTGACTTTGCAAAGCCTGTTCAGATCCACTTCTTTAGCCTCTTGTCTCTTCTATATCTCTCCAAGCTTCCTTGTAGGCTTTCCAGAGCACGTTACAGATTGTGGTCCATAAAGTGCATTGGCTTGTTGTAGGTTTCTGACTTGTACAATTTCTTCAGTATTTTGTCTACAAGAATGTATTCGAGAAGTGACTAAGTAGTTGATTCGAGAACTAGAATTGGCTTGATCGATAACTCTGAGTTCTCGAATACTGTTATATTGACATATCGAATTACTTCTCGAATAGCTCTTTTCTTCAGGATTCCTTGAGTTGTCGAATAGAACACTTGACTTGTCGAATCCTTGAGATATCGAATAGTTTTCTGAGTCCTTGAGATATCGAATGGAACTTTGACTTGTTGACTCCTTGAGAACTCGAATACCACATTGACTTGTTGACTTCCTGAGTTCTCGAATAGAGTACATAGACATATCGAATCTCTGAGATATCGAACAGTGTATTCAGAGATATCGAATAGTGTCTTAAGATATCGAATCCCTGACTTCTCGAATGCTGGACTTATCGAATAGACAAATATACTTCTCGAATTGGTACTTAGGCAAATTCTTCATTTCTTCAAATCCCAACTGTGATTATTTGACAGTCTTTATCTTCTTGCTTGAGGCATGAACCTTGGAACTTCTTTCAAGCATTATTCTAGACTCTATAAGTACAGTTACACAAATAGGATTTGATGCCTACTGGAAGTACAATACAAACAGAAACTCTACAACTAGAGGTTCCCTCAGTTAAGAGGTCATGTAAGTAATGCAAAGCATTACAAACAATTAGGCTTGTTATTAGATGTATACAGGCATGTCTCTGTGACTAACATTGATCTTGATCTCAATTCAACGGGTAGCTCGTGGTCGGCTACACGGTGATCGGCCGAAGGATCTAAAAACGCCGTGGTCGGCCGCCTCGTGGTTGGCTAGGAAACCCGGACCTGAAAACCATCCGTGGTCTTGAGGATCAAGAATCTTGATCTCGATCTCAAGTCATCCGTCATCTTAAGGATCAAGAATCTTGATCTTGATCTCAAGTCATCCGTCATCTTAAGGATCAAGAATCTTGATCTTGATCTTAAGTTATTATCATGGATTTAGGATCTAAAATCGTCCGTGATCTTGGGGATCAAGGATCTTGATCTTAATCTCAAATTACTATCATGGATCTAGGATCTAAAATCATCCGTGGTCTTAGAATTTTGGATCTCGGACCTAAAATCATCTGTGTTCAAACGGCGCTAAACGACACTAAACGGTGCTAGCGGCACTAACAACACTAAATGGTGCTAAAGGCACTAAACAACGCTGAAAGGCACTAAACAGCGCTAGTCGACGCTAACGGCACTAAACGGTGCTAAATTTTAATTTCGGCTTCATTCGTGCCTTGGCTCAGGATTGAAAATCATTCTTGGTATGTTGATGGAGGTGTTTGCTATGCCTTGAAGGGTTTCGTGAACCTTGAACTCAAACGACTTGTTTCTTAATCCTCGTGACCTTCCGGGCTTTAACTTGTTTGCTGAATCCTTGGTCTTAAGGTTATCATCAACCCTTGACTCTCATCCTTGTGATGAAGTTCTTTAGTTCTTACCTCATCCTTGCTTCTCATGGAGGAGGTCTTCCTTAATTCTCGGTTGATCATTCAGGTAGTTCACTTGCTCCTTAGCGCTTGACCTTAGGCCTGGTATGCCTTTGTTAGTTTTCAACCCTTTTGCTTGATTCTAGGTTTCCAACCTTATTCTTATGCTCATATAACCTTTCTTAGGTCTCAACTTGACTGACGACTCTTGATTCGAGTCCTTAAACTCAAACGACAAGCTCGATTGGAGGCATACAGCCTTGTTTGCCATCAAGGCTTAGATTTTGTACCAGTCAAGATTTTAAATATGGAATGACAAAGGACTTCTTATCTGAACACTCTCACTAACAGTTTATGTGCCTTCAAGGCATTATCAAGGAGCCAACCAGTCTCAGGATGAGCTTTGAGAGGGTCTATCCTTTAGCTTACATCAACTGGTGCTACCAATTTCAAATCGATGGTGGGGTCTTCAGGACCTGGAAGTAAAAACTCCCCACATAATTTTCTATCTCTGAAAAGGCGAACTTAAATAGGGCATCGGCCTTAATGTTCTCATTTCTTGGAATGTGCTGCTCATAGCGCTCATCGTACTGAGTCATAAACAACCTTCATAACTCTCAAATACTTTGTCATAGTTTCATCCTTAGCTTCAAATTCACCATTCACTTGCGAGACTACCAGTCTTGAATCTCCAAAAACTTTGAGGTTCTTAACCCTCAGTATTCTGGCCAAGCCCAATCCGGCTGTCAAGGCTTCATATTCAGCTTCATTGTTGGTAGTAGGAAAATCTAACTTCAAAGCATACTCAACTGTGAACCCATCGGGGCTTTGCAAAGCCAAACCTGCACCACTACATTTTGTTTTTGATGCTCCATCAAAATAGAGCACCCAATATTCCTTCTGATCAGGTACAAGCTCTTCATCTTTATCCTCACTTCTAGGGGTGGTTACTATCTCCTGTCCCCCGACTTCTTGGTTGTGAATGGTACATTCAACCACGAAGTCAGCCAATGCTCGAGCCTTGATGGTTGTCCGAGGTTTATATGTGATGTCAAATTTTCCAAGTTCGATCGTCCACTTGGCTAGCCTTCCACTTGCCTTAGAGCTGTGCAAAATATTTCTCAACTGCTGGTCCGTCAGGACTTCAATCTTGTGTGACTGAAAGTATGGTCGTAGCTTCCTCGAAGCTGTTATCAATGCCAATGCAAACTTCTCAATGGGAGAGTAATTTAACTCAGCCCCGTGCAACACCTTGTTCACGTAGTAGATGGGTTTTTGAACCTTGTTCTTCTTTCGAATGAGGACGACACTCAGTGCTTGTTCAGATACCGCCAGATATAAGTAAAGAGTCTCCCTAGGACTAGGTTTGGCCAACAATGGGGCTTCAGCCATGTATTTCTTCAATTGTTCAAAGGCCTCTTGGCTTTCGGGTGTCCACTCAACGTTCTTCACCTTTTTCAATGCTTGAAAGAAAGGTAAGCATTTATCACCAGACCTTGGAGATGAATCTTCCTAACATTGCTACTCGGCCCATTAACTTCTACACATCTCTTATTGAGAGTGGGGGCTCCATATCTAAAATTTCTTTGATCTTATCGGGGTTGGCTTCTATTCCTCTCTTTGAAACATCATCTTATGGTGCCTCAGTACTTCGAATGCCTCTCCGAGGTGCTTAATGTGGTCTGTCGTGAATAGGCTCTTGACTAACATATCATCAACATAGACCTCTATGGTTTTTCCAATTAGATGGGCAAATATCTTATTCACCAATCGTTGGTAAGTAGCTCCTGCATTCTTTAGACCAAAAGCCATAACAAGATAACAGAAAACACCAAAGTCAGTTATGAAAGATACCTTTGGGATTTCATCCTTGTGCATCTTATTATGATTGTAGACACTAAACCCGTCCATAAAGCTCAACATCTCGTGTCCAGCTGTGGAGTCTACCAACGTATCAATCCTTGGCAGAGGAAAAAAATCCTTAGGACATGCATCATTTAAGTCAGTGAAGTCTATACACATATCCTCCACTTCCCATTTGCCTTCTTGACCATCACAGGGTTAGCCAACCATCCAGGGAACTGAATTTCTTCAATAAAACTAGCTTCCAAGAGCTTATCAACTTCTTGCTTAATGGCCTCTTGCCTTTCAGAAGCAAAGTTCCTCTTCTTCTGCTTTATTGTCTTTCATTTAGGATTCAATTTGTGAGTTATGAGTTGGGGATCAATCCCTGGCATATCAGCTGCTGTCCAAGCAAACACATCACTGTTCTCTTGTAAGAATGCTGTCAACTTGCCCTTCAAGGGGTTCCTTCAATTGGCTTTCGGGCTATGCAATATGTTTCTTCAACGGGTGGTCCATCAGGACTTCAACGTTTGTCTTGGTTCCATCTTTGCTTCTTGTTTTTCTTGATTCTAGGTCAAGGATTCAAGGTTGATTCCTTGATTTAGATTTTAAATAAGACAATCATGTGGGCTTCTCGCCTTTTAAACTCTTTAAAACGAGAGTTTGCTTGAACTTCTTGATCATTGTTTAAGGTTCTCTATTGGTCTTCTACCTTAGATTCTCCATCCAAGTCTTTTTGAAAACATTGAAGAGTGGCTAGTCCTTAGCCTCGACAGCCTTGCATGGCTTTGATTGCCACATGTCTTTTATCTCGGGTCCTTCAAGTACTTGAAACACTTATTTGGTTGTGCTGTAACCTAACTCTCGACCCTTCAGAGTTTTATTTATGCGTTTGTTTGTTTCCATTCATGTATTCTTTTATTTTCGGTACTTGGTCATCTTTGACTTACACACATCAGGTGCTTGGCACATAAATAGAATCATAGAACGAAAAGTAAACTTACATTAATAACTTAAATGGCTTCAACCCTTACATAGATTACTATTGTCCTACTCGGAGCGACATGCTCTGCATGGTTTCATCGAACCTTATTTCTACTACTACTAGATAAATATGAAGCTAATTCCAACTTTGCAAGACTAGGCCTGCATTGCTTGATTTTGTTTTTGATGCTCCCTCAAAATAAAGCACCCACTACTCATTCTGGTCTCCTCATTCTTATTCCCAAGTTCACTTCCTGCTTGGGGTCTCTTGCCCCCCGATTTCTTGGTTGCCAATGGTACATTCAACCATGAAGTCAGTTGATGCCTTAGCCTTAATGGCTGTTCGAGGCTTATGTGTGATCTCCTCTACTGGCCTTTCTTGGTGTTCCTTATCACTGCGGACATTCATGTCTTCAATCGGAAGGACCTGCCCCCCGACTCCATCAGGCCTTAACGAGGCTACATAACAACTTCGTGCCATCTTTTGATCAACTTTATGTTCTCCAACACCATTCCTGGTCGGGAACTTGATCTTCATATGATAAGTTGAGGCGACAGCCTTGAATGCATGAAGTCCAGTCCTTCCGAGGATAGCGTTGTACGTTGAAACCGCCTTGATTACCAAGAAGTTAAACATCTGAGTGGCCTCCTTGGGCTCCTGTCCAATAGTTACAGGTAACTGAATAGTCCCTTCAACTTTGGATTCTACTCCGTTAAACCCGTAAATGGGCATGTTGGTTGGGGTTAACTGAGAGTCAGTGTACCCCATCTTCACAAACGCGTCATGAAATAGAATGTCAACGGAAGCTCCATTGTCTATCAAGACTCGCTTCACCTTTGAGCTTCCAATCATAGAAGTTAGACCAACGGGTCGTCATAGGGGAACTTCACCCCTTCCAAGTCTGAGTCATCAAAACCAACATTACTTCAATTTTTGCACGCTTCGGGGCCTCTCCCACGATGTGCATCACTTCTCTAGCATAAGCCTTCCGAGAATTCCTTGTTGTACCGGCCGTAGTCGGGCCTCCTGAGATCATGTTGATTGCTGGCCCTCGGGGCTATGGGTTGCGATCTTGATCATCATCCCTCCTGTCATACTCTCTTCTCTGATTACCACGGTCGTCACCCTTAGTGAAGTGGCTCAGTTTCCCTCTACGAATCAAAAACTCGATCTCATCTTTGAGTTGCTTGCAATCATCAGTGTCATGCCCCACATCTTTGTGGAATCTGCAATACTGATTCTTGTTTCTCTTTGCGGGATCACCCCTGAGTGGCTTCGGCCATCGGAAATCCTTATCCTTCTCAAGGTCCAACAAGATTCGACTCCTAGGAGTATTCAACCTTGCATACTCAGTGAACCTTGGTCCTCGGTTCTTTTTAGGGGCATAGTCGGAGTCCTCGCTAGTTCGGGGATACTTGTCCCTAGCATCATACTCCTGGTCATCATACTCCTGGTCTTACTTTCGCTTCTTGGAGTCGTTGTTACCTCCTCCTCTACTTACTGTGGCTTCTTTCTTCATGCTATCTTCAGCTTTAATGTACTTGTCAGCCCTTCGTTGGAGCTCGGCCATGTTTTCAGGAGGATGCTTTGCCAATGACCTTTTTAAGAATAGATCAGTGGTTCCGTATTCCAGGGCTACCATGGCTACCTTATTCTCCAAATCAGTGATATTCAACGTCTCATTAGTGAACCTCTTGAGGTAATCTCTCAGATTTTCATTCTTTCCTTGCACCACATACAAAAGAGATGCAGAGCTTTTCTCATGAACTCTTCCGCTGATAAACTGACTAACAAAGGCAGCACTTAACTCCTTGAAAGATCCAATTGAGTTTGCAGGCAACCGGCTGTACCATCTTTGAGCCATGCCCGACAAAGTTTGAGGGAACGCCCTGCATTTCAAAGCGTCATTTGTAGGCTGCAGCAGCAGTGCATTTGAGAATGTCCTAACGTGGTTTGCGAGATCACCCGTTCCATCATAAACTTTAATTGTCGGCATCTTAAACTTCTTTGAGATACGAGCATTCATCACCTCCTCAGTGAACGGGGGTGTGGGATCATCAGGATCCCCAAGTGGCATCAGATCCTTGGGGTTGCTCCTCGGGGTTTCCAGCCTCGTTGTTCTTCCGGTTGGGGCGTCAGCCCTTCTCTGCCTTCTTGAAGACCTCTCCAGATCTATAAAGGGAATCGGTCCTGAGGTTGGAGGAGGCTGAGTTTGATTCAACCTAACTTGTTCTCTCGCAATATTTTCCTTTATCCTTAAAATCTCGGCCTCATGAGCCTTGATTCTCTCAGTAGTTGTCAGAGGGGGTCCATCACGGATAGTTTGTGTTCTCCTTCTTGGTTCTCTGCTAGCACGTCGCCTCCTCGGGGCTTCATCACGATCATCATCATCAGACGATGAATCATCAGTATAGGGGCCAGAGTAGTCAACATACTCTCGATCTCGGATCTGCAAGGCATGGCCACTAGGTCCAGGACCTTGAGTAATTGGAGGGTAGTTAGGCAGACCATACATCGGGTTGGTATTCATGGGGAGATCCGTAGTATGGATCTATACCCCCGGTGGTAACGGGCGATTGGGATCAACCAGAGGAGAAACCACCATCTGAAGAGAGCTTGTTTCTTGGCCTGGGTGGACGACCATGGGTAATGTTCTCTCAGCATGGGGATTCGTCCATGAAGGTTGAGAAACTTGAGTTTGGGTGATCGCCCCTGTTATTGGGGGTACTTGCTCAGTGACAGGCGGAGTAGAGCTAATTGGTAAAGCCTCGGTAGAGCTTGGTGCTCAGTGACGGCGCCAAAGGTTGTGGAATAAAAACTAGGTTACGAATTTGTATTTAATGCTAGGGTTCGGGAGCTTTGTGCTTTAATGGCTGTTTCCGTGTTCGAGACTAATCGGTCCTCACAGAGTGCCTACGTATCTCGTATTGAGAATCAAGCCAAGACGTAGTTCTGAGAATGAGGGGTCAGACCCTTTATATAGGCTGAGAAGCCCTAGAATCGTAGTAGAATTAGGTGACTTGGTGGGCAAGTCACCGCCTTGAGGAAGGTTCTAGACTACTTCCTTGTAGGAGTCAGTTCCCATATCAAATTCTGTGCCTTGGAGGCTAAGCTTGGTAGGAGTAATATCCTTATCTGACTCTTATTGCTGAGCTGGTTATTATCCTTAATATTAATTACGAAATTAATATCATAAATAGGGTTTGGGCCCATTTGGTGGCCCCACGTTTGGACCATATTGGGTCTAATTAATGCTACATTAAATGTGTCTTTAGGGCTTATTTTTAGCCCATATTAGACGGGTTATGAATAAATATTAAAAGAAAATTGTATAAAAAATTGTTATCATTTTTGTGGTTGCTGAAGGAATGAAACGTTTTAGCATATGTTTAATACATTTCAGCATAACATGATTGCGATAAAAATTTAACATTCGACTTGCATGTCATAGTTTTTATAACAGATAAAATGTTGCTACTTTCTCTAAGAGTTTTTATAGCAATGAGATCTAGAGTTGAATACTTGTTGTTGTTGGGTTGGGTGAATATTTCCTATTAATCTGGATCTTTATTACTAATTTGTATTTTAATTAAACTGGGTCAATGTAAATGAGCCAATGTAATAATGGATCATGGATACAAAAAAAATATTTTATTAAATTAATTTATTTTTTAATCGGGTTGGGTTGGTTCGGATAAAAAAAATTAAAACCCGTACCCAACCCATTTAAATCGGGTTAACATTTTTTCAATCCAATTATATATCAATTTAAAAAAATCGGTTTGGATCGAGTGAAATAATATCGATTTAAATCGGGTTGATCGATTTTATCAACTCGTGTATACCCCAGTTGGGTATGATCAATTGATCGTGGAAGTAATTCAGAATTTGTTCTCCATATTACATATTAACATATTACTAGCTTATAGTCCGTGCAAAGCACGTGTTACTTTTTAATTTTTTATAATTTACTTATAATATAATATAATATTGTAAATATTAATTTAAATATGTTATTGATTCGAACCTTACATCTTTATATATAATAATTTTTAGTATTAAATATAAATTAATATGTTATTGGCGGGAATCGAACCTTGAACCTCTGTATATAACAACTTTTAGTATTGTTATATCTAACGGTCATGATCTACTTGAGTTGCTGATCTAACGGTGATAAATGAGGGATAACCAAAAATGGGGATAACCAAAAAAGGGGTAACTAACTACAAATTATACCTCTTTTGCTTATTATAGATACTAGCTTATAGCCCGTGCGAAGCACGGGTTACTTTTAAATACTTTTAAAATTATATAATTAAATAAAATAGAGAATAATTTATTACGAATTTATTAGTAATAATAATAGTTTAATAAATGATATGTATTGATTAGAATTAATAATATAAAATCTTAATGTAAATTTGTTGTTGATGGGATTTGAACCTTGATCTTTGGAAGAGGGATTTAAATAAAGAATATTCATTATTATTAGATCTAACGGCTATGTGAAAAGTATTTATGTTTGATATATGGTGTTGAAAAAGAAGAGAAAAGCCGAAGAAGATTGTGTATTGAATTGATGAAGATTGCGCAGATGAGGTTTAGAAGAATTAGAGTTCTGCAAGGCAATGGAGGTTTTAAGTTTAGCTGTATTAGTAATGGTGTAAATATAAAATACTACTCTGTATTGGTTTAACGGAATTCATTTAATTTGTTTTATATTATAAATAATTAAAAATTAAATAATTAGAGTGAAAACCAAAACTTAGGAGAAAACCAAAACTTTCAATGTTTCGGCTTTAATATAATAATATATAGAAAATTAAATAATTAGAGTGAAAACCAAAACTTAGGAGAAAACCAAAACTTTCAATGTTTCGGCTTTAATATAATAGTAATGGTGTAAATACAAAATACTACTCTGTATTGGTTTAACGGAATTCATTTGATTTGTTTTATATTATAAATAATTTAAAATTAAATAATTAGAGTGAAAACCAAAACTTAGGAGAAAACCAAAACTTTCAATGTTTCGGCTTTTAAAATTAAATAATAAGAGTGAAAACCAAAACTTAGGAGAAAACCAAAACTTTCAATGTTTCGGCTTTAATATAATAGTATAGACAAAATACTACTCTGTATTGGTTTAACGGAATTCATTTAATTTGTTTTATATTATAAATAATTTAAAATTAAATAATTAGAGTGAAAACCAAAACTTAGGAGAAAACCAAAACTTTCAATGTTTCGGCTTTAATATAATAATATAGATAGATAGTATAGATAGTACTCCCTCCGTCCCATAAAACTCTTCCCATTTCCCTTGGACACGTTTGCCAACGCACATTTTTAATCGTTAATATCTTTATTTCGTATTAGTACTAAATATAAAAACTTCATTGTATTAAAGTACTCATAAATACGAATCCAACAAGATCACTCATGACTATATTTAGATTTATAGATTATACTTAAATTAGTAATTTGTCTCTTGTTATGAACAGTACCAACATTTGAAAGGGGAAAAGTTTATTGGCACAGAGGGAGTATAGATTTATCTCCATAACGTAGATTGCTAACCCAAAAATCCAGAACCATTTCTGAAAGTAACTGTAAATGACATATTTGATCGAAATTAATATTTTAATTAATTTGTTTAAAGATATTTTGGACAAAATAAAAGGGTCGAGAAACCTGACCATTTTATTTGATGAAAAATATAAATAGCAAATTATCCACTTTATCACTACCAACGAATGAGTTGAATTCAGCCTTTGCTGGAATATTTTCTTGTTCTTCTTCCAACAACTATCCCCATTTTCCACTGTATTTGAAACCCTAACCTCCCTCCTCCAGCTATAAAATCACGTGGCCTGAAATTGAGACCTATAACAATGGAAGTCTGTTGTAAAATCTGTTCAATTCCTTCAACCATGAGAGCGTCCCCTGTATTTTATTTGAATCAATTTCGTCGCAGAAACGTTTGTTTGGCTTCCAATTCCGATACACTTGTTGCCGGAAATATATCCAGCAAGAAAGAAGATGATGAAATTGCGGATTTGAAAACCTGGATGCACCACAATGGATTGCCTCCCTGCAAGGTTGTTCTTAAAGATAGGCCTTGTCGTGTCATTGCCAGACCCCTACATTATGTTGCTGCTAGTCAGGATCTTCAGGTTTCTAGGATCCTCCTACTCCTACTCCTACTCCTACTCCTACTCTATTAGTTTGTGTCAAATGTTTTGACTATTTTGTCTATTTGCGCAGGCAGGTGATGTTGCGTTTTCTGTTCCCAGTGGATTGGTAGTCACACTCGAGAGAGTTTTGGGCAACGAAACTGTTGGTAAGGTGCTTGGATATGGCTGCATTTGCTTCCCCCCCCCCCCCCCCTCTCTCTCTCTCTCTCTCTCTCTCTCTCTTTGTTTTTCTACTTTGTTCCTATTTGTGACTATCGGATATCAACATTTTTGGTACACAGATGATAAGACACTCGGGTTACAAGGAAATGCATAATTGGTGCTGGTTTTGTAATGTGATGAGTTTGAATTTTTGATTACTTGCGTTCATAATGCAATCTCTTAATTATCAATTTGACAACATAATATACTTTACACATGTATCAAGAATTTTGTAGGTTTAAAAAAATATAATGAACATTTGTGAGATGGTAACAGGATTTCTTTCGAAATAATTAGGAGTGGCTGTCAGAGCAAACAAATATGGAATTATATTGTGAGTTACGGATTTTTAGAAGATCTCTCATTAAGGGATATATGCTATAATGTTTAAAAGCATCAAACTTATGACTCATCTTATTTCGAGGGTATTTTTGATGGAATGATGAGAAAATAAATCTTTTCGGATGAGACGACTTATCACTTATATTCATATTACCAAGGACTGGTGGTCATTGTTCTGACTTCTGAGAAAATTATTTATGCACTATATAAGAATATTTGCTATTCCCCAAACTTTATAATTTGAAGTTTTCTTTTCTATTATCAATATTTTATGTTATCTAAGTTGAGGCATGGGCAACTTTTGTTAAATAGAGAATTAGAGATAATTCAAAATTGTGAACTTGTGATTGTCTTGTGGAAGTACAGTGAGTTGAAATTGATGTGGCTCAATATGAATTCGTAGTTATTATACAGATAGATATGTGTGAACTGTTATTATGACACCTTGGCCTATCAAGGCACCAATTAAGTGAAGATTGAATGCTCAATGCAGCTGAACTCTTAACTACAAACAAATTGTCGGAGCTTGCTTGCTTAGCATTATATCTTATGTATGAGAAAAAGCAAGGAAAAAAGTCTTTCTGGTACCCATACATTAGAGAGCTTGATCGTCAGAGAGGGAGGGGGCAGCTAGCAGTTGAATCACCCTTATTGTGGTCTGATGTTGAACTTAATTATTTGACAGGCAGTCCGACAAAGGTATGTATGCTTTTAAATTAAGTGAAATCAATGTTATCAAGAAATCTAGATCTATGTTAGCACCACTGTATTAAAATAAAAAGAACTTGTTTTGAAGCCAAATTAAGACAATTTCTATCTGATAATTATAGGCTGAAGTTTTGGAAAGAGCTGAAGGGATCAGAAGAGAATATAATGAGCTTGACACTGTCTGGTTTATGGCTGGGTCTTTGTTTCAGGTTTTTATCTGTCCCTCTTTTAGAAACAAAGTATACTGCTATTCTAGATGGTAATATTGTGTTCTTCTGTTGCAGCAATACCCTTATGACATACCCACAGAAGCCTTTCCTTTTGAGATATTCAAACAAGCCTTTGTTGCAGTTCAATCTTGTGTGGTACATTTGCAGGTTTGCCTTACTAAATGTCAATAGTACAGCTTAGCTGAGAATTGTAAAATAGTTGCTTCGCGAGTTCTTTCCTTCCTAAAAGAATCTAAAGTACAGTGTCATTTCAGAGATAAAAATTAGTTAGAATCATGTTTGATAAAAAGACAGGAAAGGGAGATTAGTACCTCTTAGTCTCTTACAACAACTTGTTTGAAAAAAAAACTCCTTTGGTTAGTTCTATTGACCATTAAAATAATTGGAAGAGAAATTAATTTGAGTAGAACTTTGCTTGTAAAAACAGAGGAGTCATGATTTTATTTATATTTTGACCTACTTTTGAAGCCTTGATAAGAGTTCATCTAAACTGTGTGATTCATTTTGAACTCAGAGAGTAAGTCTGGCACGGAGATTTGCGTTGGTACCGCTTGGACCCCCGTTGTTATCATATGGAAGCAGATGTAAGGCAATGTTGACTGCTGTTGATGATGCTGTTCAACTGGTTGTAGATCGTCCATACAAGGCCGGGGATCCAATTTTTGTATGGTATGATTTTTAATATATTTGCAATTGTATAATGTTCTGCATATTTGTGCTAAACTATGGTTCCTATGTGGAGGGGACCTTCGAGGTTTCTTATTTCATACTTTTAATGACAAAATATGGAAAACCATTACTAGCTGGTACTTATTGTAGGTGTGGTCCACAGCCTAATTCCAAATTGCTTATAAACTATGGTTTTGTGGACGATGATAATCCTAATGACCGTATTATGATTGAGGTGATTATTTTTAGTTTCACAAGCATGTATAACACTTTTGTTAGGGTGATAGCCAAAGTCAAAATTCTCTCTATTTACCCTCCTTGTGGCTCCCTCTTCCAGGCATCCTTGAATACAGAAGATCCTCAATATCAGGACAAGAGATTGGTTGCCCAAAGGAACGGAAAATTGTCTGTGCAAGTGTTCCAGGTATAAATTTCTTTCTTAATGCTGCTGTAAGGGTCCTTTCGGCTTTCACATTGTATTGAATATTACCCCTCTACAACAGGTGAATGTGGGGAAGGAAAGAGAGGCTGTTTTTGATTTGCTACCTTATTTAAGACTTGGATATGTCTCAGATCCCTCGGAGATGCAGTCTGTAATATCTTCTCAAGGTCCAATCTGTCCGGTATGCTGATTCCTCAGAGCTTCTTTTATGTAGTAAATCCAAATTATGATCTTTCTAATGGGAGAGCGGAGAGCAATATGACCTTGGTGGGATACTTTTTTCTAAATGTGGTCAATCAGATGTTCAATGTATTGTGCATAAGTGCATAAATCTCTATGCTTAGAACTCTTATGGTTAGCAATGATAACAATTTTTTGGGTTTATAGGTAAGCCCTTGTATGGAAAAAGCAGTACTGGACCAACTTGCCAGTTATTTCAGGGGGAGACTAGCAGGTTATCCTACCACTTTAGATGAGGATGAATCTATGGTACTTGTTAACGTTTATAAAGTTCATAGTTGGGCTGAATTTATTAACAGATTTTGAGTTTTAAATGATATTTATTTGTTATTTCAGTTGGAAGATTCTAGTTTGGATCCAAAGAAGCGAGTTGCAATACAACTTGTCAGGTTGGAAAAAAAGGTCCTGTGCACATGCTTGGAGGTGATAGTTGACATGATTACCCAGTTACCGGATGATACTATATCTCCTTGCCCAGCTCCGTATGCGCCTCTATTGAAATGAAAGGCATGTCTTTTCTTGTGTCTCTTTCTGGTCTTTTCTCCACACATGCAGTGCCTATTGATTTTTTTATATCTTATCGATGCTAGTTCCATTAACTGATTTGCAGATATCGGTCAAGTTTCTGCGTGGTTTTTGGATATCTAGGACCCTATTGTGATGTTTTTTTGCATCAGTGCAGAAAGCATACATCAAAAGATAATTATTTGCACTTAAAAGATAAGGTAACAACAAACATTTCTTAGTCACATTAAAAATTTTATTTGGCCTTGTTTTGATTGACTCGAATATCAACACCCTTTTAGTATGGTACCATACAGTTGTAGGCCTGAAGAGAGATATATGGTTTGTAGAGCAGAAATTTGTGGAACTTGCAAGATTATTTGCTTGTACTTGAAAACAATCCAGTCGATCATAGTCTAGTCGGTCCAGTCTCTGCCCAGTCTCATCCAACTGTATTTATTTAGCTGTATTTTCTTGTACAAGTTGTGGATCTGACTCAATTGTCTAAATATGGGGGGCCTCTACTGATTGGGGTTGTCATTGAAGAGTTAAGTGGCTCTAGTTTTATACTGGCTGTGTATATACATGGTAGAAAGTTAATGAAACTGAATTTATCGAATGCCCACATTTCTTGCTACTGGAATGAATACAATGTTACATCGTGCTTATATTTTGTTTGACTTGAAACTGAGGCAAAGCTGTTTTAATGACTTAAAGCACCGAGGCAAAGGTGAATGCAATACAGTTACTACTAACATGTGGTCGTTGGACTGATTGATTCTTATCTGATGTTATATAGGTCACTGCCTGAATTAGCAAGGAAAAAAAATGCCTTTCTATAAATTAATTGATGGAGACAATTGTTGTGTTTATTTTGGGAGTAAAATTTGGTACATGTTAGGCAATGTTGATGAGCCTCCTCTTTGCTCTTTGCTGCAGTAAGTTAAATGTTAGTAGAGCTGTAATTCAAGCTGGGTGGCTCCCGAGCCGCTCAAGCTCGAACTCGTTATTAGACTTGGCTCGACTCGAGCTCGTACGAGCTCGTTTAGTTAAACAAGTAACTCTTTTATAATTTCTATTAAAAAAAATTTAAATTTTATTTGTATTATTTAAATAATGAAAATTAGTTAATTTTTCTTATTTTTTTATGTTTTTAATTGTTGAGCTTGCTAGGAAGCCAGGCTCAGCTCGTTTAAACTCGATCCGTTTGGTTCGCGAGTAAACTCGACTCGACTCGTTCATTAAACGAGTCGGGTTCGGTCAGAGCTCGTTTAATTTAATCAAGTGGCATGACTTGGCTCGTTTATTAGATAACTCGAATTCGTTTAGTGAATACCTGGCTAGGCTCGATCCGAATTACATCCCTAAATGTTATTGCTATATTTTTTTCAAGAAAAGTAAAACTCACTTATGCAATAGATGCAATTATACAAATTGCGACTACTTTTAAATGCAGATCTGTCAGCTTATTATAAAAACAGTTGTGGTTTACGGAACAATACTTTTGACCAAACAAGCTTAGTTATAGTTGGCGCTAATTTAGCTACAGTATTTTTCTTTTTTCTTTTGAGTAGTGTTAGGGTATAAAATTAGGTACCAAAATATTTTTCAAATGATACATAACATTTTCTTATTAATGATATTTATATTAACACACGCGGGATCAATATATTTATGCGAGTATAATCAATTAAAATATGACAATTCACTTTTTGGGAATTTTTTTGAAGTATCTAAAATTACCCTTTTTTTAAAAAGAAATATATATATATATATATACTAATAGCAATAGCAGAAGATCGGAGAGTTGAGGTGACGGCACAGAAATTCTTCAAAACAGCTTTATTATTTTCTCATTTACAGGTCCCTTGAAAGAGATCTTACTTTTGTAATTAGACATCGAACCGCTACTCCTACTTTATTTTTCAAATCCTAGGTGCTAAAGGTAAGTATGTGTATGATCTTTTCTTACTGCCAATAATGTATGTATGATTTTTAGGTAACCTTGCATGATTTTTACGTACTTGGTCTACCTTAGTTTTTTTTTTTTAAGGCAAAAGATAATTCATTAATATAAAAAATTACATCACTTAGCTAATCCACAAACAGACTAGTCAATATCAGTCAAGAACAGGATTTACAAAAGAGAATAGGAATACACTGCAACCCACTATTGATAAAGAAGCAACAATTAGCACCGGGTGAATAAAAATTCTCTTCTCTCAGCCCTTTTTTAGCTAGGTTAACTGCCTCAACATTTAAAATTCTATTCACCTTTCAAAACTCTACTTTTGAAAATTGTAGCAAACTTCCGAGCTCTTCATCACCAAAATTAAGGCTAAACTTAATTTGATGGACTTGCTTTTTCATTTCAACAGAATCAGAATCTATATAACACAATGACTCGATTTCCATGGGCTTTCAGAAATTTTTGATGGCAGGAACACCAATGCTTCAAACTCACAGTGTAAAGCAGAGGTAGCTTTGGACGGTCCTGAAAAAAGTAGTAATAAATTACCTTCTCTATCCTTCACGTAGCCTCCAATCCCGGCTTGAAAACACTGCTCTCCCAACCTTTTCCATGACCCGTCAATAAAACCACCAAATCCGAACTTACTTCTACCAAGTTAGAACCTCGAACTTTGTTAGCTCTTAAAACTGAGCCAGATGGGTTTGAACTCCACAGATCATTTTCCTCAATCAAATTCATAAGTTGACACATTGTTTGTGACCTGTGAAGTATCAGAAATTTCAAGTCCTCTTCTTTAACTTTTGTTCCTTTGAAAACCAGTTGATTGTGACATAATCATATAGTCCACATTATTGCTGACCATGTGACCCCGAAAGCAACCCTAGAACTTGGACTCTTAAATTGTGACAAGTTCTGTTTTTAATCACCTCTAAAAATATGTATTCCCCACCAAGATGTTGTGAAGTTCCATGCCCATGAAGCCATTTCACATTCCCAAAACAAAACAAGTGTTCTTGTGTTTCCACTTGTGACTCACACCATTTACATTTACTTGACTCAACAAAATTACTACCCAACAAAAAATTGAAAGTGGGTAGAATATTACTATAGAAATTCCATAGAAATACTTGCACCCTAGGATGGATCTTTAAATTCCAAATGAACTTCCAAGAGATTGTTACATTAGTGGATGCATTATCTAGGATTAAATAAATATCCGCAACAGAATATGATTTGTTTTTTGGAAGCCACACCAAAATGTCTCTACCAGGAACCAGTGTTAAGCCTGAAGCTTACTAATGTTAGAAAATGGAGTTTTTAGAGCATAAGTATTTTATGTTCTTGATGTTAATTCCGGATTTTAACGGTTGGAAATTGTTCCTTGCTATGAGGACTTAAATTTTCATATATGGGTCTAAGTAATTTTCTTAGTGAAACCCATAGAGAAATAGAGTTGAAGTGGGTAGCTTGAAAGAGCTTGAAAATGAGAATGTGTATTTGTCCCACATTGAAATAAATAAAGGGGGTTGTTGGCTTTATATAGAATCACACACATGGGCAGTGTACAACTACTAAGGTGTATGATGGTTCATGGTGTTGCTGTGTGCTCCACGCGCACACACACACGCGCCCCGCCGCCGCCCCGCCACGACACGTCACGTCACGACTCGGGTCCGTCGAAGGGCGATTTGGGCGAATGTCTCGGCGTCTCGCGTACGCGAGGCGACCTGGGCGAGGGATTTTATTTCCGTGTTTAAATATATTTTAATTAGAATATATATATATATATATATATATATATATATATATATATATATATATATATATATATATATATATATATATATATATATCGATTGGGATCAGTACTTGAAATAAATCAGTAACTGGTCAGACATCTAATACTGATGGGCCAAGTCCTGATGAAATCCTGAAGGTACTACCAGATCCTGATGCTTGATCAAATACTTATGGACCTCAAGTCCTGACGGTACCAGATCCTGATGCTTGATCAAATACTGATGGACCTCAAGTCCTGACGGTACCAGATCCTGATGATCAAATACTGATGGACGGACATCAGTTCCTGATGTTGAGTCCTGAACAGAATTTGATAATATATATTGGATATATTCGTATAATTAAAATAAAATATGTGTGGATAAAATATAACGTAACAGTTACGATTTATTAAATCAGCCGTTTTGATTTTATTAAATCAGCCGTTTCATTTTATTAAATGTAAATCGGTAGTTACAAAATTAATTGGGTGGCATCAGTTATGTTTGGCCTCTCTTATAAATAGAGAGCTAAGCTGCTGTTTTATATACCACACTCTACATTCTCTTCTCCTCTCTACACTCTGTAATCCCTTCTTGTCAAAGCTGTTTTACTTGTGGGTTTTTTCGGCGACTGAGGTGCCAGTCGAAGTCGAGTAGTCTAGTTGATGTGATTACATTACTCGAAGCTTTTTTATCCTGGGAGAGGTGTTGCAAGCTTCCTGACACAGTAAGTGGGGGCAATTATCTTTTCAAGAACAGTCAGTACTTCGTGCAAGTCCTGACGACTCAGCTGTTTATTTGTTTGATACACTGATATAGCTATGGCTACTGGTATGTCTTCTGTTCTTCCTTTGTTATTACACTTACTGATATGCATGTTTTATACCTTCGTGTTTTGTTTCGTTAATTGTTTGCTTGGCCTTGGCTTGTTAAATACGATATATAACTGCCTCTATGTTGCTGTTTACGTGGACCTAAAGTTTCCTTCGGGTCGTATTCTATCCCTGACGAGAGTGCATCATGTTCCCGACATGCGTAGAAATATAATAAGTGGAAGCTGTTTAGTAGCTAATGGTTTTGAAGTCTCTCTTAAATGTAATAAAGTAGTTCTTATTCATACTGGTACTTTCTTTGGCAAGGGTTACTTGTCAAATGGTTTATTTGTAATAAATGCTGAGCCTGTTTTGGGTGCTTTTAATAAGATTACTCCTTCTGTTAACTATGTTGAATCTTCAAATTTATGGCATGCTAGACTTGGTCACTTAAATTTTGGTGCTCTTAAAAATATGATGAACTTAGAGTTGATTCCAAGACATACCATAGAAAAGAATTCTAAATGTCAAGTATGTGTGTCTGCTAAACAAATAAGGAAACCTTTTCATAATATTGTTAGGGATTCAGACTTGTTAGATTTAGTACACACTGATATTTGTGAATTTGGTGGTGTATTGACTAAGGACCAGTTTAGATACTTCATTACCTTTATAGATGATAGTAGTAGATACTGTTATGTTTATTTACTTAGACATAAGGATGAAGCACTTAGTAAATTCATTATATATAAAACTGAAGTGGAAAAACAAACTAGTAAGGTACTTAAACTATTGAGATCTGATAGAGGTGGTGAGTATACGAGTAACGCTTTTAATGAATTTTGTGCAAGCAATGGTATAGTTCATGAAGTTACCCCACCATACACACATGAGTCTAATGGGGTTGCTGAGCGAAAAAACAAAACTTTTAAAGATATGATTAATAGTATGCTTATTAATTCTGGGTTGCCTAAATACATGTGGGGAGAAGTTCTGAATACGGCTTGCCATATTCTGAATAGAGTCCCTCTGAAACACATGGATAAGACACCCTATGAGTTATGGAAGAGCAAGAAGACTAGTCTTAAGTATCTTCGTGTGTGGGGGTGCCTTGCCAAGGTACTTGTCCCTGAACACAAGAGAAAGAAACTAGGTCCGAAGACTGTTGATTCTATCTTTCTGGACTATCTTGAAACCACTACAGCTATGAGATTTTTAGTATTAAAATCTGACATAGATGGTATAGTGGCAAACACGATAGTTGAGTTTCGTGATGCTGCATTCTTTGAGGATGTTTACCCTATGAAGACTGGTATGCCTCAAGATACTTCTAATGAAGATCCTACTCACACATCAAGTTCTATTCATGATCATGTGGAAAAGATGACAAATGTGGGGGCAGAACCTAGTAGTAGCTCTACTCCTAAGGAGGTAGAGGAACCACGAAGGAGTAAGCGTGCAAAGGTAGTCAAGGATTTTGGAAGTGATTTTATCACTTACAATGTCGAGGACGAACATTTAACTTTCCGACAAGCTATGGATTCTTCAGAGTCTAGGCACTGGAAGGGCGTAAAGAGTGAAATTGACTCTATTGTTTCTAACGGAACGTGGGAGTTAGTTGATCTCCCTCCTGGGTTTTCTACTATCGATTGCAGATGGATCTTTAAAAGGAAGTTGAACCCTGACGGATCAATAGATAAGTACAAAGCTAGACTGGTAGCTAAGGGTTTTAAGCAAAAGGAGGGCATTGATTACTTTGACACATACTCTCCAGTAGCTAGAATGACAACAATCCGAATGCTTGTAGCATTGGCCTCCGTACATGGTCTTATCATCCATCAAATGGATGTAAAGATAGCTTTTCTTCATGGTGAACTTGAAGAAGAGATTTATATGGATCAGCCTGAGGGATTTGTTGCATCTGGTAATGAAAGGAAAGTATGTAAGTTGATCAAATCCATCTATGGCTTGAAACAAGCTCCTAGGGATTGGCATAAAAAGTTTGATGAAACTATAATGCCGTTCAGTTATGATATTAATGATAGTGACAAGTGTGTCTACACCAAAGTTAAAGGTAGTGAGTGTGTCATCTTGTGCCTATATGTAGATGACATATTACTGTTTGGAACCAATATTGAGATTATTAACGAGACAAAAGCTTTCTTGAAAAGGCATTTTGAAATGAAGGATATGTGTGAGGCTAGTGTGATTCTTTGTCTCAAGCTGACACAGTCAGCTGAGGGAATAACTTTATCGCAGTCTCATTATATAGAGAAATCTATACTTGAGAAATATGGTTATTCACGGTGTAGAATCGCTAGTACACCCTATGATCCTAAAGTTGCCCTTGTTAAGAATACTTCAGGAGTACCTGTGTCTCAGTTAAGGTATTCTCAGATTATAGGGAGTTTGTAGTATCTTACTAACTGTACTAGACCAGATATTTCATACTCTGTGTCTAAGTTGGCTAGATATACAAGCTGTCCAAACAGAACTCATTGGGATGCTCTTGATAGAGTACTTAAATATCTAAAAGGCACAATGTACCTTAGTTTACACTATAGGAGGTTTCCTGGTGTGCTTGAGGAGTACAGTGATGCAAGTTGGATAGCTAAGAAGTCTGGTTCCAATGGGGTGACTGGATACGTGTTCACCTTAGCAGGTGGAGCAATATCCTGGAAGTCGACCAAACAGACTATAGTAACTCGGTCTACTTTTGAGGTTGAGTTGTGTGCGCTTGATGCCACGGGGACGGAGGCTGAATGGTTACACGGACTTATGTCCGCAATACCTGTAGTAAGTAGACCTTTTCCTGCGCTAGCTATTCATTGTGATAGTAAAACAACTATCGACAAGATTAGAAGTAAAAAGTATAATGCTAAAACAAAGAGGCACATCCAAGTTAGACTAAAGTCTATAAGGGGTTTAGTGTCTGATAGGATTATAGCTGTAGAGTTCATAGGAACTCAGAATAATATAGCTGATCCTTTAACTAAAGGACTGGAACCTGTAGTGGTCCTTAAGTCGAGGTTGGGGATGGGGCTGTCAACCCATCATAGTTCATCATCAGCGGGAACCCAATACACATGAGAGGAGATCCCTTGAAGTGTATTCAATGTGGGAATAACAAGCTATAAGGATGAATTGGTAGTACCTTTGCTACATAGATGATACTGTTGTATCTGAGTCTATCCCCTGTAAACCTAGAAGGTATTGACACTGCTACTAAGCAAGAGTTATTATAATTCTGAATGGGGTCAAGTCATTCGACGAGATGGTAGCAGTACATTTCTGGAGATGCCCAGCTAAGCGAATGTAATTGTGTGGTCGCAATTAGAGGAAATGGTTATTCCTTGAAACATTCGACGAACAGGATCGAGACAAGACCATTAATGTCTCAAAGCCGTAGATTGGCACCATAGCCTTTGACTTGTCGTCGTCTGTGGAACATGATTACATCAAACAAATTAAGATTCAAGGTGAAACATTCCATCTGAATCAGGTAGTCATCGAAGTAGGGGACTTAGGAGGGTTCAAACCCGAAAGGGTACCGACTCTGAAAACCAAGTCATGATGAGAAACCTGAAGCATTTCTATATGGATTTGTGGGGGATTGTTAGAAAATGGAGTTTTTAGAGCATAAGTATTTTATGTTCTTGATGTTAATTTCGGATTTTAACGATTGGAAATTGTTCCTTGCTATGAGGACTTAAATTTTCATATATGGGTCTAAGTAATTTTCTTAGTGAAACCCATAGAGAAATATAGTTGAAGTGGGTAGCTTGAAAGAGCTTGAAAATGAGAATGTGTATTTGTCCCACATTGAAAAAAATAAAGGGGGTTGTTGGCTTTATATAGAATCACACACATGGGTAGTGTACAACTACTAAGGTGTATGATGGTGCATGGTGTTACTGTGTGTTCCACGCGCACACACACACGCACGCGCCGCCGCCGCCCGCCCCGCCCCGCCACGACACGTCACGTATCGACTCGACTCGGGTCGGCTCGGTCGAAGGGCGATTTGGGCGAATGTCTCGGCGTCTCGCGTACGCGAGGCGACCTGGGCGAGGGATTTTATTTCTGTGTTTAAATATATTTTAAATAGAATATATATATATATATATATATATATATATATATATATATATATATATATATATATATATATATATATATATATATATATATATATATCGATTGGGATCAGTACTTGGAATAAATCAGTAACTGGTTATACATCTAATACTGATGGGCCAAGTCCTGATGAAATCCTGAAGGTACTACCAGATCCTAATGTTTGATCAAATACTGATGGACCTCAAGTCCTGACGGTACCAGATCCTGATGCTTGATCAAATACTGATGGACCTCAAGTCCTGATGGTACCAGATCCTGATGATCAAATACTGATGGACGGACATCAGTTCCTGATGTTGAGTCCTGAACAGAATTTGATAATATATATTGGATATATTCATATAATTAAAATAAAATATGTGTGGATAAAATATAACGTAACAGTTACGATTTATTAAATCATTCGTTTTGATTTTATTAAATCAGCAGTTTCATTTTATTAAATGTAAATCGGTAGTTACAAAATTAATTGGGTGACATCAGTTACGTTTGACCTCTCTTATAAATAGAGAGCTAAGCTGCTGTTTTATATACCACACTCTACATTCTCTTCTCCTCTCTACACTCTGTAATCCCTTCCTGTCAAAGATGTTTTATTTGTGGGTTTTTCCGGCGACTGAGGTGCCAGTCGAAGTCGAGTAGTCTAGTTGCTGTGATTACATTACTCGGAGCTGTTTTATCCTTGGAGAGGTGTTGCAAGCTTCCTGACACAGTAAGTGGGGGCAATTATCTCTTCAAGAACAGTCAGTAAGTGGATATTAAATTCGATGATGAAGTACAAGCCTTATTGTTGGTATCCTCGTTACCTGACAGTTGGTCAGGATTTGTCACTGCTATTTGTAATTCATCTAGGAGCAGTAAGATGACTTTTGATGGAGTTCGAGATGCAATTATTGGAGAAGACATTCGTAGAAGAAACTCAGGAGAGTTGTCAGGTTCCTTGTTGAGTACTGAGAGTAAAGGCAAAAAGTTCGATAGGGGGCAGAATCAGGGGCGTAGGAGATCGAAGTCACAAAAGAGAGGACAATCCAAAGAACGCAAGGAGATTGTTTGCTGGAATTGTCAGAAGAAATGTCACTTCATAAATTAGTGTACGGCTCCTGCAACTCCTAAAGGAAAGAAGAAAGAGGATAATTCAGCTAATGTAGTTGAAGAAGTGGCGGATGACGATGCTTTGATTTGTTGTGTTGAATGTTCGGTTGAATCATGAGTTATGGATTCTGGTGCATCATTCCATGCTACCCCTTGCAAGGATTTGATGTTAAATTTCATACTTGGAAATTTTGGTAAAGTCCATCTTGCTGATGATGAGACTTTGGATATTGCGGGCATGGGTGATATTAATCTCACGACCTCTTTGGGGACTAGCTGGACGTTGAAAGATGTGAGATATATTCTTGGACTGAAGAAGATGCTGATATTTGTGGGTCAGTTAGATAAGGAAGTGTATCGAGTTACTTTCGGAGACGGATAGTGGAAGGTTATAAAGGGGAATCTAGTTGTTGCTCGTGGAGAGAAAAAGGGGACGTTGTACATAGCTGAACAATCCAGCTATGAAGCAAATGCAGTTGCTGATGAGATTGGGTCTTGAACTTTGTGGCACCAAAGACTTGGTCAAATGAGTGAATAGGGTATGAAGCTGTTAACTTCGAAGGGGAAGATTCCAGAGCTGAAGAATGTGGAAGTTGGGTTCTGTGAGCCATGTGTTCTTGGAAAGCAGAAACGAGTTACTTTTGCAAAATCAAGGAGGACACCCAAGGCTGAGAAGTTAGAGCTAGTTCATACATATGTATATGGTCCAACAGTAGTTGCGTCGTTGAGAGGATCTCGCTACTATGTCACTTTCATTGACGATTCCACTAGAAAGGTATGGGTTTATTTTTTGAAGAATAAATCAGATGTGTTTGCTACTTTCAAGAAGTGGAAGACCGAATTTGAAAATCAGACCGGTTTGAAGATTAAGAGTTTGATGTCAGATAATGGTAGTGAGTACAGTAGTGATGAGTTTAAAAGCTATTGCGCAGAATATGGGATTAGAATGATCAAAACTATTCCAGAGACACCACAACAGAATGGTGTTGCGGAGCGCATGAATAAAACCTTGAATGAGAGGGCCAAGAGTATGAGGTTGCATGCAGGGTTGCCAAAGACTTTTTGGGCAAATGCAGTTAGCACAACAGCGTATCTCATAAATAGAGGACCTTCAGTTCCTTTGGGGTTCAAGATTCCTGAAGAAGAGTGGCAGAAAAAGGAGGTAAATCTTTCACACTTGCGAGTTTTTGGTTGTGTTTCCTATGTGCATGTTAAAGATTCTGGCAGGGACAAGTTTGATCCAAAAGCAAAGAAGTGTATCTTCATTGTCTCAGATGATATGGGTTACCGTTTCTGGGATGAACTAACGAAGAAGGTTGTTAGAAGTAGAGATGTTACTTTTAACGAAGGTGCAGTGTATAAGGATAAGCTTGCAGTCGATTCCGAGTTCACAAAAGAAAAACCTGAGAAAGAGAAAGCAGTGCTTGAAGATATTACAGAAGAAGATCTTGCAGGAAATAGTGGGAGTTTAGGGAATGGTGATGACACAGTTCCAGTTACTCCACATGCTGAGGTAAGAAGATCTAGCAGAGTTGTGAGGCCACCACAAAGATTTCCACCTTCAGCATATTAGATGTTATTGACCGAGGATGGAGAGCCTCAGTGTTATTCAGAGGCAGTTCAGGTGGATGATTCAGTTCAGTGGAAATCAGCCATGGAAGAAGAGATGAGTTCTCTTGAGAAGAATGAAACTTGGTCTTTAACAGAATTACCAACAGGAAAGAAGGCTTTACAGAATAAGTGGGTGTTCCGGATCAAAGAAGAACCTGATGGCAGCAAGAGATACAAGGCGAGGTTAGTAGTCAAGGGTTATCAACAGAAAAAGGGTATTGACTATACTGATATATTTTCTCCGGTTGTTAAGATGACTACAGTTAGAATTGTGCTAAGTATTGTGGCTGCAGAGGAGTTACATCTAGAGCAACTAGATGTTAAGACCGCGTTCTTACATGGTGATCTTGAGAAAGACATCTACATGGTACAGCCAGAAGGATTTCAGGTAGCTGGGAAAGAAAATCTTGTTTGCAAGCTTATAAAAAGCTTGTATGGTTTGAAGCAAGCACCAAGACAATGGTACTTGAAGTTTGACAGCTTTATAATGAAGAATGGATACACTAGGAGTGCTATGGATCATTGTTGTTATTTTAAACAATTTGATTCATCTTATATCATATTGTTGTTGTATGTTGATGACATATTGATAGCAGGATCAAACATGTGGGAAATCAACAGGTTAAAGAGACAGATGTCTGAGGAGTTTGAGATGAAAGATATTGGTGCATCAAACCAGATACTTGGTATGAGCATCATAGGGGATAGATCTGAAGGTACTTTGAAATTATCACAAGAAAAGTATATTGAGAAATTATTACAGAAATTCAGTGACCGGGATGCGAAGACCAGAAGTACACCGTTGGCGACTCACTTTAATCTCACGAAGAAGAAGTCACCTAAAACGGATGAAGGCAAGAAAGATATGGCTAAAGTTCCGTATGCGTCTGCATTTGGCAGTTTGATGTACGCTATGGTGTGTACAAGGCCAGATATTGCTCATGCAGTGGGAGTTGTTATCAGGTTCATGTCTAATCCAGGAAGAGAGCATTAGGAAGCAGTCAAGTGGTTGTTGCGCTACTTGAAAGGCACATCCAAGGTTGCGTTATGTTTAAGCAAGAAAGATGTTATCTTGGAAGGGTTCTCTGATGCAGATTTGGGTGGATGTTTGGATACAAGAAAAAGTACTACGGGATATATTTTCACATTGGGTGGCACATCAGTTAGTTGGATGTCTCGACTTCAAAAGAGTGTTTCTCTTTCAACCACAGAAGCAGAATATATGGCTATCTCTGAAGCTAGCAAGGAGATGATTTGGTTGAAGAATTTTCTTGAGGAGTTGGGCAAGAAACAAGCGGACAGTGCTTTGTATAGCGACAGTCAAAGTGCTATTCATCTTGCGAAGAATCATGTGTTTCATGCTAGGACGAAGCATATTCAGCTGAGATATCACTTTACAAGAGAGTTGATTAGCAATGATACTTTGTCCTTGAAGAAAATCATTGGTTCAAAGAATCCTGCAGATATGTTGACTAAGGTGGTTACTAATGAAAAGTTGAAGCTTTGCATAGCTTCAACTAGCCTTCAGAATTGATTGATGAGAAGGCGCTGCACTAGTTAGAGTTATTGATCGAGGGATTATTTCTTACTAGATTTACAAAAGTGAAGCGAAGATGTGGTCAGACTCCAAGTAGGAGATTGTTGAGTTTGTGGAGTCTATCAGGTTTCAGAATTGGATTCTGACTTGAGTTAGGAATTCCTGAATTGGACTCTAATTAGAGTTAGGAATTTCAGAATTAGACTCTGATTTATTTTGACCCAGTTTCTTCTCTTATAAATACTCATGTAATTGTAACAAAACACAACACAATTGTGAGAGATCAATACAAAATTAGTGCGGCTTGTGGAGTAGGAATTTCCGAACCACGTTAAATCTTTGTCTTGTATGATTGTCGTTTATTTTCTTGTTCTTGTTTATTCGCTTTGGGTTTTGCTTTCGTTGTTGTATACTCAACAACTGGTATCAAGAGCCTAGGTTTTCAGGCGAGTGGGAGCGATGGCAGAAGAAGGAAAAGTAAAGATCGACAAATTTGATGGCAAATATTTTCGTTTTGGAAGATGCAAATTGAAGATTACTTGTATCAGAAAAAACTACACGAACCGCTGGAGGAGAAGAAGCCAGATTTAATGGATGAGAAAGAATGGAAGCTATTGGATAGACAGGCTCTGGGTGTTGTCAGATTGACTTTGGTGAAGAACGTTGCTTACAATATCGTCAAGGAAACGATAACTTATGGATTGATCAAGGCGTTATCAAATATGTATGAGAAGCCGTTTGCTGCAAATAAGGTATATTTGTGTCATTCGTTGTTTGCCACGAGATTGAATGAAGGTGATTGTGTTACTGATAATGTGAACGAATTTAACTCTATCCTATCAATATTGACATCAGTGGATATTAAATTCGATGATGAAGTACAAGCCTTGTTGTTGGTATCCTCGTTACCTGACAGTTGGTCAGGATTTGTCACTGCTATTTGTAATTCATCTGGGAGCAGTAAGATGACTTTTGATGGAGTTCGAAATGTGATTCTCGGAGAAGACATTCGTAGGAGAAACTCAGGAGAGTCGTCAGGTTCCTTGTTGAGTACTGAGAGTAGAGGCAGAAAGTTCGGTAGGGGGCAGAATCAGGGGCGTAGCAGATCGAAGTCACAAAAGAGAGGACAATCCAAAGATCGCAAGGAGATTGTTTGCTGGAATTGTCAGAAGAAAGGTCACTTCAGAAATCAGTGTACGACTCCTGCTACTTCTAAAGGAAAGAAGAAAGAGGATAATTCAGCTAATGTAGTTGAAGAAATGGCGGATGACGATGCTTTGATTTGTTGTGTTGAATGTTCTATTGAATCATGAGTTGAATCATAAGTTGTTGGTCCCGGAGTATTGCAGAAGGGGGGGGGGGGGTTGAATGCAATACTGATAAACTCGAATCTTTAAATCAACAACGAAGATAAAGATTATAGATTATCAGTAGATGTATGCAAGTAATAAGTGAAACAAGATTTCTCACAAAATAAATGTTTTATTTATTTTGTGTGAAGTGTTGCTACAAACTGGAGAGAGTTTCTCCCGCTTCGATATCTCAAGAGATACAGATTGCTTCGTGTGCGTACATGAATAGAAAAGAATCTAAGATGTATCTAAGTAGACTAAGATACTCTGTTGTCCCTATCGCATGGGGTGTTGAGCTGCTGTCGTTTTCAAGTGGCAGCTCATTACAATTTGTACACCCATGTGACTTTCCTAATTGCTATACAGATAGGATAAACCTTATAAGTAAATCAACCTAGATTCTTTCTATTTTCAGCTAATACAATTTTAGTAGATGTGGATATCACATGCTCCTCGAATTGACCAGCCTTGTCTTCTGAATCTCTTAAACTTCTGTTGTAGTCTTGCAGGTCTGCTATAAATGATAGTGTGTTGCAGCAAATCTGGTTCTTGAACATGTAACCTGTCACGGGCTTTGACTGAGAAAATACCCAATTCAAATAATTCAAGGTGACAGAAACCTTAACCGCAGAGTCTGCTATCAAAGGAATATTCATTGGTTGAAAGTGCGGGCTCTCGCCAATGTTGCTGTCGGAACTCCAGACTTGCTGTCAAGTGTGAGAATGTCACTGTCTCTTGCTTCGGCCAATGTTTCTGTCAAATGTAGCTTTGTCGTGACTTTGCAACATTTGTCTTCTTGTAACATTACTGTTAGGGACATGACAGTAATCTTTATTCTTGCTGTCTTCTGGATGCATTCCTTGAGGCTTGAACAAACATATGAACTTATCCCAAATCATACATTTATTATATGACAACAATTATTCGAATACGAAGACATACTATGGCTGTGACAGTATGTTCGACTTAGTAAAAACTAAGTACAGGGAAATGTAGTTAAGTTGTCTCTATGCTATCACCCATAAATCCCAACAATCTCCCGCAATTTGTTTTTATGGACGATAACAACAAATTTACAATCAAAACATGCTGACAACTTAACTAACATAGATCAGAATAGCTGAAATACAATAACTGATAAATGTTAAAGAAAAATCTGGAACATGAAGCTTATGAATTTACTGCAAATCAATTGCTCGTATAGAATGAGCAAATCAGAGTTTAACTTAGCTTGATTTTGGCAGTCTCCAGTTGTTCAGATTTTTTCCCTCTCTTTTGTGAGTTCAATTCTTGCTTTTCTGAGGTCTTCAACTAAAGCTTTTTCTTCTGGTGACTTGGCATCATCTTCAATGTCTTCAATATACCCTTGTATCACTCGAGAAGTAAACACTTCAGCATCTTTTACATCAAACCAAGTTTCAAAATCATACGTGTAAGTTCTGAACTTCAGAATTCCTTGGATGAATTTGAACCTCCTTCTAGGAAAAGCATTTAAGGATTCTCTCCTCATTCTGTCTAGCTTTGGATCTTCATTTCTCCTCTGATCAAATATTACCTCTAGTTCCCAAGCAACTAGCATTTCGAGCTTGTGAGTAGATCCAACAACTTTCCAGTAGAGATCTTTCAGTATACTGGTCCTTAGCTTGTGAAAGCTATCAACATAGATTTCTTGTTTGTCATCCTTGATTCTCAGAGGATTATCTAGTACACAGGGCTGATAACTTGCTTCCTCACGGAATAGCTTGTTGAGCTTCTTGTAGCCTTCCTTCAGTTGAGCTTCAAAGTCTTCAGCACATTGTTTGGCAGATGTGGTAGGTTGGGATGATTTAGCTTTAGCAGCCTGATAAGCTTGTTCTGCTTCATATTCAGCCATGCCAGCCCTTGTAAAAGGTCGATGTGCTGCTACAAGGTCCACATCAGGCATTGGTTCCCCATCAAAACTGACTTCAAGGTCTGCATCATCATGTGCTCTCCAATCACCATACGTCTCATAGAATTCAGCATATCTTTGAGCATAGTATTCTTTGACATGCTCTAAGATACTGCTGGAAACACTTTGGTCTGTTTCCATGAGAGTGATCATCCTTTCCAAAACGAAGAAATCAATTCTTCTCCTTACCCTTACCTTTTTGCATGAGAGATCATGCATGTCTACCACTTGTGAAACTATCTCCATAGTGAAGTCTGGCTCTACAGTTATACATGTAGTTCCACAGTCCTTAAGATCATACTTTCGTACGTTTTTGTTGACTGGGTCCAGTTCTACGGAGACAGATGATATGCTCCCATCAGCAAACTTTTTCATTCGTTCAAAGCTGTTTACCTTTCTTTTGTTTATGGGCTTCTCTGTCAAAACTGCTCCATGCTTCTTTTTCTTTGCTGCTGCAACGGTCTTCCCTTTTATCTTGGTGGCACGATAGGCTTGGGCTCTTGTCTTTTTTCAGTTAGAAGTGAAATTCTTGACAAGTTTTCGTACCTTGACAGTTTCTTCAAGTTGATCCGTGACAGCATCTTTCATGACAGCAACTTTGACAGCTTCGACTGTTTGGCTCTTGACAGCATCTTTCACTTGGGTGTCTTCAGCCAATTTGACAGTATCCTTGTTGACAGTATTTTTTCAACATCAAAGCATTCCACAACTAATCTCAAGATACTTGCCTCCAAGGCTTCAAAAATTTCTAACTCCCCTTCATCATTGACATCATCTTTCTTTTCAATACTGGGAGTTTCTTGCTCTTCTTGGGTAGCATCCACCTGAGTTTGTGTAGAAACATTCTCAGATGCTTCTTTCCTAGAACTCCTGAATTTTCCAGGTTCACCGTTTCCTCCAATTTCATCTTCATCATCATCCAAAGTATCATCATAGTTGCAGCTTCCTCCCATCTTGGCATTAGCATCAGAGATCAGCTTCTTTATGATTGAGCTAATTTCCTCATCTCTTTTTGCTAACATCCTATGAATATCTTTGACAGCTTTAACCTTTTCACTTGTGATACTGGATTTGAGAAGCTTCTTCATCACTGTCATGATTGTTTCAGTGCTTAGTCCTGAAATTCTATCCAGTGGTAAAAAATCCAACCTTCTGGCTCCTATCTTTGTAACCCTTTTGAAACACACACCATAAGGATTTTGAATCACCTCAGGGAGTTTGTCTTCAACCATCCTTTTAATTTGTGCTCTCAGACTATCATTGAAGGTTGTTGAATTTCTGACTACCAGGTTTCCAAGGACTTGGAGTACTCTAACATGCAAACTTTGTAATAGTTGCATTGTGATGAATATGGTCAATCGATTTTGCAAATAAACCTGAACAGCCCATCTTCTTTCCAAGTTGATTCTCACGGAGATACTTATTATCTTGCTCTTCAGTGTTGATGTCAATTTTGTAAAAGCTCCCCCTGCTTCACTAATTGATTCATCCACCAACTTACTGAATTCTTCATCTTTGTTTTCAAGGTACTCTTCATGTGATCAACCATCATCAATTCTGCATCTTCAAAGGCGTATTCACTTCCATCTGACCAAGTAGTTCCAGTAGATATGCCAGCAGATATGTCCATATACTCAGGCATTTTGCCTTTGCCTTTACCCAGAGCATTTTGAATTTCTTTTTCTCTCCATTCCTTCTGCAACTTCTGGAATGGAGCTTTAACTTCCTCAGGATTTGGCTCATTGATTTTCAGTGGAGGCAATACTGTTCTTTTAGACTTTTGAGTCCCCTTTAGTTGCTCCAATACTTCTTTGGACAACAATACCGCCTCACCATCTATTTCTGCTTCAAACAATTCACCATCTCCTGCTGCCTTCAGTTATTCACCAAAGTTTCTTTCTTCTTTCTCTTGCTACCCCTCACTTTTATCTCCATCCTTTTCTTCCAAAACTTGCTCCCCCTCACCTGTAGGCTCCCCCTCACTTGCATCTCCACCTTGTTTCTCCTTCTCTACTAGGTTTGCTTCATTCTGATTCTTATCTACCATTTTCTCTCCCTTACCCTCATTCTGATCTACTACTTTCTCCCCCTTAGTTGAGTTGGCAACACTAAGGATGACAGAGAATGAGAGAAGAGTTTGTTGAATATCAGCAAAACCAGTAGCTACCACAGTGGACAGAGCATCAAGTTTAGCTTCCAAGGATGCACATCTGCCCTCAAGGGATTTCAACCTTGATTCAGCTTGTTTAGAAGGACCATAAGTTCTCAGCCTTTTTGGATATGAAGGAAGAGACTGGGGCAAGGAGGCTGTGGGGTTTCTCACACACTCATGGTTTTTCTGAGTGATCTCATCACTCCTCACAGAATGACTCTCAAGGCCTAGTGCCTTTGTGTGTGGGGTTCCCTCCATTTCACTCTAGACATGCTCAAGTCCCTCACCTTTTGCCAGCTCGTTTGGCTGCCTCTCATTTTTATGCTCACCTCTCTTTTCTTTTATCTCTCTTTTTCTTTTCACTCCCTCACTCATCCTAGATGCATGGGTAGCAGTACTTGCATGCATTTTAGCTGAAGAAGTAGACAGTTTAGATTGTACCTTCAAAACAGAGATAGTTAGCTGATCATTATCTGAAACATCGTCAACAATTACAGCATCATGATCAAGCTGTTTAGAGGCGACATCATCTTTACCCAAAATGTTACTGCCCACAGGTGGGTTGACAGCAACTTTTGTGGTGTCTTTGACAGCAGCTGAGGCTGTGACAGCAACTTCCTGAAGGTCAGTTGCTCTTTGGAGTTCGACCAAGATGTTGGCTGTTTCATTTTCTGGCAGTGTACCAGCTTGATCTAGCTCAGTGTTTGAGTGAGTGGTGTCCATTTCACTTTGAGAAATGGGTTCTTATGGACCACTTGATGGGGGCTCATCCATGACTTAAGATGTATGATCAAAACCTGAAGGGATTGGACTGTCCCCTTCTCTAGGTTGTTGAGAAGAAACAATTGATGGATTAGAGAATAAAGAAGATGATGGTTAAGAAGAGATTTTTGGCTGTTCCATAGGGTTAACTTGTGGAACATTAAGAGTAGAAGTTTCATGACTCTCACTGTGCCCTATCTCTGTGTGCATTTCTGCAAGTGTAGGCTCCTCATGAGTGATTACATGAGGTTGTGCTGACTCTTTACAGGATGCCTTGGGAGACAGGCCAGCTTCAATAGAAACTTCTTGTTGAGAAGAAGCACCTAGGATGTGTTTGATTCCCTTTTACTCTCCACAGCCTTTTGTGAGACTGTGGGGTGGCTGACAGTGGCTTTAGCCCTCTTAGCTCTCTTCTTCTTAGGCTCAAGAGGAACCACTGTGGGTTCACCTTGACTAACATCCTTATTTGCTGCATCATGTGCAGTTACTCCCTCAACATTCTCAGAACTACTACCAACACCAGTTTCCAAGGGTCTTTTCTTGGATTCTTGCAAAGTTGTTTTTGTGGCCTTTGGTTGTCTAGAGTTTCTGATAGGAATGTATGTAGTAGAATGTGGGCTAGCTGAATTTGGGTCTAATTCAGCTTCATTCTCAAGGGAGAAAACACTATACCCAGAGGGTAGTGCTACATCAAGATGAGGCTCTTGATTAGCCATGTGCTTGGTGAAACAGAGTGGAATATGTGCATTTGAATTTTGTGAATTGAGTGATGTGTGTGTATTTCTTTTCAAAACATTGCATTCTATAGAGAGAGTTGCATCATCATCAATACCACATAATGAGTTCAAACACATAGTAAGAAATCGAGGATAAACATGTACCTTCCTGCTTAGAGCTGACTTGAGTTGACTCATAAGCAACTTTCCTACATCCACTTTGTATCCATGGACAAGAGAGTGAGTAAGCTTCTTGATATAGGAGGGAATTCCATTCCATCCAGAAGTTTTGGTTGAGAAAACCTTCACCATGACATCAAAGATCATGCTCCATTCTTTTCTCAAATGCTTCCTGTCCATTTCACCAGTTGAGTACCATTTCGATGTACCCTCTTCAAGAATAGGACCAGAATACCCAATTTTGAAGAAAAACTTCTTTAGGGTTTCATCACTTGCAAGTTCCTCGTATGATTCCTTTGCTTGCAGTCCAGTTCCCAAAGCTTCGTTGATGCCTTTGATTGTGAGGATGCAGGTGATTCCTTTGATTGTGCATTGTATGGTGTCTTTACCTGCACCTCCTGGAACATAGGCAGTTTTCCAGAATTCTTCAAGTCTTTCCAGGTTCAAGGATGGTGTAGATGTTATAGCATGACCCAGATAGGACTTGTTGATAAAGGATACGAGTCCTTTATATCCTTCACCAGCATCTCCAATAGTGAGAATACCAGCAAGGTTGGTTTGAGAAAAGGATTGTTTGGGTGCCATTTCTTTCTTTGAGCTTTGGAGAGAGGTTTTTGCTTTTGAGAGAGAGGTTTTTGTTGAAAGTTATGTGTTTGTGTGTTTGACAGTTGCTTACATGAAAATAGCAAATGTCTTACTGAGAAAGGGAAAGTAACTGTGTCTTAGCCCATTAATCAGTCACGTGGTGTCGTGGGTAGTTACTTTTTAGTGGCTGTAAATCGTGGAGGTAAAATCCCAATTAATTCGGTCCACTAAACTTGAAAGTAACCTGTGCGCTGTAACAAAATCATTAGTAATTTTGAGAGGATGACATCAGGTTTTGCTTGATAGAATATCGATGCAAAAACATACTGTCATCATTAAGCAATTTATACAATTTCCTTTAAATTTCATGACAGAGACTTTTTCCATTGTGTCATCTAAGAAACTTGCTGTCAAGGCACTTCGTGACAGCATCTTCACTTATTTGACAGCAACTTAAGCGGAAATAATTTATGTCAAGAATTTTAATCGACTTTGTTTATTGCTTAAGCAAAAATTACCAAATAGCATTTTAATCGATTTAGGCACATATTTGTTAATTTTAGCACACATCCACAAACATCCATACACACAAGCAAGCAAAACAGACACATGCATTACCCAGTAGATAACCAAGGTAAGGGAATCTAGCAGAAAAAACATGAACAGTGCAAAAGATGAAAAGATTCTTTTTATTCATTATTAAAAATAATATACATCCTCTTCATCATCAGAAGCAAGCTCATACAGTTCCACTTGAACTGTTTCATCGGTCAGCCCTTCCGCATGAAGAAGAACCTCGACGAAGACTAGCATTTCCAACCAGTCTTCAAGATCCTTCTCGACCTTGTCCTGGGCAGCTTTCTCTTTCTCTGCCAAATCTTCTTCCAGCGCTTCATCCATTGCTTTGAAGAGCTCCTCTATTTCCTCTTCATGACCTGGTTCACACCAGACCTTTGGCTTCTGTGAAATGACATCCTTGTTCTCCATTATAGATATCCTCCTTTTCTTTCTCAAGGCATGAGTGATTGAGTGAGAAATAATATTTAGTCTCGTGCACATTTTATAGGACCCTAGGTGACGTTCCAGTTTCCCAAACTCTTCTTTTTAATAAAGTAAGTAAACTTTAAGTTAAAAAGACTGACGAATACCCCGAGGTCATTTCAAATGACACAAGTACTCATCACTAAGCACGCGTATGAAATAAGTTAATGTCACGTGACTACTCATTGCAAAAATTAAAACAGGCATGTGATTGAATATAGCATAGTCATAGCAAACATGCTGTCAAATAAACAAGTAGCACATAAGACAGTAACTTCTCATGACGGTAACATTTGAGAGTTAAGGTCACGAGCTGCAATTTTATCCACCTTGAAAATGTAAAAACTAGTAAGTTAACATACCAGATTTAGCATTCCCAATTCACTTACCAACCTGTTGAAGGTTGCTTCATCTAGTGGCTTCGTAAAAATATCTGCAAGTTGCTTTTCTGTTGGAACATAAATCAGCTTCACAGTTCCTCTTTCAACATGCTCTCTTAGGAAATGATGTCTGATATCAACGTGCTTTGTCCTGGAGTGTTGAACTGGATTGTATGAAATAGCTATGGCACTAGTGTTATCATAATAGATAGGAATATTGGACAACTCCAAGCCATAATCCATTAGCTGATTTTTCATCCAAAGAATTTGAGCACATCAACTTCCAGCTGCGATATCACTAGTACAAAACTTGCTTTTTACGTCGGTTAAATAGGTCTTATACGTCGGTTAAATGGCGACGTATAGAGGGGTGACGTATAAAGTCACGAGTCTTTTACGTCGGTTAAAAAGGCGACGTATAAAGTTTAATATACGTCGGTTAAAAAGGCGACGTATAAAGTTGAATAAGGGCGACGTATAATATCGAAGAAGGGCGACGTATAAAGTCCAAAAAACCGACGTATATTGATTATGCTTTTTACATCGCCCATGTGGGAACCGACGTATATTATCCACAAAAATTAAAAAAAATATTTTTTTTGTTTCTCTAGAAAACCTGTTAAACAATCAAAATAACTTGCTTTAACAAAATTTTGTACAATGAAAAACCTACAATAATAAAAATTTCCATTTATATTATTTATCATGTCTTGTCTTGATAAACAATGCTTCAGACTCAAGTTGTACCTACTTTAGAAAGTTCAAATGCCAACAACAAAGGCAATTACAATTATCAATTTGACAGAATTTAAAAATATTGCTTCTCCCCTCCAAAATTATCTAACTTCCCTAACTGCTTTAGACTTGCATGTAAAATTAGTCCAAGTTGATTACATGCTCTCCTGCAGCACGTCTTTAGTGATTTTCATGCGATTACGTATCTGGTGAGCAAGAGTCTCAACCAAAGCTAATCTTCCAAGCTTGCTCTGAGGGGCTCCGGTTAATATGGATTTTAGGCTTTCAGTCTCAGCACGCCAAGCTGTTTCTAATGAATCATCGGATCCAACATTGCCTGACTGTGCAGATGCTATAGCCACAGATTGACCAATCAACGCAACCCATGGAATATCAGATGTACTACTTGGTCCTTGATTCAAGAGAAGAGCCTGGACAACTGCAAGAACCTTTTGATCTAATGCGGCTTGGTCTATTTTACTAATTACACCAACCGTCCTGGTACCTGTAATGGAGATACAACACCTAACACATTTAATTATTAAAACTCATTTTATAAAGAACTGAGTCAAAAGGTCCAGCTGAAAACAAATTGGTATTATGCAAAAACATACTGTCATCATTAAGCAATTTATACAATTTCCTTTAAATTTCATGACAGAGACTTTTTCCATTGTGTCATCTAAGAAACTTGCTGTCAAGGCACTTCGTGACAGCATCTTCACTTATTTGACAGCAACTTAATTGGAAATAATTTATGTCAAGAATTTTAATCGACTTTGTTTATTGCTTAAGCAAAAATTACCAAATAGCATTTTAATCGATTTAGGCACATATTTGTTAATTTTAGCACACATCCACAAACATCCATACACACAAGCAAGCAAAACAGACACATGCATTACCCAGTAGATAACCAAGGTAAGGGAATCTAGCAGAAAAAACATGAACAGTGCAAAAGATGAAAAGATTCTTTTTATTCATTATTAAAAATAATATACATCCTCTTCATCATTAGAAGCAAGCTCATACAGTTCCACTTGAACTGTTTCATCGGTCAGCCCTTCCGCATGAAGAATAACCTCGACGAAGACTAGCATTTCCAACCAGTCTTCAAGATCCTTCTCGACCTTGTCCTGGGCAGCTTTCTCTTTCTCTGCCAAATCTTCTTCCAGCGCTTCATCCATTGCTTTGAAGAGCTCCTCTATTTCCTCTTCATGACCTGGTTCACACCAGACCTTTGGCTTCTGTGAAATGACATCCTTGTTCTCCATTATAGATATCCTCCTTTTCTTTCTCAAGGCATGAGTGATTGAGTGAGAAATGATATTTAGTCTCGTGCACATTTTATAGGACCCTAGGTGACGTTCCAGTTTCCCAAACTCTTATTTTTAATAAAGTAAGTAAACTTTAAGTTAAAAAGACTGACGAATACCCCGAGGTCATTTCAAATGACACAAGTACTCATCATTAAGCACACGTATGAAATAAGTTAATGTCACGTGACTACTCATTGCAAAAATTAAAACAGGCATGTGATTGAATATAGCATAGTCATAGCAAACATGCTGTCAAATAAACAAGTAGCACATAAGACAGTAACTTCTCATGGCGGTAACATTAAGAGTTAAGGTCACGAGCTGCAATTTTATCCACCTTGAAAATGTAAAAACTAGTAAGTTAACATACCAGATTTAGCATTCCCAATTCACTTACCAACCTGTTGAAGGTTGCTTCATCTAGTGGCTTCGTAAAAATATCTGCAAGTTGCTTTTCTGTTGGAACATAAATCAGCTTCACAGTTCCTCTTTCAACATGCTCTCTTAGGAAATGATGTCTGATATCAACGTGCTTTGTCCTGGAGTGTTGAACTGGATTGTATGAAATAGCTATGGCACTAGTGTTATCATAATAGATAGGAATATTGGACAACTCCAAGCCATAATCCATTAGCTGATTTTTCATCCAAAGAATTTGAGCACATCAACTTCCAGCTGCGATATCACTAGTACAAAACTGGCTTTTTACGTCGGTTAAATAGGTCTTATACGTCGGTTAAATGGCGACGTATAGAGGGGTGACGTATAAAGTCACGAGTCTTTTACGTCGGTTAAAAAGGCGACGTATAAAGTTTAATATACGTCGGTTAAAAAGGCGACGTATAAAGTTGAATAAGGGCGACGTATAATATCGAAGAAGGGCGACGCATAATGTCCAAAAAACTGACGTATATTGATTATGCTTTATACATCGCCCATGTGGGAACCGACGTATATTATCCACAAAAATTAAAAAAAATATTTTTTTTGTTTCTCTAGAAAACCTGTTAAACAATCAAAATAACTTGCTTTAACAAAATTTTGTACAATGAAAAACCTACAATAATAAAAATTTCCATTTATATTATTTATCATGTCTTGTCTTGATAAACAATGCTTCAGACTCAAGTTGTACCTACTTTAGAAAGTTCAAATGCCAACAACAAAGGCAATTACAATTATCAATTTGACAGAATTTAAAAATATTGCTTCTCCCCTCCAAAATTATCTAACTTCCCTAACTGCTTTAGACTTGCATGTAAAATTAGTCCAAGTTGATTACATGCTCTCCTGCAGCACGTCTTTAGTGATTTTCATGCGATTACGTATCTGGTGAGCAAGAGTCTCAACCAAAGCTAATCTTCCAAGCTTGCTCTGAGGGGCTCCGGTTAATATGGATTTTAGGCTTTCAGTCTCAGCACGCCAAGCTGTTTCTAATGAATCATCGGATCCAACATTGCCTGACTGTGCAGATGCTATAGCCACAGATTGACCAATCAACGCAACCCATGGAATATCAGATGTACTACTTGGTCCTTGATTCAAGAGAAGAGCCTGGACAACTGCAAGAACCTTTTGATCTAATGCGGCTTGGTCTATTTTACTAATTACACCAACCGTCCTGGTACCTGTAATGGAGATACAACACCTAAGACATTTAATTATTAAAACTCATTTTATAAAGAACTGAGTCAAAAGGTCCAGCTGAAAACAAATTGGTATTATGCAAAAACATACTGTCATCATTAAGCAATTTATACAATTTCCTTTAAATTTCATGACAGAGACTTTTTCCATTGTGTCATCTAAGAAACTTGCTGTCAAGGCACTTCGTGATAGCATCTTCACTTATTTGACAGCAACTTAAGCGGAAATAATTTATGTCAAGAATTTTAATCGACTTTGTTTATTGCTTAAGCAAAAATTACGAAATAGCATTTTAATCGATTTAGGCACATATTTGTTAATTTTAGCACACATCCACAAACATCCATACACACAAGCAAGCAAAACAGACACATGCATTACCCAGTAGATAACCAAGGTAAGGGAATCTAGCAGAAAAAACATGAACAGTGCAAAAGATGAAAAGATTCTTTTTATTCATTATTAAAAATAATATACATCCTCTTCATCATCAGAAGCAAGCTCATACAGTTCCACTTGAACTGTTTCATCGGTCAGCCCTTCCGCATGAAGAATAACCTCAACGAAGACTAGCATTTCCAACCAGTCTTCAAGATCCTTCTCGACCTTGTCCTGGGCAGCTTTCTCTTTCTCTGCCAAATCTTCTTCCAGCGCTTCATCCATTGCTTTGAAGAGCTCCTCTATTTCCTCTTCATGACCTGGTTCACACCAGACCTTTGGCTTCTGTGAAATGACATCCTTGTTCTCCATTATAGATATCCTCCTTTTCTTTCTCAAGGCATGAGTGATTGAGTGAGAAATGATATTTAGTCTCGTGCACATTTTATAGGACCCTAGGTGACGTTCCAGTTTCCCAAACTCTTCTTTTTAATAAAGTAAGTAAACTTTAAGTTAAAAAGACTGACGAATACCCCGAGGTCATTTCAAATGACACAAGTACTCATCACTAAGCATGCGTATGAAATAAGTTAATGTCACGTGACTACTCATTGCAAAAATTAAAACAGGCATGTGATTGAATATAGCATAGTCATAGCAAACATGCTGTCAAATAAACAAGTAGCACATAAGACAGTAACTTCTCATGACGGTAACATTGAGAGTTAAGGTCACGAGCTGCAATTTTATCCACCTTGAAAATGTAAAAACTAGTAAGTTAACATACCAGATTTAGCATTCCCAATTCACTTACCAACCTGTTGAAGGTTGCTTCATCTAGTGGCTTCGTAAAAATATCTGCAAGTTGCTTTTCTGTTGGAACATAAATCAGCTTCACAGTTCCTCTTTCAACATGCTCTCTTAGGAAATGATGTCTGATATCAACGTGCTTTGTCCTGGAGTGTTGAACTGGATTGTATGAAATAGCTGTGGCACTAGTGTTATCATAATAGATAGGAATATTGGACAACTCCAAGCCATAATCCATTAGCTGATTTTTCATCCAAAGAATTTGAGCACATCAACTTCCAGCTGCGATATCACTAGTACAAAACTGGCTTTTTACGTCGGTTAAATAGGTCTTATACATCGGTTAAATGGCGACGTATAGAGGGGTGACGTATAAAGTCACGAGTCTTTTACGTCGGTTAAAAAGGCGACGTATAAAGTTTAATATACGTCGGTTAAAAAGGCGACGTATAAAGTTGAATAAGGGCGACGTATAATATCGAAGAAGGGCGACGTATAATGTCCAAAAAACCGACGTATATTGATTATGCTTTATACATCGCCCATGTGGGAACCGACGTATATTATCCACAAAAATTAAAAAAAATATTTTTTTTGTTTCTCTAGAAAACCTGTTAAACAATCAAAATAACTTGCTTTAACAAAATTTTGTACAATGAAAAACCTACAATAATAAAAATTTCCATTTATATTATTTATCATGTCTTGTCTTGATAAACAATGCTTCAGACTCAAGTTGTACCTACTTTAGAAAGTTCAAATGCCAACAACAAAGGCAATTACAATTATCAATTTGACAGAATTTAAAAATATTGCTTCTCCCCTCCAAAATTATCTAACTTCCCTAACTGCTTTAGACTTGCATGTAAAATTAGTCCAAGTTGATTACATGCTCTCCTGCAGCACGTCTTTAGTGATTTTCATGCGATTACGTATCTGGTGAGCAAGAGTCTCAACCAAAGCTAATCTTCCAAGCTTGCTCTGAGGGGCTCCGGTTAATATGGATTTTAGGCTTTCAGTCTCAGCACGCCAAGCTGTTTCTAATGAATCATCGGATCCAACATTGCCTGACTGTGCAGATGCTATAGCCACAGATTGACCAATCAACGCAACCCATGGAATATCAGATGTACTACTTGGTCCTTGATTCAAGAGAAGAGCCTGGACAACTGCAAGAACCTTTTGATCTAATGCGGCTTGGTCTATTTTACTAATTACACCAACCGTCCTGGTACCTGTAATGGAGATACAACACCTAAGACATTTAATTATTAAAACTCATTTTATAAAGAACTGAGTCAAAAGGTCCAGCTGAAAACAAATTGGTATTATTTTAAAAAATATGTTCGTTGGAATCTAGATGTGAATGAAGCACAATATGATAAGAAAGCACGCAAAGGCTTATAATTGTGCTTACTCAAATGATGAATGGACTCCTGTCAATCCACTAAACGGGCACCAGTGAACTCCAAATGGCTGGGAGGTTTAAAATCAACAACAAAATCATAACACATCATGCTTCAAAGTAGAGAAATCTCAATGAATCTTGAATCTACCAGTTCCATCGGTAGATGAACTTACATGAATCTTGAATTATGTTTGCCATAGAAAAAAATCATCTAGTCAACAATCAGATATGTTAACAGGGTATCTGCATGTTTTATCATAACATGGTCTTAATCTGATATTCAACCAAGATGCATGTATAAAGTAGAAAGTAAAAAATCCAGAGGGGAACAGGTTACTCACTCTTGCCAAGTTTTTGGATTAAGTGTCCACCCATCCAACGTTGTAAGAAGAAATGACCAAGCAGACACAGCTGAAGTTATAATAACAGCTGGTGAAGGTTTTACAACAACTACCTGAGAAGTGATATACAAGCTACTTGCACCAGTGCAGAGTCTACTTTGCTTTGTCAAGAGACGTTAATTAAAACATAGAATTTAAATCTCAGCCACGGGGCTACTGAGCTTCAAGAGACATTTAATCGAAACATAGAATTTTAAAAATTGAGTTTTTATGGTAAAAACCTTTATAAGTTATTTATTAATTTGAAACATAAAACACAGTGAAAGGCAATTAAAAATGGAGCAAATACTAGTCTTTAAAGCATGTGAATTATCCAACTTGATAATCGGAGAATACTGAGTGCAACTTCATCCCCTTCTCAGTTCCAATGTTGTAAATACAATTTATTTTCATACTCACATAATTATTGTCTCGATAAATAAACTTTTGATTTATCGAGGTTTTAATACATGAAAAAAAAATAAGTTGTCAATGCTCGGGTTGTTATACTTCCACTTTTTCACTTAAAAATTAAAGGTTCAGAATTGTTGATATATATCTTAGTTAATTTCTTCAAGATTTGACAGGGAAATACTAATCTGTAAAAAACCAACAAAAAACAAGAAACAGCTGATCTACCTGGATAATCTCTCTTAGATTCTTTCCACCACGACCGACAACAAGCCCTATATGTTCATGAGCAACGCCAATGGTGACAGAGTCACTCTTGCCTTCCCGCAAAACACAGGGCCTTGTCATAGAAACCAGAAAATAGATAAGTTATTTTAAAGTGACATAGAGTGGATAACAGAATTTCAATAAGAGTGTATTTAATTACATATGATGAAAACCCACTTGAAATTAAAAATGTAAATGGCTAAAAAATGTTACTCCACCAGATTGTGCTATTTTATACTGAATTGCAGACTCCTTTGAACACTACAAATTTGGTCCCTACATAAACAAAGATCTAATTAGTTGGTAATTAGTATTTAAGCCTTGATGGTAGGATAAGAGGAAAGCAAAGTGTGTGCAGATATAAGAAGGGTCACTAATACAACTACACTAGTTACCATATATATGAGTATCCAGTTAGATTGTTACCTCCTTTTCTTCAGGCACATACAAAGTCGGGCCTCTGTATTCTTCTACATTACAATCGAAGACATTGTGAAGCAAATTGTTATCCTGTTTAAACAGATTAAAATATTAAATCACATTCAGTAGTTAATGTGAATACAATATAGACAATCACTCTATTTAAATGAGAGTATCCACCGCAATGTGCTTCTTAAATCCATCTCCTAGAAAATGCCTCAAATAGTTCAGCTATACACCAAAATTTACTACGTCAATATCATGCAACTAATAAAATATAAGGGCAATAACAAGATTATAACTGATATAACTTACCTTTTTCTGTTCAGACCATGTGGCAAGTTTAAAGATATTTCGACCAACCTTCGAGGAGGTTTGATTACAGTTATATTCCTAAACAAGATTTGGATGATTAATTATAATTTACCATAGGATATCAACAAATTTGAATCATTTCAAATACGTTTCTCTTTGTTCAAACGGTCAATATTAGAATAGGATGGTTACTAGTTAGGCTTTGATCAGCTTTCTATATTGAGGTAAAAGCACTCAATGTGAGGCAAAAGAATTTATTGCTGGTAAGTTGGTTTTTGGTTGAGCACTTGACATTTTCTGATTGATGAGGTCTAGACTTTCAGTTCTGTTTGTATACTATGTCTAAAACACTGCCAATTTACAGCAAAATATCTGTAATTTTTAGGAGTTCAACTACACTTAATGTTTATCTATACCGCCAAAATTGTTCTTTAGTGAATATGTACATGTATAAAAAAAACTACAGTTGTAATTCAGTGTTTGGATATGTACTAAAGAAGGTAAGAACAAGAGGAAGACTCTACAGCAATTATAACTTAAGCAGTTATACCACACCTCAGGCCACACAACAACTTCTAAAAGAGAAGCTAAACTTTCAACTATATAATGAAATCTGCACTAACACATTAATAATACTAAAAAACAGAACTCCAAACTAACATATGCTACGCAAAGCACTTGATATCAATTTTCATTATATATGTCTCAGCTTTGTAACTTAAACAACAAATCTAACACCGAAAAGTGCTTTGTAAACAATAAATCGAGAACAAATTAGAGATATTCCAAGGGAGGGGGGAGAGAGAGAGAGAGAGAGATTATACAGCTTCTCCGTAACCGCCTTCTTCGTGCCTGCGACTTCACCTTTGAGTCTCATCTGCTTCTCTTCATTCAATACCTTCTCTATTATCGATAACCAATCACCCACGCCTTCTTGTAAATCACGATTTAGAACCAAAATAAGTTAGTATACAGATATACATATACAATGAGATCTAAATTGATAGGATTGAGAATTTACCTAAGCGAAATTGGAGTTCGAAATTGAATGTGTGTGATTCAGAAGCGAGAAAGAGAGAGACCGAGACTGAGACTTAGAGCGAGTTGAATTTGGGGATAGTGGAGAACATTGGGGAAATAAAAGAGTGAGTACGTTTGGGTTCAAATATTGACAATTTTATCTTGACAAAAAAAAATTGACAATTTTATACGTCGGACGGTCGGAGTTTAAGAAGCTGATGTAAAAAAAATCTATATACGTCGCCTTTTGCTCAACTGACGTATATAATAGCATTATACACGTCGCCTTTTACTCGACCGACGTATATAGTAGTATTATATACATCGCATTTTCCTCAACCGACGTATAATGTCATCATATACATCGCCTTTTTCTCAACCGACGTATATAGTAGCATTATATACGTCACCTTTTTCTCAGCCGACGTATATAGTACCATTATATACGTCACCTTTTCCTCAACCGACGTATAATATTATCATATACGTCGGCTTTTTCTCGAACCGACGTAAAAAAGGTTTAAAAATGTAAATATACGTCGCCTTTAGGCGGAACCGACGTATATAAGTGTTTTATACGTCGCCTTTGGGTAGAACCGACGTATAATAGGCGACGTAAAAGATCATTTTTGTACTAGTGTATATTCAGCTTCTGCAGTTGAAGTAGATACAGAGTGCTGCTTCTTGCTAAACCATGACACTAATCTTCCACCAAGAAATTGACAGCTTCCTGTTGTACTTTTCTTGTCAATCTTGCATCCAGCATAGTCTGAATCTGAATAACCAACCAAGTCAAATCCAGTATCTTTAAGATACCAAAGGCCTAGGTTTGGAGTGCCTTTGAGATATCTAAAGATTTTCTTGATTACTACTAAGTGTGATTCTTTTGGATTAGCTTGGAACCTTGCACAGAGACATGTAGCAAACATAATGTCTGGTATGCTAGCAGTTAGGTGTAGCAACGATCCCACCATGCCTCTGTAGGTACTGGAATCCACTTTCTTTCATTTAGGATCCAAATCCAGCTTGGTTACAGTAGAGATAGGTGTCTTGGCAGGTGATGCATCTTCCAGGTTGAACTTTTTGAGGAGTTCCCTGACATATTTTGATTGGCTTATGAAGATGCCATCATCCTTTTGATGAATTTGTAGACCTAGAAAAAATGACAGTTCTCCCATCATGCTCATCTCATACTTGATCTTCATAAGAGATGAAAACTTTTCACACAGCTTCTCATTTGTAGAACCAAAGATTATGTCATCAACATAAATCTAAACCAGAATGATGTCCTTGCCATGATGCTTGTAGAATAGTGTCTTGTCCACCACACCTCTTGTAAATTAATTCTAAATGAGAAAAGTAGATAGAGTTTCATACCAAGCTCGTGGGGCTTGCTTCAATCCATAAAGTGCTTTGAACAGCTTGGAGACAAAGTCATACAATTCCGCATCCTCGAATCCAGGTGGCTGTTCAACATACACATCCTCTTCTAATTCTCCATTAAGAAAGGCACTTTTGACATCCATTTGGAACACTTTAAAGTTACAGTGTGCAGCATAGGCTAAGAATATTCGAATAGCTTCAAGTCTGGCAACAGGGGCAAATGTTTCATCATAATCGATCCCTTCCTATTGACAGTAACCTTTAGCTACTAGCCTTGCCTTGTTTCTTGTCACATTTCCACTTTCATCCAACTTGTTTCTAAAAACCCACTTTGTGTCAACTACTGACTTCCCTTTAGGTCTGGGGACCAGCTTCCATACATTGTTTCTCTCAAATTGGTTCAGCTCTTCTTGCATGGCTATCACCCAATCTGAATCCAACAATGCTTCATCAATTGACTTTGGCTCAGTTTGAGATAGGAAACATGAAAACATGCTGTCAGCAGAAATATTTCTTCTCGTCCTTATACCAGTAGTGGGATCACCAATGATTAGATTGCTAGTGTGATCTCTGTTCCACTTAGTGGTTCTGGGCAAGCTTCTTTCTTGATCTGCTTCATCATTTCCTCTTTGAGGTGTTGACTCTCCACCATTGATGTTCTCTCCTTCATGTTCTTCAACATCTCCAGACTCATTCTCATTCTGATGATTAGCTGTTATAGTCTGAGATTGAGCTGGAGTTTGAGTAGCATCATTGGTATTGACAGCAATTCTTTCAAACTCAATATCCTGAGTACCAGTAGGTTCATCAGCAACAATTTCTTCTTCTTCCAAATACCCTTGATTTTCAAATCTAAGAGGCTCCATTTGTCCATCCTCTTGCAGTCCTGGGAATTTGGTTTCATCAAATGTGACATTCACACTTTCTTCAATGACTTTGTGATCAATGACATAGACTCTGTAGGCAGTCCTCTCCAAACCATATCCAATGAAAATGCTTTCATAAGCTTTAGCATCGAACTTTCCTTTTCTTTCATGGTTGTCAATCATCATGAAACATTTACTTCCAAATACATGAAAGTACTTGACAGTAGGTTTCTTTTCTGTTAACAAATAGTAAGGAGTGTTTCCATGAGTCTTGTTGATCAAGGTTCTATTCTGTGTGTAACAAGCCATATTAATGGCTTCTGCCCAGAAGTATGTTGGTAATTTAGAATCATTCAACATAGTTCTCACAGCTTCGATGAGAGTTCTGTTCTTCCTTTCTACAACTCCATTTTGTTGTGGTGTCCTGGCGGTGGAGAATTGTTGGACAATGCCTTCTTCTTTACAAAAGTTTCCAAGAGTGGCATTTCTGAACTCAGTACCATTGTCACTTCTCAGATATTGAACTTGAGCATTGGGGGTTCTTTCAAGAACTCTTATGTGATCAATGATTTCTTGAGTAGCTTCATCATTTGTCTCTAAAAACTTCACCCAAGTGTACCTTGAGTAATCATCCACCATTACCAGGGCATATCTCTTTCTTGCAAGAGATTGAACATTTACTAGACCAAACAAATCCATGTGAATCAATTTGAGTGGCTCAGTGTTGGTATTCACTTGCTTTGATTTGTGCACAGATCTTTTCAATTTGCCAATTTGACAGTCCTCACATAGTCCTTCTTGACAGAATTCCTGTTGAGGTAGTCCTCTCACCAAATCCTTCTTCATCAGAATATTCATGTTCTTGAAATTGAGGTGTGAGAGCTTCTTATGCCAAAGCATGCTTTCACCAACAGATGCTTTACTGTAAGAATAGTAAACCTTGTCTTTATTGACAGAATTTAAGTCTGCAACAAACAAGCTTCCTTTCCTGACTCCTTTCAAAGAGAGGCTTCGATCTTTCTTGTGATAGATATCACAAACCATCATATCAAAATCAAACTTGAATCCCCTATCACTGAACTGGCTGACACTGAGTAGGTTGTGCTTCAATCCATCAACAAGAGCAATATCTTCAATGACAACATTCCCAATTTCCAAACAGCCTTATCCCATAGTGTAACCTTTGCTGTTGTCTCCAAAAGTTATGATTGGGCCAGCTTTCTCCACAAAATGTGATAGCAGGGCTATATCACCAGTCATGTGCCTGGAGCATCCGCTGTCGATGATCCACATGACCTGCTTCTGTTTCTTGCCCTGCAAAATAGATGATTTTAATTTGCATCCGGTACCCAAACTCTGTTGGGTCCTGCAGTTACGGCATAATTATTCATATCATTCTGTTTCACATTTGAATCAACATTGGAATCCTCCTGTTTGACTTCTTTCACTGTCCACTTGGTTCTAGAGTTAGACTTAGTCTTTCTCTTAGTGGCAGCTGCCTTTTTACTATCATAGGCAGGCATAGAAGTCTCAGCAGTTTCCAAATAGGGGCATCTTTCAGTAGACAGAATAGGTAGATTGAAGCAAGTACTCATAACAACAATTTTGCATGGCATACAATCAATGTTATTACAGACATCCATACTTCTTTGCATAATGGGAGTTCTATGTAAGTTACCACTAACATTGGACGCATTAACCTTATCCTGTTTGGGTTTCTTACAAACAAATGTTAAATGATGAGATGATCCACAATTATTGCAAAGCTTCCTAGGGGCATCCTTAACACGACTGTATCCATTCTTCTTATCAATCCCTAACTTAACATTCCTATTATTAGGCTTGTAGGCATATGCTTTGACAGTATGTTCTGAAGTTGCTGTCGAGCCACCCTTGACAGTACCTTTCTTTGCCTCTATCGTGACAGCAGGTTTGAAAGTTGCTGTCTTGGGTTCTCTCTTGACAGTATCTTTTGAAGTTTCTGTCTCATCCTTGTTGTCAGTTACTTTAGAACATTCTGTCTGATTGCTTGGTAGAGTTTCTGTCATGGGGGACTTGACAATATCTTTTCCTTTGCACAGTGTGTTGTCAATGCACTCATCTTCATCAAGTAGCTCTTGTTTGATGAACAAGGAAGTTTCATCAAAAGCAGCTTGAAGATTTTTAAAAATCGGATTTGAAACCTTTTTGAGAATTTGAGGTTTGACAGTATCACTAACATCAAGAGCAATTGCCTTTCCATGCCTTCTACCATACTCGAAACCTATTCCTACCTTCTGATTCTCAGTGTGGTTATCATGATATTCCTGGACTAACCTAGAAGAGTTTCTAAAGGCTTTGAGTTTAAACTCGTTTTCTGCAATTTAATTCCTGAGAAAATCTTCTATTTCCTTAGCACAGTTAATTTCATTCTTCAATCTAGCATTCTCTTGAGCTAAAGAATATAGGGGACTGGTTCTTAGCAACAACATTTCATTTTCAGATTTGAGAGTTTCATTCTGTTTAGTTAACTTAGCAATTTCTTCATGAGCAGCAGATAAACTAACATGAATGTTAAACATCTCAGCACTTAGATCCTCAATGGTATGCTTGTATTCAGTTTTAGACATATCAAGTAAGACTAGAGATGGTACCTGATTTGATGAGCTTGAAGCTTCTTCATCAGATTTAGCCATGAGGGCTAAGTTCACAAACTCCTCTTCTTCCTCATCTTCTGATTCATCCCAGCATTTTCCTTCAGCCACATAGGCTTTCCCTTGATTCCTCTTAAACTGATTCCCAGATCCCTTTCCTTGATTCTGCCTTGATCTTTTGCACTCAGTTGCAAAATGACCTAGCTCATTGCAGTTGTAACATCTGAACTTCGACCTATCCACCAACCCTGTCTTGTATCCTCCTCTTGTGGCTCCACCAATGGGCTTTGAAAAACTCCCCTTGTTGAATTTAGATGATTGACCCTGTGGCTTTTATGACTTGTCCCTTCTGAACTTGATATTCTTGAATCTCTTAGCCATATAAGCCATGGTTGGATTATCCATGCTCTCAATCTCTTCTACTGTGTAGAAGTCTTCATCTTCAACATCTTTCAGCTGCAGAACCACCTTCTCCTCGTCATCCAACACCTCCTCAATCTTCAAAGATGGCACCTGTGTTGGTTGTAAACTCTGTGATGGTTCACTTGGACAAACTACTTGTGGCTCATGAGCTATGAGGGCTCTAGACATGTTTGCTATCTTGCCTTTGGTTCCAATTTGAATATCTCTCTTTTGAAAAAGCTCGAGTTCGTATGATTTGAGCACACCATAGAGAGTTTCAAGAGACACATCACTCAAGTTTCTTCCCTCTCCTATGGCTGTGACTTTGTGCTCAAGATGCTCAGGGAGAGTGAGCAGAAATTTGATATCACTACACCATAGATGGGCTATTGTTACATCTTTTTCATGGATGTTGCTAAAATATGTTACCTTAGCATGTTACTTTGGACCTAATATAACATTTTGTTTTTTATGTTACATTAGCCACAAACGTGATGTTACCTTAGCTTTAAAGTGTTGGATGTTAGCAACATACATGATATGTTACCTTAGATCATTAATAAACTCAATTTTGAATTTTTTAACCAAAAAATTATGTAATTATTTGAAAATCATATTTACCTTTATAATATTTCATTTTTTTAAAAAGTAAGAGTTTATCAATCGAATGAGTTTTTTTTTTAATATTAAGGTATTTAATTGTTATAATTGTTTAAGTTCTATTTATTTATTAAATGTAAAATGTATATTATAAAAAACAAAAAAAAAATAATTGTAAAATAAAAGCTGGAAAAAAGATGATGCACGGTTCCCAGTGAAATGTTTTAGCGGCCAATTATCCCGCCCGTCTGAAATCTTTGCACTTAAACAAAATAATCACAATACCCCTCCTCTCACTCTCATTCTCTGACTCTCTCTTTCGCGAGCGCTCTCTCTCTCTTTCTCTCTCTCTCTCTTAAACCTCTCTTTCCCTCTCAATCTTCTCTCATAAACCTCTCTAAATCTTCTCTCTCGTACTTAAGCTGTTTGAGGCTGCTCAATTGAATATACCCCTCGGTTTGAGGCTTCAAATTGGGGCTTGTTCAATTTAGGGCTTTTTCTGATTAGGGGTTCACTGTTTTCAGTTTAATTGAATCAATTTTTGCACTTAAGATTCAACTAATTGTTGTTTACTTTCAGTTTCAGGCCTTCTCCAGCTTGGGCTTTCGATTTGGGGCTTCAATTAAGTGGATTTGGGGCTTCGATTAAGTGGATTTGGAGCTACGATTCGTAAGTATTACCCCCTTTCTCTCATTCGAATATTTGTATGCTTGCATCTGTTTGTATGTTTCTGTTGTGTTGTGTTAGTTTTCAATGTATGCATTTGTTTGTATGTTTATAATTTTATAAATTCAGAATAAGAACTTAGAGGCCAAAAAAAAAAATATCACCAAACTATGAGTGCATTGGTCGGCTAAATTTGTTTGTCCGAACCCTATAGTGAATTAGTTAGAATTTAAATATACATTCCAATCTTATACAGTGGTATCTAATACTATAATGAATCACTTCAATGTTAAGCACTTTGATTTGTTTAGCACGTAGAAATAGAATAGCCTTTAGAATTAAAATTCTATATAGATATTCAAAGTGAAACAAGAAATGTACTTTACCAGGATAAAATTTAAGAAGTTGCAGTATTTCCCATAATGTAAATACATCTCTTGTTTGAAAAACCCCCATGTAGTGAAGTGTTGAATTTTAATGGAAATCAGCCAAGAATATCCCTCGACAAAACAAAAAGTTCATGCTTCTATATGTTTTGCCTTAAATGAGTGAAGCTGCTTCAGACATGATTGTATAGTTCCAACTTGAATGCACAATCCTTCATATAAACAGGAGTTTATATATGTTGCTATTTTGTATGTAGGTTAGACATGCTCAGGGGATTCATAATGTAGCAGGAGAAAAGGACTATAGTTGGTCACCTGTTGCTTGAATGTTGTACGATTCTGTTACTAATTTAAATGTCTTTTACTGATGTTTCTATTTCTAGTGCTATTGGAATGACATCTGTAGTTCTGTACAAATTTTTAATATGCCTATTTTGTAAATTTCTCGAATTCAACAGGAGCTTTGTTACAGTTGCAGTGGAAAGTAATGAGCGACCACCCTGAGGAGGATCAAGAAGTAGAATCTAAAAAGGTCTATTTCATAGTTACATAAACTGATAATATAATTAGATAATATCTCCCTGCTTCCCTCTCTGCATGTGAGTTGTGAGCATGTGTATGTTGGTAGGAAGCTTTAATTGTTTTACACGTAGAAGCAACCTTATTTTTTTCACCGTTTCTCTTGCTAATTGCTTTCTTCACTTGATTTGTTGCAACATAGTATTTGACATTTTTCAACCTCATCAGCAACCACATAATTTCATTTTCTCTTAGTTATTGTATACACCTAGATTGAACAAGTGACTCCCACAGGTTTCACCGTTGTGCTATAGTTGTACTGTTTCTTTGAAAAGTCCCTTGTTCCAGTTTACATACAGTTATCTCACTCATTTGCTTGATAGTGTTATAAGCTTTTATTCACAGTAGAATTGTCTTCACTCATCTTGTTTCATCTCCTTCCTGTTAGTATTGCAAATGTATTATTAGTGAAACATAGGTTGTCTTGGTCTTTGATTAATAAATTTTAATGGTAAAATTTATAAATCACCGGTCACGACCCAACTATATATTGTTCATTGTCCGACTCCAACGAGTGTCCTGCATAATTTATGCATTGTTAACTTAAAATGTTGCAAACGGCTCCTAGTTAAATTAGAGGATTGTTGATCTTAAATTAAATTTGTAAAGTGTACTATGAACCACTACTCATGACTCATCACCTATCTATATTTTGTTCAGTTTCATGCTGTAATTATACAAGGATATACCGTGCACATTTTTTTAATCACAGAAAGATCATGGCAGTTTCATTGGAGTCATAATAATTATTTTGTTATGGCTACTGAGTGTCAAGTGAACCTTGTGAAATACTTTAATATTTCTGTCATATTATGAGCTCTCAAAGTGATTACTATGATGGCTTATGAAAAATTTCACAATATCTATCTATCTATCTATATCTTTATATTGTAATACAACTGTTTACAATATTTTTCTCAACTATGTGGCATGCTGAGACTAATTCATGTGTTTTTTTTTGTTAATCAGTCCCTGTCAAGAATGTACTTTTGACTCTATTTATGGTACATTTTCTTCAAGGCTGTAAATACTTATTTTATGTGGTAAGTGTTCATAATTTCCTTTGAAAAGATTGCCATAAAGATTTCTCAATTGCCAAAGGCATCAGGAGTACATAAAAGGATTACGGTCATAACTCAAGGTGCAGATCCAGTTGTAGTTGCCAAGAATGGGAAGGTTACACTGTTTCCTTGTTTCCTGTAATCTTGTTACCTAAGGAGAAACTGGTTGATACCAGTAGAACATGTAAATGCTCCTTTTTGTAAATTTTAATTTTGCCTGCTGATTGAACTTCCCTTTTGTTGTTTAGTCATATAACAGCGCTACAGTTTGCACCTATTCAGTTGTGGTCTGGTTGGCAGATTCCGAGGAAATGCTTGTGAACTTTTTTGGTTCATAAAGAAAGATTGAAATTGTAAGAAGTGCAGAATCTGAGCCTTTGGGAAATTATATACTTGTAAGGAGTTTTGAAGATGAATGTCCTATATATATGCTATGAATTTCTATTTTCTTGGGGCTCCTCTGTTAGGATCCTTCATTGCGGTCATTTGATGCACTTAGCATGTTTCCAGGTAAATATTTCATACGACATTCATCTTTACATTGATATATATTCATTCATACTACTTATTGATTCATTTCCAATATATGCAGGCTTATACTTGTAAAATCTCAAGTTATATGTCTAAATTAGACGGTCTAATTAAACTTTCTAGATAATCATTTATCGTAACCCATTTGTATTTTGGAATGCTTGATGCATTGTTGGCGGAAAAGGAAATTCCAAGTGAACATGCTGGCCACCCTCAGGTAACACAGCTAATTTTCTCTACATCTATATGTTTGCATACAATTCAAAGTTGTAAATGATGATAAAATTTACATGCTGATGAAATTCATGTACTCTGAGTAAATTTCCTTGCGCGCATGATACATGTATACTTTTCCAGCAGTATCATGGAGGACCTAATTTTGGAAGAACAGGAGCCTCCAAGAACTGGACCTAAATGGGGCCATCTAAAAGAACTACATGCCGCAGTAAACTCATGTTCAGATAAGAATTTCAGGAACACAAACCAACTTATCTATGGATCGAAGCCAAGAAGTGAGATAGTTACAATTTATGAGTTATAGACAGATTCTTTTTTTACTTATAAGACTATTATGTAATCACATTTACCTCTTGATTATGAATATGTAATGTATTTGATTTGGAATGAACAACAGGTTTAATTATGAATGAATAATATTTGTGTGTACTTTTGTTCAATTTTTTTCTGAAAAACATGTTGCATTAGGTAATGGAAATGTTGCTACATATAAGCTAATGTAACAAAAAAATGTTGCACTAGTTCAAATAATGTTGCCAATAAAAGTGGCTCAAATAGTGGGGTCCAGGGTGGGTCCCACAATTTTTATAAAAATCCAGGCCTCTAAGGTAACATATATATTAAGTTGCCATATCCCTTACTTTTGTTGCTATAGTAAGCTACGGTAACATAAAACTGCATGTTACCTTAGGGATAAAAAATGTTACCTTAGATACCTAAGGCAACATGCTGAGAGCTATCACCAGAAAAATGTTAGACAATTGTTCTTGGTGACTAGCATCAGGTGTACAATCCAACATCACAGAATAATATTTTTCCTCTTTTATTTTTTCTAGAATCTTTGATTTGATTTTAGAAGAAAGTAAGAGTATTAGCTCATTCTAAATAACAGGAGACAAGTAATGATGATGGATTTTACCACTATTAATACGTTCCATATGCTCTTTCATTATAGGATCAAATTCAGCCAACATCTCAATCAAGCCTAAAAAATTTTCATTGTTATTTTGATATAATTTATCTTTCTTCCCACGAAAAGCAAGGTTATGTTTAGCAAGATATTTCACAATAGCAATAATTCTTATAATTACATCTTTCCAATACAACTTCTCTTTTTTGAGTTGCTCTTGAGCATCTTTGTCAATTGTTTCTTCTTTTTGCAACCTATATCTTAGTTCACACCAGTTTTCCATATTCAGTACATGATCAACACTTGTTTCATGTTCTTTAAGTCTAGAACTAAGATGTGACCAGTCACTAAAACCTTCATTTATTAGAGCGCTCTTAATATGGCTTTTCTTAAAAATTTTGAAACAAAAATAAAAAAACTTTATCCATATCTTTTGAATAAACTAACCATTCTCTATCACAAGTTTCACCGTTCGACAAATATCTTGTATAAAAAATTGAAGAAAACCTCCTAGATAATTATCTCTAAGACCTTTTAACATACTTAAGTCTCTCTTAGGACCATTTACTGCCAAAATATCAATCATATTAGAATTAAGATCATCCCAATTTCTTGGATCGTATATATCATAAAATGTAGATCTAGCAACGTTATGATTATCATCACTTTTTTCATCTTCTTCCAGGATTTTAGTATTTTTTAAATTAACATTTTCATCCAATTTTTTTGTATGCTCAACAGCCTTTCATCATGGGTCTCCATCACTCCAACATTATTAGTATCATCTAGCTCTCTAGGATTAAGAGACTTTTCACCTATTTGGGGCTTTTTAATACAGAATTTATTTAAAGAACCCTTCTGAGATTGAACCAAATTTTCTCCCTTTCTTTCTTTTTTCAATTTTCATGCCCGGATGGATATTTACGCAACATTATAATTTATAAATAAACACAACCATACAAAACAAAAACTAAAAATTAAGCAATAAAAGAACAAAATAAGAAAAGAGTTAAAGATAAGATAACACCGGAATTATGCAAAATTGCAAAGAAAGATGATCCAAGTATCTTATTGGAGAAGGCTGGAATATATCAATCTATAGAATATATATTGAAACCTACATAAAAATTAGAAAAATGAAGTGTAATTAGATGTAAACACATTAAAGTTATAAAAAAACTTAAAGAAAATAATACTCACCAAGAGCTAATGATCTTGTAGTTCTTGAGAAAACTAAAATCTTGTTGCAACCTGTAGGAAAATAGAGGATTAGAGGTAAAGGCCCAAGGGTTGGAGAGAAGAATAAGAATAGTCTATAGTAGTAATATAGTTATATGCAATATATATAATGATTAGATCAATGTGAAGAGATGCGATTACTGTTTAGCCGTTGGTTAATTATAATAAATGAAAAAACTGTTCAACTTTCCATGTAAAAATGGTCAACTAAGTCTATTTTATGGCAATAATTACGAAAGTTGCACTAATTAATTTATGTTAATATATTATAACTACTAAATTATATTGATATTAAAATTTTAAAATTTGATTTTAATTCCAGTATTATTAATATTTCTCAACTTTAGTAAGAAATTATAATTTTTTTAAATTTGTTTCTACAAATATATAATAAATATATATAAGGTAGTTTAAATCCGGGGCCCTGAATTTTTGGGGGCCCTGTACGGTCGCTCACCCCGCGCTACCCCAGCGCCGCCTCTGAATAAGTGAAGTAGTTGGTGTAATAGTGTCAAGTGTTGAAAAAGTACTTAGCTAAAAAAAAAGTGTTGAAAAAGTGGAGTGAAGTAGTGGATGTAATAATGTATTTTATTGTTAAAAGTTACTATTTTTAGTAATGTAAAGAATTATCGGGACGTCCCAGAAAGGAAAGTGTAAAGAAATGAGAGGGATAAAGGGAATAATGCATTAATACCATCCAAAACATCAAGCAATTCAACAAATAACTTAATTTAAGTCTATATAACCATACAAACAATTTTAACAAACACTAACATCCTAAATCCAACCAAAATACCAGAACTTCGGCCAAAATCCAAAAATCGATCCGGCTACCAAAATTTTTGTCCAGAAAAATGTGAAAAATTTGCATACAGTACAATTTCATTGATCCATACACTCATACAACCGAAATCTTGAAACGATTAAAACAAAAATTTTCGGTCACAAAAAAAACTGCAATCGACCTTAACTATCATAAAAACACCACTATCAATCGAGCTTCCACCATCAATCAACTCTAATTTTCACGATCTACAACTCTACATCATCAAATATAATAAAAACATAACGAATTAAAAACTCGAAGCATACGTCGTAATCTAACTTTCTTGAAAACTTGATTGGAAGGCGTAGAGGTGCAAATCGAAGTGAATTTGAAACCTGGAGGAACAAACTGTCAAGAAACATAGTTTAAGACCAAAATCGAAAAAGCGCCCAAACATAAGGGTTGCAAAATGCTAATTACTCTAAATAATATTTTGTTTTTTGACAAAGACTAACTTTCACGTTCATTAATATTGTTGTAGAATGCTTAAGATGTTGTTGAAGAGTTCTTTTGTAACCACATTTGCCACATATATTAGGCTATTTATTATGTTACTGTGACAGCCCCAAATCCGGGGTCATAAATCTGGGCCATCACGGACCAATTTCCATTCAATATCAATATCTCTTGGGTTTTTTTTGTTTTATAACAATTAATACTTATGCAGTTGACCCCGCAATAATAAACACACACACACACATACACTAGTCATATGCTCAGAGAACAACATTCACCATAATAATAGTTTAGAGTTAAACAGTTATTACAAACCCAGAATCATACTTAAGTACATTGTTGAATAACTCTTCGACATGAAGCGTTCCAACAATCAAAAGTTTATTACATTCTTACACACTTAATTATACATAAGCTCCCAGAACCCGTCTGCCTCTACGCTACCTCAGGAATCGATGCTAGCGCGCTCTCAGAAGGTCCCCTTCCCCCTACTCTCTTGCGGGGCGTTCTGCGCAGTCTCGGCATACCTAGCTGTATATACATAAGTAGCAAGAATGAGCTAAAATAGCTCAGCAAGATAATTCTATCAACTAACATTAAAGGAAAATAATCATAATGTATATATATTTTAACAAATAATTTTCAGATATTATGGAAGGAAATTTTATTTCCGTTCAAGACATATACTTTTCAATTATCTTTGTACGAAAAAAAATATATAATATTAAAATCTCAGTCTCTCTTCTAATATCATATAATATCAGTTCCTCTTCTTAAATAAAATAACAATCAAAATACCATCTCAGTGTACTCTTCCAAAATAATATGAAACCTGTACAATCTTTCACGATCATCTTCTCATATCTTTCTTATGTTACAATTATATAAATTAATATAAAATCAGTTTCTCTTCATCGGTAACAATAATTCCATCTTCTCATATCATTTTTCTGTTTTCAGTATAGAAATCTGAAAACCATTTTCCAAATCTTTCCTTTAAAGAAAACTTTTGGGATTTCCACTGTTGCCGAATACGTAAGGATGATGATCAGTCGCCCTCCGTACCCGTCCCTTTTACTACCGGTAGACAGAGGTAGGTTCTCCACCATCCCCCAGGAGGAAGGTTCACCACTACATCCTCCCTCGGCACTCTTGGGCCGGAATAAATATTGGATGCTGGACTGTGCCACTACCACACAGCCTCTTACGCTTTCTATTGCAATCCCCCTTTTTCAAATCATTTTTCCATTATCATTCACATTTCCATTCACATTTCCATTCACATTTCCATTCACATATATCATTTCCATTTCCATTTATCATCACCTTTAAAAATTATATATGTCATAATACTTTGATTATGACTCAAACATCTCCTCTGTATTCAATGAAATCAATATGCTTTTATATACATAAAGTATTCCATTTATTTTAGAAATATTAAATAATACTCAATAATATCTATCACAACATTTAGAAGGAATATTTTTAACATAATATTATAAATCATATAACCCTAGATAATAACTGATACCATTCCTTTATACATAACTCTAGATAACAACTGATACCATTTCTTTATACATAACTCTAGATAACAACTGATACCATTCCTTTATATATCTTTAGATGACAACTGATACCATTCCTTCATATTCCCTTAATCATAAGGCATGTTCACTTCATGCATAATCATCTGTATATTCATATCCATCTCATACTCATATCCCTCTCCTTTTAATATTAGTAATCAAGGAAAACAAATTCTTAACAATATAGTAACAATAGCATCACACACACACACATATATATATATATATATATATATATATATATATATATATATATATATATATATATATAGGGTTGGACTCCATAAAGAACACTTTAAATAAAGAACAACAAAGAACACCTCATATCTAATAGATCCATTGCCCCTGGCGGGGCCACCCAATACAAAAAGTTCTTATTTTTTTAGGCTCTATCCATCCAGCAAAAAAAAAAAAAAAAAAATTGAAAATTTTACTGTTCATCGATGACGTCATCAGTGACGTCATCATGAACAGTAAAATTTTCAAAATTTTTTTTTTTTTTTTTTTTTTTTGCTGGATGGATAGAGCCTAAAAAAATAAGAACTTTTTGTATTGGGTGCCCCTGGCGGGGCCAATGGATCTATTGGAATAAATGATTTTATAGTGTTCTTTATTGTTCTTTATATAAGAGTGTTCTTTATGGAGCAAAGGCCTATATATATATATATATTCCATGAAATCAAGTTTCTTTGAAGATAAATAATTTCCAAGTAGGGATAGAAAAGATCTTGCCTGGATCTCTAAAGCGAGTATGTGGAATCCTGAGTTCGTCTCCCGTTTCTATAGGAACGAAAGGATCACCATTAGTATATATCCCACTTAATCACTTAATCTCTACACCATAACACCCTTAACTCATTTTATAAGTTTAACATGGTTTTTATGCACCAAAAGTTTACATGCACTTAACCATTTTTAAACTCGATCTAAGTTTTAGCATATTCCACCATTCCCCTTAATAACCACACTCGACTGTAAAAATTCTCAGAAAATATAGATTTCTAATTTTAATGCAAGGTCAACTGTCAAGGGTCCTCTGACCACCCTACTACACTATCCCAAAATTTCGTGACTTATAAAAATGTCTAAGTATGGTAACTTTAGCCTCAAAGTTGATACAATTACGTTTTCTCGGTTTTCGAATGCCTTTCACTAAAATTGACTTTTCTCCTAAACCGTTCATCAGATTTTAACGTACTTTATATCAAAACAATCTATGAACTAAGCTCTATCATCTCATGGTCACTTGGTGCACTGGACAGTAAGGTACCGTACTGATACAGGGGTCCAAAACAGGGCAGTTCCTATCCTAACGAAAATCGGGCATTATAACTGCTGTACTTTCATACTTTCCATATTTTAATTGCTCCAAAACCATCATTCCACACTCAATCCAAGCCCTACACCATGTGGTCTACATCCCAACCATGGTTACAAGTTCACATCACAATTTCCATATCAAACTTAAAACACATATCAACAACCATATCATCAAGATTTCATGCTTTATACAACTTAACTTCTAAACTAAGCATAATCAACCATAAACTCATAATTCAAGTTAGGGTCTCAAGTAATATACCTTCCTTGTAGCTTTTATAACACTTAATAATCCTTGGGATATCCTTAAGCAACCATATAACACCTTAAACTAACAAGAAACACCAAGAACATACTTAGAATTTTCGGAGCTATTTTACTGCAGCTGAAAGAACATGAACAACGACCCCCTTACCTTGCTTTTCTTGGAAAATCTTGTGAAATACGACTTGTAGCTTATCTCATGGGCTTTCTAAAAAGCTAAAGAACGAAAAATTTGGCTGAGAAACGAAGAAGTTATGGCTGTTCTAAGCCGGCTGTTACTGTTTGGCCGAATTGAAAGAATGGAAGGGGAGAGATTTTCTCTTGATTTTTGATCTAATCTTCTTTAATTCTTGAGAGTTCTAGAGTCTTGTAAATTCTAGAGTATGGTGGAAGTTTTATAGATATTTTGTGGTTAAAACCTTGCAAAAATACTTATTTGCCCTTTAAAAGATGTTAGTGGAAAGTGATGTCATGATAATGATCTCATAATCCTTTTTTTCCTTGTTTTTCCTAAGTATTTTGCTAATACTTTTGGTAATTAATAATGTGGTATGTATCCTTGTTATATTACTAATCTTGGTTGCTTGGTTTCCATAATCATCTAATTGTGATTTGTCTCGAATATACCTCATTATCTCAGTGGTTTTTGAAATCATTTACAAATCCAATTTCCCTTGGTATTTTCTTAACTTATTAATCCCTTGGTTTAACCTAAATCTTCTAATTCCTCAATATATGATTCCTTTAATATTTCCATGCTCCTTAATATCCGATAGAAGCTTATTCGAAATCAAAATCCTCAAAATCCATATTCAGGAATTTCTGGAATCTATCGTCATTTCGAGTCACTTATTTTCAATGTACAACACTAATATGGTTTCTGTTTATTCATTTTCCGTTTCTATTATGGAGTACTTGTATATCCTTTCTCTAAATCCTCGAAATTTACTATTCATGTGATCACTGTAGCTTTGCTAAAGTTAGGGTTATTACAGTTAACATTGGATATTATAGCAACTGCTGAGAGCCTAACACAGCTAAAGTGTTACCTTTGCCCTTTTCAAGGCTATGGCAACATGAAATAGGGTCTATGACATCATAGTTTTGGGTTGCAATAGGCCATCTATGATGTAGTGCATTATTCTTATTTACATCTTCATCCTTCACCACCATCTTAGTTTTACTTGAACTACAATCTCCGACTTCTAGAAATTACCACCCCAACCATCAACTCTGACCACCAACATCCTTCTGAAATTGCCAAATTAAAACAAAACCGTTGCAGTCAGACAATCACATTGCCACAATCTCCACCATCTCCAGCAACCACATACACCCATTCAATATCATATCTAAATCATAAAAATTAAACAGAAATAACCACAATAAAAAAAAATTCATCAAATCCAAATTGTCACAACCTCCAATCTTCACATCTGATAACCACTTAAAAATAACCAACCACATATTGAAATCACCACAATCACATTACCACATTAGTAAATGGGTCTGGATTCGAAAAATGAACCAAAATTCATGAAATGGAATTCGATTTTGTATCCGAATTGGAAAATCTGATAATTATCCGAAAACCAATTTGATCCGATCCGAAAAATATCCGAACTGAAAATTTAACCAAAAATCATCTGAAATACTAGAACCGATTATGACCAGGAATTGATAAAAAATGAATAAAAAAATTATACGAACCAAATATGACTCGAAATGTTGAATCCAATTTAGATCCGAATTCCAAAAATGATGAATTAAGTAATTGTTATAATTTTAACGGGGTTATAACTAATAGGTTGTACACATTACCACACATTTCATTCAATATTTATTCATTCATAAGTAAGATGCACATTTAAAATAATTTCATATCTAAATATATAAAAATTATTTAATCATTTTTTTGAAGAAGTACATAATTTTATACTAGAAATATAATATTCAATCTTGATTGATCAACGCGAGTGAACTGTGCTTAGATGCTTCGTAAAACCGCGCCGATCTATGAGAGGAGCTGATGGATGAGTAGGCTTCTCCTTTCGATTCACGGAATGTGATCTGGGACACGATGGGAGTTTGCGTGCCTCGGTAGGAAAGAGATCACCGGAGTATAGCACAAGATCGCCTTTTCTTGCTGCCATGGGGTCGACCTTGGCTCTACGGTCGTGATGTGTATCATTGTGGTAGAGAGAATACTTCCCAATTTATATGCAAGGCTAGGGATGTTACTCTCTACCCAAAGAGTACTGAAGAAAATGAAGAAATCTAGTGTTTCCGTGAGCAGTAAGCAGCAGATCTCCCCTTCTTTTTGGAAAATGGTAAGGAAATTTTTTAAAATTTCAATAATTAAAATTACGAATGTGTGATGATCCGAAAGGATCCGAACCAAATTTCATCCGATCTTAATCCGAATTTCATCCGATTTTAATCCGAATTAGATACGAAACGAATCAAATATGATCTGATCCGAATTCTGTTCAAATACATCATAACCAAAAGTTGATCTGATCCGACATTGATCCGATCCAAAACCGATCTGATTATCCTTAATCCAAATTACCAGTAGGGATGGAAATCGGGTCGGATTGCGTCTGGTTTGGCATTATCCAAATCCAAACCCGAATTTTATACCATACCCGAACCCGACCTGAACCCAAAAAATACCCGAAAATTGAAATCCAAACCCGATCCAATGAATTCTCACTCTTCTCTCGAAGGGAAAAGGTCAGAATTTTTATATTGATTCTCTCCTTGACCCAATCGAGTGAAAACATCCTTATACAATAAAGCTGTTTCAAGCATCAAGTAGGTAGAATTCCACCTAGTTGCACAGTCAAGTCCAAACTTTTTTTGTATTTGTATTACGCAACTGTCGAGCCGTTTCCTTAAATTTCTCTTCCCTTAGGTGTTGCTATCCAATAACCAACAGAACCTCGAATTTTTTCAACTCCGATTTCAATCACATCTAATCCATCTTTCACAATTAAATTCAGAATATGTGCAGCACAACGCATATGAAATAAACTGCCACCAACTATAAGTGAAGAACAATCCAATTTTTCCAATAAAATCTCAACCATGACATCATTAGTGGTACAATTATCAACTGTGAGACAAGATAATCTTTTATCCAAGTTCCAATCCGTTAAACACTCTAGCAAATTATCACATAGGACTTCTTTTGTGTGTGGAAAAAGAACATAAATGAACCTAACATAAAATATATAAATTACTAACAAGTAACAAACATCATATATTAACTAACATAAAACTTAAAATAAACAACTTTAGTTACAAATATACCTCATTATTCGACTTTGCAAAATCCAAGAAGCATCAACAAAATGTGATGTGACTACCATGTATCCCTTTTCCTGGTTGCTTGTAGTCCACATATCAGTGGTGATGGCTACCCGACTTACATTACTCTCCAACAAACTCAAAGTCTTCGCCTTCTCAAATTCATAAATACAGAATATCTCATTCTTTATAGTGTTTCTACATGTCACTTTGAATAGTGGTTGAAGATTTGATGAGTACTTATTGAATCCAACATGGTGCACAAGAGAAATGGGATATTCATGCATAATTATCATCTTTGCAAGCTCATTCTTTGCCCCATCAGCACAAAAATTAAAAGAAGCTAACTCCGGATGGTCTTTGTTGAAATTACTTGATAAAAGCTTTTGCCTTATACTACTTTGACCAATGTTATGAAGCTTCATTTTGTAGTGGTTGTTTAAATGAGAAGTGTCGCAACTTGAATCACCTCTGAGTTTGGCTTTGCAATATTTGCACACGGCTTTGATAACACCATCAATTCTCATTCTGTCAAAATGTTTCCAAACTTTATTCTTGCCCTTACTAAGTTCTTTATCTTCCTTTTCATCATTGATTATTAATCCACATCAGGATCATGGCTCGATGTTTGAGTACTGCCAGCGGTGTTCGATTGTAGCTCTGGTGTCGATGATGGTTGAGAATTTTCTTTTGGAGCATTGCGAAGTCGACATAGCTCCATACACATAATCACATATACGGTTCATAATAATTGAACTAAATTACAAATAAAAGAGTAAGTGACTACCCAGGACACCAGGTAAGTAATTAAACAAAAAAATACGAATCTAAGATACAATAAACTATTAATTCGAAGGTAAGACTAAGTAATTAAACAAAAAAAATATGAATCTAGATACAATAGAATCTATTGAACCAGGTAAACGAATCTATTGAATCTAAGATACAATACGAATCTATTGAATCTAAGACTATTAATTCAAAGACAAGACTTACCAGGTAAGCCAGTAATTCGAAGATAGGAATCTTGAGTGAGTTATTGAGTTAAATTGGACTGTGTCTCGCAGTAACGTTATATCCCGGTTGCGACGGCGAAGTGACTCGAGACTTGAGTGAAGTAGAGACTAGAGAAGTACCCTAATCTATCTATTTTCATTTTATGGTTATTAAATAATACACTTTTAATATTTTACACATTATAAATAATGTAATAAACATATATAAATAAATAAATAAATAAATATATATATAACTTATATTTTTATACATTATAAATAATGTAATATACATATTATACATATATATATATATTATGCCCAAATCTTGGCATAAGCCCTAAGCAGGCCTAATGGGCTAGAATAGAGGTCCATAACTCATAATAGGCCTAGAGATGAAGATTGGGTCACTAAAACCCACCACCAGGAGTCAGTCCAATATACTATCAAGCACAATGTGGAAGTTTGCGACCCCAAGCTGCGGGTCGAGTTCGCCAGCAAAGTCCCTAGTATGGGATAACATCTATCATGCATGTCTCTCTACAAGGTCCAGCGAGGCCTAGAGGTCCAACGTGGCCTAGAATACTCTCTCTGCAAGGTCCATCGAGGCCTAGAGGTCCAGCGAGGCCTAGAACATATTTATTATGAAGGCTTACGGTCAGGCCCAGCAAGGTCGCGTGAGTATAATTATCTCCGTACAGCGTGGACCACCTCGCATGACTAGCCCAGCGAGGCCGCATGCGAGGCCATGCAGCTTCTCCATTCGCCTCGTCAGCGAGGCCAGTTGATTTAAGATCATGATAGCCCGGCCTCAAGGTCGCATCTATAGGGATCACCTCTTGTATAACTCCCGTCAAGGGATCGCTTCGCTACGACTTCCCTCATTGGGATCGCTTCGTATTATCATCACATCCACATACTACACAAGATCGCTATCTCATTCTCTGCTGGAAGGCTCATGACGCAGCCCCTCGAGGTCGCATGAGTATCAATACACTTGGGTCCGCTTCGCATGACTCAACCCCTCGAGGTTGCATGCTACACCCTTGTTACTTCTCTATTAGCCTCGCCCAAGAGGTCCCAACTCTAGCCATGAGAGACCATTTGCTTCCTTCTTTGGACCATGGATCATGGATAGAATAAATGGGTAAAATATATCAACCCAAGAAGACGTCTAGTGGATTTGGGCCAAGTCGAGCCCATAAGAACCCTAGCCCGTCTTAGTAACTTCTTCTCCAAGAGAAATACGTATGGCTTGATCCCTATAAATAGGGTACGTAGGCATCTTGTAAAGATGATTGACAACTCACCCCTGTAAAACACCATACAAGATCAGCCACAAACAATCTCCAATCTCCTTCCGTTTTCATCGTGTTCTTAGCAAAATATCCGTATTTTCCTCCGTGATTCCAGAAAACCTCCAAAATATTGTTATACAATATTCTCCCTATAACATTTGGCGCTAGAAGGAGGGGCTAGTCATTGAATTGAGAGAGCGATGACTAAATCGAACAAGAAGAAGAACGGAGTCAACAATGGGGAGACCCCGGGGTCGCATAAGGTCAACAAGGACGACCCCCAGAGGAAGGATCCCCCAGAGAACGAGGCACTTAGAGACAGGTCTAAGGTTGGGTTCGAGAAGGAGCAAACACCCCCTGTCTAGCAAGTGGCTTTGACTAGTGAAGTCATGTCCTTTCTAAAAGGCCTCGGTGATCAGGTGACAGTTGTGCAGGAGAGAATGACTAGAATGGAGAAGCGGTACAGCTCCAGGGATACGAAAAGGAATGCTAGGAAGGGTCCCCAAAATTATCAAGGGGAAGGTAGCAAGGGCTCCACCAAGAAGCTCCTCGAGGACTTCGATGACGTTGTTACAAATCAGACAAACCCTGACTTTTATGAAGACCTTGATTGGGAGGAGAATGTTGAGGCTAGTAAAACCAAGGCGGGGTCGCAGCATGAGGCCGCCACGTCTGAGAGGAGGTCAGTTAGTGTCTTTGATCGTATTGAAAAGAAGTTAATAGAGCACGATCTATGCCTCAATCTCGAGAAGCTCACAGATGCTAAGAAGGATAGACGATCCCAAGATAAGGGTCACGATTCCGAACGACCCCCATCTCCTCGTCGAGATCGTGAGCGGTCCCATCAGCATGACCCCGACCCTAGGGATCGTAAGAAGAAGGATCGCGAGGAGGATAAAGAGAAGTCAAGCGCTCCCAAAAAGACTCAGTCCTACCATGACAGCACTGGAGAAGGACAGAAAAAAGTGGAGGATAAGGAAGCCAAGGTCGGAGATTACAAGTTGGAGGAGCTAAAAAAGGCCCTGGATAAGATGAATGCTGAGAAGGGGACTCTTGACCTCGTGGGTATGGCCTCGCCTTTCACTCAAGAAATTTGGACTGCTCATCTTCCCTCCATATTTCGAGGCAATAACCCAGACATGACATATAATGGGGATACTGACCCGGTAGAGTTTGTTATACAATTCAATAATGAAATGGATGTGTACCAGGTCTCACCGTTGGCTAGGTGCAGATTATTTGTGGCCTCATTGAGGGGTAGTGCCCAGCAATGGTTCTCTAATCTAGGGGCTCTTGTCACAATAAACTCCTGGGAGCAGTTTGTGGACATTTTTATTAAGCAGTTTCAGTCCTCCATGATCTATGCACCTCCTGTATCCACCTTGGCGAACATAAAGTAGAAGGAGGGTGAGACCCTACAGGATTACTTCAAGAGATTTAATGCCGAGGTCCCTAGGGTGCGAGGAGCAAATGACGAGGCCGTAAAAAACTTTCTCATTGCTGGGTTGAGAGAGGGCACCAAGTTTTGGAAGAAGTTGCAGGCACAAACACCTAGCACTCTCTTTGAGTTCTACAAGGAGGCCGAGCCTTACAAATGGGTTGAGAAATCAATGGAGGACCTAAAGAAGAATAATGAGGCTAGCAACAGTGGAAGTAAGAGCAAAGGAGTGAAGAGGAAGGACTCTTGGAGCCCTAGGCGAAGACGGGATCGCAGTGAGAGCCCAAAGAGGAGTAGTTGCGATCCACTAAGGAGGTTACCAGCGCGAGCTCAAAGTGGATGGAATGACGGTCAGTCCACACCTTTAGTGGCCCCCATTGATCATATCTATGCAATTAATGCTGACTAGGGGATGTTTAAGAAGCCCTCACCTATGAATAGTCGAGCAATCAGGGATACTCGTAAATATTGTGTCTTTAACGAACAGACAGGGCATGATACTACAAATTGTAGGCAACTCAAGGAGCAAATTGAAGAGCTAATTCACAATGGCCCAGCTAACTAAATGGGTAGTTCGTGAGGTGAAGAAGGGTGACACTAAGCCAGGTCTTGGTTTCAATAATGTCCCACCGCTTGGGCAAAAAGAGAAGTCCCACAAGAAGGAGAGGAGCAAGCTGGGAGTATTTATGTCATTATGGGGGCCCCCATATTAGAGGAGATAGCAACAAGGCCAAAGAGAGGTATGCTCATGAGGCCAAGAAGCGGCCCCTCACCGATGTACATTACCTTCAGGAGAGACCCCAAAGCTCTTCAAAGGGGAGGGTACAAATATCATGTTCACCAAGGAGGATGCGAAGTGGGTTCATTATCCCTACTCTGAATCTCTGGTTGTTCGGGTTCGCATAGGATCACAAAATATCTACAGGGTCCTCGTGGATATTGGGAGCGCAGTCAATGTCCTTACATATGAAGTCTATATGAAGATGGGATTTATAGACAAGGTGACACCTAGCTTTGCGAGGTTGCAAACACGTTATCTTGCAATGTGAGGCCTCTTGGCCCCATTGGCGATAATGGATCAGTCTGTAAATCTACAAAACGTGGAGCTATCTCTATGCATGCATTAAAGTCAGTCTATAAGCAAAGGAGAGTATGTGAAGACTCAATGAGACCCCTATATGGTGTGGCTATCGAGATCAATGAGACGCCTCTACATGAGATGCTTCTTGGTGAAATACCTCTACGTCGAGGAGATGGGGGACGCCCCCGATCTTTGGGGAGAAGGGGACGCCCCCGATCCTTGGCGGCAATGAGGAGGTCCTCAACTACCTCAATACACCAGGAAGAGCATCTATCAAACAAGCCCCCTGCTTGGTATGAACTTCACTAATATCAGCATACATTGCCCCAATCTGAAGGAGAACTCATAGCAGGGTCACATCAAAATTCTCTTCATTACAAATGGTGTCAACTCCAAATAATACAAGAAGTTTGCTGAAACATGTTGATTCCTCATCACATCTATAATTATAATGAGGACTCGGGGCGTAGTGGCATTACATAAACACCACTTCTAGCAGGACATTTGGAAAATTGCAAGACAAGGCCAGCACCTAGCATTGCGAGGTCGACACCTAGCATTGCGAGGCCGTACCTAGCGATGCGAGGCTGCAAACTTGACACCTTGCGATGCGAGGCCTCTCGGCCCCATAGGCGCAATCAGGATCATTTGAAGATCCCATCAGCTATTCTAAAACACTTGGGAAAAATTTAACAGATATGAAGAGGCGTTATGGAGGAACCTATACATGGTAAAATCATTGCAACATGAGCCCTTTGTGCAAGCAGATACGAGGCCTATGGTACTTTGTAATATTATAAACATCAAATATAGGAGCATCAATAAAGCAAGCCAATCCAGGTTCAAGGAGTATCCCAATAAGCAAAAGAAATTAAGTCTACAAACGCGAGGCAAATTAAGGGAGTGCCCGCATCTCCACTGAGTCTAGCAGATAAAGTTTAAAAGCAATAAAAAGGAAGTCATGGGGATCCATTTGACGCTTCCTCATTCATCTCCATCTTGAGGTAATCAGCAAACTTCCTAGTCTCTTCGCCCAACCGGTACCAATCAAAGTCATCAACCTTCTCGAGGAACTTTTTCATGAAGTCAACAGATCCTTTATTCTCAGCCTCCTCGATGATAGTGGGAAGAGCATTAGCAGCATCTTTAGCTTCCTTCTCTAACTCAGCGACGCGGTCTCTAAGCTCCTTGATTTGGGAGTCTGACTGCTCCCTCTCAACAGCATGATCCAGCTTAAGCTTCTTTCTAGCTGACTGCTCCTCGTGAAGCTCTCTCTTAAGCTTCTCAGTCGTGCCTTCAAATTCTTTCCTCCAACTATTTTTTGCGTCCTCGGCATCAGCCTGAGCCTGTGCAAGTATGGATTTGAGATTCACAATCTCTTCGCTCATCTTACTATTGGAAGAAGCCAAGGCTCGAACCTTCTTGTGGTGACGCAATTGATGGAAGAAAAGCTCAGCTACAACTTTTGTCTTGGAAGCATTGGACTCCTCCAAAGATTGTAAGGACCAAGAATACATATCAATCTCAGAAACATGGGCATGTGCCAATTTTCCATATGTCTGGCGGACCAGTCCAGGAGAAGGATGAAGGGGAAAGAGACTCATGTCATCCTTGTTCTTCTTTAGTGGTGGTTCTTCATGAAGACTCGTTATCTCAGTTGATTTTTTCCTTCTAGGATGGAGGGAAGAAGATGATTGTAGAAGAGGCATTGTGAGAGTGGTCTGCTTAGGAGGAGGCATGACAACATCAGACTTGGTAGCTGAACCCCCAACAAGGGAGGAATGGTGAGTCAGATCGCCAGAAGGGTTAAGAGAGGTACTCGCAGCTTTGTCCTTCTTCATGAAAGGGATCGCGGAATATTTCTTGGAAGCCATGCCTGTAAGTGTATAGAAGAAAATACCTCAATACAAGGCAAAATAGAAACCAAAACATACACACTTAAAATTCAAGCTGGTGCGAATTGGTTTGCGAGGAGAATTAAATTTACGAAGCAAGCAGACAGCTTGCATGGCAGAAAAATAAAGTGTAACGAGGTGGCCAGTACGAGGAGACATGGGCTCGTATTAAATTAAAAATCGAAAGCTATCAAGCGAGGAGGCTTCCCGACAAATCAAATAATTATTTTGATTTTATTTTTGAAGAAATTTTGAAGACCAGAAAAAATAGTTCTCCGCTACATCTGCGTGCACCGAAGAACTGGGGGGTAGTTGCTATGCTTGAAAATTGATACAAACTCTAAGCAAACTCATTACAAGAATTGAGGAGGCCTCACGACGTATGAGGCTGCGAGGAGGCCTCGCAACATATGAGGCTACGAGGAGGCCTCGCAACGTATGAGGTTGCGAGGAGGCCTCGCAACGTATGAGGCTGCGAGGAGGCCTCGCTACGTATAAGGCTGCAAGGAGGCCTCACAATATATGAGGTTGCAAGGAGGGCTCATAACATATGAAGCTATAAGGACTCCTCCAAACTTATGAGGAGGCCTCTTATCATAATAATAAGGAAAAGCGGAGAGTCATCTCATCATACTTTAAGAAGACTTGAAAATGTTGGTGAGAGCCCGAGCTCACATATCAGCATGATAGAAGAAATAATTATAACAATTTATGACTGCAAGGCCCTATGGGGTCGCCTCTCAACGTCCCTGCAGGACCACATTACTCTTGGAAGGACCCTTTGAGGTCACCATTACTCACTTATACATGGCTTCAAATTTATTGAAAGACACACAACACGTGTCATCATCTTAGCGGCTGGGAGCAGATCTCGAGACACGATAGCTGTCCGAAACCATTCAAATTCATAGGGGTCGCGATGTGATCCCAAGGCACTTGAGATAAATATGATTTCATATACAGCAATCTATAGCGAGCACAGGCCTCACATTGAAGTTTTGACAAAGCATTTTTTGAGTCCACATCGCATCTCTAATGACAATATGGACTCGGGGGGTAGTTGTTATGCCCAAATCTTGGAATAAGCCCTAAGCAGGCCTAATGGGCTAGAATAGAGGTCCATAACTCATAATAGGTCTAGAGATGAAGATTGGGTCACTAAAACCCACCACCAGGAGTCAGTCCAATATACTATCAAGCACAATGTGGAAGTTTACGACCCCAAGCTGCGGGTCGAATTCGCCAGCAAAGTCCCTAGTAGGGGATAACATCTATCATGCATGTCTCTCTACAAGGTCCAGCGAGGCCTAGAGGTCCAACGTGGCCTAGAATACTCTCTCTGCAAGGTCCATCGAGGCCTAGAGGTCCAGCGAGGCCTAGAGCATATTTATTATGAAGGCTTACGGTCAGGCCCAGCGAGGTCGCGTGAGTATAATTATCTCCGTACAGCGTGGACCACCTCGCATGACTAGCCCATCGAGGCCATGCAGCTTCTCCATTCGCCTCGTCAGCGAGGCCAGTTGATTTAAGCATCATGATAGCCCGGCCTAAGGTCGCATCTATAGGGATCACCTCTTGTATAACTCCCGTCAAGGGATCGCTTCGCTACGACTTCCCTCATTGGGATCGCTTCGTATTATCATCACATCCACATACTACACAAGATCGTTATCTCATTCTCTGCTGGAAGGCTCATGACGCAGCCCCTCGAGGTCGCATGAGTATCAATACACTTGGGTCTGCTTCACATGACTCAACCCCTCGAGGTTGCATGCTACACCCTTGTTACTTCTCTATTAGCCTCGCCCAAGAGGTCCCAACTCTAGCCATGCGAGACCATTTGCTTCCTTCTTTGGACCATGGATCATGGATAGAATAAATGGGTAAAATATATCAACCCAAGAAGACGTCTAGTGGATTTGGGCCAAGTCGAGCCCATAAGAACCCTAGCCCGTCTTAGTAACTTCTTCTCCAAGAGAACTACGTATGGCTTGATCCCTATAAATAGGGTGCGTAGGCATCTTGTAAAGATGATTGACAGCTCACCCCTGCAAAACACTATACAAGATCAACCACAAACAATCTCCAATCTCCTTCCGTTTTCATCGTGTTCTTAGCAAAATATCCGTATTTTGTTCCGTGATTCCAAAAAACCTCCAAAATATTGTTATACAATATTCTCCCTATAACAATATATATATATATATATATATATATATATATAACTTATATTTTTATATTTTTGAAATTATAAATTAATAATTAATTCTTTAAATTTTCAATAATTAGGGTAATGGTCAAAGTTCTAGTTGACCGTTAAAGTAACCTATTAAATAAATTTATTCATTTTTTGAAATTTTGGCAATAACATTAAAAAGGATGGATCTTGACATCCATATGGTTGTATCGTTGAAAAATATTTTGAAAAAAATTGAAACAAGAATAAGGGATGAAATCCTGTTGAGGGGTACTAGTCAAAGTACTAGTTGACCGTTAAATTACCAAAATCAAATAAATTTATTTTTCCTGAAATTTTGGCAATAACATTTGAAAGGATGGATCTTAACATCCGTACGGTTGGATCGTCGATAAATAGTTTGAAAAAAATCTAAACACGAATCAGGGATGAAACCTGTTTAGGGGTACTAACTACTAGTTAAAGTACTATTTGACCATTAAATTACAAAATCAAATAAATTTATTTTTTATGATATTTTGGCAATAACATTAAAAAGGATGAATCTTAACATCCGTACGGATCATTTAGAAATATTTTTAAAAAAATCAAAAATCAAAACCCTGGAAACCCTAAACCCTAGTCGAGTCACTAGACTTAAAATTTCTAAAATTTCTAACACCCATACTAGTACTACAACTACCACTACTACTATTTTTAGTTATTTTGTAGTGTTCGTAGTGAGTATGACTAATTAGGTGTGTATGAATTTTTATCCAAATTATGGCTTTTTTCTAATTTAATTTAAATTTTTAATTTATTTTACAAACTACTTAAACATGGATGAAAATTTCTTCACAAAATTATTTAGTATGACTACTGGGTTTTGTATGAATTTTAAATCAAATTTTGACTTTTTTTCATAATTTTATTTAATTTATCAAGTAATTCTACAAACTATTTAAAAAGACAGAAAAAATCAAATTATTAGAAAATTAGGTAATAACATCACAAAAATAGTTAGCATGAATACTTGGATGTATATTCGTGTTTTTTCGGGTTCCGGGTTCGAGTCGGGTTTGGATCGATTTTCGGGTTTCAGATCGGGTTTCATAATATCCAAATCCAAATCCAAAAATTTTCGGGTCTGAAAATCAAATCCAAATCCAAAAAATCGAGTTCGGGTTATCCAAAATTTCGAGTTTCGGATCGGGTATCCGTCAGATTGAATTTTTTTGCCATCCCTAATTGCCAGGTCTAACAACTATCTACAGACCACCAAATATAAGCTAAAATCACCATAAAAATCACAAAACTCAACAAAAAATTTGAACAATTCACCAAAATTTTGATGAAATCACAAATGTGGTGAAATTATTGTTGGTTTGTAAAAATGAAGATAGAGACGAAGAAGATGAATTGAAACTTCAACCTGTGATGAACGCAATAGATAAATTGGGGGGGGGGATTTATGTAATGATTAAAAAAAATTATATTTAATTTCTTAATCTAAAAATAATTTTTCTAGCAAAAGGGGTTTAAAATTTAACTCACTTCACCATGTTATTAACAAAATTATTGTAATGAATGAATAATAGTTAGAAGTGTTTATGTTAATAAAAGCATGTAAAAAAGTTTGTATAGAAATTTTTGAAGAAAAAACTAAAAAGAACATTAAAAGAAAGAGTAAACACATCAACAAATGAAGAAATGAGATTTGGTACCCGAGAGTCGAACATAAGCTTTCAGGTAAAATTACAAATGAATTTACCAACTGAACAACAAAAATAACCGGTACAAGCTATATAATACTTGCTATTTATTTCAATCTTAAGGGATTAGGAACGCTATTTCTTCCAATCTTAGGGGGTCAGGAACCCCTAGATCCGATCCGATCCGTTACTGGCTACAAAAAAAGATGGGGATTGCCACTAAGCAAGAACGTGGAAGAAGCATGCAACGATGGAAAGTTGATAAAATCGTGACAACATAAATAGATCCGAAGAATTGGGGAGAGAAATAAAGAGATAAAAATGGGGGAAGTGACGATAAAAATTCATTTTTCATGAGTTTGTCGAAAAAGATGAAACAAAAATAAATGTATATATAATTTATTTCTATAAGATTTTAAATAACCTGTCCAAATTAAGAGTATTTTAAAAAAAATTGTTAGATTAAGATTAAAGCTCATATCTCATAGTAATTTATAAGTTCTAATATGCCAGGAAACTCTTACTTCTAGAAATGCATCTTTTAAAAATTTATTAATAAACATCTAGCAAACAAATAGACCAACAATGCACAATTTCATTAGAAAATGATTTACTTAAATAACTTAATTGATAAACATAAAATAATATAATTTTTATAATTAAATGACATATTTTATTTTTATTTTTTTACCTAAATTTAGGTATTAATACAATTCGTATTAATGAGGAATGTGTACTTTTGTGTTTAAATTTTAATATTTCTAAAATAATTTTTATTATATTATAATTATATCCTATATATAATTGGCTTAAGGAGGTTTAGATGGTCGTCTGTTCGTCAGGTGTTAAAAAGTAATTTTATTAGTAATTAGAAGTGGGCCAAAGAACTTGGGGTTGAGTATTGGTTTAAAAACAAAAACTTACAAGATAATTTAGATTAAAATGAATTCCTAATGCATCGACAAAGTCATAACAATTGAATCCTATATATATATATATATATATATAGGGTGTGGCTCAAAAGAGAACTCATTTTTTTGAAGAAAACTAAGGTACTAATCCTAACCATTGGATGTATTATAATCAATGGCCCCGCCAGGGGCACCGACACACTAATCAAATACACCCTCACACACACAATCTCACCTAATCACCTCCGTTTTTTATTTGATTTTTTCCGTCAATCGGTGATATTTTTTTAAAATCTAATTTCACCATATTTTTCTTCATCTCACAACGATCAGTTTACATACCATATGTGCTATATTTTAATTTAGTTTTCTAAGTTCTCCTTTTAAAGGGGTTCTCTCTAAATTCCTACTCTATATATATATATATATATATATATATATATATATAAGAGGAGGTTTAGGTGATCATGGTCGTTAGGTATTAAAAAGTAACTAGCTTTATAACCCGTGCAAGGCACGAGCTAGTTCAAGAATTGTAGTTACATATATTTACATTCTCATGTTAATCAATGTATTAAAAAAGGGGCATGCATAAAATTTCAAGTTGGTTGAAATCCATAAAATTCCAAGTTGGTTGAAATGCAGTGACAAGTCAAAATCAGTGAGCATGACTTGATCGTCTTCTCGGACCAATATATTTTCTGGTTTCAAGTCACGGTACACAACTCCAAGCATGTGAAGGTACTCCAGTGCAAGAAGGGCCTCAACAACATAAAATCTGCCACAGTAACACAATTTAGACCAAGACATTCACCGAATCTTACATTAATAAAAGTAGAAATGCTACAAAGGCCAAGTTCATTGCATTCATAAACACAAGAAATTTACCTCACTTCTTGTTCGGAGAAAGTTTTGCTCAGTTGCTTCTGCCGAAAAACATGCAGATCTGAGATCTCCACCTGGACAATAATCCATAACCAAGCAGGAGAAATTATTTGTCATAAATTGTGCACAAGGTGTGGGGAGAAAAGGGTGGTCTAACATTTGCAGTATCTCTATTTCTATTTGAACCTTGGGCATCTTCTTTCTGGCAGCTAAAAATTCGTGGTCCATCACTTTCACAGTGAGCAGGCACTCTGTACCAGTTAGCTTCCGAAGGTAAACATTACCAATGTCCCCACCACCAAGTTTCCTAAGCAACTCAAAATGCCTCAATCCTAAACATCCATGCTGATTTTGAACATGCCGAATGGCATCCCATTTCATGTCTTTTGACATATGAGGCCGACAGCCTATGTCAGACCCACTTAAGTTGCTCTCTTCACTAAAGGCTGTAAAACTGCTATACTCCCCGTTGCTACTCTTTGAACTTTGAGAAAAATCCCCTTTATCTCCTGTACATGATTTTTTTTCGTCAACTCTTATTACAACATGTTTCTGTCTGTCACTAGATTCTGAACTAAAACCTAATTTATTAGCACTTGAGTCCACAGAACTTAGACTCAATTTACTGCCAATGTTTGTACGACTCGAAGCTGAAGATTCTGACTCTTTTTCTTGGAGTCTTTTGTACAAAGTCAGGCGCGTGACCGAATTGTTTGCTGAGACAAGAGACCAAATTATTATCCAAATCCCCACCAAGATGACTGCAACTGGTTTCTACAGAATCCGAGTCCTGTTTCAGTTTTGTTTTAAAAAAATGTAATGACTTCTTATGTAGTTAATAATTTAACTCACTTTCTTATATAGGTATAAATGTCCTTTCTATAGATCTAAAATTGCAATGACTAATGAGTATACGCTTCTATTATTCATTCTTCTTGGCAGACATATTCTTTAGTGGCATTTAGGTGCTTTCTTCTAATTTTCATTTGGTGATGATTGTCATCAACCGGCTGCATATAGTAATATAAAAGGGAGAAAAAAGAAAACATTCAGAGAGCCATACTTCCGATTATATTCCTTTGTAGTCTCTTTTATAAGACATTCCTATGCAAATATTTAGAACTACCATGTTCTTTATCAGTCATCTATATATGCTAATCATTTTCTAAGGAATCGAGTACCTAAAACCTGTACAGAATAATAGTCATCATCTCTTTACTAAAAGCCATTTCGCCTGTTATTTTTTGAATTCAAGCCTGCCAACAAGAACATAATATAATATAAAGAGATTATACATGCTTGAGAAATCATTACATGATAGTATATATAATTACTCTTGAGAACAAGATGAACGGAGGGATCTAGATTTTGTTATATAAAATTGTCTAATATACTTTTTCAATACCTCAACCAATAAATTATTAAAAATATAAACGTGCATTGTGCATATTAAGCACTCATTATAATCTGTAAATCAGCAGAAACTTGCCCCCTACAAAAATAACTTGTACTGGCATCAATCTGATCTTGTTTTGCATGAAATAACACAACTACGTACTTAATAATGCAACATATTATCTTGTACAAATACCGGTGAACCTAATTCTTCTACTAATATAAAATTCTAATCAAGTCTGGAAAATGTTTTAGATTCAAACACAATTATACTAATAAAGATACACTTGTTCTAGCAAATGGGAATAATGAAATTAAGAGTTTCAAGCACTGCAAAGAATTTCTATAAAGAATTTGGAATCTGTAAAGGTTTTGCAAGTGTCTCAAGCACTGTAAATGAATTTCTATAAAGAATTTGGAATCTCTAAGCGCTCTTGTAGTCAGTAAGGCCTGTGTAATAGATTTAACAGCTTGTAAATTTAATACAATCAAGGTCTACAATCTCCAAAAAACACGTGAACAAAAAAAATGAGTTTGAAGCAGACACCCAAAAAAACAGCACTAATTGTGTAAAATCAAAACTGATTGTGTAAAATCGATAGCTACTATCTAACTCATACGAAGGTTTACATCTTTTAGACGAAACCAAACTTAAAGAATGAACCTGATCTTGAGGAATGCGTAAAGAATAGAATATGTTGTTGGTGTTGCTAATCGACATTGTTCACGCCACTTTGTTATTTGAGGAATCATTACATCAAACATCTTATGTACGAATTTAAATAGCGCCCATTGTTGTCCAAAGAAATTGCTGTATGCAAAAACAAAAATAATAAGATTACCACCCTACAAAACATAAACTTTAGAGGGGTCTCAATCCATTCGTTGTGGGTAAGCCGCACAGTACAAAGAAAGACAAATGACTGAAGAAGGAAGTAATAATTGATATATATGGACATAGATTTATATATATACATATAATCAACTGTTGTTGAAATCAACGTATTCTCAGTTCTCACCTATTCAATTTGCAGTGCGCAGGGGTTTAGGGGAGGTGGGCATTTGGAATGCTTCAAGGATAGAGATAGAGCAATAGAAAACGGAGGAATAACGGAGACCTAACAGATCTGACGTGGCACTTAGCTGGAATAAAATGATTCACGAAAGTGTCAGATGTAGTATTAGATATATAAATATAATAGATTTCATTTTATTTTTTTTTTGAAATCTAATATAATAGATTTCATTAGTAATTAGAAATGGGCCAAAGAACTTGGGCTTGAGTATTGGTTTAAATACAAAAACTTACAAGATAATTTAGACTAAAGTGAATTCCTAATGCATCGACAAAGTTATTACAATTGAATATCTAGCAATTGAAATGTTATCATCCACAATTTATAAATACATATTAACCTGAACATAAAAAATAAAAAGATTTATGTGTAACGTTTGAGCACAAATCATTTTTATAAGAAAATTTTATTTACAGTACTATCATCTTTTAAAAATATAATCTATAAAAAACATTAGCAAACGTAAATTTTTATCTATATAAAAATATGAACAAATTCAATTTTTTTATTCAATTTGTAAAAAATAAACATATTTATAGTAGTATTTTTTTACTTCATAACAATTACTATTTTATAAAACAAAATATAATCTACAAAATAAACAATAAAAAAATTAAAAGCAAAAAACAATAATTCACAGAAAACACTAATATAATTTAGATAAATAAAAACAAACACAAAAACTTGTTGAAAATAAGTGCAAATTTTTTTTAATATTAAATGAAATAAAAAAATTGATGTTTGAAAGTGGCACATAAATCAATAAATTGTGATGTACAAAACAAACACTAATTTAAAAGATATAATAAATTTAGAAAACAAAGATACACAAAAAACTCAAAAATAAAGCAAATAGAACAAAAAAACTAACTCAAAAACATAAAAAAGTACCCTTTTTCAAAATAAAAAGAATTTTATAACATATTTTCACATAATATCCCAAAAACAAATAAATAAACATAAACAAAAATATCAAATTTCAAATAAATATAAAAACTTAATACCATGTATTATTTTTTAAAAAAATTTCAAAAACACCTTAAAAAATCCACACATTTAAATATAACAAATAATTTTAAATAATTATTAGATAACCACGTATGTTAAATACATGTAAAAAAAACTCTAAAATATTCTTAAATTACCACGTATTTTATATAACAAAATATTAAAAAAAAATACTAATACCAATATAGTACCTTTTCAAGTATCTCATATAAAATTTAAGAAAATAAAATAAAAATCATCCCAAAAAAATATGTTAAACTAAACTTTATAATATAATTTACAAAAAAAAAAAACAAATACCACATAAAAGTCATTTAAAAAAATATTAATTAAATGAATATAATAAAAAGATTACATTTGTATTTTACTTGTTTCTAAAATCAAGCTAAAAATAAATAGATTCGGTACTAAAGTTGTAAATAAATTAAAAAGTAACCTAAAACCATAAAACAAGAAATTTAAAACTCCTAATATAAAAAAATAATGTTAAGTTATATAATAAATATATAAAAAAACGTGAATGTGTGATAAGTGGATTTATATCCACTTGGATCATTCTATTTCGGCTTAAATTGGTGTCTTGTATCTCGAGTAATTGTGTGTTTTAATCTATTTTTGTGAGAATTGTGTAGGTATTAATATCAGGTGCAAGTATGGTGTTTCAGTGATTAATCAGTGTATTTGAGATTAAAGGAACAAAGGATGGAAATTACAGGAGAAATGGGAGAGAAATCAGTAAGAGAGCAGAAGTCAGCCTGTGCAGCCAACCTTGCGCGCGGGCGCGCCCAGAATACAAGGGATTGCGCGCGGGCGCGGCCAGAAGATTGAGCGCGGGCGCGGTGGATTTTGCCTGTGGCGCGCGCGGCCGCGCGGGGACTCGACAGAAGTTTCTGGAATTGGTTTGTAATTTGGAAAACTTGCCGTCTCTTCTCCTAATTCATATGGCAATCACTTGGGACGATTTGAAGCTTCTGGAATTCAACTTAAAAAAGGGAATTGCAATTCTATTTCAATTAAAGATGGAAAATTACCGGAATTCTATCCTATTTCAAATACGGTAATCGCTTGGTCAAGGAGGCACTTGGGGGCTATAAATACACACCTTGGGGTACAGAAAAATCATCATCTACACATCCTACACACAAAATTCGTTCAGAGCAAGAAGGGAGAGAAGCCAAGGCGAGGATCGTGACGACAATAAGATCTAGATATAGTTTTTCTTGTATTCCTTTGTGGAGGCGTATCTTTTGGATGCTTGTTACTTTCACGGATTTGTTCACTAAACCTTATTCTATTATTTATTTATTCATCTTCTTTATCTTGTTTAATATCATGCTTTCGTCTAATCCCATGGTGACGAAAGGTTCGATTATGAACTAATCGTTATCGTGGGATCCTAGTGGATTTATCTATGTAGCTTAGTAGTTTGTATGCCTTAGAGATTTATGTGTGGTGAATTCTTGATATCCTCGTATGGTTAATCTTAATGCTTTTAGATGCGTAGCTAACATCTAAATTGAATTGTTAATCTCTTGCTAAACGAGAGTGGATCTTGAGATTTAGAACTTGCCATGCTAGCATAGGATAGGTTGATGTTAAGCATCATGATTTGTGGCATGAATAGAGATATTATGCTACCCTATGTGATCTAAGTGAATAACTTGTGCTTCAACCTTTATGTTTTCAAATTCTATAGAGATATAGGGTCTAAACATAATAGGTGCCTATTCATCTTCTATCTATTTTGTGGATGTATGCTTAGATTGGTACTAGTATACCGAGAGGTAACTTTTACTCTTTTCGTGTTGTTCGATCAGATATCAAAACCATCGCATGTTTTAATCGAAGGCTGCAACTCTAAGTGAAGTAGATAATGAAACTAGGATTCCATGTTTATTCTCATATAAGTAATTCGATTTTAATTCTAGTTAATTAGTTAATTCTTGATTTTATAATTTGCATCTTAGTTTAATTTAGTTAATCAAACCTTATTTGTTATTTTCTTAGCAGTGAATTAAAACCATACATTATTGCATAGACATATTTTCTGAGTAAAACTTAACCAAGATCTCTGTGGAACGAACTTTAATTGTATTACTTGTGACTACGTGCGCTTGCGTGAGTTTAGCATAACAAGTTTTTGGCGCCGCTGCCGGGGATCATCGGTGTTTTTATTTCAGTTTATGTGTTTGTCAATAGTGGTCGTTAGCGTTCACTGACTCGGATTCTTACTTAGTTTGTTTGTTTCGTGGTGTTTCAGGTACTTGAGTTTGTATGCAAACACGTTCGCAAGCTCGATTACTAAGACTGGCAGAAGACGATCTTGTTGAGAATATAGAGAATAAGGAAGAGGAGACTGAAACTACAGTAGCAATGGCAGATGCAGCAGCAGCTAAGGCTTTGAAGGATTATTCTCAGCCGAAACTTAATGACATTCAGTCGAGCATTGTTAGGCCAGCTATTGCAGCGAACAACTTTGAGATCAAGCCGGGCACAATTCAGATGGTGCAGAATTCAGTCCAGTTTGGGGGAGCTTCTACGGAGGATCCTAACATGCATGTTCGGGACTTTATTGAAATCTGCGACACTTTCAAGTGTAATGGTGTGACGGATGATGCTATAAGGTTGAGGCTTTTCCCATTCTCTCTGAGGGATAAGGCTAAGAGCTGGCTACACTCTCTACCACCTGGTTCCATTACTACATGGGAAGATCTTGCTCAGAAGTTCCTTACTAAATTTTTCCCTATGGCGAAAACTGCAGCAATAAGGAACCAGTTGACTCAATTTCAACAGCAATCTGGCGAGTCCTTGTGTGAGGCTTGGGAACGCTACAAGGAGATGCTAAGGAAGTGTCCTCATCATGGCATGCCTGATTGGATGGTTATCAATGGATTCTACAATGGGTTGGGAGCACAATCTAGACCTTTGCTAGATGCAGCATCAGGTGGAGCTCTGTGGGCAAAGAGCTATGATGAAGCTTATGAACTTATTGAGATAATGGCTGCTAATGAATATCAGAATCCAACCCAGAGACTTTCTCAAGGCAAAGTAGCAGGAGTTTTGGAAGTAGATACAGCTTCAATGATTACAGCTCAGTTGAAGGCTCTTGCTATGAAAGTGGATTCTCTTGCTAATTATGGAGTTCAGCAGGTGGCTAGTGTTTGTGAGTTATGTGCGGGCGCACATGAGACGAGTCAATGTGCTATTTCTTCTGAATCAGCACAGTTCGTGAGTAATTTCCAGAGACCTGCTGCACCGGTTCCAGCCACTTATCATCCCAACAATCGGAATCATCCTAACTTCAGCTGGAGCAACAACCAAAATACTCAGCAATCGTATCAGCAAGCGAAGCCGTACAATCAAAGCTATCAACAGCCTTATGCTCCAAGGACACCATATCAACCTCCAGGATTTCAGCAGCAACAACCTCAGACTCATGTGGGGCAATCATCTAATGATAAATCTGATGAGATGTGGATAGCATTAAAGAACTTACAAGCTGGTCAGAAGCTCTTGGAAACTCAGATAGGACAGATTGCAAGTGCCTTGTTTAGTAGGCCTCAAGGAACTCTTCCTAGTGATACGGAGGTTAATCCAGGCAGGAGGGAAAACAAAGAACAGGTCAATGCAGTTACTTTGAGATCAGGAAAAGTCACGAGTGATCCTAAATCAGCAACTGAAGAAGATGAAGATGTTCAGAATCAGCAGGTTGAAAAATCTGCAGTGCCAGAAATTGAGAAATTTGACTTAGTGGCTGATCAGCTTGATGGTGAGAAGAGCAAGAAACCTGTTGAAAAGTCTACTCTGGATCAATCTACAAAGGATACTCAGATATATCCTCCTCCGCCATATCCTGGACGTTTGAAGAAGAGTCAAGAAAAACAGTTTCAGAAATTTATGGATGTCTTCAAGAAACTGTCCATTAACATTCCTTTTGTTGAAGCATTGGAGCAGATGCCAAGATATGCGAAGTTTATGAAGGATATTTTGTCACGGAAGAGAAGGTTGGAAGATTTTGAAACAGTAGCTTTGACGGAGGAGTGTAGTGCTGTTCTGCAACAGAAATTGCCTCCGAAATTGAAAGATCCGGGAAGTTTCACTATTCCATGTACTATTGGCAACCTTTCATTCGGCAAATGTTTATGTGATTTGGGAGCTAGCATCAATCTCATGCCCTTGTCTGTTTTTAAGCAACTTGGTTTATCGGAGCCGAAGCCAACTAACATCTCTTTGCATTTGGCTGATAGGACGATAACTTATCCAAGGGGTATAGTAGAGGATGTTTTGGTAAAAGTTGATAAGTTCATCTTCCCAGCTGATTTTGTGATCTTGGATTTTGAAGAAGATAAGAAGATTCCCATAATCTTGGGAAGACCGTTCTTGGCTACAGGAAAGACTTTGATTGATGTGCAAAAAGGAGAGCTTACAATGAGGGTGCAAGATCAGAGTGTCACCTTTAATGTGTTCAAGGCTATGAAATTTCCAACAGAGGATGAAGAGTGTTTCAGTGTGGAAACGGTTGATACGAGTCAGAGAAAGAAGTTGGGTCAATTATTGAGCGAAAATTCGAATATGAGCATGCTAAAACATCACATCACTGATTCCATTGACAGTTCTTCAGTTCGAGATCTCTCGAATGTCAAGCTTGGAAAACTTCCATCCCATTTGAAATATGTCCTTCTGAATGATGAGTTGGTGATTTTTAAAGTGTGTTCAGATAATGTGTTAAGAAGGTGGATCATGAATGATGAAGTAGAGGAGTGTTCTTCTCAATCAACTGTGAAGCAGAAGCACCTTAGAGGTGTGAAGAAGAAAAAGAAAAAGTCGATTGGAGGAAGAGGCAAAGTGAAGTGTGATTTAGAGAAGATATGGGAAGATAGCAAGAAGGTTGTCAAACAATGGGTGAATGGTTCTTCTGCTAAGGACAAGTCAAATGCAATCTTCGAGCCACCATGATTTGAATCATATTTGTCCGGCTAAATGACGTTAACGACAGCGCTTCGTGGGAGGCAACCCATGTGTTCCGGTATTTTTAGGTATGTTTTCTGCGATCCCTCGTATTTACTTCCATTCAATGCGGACATTGAATCTTTCAAGTTTGGGGGATGCGTAGTTTATGTGTTCATGTAGGATATCATATTTTGCATATTAGTAGTAGTAAATTATGCATTTATGTTCGTGATATCTACGTTTGTTTCATATAGGACATTCTGTTTTTATGTTCGTATATCATGTGAGTTCATAATAGTTGCATTTGCACCCATGCTTGATAGGAATTTTGTGTTGTTGACGCTTTTGTTTGAGAAGTGATATGCTTTGTTCTTGTGCACACACATACACTAGTAAGTTAAAGCTAGTAGACTTTTTGAATGTTGTAAGTGATTAGAAGGACATGAATATTTGCAAGATGATTTAGTTTGCATGCTTTGAATACAAGTTGGTGCGTTAGAGAGATTTTTTGCTTGGGATTGAGTATGTTTTTCCACCAAGTGAGATTTTGAGTCATATTGCATATTTGCAATTTATTCGTTTGCTTGAGTGTCCACGGATTGTTTGCATTGCTAGCAGTTGTTTGAGGTCTTTCTTGAAACGCATGACATTATTTGACGATTAAAATGATAAAGGCATTTAGGAATAACCGCATATTTTCCCATATTACCACACCATGTTTACATGATCAATTAGTTAACCTGTTGAGCTTAATCCTATTTTTCGGTGACATACCACATTACTTTCCTAGACCTTTTTCTTGTATTGGCCTTACATTAATTTGAACCCACATTGTCAAAGGCTAGTAGAGTGCTTAAGGGAGTAATAAGGTGTGCAAGGGAGGGGTTATTGTTGGTCATACTTTTGGGGGAAATATTGAATATTGGGTTTGGTTGTTTACTTGAAAGTCGACATATGTAATAAATTATGGGATCATTGTTATTGTTATTGTTTATTGTTTGTGTTCTATTTAGCTCTCGAAAAAAAAGAAGAAAAAAAAAAGAAAAAAAAAGAAAAAAAAAAGAGAAAAAAAATATGAAAAAAAAAAAAAAAAAAAATATTATGAGAGCATGTTTGTGTTTGTTGTGATCCTATTTCAGTCGACTAGTCGAGTGTTTGTTTTATTAAAATTATTTGGGGGAAAATAGGGTGTTGTGTATGATGTATTATGGTACTTACTAGCTTTTGACACTACACCTGTTTTGGCTTATTTGACATACCTTGTCCCTAGCCCCGTTACAACCCAAATAAAGACCTTTTGATTATCGTCATTGATGTATGTTGTGTTAAGAGTTAGATTGATACCAAATGTCAAGCATGTTTGTGATTTTGTTGGAATTGAGTGATACACTTACCCTTGTTCTTGAGTGAAAATTCTTTTGTGAGTGGATTGTGAGTGTTTGCTTGTTTTTGCGTATGAGATCCCGAGTTTTGTCTCAAAGATGTACTCTTGTAGGCTTAGCATGTTTACTAACTTATTCTTACACTTGACATGGGCTTGTGAGAACTTATGCATGTTCATTGAGTAGACTATGTGAATACTTGCACTTTCGACACCAAGACATTGCGTATTTACTTTGATTCTTAAGTTGATATGGCATAAGAGGATTTGAAGGTATGGTAGATTAGATTAATTGCATTTGCATATTAGTTGCATGCATTGCATTGCATTAGGTTAAATGGATTTTGTGGGTACATTCACTATAGGCCCTCACGAGACCTTACTCGTCCACTAGGGCTGCCTAGGGGTTTAAAGGGCTTGTTGCATATGCTAAATGCAACCGTGATCACCTACGGAAGTGGTACTAGCTAGTTGTACATATTTTTGTTTGTTTATGCTTGAGGACAAGCATCGGTTTAAGTTTGGGGGTGTGATAAGTGGATTTATATCCACTTGGATCATTCTATTTCGGCTTAAATTGGTGTCTTGTATCTCGAGTAATTGTGTGTTTTAATCTATTTTTGTGAGAATTGTGTAGGTATTAATATCAGGTGCAAGTATGGTGTTTCAGTGATTAATCAGTGTATTTGAGATTAAAGGAACAAAGGATGGAAATTACAGGAGAAATGGGAGAGAAATCAGTAAGAGAGCAGAAGTCAGCCTGTGCAGCCAACCTTGCGCGCGGGCGCGCCCAGAATACAAGGGATTGCGCGCGGGCGCGGCCAGAAGATTGAGCGCGGGCGCGGTGGATTTTGCCTGTGGCGCGCGCGGCCGCGCGGGGACTCGACAGAAGTTTCTGGAATTGGTTTGTAATTTGGAAAACTTGCCGTCTCTTCTCCTAATTCATATGGCAATCACTTGGGACGATTTGAAGCTTCTGGAATTCAACTTAAAAAAGGGAATTGCAATTCTATTTCAATTAAAGATGGAAAATTACCGGAATTCTATCCTATTTCAAATACGGTAATCGCTTGGTCAAGGAGGCACTTGGGGGCTATAAATACACACCTTGGGGTACAGAAAAATCATCATCTACACATCCTACACACAAAATTCGTTCAGAGCAAGAAGGGAGAGAAGCCAAGGCGAGGATCGTGACGACAAGAAGATCTAGATATAGTTTTTCTTGTATTCCTTTGTGGAGGCGTATCTTTTGGATGCTTGTTACTTTCACGGATTTGTTCACTAAACCTTATTCTATTATTTATTTATTCATCTTCTTTATCTTGTTTAATATCATGCTTTCGTCTAATCCCATGGTGACGAAAGGTTCGATTATGAACTAATCGTTATCGTGGGATCCTAGTGGATTTATCTATGTAGCTTAGTAGTTTGTATGCCTTAGAGATTTATGTGTGGTGAATTCTTGATATCCTCGTATGGTTAATCTTAATGCTTTTAGATGCGTAGCTAACATCTAAATTGAATTGTTAATCTCTTGCTAAACGAGAGTGGATCTTGAGATTTAGAACTTGCCATGCTAGCATAGGATAGGTTGATGTTAAGCATCATGATTTGTGGCATGAATAGAGATATTATGCTACCCTATGTGATCTAAGTGAATAACTTGTGCTTCAACCTTTATGTTTTCAAATTCTATAGAGATATAGGGTCTAAACATAATAGGTGCCTATTCATCTTCTATCTATTTTGTGGATGTATGCTTAGATTGGTACTAGTATACCGAGAGGTAACTTTTACTCTTTTCGTGTTGTTCGATCAGATATCAAAACCATCGCATGTTTTAATCGAAGGCTGCAACTCTAAGTGAAGTAGATAATGAAACTAGGATTCCATGTTTATTCTCATATAAGTAATTCGATTTTAATTCTAGTTAATTAGTTAATTCTTGATTTTATAATTTGCATCTTAGTTTAATTTAGTTAATCAAACCTTATTTGTTATTTTCTTAGCAGTGAATTAAAACCATACATTATTGCATAGACATATTTTCTGAGTAAAACTTAACCAAGATCTCTGTGGAACGAACTTTAATTGTATTACTTGTGACTACGTGCGCTTGCGTGAGTTTAGCATAACAATGTGTAATGTCTCAAGTATATGAGAAAATGACCAAATTACACCAGTTTTGAACTCCCTTGGCCCGAAATACCCGTTTCCAAATTGTATGGCCCTGAGTACCCACGGGACACGCCCAAGTTCATTTTTTGCCCAATTTTTCCTAAGTCCCCCGCTGCTAGCTCCCCCTCCCCCCCCCCCTACCGGCGACTGCACCCCCTCCCCTACCTTCGTTTTGGTTATGTCCGAGCAAGATGAGCACATAAAAATGATTGCCAGCGCTTGCTCATCATGTTAAACTGTTGTGTTGTTGATTTTATAGCCGTCATTTGTGTGTATGATGAGATCTGAAAACGAAATCGAAGAATAGCTTCGATTTGGGGCTTTAAAATCGGAGATTGGAATCGATTAATAAATGGTATAGGATTGTAGAGCACGATGAGACGTTTCTGTTGGTATATAGAACTCAACGGGAAATTGACTGAGGTGGGAGAACGAAGAAATCGAAATAATGGCGAAAATTCGCCCGGCGAGTTGTCCGACCAGAGCTCTGAGGAAGACGGTGGTGACGTGTGATACGCATCTGGAGAATGCGCATCTCAAGATACGCTTCTCCAGAATGCGTATCAGCAGTTACTGTAGCAATTTCCAACAGCGTGCGCTGACGTCATCACGCGTGTCTCAGTAGCGTATCTCCCTGTTCCGCCATTCCCAGTAGCGTATTACCCTGTAACTCCACTGCCAGTAGCGTATCACCAAGACACTCCGCTGTCAGTAGCGCGTCCCGTGGGTATTTAGGGCCGCGTTTTTGAATCTGGGTATTTTGGTAATGGGAATGGGAAAATGAGGTAGTTAGGGCCTTCATCCCAAGTATATCATGTATAATAAATATTATAACATAAATTATTTACTTATAAATTCTTCAATAAAAACATTTCTTAAATTTATATTAAAAAATAAACACAAATAAACAAAAAAAAATGAAATTCTATTGAAAAACAATATTTCTATTTCATCATATTATTATTTTACGAAAAATGTTGACGCAATACTGTGGTTGTAAAAAGATTTAAGAACCCATTAAACAAACAAAATATAAAATTAAAATATTATAACATAACACAAATTCAAAAATTGAAAATTACAAAAATATAAATTTTATCAACAATTAAATTAGAACTAAATTTATACAATTCAAACTAGTGAAATACATATGATCAAATTCATCAATTATTATTATAAGTAACTTTTACCAATTATTATTTTATTATTATTTAATATGAAAAGTATAATCTAAAACAACATTAAAAAAATTATGCAAAAAATTATATTAATAATTTTTTTATAATATAGTGACAAAACAACCCGTGCATTGCACGGGTATAAAGGGTATAGTAATAATAATTATGAGTCGGTGAGTAGCATGGATAAAAGGTAGTTAAAATAAACTGTTGGTATATCCGTATATATTCCTATTTTAAAGGACTTTTTTTTTTTTAAAACTATTTTAAAGGACTTAGTATTATATCCTCTGCTAAACTTCCACGCAAACCCTCCCTATATCATCGGATTAACTTTAAAAACCCTAACATTAATCTCCTTTACCATTTTTGAGTTCCACCTCCTCCTCCGATAATGGCCGGCAATCAAGCAGCTTTATCTCTACTCACCAACATTGCACGTGCTGCCTTCGGCCTGGGCGTAGCAGCCACAGTCGTCAACTCCTCCATCTACACTGTCGACGGCGGCCAACGTGCAGTCCTCATGGACCGTCTCCGTGGTGTGATTGATCAACCCGTAGGCGAAGGGACCCACTTCCTCATCCCTATTCTCCAAACCCCTAACATTTTCGATATCCGCACCAAACCACATACATTCTCATCCATATCAGGTACTAAAGATCTTCAAATGGTTAACCTAACCCTTAGGGTTCTTTCCAGACCCGATGAACCCAAACTGCCCACTATTTACAAAGAGTTAGGCGTTGAGTACGATGAGAAAGTTCTTCCATCCATTGGTAATGAGATTTTGAAGGCTGTGGTTGCACAGTTTAATGCTGATCAGCTCCTTACGGAGCGTCCTAAGGTGTCTGCATTGGTTCGCGATAGTTTGACCCAACGTGCTAAGGATTTCAATATTCTTCTTGATGATGTGGCCATTACGCATTTGTCGTATGGTAATGAGTTTTCTAGGGCTGTGGAGGCCAAGCAGGTGGCACAACAGGAGGCTGAGAGGTCCAAGTATGTTGTGGCCAAAGCGGAGCAGGAGAGACGTGCCGCCATTATTAGGGCTGAAGGTGAGAGTGAGTCTGCTAAGCTTATTTCAGATGCTACTAAGGAGTCTGGAACCGGGTTGATTCAGTTGAGGAAGATTGAGGCTTCCAGGGAGGTTGCTGCCACCTTGTCCAGGAGTCCCAATGTTGCCTATCTACCAAAGGATAACAATTTGCTTCTTGGACTCAACCGTTGAATTGTCGGTATAAATCTATTTTTGTTTTTTTAATTGAAATTATATTGTCAATTAAAAAATTGACTGTTTAATTACATCTAATTTCTGCTGCTAAATTTAGCTGCACATATATTCAAAGTGTTTCATTTTGTTGATTTGTTCACTGTATCGATTGACAACATGCTTTACTATGTTACCTATAGTCTTCTTGTCTTGTGTGCTACAATTAAACTAGATGTGGTTCTACTAAATGACTCCTATCGGAACTCTTCTTTTAAGAATGTTGCCTAAGGATACGACTGATGTTTTTATTTTGATTGCAATGCAGTCAAGAATTCCAAAACAACAGTTTTGATTGCCTATACTATTATGTAAATGTGTAGCTAGTAGTTTGAAGCCCCTATTTTCTTTCGTCAAATTAAAACTGATTAACTAAACACATAATGTTTATATCCATAACGAACATGAACCATTAGCAGTTTCCTGCTGGCGGGCTTCTACCTGCAGTGTGGCTCTGCTGGTATCACTTTCCTCTAATCCAGTCATGCTAATTATTAGATTGACTCTCTAGTTATAAAGCAAGACAGCAACTGGTAGACTGGATCAATAATTTGGTACCCCTTTATTGCCACGTATGTTTCATCGTTGTCCCTAAAGTACAAACCAATTTTACTTAATTGGTTCACCATAATAGCATCCCCTTCCCTTCAAACATTTACTGAAGTCCCTGATCTGCCCGAACCTGGGACTTTAACTAGGATATATATATATATCCCTTTCCGTTTGATTCACTAAAGTACTGCAAAAAGTGGACCAGTCTTAATTGAAATTTGTAATTTGGTCATTCTTTCCCTCTGAATTAAGAGATGTGCAATATTCTCATTTTTTTCTTAGCAATCCGTTTTTTTCTTTAGTTTAGCCTGTTGAATTAATTAACTTCTTATTTTCTACACAGTAGAGTAACTAAAGTTATGTTTGGTTGTGTACATTAGAAATAAGACCCATAACAAATTCAGCTTCGTGGATATTCCATATAGTGTTAGCCTTTGTAAGTTTAGACAGGGGATTATTTTTTTTGGATTTTATAATACTTGACTAAGAACTGTGTATCCTCCATTTTCACTAATGATTTGATCTTCGGAAACATGTGGTTCTGTATATGTCAAAACCTTTGCTGCATAAAAGTATTTCTTGCCCTTTAGTCCTGTTTTTTTTTAGAGTATGTATGTTGCAGGGTTACACTTCTCTTAGGTAAAGCTTCATAGTCTGGTATGGAGAGAATTTACATTTGTGCTCAATTCAAGCTTCCCTGTTCCATTTCAGTGAGCTTCCACGCTTGAAAGCTGAAAATGATTAGTTTGTGTATTCGATACTGATATTCATAGCTTTTCTTTCCTGTGCAAGTCGAAATTATATTTTTAGTCATCTATAAGGCATTATAAGCTGTAGAATTCATTTGGATATGAATTTAATGCAACTCGAAGTTTATCTTTGTGCACATCTATATTTAGAAAAGCAGATGGGACGCTAAGTATTGTTGGTTCTTTGGATGTATACTGTATCTGATGTCTATTTTTTCTAATTATATTCTTCCCTTGCTTGTCAGGGCACCATTTGCATCATTTCTGTTCGGAGGCTGCTGATTGCTTTTCTTGTCCTCTCCTTGCAAAACCTTATACTTGTTGCTAGGCTGTCGAGCATTAGGAGATAATAATTGAGTCGACTCTTGAAGCTTTATTTTTTTTTGGAGTTCGGCTCCCCGCAACTATCATGCAAGGAAAACTATGTTTCTAGGAATCATGTTTTTGTTTTGCCTCCATTTCGTTTTATTACAAACTATTACTCCCTCCATCCTTTCCGTTTCTTATCATTTCAAAATAGGATGTGGCAAGCATTTTAAGGTAGATTTTAAGGATAGTTCCATAACTCATTTTTGAATTTTTTTTTTTTTTTGTATAAAATAGAACAATCTTATTTTTATATAAAAAAAGAAAAGTTTAAAAATAAGTTATGGAACTATCCTTAAAATTTACCTGACAGAAAGTGACCAAAAAATGTAAAGAAATGGATAGGATGGAAGGAATACTAAACAAGCCTCAATTCTAATATCTCTTCATTTACCAACCGTTACCAAACAAGACTCTGATTCTAGTAGCTCTTCATTTACTAGATGGTAGTGTCCCCCATAAGATTGTTGAATATTCGGGTTCGGTTCATATTTAACTAATACTACCTACATATCCGTTTTATTTAACAAATTGGAATTGGATTAGCCATCAAATTTTGTACAATCAAGTTCATATCCGGTATTAACCCTTAACCGTATTTTCGTTTAGGTAAGGTTAATACCGGATATAAAAAAAAAAAAAAAATTACCAAAGAAGATCTTAGCTTGGCCTGTCGGCCAGGACTGGCCACTCGACTCCTTTTTTCTTTTCACAACTTTGGAGAAATGAAACATATCAAATGGATACAACTTTGGTTTACTAATTTCACGCTCAAACAAATACTTAAAATTTTTATTGTTCATAGTCTTGTCTTTTGACATGGTGAGGTAGTCTTGTTGTCAATTGTTTTTCTGATTTTTTTTCGTCATCGACTACAAACAATCATTCACTAAAACAATATTATAATGGATTCAGTTAACAATATCACTCAGGCAATGAATAATATAATCCCGGAGGCGGAAGAGGAGGGAGGCTTGGCATTGGAAGACTTTGGAGAACCTACAGGACATGAATTTCTTAATGTTTACGACACGAAATTATGTTTGGTCGGGAAATTCATCAAGGAAAGGGTTAAATATTAAATTGATGCTTGAAGGGAATATCATATATTAATTCATTTACTGATCTTAAAAAGATATTATTTAAATCATTAAAGTCAAAATAAATATCAAATAAATAACTTTAAATATGTACTGGGAAGTAAAAATATTTTTTCATTAAGCTCTAAAATGAATGCTACTGTAACCAACCGAAAGGCTATTAATTCAAGTATTTTTGATAATATATTTAGATTTTAAGAAATTTATTTACAATTTATTTTACAAATTTTTCTTGAATGCTACCAATACCATAACCAAATAAAAGGCTATGAATTCTAGTATATTTGATAACATTTTTTTTTTTTTTTTTTTTTGCCAAGAATGATAAATTTCATTCATGAAAAGATGATACATCAAAAGATAATAAAAGCTTCATCATCTAACCGAAAGGTATGCTTAACCAATCCATGAGTCTAACAACCCATAGGAAAGAGATTCCTCCGGAAGTTTAGATAATTACACCTTTATATCCACCAAAAAAGGCCTCGTTAAAAACCCCACAAGAGCAAAACCCTTTGGGAAAAAAACTCAAGCGGGGAAAAAAGAGTGCCTTACAAAATAAATGAGCACAAAATAAAATCAAATGACTAGAAAATTCTTGAATCTTCAGTTTGATTCAACCACTCTAGTAATGCATAATCCCGCCTTCATCCATCTTCTCACCCTAAAACCCCAAAATCATGTCGTCATCCATCTTCTCTTTACACTTCTACCCATCCACGAAACCTGAATAAATCAATACAAACAAATAATATTATGTCAAAAAACCAAAATCAAATATACATTAAATAATTATTTTACATTTTATATATCTAACCAAAGGGATCCCCTATGGTTAGACATATAAAAATCAATTTCTCATAAAAGATCTATTATAAAGTCATCTAAAATGACAACATATTCCAAATCAATAAATGATCCAAATTGTCAAAAATGACATCAACAGTAACCCAAAATTGGTCCACAACCACAAATAAATGGCACACCCTCAAAGGTACAAAACCATATAAAATGGTACAAGAAAAACATTTAAAAATATATATTTCATTTACCAAGAAATATATTTCATTTTTACACTAGTAGAAAAATAATAATACATTACAAGATATAAAAATAATAAATATTATTAGATAACTACATACCATTTTTACCATTAAAAGTCAATATTACATAAAATGACATAACTTCATCATTTAACGATACATAAATACCCACATAAATTAATTAATCCGTTAACAATTAATTAGGGAATCAAATTAATCAGATAAACAAGAAAAACAATTAACAATTAATACGGAAATCAATTTAATCAATTAACAATTAATAAGGGAGACAATTACTCAACTAACATTTAATCAAGACATCAAATAATTAGAAAGTCAAAGAATCAATTAAAAGGAGTTACAATAATTTAAATACGAAATTAGCTATAATTAAGACAAATAATTAATGCAAACACTAAAACTCGACAAGCTCGACTACTCGGAAAAGAACCAGGAAAAAAACTCGGCAAAAACATAAACTAAAACTCGAACAACACATGGAACGAACTCAGACCATTAATTCGATGAACAACAACATTAACCAAAATGCAGCAACAAGATCGCAGAACTCGAACTAAAGCAACAAAACCAACGAATTCAACACTAAGATTCAACAACACCATTCGAACTCAGAAAATGCAGTGAGAATCCAACAAACAAACAGCAGGAATTCGGCATTCAAAACAGTGATTAATAAACTCGAACAAATTCATCGGACCAAGCAATGAAAACACGGCAAAACAACTCGACCAGCAAAACTCCATAAACAGATATAAAACTTAATTTAATCAACAACTGCGAATGTATATTTGATAACATTTAGATTTTAAGAAATTTATTTATTATTTAATTTTAATTAAATCAAAGAAAATAACTATAAAAATAAAAACAAATAGTAAATAAATTTCTTAAAATCTTAATATATTATAAGAAATGTTAGAATTAATAACCTTTCATTTGGTTATGATAGCATTCAAGAAAAGGTATAAAACTTAATGAAAAATTATTTTTACTTCCCGAGTACATATTTAAAGGTATCTGTTTGATATTTATTTTGACTTTAATAATTCAAATGATATCCTGTTAAGATCGGTGAACGAATTGATATATGACTTTCACTTCAATGACCAATTTGATATTTAACCCCCGAAGGAAATATTGATTTCCCATCCATGCAACAGACCTTGACGATGCTATGGAAACCTGGGAAAGGAGTATACATTAAGGAGGTGGATGCAAATCTGTTCCTGTTTCAGTTCTATCGTGAAATCGATATCAAAAGGGTGATAGATGGTAGTTCGTGGTCTTTTAATAGAACAGCACTAATTATTTCTCGCATGAAGGATGATGAGAACCATCCTGTCAATTTTACAATTGATCTATCAAAGCTATTGAAAGGTTGTATGAAAATTCGTAAATCAGGAGATGCATGGATTTGGATAACTTTTAAGTATGAAAATGTCCCCACTTTTTGTTTCATCTACAAACTGCTAGGGCACTCAGAGAAATATTGTGGTAGTTTGACACTATAGAGGCTGAAATAGTCAAACCGTATAGGGTATGGATGAGGGCACCATTAAATGCCAAACCAAACTTATTCAAGCAAAGTGGCTTCGAAACGGAAATGATGACAATTTTTCGGGCATGCCGGTGGAGCTAAGGGAAGCAGGAGTACTTCGATGGAAGCGGGAGCTTTGATTCAAACATCAAAAGTTACTCCAAGAAATCAAGACAATAATGAGAAAGGAGATGATCATAGAATAAGAATATCCCAAAAATATACTGTTTGCGCGAATCATGGATGTTCAAATAGCAATTCTATAACTAACTTGGAGAATATGTCAACAACAAGTAAAAAGGGAATATCGATATTGGAGTGAAAGCAACGTAGAAAGGATTGTAAGCTAAATGTAGAAAATGAAATGGGCCTAAATACAAAACTGGGTATGGACTCAGATGGGGAGGAACAAGTGAATATGGAGCAAGATGGGATTAGTGATCCAAAAAATGTGATTGGGTCGAGTTCCAGTGGTCGGGTTCCGCGGGCTTGGGATCCCGTGGGCTTTTCAATTCCTAAAGGAGTTGATACTCCAAAAGAAACCCAGTTTTATTTTTGTGAGTGAAACATTATGAAAAAAAAAGTTGACAGACTTAGAAGCGTGTTAGGGTTTGAAGGTATGTTTGATGTAGATTGTCAAGGACAGAAGGGAGGCATTTAATTTCTCTGGGAAAATAGTACTTGTTGTGACCAAAATCTTGCATAGGTTAGATTTAGGCCCACTAGAGGATTAGGGTCCAGACCCTTGAGAAAAATAGATGATCTGTCAGGCTTCCAAGGGCCCATGGTAGCCTTAGGGGTTACCATGTACATGGCAGCATGGAAATGCGTGGCTCAGGGTCCCAAGGGTACCCCTTGTGGGCAACCTGTAACCAATACCAATCATCCAGTAGGGCTTCTAGAGTAGCTTCCGTAAAGGGGTTACCGGAGGGGGTACCGGAGCTAGGCTACCGGGCGGTACCCCCAACTTCCGCCGGAAGCCTGATTAGGCTGCCAGTTCAGATAAGGCACGCCTCCTACTTTTTAGGAGCACGTCTATATCACCTAAAAACACTCCTAAACAGATATACATTCAGTTATTTGAGGATATATGTCATATTTACTTGATAAATGATATAATATCATGATAAATACAAAGGATAATCATCCTACAATTACCATAACAGCTTGGTAACCTGAAAATATACATCATACACGATCATTATCAGAAATAACAATCATTATCCCACTGGAGAGAGGATAACTCATCATAAACAAACGAACATATCAAGCAAGAACTACATACGGGCTTGATCCACTATAAATAGTGGTATGTAGGCAGTTTACGGGATCTCTTAGACACTTTGACACCTTGAGTAAATTTAGAGCACGTATACTCTTGCATGACACATCATTATTAGGGTTCTTGGCTGGCCAACGCATCATCATTGCATGGTCCTTGAGCTCTAATCCCATAGATTCAGTCCGATCCTCCGAGGAACCATCTCCCGTGTTCTTTGGAAACCCCTAGTCGTGAGCCTTTCCGGGCGGCTAGCTATTGATCTCCAACTACGAGCCTTTCTGGGTGGTTGGACGATTCCGTGTTTATTGGCGCTATTCCAGCAACAGGCCTCCTATTTTGTTGTGACAAACTCCTCCCACAAAAATTGGCACCCGAAGGAGGGGCCTCAAAAATTCGTCGATTGGAGAAGATATGGCGAGTAACAATTCCGATAGTGATAAGACACCATCTCAGGATAGTAATGGACGAAATAAAGGAAACAATGGTGATGTTTCCAACAAAGATATCTTGGACCATGTGGTCGCTATGTCTAAAAGAATTGACCATTTGGAGAAGAATTCCGAGAAGATGAAAAGGTGGCGTAAAAAGCAAAAGTCGAAGGCCAAAAAGAATGTGACTCCTACGTGGCTAGACTTTGAATCTGACAAAGATGCTGAGGACAATACTGATCATGTCCCGTCTGATGAAGAAGAGGCTGAGAGGGATGAGGATGACCAACCTGGTAATATAGAAACCCAGGGTACCGAGGGCTCGCCCACTAGAAGCCTAAGTGTTTTTGACAGAATTGGCAGAAGGCTAACCAATAAGGATCTTCGCCATAGACTGGTAAATACTGAGAGTAAAGACCGAAGAGATGGCAATGGGGATTCCTACATTAGGGGTTCCTGGGGAGTATAGAGAGAAATCTCACTCGGTACCCCCAAGAAGCAATTCCAGAAGGTTCAGGTCCGATGGCAGGAGGAGTTACAGACAAAGTGGTCACTCCTCTAGATATAGGAGCATAAAATCCTTCTCTACATCCCTTCCGAGGGGGGTACCGACCAGGGTTCCAGCTCCCATCAAAGTTCGGCTCCTAAGAAGAGTAAGACAGTTTATGAAGATGATGATTCTGGAAGTGATATGCTTTCAGATGGTGAGAATGGACAGTTCAAAATGTCTGACTGGAAGAAGGCCTTGGAAAAGATCAAGGAGGAGAAAAAGTTCAAATCTGGAGTCATTTCTGGCTCCCCATTCTCAGCAAAAGTAAAGAAGGCACCATTGCCAAGGTTTATTAAGATGAATACTGATTTGAAGTTTAATGGTAACTCAGATCCTGTTGAATTTCTGAGCCGTTTTAACACGGAGATGGATGTGTACCAAGTGGAAGACTTGGCTAGATGCAGATTGTTGGCCTCCACTCTGAGTGGGAATGCCCATCAATGGTTCAAAAGGTTGGCTGAAAGATCCATTAAATCCTGGAGAAATATGGGAGACCACTTTATCTCTCAATTTAGGGCTACCGTGGCCTATGCCCCACCGGTTAACACTCTAGCTAATATCAAGCAAGAGGAATGTGACACTCTAAGGCAATACTTCAAAAGATTTAATGAACAATTGCCTAAGGTGAAGAAGGCTTCTGATGAAACCCTGAAGAATTTCCTGATAGCCGGGGTTAGGCCAGGAACCGAATTTTGGAAGGAATTGCAAACTGAGGAGCCCGAAACCCTGGCAGATTTCTACCAACAGGCGGAACGCCATAAAGTGATTGAGGAGTCAATGGCAAAGTTGTCCAAAGATTCCAACTCTAGGGGTTGAAACAGAAGCAAGAGAAATCGTTCCTATAGCCCTAAAAGGGATTCCAACAAGAGGGCTACCGGAAGTGGTACCGCTGGTGTGGGAGCCCCTCGGTATGATGACAAGATTGCCCCTATTGCTGTTAATGCAACTAAGGATAGAGTTTCTGTCAAGGATAGACTCACTCCAAGAGCTAATTTTCAGAAATATTCAGAATACACTCCTTTGACTGTGACCATTGGCCATATTCTTGAAGTAAATGAAAAAAGTGGGCTATTCCACAGGCCCTACCGGACAGGCCCTCCGGGAAAGAAGGAACATGGGAAGTACTGTGCTTTCCATGAAGTAAATGGTCACGAGACTGCCGATTGCAGGCACTTGAAAGATCAAATTGAAGAATTGATCAGAAACGGATACCTGACTGAATTTGTGGCTCAAGAAGCTAAGAAGTATAAGGAAGGAAGAGACAACAAAGATAAAACTCCGGGAAACCATGATAGAAGTACCAGAGCTCCTAGCATCCACACCATCTTTGGTGGCCCTTACTTGGGGGGTGCCAATCGGAATGCCAGAGATAGATATGCCTGGGAAGCCAGGGGAAACCCATAACAAATGTTTTCCACCTTGCAGAAAGGCCCCCTAAGTTGTTTAAAGGGGAAACCGCTGATATTTCCTTTACCGAGGAGGGTGCCAAGTGGGTTCACCACCCTCATAATGATGCTTTGGTGGTAACCGTGAGTATTGGTGGAATGAATGTGCATAGAGTACTGGTTGACAATGTAAGCTCAGTGAATATCTTGGCATACACTACGTTCCAGAAATTGGGACTCCTGGATAAAGAGTTCCTTCCTACCAATAATGAGCTATATGGGTTTACCGGTAACCCTGTTCAAATCATGGGAAAGATCAAACTACCATTGACATTGGGTGTGGATCCCTGCAAGGCCACTCAAATGGCTGAATTCATGGTAGTAGATGAAGATATCTCTCATAATGCAATTCTTGGGAGACCGGTACTGAATGACATGAGGGTGGTAACCTCAATCTACCACTTTTCAATGAAGTTCCCTACACCAAATGGCATTGGATGTGTGAAAGGATGTCAACATGAATCAAGGGAATGCTATAACAAAGCTGTGCAGGCTGCCGAGAAGGCAGATAAATCTATGTTAGCTGAAGAAAAGGCTGAAGGGGAAGCCTTGATGAGAAGCCATGGACTTGAGCCACAAAAGTTTGAAAAGGCATTATGCAATGCCATCATGATAGTGGAGCTACCGGAGGAACCTACTGAAGAGGTTCCTGTTTTTCGGGGGGTAGTACCACTACAAAGTTTGCTGTTGGAAGCTGCCGAGAAAAATGATGAAATTCAAAACATTCCAGTGGAAGGTATAGTGAAAGATGCCTTAGATGATGATCTAGATGAAGCAGTGCTAGAGAATGAAAACCAGGAAGGGGTGGAAGGGCTCCCGGTTGAAATTTATATTGATCCTAGGATGCCAGGTACCCTGGAAAAAGCAGGGGCTGCCGAGGATACTATCCCCATACTGGTAGATGCTGAAGATTCTAGTAAAGTTCTGAAAATTGGACAACAGCTGGATGAAAAGACAAGAGAATGGTTGACCACTTTCCTTAAAAGCAACCTAGATGTGTTTGCATGGTGTCACGTTGACATGGTGGGCATTGATCCAAAAGTTATGTGCCACCACCTAAATATTGACCCTGAGAGAAGGGGTATCCGGCAGAAAAGAAGGCCTGTTAGTGGTGAAAGGGCTACCGCCCTCCAGGAAGAGGTAGACCGGTTACTAAAGGCTGGCTTGATTAAAAATCCTTCTACCCAACATGGCTGGCAAACCCGGTTCTGGTCCGGAAGCCCAATGGGAAATGGAGGACATGTGTTGACTTTACTGATCTGAATAAGGCATGCCCTAAAGATAGCTTCCCGCTACACAGAATTGATCAACTAGTGGATGCTACAGCAGGCCATGCCCTGCTAAGTTTCATGGATGCCTACTCTGGGTATAACCAGATACCGATGTATGAGCCTGACCAAGAGCATACCAGCTTCATAACTGATAGAGGACTGTATTGTTATGTGGGGATGCCGTTTGGGCTGCTGAATGCCGGGGCAACCTACCAAAGGCTGGTGAACATGATGTTTAAAGAACAGATTGGAAAGACTATAGAAGTCTATGTTGATGATATGTTGGTCAAGTCAAAGGTGGCAGCCGACCATGTGTTGCACCTATCTGAGATGTTTGATATCCTAAGAAGGTACCGGATGAAACTAAATCCCCAAAAATGTGTTTTTGGTGTGGAATCTGGAAAGTTCCTTGGATTCATTGTGAACCACAGAGGGATTGAGGCAAACCCTGCCAAAATCAAGGCATTCCTTGAACTCAGATCCCCAAGGAATGTTAGGGAAGTACAAGGGCTTACCGGAAGGGTGGCATCCCTAAACAGATTTGTATCTCGGTCTTCCGACAAATGCAAAGAGTTCTTTAAGGCTATCAAGAAGGGTCAAAACTTTGAATGGACCCCGGAATGTGAGGAAGCCTTCAAAAAGCTAAAAGAACAGTTGGGAAGCCCACCATTGCTCTCCAAACCCCTGGAAGGTGAGGTACTCATTCTATATCTAGCTGTTTTTGAATATTCCATAAGTGCCGTGTTGATCCGGGAGGAAGAGAAAGTTCAATACCCGGTATACTATATGAGCAAAAGGCTGTTGGATGTGGAAACCCGGTATCCCAGCATGGAAAAGCTAGCATATGCTCTAATATTGGCTTCCAGAAAGCTAAGGCTTTACTTCCAAGCCCATAAAATTGAAGTTAGAATATCCTTCCTGCTAAGGCAAGTGATGCACAAGCCGGAAGCCTCCGGTAGAATGATGAAATGGGCTGTCAAGCTGGGATAGTTTGAAATAGATTACAAGCCCCGAACTGCTATCCTTTGGCCAAGCATTAGCTGATTTCTTATTGGAGTTTTCTCCAGATTTTGAGGTTACCGGAGAGGAATGCCTACCGGTACCCCCAGCAACTGAGGGGGAGGCGGAAGGCCCTCACCTATGGTGGAACTTATACGTGGATGGAGCAGTGAACAACCATGGAGCAGGTGCTGGAACAGAGTTGGTAACCCCAGAGGGGCACCGAATTCAGAGTGCCATACACTTTGGCTTCAAGGCTACCAACAATGATGCGGAGTATGAGGCCCTGATAAGTGGATTTTATATCCACTTGGAACATTCTAAATCGGCTTAAATTGATTGTTTTGACCTCAAGATTTTGGTAGTTTTGATGTGTTTTGTTTAATTGTGCAGGGTTGGAATAATGTTGATTAAGATCGTTGTTTCCGTTACTTGTGGAGTTGAATTCGGGCTTAATAATATAGAATGGAGTCTTGTTGTGGTTCACCATGAGGATTCCAAGCATAGAGGATTGAAAACGGAAGAGAACGCAAAAAGAACGGGAGCAAACGGAGAAAAGACGAAGGAGAAAAAAGCTTTACCAGAAGGAGGCTGGGCAGACTGCGCCGTGCTTGAGCAGTCTGCGCCAGGGAGCAGAATATGCCTGGGCAGTCTGCGCCATTTCTTGAGCAGACTGCTCGGGGTCGTGCTGATTTTCCAGTTTTGCCCTTATTCGATCTGAAATTGTATTTTAAGTGGTTTTTGACACAAAAATCAAATTCTAGTTGTATTTAAGGTATTTTTCTTATTGGGCAAGGGAGAAAAAAAGCCTATATCAACATCCAACCCTTGTAATCATAATAGACACACGTTACGTATTATAACCTAGTTCTTGGGAAGAGAGAAAAGGAGATAAGGAATTTCTCCAAGCTAGTGACAAGCAAGGATTATTCTTGGAACCTTTGTACTCTTCTATTTTGGGGATTTAATTCTAAACCTTATTTCTTCATCTATATTTACTTGTTTATTTTAGAATTATGTTCTCCATAGAACCCATGATGGCAATTAGGTCAATTATGGGCTAATTCGTTATCATGGGGTTTTAATGGATTTTGCTATGGATTCTAGAAATTGAGTGTTATTTATGCCCTGGTGTGTGATTGTACGTATTGATTGCCTAGTATGTTTATGCTTATTCGTTATAAGTGAGTCGCGAACACTTGTAATTGTTTGTTTAATCCTAGTGAATGCGAAAGTGGATCTAGGGTTTAGAACAATTCATGCTAGCATAGGTTTTTGCATGTGAAGAACATGTATTAATTTGTGATGTAATTCTAACCGTCTTGCATCGACTATGTGGTTTAATGGGTGCTTGATTTTCAACCGGTATGTGTTCAATTGCTATAGACATATAGGGACTACACATATTTGGTGACTACTTGACTTCTATCAATTGTGGATGATCAGTAGGATGGTATATGCACAACGAAAGTTGGTGTGTATCAGTTTAGTGCATCTAATCAGTAATCAACTCTGTCACATGCTAGGCTAAAGGGCATAAGATTCTAGATGAAGTAGTAAATGAAATTGAAATCCCATGTTTGTTTATTATAAAGTTATAGTTAAGTTATTTCCTCGTAATTGGCTTAGTTGGTAATTAATCATTAGTTAAATCAAACCAATATTGTGATTGTCTTAGCAGTGAGTGTAAATCATAAGCTGGTGCATAAGTGAACATAACGAACAATTTGAGTCTCTGTGGGAACGAATCCTATTTACTCTATATTACTTGTTGACCACGTTCTCTTGCGTGAATAAGTGCGAACAAGTTTTTGGCGCCGCTGCCGGGGACTCGGTTCATTGTTTGTTTAGTTTATGATCTTGTCATCAATTTGGGTTAAATTCACTGACTCGGACGTTTTTTTTTATTTGATGGATTATTGGGAGCAGGAATTCGTAATTGTTTGTGAGCTGTGTGCAGGTGGACATTACACTCATCAATGTGAGTATAACAGAAACCGGCCAAATTTCAGCTGGGACTACAATCAGAGTGGTATGGAGCAATCTCAATATCCATCCTACCCGCTCCAAAATCAGCAGTTTGAAGATGAGCCATACAGTCCAGGGGGAATTCAGCAGCAACAGGGGCAACAATTTCAGCATCAGTATGCCCCAGTGCATCAACACTTTCAACCTCCTGAATTTCAGCAGCTGCAATTTCAGACTTGGTCTAACCAACAGTCGACCGAAGAAGCTGAATTAGAAGAATTGAGGTTGATGGCCAAAAGCAATGCATTGTCTCTCCAGAAAATAGGAGATCAAATTGGTCAAATTGCAAATGCATTAAAAACATTGAATCAAATTGCAAGTGACACAGAAGGCCTAGCTGTAGAGGAGGAGGACAAGAACCTTCCTATCAGTCTTGACTGGCCTTTCTTAGCCACGGGTGAGACCATGATCGAAGTTCAGGAAGGAGAGTCTGAGGGCAAAGATGAGGAAGAAGCAGAGCATGAAGCTGATAAGGAAGCAGAGCCGGAGGCAAACCAATCAGAAAATTCAGAATGTCCAAAAAATTTGGTTCTGAATAATCAGCCGCAACCACTTCCTTTGCAATCTAAAAATTCTGAAGAATCAGCCCAAGATCAAGAAAACTCTAAGGCTCAAGTGGCTATGCTAATTCCTTCGAAGGATGAAGAGGGTCTCAGTGTGGAAGATGATGAATTAGAAGAGCATGTTCAGTTGTTGAATGCCGCTCTGTCGCAATCTAACTTCGACCAGTTGGAGGCCGAAGAGGAAAAGAGCATCACTCATGTTGACAAATCTACTCCGGAGAAGACTACAGAGATAATCCAAATCGATTTTCCTCCTCCATATCCACAGAGTCTTCAGAAGCAAACTCTAGCCATGAATTTGTCGGCGGAGGATGATGAGTGTTTTAACTTGAAATTGGTTGATGCAGGGCAGAGTACAAAGTATGACACGGGGACGGAGAAGGCAAAGCATGGCCAACTGAGGGTTACAGTGCCTTGGTTAATGGGGCTACGTATTCCACATAAGTTGCTTGGAATGGAAGATCTCTGGAATTCTCAGGTGCGCCTTAAGCCATCAATTGAAGGAGCTCCCGAACTCGAGCTCAAAACATTGCTAGTTCACCTGGGGTATGTTTCTTGTAATTCAAATCCTTTGCTTGCTATTGTTATTGCTGCTAACTTTTCAGGTAGGCGGGAGAATGTTGTTAAGAGATCTTGTGAGGAGCGAAAATGGGTAAAGCTTGTCGTTGAAGATGTCGCTCCAGAAAAGATCATTAAATGGCCTTATAGAGATGCGGTGTAGAAAATTTTCAAGAGGAAAATTGTGGCCAAGTCTAGCTAAAGACGTTAAAGAAAGGCGCTTCGTGGGAGGCAACCCATGATTTCTTGCTTTCGAATAAAACAACAGTTGTGTTGGAGCTTCCACGTCTATCCACCACCAGACACACCACCCGAGGAGGGTGGAGATGACGACAGCGAGGACGAGTAGGTATGTTTCTACTGTCCCTTGTATTTACTTCCATTCAATGAGGGCATTGAATATTTTAAGTTTGGGGGTGATTTGGGGGATAGTAGTTGTATGTATTGTTGTATTTTGTGGTCATATAGGATATCATGTTGCATAGTGGTGATAGTTCATGCATGATTGTTATGTTCGTATTATCTACGTTTGTTCATATAGGACATTTTGTTTTATTTTCGTATACCATGTGAGTTTTCATTTAGTTGCATTTTCATGGCATGCATATTTCATGATCCCTTAGGACGAGCTGATTCTGATTGATAGGTGGATGTTGATTTGGGTGTGATGATGATGAGTAGAGGGCTGATTTATAGTTTCTATGAAATTGACTTGCATGTTACGGGAACAAAATTTATTACACAGTCTCATTGGGGTGCTGTTGGGCTAGGTTAGGGTCATGCCTGTGGGATGTTTTGAGATTTAATCACTTGTTTATATTTAGAATTTTTGTTATTCCCTTTATAGCGTAGGAACATTAAAGTCTAAGTTTGGGGGAAACCAGGAATTTTCATGCTAGTTGTTAATATTTGTCAATAAAGGTTAGGCGTCAAATGGCTAGTAGCCAGCTCATATTTATATGAGTAGTCTAGGGTTGGAAATGAGAAAGGCTCATTCCAGATTGCGAAAAAAAAAAAGAAAAAAAAAAGAAAAAAAAAAGAGTCAAGTGTTGTTTGTTAATGCAAAATTAACCAGAGTGAGCTCTTTAATACTCGAGTAATTAAGTCTGAGGGGACTTAGTCCTAGTGACCTAAGGCTTTATAGTCTGGGATCCACTGACCCAACACTCGCTACATGGGTATTATTGTATAAGCCTTTTGGGGTCTCATTCATTGCACGGTTAAATAAGCATGCGTATTGTATATGTAGTGTCGTAGTATAGTAATAAAGCATGAGTTTCTGTCTACCTTGGAGGAGGGTGGAGGTGTTCCTAAGTTATGGAGTGTCTACAGTCTATTCTAGTTATAAACCTGTGATTGTCTTGACGGAAAGCATGTATGATTTTTGACCTAGTTCTGGGGGTATTTCTGATGAGCATTTCACACACGCACGTTTCTGTTCATGTATTGTTAGTATACGGGGACTTAGTCGAGCTCTGCTTGGATTTGTTACGTTCATTGAGATATTTTCTTGTTAGTTGGTTTTGGTGAGTTTGAAGGGGATCTTGCATTTTCATAGTAGTTGCATTCATGCATTGTATCGGATTTTGTGGGTACATTCGCTATAGGCCCTCACGAGACCTTACTCGTCCACTAGGGCTGCCTAGGGGTTTAAAGGGCTTGTTGCATATGCCAAATGCAACCGTGATCACCTACGGAAGTGGTACTAAGTAGTTAGTTAGTTGTAATTGTATATGCTTGAGGACAAGCATCAGTTTAAGTTTGGGGGTGTGATAAGTGGATTTTATATCCACTTGGAACATTCTAAATCGGCTTAAATTGATTGTTTTGACCTCAAGATTTTGGTAGTTTTGATGTGTTTTGTTTAATTGTGCAGGGTTGGAATAATGTTGATTAAGATCGTTGTTTCCGTTACTTGTGGAGTTGAATTCGGGCTTAATAATATAGAATGGAGTCTTGTTGTGGTTCACCATGAGGATTCCAAGCATAGAGGATTGAAAACGGAAGAGAACGCAAAAAGAACGGGAGCAAACGGAGAAAAGACGAAGGAGAAAAAAGCTTTACCAGAAGGAGGCTGGGCAGACTGCGCCGTGCTTGAGCAGTCTGCGCCAGGGAGCAGAATATGCCTGGGCAGTCTGCGCCATTTCTTGAGCAGACTGCTCGGGGTCGTGCTGATTTTCCAGTTTTGCCCTTATTCGATCTGAAATTGTATTTTAAGTGGTTTTTGACACAAAAATCAAATTCTAGTTGTATTTAAGGTATTTTTCTTATTGGGCAAGGGAGAAAAAAAGCCTATATCAACATCCAACCCTTGTAATCATAATAGACACACGTTACGTATTATAACCTAGTTCTTGGGAAGAGAGAAAAGGAGATAAGGAATTTCTCCAAGCTAGTGACAAGCAAGGATTATTCTTGGAACCTTTGTACTCTTCTATTTTGGGGATTTAATTCTAAACCTTATTTCTTCATCTATATTTACTTGTTTATTTTAGAATTATGTTCTCCATAGAACCCATGATGGCAATTAGGTCAATTATGGGCTAATTCGTTATCATGGGGTTTTAATGGATTTTGCTATGGATTCTAGAAATTGAGTGTTATTTATGCCCTGGTGTGTGATTGTACGTATTGATTGCCTAGTATGTTTATGCTTATTCGTTATAAGTGAGTCGCGAACACTTGTAATTGTTTGTTTAATCCTAGTGAATGCGAAAGTGGATCTAGGGTTTAGAACAATTCATGCTAGCATAGGTTTTTGCATGTGAAGAACATGTATTAATTTGTGATGTAATTCTAACCGTCTTGCATCGACTATGTGGTTTAATGGGTGCTTGATTTTCAACCGGTATGTGTTCAATTGCTATAGACATATAGGGACTACACATATTTGGTGACTACTTGACTTCTATCAATTGTGGATGATCAGTAGGATGGTATATGCACAACGAAAGTTGGTGTGTATCAGTTTAGTGCATCTAATCAGTAATCAACTCTGTCACATGCTAGGCTAAAGGGCATAAGATTCTAGATGAAGTAGTAAATGAAATTGAAATCCCATGTTTGTTTATTATAAAGTTATAGTTAAGTTATTTCCTCGTAATTGGCTTAGTTGGTAATTAATCATTAGTTAAATCAAACCAATATTGTGATTGTCTTAGCAGTGAGTGTAAATCATAAGCTGGTGCATAAGTGAACATAACGAACAATTTGAGTCTCTGTGGGAACGAATCCTATTTACTCTATATTACTTGTTGACCACGTTCTCTTGCGTGAATAAGTGCGAACAGGCCCTGATTGCTGGGTTGAAACTAGCTCTGGAAATGAAGGTAGAATACTTGAATGTGTTTAGTGACTCTATGCTCATTGTGTGGCAAATCAAAGGGAGCTTCCAGAGCGGGGGTCCCCGCACTGAACTCTATATGAGGTATGCCCAAGAACTCATTAGTAAGTTCAAGTTACTGAATCTGAATTAGATCCCAAGGGTGGAAAATGCCAATGCCGATGCCCTTGCCAAATTGGGATCCCAAAAAGAAACTATTTTATTAGGGGTAATTCCCCTTGAAGTTCAACTCCAGCCAAGTATCCATCGAGAGGAGGTTATGGAGATTGAATGTTCTGTGGAAAGCCAATGGACAACCCCAATACGTGATTACATCACCAAGGGGGTGCTTCCAGAAGATAAAGATGAAGCCCAGAAGCTTAAATACAAGGCTGCCCGCTATGTGATTCACGATGGTATCCTATACAAGAGGGATTTTAACCAACCTTTGCTTAAGTGCATATCTGGAAATGAATGTGAGTACATCCTAAGGGAAATTCATGAAGGTATCTGTGGCAACCACTCGGGGGTACCTCCCTTGCCCATAAGGTGCTTCGGCAAGGCTACTACTGACCTACCATGAAAGCTGATGCTTATGACTTTGCCCAATCTTGTGATCAATGTCAAAGGTTTGTTAACTTCAATAGCAACCCAGTTGTGGACCTGGAACTAAGACCCATTGGGAGCCCCTGGCCCTTTGCAATATGGGGAATTGACCTGATTAGGGAGCTTCCTAAAGGTAGAGGTGGTGTGAAATATGTTGTGGTAGCTGTTGACTACTTTACCAAGTGGGCAGAGACGGAACCCTTGGCTACCATCAGTACCGGCAAGCTAAAAGAATTTGTCAAGCGAGCCATTATATGTAGATACGGGGTGCCGTACAAGTTAATTTCAGACAATGGCAAGCAATTTGATAGCAAGGAAATGAGGAGTGTATATGAAGACTTGAAAATAAAGAAAGACTTTTCGGCCGTTCGCCACCCCCAAAGCAATGGGCAGACAGAAGCTATGAACAAAATCATCAAACACACTTTAAAAGCCAAGTTGGAAGACAAAAAGGGAAACTGGCCAGAGGAGCTTCCAATGGTCTTGTGGTCTTACAACACTACTTCCAGGTCCACAATCGGGGAGTCCCCTTTTGTGCTAGCCTATGGCTATGAAGCTATGGTTCCCGTGGAAGTGGGAGCAGGGTCCTACCGAAGGGATAATTTTAGTCAAGAATCAAACAAAATAAATCAAAGGTTGGCACTTGACCTTGTGGAAGAAGCACGGGCTACCGCCCAACTGAAACTTGTGGCTTACCAGTAGAGGACCCGCAAATACTACAACAACAAGGTAAGCTTTCGACCTCTCAAGGTTGGCGACCTAGTGCTAAGAAGAATGATGCCCAATATGCGGGTTCCCGGACACGGAGCCTTTGGAGCAAATTGGGAAGGGCCTTACAAAATAAAGTCTATTTTTTGGGAAGGCACCTACCACCTTGAAGACATGGATGCGAACACTATTCCCCGTGCTTGGAATGCTGAGCACCTTAAAAAGTACTATCAGTAAGACTCTTTTCAAAGCAAATGTAGGCCTCTTTCAGGCTTAGGATGAATAAAGGCAACCTACTAGTTGTGGTTGTGTCATTTCCCTTTTCAATTCTTAGGATTTCATGATTTTTAGTAGATGCCCGGGGGGTAGTGGATGCACACCCCTGTCTGGATGAAATTTGATGTAATCGTACTCTTTAATTTTTAGTAAAAGTAGAAGTTGATTGTTTCCTTTTACATTTACCACTTATAAATATTTGAGAAAAGAAAGATATGGAATACCTACAAGCATAGTTCTACATGGCAGCCAGGCTACCATCCAGAACTAGGGGGGTAGTAGGGAATACACCTCTTAACTTAATAAGTGATATTATCAGAATTTTAAACTTTTCATGGTTACTACCAGACATGTATGGAACCTTGAATGGTTCACATGGCTTGGTCACTAGGGCATGTACGGAACCCTGATCAGCATACATGACTCCCTTCATTTTTGGGCTTGTGTGGAACCCTGATCGGCACACTTGGATCCCTTCAATACCAGACATATATGGAATCTTGAGTGGTTCACATGGCTTACTTGGTCACTAGGGCATGTATGGAACCCTTATCGGCATACATGACTCCCTTCATTTTTTGGGCTTGTGTGGTACCCTGATTGACACACTTGGATCCCTTCAATACCAGACATGTGTATAGTCTTAACTGGCTCACATGGCTTACTTGGTCACTAGGGCATGTATGGAACCCTGATCGGCATACATGGCTCCTTTCATTTCATGGGCTTGTGCGGAACCCTGATTGGCACACATAGATCCCCCCCATTTCCAGACATGTACGGAACCTTGAATGGTTCACATTGCTTACTTGGTCACCAGGGCATGCATGGATCCCTGATTGGCATACATGGTTTCCCTCGTTACTAATCATGTATGGAACCGTGGTTGGCATACATCAATCTTTTAATCATCAACCTACGTGGTTACAAGAGTTGACTCGTATGGTTTATCAAACATCTAACTAACACAGCTTTGCAAGAATGGCCTACATGGCATCACCACGTGTGATTTATTAAATGACTAGGGCTCCCGAAACAAAGGCTTCCCAACTAGGCCTCCGACACCCAGGCTACCGGGTACGGGTTACCGGCATAGGGGCTCCCGGAGCCAGGTTCCCATCTTTGGGGCTTCCAGATGCTATAGGGTTACCACTCGGTACCCCCACACCCAGGGTGACAACCACGCGGATTAAGGCACCGGTAGTTTATCATTTTTGGCTGCCTATCCAGGTACGTGTTGATATAACCAATCGAGTACACTTCTATACTGCGTTACCATCCAACTATTCAATTCTTGATTCATGGTTTATCATTCAATTCATTTAATCAACGTAAATATGGCATGTATCCTCTAAGTGTAACTGTAAACTTACCTTAGGATTGGTCAAGAGAACCATATTGCAAGCTAGAATTAGATGGTTACATTTAGTTATAAATTGGTTTAAGGTATAGCAATTGCCTTTTTTGCTTAGCAGATCGGTACCCTAGGGTGAGGATGACTTTAGGATTTGAATCGTGATGACTGTCGACTACGAATTAGTCTCCAGGGAATACTCAGAAAGTGTCTCATATGCGACTAAGTTAAAAAAACGTGGTAAAAGCTTAGTCTTAAACCAAGCTACTTATGTCATAATTGTGGTATCCTCCAAGCACCCGTTATTGAACCCTTATACAAGAGATATATAGGGCATAATTATAACGCCCTAGAAATTTCGTAATTATAATATTATTATTATTTAATATTAAATGTGGATTATATGGTGTGAATTTTTTTATAAATATATGTGATGTCATGGTTACATGTTTACATGGTGATTTATGTGTTCTGAATAAGTCCGTGTATTTTTTATTTGTAATCTTGGTGATTAAAATATACTTTAATCATGCATTATTGATCTTTCAAGATTTTTATAAAATCATCGGAGTATTTAAAAATTCCAAAATCTTTCGTGTTATCCTACTTATAATATTATTTAGTTTTTAAAATTATTGGGTGAATTAATTTGGGTGTTTTATTAATTTAAAATGATTTTAAGAGTTTTATGGTATTTAAAGGTTCAAAACTTGCAAAATTCGTGTAAAATTCATTCTTGATCCTAAAAATATTTTAAAAATATGGGGATGTTTGTAATTTCATAAAATTCATGATAGAATTTTAAATTTATTTTTATTTTAGTTTTATGTGTAATTTCGATTTTAAAATGATTTAAGATAGATTTAGAAATGATTTTTAGCATTTAAAAATAATATTTTTGCCCTGTTATTTTTAGCACAAAACCAGACCATTTTGTTCCCCCAATTTTCAGTCTTGGCTAGTCTTTCTCGTGGGTTCTCTCGAACCTTCTCGGGAACTCTCTATAGTTACCTCTCTCTAACTCAATCTTTCTCACTCTCAACCACTCTCTCTCTCAACCCTCCCCTCAATCTCGTTCTCCCCTGTCACTCTTCCCCTCTCTGTTCGACTATATGGTGGGTGTGGTATGCTGCGGTGCCTCTATTCGGAAGGGTGTGTGCGATGTGTGTGTGTATGTGCACGGTGCTGTGTGTGGGTTTGTTCCGATTCAGCTATAACAATCTTGCAAGTCTTCTGTCACTCCTTGTATGTGTTCAAATTCAACTGGGTAGCACTGTTGGGGTTCGATTGAGCTGTTGTATGTGTATAGGATGGGTGTGTGTGTAATTGAAACAACGTGTGTGTGTGTGTGTATATATATCACACCGTGTGTGCGCGTGTATATAGTGTGCAAAGTTTTGTGTGCCGCCCTCCCTCCTGCAAAAACCTGTTGTTAGTTGGTTTTAATCACAAAACTCGACCCTTCCCTATTCTTGCTATCGAAGTTGTCTCGTGAGTGTGTGAATATACGTTGTGGGTGTGTATACGTTGTGGGTGGGATGTGTGTACATAATCGAACGGTGTGTGTCTGCGAACTGTGTAGTGTGGTGTGTAGGGTATGTTTTGTGATTATACAAGTTCAAGAGGCTATTGATTTGTGTTTCTGTGATGTCTCAAATTGATGTTCTGTTAATTCCTGTCGTGGTTTTTGTTGGTTGCAAGCTGATGCTCTGTATAAATTAATTTCGAGTTATTACCTGTTCAATTATCCGAAAAATTTAAGAATTTCCGGTTGAGTTTCATTTATAAAAGGATTGATAATTGTTGAGTTTGACTGATCGTTAATGTGTATATGTTTTATTCGAATTTTCAATTTAGATTTGACAGTATTCGAGTTTTAAACTAGTTACCGTAGTTTATACACTGCCGATGGTTTGTTAGTTGTGTAAATTTATTGATTGACTGTATTATTTGATTATGGAGAAATATTAATTCAAATTGTTTAGTACCTAGTTGGCTGTAATTTCTAATTTGAATAGTATTGATTTGTTGTTTGTTTGTCGGCCGTGTCCCGACGACGGGTAATGCGATACGCTTAAGGGGATGCTGTCAAAATTTACTAAAATTTTAAATTTTCAAAAAATGGTATTTACACATTTTCGGGTATAATAAATATAATACTAATGGGGTAGTATGCGAATAATAATATGAATTGCTAAGTGTTAACGAGTTTACTTTGATAATTGTTAGAAATTGCCGGATGTGTTATATGATTAGTAAATTGTTTATTGGACTTAAAGTTATTATTTATAATTATTAAGGGTATTAATTGGATTCTGAGTAATTGTAAAGGATGTTTAATTTCGGATTGGTTTGATTGTATTTCGATAGGTTAGGTCATGTTTTAAAGGGGGTGTTCAATTTTTTTTATTAGAAATATTTTGAAATCCTTGTTGTATTTTGATAAGGATTATTTATAAACCGATGTGACATACGTGTAAAAAAGGGTTCAACTGTAAGTTAATAATATGTGCTAAGTGTTATGTGATTTATGTGATTATATCTTATTATTTCGAGAATATGATCTGTATAAGCTAAATGTGATAAGTTGTAATGTGTATAGGACGCGTTTGGGTAGAGCAGAGTTAGATAGTTAAGGTTGTAAGTGTAGTGAAGTAGTGCTTTACCTGTATATAGGTGCGAATAGGAGGCCAGCTAAGGGCCAGTGCACGTGTAGATGGAATGTAGAGGAAGGAGATAATTATCGGGATTGACAAGTGATGAAGGAGAGACGAAGGTACCAACTAAGGCCAGTGAATAAGAAGTAGAGACTGATGTAAAGTGAGTAAAGGATTGAAATGTTGGAATTGGAAACTGCGTGTATTGAGGCAAGTATACTATCCCTCACTTATCGTTCAAGTGATGTAAAACCGTTTCTATTTTTTATACACTGTTTCTCTCAATTCATATTGCTTGTGTCTATTCCCTTTCTTTTCATTTTGAATGACATGAGTTTGTTTCTACTATTTGCAAGGTTTTCCTTCAAATCTTTTGCTCGGGTCTATACCCCTTTCCTTTGTTTCATGTGATATTTTCCTTTAACTAACATTCAAATAATAATTCTCGAATTACTTTTCAATTGTAGATTCTCTTCACATATCGTTCAGGTGTTAAATTCTTTTAAAATTATTTTATTTCAATATTTCTCTCTTATGCTAATATTCTTCAAAGTATGTTTTTCCTTCAAATTGATGTAAACTAATTCGAGGTTTATACTGTTGTTGAGGCATGTGTTGCTCAGTGACGGTTAAAGCCAAGAATGAATTGAGATCTTCTTAATTATTCAAACTCATTATTGTCAGGCCGGTTCTGGCAGCTAAAGCCTATGAGTGCTTAGCAGACAAGAGTGAGACTTTGTGTAATTAGGAATTTCTTAAATCTTCTTTTGAATTTCAGATTTTCTTTAATCCATGATTCCTTATAGATTGATGTTGAAATTATAAAATCTTGATAATTGATTTGTTCCTTAAATTATTAATGTTTTCCCTGTTGATATATGATTATGCTTTGCTGTATCATAACATGCTTAGCTAATTTGAATGCTTTGTCGTTTATGAACCCTTATATCACCTGTTTCCCTGAATCTTAATTTTATTGCTGTGTTGTTCATGAATCTTCATATCAATTGCTTCCCTGAACCCCAGTCTTTTAAAATGGTAAATGAAAATGAGTTAATTAATTAAAGATGTTCTAAAAAAATTCCTTATACTAGGCTGATCTGTTATCAGTAAGTATAAAGGACTTAAAAGTGAAATGTTTTAAAGGTTTCAAAGATTTTATTGTGGGGATTCCGTCAAAATGTTTTCTACTGATTTCTTCAGATTGGAGGCGTAAGAGGCCGGGTGACGCCGGTCCAGCATTTTTTTAGGGTAAGAGGCTGGGGGAGTGCCTAGTCCAGCATTTTATTTAGCGTAAGAGGCTAGGGTGGTCCTAGTCCAGCATTAAAGGCCAATGTGTTGCCTAATTGGGAACTCAATTTTAAAGTCCAGAGGGGCTTCGTGTCCGGTATGGGGACTTTACGTGGCTGATCACCCGTATTGTCCGTTGTCGTGGAAAAACTCCAATCAACTTAAATGTTTTTAAAGGGTTTTATGAAAAGTGTGTTTCAAAGATGAAATGGTTTTTAAAGAGAGGAATGTTTTGATAAGATACATTTATGTTTCAAAGTAAATGGTTATTGGTTTCGAAATTGTACTCAGTAAAATAATGGGATTAAGGATGGATATAAGTTTCCCAGTTATTCCCTTCGCGAGTAACATTGTACGTCGAAAGTGGAGTAAGAATGATTGGGGAATTTCTTGATATTCTTTTTCTCAAAGTTTTATCTGAGGCAGTATAGTTGAAGAAAATGGAAAAGGTTTACTCTATGACTGAAAATGATTGATCTTTTGAGATAAAGTATTCATTGATATTGTCCATCAATGAATTATCGTAATATCGTTGTTTCACTATATTATTAACTTGATGAGCGCTCTTTGGCTCACTCTTGCTTTGTTTTACTTAACCCTTTGCAGTTAGGTTTAAGGATGATCTACTTATATTTTCAAATCCGAATGAGAGCGAGGAGGATCCTACTCTGAATAGATTTCAGAGCTAACGCGCGCAAGCACAGTTTGGATTAAGCTACAGATTAGACGGTATAGTGATTTGTTTTTTTAGAGCTGAGATAGAAGTTGTAATAATTTGTAGTAGTTAGATTCTTGTTTCATACCATAACCTGGAATAGATTCTCGGCGAGGAATTATTGGTGTATTAAGTTTTATTTGTATTTGTTAAATGGGAATTTAGTTTTGGTTGAATTACAGGTGGATAGTCCGATTTACGAATACTTCATGCCGAAATTTTCTAAAATTCCCCTGTATTAAAGTCTATATTATTATAAAAAGTATATTTTCAGTATTGGGAAGTCGGGGCGTTACAGGTTGGTATCAGAGCGACAGGTTATGGTCACTGAAACAAGTTAGGATGATTAGGTGTAAGTATTTAGGTGAGACGTTAGGCGGAACGATTTAGGACGAGGTTCGCCTTAGGTTATTAGGACAATGGTTGCGATGTTAGTTAGTATTTCGACATATCGCGCTAGCCAGAATTCGATTCATTCGAAGGTACGACTTTGGACGAGGCAGTTGATTCGGCGCCGTCTACGTTAAATAGATGACCGGAGTTTCCAGCTTGGAGGATGCTACATGTAGACCTTCGTGTATGTTCTAGAATTTCCTTTGCGACTTTAGTTACCCCGTAAACGACATAGAAAGTGCGAAAGGACGGTAAACAAGATGCAAAATGTGATTTCTGGAATGTGATGGAGTAAGGACATGGTTATTCATTACTAGCCATTGATTTCATTTAATTTATTGGTTAAGGAGATTCAACCTTTCTTTCTGTTTCTTCTTATTTTGATAACACCTCATCACCTTTGATAATCAACTATATTTCAATTGATGAAGAATTTTTTTTTTCAGATTCATTTAAACATATCTCTATTTTCCAAGGGATCACTTGATTCATCATGATGCATATAAATTATTGAGACCCTTGAATTCCTTTTATTTTCCTTGAATATTTGCTATTATTTATTCAACATTATACATATAAACTCTTGAAACTTTTGAATTCTTTTTGTTTCTCTTTGAATACTTAACCTTATTTATTCTGACTGGGATGAACAACCCTATGTATATAGTGGATTCAGGGACATCTTATCTATGTGATATAAGTCTGGTGGGATGCCACTAATTGTGTTTGTCATGAAAGTACAGAAGGCTGGCCCCCTTCTTGTGCTATGACGGTTGACCTAAATGACAAATGCAACCTGAAATTAGTTCAATGATCATGTTGATCTCTCGGTTAAATCCTTTTTCAAACAAAAAAAACTCAACTTATATTCATACATGTTAACACCTGTCCATTTTATTGATTTCTTTCTTTATAAACACTTATTATCCCTAAAGTTATCAGTGATTGAAAGTAGTAAAGATGGAGATGATGAAATTTTGAGTGGTCCAAGATACATTTACGTCGAATGAGAATTGGATGATCAGGTTTGAGAATTGAGGTTAAAGCAGAGATTGAATATATCAAGTTAGTTTACGCAATGGATTGACAGCACACGTACAAGATTCGATAATACGGAGTTTTGACGATCACGTAGACCAAGAGATTATTAAGAAAAGATTCTAAAGTTTATCATACACACGTGGGAGATACCAGTAAGAAGACAATTAGAGTGGAGCATATTCCAGTATTAAATTTTTCGTATGTATGTATGGATGAATTACTAGGAATTTCCCCAGACAGGGATATAAAGTCAGTTAATTATTTACTACTAGATAGGTGATCAGTTTCATGGAGTCAAGGTCGGATGACATCTCAAGAAATTTAGGATCATGAGAAGAGCATATGTACGTTTTCTAAGTACGAGATTTGCAATTGGAAAAACTAAAATTTTCAGGATATGATGAAATGATCGAGGTGAAGGCCGTGACGACGAAGTAGTAATGAATCAGGAAAGGCCTAAGATGCCAGCAGAGATCGAAAACTTTGAAGGACCAGCTAGGAATTTTTGAAAGATTGTAAAAGATTTTACCAAGATAGTTACAGCAGTGGACAAGTCTACAAATCAGGAAACGAAAGGATAAAGGTGGAGAAAGCTTTCAGGAGTCAAGGAAGAGATTGAAAAACCGTCCCAGTGTCAGTGCAACTGGATGAACAAGGAAAGGATGAATCTGAATCATGAGTAGGAGCGTGGAGGTGGTATCAATTGCCTTAATTGCATGGATTTTGTGTTGAAGATTTAATTATTTACCTGTTTACTGCGAGTCAAGGCAGATTTCTTCGTTTATATGTTTGCTACGATTCAAGGCGGGTTTTGTTTTAGTATTGTATATGAATGAATTGTTTATGGATGATTGGGTTAGTACTCGAGGCATTGTGTACAGGGCATAGTCTACTACACGAATAGGTCATGTCCGATTTTCAGTAGAAAAGGATTGTTACGTACGAGTGATAAGTATCTAGAATTAATGAGAGATGTAAACCAAAGGTTTAAGTATATATTGGAAATTACGGGCTTACACGACGAGCCTAGCGAGATATGAATTGATATGAAGGGAAAATAGAATGAAAGAAATGACTTGGAAGTTGAAAGAGAAATATTTGAGAAATACCGTCATACGTTTTCTTAAGTTTGATTCTGAGGACAGAATCCTATTAAGGGGGGAAGGATATAACGCCCTAGAAATTTCGTAATTTTAATATTATTATTATTTAATATTAAATGTGGATTATATGGTGTGAATTTTTTTATAAATATATGTGATGTCATGGTTACATGTTTATATGGTGATTTATGTGTGCTGAATAAGTCCGTGTATTTTTTTTAATCTTGGTGATTAAAAAATACTTTAATCATGCATTATTGATCTTTGAAGATTTTTATAAAATCATCAGAGTATATAAAATTCCAAAATCTATCGTGTTATCCTACTTATAATATTATTTAGTTTTTAAAATTATTGGGTGAATTAATTTGGGTGTTTTATTAATTTAAAATGATTTTAAGAGTTTTATGGTATTTAAAGGTTCAAAACTTGCAAAATTCGTATAAAATTCCTTCTTGATCCTAAAAATACTTTAAAAATATGGGGATGTTTGTAATTTCATAAACTTCATGATAGAATTTTAAATTTATTTTTATTTTAGTTTTATGTGTAATTTCGATTTTAAAATGATTTAAGATAGATTTACAAATGATTTTTAGCATTTAAAAATAATATTTTTGCCCTGTTATTTTTAGCACAAAACCAGACCATTTTGTTCCCCCAATTTTCAGTCTTGGCTAGTCTTTCTCGTGGGTTCTCTCGAACCTTCTCGGGAACTCTCTATAGTTACCTCTCTCTAACTCAACCTTTCTCACTCTCAACCACTCTCTCTCTCAACCCTCCCCTCAATCTCGTTCTCCCCTGTCACTCTTCCCCTCTCTGTTCGACTATATGGTGGGTGTGGTATGCTGCGGTTCCTCTATTCGGAAGGGTGTGTGCGATGTGTGTCTGTGTGTATGTGCGCGGTGCTGTGTGTGGGTTTGTTCCGATTCAGCTATAACAATCTTGCAAGTCTTCTGTCACTCCTTGTATGTGTTCAAATTCAACTGGGTAGCACTGTTGGGGTTCGATTGAGCTGTTGTGTGTGTATAGGAGGGGTGTGTGTGTAATTGAAACAATGTGTGTGTGTGTGTATCACACTGTGTGTGCGTGTATATAGTGTGCAAAGTTTTATGTACCACCCTCCCTCCTGCAAAAACCTGTTGTTAGTTGGTTTTAATTACAAAACTCGACCCTTCCCTGTTCTTGCTGTCGAAGTTGTCTCGTGAGTGTGTGAATATACGTTGTGGGTGTGATGTGTGTACATAATTGAACGGTGTATGTGTGCGAACTGTGTAGTGTGGTGTGCAGGGTATGTTTTTTGATTATACAAGTTCAAGAGGCTATTGATTTGTGTTTCTGTGATGTCTCAAATTGATGTTCTGTTAATTCCTGTCGTGGTTTTTGTTGGTTGCAAGCTAATGCTCTGTATAAATTAACTTCGAGTTATTACCTATTAAATTATCCGAAAAATTTAAGAATTTCCGGTTGAGTTTCATTTATAAAAGGATTGATAATTGTTGAGTTTGACTGATCGTTAATGTCTATATGTTTTATTCGAATTTTCAATTTAGATTTGACAGTATTCGAGTTTTAAACTAGTTACCGGAGTTTATACACTGCCGATGGTTTGTTGGTTGTGTAAATTTATTGATTGACTGTATTATTTGATTATGGAGAAATATTAATTCAAATTGTTTAGTACCTAGTTGGCTGTAATTTCTAATTTGAATAGTATTGATTTGTTGTTTGTTTGTCGGCCGTGTCCCGACGACGGGTAGTGCGATACGCTTAAGGGGATGCTGTCAAAATTTAATAAAATTATAAATTTTCTAAAAATGGTATTTACACATTTTCGGGTATAATAAATATAATACTAATGGGGTAGTATGCGAATAATAATATGAATGGTTAAGTGTTAACGAGTTTACTTTGATAATTGTTAGAAATTGCCGGATGTGTTATATGATTAGTAAATTGTTTGTTGGACTTAAAGTTATTATTTATAATTATTAAGGGTATTAATTGGATTCTGAGTAATTGTAAAGGATGTTTAATTTTGGATTGGTTTGATTGTATTTCGATAGGTTAGGCCATGTTTTAAAGGGGGTGTTGTTCAATTTTTTTTATTAGAAATATTTTGAAATCCTTGTAGTATTTTGATAAGGATTATTTATAAACCGATGTGACATACGTGTAAAAAAGGGTTCAAGTGTAAGTTAATAATATGTGCTAAGTGTTATGTTAGGAATATGTTGTAGTTGATGATAACTTAACATTCAAGCAAAATTGTATAAGTCATGTTTTGTAACTGTCAACGGATAAGACTTTATAACTCTATTCGTTGACAGGTAGCTCATCAACGGATGAGGTTTTGTAGCATACTGCAATATCTCTATTTATCAGTTGAGAGTGTTTTTGTTCAGAGTCATGTTGACCATCAATGGATAGGCAGAATAGGGTAGCCAATTGTAAATAAGCTATGCTATGTAATTCTGTCTAAGTGAAAGTGTATCAACGGATGAGAACAGGGCTCTATCAACGGATACAACTCAAATCTACTCTATCAACGGATACAGCTCAAACTACCATCAACGGATAACTGTGCATAACATCAACGGATAATCATTAACACTTTATCCTATGCTAGCTGGGAATTAGCAGTTGATAAGGACAGGTTTGACTGACAGATCACATGGGTTGATAGTAGGTATAAAAAGCAGTATGGCAGCCATACTTTGGAAACATAGAAGAAAGAAGCATTCCATTTACACAGTACATACAAGAAAGGTGCAGGGGACATATCTGTTCACAAGGACAACCTTTCGGCTACATGTGGATTTGGAGTGGAGTAGCAAGTCAACTTGAATTAGATTAATATTATCTTATTCCTGTAGTACTTGTAAACTTGGGATATATAACCAAGTGTAGCAACTCTTTAGAGATTAAGAAAACAGACATATTTGCTTAGGGTTTCTTGAATATCCTTAGAAGCAAAGAGTTGTAAAAACAGAAGTTGTGTACATTTGTATCACAGAGTTTTCTTCAAATAAAAGTCTCAGGTGGTACATTTAACCACCTGATTTTTTATGTGTTTGTGAACCATTTCTTATTCAGCAATTATTTCCTTATAGATTTCTGTGGTTTTTATCAGAAATTTATAATTATCAAGAATTGTGTTCAACCCCCCCCTTCTACAATTATACAAGTGTGTAATCACTAGTACAAAACTGACCTATTACGTCGCCTTTTTTACGTCGCACATAAAAAAAGGCGACGTATATACTACTTTATACGTCGCATTTTTAAAAGAGCGACGTATATAACCCTTTTAAGATGACTTTTTACGTCGCACATAAAGGAAGGCGACGTATATATTACTTTATACGTCGCATTTTTAAAAGAGCGACGTATAAGATGTACTTTTTACGTCGCTTTTTTTACTTTTTACGTCGTCCTTTTTATGGCGACGTATAAGATGTACTTTTTACGTCGGCTTTATTTTAAGGCGACATATAAAATGTACTTTTTACGTCGGCTTTATTTAATGCGACGTAAGTAATCCTTTTCAGATGACTTTTTACGTCGATTTACGTAAAAGGCGTCGTATATTGTCCACATATACATCGGTTCTCTTTTGACCGACGTAAAAAAGGAAATTTTAAGAAAGTTAAAAAATATATTAACTCAGTAGTTGGCAATTGGTCGAGTATCACTGTGTTCTCCCAAATCACACAACTGTGCTCTCATCTAAAAACCTAATTTCACTGCCTCATGAAATCCTGTATATCTTAACCGATTGGGCTCGTGAATTTTACTACCTGCTAATTAATCTCAGCTCCGTCCTAATCGTGTCTCCAAACTCGTTAATTTCTCTGCTTGTCAGTTAATTTCTCTGCTTGTCATCGGTGCTGCCTGTAAGTCTCTCTCTCTCTCTCTCTCTCTCTCTTTGCTAATACATAAATCTATTATTCAAATACATGTACTTGTATGTATTTATGTTACTGTGATTTCACTTACTAGTAAGCGAAATTTCAAGATTTAATAGTGAATTGTGGTTTTTAAAGTTATTTAGTGAAGTTGAGGTTTTTTTTCTTGATTTGAATTTTTAGTGCTCAATTTGGGTAAATTTAGGGTTCTTGAATTGGGGAATCGTAATTAGGGTTAATGATATAATTTTTGAACAGCCAACACAGCAAAAGTGTATGAAGCTTTAGAGCCTTCAGTCGTATAATTGTTATCTCCTGTGTTGCTTATATCATATTTCGTATCACCAACTATTTTGTTCGCAGCTTCAATCTTGCTTTCCTCCTTCGCCTTGAGTTGCTATGCTAGCGGAACCTTATCTGCCCTGCAAAAGTCTCTTCGTGTCACGTCTTCACCAAAAGCCGGGCAAGGTATGTCAATGTCGGTTTGATATTTCTTACTTAGTATTAACTTATTGTTGTACATAACAAGTACTTAGACATGTTTGCTAATATCTTTTCGATTCTTGGAACGGTTTTGTAATAGAATATTTGTGTATGATTTTCTCATAATAGCAAGGATTTGTTTAGTAATTGGTTGGAAATGAATTGCAGTTTTAAAAGCCGAGGAAGCAAATATCGCAGTGACATGGTCTTTCAACAAAACCTTCCCAGCTGGAACAGATTCGGCATTCAAGACTGTCAAGGTAAAGCTCTGTTATGCTCCGATCAGTCAGAAAGATCGTGGATGGCGCAAAACAGAAGATGAGCTTAAAAAGGACAGAACTTGCCAACACAAGATTATGACCAAGCCATACAGTGCTTCAGCTAATTCCTTTAATTGGACTATAGCAAGAGATTTTCCCTCAGCAACATACTTTGTAAGGGCTTATGTTTTCGATGCAAAGGATAAAGAAATTGCCTACGGCCAAGCCACTGATGCTGCTAAAAAAACTAATTTGTTTGAGGTAGAGGCAATCACAGGGCGCCATGCGTCCCTCGATATTGCATCTGTGTGCTTCTCTATTTTCGCCGTTGTGTCTTTGGCTGGTTTCTTTTACTTGGAAAAGAGAAAGGGAAGAACTTCCAAGCAAAAATGATGAAGAGTGTCAAGAAATGTAGATGTTTTTTGTTATATTTTGTGTCACATTATGCTCCCAGTTCTAGAACTTGAGAGTTCTAGAGTTTTTGTGTGGTTTTTAGTATTACATATTGAAGATGTAGTGTTTAATTATGGGTATTGGAGTATTCTCAAGGAGTACATGTTTGTTTAAGGTTCCTTCACAATCTGTGATTTCTTAAAATTGAGTAGTCACTATGATGGATGTTCAATGAATGGAGCATAAAATGGTGGGGGAGCATAGGTTGAACTTGTTGCCGATAACAACAGCTTCATATGCGAAGAACAGGCCAGGTGTTTGGTTAAAACCAAAAATCTGCTGCACATGTAATATATGCGCTGATTATTTTTGACTGGACCTGTTGTGATGGTTGTCCATCTACATTTCATCAAGGCTGTCTAGATTTTGAAGTAAGAATACAACACCTTAGATCTGGTTCACTATATTAGTTTGATTTTTTTCTTTTTATTGTTGACATTGTTTCCACTATCGTAACTATAATACTATATCTGTCTTGTAGAGGTTTCCTTCCGGGGAATGGCGGTGCTTATACTGTTTATGCAAATTCTGCAAAACAATTGATGGGACAACCTCTCAAGGGGATGATAGTTGCAAAAATCCATCTGGATTACTTAAATGCCGCTTGTGTCAGGAGAAGTGTGTGTTTATTACCTTTTTCTTTTAATTGTTTTTTAAGTTGTGATAACTCTGATCAATTGGCCTTGTTTAGTTGAAGTTATCAGAATTATATCGTAAATAGTTGCGATGATACTCCATTGAGATATTTGTTACTGGTTAAGTTGCTAGATTACGAGTGCTAGATATTTTACTGTGTTTGTGACTAGATGAAACATGCAGGGCTTCGTTCGGTTACTTTCAACATGTGCAAGTGGCTCACCTTTCGGATCCAAGAATTTGCTACTCCTTGGTATAAGTGGCATTATGAAAGATATACTCTCTGATTTTGGCCTTGTTGCTAACATGTCTGTTTCTCCTGCTTTAAGTAGTCCACCCGAGCAGGTAAATGTTAGTCTGTACCCATTTGCAACATAATGATTTTAATTTGTTGATTAGTATTTTAGTCTGTTGTTCTTAAAATGATACAACATTTTTATGATGGACTTCTGTAATTGGATTAAATCACATGCTTTAAATCCTCACTGTTTCCATGAAATATTGTTTCTAAAGATTTTATATGTAATTTTCGCTCTTATCTATTTACTTATTGGCTGCTTTTATTATTTCAGGGATCTCGGAAGTCAATGCTATACAATGGCTCCCATAATTAAGATTTTTTATTTAAGATTTTTATAATTACAATTAGCAGGAAGCAGACCTTGATGCCTAGAATGATTTTTTCTAGTGCTCTGATTTACCATTGTATTTCAGATTTGTATAATTAGAATGGTTTGTATATTTCAAGTATGTAATAATAATAATTTTAATTTAATTAGTCACTTTGTTGAGAAATGTGGGTTGCAAGTTTTATTATTATTATTTGTTAATAACAGGAATTTTGATGAAACAGGGGAAAATTTGTCATTTTTCAGTAGACATATACGTCGCCCTTTTTGGTCTTATACGTCGCCCTTTTTAGTCTTATTCGTCGCCTTATTTTACATTATACATCGCCCCTTTTGATTTTATACGTCGTCCTTTTTATGACATTATACGTCGCACTTTTTGATCTTATACGTCGCCCTTTTTATGACATTATACGTCGCCTTTTTTGGTCTTATACGTCGCCTTTTTTAACCGACGTATATGATGTTTTATACGTCGCCTTTTTAACCGACGTAAAAGATGGTGACTTTATACGACGCCCCTGTATACGTCGCCAAAAAGGCGACGTAAAAGACCAAAAAAGGCGACGTAATAGGTCTGTTTTGTACTAGTGAATCTGGAATAACAATTGGTATCAGAGCAAGCTTCTATTATATTTGAAGTTTAAAGATCAACACACTTCCAACATGTCTAAGAAGGATTATGGAGTGAAGATACCGGTTCTTGATAGAGAAAATTACTTTCACTGGAAAGTAAAAATGCGTCTACATCTCATGTCTATTGATGTAGGCTTTGTAGATTGCATTGAGAAGGGTCCTCATGTTCCAATGAAGGCTGCTTCAAGAGTTGGTCTTGCTGCAGATGCACCAGACACTTACATTCCAAAACCTGTTTCTGAGTGGAGTACTGAGGATATTGCAGAAGTCCACAAAGATAAAAAGACCATGAATATTCTGTTTAATGGTTTAGAAACAGACATGGTTGACAATGTTATCAACTGTACTATCGCCAAGGAAGTATGGGACATTGTTCAAACCCTTTGTGAAGGTACAGAACAGGTAAGGGAAAACAAGATGCAGCTACTGATCCAACAGTATGAGCACTTCCATTTCAAGAATGGAGAGACATTGAATGACACATTTAGTAGATTTCAAAAGCTACTGAATGGCTTGAAACTGTATGGAAGAGTCTACCAAGTGAAAGATTCTAATCTCAAATTTCTGAGATCACTGCCCAAAGAGTGGAAGCCTATGACTCTTTCTCTAAGAAACACTCAAGAGTACAAGTCATTTACTCTTGAAAGGCTCTATGGAACTTTAAAGACATATGAACTAGAAATGGAGCAGGATGAAGAAATTGAGAAGGCCCAAAAGAAAAGTGGGTCAGTTGCACTTGTTGCCAATTTGGAGCAGAAGGAGGAGAAGAGGACTGAAGCTGCTAAATCTACACTAAACAGGGAGGTTTGTGAAGGTAGAGCAGAATCAAGCAAAAGCAAGGAAAGGTGTCTGAAGAAATGAGTGTCCTTCAGCAGGATGAATTGGATGAGATAGATGAGCATTTAGCCTTTCTATCTAGGAGATTCTCTAAGCTAAAATTCAGAAGAAACTCTGGGGTGGCCAAGCCATTTAACAAGGATTTTTCTACAAGCAACTATGTGGATAAATCCAAAATTAAATGCTACAATTGTGGAATTGCTGGTCACATGATAAGTGAATGTAGGAAGCCTATATCAGAGAACAAGGGAAGCAATATTTTGATCTTCTCAGACAGAAAGGAAAGGCATTCATGACCCAAGAGTATGACTGGGTTGCTGATGGAAATCATTCTGATGATGATGCTGAGTTTGTCAACCTTGCATTAATGGTTGATTCTGAGCAGGAAGCAAGTTGATAGAGTATATTTTTATATATATTTTAGATGATTTTATTCTCATATTTATTGTGTTTTGCATTGATTTGGATTTTTATTTAATAGATTTTATTGTTTTATTGTAGGAAATAAAGAATTCATGACTTGGAAGGATTTGGAGCAAAAAGAGCTATTTTGGAGATAAAATAGGAGAAAATTCGTATTATTAGGCTACATGGGCTGTTCTACACTGTTTTGGCCATATCTTGAGTTCCAGAAGTCCGTTTGAGGCCCGTAAACTGTCCACGCGAAGCTTGTGGAATTTTCTTTAATTCAGAGGTGGTCCAGTAAGCAAAATACAACTGGAAGAGCCCAGAAACAGAGGAGAAAAAGAAGTGACGAATTTTAATTAAGGAATCCTATTCAGTTATGGAATCCTACTTGTAATTTATTTAGAGTATTAAAATACTTTTATTAGGTAAGACTTTTAGAGCCTATATAAACACATCTAGGGTATTATTTTATAGGGAGATACATACGTGCTCCTACTCTTAGGAGCTAGGGTTTTGGAGAGGAGACCATGAATTTCATTCTTGTGACAGGATTGATGATTGCAGGTTTTCTTATCTGAATTTCTTCTCAATTCTTATTAGTTTAATTATGTTTTCTTGTTTTACTAGTTGTTTTACTTGTTTAATTATTAGTGAGTAGTTATTTCTAGGGCTAAAAGGGAAGCCATGTTTGCACTAATATTGGCATGATTTTCATAGTGGTTTGATTGGTTATGGTTAATTCTGATTGATATGTTTTAATCATTAATTTGTGTAATCGGCCGATATCATGGATTAATTATATGCAAATAGGGGTATGGATCGAGAGATTTACTTACTAGAGGCACACATACGATTAGCAGAATTGAATTTGAGTGCGAGAGCATCATTGGATTTCTGAGAGCGTTAATGCTTGGAAAAGATTAACTTGACTCTAATTACCTGATTGATTGAATTACTAAAAGTGGTTAATTGTGTTGAATGTTTCGAGAGTGTTAATGCTTGAGAGAGATTAACATACTCTAGTTATAGGATCACATTGATTGCTTTAGCTTAAGAGCCAATTGTGTAAGCATGGTGGACCTGATTGCCCTAGGTTTTAAATAATTTGTTAATCATCTATTTACTTAGTGTTAATTTAGTTTAATTTGCTAGTTAGTTAATATTCTCCAATAATCGTTTGTCCCTGAAACAATTAGCGATAACTGAAAAGGAATTAGTAGAACCTGTCTCCTTGTGGATTCGACCCGCTTGCCATTTGTACTAGCAATAGACACCGTGCGCTTGCGGTTAGGTAAAATTTAACATATCAAGTTTTTGGCGCCGCTGCCGGGGAGACAGCGAGTTTCTATTGATTTTAATTTAGTTGTTTAGATTGTTTCCATTGTCTCGTTGGAACCTTTGTTCCAATTGAGGCAGATTTTACTACGTTTTCTTGGCTTTGTTGAGTGTCTACAGGTTTGCAATGGGTGAAGTTGATACTTTAGCACTACTCTCTTCCATGTTGGAGGCACGCACTCAAGAAATTGCCTCATTCAACCCTACAGAGCCCATTATGCGTCCAATGAGTATTAATGAGATGTCACAAGTGGCCCCTAAAACTTACAACTTCTGTCCAATTTGTGGTGTCCAGGGTCATTATGGTTTGGAATGCTATTACAATGTCTATAATTCTCAGAGTGCTCAGTTGGGACAAATGAATTCTTTTGAAGAAGGATATGGGTACAATCAGTATTCAAACACTCTTGATCAAGAATGCGTGAATCAACCAGATTTCTACTACCAGGACAATGGTGCTCAAAATTTTTCATATCATAATCAGCAACAGTTTGAGCAACAATATTATCAGTCATATGAGCAGCCGCCACAGCAAGAATATCAATATCCTCCTCTACAAGAAGATCTACATGTTTCTCAACCCAGTGTAGATGTACAAGCTGATCAGACAAATGAGATGTGGGATATCTTGAATAAACTGCTAAAGAGTTCTGAAGAACAAGTCGAGAAGATCAAAGAATTAGAAACTCAAAGTTTGGCGATTGAATCTCAAATTGCACAGTTGGCTAACTCTTCTACTACAGGGCAGCTCGACTATTTACCATCATCATCTATCCGATCCGAAGAGGACCTGATTGCTATCAATCTCACAAGCGATCAGGAATATGATAGTTTCTCCATGTATGTTGATGATGAGGCCATTGATAAAGAGAAGGAGCATGCCACCGATGACGAGATCAATGATGTTGCTGTTATTGAGAACAATGTGACTGATGATGAGGCTACAAAGGAAAGCAATACAGAGATGGTTGTTGTTTCTCTTCCACAACCTGTGCCTAAGCTACCATGTATTGATAAGTTTGCTCTCGATCTAGCCTCTACTTACAAGGCTTCTTTGCTCAAGACTACTTATTACAAGGTTGACATGATGATAGTTGTCCAAGATGATACTTCTCAAATTCTGGTTGAGGATCCATACAAAGTGGCTCCTACGTTTCAAGCTCGAGAAGAGAGAGAAGATGGAAGTGTCGGCTTAATCAAAGATGTGATAAGCCAAGATGTCCGAATGACTCCAGTGAAAGTGAGGAGTGAAGAAAAGCCACCACCAGAACCTCCACCTTATGTCAAGGGAGTTCAATATTTTCGTGGTGTTGAATTTTATCGCTGTTTTATCACAAAGTTTTCCAAAACTGCACAAGCACTCTTTCTATTGCTTATTAATGACATATTTTATTTTACTGATGCTTGTTTGGAGACTTTCTGCAGGATAAAGACAACCACTAACACTCTTGATACTTTTTGTGGTGGTGAGTTTATGATCGAGAAATTGGATATTCCGTCTCCATCGGAGTATTTCTGAGGACGTCAAGCTATTGACGTTAAAAAAGCGCTTCTTGGGAGGCAACCCATGGATGTGGTACATAGGCTGCATTGGAGGATGGGTGCACTTCATGCTTTTGCATAGGGGAGTACTTCTTTCCTTCTTTCGTATATAGTAGAATTGTTTAGTTATAAAAATTTTTAAAAAAAATAAAAAAATGAGTGTTTAAAAAAAATAAAAAAAAAAAAAAAAAAAAAACGTTTTTTTTAGTGTAACGCAGGCTGCGCCTGCGTTTCTGCCCCTGTAACGCAGGTTGCGCCTGCGTTACTGTCCTTCCCGCAGTCTGCAGACCTGTCACGCAGGCTGCGGCTGCGTGTCTGTTGATGGCGCAGTTTGCTGTGCACGAGCGCAGTCTGCGCGTGTTCCAGGAGAGAAGTTTTTTTCCATCCACTGTTCAGTACCTGCGCTGTTGTTGTTGTTTTATAAAAAAAAAAAAAAAATTCTATTCTACCCCAAATTCTATTTATACTCCACCCTTTACACCTAATTCTTTTCCTATTTCAATTCTAAAACCTCCCATCTCTCCACCAAAATTCTAAACCTTTATCTATTCTAATTCTTATTTATTATTTATTATTATTATTATTTATTATTATTATTATTATTATTATTATTATTTTTCTTTATTATTTTTGTATTTTATTTAGGAATTTATTTATTTATTTATTTTTTGTATATTTATTATTATTATTATTATTATTATTATTATTATTATTATTACTATTATTTGTTATTATTATTATTATTATTACTATTTATTTATTTTATTTTTCTTTTTAATCCCTAAACCCTATTACCTTCTCACCCAAATTTTTTCCTTTTCACATTAAAATTCTTAAATCCATCCTATCATTCCATTATCTATATATACCCATACATACACACCCAATTCATTCTTTTCATCCTCTACATCTCTAAAAATTCAAGTTTGGGAGAAAATTAGTACAAGTTCACCTCTTTGATTCGTAGTTGGGATATCTCTTCTCTATTTTATTTTTTTTATTACGAATTTGTGTTCTTGTAAATTGGGGATTTTGTATTATTCTTGTTAATTGGGTATTTTTGGAGTGATATTGCTTGGTGGTTTTTGCAGGAAATTTCTTGGTGGTTGTTGGTGAGTGGGTGGCTCCTAAGCGAATGAGGGATGGTTTTCACACCCGACACCTTGATTTCAGGGGAGTTTTCTTTCTTTTCTTTTTAGTGTAGTTTTATTTTGTTTTTAGTTGTAGTTTTGTATCTTGTTCATTAGTTCATTGGGGACAATGAACCGCTTAAGTGTGGGGAGGTGTTCTCAACGTAGTGTATTACTGTGTATTACTTGTTTAAAAAAAAAAATCCAAAAAAAAAATTAAAAAAATTAAAAATACCAAAAATAATTCTAGCCATGCAATTTGATTAGTTGTTGTATTTTGCTTGATACACCCATGCATGCGTAGAATTCTTGTGTTTATGGACGCTTTTGTATGAGAAGTGACGTGCTTTGTTCTTGTGCACACACTTTCACTAGCAAGTTGAAGCTGGTAGACTTAATTGGATGTTGTAAGTGATTAGAATGACATGAATATGTGCAAGATGACTTGGTTTTCATGCTTTGAGTACAAGTAGGTGCGTTAGAGAGTCTTGTTACTTGGGATTGATTATGTTTTGTCACACCAAGTGAGTTTTGAGCCTATATGCATATCTTTTGCATGATTTTTCGTTTGCTTGAGTGTCCACATGTTGTTTACATTGCTAGCACTTACTTGAGATCTTTCTTGAAATGCATGACATTACTTGATGATGAGATGATAAAGGCACTTAGGTTTAACCTCGTGTTTCCCATATTTCCACACCATTTATACATGATCAATTAGTTAACCCGTTGAGCTTAATCCTATTCTTTCGGTGACACACCACATTACTTGCCATTATCCTTTTTATTCTATTGGCCTTACATTGAATTTTTGAACCTAAATTGTCAAAGGCTAGTATCATGCTTAAGGGAGTAATAAGGTGTTCATAAAAGGGGGGTTATTGATGATCATACTTTTGGGGAATATTAATTTTGGGTTGATGCTTGCTAGTCGAAATTCATAAAAATATCTATGGATCATTGTGTTTATTCTTTAGCTCTTAAAAAGAAAAAAAAAGAAAAAAAAAAGAAAAAAAACAGAAAAAAAAAGAAAAAAAAATGAATAAATTTGAGAGCATTCTTATGTTTGTATGATCCTTCTTCATTCGACTAGTCAAGTTATTATGTAAAAGTTATTGAAAAATCCAAGTGTGGAGAAGTATTTGTTTTAATAGAAAGGGAATTGAATAATGATTATTGCTGGGTACTAGCTTTTGACATTAACCTGTTTTAGCTTTACTTGACATACCTTGTCCCTAACCCACGCTACAACCCGAATAAAGACCTTTTGATTGTCATCAGTGATGTATGTTGTGTTGAGAGTGAGATTGATTGCGAGTGTCAAGTTGTGTTTATGATTTTGTTGGAATTGAGTGATACACTTAACCTTGTTCTTGAGTGAATATTCGTTTTTGAGTGAAAGGTGAGTTATTACTTGTTTTGGCATAGGAGATCCCGGGTTTAGACTTAAAGATGTATTTCTTGTGGACTTAGCATGATTACCAACGATTTTTACACTTGACATGAATTTTTATGACCTTCTGCATGTTGGTTGAGTAGACTACGTGAATACTTGCACTTTCGACACCAAGACATCGTATGTTTACTTTGATTCTTAAGTTGATGTGGCATGAGAGGACTTGTGTGTGTGGTGTTGTGTTAGCATTGATCTTTTGCATGGTTGGATGAATTTTGTGGGTACATTCACTATAAACCCTCACGAGACAACACTCGTCCTACTAGGGCTGCCTAGGGGTTTAACGGCTTGTTGCATATGCTCAATGCAATCGTGTCATCTACGAAAGTGATGTTTGTTAGGACTTAGTTTTTATTTCACTTATTTGCCCGAGGACGTGCAAATGCTAAGTGTGGGGATGTTTGATAGAGTATATTTTTATATATATTTTAGATGATTTTATTCTCATATTTATTGTGTTTTGCATTGATTTGGATTTTTATTTAATAGATTTTATTGTTTTATTGTAGGAAATAAAGAATTCATGACTTGGAAGGATTTGGAGCAAAAAGAGCTATTTTGGAGATAAAATAGGAGAAAATTCGTATTATTAGGCTACATGGGCTGTTCTACACTGTTTTGGCCATATCTTGAGTTCCAGAAGTCCGTTTGAGGCCCGTAAACTGTCCACGCGAAGCTTGTGGAATTTTCTTTAATTCAGAGGTGGTCCAGTAAGCAAAATACAACTGGAAGAGCCCAGAAACAGAGGAGAAAAAGAAGTGACGAATTTTAATTAAGGAATCCTATTCAGTTATGGAATCCTACTTGTAATTTATTTAGAGTATTAAAATACTTTTATTGGGCAAGACTTTTAGAGCCTATATAAACACATCTAGGGTATTATTTTATAGGGAGATACATACGTGCTCCTACTCTTAGGAGCTAGGGTTTTGGAGAGGAGACCATGAATTTCATTCTTGTGACAGGATTGATGATTGCAGGTTTTCTTATCTGAATTTCTTCTCAATTCTTATTAGTTTAATTATGTTTTCTTGTTTTACTAGTTGTTTTACTTGTTTAATTATTAGTGAGTAGTTATTTCTAGGGCTAAAAGGGAAGCCATGTTTGCACTAATATTGGCATGATTTTCATAGTGGTTTGATTGGTTATGGTTAATTCTGATTGATATGTTTTAATCATTAATTTGTGTAATCGGCCGATATCATGGATTAATTATATGCAAATAGGGGTATGGATCGAGAGATTTACTTACTAGAGGCACACATACGATTAGCAGAATTGAATTTGAGTGCGAGAGCATCATTGGATTTCTGAGAGCGTTAATGCTTGGAAAAGATTAACTTGACTCTAATTACCTGATTGATTGAATTACTAAAAGTGGTTAATTGTGTTGAATGTTTCGAGAGTGTTAATGCTTGAGAGAGATTAACATACTCTAGTTATAGGATCACATTGATTGCTTTAGCTTAAGAGCCAATTGTGTAAGCATGGTGGACCTGATTGCCCTAGGTTTTAAATAATTTGTTAATCATCTATTTACTTAGTGTTAATTTAGTTTAATTTGCTAGTTAGTTAATATTCTCCAATAATCGTTTGTCCCTGAAACAATTAGCGATAACTGAAAAGGAATTAGTAGAACCTGTCTCCTTGTGGATTCGACCCGCTTGCCATTTGTACTAGCAATAGACACCGTGCGCTTGCGGTTAGGTAAAATTTAACATATCACAAGTTCAGCTAGCAATCAGGTATTTTCTACTAATCTCTCTGAGCTCACCAAAGAGGAATGCAATAGTGTTATAGATGAAATGTCTACTGAACTATATCACTTGAGTGTTACTCTTAAATCACTTACTAAAGAGAACAATAGGATTAAAGAAACTAATCAGTTCTTAAGTGATAGAAATACAGTTGTAGAAATTCAATTTCTAGAATTTGAGAAAATGAGAGTTGATTGCAATAATGCTAAAAGTGAACTTGAAGCTGTGTTAAAAAGAGAACTAATTTTAAGAGACCAGCTTGAAAAAGAACAAGGGATAATTGCTAAATTTCAAAGTTGTAGGAATATTTCTCAAAACATAATAGAAGTCCAGGGAATGGAATCATTTGTGAGGGATACCTGGACTCAAAAGAAAAAGGAGCTAGAACCTTGCCTTGAGGATCTAGAGACTATTTGTGAATCAACGGATAGTGATCATCCGTTGACAGATGAACCATCAACGGATGAGAGGTATTCGTCGACTAGCAAAAAGTCTGTTAGTAAGAAGGAACTCAAGAAACTGAATAATCAGTATGGTCCAGTAGCCAGGAACTTTGTTTCTGGTGAAAGTAGCCAAGCCAAATCAAGTGAGAAGGCTAAGGCAGGTGATTTACTTAACAAAAAGGCTGTTGGTAAATCAGTTAATGAAAAGGTAGAGACTGAGGGTAAAAAGAACAGGAATGGTAAGATAGGCATTAACAAGAAAAACAATTATTCTCCTGACAAGTTTGCTCCTAGGAAAACTTGTGGTAATTGCAATAGTGTCAATCACCTATCTTCTAATTGCAAGTCTGTTAAAAGGACTCCTGTTCATGTACCTCAACCTATGCCAAGTATGCCTGCAATGCCTGTTATGCCTGGTTTGTATCAGAATGCTAGTTTTTCAAATCCATATGTGAACATGCCATATGTGCCTAATCCTTATTTTCAATCTGTGAATATGCCACAAATGTCATGGAGCATTCCTAGCATGGATAATATGTATGCCAATTTTCCACAAATGCATGCATCAAATATTTATGCAAATGAGCATCTGTCAAAACCTATCACTCAAGCATCTACACCCAAAGTGAAGATGGCTAAGAGTGTAAAACCAAAGGCTAACAAGAAAGGACCCAAGGAAACTTGGGTACCAAAATCAACTTGATTTGTATTTTGGAATGTGTGCAGGGAAATAAGAGGAATCTATGGTACCTAGACAGTGGATGTTCTAGGCATATGACAGGAGATTCAACCCTGCTCACAGAGTTCAAGGAAGAAGTTGGCCCTAGAATTACCTTTGGAGATGACAGCAAAGGATATACTAAGGGATATGGCTTGATTACAAAGGACAATGTCATCATTGAAGAAGTGGCTTTAGTTGAAGGTTTGAAGCACAATTTGCTGAGTGTCAGTCAGATTTGTGACAAAGACTATGAAGTAAAGTTCACTAAAGAAGCCTGTGTTGTTTCTACCAAGGAAAACAACAATGTGGTTCTGACAGGCTTTAGAAAAGGAAATGTTCACATAGCTGATTTCAACTCAGTATGCTCAGAATCCATTACTTGTCTCTTCAGCAAAGCAAGCAAGGATGAGAGTTGGCTATGGCATAAAAAGCTGTCTCATTTGAATTTTAAAGTTATGAATGATTTGGTAAGAAAGGATCTTGCTAGAGGAATCCCTCAATTGGAGTTCATCAAGAATGGATTGTGTGATGCCTGCCAATTAGGGAAGCAAAAGAAATCATCCTTCAAGAGCAAGACAGAGTCATCCATTGTTAATCCCCTTCAACTGCTGCATATGGACTTATTTGGTCCAGTAAATGTCATGTCCATTTCAAAGAAGAAATACTGCCTGGTGATTGTGGATGATTTTTCTAAGTTTACATGGACCTTCTTTCTGCACTCCAAAGATTGTGCAAGTGAAATCATCATCAATCATCTCAGACTACTAAACAATGGTTCTGAAGTAAAAGTACAAAGAATCAGAAGTGACAATGGCACTGAATTCAAAAATTCCACAATGAAGATTTTCTGTGAAGAGAATGGAATTGTCCATGAGTTTTCTACTGCTAGAACACCTCAACAAAATGGGGTTGTTGAAAGGAAAAACAGAACTCTCATTGAAGCAGCTAGAACAATGTTAAGTGAATCAAGATTGCCAACATATTTCTGGGCTGAAGCTGTCAACTCTGCCTGCTTCACTCAGAATATTTCCTTGATCAATCAAGCTAGAGGAATGACTCCTTATCAGTTATTCACCAACAAGAAACCAACGTTAGCTTTTCTTCATGTCTTTGGATGTAAGTGTTTTGTGCTAAGAAATCATGGAGATAACTTGGGTAAATTTGAAGCAAAGGCAGATGAAGCTATCTTTGTTGGATATGCAGCAGGGAAAGCCTATAGAGTCTACAATCTAAGAACCAACATTGTTATGGAATCTGTACATGTTGTGTTTCATGATCAAAAGATTCTAGGTCTAAATGATGAAGGCTTCCATGAAAAGTTGAGATTTGAAAATGAGGTAGAAGGAAGAATGTACATTGATGATGATGAGGAAAATGAAGATCATGGCCTTGGAAATTCACCTAGAGTTGTTGGTCCAACTAGAAGTGATGCTAACACTGGAAATGAAGCATCCGTTGACAGTCATACTAGATCATCAGATGCATCCGTTGACAGGCATTCTCATGTATCCGTCGACAGGCAAAATGGAGCATCCGTTGATAGACAAAATGATGCATTTGTTGACAGTCAACTTCATAACTCCTCAAGGACAACAAACTCAGGGGGGAGTTTCTCAAAGTCAAAACTCAATGATCAATCAACAATATCATGCTCACTTAGATGAAGCAACCTCGTCTAGATCAAACCTTCCACCTTCAAGAAAATGGACCAGAGATCATCCTTTTGAATTAATCATTGGTGACTCAAACTCAAGAGTCCAAACTAGGAGGGCCACACAAGAAGAATGCCTATACAGTAGTTTCCTGTCTCAAGAGGAACCTAAGAAAGTGGAAGATGCCCTTCTAGATCCAGATTGGGTCTTAGCAATGCAAGAAGAACTAAACCAATTTGAGAGAAATAAAGTATGGAAGCTTGTGCCCAAACCTGATGATAGAGGTATCATAGGTACCAAATGGGTTCTCAAGAATAAGACTGATGAAAATGGCATAATTGTGAGGAATAAAGCTAGATTAGTGGCAAAGGGCTATTCTCAAGAAGAAGGAATAGATTTTGATGAAACTTTTGCTCCAGTGGCAAGACTTGAGGCAATTAGAATTTTCCTAGCCTATGCAGCACATGCCAATTTCAAAGTCTATCAGATGGATGTCAAAAGTGCCTTTCTAAATGGGGAACTGGAAGAAGAGGTATATGTCCATCAACCTCCTGGCTTTGAAGATCCAGAATTTCCAGAATATGTATATCTTCTCTTGAAAGCACTTTATGGTTTGAAGCAAGCACCAAGAGCCTGGTATGACACTTTATCTCAATTTCTTTTGGAGAATCACTTCACTAGAGGTACAGTAGATAAAACCTTATTTCATAGAAATGTCAATGGTTCTTCAATACTTGTTCAAATCTATGTAGATGATATTATTTTTGGGTCTACAGATGAGAAGCTCTGCAAAAGGTTTGCCAAACTTATGCAAAGTAGGTATGAAATGAGCATGATTGGTGAATTAACTTACTTTCTTGGTTTACAAGTAAAGCAAGTTAATGAGGGAATTTTCATAAGTCAAACAAAATATATTTATGACCTCTTAAAGAAATTTGACTTAATGGATTGTGCCTCTGCAAAAACACCTATGGCCACTACAACTAAGCTTGAGTTGAATACTAAGGAAAAATCTGTGGACATCTCAAGCTATAGAGGCATGGTAGGCTCACTTCTATATCTAACAGCTAGTAGACCTGATATAATGTTTTCCACTTGTCTTTGTGCTAGATTTCAAGCTGACCCTAGAGAGTCTCACTTAATTGCTATTAAGAGAATTTTCAGGTATCTCAAGGGAACACCAAACCTTGGCATTTGGTACCCAAGAGATTCTGGTTTTGATCTAATTGGCTATTCAGATGCAGACTATGCAGGTTGCAGAATTGATAGGAAAAGTACTACAGGCTCCTGTCAATTTCTAGGGAACAGGCTTGTGTCTTGGTTCAGTAAGAAACAGAACTCAGTCTCCACTTCTACAGCTGAAGCTGAGTACATTGCTGCTGGAAGTTGTTGTGCACAGATTCTTTGGATGAAGAATCAACTTATTGACTATGGTCTAAAAATTGAGAAGATTCCAATTTTCTGTGACAACACTAGTGCTATTGCCATCACAGAGAATCTAGTGCAACAATCGAGAACCAAGCATATTGACATCAAATACCACTTCATTAGAGAGCATGTGATGAATGGTACAGTAGAAATGCACTTTGTGCCAAGTGAAATGCAGCTTGCAGATATCTTCACCAAGCCTCTTGATGAATCTTCATTCACAAGGTTGGTAGGTGAACTAGGTATGCTTAATTTTTCATAATTCCTAGTGATATCTAATCATACTGTATTGCAGCTAGAAATGTGTTTTGGTTTACTTGAGAATTAAAAACTCTTAGAAAAGCTCTTAGCAGAAATTTTGTTTAAGGCAAAATTTGCTTATCAACGGATATCCTTTTATCCGTTGGTAGTATAAACACATTACTAGATTTTCGTATGTCAACGGATAACAGGTTGTCCACGTCATCGATGGATAAACTGTTTTCTCAACCGTCCAATCTTTATCCGTTGATATACATATTTCCTTTTATAGCCGTTGGTAAACATGTATAATTAGTCACGGCTGTACTTCTTTTCTTTTCATTTATTATCTGACAGTTACTTTTGTCCAATGGGGGTAATTACTTTTAATCATTTCATTTTTAATTCTTGAAAAATATAAAAGGCTGTCTTGTGCTCTCACATCTCACCTTTATTCATTTTCAAGAATCTCATAAGTTAACTGCATCTTCTTCACTAAAACTCTCTCTGCAACAAAAGTTCAAACACTTCAATGGCGCCTATTGTCAAGATGATGTCTTCCACTTGGTTTACCTATGAGAAGAACAATTTCGCAGCCTTTGTTGATACAGCGAACGCTCCAGAAGTATATCACATCATGATGAATTTCGTGAAGAAATGCAAACTGTCATATGCTATGACTACCACCACACCCCTCATTCATGAAGTAATTGAGGAAATGTGGACATCGGCTGAATTTAATGGTACTGATGAAACTATCTCTTTTTCTCTTAAGGGTAAAAATTATGTGGCTAATTCTGATGTCTTTACTGCATGTTTAAAATTACCTGAAAATAATTGTACATCATTTCCAACCGATGCTGAAATAGTTACCATGCTAAACTCAAGTGGATATGCATTTAGTACTGACAATTTAGGCAAAATTGTTAGGAAGGGTATGGTTAAAGAATGGAGTTATCTGTGTGATGCTTTCATTAAAACTTTTTCTGGTAAAATTAGTAATTTTGATGCTGTTACTAAAACCATGCTAGTGATGCTTTGTATGCTTTTAACTGATAAATACTTCAACTTTGGCACACTAGTAATGTATGAAATAGCAGCTAAATTGGGTAACAAAGAAACTAGGGGCAAAAATATCTACTTTGCTAGATTTTTGATGCTCTTAGGCCTGCATATGTCAGAGAATGAGCTATCCCTCTCTAACCCGGATAGCAAGTTTAGTTGTTTTGTACAGGAGAAGAGAGTCCTCAGTGACTTGATTCGAATGAATCTGAATGCAGGAGTGCAATTGGTTTATCCACCAATTGTTCAGGTAGCTTCTAATCTTATTACTCCTATCTCTACCAAAATTTCTTTGCCTTCCATTGTCACAATGGAGTCTGTAGTTGTGACCAAACAGGCTCCTACCCAAGTGACTAAATCCAAAATCTCAAAACCACAATCTAAAAGACAAACCTCAGGTGTCTCTCAAAAGGCACCTGTTGCAAAAACTACCAAAACTCTTGAGGGGAGTGTGAAGGTGGTAGTGAGTGGTGAGGGACAGGGTGAACATCAAAGAAGCCCTAAGGATAAGGAAGGTGAGGCAGGTGCAACCAACATTTCAGTCTCTCAAAAGACTGTTAATGAACCCTCAAGCCAAATTCTAGTTACATCCTCTCAACAGGGTGTGACTACTGATTTAAGTTCCACTCCAGGAACACTGCACAAAAGGGGAAGAGACACAAATAACTCTCACTCAAAAACCTATGGTAGAAGAGTAAAGTCCAAAACCATTGGGGAATCACAGGGTGCACACACAGTACAACAAACTGTACCTTCTCAAATTCAGTTTGATGTGACTTCAATAAATGTGGAGTCACAACCCCTTGATCTTAACCTTCAAATCGATACACATTTTAATCCACCATCACCAACTCCATCTCTGGATGTGGATATGATATCTACATCAATTCTTGATTCTCCATCTTTAAAATTCTTGGAGAAGCCCCACTCAACAATTGGTGGTCATCATCTTTTAGATGATTTGTTGGGCCATCAATCTTCCATTCCTGAATTCACAACACTATCTGTGGCCTCTTCCTTAAAATCAATCACCACAGATTCAGTGTTGGTTTTCACTTCAACGGATACTCTTTTTCCTTCATCAACGGATATCCTTCATCCGTTGACAAGTGTTTCTCCATCAACGGATGTGTCTACAACTAATCATCCGTTGACATCAATAACTACTACATCAACGGATACATTTTATCTGTTGACAACTCTCCCTACCACTGCAAAATGTGACATTCCCATGTCAACTGTGGAGGAGTTTGTAGTAGTTGAAACACTTTTAGGAATGAGGGAAGGGAGTGAGAGGCTGCCTTGTGAGCAGGCAAAAGGAGAGAAAAATAATGAGAGGCTGACCATTTCTTCCGGTCAGGCAAAAGGAGAGCAAGAGAGTCCCACCTTAGTAGGTGAAGGTGAGGGTGTGAGAGGTGTGAGCCAGGGGGAGTCCCTGATGCAAGAAAAGAGAGATGAGAGGAGAGAAGGGACTACAGGAGAAATAAGGCAGGAAGATTCAGCCATTGTAAGTGAGTTAATGGAGGTTAATGAAGCTTCCAAAGAGATGGAATTTCGACAAGAATATCAGTCAATTATTGACTCCATCTCTTTGGATCCTGAAACCTTTACTCATCTTGTCTCTGCCTATCAAATCATGGCACAACAGGGCAATGTGGAGGCAGAGAAGGCAATGCACCTAGTGCACACCTCAGATTTCTTCAAAGAGCAAAAGAAGCTTTACAAACCCTGTCTCCAAGTGCTGGAAGTGCAAAATTTGGCAGTGATGACAGTCAAAGTTCAGATGGTGAAGAAATCAATGAGGAAGAGACTCCAGAATGGATGTTTTCCAATGCCACTGAACTTGGGGATCTCAATGTGGAAATCATGAAGCAATATCAATCTGCTAAGGCTGAGCACCAAACTGCAGAACCACAGAGAAAGACTGTTCTTGAGCAGGTTATGGTCTCATTGAAATTACAAAAGATGCAATCTGTTATTCAAAGAACACAACAGGAGGAGGTCAAATCTGCAATTAGAGATATGAAGATAGCACTAGATGCCAGGATTGAGGCACTAGTTCCTACTACCACTCAGAAGGTGCTTACTAGCAAACTTCTCAAAGAAGATAGCCTTGCTAAGTCTGTTCAGCTTCTTTTTTCCAGAGTGGATAGTATGGAATCTCAAATGAAAACTATCATTGCCAATCAATCAAAACAAACTAAACTACTGGAAATGCTACTTGCAGCTTCACCCCCAACCCTTGATGCTAACAAAAAGGGGGAGAAAATGGGAACAAGCAAAGAAGAGGCTGCAACATCATCTGGTCAAATTCAAGCTACCAGTAGTAAGATAGCACAGATTGAGGGGGAGCAACAGCCAATTGTAGTGGTCAATCCAACAGAGTTTGAAATAAAGGCTTCCTCTATGAAGAAACAAGTGGCTCTGCCTGAGATTCAAAGTTTAGAAGAAATCTCAGATGGTGAAAGGCAAGCCAGAATAGAAGCTTTGGAAAAGATCAACAAGGAGACTAATGAAAGAATTCTAAAGACAGAGAGGATGATCAATGAATCAATTGCATCATCTCTGTTTCTTAATGCTCAATCTTCTGCTCCAACAATATCAACCACAATCATGAAGGTTCTCACTCCAAAGATTGTGGCTCCTACATTCTATGATGCTGAGCCATCATATGTTAAAGAGTTTGAACCAGTCATCAAAACCAGAGCCTACTCACCTCCAAAGGAAAATGGGAAGAACAAGCTTCAATTAGACTACCCATTTCCCAAGGATGATGAAGAAAAGCTAATGGGAAAAATAATCATAGAGTTCAAAGAGCAGACAAATAAGAGTGTAAGAGATTGGATGGCTGTAATTATAAGGAATGGAAAAGTATTAAATATATCCAACAGCCATCCTAGATTTGCGGAAGCTAAAAGGGAAGAAGTCTCCAGAATCCAAAGGGAAGCTCATCCAAGTACAGAAAATCAACATGAAAACTCAGATGAGAAGCAAGCCAGGCTGGCTCAAGAGTTAATGGATGAGGTAGAGGTTGAAATGAAGGAACCTGAGGAAGTTCCCAAAACCAAACCTAAAAGAAGGAAAGCTAAAACCAAAAGGGTTCTTTCTCCAGAACCCTCTCCAGAAAAAGAAACCACTGGCTCATCAGTATCTATATCTGCAACAGTAATCGACCCAACTGTGAACTTTCATGGTGACCCCATAATGCCTAAAGAAGAACCAATGAATTTTGATTCAATTGAAGTTCCTTCATTCTTGCTGAATCCAAAACAGAAGAAAAGGGTTCCAAAGAAGCAACTCTCAAAGGGACCAGTTCAAGTTGCTAGGGTACCTGCTATTGTCAAACAGCCAATCTTGGAAAACAAAGAAGACTTTATCTATCAGGCAGAAATTGAAGAATACTCTGGCATGAATCTATATTTGGATGAATTGTCAGAAGTAAGAGGAATTGACAAGTACAAGAATCAGCCTGAGAGATTAGTGTTTGTCTACAAGGGAGGAAGTCAGAGGACATGGCCATTACAGAAGGTTCTTGGAGAGAATTATCATACATTGACCAAAGTGTTCTCAGCATTCAAGAGACACACAGGGTTCTCTGAGATAGCTAGAAGGGAGATAATTAGCAGAATAGAAGAAATAAGGAGATAATGTAACTCACCCTCAAGTCTACCAAAGAAAATGAAGATCCCATTTAATGGATAGAAAATCCACATTCAACCCTTTTGGATGATGGAGTTCAGGGATGAAGAGGGCACTAGGAGATTCTTCAGGTTAGAAGACCAACTGTCAAAGGCTAGTTCTGATTACCTAAGATGGTTACAACTAAAGCTAAATCCAAAAGTTGTTGAAGAAGATACCTTCTATAGGCAACTTCAAGTGCAAATTGAGTCCAACTCTGCCAAGGAAGGAAAGTCAAGGGTGCAGCCAACCAGAGAGTAGGGATGACAAAAATACCCGACCCGATGGATACCCGACCCGATCCGATCCGTTTGGGTCTACCCAAACCCGATTTTTTGGATTTGGATTTGGATTTGGATCTTATTTTTGGACCCGAAAAAGTTTGGATCTGGATTTGGATCTTAGGTATCCCGATCCGAGACCCGACCCGAAACCCGAAATCCGATCCAAACCCGATCTAAACCCGAAACCCGATTAAAAACCCGATATATATATATATATATATATATATATATATATATATATATATATATATATATATATATATATATATATATATATATATATATAATGAATTATTAAATATATTAATATCTTACTTAATTTTATAACCATGATACATAATTTACAACATTTCACTAATTATTGTATCATTTCATTATTAATATTTACATGCACTTAATTTTAATTATTAATTATTATATCATTTTATTATTAATATTTACAATTAATAGTCAAATAATCAATTTTTCTTTTAATTATAATTTTATTAGTAATTCGGGTTCGGCTCTCGGGTAAAATCCAAACATTCGGGTTTCGGGTAAAATCCAATCCGATCCGAAATCCGTTGGATCCGGGTCCGGGTCTTACTTTTCGGGTATTTTTCGGGTCCGGGTCGGGTCCGGGTCCAGTCAAAAAAATCGGGTCTGGATCTGGATATTGAAAAACCCGACACGACCCGTTGCCATCCCTACCAGAGAGAGGAAACATCATTAATCTGCTCAATCTAAAGGAGCACATCTCTGATAAGTGTCTTAAAGCTTTCTGTTTTTAATTTTTGTAGCTTAATACAATTTTTGCATACTGTAGTGTATAAATCTTTAGGAATGTTTTGTTATCATCAAGGTTCTGAATTTATGCTTTATTGCCATCAAGTATAAATTGGGGGAGATTGTTAGGAATATGTTGTAGTTGATGATAACTTAACATTCAAGCAAAATTGTATAAGTCAAGTTTTGTAACTGTCAACGGATAAGACTTTATAACTCTATTCGTTGATAGGTAGCTCATTAACGGATGAGGTTTTGTAGCATACTGCAATATCTCTATTTATCAGTTGAGAGTGTTTTTGTTCAGAGTCATGTTGACCATTAATGGATAGGCAGAATAGGGTAGCCAATTGTAAATAAGCTATGCTATGTAATTCTGTCTAAGTGAAAGTGTATCAACGGATGAGAACAAGGCTCTATCAACGGATACAACTCAAATCTACTTTATCAACGGATACAGCTCAAACTACCATCAACCGATAACTGTGCACAACATCAACGGATAATCATTAACACTTTGTCCTATGCTAGCTGGGAATTAGCACTTGATAAGGACAGGTTTGACTGACAGATCACATGGGTTGATAGTAGGTATAAAAAGCAGTATGGCAGCCATACTTTGGAAACATAGAAGAAAGAAGCATTCCATTTACACAGTACATACAAGAAAGGTGTAGGGGACATATCTATTCACAAGGACAACCTTTCGGCTACATGTGGATTTGGAGTGGAGTAGCAAGTCAACTTGAATTAGATTAATATTATCTTATTCCTGTAGTACTTGTAAACTTGGGATATATAACCAAGTGTAGCAACTCTTTAGAGATTAAGAAAACAGACATATTTGCTTAGGGTTTATTGAATATCCTTAGAAGCAAAGAGTTGTAAAAACAGAAGCTGTGTACATTTGTATCACAGAGTTTTCTTCAAATAAAATTCTCAGGTGGTACATTTAACCACCTGATTTTTTATGTGTTTGTGAACCATTTCTTATTCAGCAATTATTTCCTTATAGATTTCTGTGGTTTTTATCAGAAATTTATAATTATCAAGAATTGTATTCAACCCCCCCCCCCTTCTACAATTATACAAGTGTGTAATCTGGGAATAACATGTTATGTGATTTATGTGATTATATATTATTATTTCGAGAATATGATCTGTACAAGCTATATGTGATAAGTTGTAAGGTGTATAGGACGCATTTGGGTAGAGCAGAGTTAGATAGTTAAGGTTGTAAGTGTACTGAAGTAGTGCTTTACCTGTATATAGGTGTGAATATGAGGCCAGCTAAGGGCCAGTGCACGTGTAGATGGAATGTAGAGGAAGGAGATAATTATCGGGATTGACAAGTGATGAAGGAGAGACGAAGGTACCAACTAAAGGCCAGTGAATAAGAAGTAGAGACTGATGTAAAGTGAGTAAAGGATTGAAATGTTGGAATTGGAAACTGCGTGTATTGAGGCAAGTATACTATCCCTCACTTATCGTTCAAGTGATGTAAAACCGTTTCTATTTTTTATACACTGTTTCTCTCAATTCATATTGCTTGTGTCTATTCCCTTTCTTTTCATTTTGAATGACATGAGTTTGTTTCTACTATTTGCAAGGTTTTCCTTCAAATCTTTTGCTCGGGTCTATACCCCTTTCCTTTGTTTCATGTGATATTTTCCTTTAACTAGCATTCAAATAATAATTCTTGAATTACTTTTCAATTGTAGATTCTCTTCACCTATCGTTCAGGTGTTAAATTCTTTTAAAATTATTTTATTTCAGTATTCCTCTCTTATGCTAATATTCTTCAAAGTATGTTTTTCCTTCAAATTGATGTAAACTAATTCGAGGTTTATATTGTTGTTGAGGCATGTGTTGCTCAGTGACGGTTAAAGCCAAGAATGAATTGAGATCTTCTTAATTATTCAAACTCATTATTGTCAGGCCGGTTCTGGCAGCTAAAGCCTATGAGTGCTTAGCAGACAAGAGTGAGACTTTGTGTAATTAGGAATTTCTTAAATCTTCTTTTGGATTTCAGATTTTCTTTAATCCATGATTCCTTATAGATTGCTGTTGAAATTATAAAATCTTGATAATTGATTTGTTCCTTAAATTATTAATGTTTCCCCTGTTGATATATGATTATGCTTTGCTGTATCATAACATGCTTAGCTAATTTGAATGCTTTGCCGTTTATGAACCCTTATATCACCTGTTTCCCTGAATCTTAATTTTATTGTTGTGTTGTTCATGAATCTTCATATCAATTGCTTCCCTGAACCCCAGTCTTTTAAAATGATAAATGAAAATGAGTTAATTAATTAAAGATGTTTTAAAAAAATTCCTTATACTAGGCTGATCTGTTATCAGTAAGTATAAAGGACTTAAAAGTGAATTGTTTTAAAGGTTTCAAAGATTTTATTGTGGGGGATTCCGTCAAAATTTTTTCTACAGATTTCTTCAGATTGGAGGCGTAAGAGGCCGGGTGACGCCGGTCCAGCATTTTTTTAGCGTAAGAGGCTGGGGGAGTGCCTAGTCCAGCATTTTATTTAGCGTAAGGGGCTAGGGTGGTCCTAGTCCAGCATTAAAGGCCAATGTGTTTCCTAATTGGGAACCCAATTTTAAGGTCCAGAGGGACTTCGTGTCCGGTATGGGGACTTTACGTGGCTGATCACCCGTATTGTCCGTTGTCGTGGAAAAACTCCAATCAACTTAAATGTTTTTAAAGGGTTTTATGAAAAGTGTGTTTCAAAGAAATGGTTTTTAAAGAGAGGAATGTTTTGATAAGATACATTTATGTTTCAAAGTAAATGGTTATTGGTTTCCAAATTGTACTCAGTAAAATAATGGGATTAAGGATGGATAGAAGTTTCCCAGTTATTCCATTCGCGAGTAACATTGTACGTTGAAAGTGGAGTAAGAATGATTGGGGAATTTCTTGATATTCTTTTTCTCAAAGTTTTATCTGAGGCAGTATAGTTGAAGAAAATGGAAAAGTTTTACTCTATGACTGAAAATGATTGATCTTTTGAGATAAAGTATTCATTGATATTGTCCATCAATGAATTATCGTAATATCATTGTTTCACTATATTATTAACTTGCTGAGCGCTCTTTGGCTCACTCTTGCTTTGTTTTACCTAACTCTTTGCAGTTAGGTTTAAGGATGATCTACTTATATTTTCAAATCCGAATGAGAGCGAGGATGATCCTACTCTGAATAGATTTCAGAGCTAACGTGGGCAAGCACAGTTTGGATTAAGCTACAGATTAGACGGTATAGTGATTTGTTTTTTTAGAGCTAAGATAGAAGTTGTAATAATTTGTAGTAGTTAGATTCTTGTTTCATACCATAACCTGGAATCGATTCTCGGCGAGGAATTGTTGGTGTATTAAGTTTTATTTGTATTTGTTAAATGGGAATTTGGTTTTGGTTGAATTACAGGTGGATAGTCCGATTTACGAATACTTCATGCCGAAATTTTCTAAAATTCCCCTGTATTAAAGTCTATTTTATTATAAAAAGTATATTTTCATTATTAGGAAGTCGGGGCGTTACAATAATCAGTAATGATACGACAATTATACCTACCACAGAAAAACTAGATGATAAAGCAAACATGCATTAAGTTAATAAAGCGACCAAGGCCTACGGCCATAGAGCAAGCAGAGTTAAGAGATTCAAAATTACATGCGTTGAGCGTTAAGGAGCCCACCCCCTTTTTTTGATTAAACCATAAGTTCATAAACCAACGGAACCAAGTTTAAACACGATAACAAAATACTTAGAGTGATAATTGAGGAAGAGTACGCTTAAGCAGAAGGAGCATCTTTGGTAGCATCTGAACTATAGGAGTCCTCGACGGGATCGCCTTTTTTGTCAAGGTCGCCCGGAGCATGCTCAACCGCCTTGACGGAAGCCTCAACCTTAGAATCAGGAGTGGGAGTGTGTTCAGCAATGTCCTTTTGAGCCGCCGGAGGAATGGATGCATCCTTAGGCTTGGCAGCCCCAGCTTTCGCAGCTTCCGCCTTGAAACCTTCAACTTGCTCCACAGCATCCTCACCTAGGAGCGACCAGTCCAAGTTTGGCATCACTCTCAAAGTAGACTTCATATAATCTGTGACACCCTTAGCAAATCCCATTTTATACCTTTCCGGGAGTGCCTCCTTGAGTTTCCTCACTAAGTCCTGTAATGAATCGACTTGTAGCTTTAACTCCTTAATCTCTGCAATATGGGCTACCGCCCTCTCCTTTTTCTCTTTGTTTTGACTGGAAACCAACTTAGCCAGCCTGTCCTTCTCCCTAGTTAGCTCGGATAGATCCACCTTCAACTTCTTACCAGTATCAAACAATTTTTTCTTCTCTTCCTCCATGACCTGCTTTTCCGACTTCAGCTGTTTAATTTCATCCCGAAGCCGCATGTCGCCACGGGTAGCCAGTGCCAGTTAGTTGGAAAGTTTAATTTGATGGAAGAAGCTCTCACCCGCTGAAAACAACATAGATCTCACAACATTAGAGGTTCTCTGCTTAGCCCATGGAGGTACCCTGTTGAGATACCTTGGCCTTCTTCGAGGATCTAGTTTCGGGAGTGGATTTTGAACCCCCGACAACCTGAGAGAGTCTTCGCTTTTCAGTAGTAGAAAGCTCGGCCTTAACAGGTACGGATGCAGGGAATCGAAAGACCGGAGCGGCAGCAATAGGGGTCTCCACCATCATTAAGTCATCCTCGGGAAATAGGTCCTCGTATCTGTCAGATGGCTTGATAAATGATGACACTGATCCTGATATACCTGAGAAGATGAAACATTAAGAAGGTGAGATACCATAATACACCTATGTATGCATACACGAAGAAATGCACAAAATTTATAATCATGGGACAAACCGTAAACATTATGAAAACAGACGACATGTGCATAGGGGTGCATGGAAGCATAAATGATAACAAATGAAAGTAAATAACATGTGTTACAACAGTTAAAACCATGAGAAGTGGAAGCCTGGGTTGCCAGGATCGTAGAAAGTGGGAGCCTTACCAATCTCCTTAGGCTGCCGCTCGGCACCCTGGACTTCCAGCCCCCACCGCGGTTCTTCCTCTACCTCGCCTCCCAGAATGGGGAGTGAGGGAGCCCCGGGCCTAGAGAACCCTAACCTTTCAAGGGTCTCTGATGTTAGTAGGCTGTCACCATCACCAAAGGAAGCAGCAAGTTTCATTATTTTCTTAGCCCTTTTCTCTTCAACCCCACTGAGGGAAGTCTGCACCGGGATCCCTAGAGGGCACAACATAGAGGATGAAAATTAAAGCCTATGGCACCGTCAAGGGAATTACGAAAGGACCTAAACGATAGAAGGCTTACCATGGGACAAGTTAAACTCTATGTTAACCCATTCACAATCGTAACATTACAAAAACTGCTCCAGCCAGTCATACATACCTTTCTTATTCCCCTTAATACATTTTCCCTGTCTATTGTTCCAGGCAGTGAGGTAAAAAACACCAACCTTCCTCCCAACATCTTTCAGTTGATAGAAATACCCCAGCTCTCTGGCGGTAAGGACGGCCGAAAAGACTTGATCATATAGGATGTACATGCATGGGGCTATCTCATAGAAGTTGAGTAAGTCTATAAAAAATGGATGCATTGGAATGGAGAATCCTAGCTTGAAGTAGGAGGCAGATACAACAGCATTGGGGATGGCTTGCTCAGCCTCAAAGTTGTCAAACTGGTGACACCTGTTAACTCGAATAACTTGTAGAAGGGGGGTTGAATACAAGTTATATAATCGTGTCTGATTTTTGTTTGATTAGGTGAACAAGAACAAACGAACGAATCAAACTGTTTGTATTAATAAGATCAAATACAAACTCTACCAAAGGTGTACAAATACCTTTAGCAGTTGCTGACAAAATAAGTCTCTCTCTCTGTTTGTTTCGAACTCTCGAATACAAACTTTATACAGAGCTACGCACACAAACTCAATCGCTCGACTTACACATTTTTTTTTTTTTGCTAAAGATAATGTATTATATAAAAAAAAATTGGTACAATATCTAGGGGCATACCCCGCGAGAAGGCACTATATCAAAAAGAAAGCAAGAGAGAGAAGGCCAAAGACCAAAACAAAACACACTGCAAAACAAATGCAGTCCAGCCTAGTAGTCTAATCTAGTAAAGAGCTAAAATGAGATTGTGGTCATTTGCAGCAGCCTTTTGAAAAGCATTATGAGTAAAGGCTTTCTCACGAACAACTTGTTTAATGCGCATAAGTAAAGTGTCTGAAGTAAGAGCATGGCCAAATTTGTGTAGGCGATCGTTTCTCTCCTTCCATATGAGATGGCTAGCAGTTGTTAAGAACAAGAAAGTTAACAGGTTCCTCATGCGAGAATAGCCGACCAGCAAGAATTGACCATCTAAGTTACTCTCCCAGTTGCAAGTGAAAGAGAAGCCAGACTTCCTAGCTATTGCCTTCATATATGAACAAGTGCTGAAGAGATGCCCACTGGTTTCAATAGCATTATTACACAGCAAACACCTGAGATCAGTGCCTAGGCCAAATCGCACCATTCTTTCTCTGGTTAACAGCCTATCTTTTAGCGCCAGCCAGAATATAAAAGAGCATTTGGGCACTGCAAGAGTGTTCCAAACCACTTCTACCCATGTCCAGAGACTTTTGTTCCTTTTGAACCAAGTGATCCACAAAGAGTTGTTTATAGGTTGAGTTATACGCCAAAGATGGAACAGAAAAGCTGCTCTGTTCCAGTCGCATAGATCATAAAAGTCCCAACCCACCCTCAGCCTTCGGGAGACAACAATCCTTCCATGAGACTTTAATTTGCTTGCGAGTTGAAGTAGACCCACTCCAAAGAAATTGAACAAAAAGAGACTGTAGCTTTTTTAGGACTGTCTTCGGAAGAAATAGATGATAGGACCAATAGCCTTGAATTCCAAATAAAACTACCTTTAGAAGTAGCAACCGACCAGCTTGATTGAGCAGCTTGTTGACCCAACTGTCGATTCTAGAAGTTAATCTCATAATTAAGGGATTGCAGTCACGAAAAGAGAGTTTAGTAGTGATAAGTGGAAGTCCTAAGTACTTGACAGGCAGAGAGCCTTGAGAAAAACCAGAGCTTGTGAGTACATATTCTCGAGTGCTAGGATCTGTATTGGCAAAGAAACAGACACTTTTTTGCTTATTTGTACGTAGCCCAAATATGTCCCCAAACACCGAGAGACCTTTTAGCATCAAATCTATAGACCTGCTATCACCATGGCAAAATAACATAATATCGTCCGCAAATATGAGATGAGTGAGTTTTAATGGCTTAGTTTGGGAGTGAAATGTAAACTCAGGGTGTACTTCAACCTTCTTTAAACAAGCTGTGAATACTTCCATGGCCAAGACGAAAAGAGACGGGGAAATAGGGTCCCCTTGCCTTAGTCCAACAGCAGCCTTGAAAAATCCTTCTAGTGAGCCATTAACCTTGACAGAAATCATACAAGTACGAAGGCAAGTTAAAATCCAGTTGATAAACACGCTAGGAAATCCCATCCTCTGTAGTGCATCAGCTAGGAAAGACCAATTCAGGGTGTCAAAAGCTTTTTTTAGATCAATTTTGAAAGCACATCTGGGTGGTCCGCTGTTGAGGTGATAACCTTTAATAAGTGCCTGGGCAAGTAGTATGTTATCTCCAATGACACGTTTGGGCACAAATGCAGATTGCTGCGGCGAGATGATAACAGGAATAATCTTTTTCAGTCGATAAGCCAGCATTTTAGTAATGCATTTGTAGAGAATGTTACAGCATGCTATTGGACGATAATCAGACAAAGATTTAGTGAATTGCTGCTTAGGGACCAAAGCCAGCGCCGTGGCATTGACAATACGAGGAAGACTACAATTATGAAAGAAGGAGAGCACGCCTTTACACACATCAGGGCCAGTGATGCTCCAAGTTGCTATGAAAAACTCTTTCATGAATCCATCTGGCCCAGGACATTTATTATTTGGCATGGATTTCAGAGCATTATAGACATCTAGGCACGAAAAAGGCTTGATGAGATCTTCTTTGTGCTCACTTGACAGTTGGGGTAAATTCAAGTCTTTTGGTATAGTATCCACAATAGAATCTCGCCCAAGCAGTTGAGTATAAAAATTAACAGCAACATTAGCGATAGCAGTGTGGGTCGAGTGAGTGACACCAGAATCATCCTCCAAAAGAAGAATTTTGTTTTGATTCCACCTATTCTTGCAGGCACTAAAGAAGAATTTATTATTTGCATCACCACACTTCAACCAATTCACTCGAGACTTCTGCTTAAGAAAGATTTCCTCTAGGGTGAGAGCATTACGGAAATTCTGGATAAGTCTCTCATCCTCTAGCAGTTGATCATAAGAAGGGACTGAAGGCAAAGACCCTTGAAAATTATTAAGTGTAGAGCGAGCATCATTCACCTGGACTGTAAGATTACCAGAAGCACGATTAAGCTTTCTCATAGCTGCTTTAACTCTTTTCAATTTGGAAGTGACCACAAACCAAGGGGTACCACTCACGTTTCCCTCCCAGGCTTTACTTACCTCCTCAAGAAAGAGGGAATTTTCAATCAAGTGATTGAAGAACATAAACGGCTTGTGAATTTTCTCTTCTGCAATGCCCAGATTAATAGCTACGGGACAATGATCTGATAAACCTCTAACAAGGATGCTAGCTTGCGATAGTGCAAATTTGCATAACCAGTCACCATTAACCAGGCATCGATCCAGCCTCTTATGGTTGGGGGAATTAATGTTACTATCCCACCAAGTATAAATAGGACCTGAGCATTTTAGATCAACGACCTCGGCCTGCGAGATAAAGTCAGAGAATTCAATCATGCTTGACGTCTAGTTTGCTCCATTATTCGTTTCACTCGGCCCTAGACACACATTGAAATCACGAAGTAGGCACCAAGAACCCATAGTATCTACAAAACTTGACTTAACAGAGTATAACTCATTCCATAGGTCACGTCTTTCAACTGGAGTATTGAAACCGTACACAAATGAAGCGATAAAGTTCTTATTGTAGTATATGAGCTTAAATAATTAGATAAGTGTTACTTGATAAGTAGTTTTCAGTGATAAGTACTTCTACCTATCATAATAGAATTAGTGAGTAGTATATATAGTTTCATTTCTTGTAACTTTCAGATACTTTTCATTTCACCATTTCTGTAACAAACTTGTTTTGAGTAAATGTAGATCTTCATCTTCTTCCTCTCTACTTTAGATCAAGTCTGTTAATAAAGGAGAGATGCTAACAACTCTAGATGGTATCAGAGCTCTTCCGCACTATTATACACGAAATCAGTAAGCTTTTCTTTCGTTTTGATCGATCTTTCTTAATCTCTCTCGATCTCATCTCGATCTCTCTCGTTTTTTCTTGATCTCTCTCGTTATCTTTCTTGATCTTTTGTTATCTGTCTGTTTTCTCTATGTTTTCTTGTTGATTTCACGATGATTACATCTCATTATTATCTTGATTGATCGTTTTATGGTGCTATTTCTATAAATTTTGTGATCTTGTGAATGTCTCACACACACAAAAATCTCAATCGATCTCCTGTTTCTTATGCACATTCTGTTATGACTAATCCATCAAATTCTGCTTCACACTTAACTCCACCCCAAAACAACACTTCTACGCCTAATTCATATGGTGACTCCATTGATAACAATAGTCATCCTCTGTATTTGCACAATAAAGATAAGCCTGGAATGGTTTTAATCTCTAAGAAACTTACTGGTAGCGAGAACTATGCATCTTGGAAGCGTTCTATGCAGATTGTTTTGTCTGCAAAGAATAAGCTAGTAATTGTTACTGGAGAGTTTGCTGCTCCTGCTTCTTCGTCATCACTTCTTCCACATTGGAAGCGTGTTAACGACATGGTTATTACTTGGATTCTAAATACTGTTGCTGATGATATTAGTAGTAGCATGAACTACATGGACAGTGCTTTTAGCGTTTGGTCAGAGCTAAATGAGCATTTTTCTGTGATTAGTGGTCACAAAATCTATGAGACTCAAAGAGATTTGTTTAAATTGGAATAAGGAAACGATTCTGTTGAGTTTTATTTTCACAAGCTTAAGGGATATTGGGATGAATTGAAGGCTTTAGAACCTTCTATTGCTTGTACTTGTGGTGCTGTCAAAGAATGGGATTTACAGGTTGAGAAAACAAGACTTATTCAGTTTCTTATGGGACTTCATACCAGTTTTACAGCTGCTAGAGGCCAATTGTTGATGATGCAGCCTTGGCCAACTGTTAATCAAGCTTTTATGCTCATCAAACAAGAAGAGAAACAGCGACAGATTCACAATATCATCAATCAGCCTATTGCTATGATGGCTAATGTACCACATACTAGTTTCAAACCTAATGAACGACTATCAGTTGAATGTTCTCATTGCCATATTAAAGGTCATACTCGAGAGAAGTGCTACAAATTAGTGGGATATCCACTTGATCACCCATATCATCCTAATAACAAAGGAAAGAAGAAAGTTGCTCACACTGGATCCAGATTTGGACCACATTCTGCTACCAATAAGCCTGGTCATGTTCTGCAAGCTAGTGCTAATACTGAACCACTTGCTCAGTCTTCTGAGAACAATGTTTTAAGCACTCAAATGGAAGTTTTGCAAAGTCAAATGGCTTCTCTAATGCAATGTTTTAACAATAGCACTCAGCCAAATGCTACTCATCCTCAGTCTGCTCAGACTCAAAATTTTCCAGGTGCTCAATTTTCTGGAAATATTGCAGGTACTGCATTCTCTTTCTCCACTTCTACAAGATTTTTAAACAATATCTGGATCTTAGACACAGGAGCTACTAATCATATGTGTTGTAGTCTTAGTCATATGCATAATATTCATCCTGTGCCTGATCCCTATCCTGTTACTTTTCCTAATGGTGAACAATCTCTTATCACACATACTGGTTCTGTATTGTGACACTCTTTTTCTTTAGTCATACATGATGTCTTATTCATACCTACCTTCACTTTTAATCTCCTGTCCATTAGCAAACTTTCATCTCAACTTAATTCGAAAGTCTGGTTTGAATCTAATTCCTGTTATCTGCAGGACCAATCCCAGAACAAGGCATTGGTTCTTGGTAACATGGTTGAAGGTCTTTACCAGCTCATCAACACTCCTCCAGTTTCATCATCTACTCCTGTTGCTTCTGTAGCTTCTTAGACATCTCAAACTTCTCAATCTTCTGTTTTTCTTTGGCATCAACGTTTAGGTCATATACCTTTTACTGTGCTTTCCAGATTTAAAGACTTAGATATCAAACAGTCTAGTCATTTGAAATCTGATGTTACTTCTCCATGTGATGTATGCCCTTTGGCAAAGCAGTGTAGATTGTCTTTTCCTATCAGTACATCACATGCTCCTTTACCTTTTTCTTTAGTTCATTGTGATCTCTGGGGTCCTTATAGGATTCCAACTTGTAATGGTTGCAAATATTTCCTAACAGTTGTTGATGATTGTACAAGGGGTGTTTGGACTATTTTACTTCCTTCTAAACAACATGCTATACAGTCTCTTAAAGATTTTATTGTTCATGTGCCTACTCAATTTAATACATCTGTTAAATGTATTAGATCAGATAATGGAGGCGAATTTATGAATCATGATCTTTGTACCTTTTTCACTAGTCAAGGAATTATTCATCAATCTTCTTGTCCTTCCACTCCCCAACAAAATGGGAGAGTGGAAAGAAAACATAGAAACTTACTTGAAATGACCAGGGCATTGATGTTTCAAGCACATCTTCCACCAAAGTTTTGGGGTGATTGTTTGTTAACATCTACATATCTTATTAACAGGATTCCTACCTCTGTCTTAGGTTTTGTCAGCCCTTATGAATTGTTGTTTCATGATCCTCCAGATTGTAGCAATCTTAGAGTTTTTGGTTGCTTAGCTTATATGTCTGTCCATTCTTCAGACAAATTAGCTCCACGAGCTATTAAAACAATTTTTCTTGGTTATCCTTCTCATCAAAAGGGTTACAAACTTTATGATCCTGTTACAAACATTTTTCATGTTTCCAGACATGTGATTTTCCATGAGAGTGTTTTTCCTTATAAAGACATCACTAATTCTGTTTTGTATCCTTTGGTTACCTCCACATCTGTTTTCAGTCCACCTGATCTATCCTACTCTGACACTCCTCTTGAACAAGTCCATTTTGATTCTGTATCTGATAATCAGATAGAATCCTCTTCACAAGGTACTCAAGGTCTTTTAGAACAGTTTTCTAGTTCTGATATTCCTACAGACAGTGTTCCATCACCTGTTATTCCTACATACAGTGTTTCATCACCTGTTGACAGTGTTTTTGCACCTGTTAACACTTTTAGTTCACCTACTACTACTGTTTTGCCTTCCAACAGGATTTCTCTTCGACATAAAGTCCAACCTACTTGGATGAAAGATTACATTGTTCCTACTATTAACAATTCTTCCACATCAAATTTTCCACAAGCACATACTGTTCTTTTGAACTGTCCTATTGATGTCAACAAATACAGCTTTCACAACTATTCTCTTCAAAATCAACAAAGTCCTGTTTTTGCTTGTTCTGTGAGTCCTCAGTCTACTTACAAAGAACCATACACCTATAATCAAGCTGCTTCTGATCCTAGATGGGTTGAAGCAATGCAAAAGGAGTTGTCTGCTCTAGAATCAAACCATACTTGGGATATTGTCCCTATGCCTCCTGACAAAAAGATTGTTAAATGCAAGTGGGTTTATAAGGCCAAGTTCAAGGCTGATGGTTCTCTTGACAAGTTCAAAGCCCGATTAGTGGCTAAAGGATATACACAAATAGAGGGTAAAGATTACCACAATACGTTTGCCCCTGTTGTTAAAATGTCAACTGTCAGAACTGTTTTAGCCTTGGCAACTGTAAAACGTTGGTCTATACACCAGTTAGACATTAACAACGCTTTTCTTCATGGTGATTTATTGGAGGAAGTTTATATGGAAATTCCTAAAGGCCATCCTCTTTATGGTAAGTCAAATGCTGTTTGTAGACTTCTCAAATCTTTATATGGCTTAAAACAGGCATCACGGTAGTGGTTTGAGAAGTTAGTTTCAGTTTTACTTGCTTTGGATTTTACTCAGTCTATTGCTGATCATTCACTCTTCATTTTAACAAAAGAAGATTCTTTTATCGTTGCATTGGTGTATGTCGATGATATTTTGCTGACTGGTACTAATATTGTTTTGATTGAGCATATCAAAAATGTTCTCCATTCTTCTTTTACAATCAAAGATTTGGGGATGGCACAGTATTATTTAGGTTTAGAGATTCATCGAACTAGTTCTGGTTTGTTTCTTCATCAGCATTAATTTGTGCATGACATGCTGGTTGAAGATGGTTTAGAGAATCCTAAGCCATTATCTCTTCCTCTTGATTCTAAAATCAAGCTTACTATCTCTGATGGCGAACTGCTTGAAGATCCATCAATTTATAGAAAATTTGTTGGTAAACTGTTGTATTTAACAGTCTCCAGGCCAGATATTTCTTTTGTGGTTCACCATCTTAGTCAGTTTCTTCAGAATCCCAGGGTACCTCATCTTCATGCTGTTCAGAGAGTTTTAAGGTACCTTAAGGCTGCACCTTTTCAAGGTCTGTACTATGATGCTGATTCCACTCTTCATTTAGAAGCATACTGTGATAGTGATTGGGGTTCTTGTCCTCACTCTTCTAGAAGTGTCAGTGGCATTTGTCTCATGCTTGGCTCTTCTTTGGTTTTCTGGTCTTCCAAGAAACAATCTGTTGTGTCACGATCTACAACCGAAGCTGAATTGAGGGCTTTAGCTGATACTGCTTGTGACTTGTCTTGGTTTCATGTTTTACTTTCTGAGTTACAGATTTCTCAATCTCGTCCTACCACTATTTTCTGTGATAATCAGGCTGCTTTGGACATTGCAGCAGACCCTGTGTTTCATCCTAAGACAAAACACTTCGCTCTTGACTGTCATTTCGTTCGTGAACAAGTTCAGTCTGGTCTTATTCATCCTGTTTACATTCCCAGCACGCTACAGTTAGCAGACATTTTGACAAAAGGCCTTCCACGACAGTCACATTGGCATATTCTTTCTCGTTTGAATGTGAGGCAAGCACATTCAATTTGAAAAACGGGGGGGAATATTGTAGTATATGAGCTTAAATAATTAGATAAGTGTTACTTGATAAGTAGTTTTCAGTGATAAGTACTTCTACCTATCATAACAGAATTAGTGAGTAGTATATATAGTTTCATTTCTTTTAACTTTCAGATACTTTTAATTTCACCATTTCTATAACAAACTTGTTTTGAGTAAATGTAGATCTTCATCTTCTTCCTCTCTACTTTAGATCAAGTCTGTTAATAAAGGAGAGATGCTAACAACTCTAGAGTTCTCACCAGAAGAAATTTTTCTTACTGAAAGAGTTATTTGCTGAGCAGAGCAGGAGAGAACTCTAGTGTCCCAAATAGATACATCTACACGAATCCAAATACGCCCATTATTATGATGATCATAATTAAAAGACCAACTTAATCGAGGACCAATTAAAGAAGAAATAGAAGAAGCATTCTCTCTCTTGACATGAGTTTCAAGTAAAGCTACAAAAGACAATTTATTGATACTAATAAAGTCTTTAACAAAAGACTTTTTATTGTTCAAGCCCCTGATATTGTACGCACAAAAATCAAACACCATATCAGAAATTATGGGTTTGGGTGGGGAGTACTCCCCAGGCCCTTAGCAGCAGCCTTCTTGAGTTTCTTTATCTGAGATTTCGAGAGATTTTTATACTCAACACGTTTTGCATCTATTTCATCCACCTTCATCAAGTTTTTAAACGTGTTAAGGGGAGTAGGAGAACCCTCTGAGCAGGAAGTAGAGGAAGGGCTAAAAGACCTTTTACGAGATACCTTTTGCCAATCACTCTCGGCAGCATTGATGGGAGTGGAGAAAGGGGTTGCGGTCACTACTGAATCTTTGCCTTTAGCATGTGATACATGAGGAACCTCATTACCAACTCCGATAGGAGACTGTGCAGATGCAAGGTTAGCAACAGGAGAGATATCTGGACCACCAGTGTCATTAACTGGCTTAGAGGCAGCTGGATTTTTTAGAACCCACTTCCGCTGTGTAACAGGGCAAGCACCTACTTTGTGACCTAAAGCATGACAAGCAGTACAAAAACGTGGCTTGAAAGGATAACTTACAACAACCGTAGCTGTGCTGGTTTTTTACTTACACGTTTTACAATGATATAGAGAGAGTATTTATAATGCTACCTATCAACTAATAACAGAAAGACAATCTATACATGACAATGTTCTGCCTTCCAGTTGATAGTTTCCATCACTAGAAAATTCTTTCCTTCATGAAATCTTCTTGCTTGTTCTTCCAACAAAGATCCTGTTTTATAGCACTTGCCAATTTCTATAGCATCCATAATGACATCATCAGTAACACGACTGATATCAGGATTTCACTTGCATCAGGATCTGACCATCCCATCAGTACTTGATCAGTATTTGACTTGCTCTACCAGGATTCGTTCTCAGTTCCTGACATGTAGTACTTGATGCACTGTTCCTGACCTACCTCTACAGATTACTGTCTAACACATATATCCTATACAAAGTGCTAAATCCTTTATAAGATCAGGATATACAAGAAGTATAAGTAGAATTCTATTCTTAACATCATGAATTATTCCTAACAATCTCCCCCTATTTATGCTTTAAGATCTGAAGCATAAATCTGAGTTGTTGATGTCAAAACATATAACAATACAACCAGAATAGAATTTATGAATTTAAAAATCATGAAGTTAAGTACCTCCTTCTTCAGATGTAGACAAGTATCTAGTACTTAGAAGAAAGAATTCAACTATTTGATGCTTTTTTTCCTTTACCACTTCCCTGATAAGATTCACCTCTGTCATCCTTAGTTCCTCTTTTATCTCCCCCAGTCTGTTTCTCTCCTCCCTCAGTCTGTTGCCTTTGAATTGTTTTTATCTCCCCCTTTTTGACATCGGCAACATTAATTCCAAGAGATTCAGTAACAGAACAAATGAGATTCATTAGAACTGCTTGATTTTCCATTATAGTGACTTGGTTATCTTCAAGTGTTTGAAGTCTTGATTGAATTTCAACTTGAGATTTCTGAATGTCTTGTAAAACTTCAGAATTGACTTCAATATTGGAAGTGTTTGGAATATCTTCATATTCAAGTCTTGTAGAAGAAGTTGTCTGTGTAGAATGATATTCAAGTAATAATATCCGAGTAGAGTTACAAACATCTTCATCTTTCTGATCTGAAGCTACAATGTGATCACGCTGTCCTTCACCAGTATTCTGTGTACTAACATCTACAAATCCTGACTCCTCCTTAGATTGATCAGATACTGTGGATGTCTCAATTCTAACTGATATTGGAAGTACATACAAAGGAATACTCGGATCATAAGGAATATCTTCTGGTACAAGTGGTGTAGAAGTTTGTTTTAGCCTTTCACCTCTTCTGTTGATAATTCCTGCAAGCCTTTCTTTTTGCTTCTGAGCTTTAACCTCTGGCTTTGCATTGTGCTTTGCTAAGTCATTCTTCTCATACATCTTGATAAAAAAATAAGTACCAGCATCCATACCTAGATTGTCAGACCAAGATTCAGGAAAACCTGATCCCAGAAATCAATCGATGGTGGTTTCCTAATTTTCTCTCCCTCACTATGGAGTTGATCATCCATACCCTCATTCTCACTTTGACTATCTAAACTCAACACTCTTTCTACCTCTCCTTTTGCCTGGTCAGGAGCCAGCCTCTCAGATTGTGGATCAATATCCATCTTTTCAAGTGTATCACTCAACTTTGGATAAGTGCTCTCATGACCTACAGAAAAATAGGGTTTATAAGAAGTTTTTACACCTAAACTCACATGTAGAGAGGGTTCCTCATTTGGCAAGGGGCTTGAGGTTTTCTCCAAGGAGTGAGCTGCTATAGTCTCTGAATCCTGACAATCATCTTCTTTCCTTCCAAAGACTACAGACTCCAGTATACCACTTTCAGGTTCTATACTAGACTCTGATGTCTTCAGTGATACTTCATTAGACACCATAGTTAGCATGTTGCCGTCTGTAAGTGTTGTTTGCTGAGACACACCCTCAAGGTGGATAGACTCTGACTGAACAATATTTGTTTGATCTTCAGTAAAATCAATCAAATCCATTCCTCCCATATCATAGGGTTTCTCACTTGCAATTTCAGTCATCACAGAAGACCTTTCAGCATCAGCTATCACAGCTCCTGAGTCATCCAACCTCTGACTAGATGGTTCTTGTGTTGCAGTGACTGTGATCTGATCTGTCCTACTATCCACCACTGGTGCAATAGTATCTCATGTTGATTGCATTCCTCTAGCTACTTCCTCCTGTTGTTCACCTTGAGCTGAAGCATCTTCAATAATGACATCTTTGTCAAATAAATATGCATGAAGTGATTGAAGTGCAACATGCTTTGAGAGTCCAAATTTCTTGACTAATTTTCTTCTGACAGATACATAAAAATACATCTTCATTAAGTCAAGTCTTTGATGTAGAAGTCCGTACTCTTCTGGAAATAAAAGTTTTGGTACTCTTTCAACTAGAAAATCTAGAATAGGCCTGGACAGCTTCACTTTGATAGAAATAACTCCCATAGCCAGTCTGTATGATAATGTAGTTTCCCATAAAGAATCAATATCAAGATCTCTATTGTCATTTGCTGACTTGATTATAGCTTCATTTGTAGAGACCTGCATGATATTAGTAGGACTAGACTCTGTGTGTGTAGGTGACAATTGAATCTTTCTCCTTGTTCTCCTAGTATAGAGCAAAAGATTTATCCTGAGAAGACTCAAGAGGTGTAGACATTGAAATGATCTTGGGATGAGATCCTTTTTCAATAGACACAGTCTTTTGAGAGACAGCATCCAGTAACTGTTTTCCCTTTTTAAGTACTACAGCCTTTTGAGAGACTGCAGCCTGGCTGTGACTAGGTGCTTCATCTCTTTGTCCTAGCTTAGAAAGTTGAATTGCAGCCTTCAATTCTTCTCTCTCAGCAAGAGATATATTATCATCAGCTTCACTAGAACTACTACTACTATTACTTGACACAACAAATCTTCTCTTCCTTACAACTGATGTCTTTTGAGAAACACCAGAGGTTGGTTTCTTTGAAACAACAGGCTGTGGATCAAAACTTGGTTCTAGAATTGTTTCAGAGACTATAATGTTTTGGGCTACTTGGGTAGACACAGGGGGGTTCTCCTCCAACTGAGATTCCTGAGCCATTTCACCACAAAAGAAAGAAGAATTGTATAGAGTAGGAAGATGAGTTTTAAGAATTACCTGAACATGATGTGGATAATGAATTACAGGTAGTTCAACTAGATTCTTTTCATTTTCCTTCTTTGTAATATCAGAGAAAATTCTCTTTTGCTGTACATAAGAAGAAACACAATGTTCTCTACCAAATCTAGCTTCAACATCAGGAACAAAATGGTTAATAAACATTTGCATAAATCTATGATAATAAACCATTTTCCTGTTTTGATCTCTTGACCCAAGTTTAATACACATCTGACTTAAGATAATGTGACCAAAGTTAATTACTCTGTCATAAAGCAAACTATAAGCAACATGTGAAGTAACAGAAGTAATTTGCTGAAAAGAACTACATTTACCAGTAAAACATTTTGCAATTTGATCAAAGAAGAAAGACCATTCTTTCCTAAGAAAAGACCTATTTAACTGGCTCATGTTGTCTAGAGGTCCACTATAACCTAGTGCAAACAACATAGTTCTTACATCATCATCAGATGGTTCATTTGAATAATTCACATTAACAGGTAAGTGAAGAACTGAATTAACAACAGATTCAGTAATGTCATGAGTATCTTGTCCTAAGTGTAGAACAATCTTACCTGATTGACTCTGAGTAGAATCAATTACTTCAGCATTCTCCCAAGGTTGTGAAACAGCAGCTTGATTTATTTCTGGAGATGCTGCCAATGCATAACGCAAAGGTCCAATAGCCATAAAATCCATCACAGGATGAAAATCAGTTGACACACCTTTCTTGCTGGTGATTGCTGCAACATGATTGTTAGTCATAAAATCAAAGTCACCAAACTTGAAAGCTACTGATTTTGGTAGTCTTCTTTGAGCTGCCATTTTTGATCTAAAAAGAACTTGAGAAATCTTGAAATTGATTAGAGATTTTGAGAACTTGAATGAATGTTTTTGCCTTTTGAAATCTGAATTAGAAGTTAGCAATAAACAATCAGAGTCTCAAAATAAAGATATATTCAAAAATCCTTCAGACCCACTAACCCACGTTGACAGGTGTCAGTCCCTAAAAAATGCAGTTTACCCACGATTTTTGGAAAAGAAATCCAAAATTGATTTCAATTAAATAAATCAGGGTAAAATCAAAATAAAATCAATACTGATCAGCTTCCTTTTCTAATGTGATCTTTTTCACCAAGATAATCACAATTCTTAATGTGATTACAAATAATAATAATAATCATCAATCCTGATGAAATCACTCTCGCTTTCCTGATCACTATCATCCTGATTTCAGAGATTAAATGGAGTTCCACGCGGCAATAAAAATTTAACCTTAAAAGTAAAACATCAATAATCCAAACAAAAATATTTTGTTAGATTGTCAAAATATCTTGGAAATATGAGAGTGCCAGTCATACGTATAGATGTATACGCCGATACATTGAATACTTCAAAATGACTGTTCAGCTTCTCACTCTTTCCTTTATAAACACCTGATGTCTTTTACCTTTCTTAACTCCAAAAACACACAAAACTCTCTGTAAATCCAGAGCTTCCTCAAAACACAATGACCTTTAACCCAATCTTTCAATTTCTCACAGATGATGAACAGATTGTTCATAACCAAAGATTCATTGTTTGTCTCTTTGAAGAGATGTCTTTTCTCATCGCTTTTGGCATGGTTGGAGTAGATCCAAATAATATCCAGAATCTTCTCTTAAAACATCCATCTGTTGGATACAATCACCCTCTAACCTCCTCAAAACTTGAGGATGAAGAATTTGGTCGAGAGTCCACTACGCCATAGATTGCTTATAGCAACCCCCAAACTGTGTTACCATAGACCCCTGTTTGAAGTTACCATAGGCCAAAATAGAGTTATGGTAACACTTCAGCTGTGTTAGGTTCTCAGCAGTAACTATAGATATCTAAGGTAACATCAAAACACAACCAAAGGTAACATAGCAAATGTGGTTACTAAAGACCTCTATAGCAACATCTTAAACACTCTACAGCAACATAGTTTGTGTGTTACAATAGAGGATATAATTTGCACATGGACAGTTGTGGGGCCCACATTTATGTGGGGTCCACAATCTATTGTAACACCCTCTTTTACCAATTGTAACACATTGAGTGTTACATAATTAAAATCATTTATAACTAATTTTAATAACAAAAAATTATGATATTTAAATATTCAAGAACCAAATTAATTACATTTCAATAACAACATCCAACATCATTTCAATAACATCATCTAGTACAAAACCAACCAAATCATCCAAAAATATCTACCAACACTAGCTAATGAACAAAACTTAAAACGTACAAGTACTAGAGATAATAATCTGTAATCTTGCACAACTGTAATCTGTACCTATTGAAACTATTGTAAATTCGATCAACTCAAACAAAGAGTGGATGACCAATTCTGGAAAGACCATTCTTTCCTGCCAAAGCTTCAGTACCTAGCAGCAATCATGAGTAATAAACACACAAAACAAAAAAAGTATATAAAAATCAGAAAGCAACAAGAAACTTTAAACAAAGCTACAACGGAAATAAAACTAATGTGTATACCTTTAGGCATTGCTTACGGTTTTCATGACCATTGCTTCCGGGAGGAGCAGCAACCAACAGGAAACGTGGTAGCAGTGCTTGAATTGCAGATGAAAACAGGCCACTGATATCACCTAGAAAACAACATATTTTAAGTTGACATAAGTGTGATACTGTATGGACCACTAACATAGTTCTTGTTGACACACAAAATAGATTGAACATGCTAGTGAGACATGTATATTTCTTTTCCAAGCATTTATCTCATAAATACTATTGCATACATAGTCATGAAAGCAAAGTCCACACCATTGACGGGCCGTTCTAGGCCCTTTTTTGAGTTAGAAGTTAGTAAATTGAGTTAGTAACAAGGTAATAAGACAGCTACTTATTATTTGCCTCTATTGGAGTGCCTGTCCTGGCTTGTGATATCCGGTTGGCATAGATTGTCACTAATCGCAACTGTGTACTGTTAAGTCCCTCCAGGTATGGCAAGAATGTTTTACCAAGCATAATATAGATGTCCACTAAACAGAAAACAATCGTCTGGAGACCAAAAGTTCAAGTCAAAATGTAAACAGATACAAGTAAACATAGCCTCAACAAAGTGAAGATATTACAATAATATAGAAAATGTCAGGCTTACAGATAGTTGAAAAAGGGAATTATTCAACCAGTAATGATTGCAAAAATCAATTTTTTTTGCATGAATAAGAAAGGAATAGATAATTGTTACCTTGCATATAAATTATAGCATATGCTTGATACTGCCTATCGAAATGCTTCACCTATACAAAAACAAAATTCAACGACATTTTACAAGCCCGATAAATAAATAAATAAAAGAACACAGTAACACTAAATTTAAAAAAAATTGAATTACCCAAGTAGGTCTACATCGATTGACATATTCAGTTCTAGGGTTTTTACATTCCACGGGGTAGAACAATCCAACTGATGCAATTTATGTTGGTTTTTTTATCAGATTCTATCTCTAAACATGCGTAAAATGCAATCTAGTTGAGCATGGCAATCCATTTTTCTACTCAATTTCTTGACACCTACCAAATTAACAATTAAAACCAATGAGTCACCTAACTCTTAAATTATATATCTAACTCTTAAACTAATGAGTCACCTACCACTGACTACAATCATGCAAATGATCTTGCAATTTCATATTCCAGTGCATGAATGCATGTGTTATAACAATGGAGAGAGATAGTACGAATCAGGAGCGCAGACGAAAATCTTTTAAAGATCGGTGGAAACTAGGACACGAACAAGAGCTTGTAATCCAGTAGCATCGATTCCATCGTCATTGGTCACTATGATCATCATTCTTTTGTTGCAGGTATTATCCATATCTATTAGGCTAGTATTTAGATGCTGACTGTAGTAGCAGATTTGTAGTCAATAGTATAATGAGAAATGTTGTTATTTATATATATATTTAGGGAGAAAAGTTCAAGTCATGTTCAATCTATTTAACCCAGAATGACTTCCTCGGATAGAATCCATGTGCAATATGCATGGTAACTTCAGAGATTTTCTTGCATCTGAATCTGATTAATCACAAACACAAACTCAGATAATGTTCTAGACTTAAAATCAGAAATCATGAACCATATAAACGATAAGATTAATACTAATTTCAGTACTAAGATTAACTGCATGCTGGATGTTTTTGAATTTTCCATTTAGATCAGAAATGAAAACCATAGTATCATGAACCATATAAATGTTCCCTATTAAGTACAAAGATACAAATTACTCCATAAAAATAATAATAAGAAACTCGAAACAAGGCTTGTTATGTTATGTGATTGAAATCAGAAAATGTGAAAACAAAATGGAACAATGATATAGCATGTGACTAGAATCACAAATCATTACCGCTCAGCACTCCTGATTCATAAGTATACTTTTTTTAATATTTAAATTTATTTTAATTTCTTGAAATCAAAATATAATTGTAAAATCTATGGTGTAGTGCTTGTTCGCATTTCCTCAACAAGATCATACATCTTTTCAATTGGTAATGACAGATAATACTTGTAGACACCGCCAGCCTTCATTAATGCTTCAAGCACGTTGAACATGATCAGTTTTTATAAGGGACATCATATGTAATTCATCTCTAGCTCAACTAAACAAAAACTATATAGTATACTGAACAAGAAGTCTTAGTAGAGCATCAACGTAAAGTGGGAGGGAAGGATGCAGAACAATTACTGAGTTGAAACGGAATAAACTGAATTCATGCCATGGTAGAATCAATAATATGTATGACCTGCCAGATTTATTAATAAATAAAGCTGACAAGATCAATCTCCTTGCTTTGTAAACAGTAGTACTAACCTTAAATATAAAGTATAAGATGCATCTTCACATTTATTATAAATCACCCTATTCTATAATGAGAGTCAACAGAGCAGAAAGGAACAGCTAAGCAAGGTCAATTGTGCCTTATGACGTGAAGTCACTAGCGACCAGATTAAAAGATTAATAGACGCCCAAATCCACAGAAAAAAGTGAAAAATAAATGATTTGTCGATGGCCTAGAGGCAAAGCACTTACCTGCAACCAGATCCCTTTTTTCAAACATTTACTCCCCGCTCCATTTACTCAGAAAAATGCATTAAAATATATAACATGACTAAAAATAAGACAAAAAAAAGGTAGAAGATCATAGAAACAGTATTCAAAAACCAGGGAAAGAAACAAAAATAATTATTAAGGACAAAAAACAATACAGATATAGAACAAAAAATATTTACCCTGCATCTGAGTAGATTCCAAACTTAAGACCCTTCCGGTGAACATAGTCTGGAGAGAGATGAATAAGTTAATTTAAAATTAATTATGCATATCAAAGAGATGAAGCCACCAAATAGCAATACAAGTAATCCTCAGAAAATCGTAAAATACAATTCGACCCTGTGTACACAAATTTGAGAAACACAACATAGTAAATTAAAAAAACATACATACATGAGAGAGTAAAGGAGAGATAGATAGGGAGTGAGAGACAGAGGGAGAGAGAGAGAGACATAGAGATCGAGACAGAGATAGGGGAGAGAGATACAAAGAGAGATAGAGAGAGGGACCGAAAGAGAGGGAAGGAGAGATTTATACCTTCAATTAACCAAACACCTTCGAACACAAACTTCAATTAATCCGGCTGGAACCTTAATTGAATCCTTGACCCAAGCTTCGATTAACCTAATTAGTTCAAACACAAATTGAAATCGAGAAAGGCGAGAGAGAGGGGAGAGAGAACAGAGATAGGTGAGGGAGGGAAGTGACAAGGTTTTTTCCCAATTTTCCCCCCTTGTGTTTTGACTAACCTAATTCTAAATTTTCATGTTGCCGCTCTGTTTTTTGTTTGCCGCTCAACCCATGTCTATTTTTATTTGCAGCCAATTTCAATAATTTATATTCTTTAAAAAATATTTTAAATTTATTTTAATTTATTGGTATTAAATTATATTTTTAAATTTATTATTTTCATTATTTTATAATAATTCACATTTTTTTTCAAATTATTATTTTCTCTATAAACGTTTTTAATAATTTAGTTTAAATATAATAATTTTTGGCGCTCGTGTTTTTTTTTGCCGCTCGTATGTTTTCAGCTCTATGCAGTACACTTATTTACTTTCTTTTTTTTTTTTGTAAATAATATCAATTTATTTTAGTTTCGTGAAATTAAAATATAATTATTAAATCTATTGTTTTCATAATTTTGTAATAATTCACAACTTATGCATAACTTATTTTTCTTTATTAAACTTTTAATGAATTTAGTTAAAATTTAATAATGTTTGGATATTACTTTATTTTAAAACCTTTTTATGTGAAATTTATAAACAAAATTTAATATTTATGAAAAATCAATAATTTAATTATGTGATGGAATATTACATTTTAAAATGATTATTTGAATGATTTTTTTAAAATTAATTATTTTTAAAGTCAAATAATTATTAAATCATTAAGTTTAAATTATATAAAATTTTGTTAATGAATACTCTATGGTAACACACCTCATGGTGTTAGCCCACTATAACACATTTTATAACTAAAGTAATATACTTTTGTGCCTATGGTAACACCACAATCAAAAGGTTGCGATAGGTCAAAATTTTCATAGCTATGGTAACACCCATAGTGGTAACACCCATGCCAAAAGGTTGCTATAGGCCATCTATGGTGTAGTGGTCTGAGGTTGATCTTGATGGAGATGCTATCCATTCTAGTTAGCTGCTCTATTTCAAGTCGCCCAGACAAGGAATCCAGGAGTAATCAAAGTGACTCTTGAGATGCTCCTTGTCCTGAAGTAGATCCTTGAAGACTGAGAACAACAACAACTTTAGACAAGAATAGGGTTATCAGTAGAAATTAGACAAAAAGATATTTGTATTTCATTTCATGTATGTAATGCTTTCAATTAATGAAAATACAATTTCTTATTATCTACTTGTCTGTTGTTGTTTATTGACTGATTCTGTAAAACAATATAAACTATCAGTATGAATGAATTAAAGCTTACTGGCATAGACTTAACAATAACTCAGAATTAGATCACTATATAACATGAATTTCAGGATTTGAAATAATAGTACACACAAATTTCACAATCCTGATACTGACAATCCTGATGACGTCAGCATACTGATAGCAATCCTGATCCTGATGTTTATTAACAAGTCTATCATACTGAAATTTATCAAGGTACAATGTTACAGCTTAAATATTTAACAATCAAATATAGATCCTGACAAGATATCAAGTCTCTAAGCTGAAAACAACATACCTTGCTACTTTTGAAGATGTTAAAGATCTAGAAATTTAACATTCCTAACTCACTTACTAACCTACTGAATGTAGACTCATCAAGTGGTTTAGTTAGAATATCTGCAAGTTGTTTGTCAGTAGAAACAAAATGAAGTTCCACAGTACCATTCTCAATATGTTCTCTAATAAAATGATACCTGACATCAATGTGCTTAGTCCTTGAATGTTGAACTGGATTTTCTGCAATTTTGATAGCACTAGTATTATCACAAAATATAGGAATATTACTAAGTGTCATACCATAATCCATCAACTGATTTCTTATCCAAAGGAGTTGTGCACAACAACTGCTTGCTGCTATGTACTCAGCTTCTGCAGTTGAGGTTGAGACAGATTGTTGCTTCTTGCTTGCCCAAGAAATCAATCTGTTTCCCAAGAATTGACATGTACCTGTAGTGCTTTTCCTGTCTATTTTACACCCTGCATAATCAGAGTCTGAATAGCCAATTAGGGAGAAATCAGATTCTCTAGGATGCCACAAACCAAGATTTGGAGTTCCTTTGAGATATCTAAAAATTCTCTTCACAGCAATTAAATGAGATTCCTTAGGATCACTTTGGAATCTAGCACATAAACAGGTAGAAAACATTATATCTGGTCTACTTGCAGTTAAATATAACAATGAGCCTATCATGCCTCTATAACTAGTATTATCTATACTCTTTCCTTTAGGATCAGAGTCTAGTTTAATGGTTGTTGCCATGGGTGTTTTTGCAACTGCACAGTCTTGAAAGTCAAACCTTTTTAAAAGATCTTTGATAAACTTTGACTGATTAATGAAAATACCAGTCTCAATCTGTTTGACCTGCAAGCCTAAGAAATAATTTAGTTCACCCATCATGCTCATCTGATACTTAGACTACATAAGCTTGCTAAACTTAGCACACAACTTTTCATTAGTAGAACCAAATATAATATCATCAACATAAACTTGAACTAAAAGCAATTAACCTTTTATCTTTCTAAAGAATAGAGTTTTGTCAATTGTACCTCTTGTGAAGCCATTTTCAAGAAGAAATTTAGACAAAGTCTCATACCAGGCTCTTGGTGCCTGCTTTAGTCCATAGAGTGCCTTGTCAAGTTTGTAGACATGATTTGGAAACTTTGGATCAACAAATCCAGGTGGTTGCTCCACATACACTTCCTCATCAAGCTTGCCATTTAGAAAAGCACTCTTTACATCCATCTGGTATACCTTGAATTTTGAATGAGCTGCAAATGCAAGAAACATCCTGATTGCTTCCAAATTTGCTACAGGTGCAAAGGTTTCATCATAATCAATGCCTTCTTCTTGAGAGTAACCCTTGGCTACCAGTCTTGCTTTGTTTCTTACAATCATACCAGATTCATCTAGCTTGTTTCTGAAAACCCATTTTGCACCAACAATAGATCTATCTTTAGGTCTTGGTACCAGTTTCCAGACTTTGTTTCTTTCAAACTCATTTAACTCCTCCTGCATTGCAATTACCCAATCAGGATCCTGTAAGGCTTCTTCAACCTTCTTAGGTTCAATCTTTGAAAGAAAGCAATTATACAAGCATTCATTTTGAATTGATCTTCTAGTTCGAACACCACTATTTGGATCACCAATTATCAAATCCTCAGTATGATCCTTTGTCCATTTTCTAACAGGTGGTAGATTGCCTCTGCCAGACTCTTCCCCTAAGTTAGTGGTATTTCTTGTAGAAGAACTCTCTCTGCCTTCAAAAACTTCCCCTTGATCAGTAGAATCAGTAGATTCAATACTGCTACTAGTTACTGATCTTTCCTCAGTAGACTCTGAAGGATCAGTTCCTGATGGAGTAGACTCTGTATAGCTAGTCTGCTCCTCATGATCACTGTGTCCTCCTTGATTTACTTGCTCCCACTCAACAGTAGCATTCCATTGAGAAGCAATAGAAATTTCTTCTGGAGAACCTTCATCATCACTGGAGAGTATCTCAGAATTCTTCAGATTTTCAAATTCCAATTTGTCATGGCTTTCATCAAATGCAACATGAATTGATTCCATAACAATGTGAGTTCTGAGATTATGAACTTTGAAGGCCTTTGATGCTGAATATCCTAGAAAGATTGCTTCATCCGATTTGGCTTCAAATTTTCCAAGTTGTTCTGGATGAACTTTTAGGACATAGCATTTGCAACAAAAGATGTGAAAGTATTTCACACTTGGTTTCTTTCCTTTGATCATCTCATAGGGAGTCTTTCCATGACTATTTACCAAGGTACAATTTTGAGTGAAACATGTAGTGTTAATAGCTTCTGCCCAAAAATAGGTTGGAAGTTTTGCATCTGCAAGCATGGTTCTTGCTGCCTTTATGAGAGTCATGTTCTTTCTTTCCACTACACCATTCTGCTGGGGTGTACCAGGTGCAGAAAACTTTTGAGTGATTCCATTGTCTGCACAAAACTCCTCCATTGTAGAATTCTTGAATTCTGTACCATTGTCACTCCTAAGTACTTTGACTTTGTACTCAAAGCTATTCTGAATATTCTTGACAACAATGATTTGTTGAGGAGCTTCATCCTTCTTGTGTATAAAGAACACCCATATGAACCTTGTGAAATTGTCCACTATCACCAGAGCATATCTTTTCTTGCTGATAGACATAATGTTTACTGGACCAAACAGATCAAGATGTAGCACGTGAACTGGTTCAGTAATTGAATTTTCAGTCTTGCTCTTGAAAGTGGTTCTTCTTTGTTTTCCAAGCTGACAAGCATCACAAAGTCCATCTTGCACAAAAATTGCCTGAGGTAGGCCTCTCACCAGATTATGCTTAACAAGTTGATTAAGCTTCTTGAAGTTGAGATGTGAGAGCTTCTTGTGCCATTCCAGCTTTCATCATTTGTTGCTTTACTGAAGAGACATCTAACAATCCCTTTAGATGTATCACTTAAGCTGGCTTAATATATGTTACCATGTCTTTGACCAGTTAGAACAATGTCTCCATTCTGCATATTCAAGATTTTGCATCCTTCTCTGTCAAAGATTGATTGGTAACCTTTATCACCCAGTTGACTTATGCTTAAAAGAGTATGTTTCAAGCCTTCAACCAATGCTACATTTTCTTTGATGACATTCCCCAAAACAATTGAGCCATATCCCAGAGTTTCTCCTTTGTTGCCATCTCCAAAAGATATTACTGGGCCAGCTTTTCTCTCAAATTTTGTAACCAGGGACTTCTTTCCAGTCATATGTCCAGAGCATCCACTGTCCAAGATAATTGAATGCTTCTTTCCTGAGCTCTGCAAACAAAAAGTAACTAGTTGGAATTTTTAGGACCCAACTTTGATTGGATCCTTTCTCACTAGATTTAGAAACAACAGGCTTTGAAGATTTTGCTTTTACTTTACCTGTTGTAGAGTCAACCTTAGACTCTGATTTAACAAACTGTTTGTGACTAGGAGTTTCAGATTTCAGAGGATAATAGTCATAATACAGTTCATGATATTCTCTACACATGTAAATGGAATGAAGTAAACTACCACAATGATAACAAGCTTTTTGTGGTTGGTATTGAATTTTCTGAGTCTTGGGGAATCTGGACTCAGTTTTCCGAGAAGGTTTTTGATTGCAGTCTAGGGCCAAATGATTATGATTTCCACATTTATAGCATTTTTTCCTAGGTGCATCAGGTACATTCTTGTAATTATTCTCTTTGTTAATACCTTCTTTTCCATTCCTATTTCTTTTGATCTTGCTAGACTCTGAAAGACCATCTAGTCTCTGTTTCAACTGAGACTTAGAAAGAAACCCTATGTTGACATTCTTAGGTTTCTCTGACACTTTCTCATCTGAATTACTATTGTTAATTCTTTTGTATACAACATGGGTACCTTTTGAATCAACAAATTTAACATGATTAGGTTCAGAAACAATTTTCTTACCTTCAGATTTAGATATGCTAGCTTCTACTTTACTATCATCATTGACAACAGCTATTTTTCCTTCTTGTCTAGCTTTATCATAAGATTCTTAAACTCAGCATGGATAGATCTAATTTCATCAGAATTTAAGCTATCAAATGAATCAAGAGAGTGAAGTGATACCTTAATAGAAGATGGAGAAGTTTTCTTTGGAGATCCAGGTTTTTCTGAAACATTTGCCATCAATGCAATGTTGTCATAATCCAATTCATCTTCAGAATCACTGGAATCAGCCCAATCCTTCTGTGTGATCATAAGTGCATTGCCCTTTCCTGAATTCCTAGGCTTTTTACACTCACTAGCAAAGTGTCCAAGCTCGCTGCAGTTAAAGCACTTGATCTTAGCTTTATCAAGCTTGATAATTGTACTTTTGCCTTTGTCACTCTTCTTCTCCTCCTTCTTTTGAAAAGGTCCTTTCCTAAATCTTCTCCTGTTGAATCTTCCTTTCTTGAAAGCTTTAGCAAATAGTTCCTGCATCTCTGATTCAGAATCACTATTGTCAGAGTGTATATCAGTAGTCTCTAACTCAGAACTTTCTTTGCTTTTCTTCTTCCTTGAGTTCTTTACAGTAGTCTCATCATGCTGTTCCTCTGGAAACTTCTTTGATTCAGATTGAGCAGTAAGTGCAACAGTTTTTATCTTTCCTTCTCTCCTGCTCTTCTTCTGTGGCTTGTCAAGTTCATAAGCCCTTAGTTTTCTATATACTGCCTCTAATGATATCTCATCCAGATCATTAGCTTCCTCAATTGCAGATATCTTCTCATTGTAGAAATCAGGCAAGGCTTTCATGAACTTTGTATTCATATCCTCCAAGTCATAATATTTACCATGCATGGCCATCTCATTGGTGAGTTTTGTAAACCTATCAAAGGTATCAGTAAGTGACTCACCAGACTTGGATTCAAAGTACTCATACGGTTGTATAAGTAGTGTCCTCATATTCTTCCTGACAGGCTTAGTTCCTTCACAGTGAACCTTAAGATTGTCCCATATATCCTTAGCAGTTTTACAAGAGAGAACATAGTTAGTGAGAACAGAATCAAGACTGTTGAATAATATGTTTCTCACTTTAGCATCTTTAATAACATTCTCCTTGTCCTTATCTGACCATTCAAATTTAGGCTTCTCTGCTGTATGTTCTGGAACAACTTCACCATCAACAGTTGCTTGTCCAACCACCTTTGTTGGAACAAAAGGTCCATCTCTGATTCTGTCAAGATAATCAGGATCTGTTGCTTCCAGATGATGCAGCATCTTTACTTCCCATAGAGTATATTCGTTTCTCTTGAGCATAGGAATCTTAGTATTCCCATCCTTTTAACCAGACATGATTGCAGATCTTTATGATTATTCGAAATCAACCTGCTCTGATACCAATTGTTAACTCGAATAACTTGTAGAAGGGGGGTTGAATACAAGTTATATAATCGTGTCTGATTTTTGCTTGATTAGATGAACAAGAACAAATGAATGAATCATACTGTTTGTATTAATAAGATCAAATACAAACTCTACCAAAGGTGTACAAATACCTTTAGCAGCTGTTGACAAAATAAGTCTCTCTCTCTCTCTCTCTTTTTCTTTCGAACTCTCGAATACAAACTTTATACAGAGCTACGTACACAAACTCAATCGCTCGACTTGCACGTTTTACAATGATATAGAGAGAGTATTTATAATGCTACCTATCAACTAATAACAGAAAGACAATCTATACATGACAACAGAGGCGAATGCTAAGGTAAGCGGGCCCAGCTTCAACTGGGTAAAAAATTATAGGTAAAAGGTAAAAAAAATTACCGCTAGATAAAAAAAAAAAGAAATAAGAATTTCATTTATAAGTTTTTTAGTTTATAACTTATATCCTAAACTAAACACCGAGATGAGTGAGAGAACAGAGTCAGAGACACTACATAGAACGAAAGAGAGAAACTAGCAAGTGTTGAGTTCACCGCACTGCAATTTGTTCACCAAGCTTTGTATGTTATCATCGAAATTCAGATATTCATAATTAAGGAAGAGGTAGTGCTCTATCTTTGGAACAAATATCGAGTTATTGACTCGCACTCTAAGTGTTTGAGAAAATGTCTCAAAGAAAAATTTCAGTTTTGTGTTCATATAAGTCTTATTATTTACTAATGTACTCAATGTTTGATAATTGAACAGATATTAAGGATGTGTGATCAACAACCCAAGAAACAAATGAAGTCCCTCTTTTCTTTCTACAAGAAAGAGAATAGTGTACAAGCACCTGCATCAAATTCAAATATTCAAGATTTATCCTCTCTTGCACAACTGTGTAGACAGTTAGTTGAAACAGGTTTAGCCAAGCTTTTTCCCTTAGTTGATATATTAATTCGTTTGGTCTTGACACATCCCGTTTCCACTACCACTACTGAACGTGTATTTTCGGCGATGAAAATCAAAAAAACTCGGCTTAGAAACAAGATGGAAGACGGATATCTTTCGGGTTGTATGATGCTTCACATTGAAAAAGAATATGTTAATGGTATTGATTCGGAGGATGTGATTGATCACTTCGAGTCTACCGGAGATCGTAGAGCTCAATTTAGATAAGTTACTATTTGTTTGCTTGTAATTTATATGTTGAAAAAAAATTCTGCTTATGTAGAACAATTCCGATGGGTGAATTATTTTTATTAGATTCGCCACTGCATGACAATGTTCTGCCTTCCAGTTGATAGTTTCCATCAATAGAAAATTTTTTCCTTCATGAAATCTTCTTGCTTGTTCTTCAAACAAAGATCATGTTTTATAGCACTTGCCAGTTTCTGTAGCATCCATAATGACATCATCAGTAACACGACTGATATCAGGATTTCACTTGCATCAGGATCTGACCATCCCATCAGTACTTGATCAGTATTTGACTTGCTCTACCAGGATTCGTTCTCAGTTCCTGACATGTAGTACTTGATGCACTGTTCCTAACTTACCTCTACAGATTACTGTCTAACACATATATCCTATACAAAGTGCTAAATCCTTTATAAGATCAGGATATATAAGAAGTATAAGTAAAATTCTATTCTTAACATCACAACTCATGAATTATTCCTAACAACACCGTTCACCTGCACAAGGTATTACAAGGTCGCAGTCCGGGTTGCAAATCTCCAACAACTTGTTTAATCTATCAACATTCATAGTAGAGTCCTGGTCCTCACAAGCAGGGACATTGGATGCTGGGACATGTGGCTTACGTTCGACTTCTGCTACCCACGGTGTCTCAACATCATCACCCTCCTCCGTAACGTCATCATTATTGAAGAATGGTTGATAACCTCCTAACCATAACTCACATATTGTCCTTTCCCCTTCATCGGTATTGGAACTGATATCAACCCTTTCTACTTCTTCACCACCAGAGTTTGACGAACAAGCCTCCATAGGGAAGCCATGGTGCCGGCTGACAATCTCACCAGATAGAGGATTGATGACTTCCACCCGGGAGCGTGTCCGGGAGCTAACTGATGGTCTAGACTCAAGCAAGGGTTGGGAGAGCAAAAGATCGTTAAGGTGTGTGGATCCCCAAAAACAGGTGACAAGTAGCCTGGGAAGACCCCCTTGAGGCTGACGAAAAAGACATCTGCAACCACAAAAGGGGGAAGCAGATTAACGAAGGGGATTGAAATCAAAAAGCCTAGGATTGAAGGAAATAACGGTTCCTAGCATCCCACTTTAAGATGCCCAGAAGCTAATGGGGCTACCAGACCAAAACAAAAGAGTCAAGACTCGGGGGGTGGTTTTCCATATGGCATCCTAACTTAATAGTGCCAATACTAACTAAGCAAAGCAAGAAGAAGATTACAAAGATAAGGCGTTATGAGCATGCCTAAATGAACGAGTTACACGTGTTAACTTTTTTTTTTTTGCTAATTAAAATTTTATACTCAAGGGAACAACTGATACAATTCTAGGGGCATACCCCGCGAATTCAACAAAACAACATTACAAACCAAATCAGCTAAGCAAATTAGATAAACTAATTTGCAACAACAAACAACAGACTGCTTCTACATAAGAGAAACTAGAAAACTAGTTTAGAGCTATCAAATATGATATATGCCTGGTTCAGAGAATTAACTATGCCTACAGGCATCAAATCCTTCAGCCTCCACCTTGGAGTCGCCATCCAACCTGGAAAAAATTCCATAAACCAAAGCGTATCTAAAATGACGATGTTCATTGAAAACAAACATTAAACAGGTAAGGTGCACGCCGAGAAACGGTTAAGAGGGCATCCGGAATACGGACCGTTCCAACCACTTCAACCCACAGAGCAAGATAAGAACTTGTATATGCATCTATCAATTAGAGTTTAAATACATAAATCTAGCATGATTAATATTGAGAAGATGCGAAATACAACCAAGATCTATGATTAATCATACAAAAACCAAGGAGAATAGCACACGATGCCTACTGGGAAGTTGAATCAAATGCTAATTCAAAGGCAAAGAATAACATGCATATTCAAGAGTGAAGGTTAAATCTGTACACTACTATCGTGTATACAATCAAAGAACTAAGCATGTGAATAGACTAAGGGAATCAGAGGCATACCTGAGTAAGAGATGAAAAAACGGGAGTGTGAATGCTGTAGCTTTCGTCGGAAACTCTTGGATGACCCTTATGTGCTTGAAAGAAAAAATTGAAAAGATAAAAAGGAATGTAAAAGACTAATTATGTTAATATACATAAAGCAGAGAAAAGAGGTGTGTCCTCTTGGCCAATGAATTTGGCACAGAAAATGAGGAGAAATGGGAAGTGTATTTTGCATGGATAATGGATCGTTTTTATCCTATTAAAGGAAGGTAGTGGAGTCCAAGTCTACTTACCCCGTCTCAATGATTATCATTTTATTTCTAGAAAATAAAATTTGATAAATCTATCCTTAAACAAATAAATTATGAGGCTTCCACTCATTCGTAGACCCATTTCGAGCTTCCGTGATACTGTTACGAGAGGCCTTCGAGTAAACACCAGCATCAACTCTGATATTTACTATTAGTAGTTTCTAATATTGGCTTCCTATATTGCATCGATTTGGCAAGGTAGCAAAAGCACGAAATTTTGTTAAGAAATTCAGAAAGCGGCACCCTGCGGATAATAGGTTCCCCTTGCACACAGTACTTAAGGGAACCAGGGGGTAGTTGTTATGACCAAAATCTTGCATGGGTTAGATTTAGGCCCACTAGAGAATTAGGGTCCAGACCCTTGAGAAAAATAGATGATCTGTCAGGCTTCCAAGAGCCGATGGTAGCCCTAGGGGTTACCATGTACATGGCAGCAAGGAAATGCGTGGCTCAAGGTCCCAAGGGTACCCCTTGTGGGCAACCTATAACAAATACCAGTCATCCAGTAGGGATTCTAGACTAGCTTCCGTAAAGGGGTTGCCTGAGGGGGTACCGGAGCCAGGCTACCGGGCGGTACCCCTAGCTTCCGCCAGAAGCCTGATTAGGCTGCCAGTTCAGATAAGGCACGCCTCCTACTTTTTAGGAACACGTCTATATCACCTAAAAACACTCCTAAACAGATATACATTCAGTTATTTGAGGATATATGTCATATGTACTTGATAAATGATATAATATTATGATAAATACAAAGGATAATCATCCTACAATTACCATAACAGCTTGGTAACCTGAAAATACACATCATACACGATCATTATCAGAAATAACAGTCATTATCCCACTGGAGAGAGGATAACTCATCATAAACAAACGAACATATCAAGCAAGAACTACATACGGGCTTGATCCACTATAAATAGTGGTATGTAGGCAGTTTACGGGATCACTTAGACACTTTGACACCATGAGTAAGCATAGAGCACGTATACTCTTGTGTGACACATCATTATTAGGGTTATTGGCTAGCCAACGCATCATCATTGCACGGTCCTTGAGCTCTAATCCCGTAGATTCAGTCCGATCCTCCGAGGAACCATCTCCCGTGTTCTTCGGAAACCCCTAGTCGTGAGCCTTTCCGGGCGGCTAGCTATTGATCTCCAACTACGAGCCTTTCTGGGTGGTTGGACGATTCCGTGTTTATTGGCGTTATTCCAGTAACAGGCCTCCTATTTTGTTGTGACAAATTCCTCCCACTACAGTACTGAAGGATCTCTTAAGTCATAGAGTTGAAATCAAATTGATCTCGATATTACAGTACAAGGATGCACTACACCAGAAAAGGCATACGACAACATTTAGAGCCTATGTTGCCTTTGGATATGTTGGCTTTGCCATGCATGTTTTTAGCTATTACAACATTGTCATTTTTATGTTGCCTCGGGTACCAAAAATATATTGCCATAGAACAAAAGTGTTTGCATGTTCGTGTAGGTATGAAATTGTGTTGCCATAATTTTACAATATATTTTTTTACATTTTCTACTAAAAATAAAAAATTTAACCTTTTTTCACATGAAAATTAATTTATTTCGATAAAAATAATCAAGAATATTCCAGTAGAAGTGAATATTTCACTAAAAATATTGAAACATTTTACAAAAAAAGAAGAAAAATTTAATCTGTTATTTCCAATAAGTTTCCAATCACTAAGCTTGCTATATCATGTCTTGTTTGTTCATTTCTGTAGAAAAAAAGAGGCCAAATGAGGGTGAACCATCAAAAGGAAGGGTTTTCGTTAAAACTCGTAAGCGAAGAGAGCGACGCAACTATAAGACTGATCCTGCAATAATGATAAACAGAATTGTAAGCATTCAGTTTTTTGATCAAATCACCTGTAACTAATAAATCATTTTATTTTCACCGTTGATGAATTATTGATAAATCATTGTTGTGTCTTAATTTTGTAAGAAAAGATTAAGAAGAATCTCAACACATCAGGAGAGGGTGTTGATGAATTGATAATTACTGATAGAAAATCACACTCTCCGACATGGCTTGTTATGCCCCCAAATCCGGGGTCACGATTTGGTGCCACAAACCAATACAATTAAGTATAACTTAATTATATAAACGATCCCTCATCGAGGATCGATCTCAGGTAATGGTATAAAATAAGAATCTAAATTGCATAATTAATCATAACCACTATACCGCTTATCCGTAGCGCGATCCATTACCATATGCATCCAGGCTGACTCTGAATCTATTATGTATAGAGTGCCTCATCGCTCTCATTCGAATTTTAATACGTAAGTAGCCAATCCTTAACCCTAACTGAAAAGGAAGGGTGAAACAGAGCAATTATTCATGTTCTAGAATTGAATAGCAATTTATAAGGAAATCATGCAATAAAGGAATCTGAAGTTCAACAGTAAATTTGAGTAACTGCACAAGCTATAACCACTCATTTCAAAGGTTACCAAGTGATAAAATTTTCGTGGCAAAATTTGAACTTACATAAAAGATTTGAATAGTTTAAAATGAATATTTAAGAAATTCTCAATTACTCAAATCTCACTCTTGTCGGCTAAGCATGTTAAGTGGATTTTATGTCCACTTCTTAGGCTCTAAATGACTTAAAGTGTTGGGCGTATCTTGAGTTTGTCGTGTCATTTGACGCAGTTTTGTTAGTTTTTGTAGATTGCATTTGTGACGCTGTCATTGCATGTAAAGATTTCTGGTGGTGGTGTTTTGTTAGAATTCAGAGGATACTTGTGCTTTATTTGAAAACTTATGAGAAGTGTTGCTGCAAAGGAAGCTAGCAGAGCCAAAAAAAGTGTGAAGAAAATTAGTTTTTCTGTTAGTGTCAAAGCTTTCGCTGTTTTTGCTCTATCGGGAGTTTTATAAGTCCGTTTGAGGCCCGTAAACAGTCGTTGGAAAGCTCGGAAGAAGACAATTATGTTTGTAGCACTGTAGCAGCGCGCCCGCGCAGCCCGCGCAATGAGGAGCGCACCCGCGTGGATGGCCCGTTTCTGTGGGTTTTTATGCGAATTTCATAGGCTTATATCACATTATATATACACGCACATCTGGGGGAATAAAAATAAACAACCATCATCACATCAATCACCTCTTCAGAAGCAAAATCAGAGAAGACATTCATTCGTTCATAGAAAACTTGTGTTTGGTTTAATTTGGTTTTGAATATTACTTTGTTTAAATACTTTGTATTGTTTGAACCATGTCATCATCTGAACCCATGGTGGTGCGAAGTTTGATTATGAACTAATCACTATCATGGGGTCTAATGGATTGATTTATGGAGTTTAGTAATTTTATGTTTTGATAATATGAGCTTGTGATTACATTCTGGTTGCCTTGCATGGTTGTGCAAAATTATAGATGCGTAATTAGCATCTATCTTGTTAATTCCTATTGATTGCGAAAGTGGATTTAGGGATTTAGAACTTGCCATGCTAGCATAGGTTTATGACAGGTTCTTCCTTCATATCAGTGGTGTGGATTCGACAGAACCATACTACCGTATGTAGTTAATAGTGGAAACTTAATCTAAAATCAGTTGTGTTGCTGAATCTCATAGACATATAGGGATTTTGACATAAGTGGTGTCCATACAGCTTCTATCTTAATTGTGGATGTGTGTGTTGTATGGTGTGAGTAAGCCGAAAGGTGGCTTAAATCAGTTTCGTGTTTCCCACTAGCTTCCATTGATGTTCACAATGCATTGAATCTTGACATTTAATCTAGAAGATATAACTCATGAAATTGGAACCCCGTGTTTTCTCTCATTCAGAAACTTCATTTTAGATAATTCTGGTAGTTAGTTATTGTGGTACAAAAACAACCAAATACTTTTCCAAGCTTTTGAAATTGACCATACATTGTTGCATGAGCATATTCACATAGATACACCAGGTCTTCGTGGGAACGAACTTTACTTATCATTTATTACTTGTGACCCCGTACGCTTGCGTGTTTAGTAGTGAACAAAGCACTCATAAGCTGCAGCTGCCAAACCGGCCTAACAATAATGAGTTTGGATAAATAAGAAGATCTCAATTCATTCTCGATTTTAACCGTCACTGAGCAACACATGTTTCAATGACATGCCACACACATTTCCAACGGAACCGTGAAGAACACCACGCACACACATCATGACTTACACGCACACACTTAGCTACACTCACACACGCCACAAACACACACACGCACGCAGCCTGTCCTATACACATGTACATCTCGATGCAGGAGAAATAGAGTGGAGAGACGCAGAACACCACCAGCGCCGGCCGTACCTTATCAGAATTAGTGGGAATCAAGATTAGGGAGAGAAGTTGAGATTATGAGAGGGAGAGGGAGACAACCTGAGAATCTCAGGGAAAGGGGAGAGAATACTCTAGAGAGGTCGAGAGAGAAATGTATGAAACAAAACTGAAGAAACCAAATTGGGGATTTAGAAAAGGGGAAGAGTAGAACTGTGAATTTTTACAACAATTTTCTGATTTAGAAAATGATTTTAAATTTCCTGGTAAAATATAATATACTCCCTACGTTCCTCAAAGAGTGGCGGTAATATCAAAATTTTGTTTCACAAAAACTAGCGGTATAGGTATTAGATATTACCAACCTATCCATATCTTTTTGTTATCTGACGCTTATCAAACAAACACGCAAGTAAAATATTTTACACACTTACAAACAAATGATGTAAACACTTATTAAAAAAAATTGAGTTTCTTGTTAATTGGACTAAAAACAAAAATTAATTTATATTTATAATTTTTTTAATCAACGATTATTTACATATATAAAATTAATTTAATTTCAATAATAAAGGAGTACTTTTATGAATTTTAAAATCTACAAAAGTATTTTTAAAAAAGAATGAGTGATTTGCTATAAAAAAAAAAGAAAGAATAATTTAAAATTAATCAAACAAATCTTCTTAAATTAAATTAAACACACAATAAATTTCAATAAAATATTCGAATGAATTTAGACAAGAATACAAATAAATTCATAACAATCAATAGCAAGATTGAAATAAATCTAAAACTAAAAACAAAACGTAAAATTAACTGGAGCATTTTGCAATTGTAGTCAAGAGAAGAGATTCTTCACATTGCAAACTAAGTGGAATTTGACCATTAAGCTGGAGCCTATCTCTAAGTGGAATTTGACCATTAAGCTGGAGCCTATCTCTAAAATGAGGTTGTTTGTAGTCATTGCAACCATCCATTTTCATTGTTTCCTGCAAGCATAATTGTAAAGTTAAAAAATTTTATTCAGTTTATCATGTGGTGCAAATCTTGAAAAGATTTTTGGATAGCTTCAATCAATTCTTCAATTGTGGAAGGAGCTTCTTGTTATTGTATTGTCTGTATTGCTCTAAAATAACCGAGATCTAGGACATTCATATCTGGACTATTTGGTGGTTGATAACACAATCTAATATCATAACCATAAAGTGTTGCAGCTTCAACAAAATCTTTATCGGGAGGATCCACATGTGGTCGTGCATTATCTTGTTGTATCCAAATAGTCTCTGAATTACCTCCGGGCCATTTTTCTCTTATTGCAGGAAGTAACTTTTCAATCATAAATTTTTTAATGACCTCTTTTGTTATCGATTGTATAGGCTTTACCTGCATGGTACCAGCAGGACGATTTTTACTACTACTTTTTGCAGGCTCTTCATATACAAAAGGAAAAAGACCCAGCTTTCCATCAAATATTTCATTTCGAGTTTCATCAAATCTGGAACGTGCAACACATCCTAGAAACATAACTTTATTTACAAATTTCTTACTTTTGCAACAACGCAGGGGGGATTTTCATCTGGAAGCTAGTTTGTAATAACGTTATGTCTCCTTTGACATGTAAAACCATTTCTCATCAATATGAATGTAGTTCATCATGTCATGAAATTTTGGCATTCCTCCATCAGGTGATCGAGATATCATTGATAGACAATACTTCAATCTAGCTAATTTATTTGCTTCTGTCAACTTAGGTTTGATAGCGTTTGTATGTGGTTGAATATCCCCGAATTTTACTCTTCTGTGGAGGGTAGCACTTGAAACACTCATTGTAGATACCATGGAACGAAGGGTAGATCTCTTTCGAAATGGAATTTTTCGTACAAGTTCAAGATCAACATGTATCCTATTTTCTCCCTACACGTCCTTTCATTTTGGAGGAAAAGTCTGGAGTTGATATTTGATCCTTCAAATGTTTTTTCTCGTAACTCAAAATTCGTTCCACTGTTCTTCTAGGCATGGAAAATGTCAACGCAACTTCAGAAATTAATTTTTTTTTCCCACAAGCATCCTTCTGTACTGTTGGATAATAAAAACTGTGTTGGGGAGTTGGGTGATAACTTGGATTTTTCTGAAGTCGTGTGAACACTTTCAGATTGAAGTTATTTGTGGTTCACCCAAATAATTCAATCGGATAAAATCAGAAAATCTGCAAGAAAAGAGAATGTATTTTGCTGTGTATTTCAGAATGAACCTATGTGTAAAATGATCAATGCCACACCTATTTATAGATGTCAACAGATGTGTCTATTGCCAATAGACACACCTCAAGATGTGTCTTTTCCAATAGACACATCTCATTTCCAACAGCCATGTCCAATGCCAATAGACACACCTCAAGGTGTGTCTTTTCCAATAGACACATCTCATTTCCAACAGATGTGTTTGATGCCAATAGACATGTCTCATAAGCAATAATTCTGAAATCATAACGAACTCGAACAGAGCATGCACTCCGCATTCTCCCGACTTGTTCGATGTAACATTACGATTACATTGATCAACTAGCCAATCCAATTACACTAAAATATCCAACAATCCTCCCCCATTTTAGCGTAACCCATGATTAACTAAACAAAATCACAACAAACGACAAACTTATGCATAAATGAAATATCGTGACGATTGAATTTCACATTAGTACATTACACATTCCAAATATTCGAATATCAAGGTATCACTATGGATTGAACCTTTACTATTCATATTGAATACATGAAGATAATATACACATAAATTTACATTCTCAAATGTTCTTACTTGACACTATCTTTTACTAGCCTAGTGTCCTAATCCTTCATAAGCATATCAAAGCCAAGTCCTAGCTTCTTGAAGCGGCTAAACTTCATGCTCATATAGGTACTATTAAGAAGACAAACTTCAACCTCCTTAACTTGCAGGTCTGAACACATACCTTGGGATGATGCTTTAATGTGTTCCAATCTCTAAATGTTAAGCTTTCCACATTGAATTCTGCACCTAATGTCATATTAGATGGGAATTGGGTATCTCAACATGAGAGGTTATTCGATGGACTTTAATCCCATCCCTACAGCCGACTTGTGCACAAGATCTCTACTCAACCCTTTGGTTAGATGATCGGCTAAATTATGTTGAGTTCTTATAAACTCCACTGATATAACACCATGCGTGATTAGCTCACGAATCATGCTGTGTCTAACACCTAAGTGTCTAGACTTGCCTTTGAACACCTGTCTATAAGCATTAGACAAGGCAGATTCACTATCACACCTGATAGATATGGGAGATATCGGTTTAGGCCACAATGGAATCTCGTAAATCAGATTTCTTAGCCATTCAGCTTCTTTACCAGCCGCTGATAATGCCACAAATTCAGATTCCATCGTTGAATCAGTAATGCAACTTTGTTTCTTTGATGCCCAAGAGATAGCACCTCCCCCAAGAAGGAATACCCATCCACTTGTGGAAGAATGATCTTCCTTATTGGAAATCCAACTTGCATCTGAATGACCTTCAATAACCGAAGGAAATCCAGTATATGTCAAACCATAATCCATGGTTCCTTTCAAGTATTTGAACACTCGGCTTAAGGCTTGCCAATGATGTGTACTTGGCTTGCTAGTATACCTACTAAGCTTTCCAACAGCATAGGCAATATCTGGCCTAGTGCTTATCATGGCATACATGAGACTACCAATAGCCCTTGAGTATTCAAGTTGAGATACTGCAACACCTGTATTAGGTAGGAGTTTAATACTAGGATCAAGAGGAGTGCTAACAGGAGAACAATCCTTAAAGTTAAATCTTTTAAGAATCTTCTCAATATAATGAGATTGAGAAATTGAAATGCCATTGTTCTCTCGCTTGATCCTTATACCAAGAATCACCTCAGCCTCCCCCATGTCTTTCATATCAAAATTAGATGACAAGAACTTTTTGGTTTTATCCACTTGATTTTGGTCAGTCCCAAAAATCAATATGTCATCCACATATAAACAAATTATAACTCCTTTACCAGAAGCATCAAATTTGCTATATACACACTTGTCTGCTTGGTTAAGAAAATAACCGTTAGACAAGACCACAGTATCAAATTTATCATGCCAATCCTTTGGTGCTTGTTTCAGACCATAAATTGATTTCTTCAATTTACACACCTTGTTCTCACAACCAGGCATAACAAACCCTTCGGGTTGTTTCATATAAATCTCTTCATCTAATTCACCATTCAAGAATGCAGTTTTCACATCCATTTGGTGAATGACAAGGTTGTGTATAGCAGCAAGTGCTATTAACAACCTAATAGTGGAGGTTCTAGCAACAGGAGCATAAGTATCAAAATAGTCAATCCCTTCTTTTTGTCTAAAACCTTGGATCACCAATCTGGCTTTAAACTTATCTATGGTACCGTCCACCTTCATTTTCCTTTTGAAGATCCATCTATTTCCCAATGCTTTACAGCCAGGGGGCAGATCACTCAATTCCCAAGTATTATTATTCATGATAGAATCCATTTCATCTTGGATAGCTTCTTTCCAGAATGCAACATCCCTAGATTTCATAGCTTCGCTAAAAGTATTTGGATCCTCCTCAATAAGAAAACAATATTGGTATTGATATTCAATTTCATCTCTAGAGCCTTCTACTAGATAAAGATGAAAATCATCTCCAAAAGACTTTGCCTTTCTAGCTCTAGTGCTTCTCCTTGGTTCAGACGGTCCATTCACATCTTCAGTAGAAACCGAGTTCCTACTAGAAATCTGAAGCATGTCCCTTGGTCTAGGTATAGATGTAAATCTATTTTCATCAAAAATAGCATCTCTTGACTCGATAATCGAGTTCACAGATACATAGTCATTAGATTCTAACACATAGAATCTATATGCTATAGAATGCTCAGCATAGCCAACAAATATGCAATCTATACCTCGTTCACCCAAGTTTCTTCTTTTGGGTTCAGTGAGTCTTACAACTGCTCTACATCCCCAAACTCTCAGAAAACTCAATTTTGGTGACTCTTTATACCAAAGTTCATAAGGGGTAATCTTATTCCTCTTACTAGGAATTCGATTCAATAAGTAACAGGCTGTCAACATAGCCTCACCCCAAAATCCCTCACTCAAACCCGAGTAGGATAACAAGGAATTAACCATTTCTTTCAAAGTCCTATTCTTTCGCTCTGCCACACCATTTTGCTGTGGTGTATAAGGAGCCGTGGTTTGATGTATTATACCAGTAGATTGAAAATAAACTGGATCATAATACTCACCTCCTCTATCAGTACGTAGATTTTTAATCATGGTACTCTGATGTAGCTCTACTTCTTCTTTAAAAATTTTAAAGAAGTCAAGAGCTTCATCCTTAGCATGCAATAAATATACATAGCAATATCTTGTAGCATCATCAATAAAAGTAACTACATACTTTTTATTTCCTAATGATGGTGTAGAATGGAAATCACACAAATCACTATGTATTAATTCTAAAAAATCAGACACCCTATTAACCTCCTTAAAGGGCTTTCTTGTTATCTTTGTCAACATGCATGTTTTGCATTTTTCATTGTCTAAATCAATAGCAGGTATGAGACTCATTTTAGACATATCCTTTATTCTTTTGTAATGTACATGTCCTAGTCTAGCATGCCATAATTCAGGTTTGTTCAAATTATTGCTAGTACTAGTAGAAACCATGCAAGCAGATTCATCAATAAATGGAGTATTAACATTCAACATAAACATGCCATTACACAAATACCCAAAGCCAACAAAAGACCCATGTTTTGACAATATATATTTGTCACTTTCATAAACTTGTTTATATCCACAATTGTTCAATACAACACCAGACAAGAGATTCTTACGAATCCCAGGAACATACAACACTTTATTTAACAATATACATTTGCCAGAAGTAAAAACTATCTTGACATTTCCTAGTCCTTTGATCGGTTCAGTTGCAACATTTCCCATCTTTAAGATAGATCCATCTTCGATTGGTTGAAAGTCTATGAACCAACGAAGATCTTTGCATACATGACTCGTTGCTCCTGAATCAATCCACCAAGCAACATTGTCATCCTGCACATAAAATGCCTCAGATATTAGTGACACATAATTCTGACTAGAATTACAATTTTGCATTAAAATCTGACCTTGTTGTATTTCTGGATCCTTGGATCCACTTGGACCAGCATTTTGCTTTTCTTGCTTGCCTTTACCAACCCGACAATCCTTCTTGAAATGTCCAGGTTTGCCACACTTCCAACATGCCATCTTAGGCTTTTTGTTGGAAGAATTGTTGTTGTTTCCTTTAAACTTTCGTTTATCACCCTTTCCATACTTAGAATTCTTTGAAGATCCACCATCTTCAACCATATTCACAGAAGAGTTACCGACTTGGTTCTTGCCCTTAGGATTATTCTCAATTTCTTGAGTCCTCAAAGCCTCTTCAATTCTGAAGTGACTTCCAAGTTGAACCAGAGTCATATCCTCTTTGTTATGTTTCAAGGAGTGTTTAAAATCCTTCCATGATGGTGGTAGTTTGTCTATAACACCAGAAACTGAGATAGATTCATCCATCTTCAGATTGTGTTGGGCAAACTGTCCCAGAATTCTCAACAATTCATTGTATTGTTCCATCACAGGTCTAGAATCGACCATTTTGTAATTCATAAAATTACTGACCAGAAACTTCTTACTAGAAGCATCTTCTGCCATGTATTTGGATTCAAGAGAATCCCACAATTCTTTTGCTGACTCAACATTTTGATATACATCGAAAAGGGAATCAGACATACCGTTTAAGATGTGACCGCGGCAGATGTAATCAGCGTTTTCCCATTTGCAACGCCTCCTTGTTTGTTCAGCGGTTTCATCCTCAACCACTTCTGGAATGGGGGTACTCAGAACATATACAACCTTCAGCGTTGTCAATAGAAAATGCATCTTCTTTTGCCATCTTCTAAAATCTTGACCCTCAAACTTGTCCAACTTTGCAAACTTGCTTGTCATGTCTCTTGCAGATTCTGAGTTTGCCATCTTCAGAAAATAGTTAACTTCAATCTTTGTTGGGGAGTTGGGTGATAACTTGGATTTTTCTGAAGTCGTGTGAACACTTTCAGATTGAAGTTATTTGTGGTTCACCCAAATAATTCAATCGGATAAAATCAGAAAATCTGCAAGAAAAGAGAATGTATTTTGCTGTGTATTTCAGAATGAACCTATGTGTAAAATGATCAATGCCACACCTATTTATAGATGTCAACAGATGTGTCTATTGCCAATAGACACACCTCAAGATGTGTCTTTTCCAATAGACACATCTCATTTCCAACAGCCATGTCCAATGCCAATAGACACACCTCAAGGTGTGTCTTTTCCAATAGACACATCTCATTTCCAACAGATGTGTTTGATGCCAATAGACATGTCTCATAAGCAATAATTCTGAAATCATAACGAACTCGAACAGAGCATGCACTCCGCATTCTCCCGACTTGTTCGATGTAACATTACGATTACATTGATCAACTAGCCAATCCAATTACACTAAAATATCCAACAAACTGGAAAACCAAATTTCTCTGTTGAGAAGACCAGTGCTTTCCTCTAATATGATGCCCATACACTTCTGCTTGATTTACTTCACTTAATTATTACCAACATTAGCCGTGGTGTCTTTTTCAGAATGATGTTGGTCTATCATTTTGTAATTTACATTTTGTTAAAATAAATAGAAGTTAAACAAATGAAACACATAACCAAATCTTAAAGAACGTAAAAATAGTGATATTTGAATCTTTGATTTGAACTAAATTTTTTAGAGTTAAAAACTTTCACATTTACCCTCCCATTTTCTGATTAAAATTTTAAAACAATGGCAAAATTTTAAACAATTTTATTGCAAAATTAAAAATTGAAATATTTCAAGTTTTAAATTTTTTATTGCCACCAAATTTTTTAAAAGTTTTAAATTTTTTGTACCTGGAAACACACATTCTTAAATTGAAATTTCTAATTTCAAAGTTGGCTCCCAATTGTCATCAAAAGTTTAAAATCAAGATTTAAAAGTTTTAAAATTTTTGACATTTTGAAAATTTTATATTTTGATCCTTGATTTGATCAAAGTTTGAATTTTTTTACTAAAATTTAAAATCAAATTTTGAAATTTACGTATCCTTAAGTTTTGCTACCAATTTTATTTAAAGTTTTAAAATTGAAATTTTTAATTTCAAATTTGGCTCCCAATTTTCATCAAAATTTTGAATTCAAGATTAAAAAGTTTTAAAATTTTGACACTTTGAAAATTTTAGTTTTTGATCCCTGATTTGATCAAAATTTGAATTTTTTTACTAAAGTTTAAAATCAAATTTTGAAATTTACGTATCCTTAAGTTTTGCCACCAATTTTTTTTTAAAGTTTTAAAATTGAAAATTTTAATTTCAAATTTGGCTCCCAATTTTCATCAAAATTTTGAATTCAAGATTTAAAAGTTTAAAATTTTTGATTATTTGAAAATTTTAGATTTTGAACCCTGATTTGATCAAAATTTTGAATTAATGTTGAAACTTTGACCAAAATTTTTAAGAAATTTCAAATTTGGAAAATTTGAAACTCTTAAATTTTCCCTCCTAATTTTAAAGTTAAAGTTCAAATGTGGAACCATCGAGAATTGTCACCAATTTTTTAATCAACATTCAAAAACAATGGAGTACTCGAAAAAAATTAATGATTTTTTTATGGGAGTAATAAATAAACCTATGATTAAGTTACAAATTTTTTGTTAGGCCAAATCATAATCAAATTTAGGCACTACAAAATTGAATTTAAATAACAGAAAATTGGATTGAGTAAAAAGATTTAGATTTTCAGCTTCGATGTTAAAATTAATTTTATCATAAAATTTATTTATATGAACAACTTGTTTAGAGGTTCGGTAAAACAAAAAAGAAATTAGATTTTCGGATTTGATAAAGAATTTTGATTTTATATGAACAACTTGTTTAGTGTTTCACTAAAACAAAAATCTAGATAACTTTTCCTACTGAAAAGATAGAGAACTTGTACACTATAGAATTGATGAATTTTATTAAAAAAAACTTAAAATTAAATTTGTGACTACATTGCACATTAAAAACTCAACTTAATTAAATCTAAAAAGGTAAGCCTTAATTCCAACAAAATTACATCATCTGATGACCCCTTTCCCCTGTCGCCTATTGCTGCATTTGAAACCATCATCTCACTACAAGAAAAACTGGATGAGACAATTGTTTTTGTCCCTTGTGTGATGACCCCTTTTCCTCTCGCCTATTGAGATGCCGTCTGATATCTGACCCCTTTTCCTGTCACCTATTGAGATGCCGTCTGATATGTAGATCAGATAACAGCACACAAATAGTTATCTGATCGTGTACAAGACAACATACCATGTTCTTGAAAATGTTGTCTGATACCTAGAAACAAAAACAGTCGGTTGAAAAATGCTTGTCTGAAATCATTCGAGACACTTGATTTATAAACCATGACCGTTGTTGGATAGCATGACAGACACCGATTTTATATAACAAAGAATTATTCAACGACTGTTTTTACCCGTTGTCGGATACCAAGAAAGCTTTGTCACAAAGGCTTGTGTCTAGGTACAAAACGCGTTGTATAACACATAGACGCAACAACAGTCGGTTTATAAAGTCTTGTCTGGTATAATTTCAGACAAGTGTTTTCAATTAAAATATGTTGTTCTATCGTGTGTGACGCAATGGTTTTTTAAACAAATGCATTGCATGAGTCCCTTTCACACAACTATTTATTAAGAAGGAAACCGTTGTTAAAGTAATCTTCATACAAAGCTTTGTTATCTTAAAATGTTGTTAGAACTCCAACACACAACGGTTTATTCCTTCCAAATGCTTGTGTTTATTGTAGTCATACAAAGGTTTCTTTGTTTATGTGTTGTATATGCTCTCTTTAAACAACGGTTTTCATTTGTGTTTCTTGTACTGAGACAATTGTTTTTTCTTTTAATGTGTTGTACGTGCATAGAATAGACAATGATTTTAGACATACAAAAAAGAGAACATCATTAAAACCAAAATTGACCAATGCATACTCATTGATCTAGCACCATTACAACATAAAAACATGAAGTACTACCATTCACCAATATTCATTCAGCAAAAACCAACATCATTCAACCATAAACCATTCACCAACCACCATTACATCGATCTAAATCCGAATTTACAACCAAAATAACCAACTTAAAATAGTTTGGGATGAACAACTAGATAATTCACTTAATGGTTAACCAAAAATACCCATTGTTTTGACCTTGAAGCTTTTAAATAGCGTGGTGCGCCATGAAGTACTTTGCTCAATCCAACCTTACTTCATTCATGTCATCGACGCTGTAAGCTAGGCTGCTTTTCCATAGCCACTGTAAAATACGGTGCAAGTAAGATTGTCACCACAAAACAGAAGAACATTGACAAAAAATTAAAAAAAATATAATTTTTACCTTTGTTGCAAATTTGAGTTCCTTGTCCAGGCATATTTCTTTCATATAGCACATGATAACAAGGCACAATCTTTACTCCCATTTTGGAGAGGAATGCCCAGGTAAATACACGAACAAATTATAACCATTACATATACATGTAAAGACCAGAGAACTGATTGCATAACTCTATTACGGAAAAAATATTACCGCCAAATTCTCCCATGTTATTTTCTTCTTTACTAACTTCTTCGCATTTTCCTTGTAAAGCTTAATGCCACTATGCCAATATATCAATGTAAATCAACATTTACACAGTATCACTTAATTGCTAAAGGGATTCAAAATTAAATAATGTTCTTATGCGGTACTTACTGGTCAACCACTTCAGTCCATTCTTCAGTTGCAATCCGGCACTTCAATGGGTCCATGTGGTACACCAGTTGCTCGTCTGGAATCACAACAGTCAATGCCCAGTGGTTCCTAATAAATTATGAACACATTATATATATTATAAATCAGGGGGAAGGGTAAGTTTAATAATCAGAACATAAGTCACAAGTAATAAAAGAAAAATATGGAGGTACTCACACATTGTTAAATGGCAACAGAAATATTTGGCATGGCTGTGCATTCTTGAATCTGATAGAAAGAGCACGTGACCTATCTCCTGCATTTCCACATCCAAGGGCACCTATCTTCCCAGGATTAACAAATGATATCATCTCGGACATCTTATGCTTTCTCAAATTCACTTGCAAAATACTGTATACGAAATTTAAACAATCATTAAGACAAGTTCAAAAGTTTATACAACAATTGCAGAATAAAATTGTTAATTTCGAAAACTTACTTTATATACAAGGAAATCATAGAGCCTGATATTTCACCTCCACTGCACAAAGCATGCACGTCTGATAAAAGAATAATTTGTTTAGTGGTTTCTCCAAAAGCTTCTTGGCTTAACTCAATTGATAATGTACGATCATCCTTCAAGGCATGTTTGGCCCAAAGCCATAAGCGCTTTAGAGTGGGGTGGTAATCCTTATCCAT